>CM065299.1:6605042-8050042 GCA_032871835.1 Dipteronia dyeriana | reverse complement strand
GTGCAGTAGTTTGATATATGATTCCATGTTGAGCACAGAATTCACCAAACGGTGCTACATATTCACCACCTCGGTCACTTCTCAGTACCTTGATTTTCTTGTTGAGTTGATTCTCAACTTCAGTTTTATAGAGACTAAAATTCTCTATAGCTTCATCCTCGTTTTTCAACAAATATACATAGCAGTATTTGGTGCTATCATCTATAAATGTGATGAAATATTTGTTGCCACCTCTTGTTTGAACAAATTTTTAATCACATATATCTGTGTGAATTAAATCAAGAGGTTCAGATTTCCTTTCAATAGTTTGAAATGATGACCTTGTTAGTTTTGCTTCAACGCAAACTTCACACTTATGTTTAGGATCAATATTGAATGTGGGAATATGATTTACGTTAATTAATCTACGCAGAGTATCATAATTAACGTGTCCTAGTCTACCATGCCATAAATTGGAAGACTCAAGCAAATAAACTGAAGAATTATCTTTATTGATTATTTTTTTGACAACAGATACATTAAGCTTAAACAGCCATTCAGTTACATATCCCCTACCCACATAAGTTCCCTGCTTGGTTAAAACCACTTTGTCTGATTCAATCACCATCTTGAACCCATGCTGATTGAGCAACGAACCGGAAACCAAGTTCTTGCGTATATCAGGTACATACAGCACATTGTTCAAGCTCAGGGTTATACCAGAGGTCAACTTGAGAATGACTTGACCACATCCCTTCACGTCAGATGTCGTTGAGTTGCCTATATACAACTTTTCTTCATTCTTCATTTCTTTAAATATATTGAACATCTCCCTGTCAGAGCATATATGACGACTGGCCCCAGTATCCAACCACCACTCCCTTGGGTTTGACCCAACAAGGTTTGCTTCTGTCATAATTGCAGAGAGATTGATCTCGGATACATCTCTTGAGATCCCAACAACCACGTTTGCCTCGTGGTTCTTCTTCTTCTTTGGCAACCTGCACTCAGAAAATTTGTGACTCAGCTTGTCACAGTTGAAGCACTTCCCTTGGAATTTTGGCTTCTTAGAGACTCCTCTCTTAGGACCCAATTTGGATCCTTTCCCAGGCTTGTTATTCTTTGGTTTAGAACTTTGTCCATACTCAACCACATTGATCTTCGCTTCAGGCGCATTGATATCTTTCTTGTCATACTTCATGTGATCTTCTTGAATACGAAGCTTGAGAATTAGATCCTCGATCTTCATCTCCTTTCGCTTGTGTTTGAGATAGTTTTTGAACTCTTTCCATGAAGGAGGAAGCTTTTCAATGATTGCAGCCACCTGGAAAGTTTCACTCAGGGTCATCCCTTCGGCATGTATCTCATGCAGAATCACCTGTAGCTCTTGGACTTGACTCATAACTGTCTTGGAATCCCCCATCTTGTAATCAAGAAACCGACCGATAATAAACTTCTTGGAACCAGCGTCCTCAGTTTTGTATTTGTGGTCTAATGATTCCCACAGTTCCTTGGCTGTTTTCTTTGAAGAATAAACGCTATATAGCGAATCTGACAGCCCGTTCAGTATGTAATTACGGCACAGGAAATCCGAGTGATTCCATGCATCAATAGCATTCTATACCTGAACATCTCGCTCTTTACCATTATTAGGTTTATGAGTATCTTCAGTCAAGAATCTGCCAAGGTTCAGTGTGGTCAGATAAAACAGCATATTTTGCTGCCATCGTTTAAAATTCGGTCTACTGAACTTATCAGTCTTCTCCATATGATTCATCGGCAAAGGTACCGAATTCATGTAGGGATTTGCCATGGGAACATTCCCTTGACTCATATACTGGCTCATCACCGGATCAAGCATGTTTCTCACGAAGGAGTTGATGGCCGGAGTCGTTGTAGCCACAGTACAGGAATGTTTCTCACGAAGGAGTTGATGGCCGGAGTCGTTGTAGCCACAGTAGGTACTACTACTGGTACCTGGCCCACAAGCACAGAGTTCACAGCTGAAGTATCTAATCCCATAGTTGGATTCACTTCTGGAGTCTCTAGTGGAACACTGGAGTTCACATTCGTTTTGTTTGCCATAATATCTGAAACAAAAACAAAATCGTTTTAGTATCACCAGAAATAATAGCACAGATATCAGTTGATATCAAATCAGATTTTACGATGGAAATCAGAATTAGTGTCTGATTTTGCAGACCCGATAACACAATTCAATCGCAATTGAATTCGAAATCAGTGTCTAATAATAGACCCAATTGAAATCAGTGTTCCAAAGAACCCGATTTCCAAATTGAACCCGATTACCACAGTTTTACGAGCTGATTTATTTTGCAAGTTTGTTACGATCTGAACCAGAAATCTGATACCAGAAAGTTTGAATAAGCAAACGTTGTTTGGAAAAAAAAATTAAAACAGAAAAGAAAAACGAAATTGTCTTAAGATTGTAAAACATATTTTGCAAACAAACCTGACTGGTATCAATGAAAACAGAAAGTAACGTTAGAAAATGAGTTTGATCCGAGGCCCGTGTTTCACACGGTGTCCTTAAGACAATTTCGCCGGACAACACCGTATGTGTATTAGGCGATTGTCTCCCAGTATACAACGGTTCAACAGTGGTAGGCCTAAGCATTATCCAATACCAGCGAACTCAAACTGAGTTTTGAACTTACCAAGAAAACAGAGAGAATAAACGAATTCGGCTGCTCAAAAGAAACTTGTGTAAAAAATGTTGAACAGAATATAAGAGGGATTAAATATCCAAACCGAAACACTAGGGTTTTGGGATTAATTCGGGATTATAATTAGAAAATTCGTTTTGATTTAATTAGATAATATTCTCCAAACAGTTGAGCTTGAATGTAAGTGTTGCTGCAGGTGTGCGCATTCTCCACTTAATTGGGCATCACTACAAAAATTCAACTGAGGCACTTGACTGAGGTATGGTGGCTATTACATCAAAATTGTTCTCAGTCTAATTGTAGAAGATGATTCAACCGCCTTTATTTGTCATTATATGTTGCTAATAATTGTATATTGTGGGGATTTCCTGAAATTGGAAGTAGGTTTGCGGTTTTGATGGCCTCTGACCTCATGATAGATAAGTTAGAAGTGGTGCACTTGGATGAAATTTTTTAGTGTAGGAGTTTTGTTGTATGGGTAATTTGAGTTTTGTCTAAATAAAAGATTATGATTGATTTGACAAAAAATTGTTAAAAATTCAACATAAAATTTTCTTTTTATTTTTCTAAAAAAAAAATTCTCAAAAGAAAAGCTAAATTTATTTTATTTTATTTAAAGAAATTAAATGGTTAGGGGTTAAGATGTTATTTTGTTTTTTCTGTGACTGTTAACCATCAGATGATCAGAGGGACGAAATTGAGTGGTTTTTGAAAATATAGGGACCAATCCAATGAAAAATGAATAAGTGAGTAAAAATCAAATGATTCAAAAAAATATAGGACTCAAATGATAATATCCCTCTTTAATTTGATGAGATTATGAAAACTTGTCCAATGAGCAAAAAAGGCATGTATATATACAAAAACAAAGCAACAAAAAAAGAAGAAGCATATATGGATTATCTTTCTGTCTTTCAAAGAAATGGACACCATGCATACCCCATCACATATGCTTTTAGTGTTTGTTTCTCGTGATATACATATATAACCATACACCGATAGGCGATACAAATATACCTGCATTTCTCCACAGCAATTCACTCTTTTTCATTCAAGTCCTATGAGTTAATATTAGGGCTAAAAAGTTTAATAACACTTTTTACTGGATGAATTTTAAGACTATTAATCTTTTAATATATTAAATTTAAATAGTATCGAAAATGGATTCCTTCTAAAAATATCTCCCATATTAACACTTTTTTTTTTTATTCAACCTCTCCATTCAGACCTCCATGGAGGTTGAAGATGAAGAAAATAGAAAAAAAAAGGTGGAAATTTTGTATGTTGTTCTATAAGTCTTGGAATAGACAAAAATATTCGATAAGTTTCGGAAATTACAAAATAAGTTTCGGACATATAAGATAAGTTTTGAAAATACCTAAAAAATCTTAAAAATATTGAAAATTATAAAATAAGTATCAGAAATACAAAATATGTCTCTTAAATATCTAAATAAGTCAAAAATATAAAATAATTCTGGGACTCATGAAAATAAGTCTCGGAATTATTTTCAGCAGCCAAGAGTTGAAAAGAGAATGTTATTATTGTGAGTGAGAATTTGTCTCAAACAAGTTGAAGAAAGGATGGAGAAAAGTTAAAGTTAAAAAGCAAAAGTTAAAACCAATATAAAATAAGTAATGTAAGTATATTTGTGATAATAGCTTACTTCAATACGTATTATTTAAATTTAAATTATTACACTAATGTTATTCTTTAAAGTTAATAAAAAAAAGTATTATTTCCTTATATTTCCACTTAATATTAAAATGTACTATTATAAAATTAATATATTCAATATATAGTTAAAAAAATGTCACAATAGGTACCTATTATCAAATATATTGAAGACATGCACATTGAGAATAGTTTGTAAGTGACAGTACAAGATTGAATCACTGACATACTGCTGAGTTCTCATACATATATTCGGATTTATTCTAATAATTATATATATATATATATTGTGTAAGAAATACTTTTATTTAATAGAAGATGCTCTAAAAGTGTGCGTGGTTAATTAATTAGCTGCAGATTAAAATTTCAAGTTGGAATGCACATGACTATTGACAAAGGTGATCATCCATCATTTAGAGACCTAAACAGTTTATGATTATAATTATTTATAAATATTAATTTCAGTACTTAATGGTTAATCATATATAAACAAGTTTAATTAATAAAATTATCCTAAACCTTTCTGTGTTGTAATTCATGATATCATGATTATAGAATGTAATCATGTACATGAAGTTGAACATGTTTTGTTTTTATTAAAACAGTTGGGTCACTAAATGAAAGTGTTAAATTTAAATGAAAAAAATGTAAGATGTGGGTGACAAATGGAGTAACAAAGAGAGGGTGCCCAGTCACATTCTATAATGGCCCAATTGTTTATAAACTTATTATTAAACAAAGAAATCAACTTTGATATTATGCCACAACCAAAAGCTAATCATCATTGTTTTATTTGCTAACACGTCCATATAAATAAATATAAAATAAATAATAAATTCATTTGATTTTGATACGATTATGATGATGATGATACTTATATAGATAATAATGAAAAGGAGAAGATAGAGATGGAGAGAGTAGAAGAATTAATTATTCTTGATTTCTTTCTCTTATTGCTCTCCCTTGGACCTTGGTCAAAGGAGAACACTTGTTCATTCAGCAACAATTGAATATATGTAAATTCTTAGGTTAGAATTTTCAGATTTTAACAAAAAAAAAAATATCCATTACATTCTCAATTGTTGGATTCAATTCTGTAACAAAACTAAACATCTAGTTTTATAATAATCATAACTAGTTCTATGATATTACAAAACAAAGATTCTGATCTTTTTTTTTTAGGGTCCTCACTGGAGAAACACTCATTTATCACATACAGCATCTTGTTCCAACTGAGATATTCACATGGAAACCTTCTCTTGGCGGGCTTCTCGCTGACAAGGAAATTATGGAAATGATAGTCTCTCTGATTATTATTATTTTTTGTTTTCTCCTGTGTTTCTTATGATTCTTGGAAATAGCAGCTCCTTGTAATTATATCTAAACTTAAGATTTGTTTTTTCCTTCTTTATTTAAACACAAATATTTTATTAATAAAGTAACCAATTAATGATAAAGCTAGCTCTCCGACATTAAACTTAACTTGATTGCCAAATTTTGAGTGATGACATAGTATATATAATAATACAAGGTTAACTTCCAATTATATTGAACGTACACTAATTGCAATAACCCTTTAATTTTATTAAATTATTATTATTTATCTTTGATGCATAATACAATTGATTCATGTCCATGCAATAAAGTTCTTGCCATTCTATGATATATAATTTTTTTGGCCTTAATTATCATTTGGTTGCCCTTTTGTAATAAGCTTCGAGCAACATGCAATTCTGATTGTTGAATGGTTCTTTTTATTTTTCTCTATTTCTCATTCCCTTACAACAACTTTTATTAATTTCCCAAATGAAAAAGTTAGATATGAAAATTCTAAAGGATCTAACCTAATACCTTTCTTTTGAATAAAATCTCATCTAACCTCATTAAATTAGAAAAGTTGGTAAATATACTAATAGTAAATATATTCTATCATACTTTGTAAGTATTTTTTAATATAGATCAATTTTTCACCTCAACATCAGAAATCTTATTATTATTTTTTATATAAACAAATTTGAGAGTATCTCAGGATGTTAGAGACCTACCACTGTTTTATAACTTAGCACAATTGTTGTAAATTAATACATTCAATTATTATCAGGGTTTAATACTATTATTTTATTTAGTTGCTATTTTTTTTTAATATTTAGTGTAGTGCGATGTTTTATTTTGGGTCAAACTAAATCAACTTATATTTATGATTTCAATATCTCAACCACTAATGTGTTTTAAATCCAATTGTTGAGATTTGAAAGTATCTATAACTTTTGGATTAATAGTATACTTGTTGAGATATTAAAGTCAAAATTTAAAGATATAAATTTGAATTGTTTTAGTCTAAACCCTTTTATCAATATGATATAAGAACCAACAAAATAAAGATAATTCAATAGTGATCGATAAATCTCACACCTATATTCAAACGGTTGTTGGTTCGAATCAAGCTCTTCCCATATACTGAAATATTGTAATTGATAAAATATATATATATAAGAACCAAATTTATGACTTTTACATGACCAATATACGCACTCCTTATAAGGAATTGAAATCTGGTGGGTGAATATGTTAACATGCACCCTTACAAGCCGTTAAGTTTGTAACGGGGCAGCTATACCTTGACATTAGCTCATGAGGACTGAAATCACACTCACTTGTATTAGGAAACGCAATCAGTGAAGAGATTACCGAAAGTGAAAAAGTAAAAGAGAAAGGAAGAAAAAAACACTATACAAACAAACAAACAATAAAGTTTGTGTCTTGACAGTCCTGTAACGTATGGCTCTCACACATGGCAAAAACTTTTCCAAGTGAGTATACTAATGCGTGAAATCTTGTCTTTTGTAATTAATAGTTAGCACAGATTGATTACACTCACAAACTCTCTTTATATATATTTATGCTGAAAAGCACAGAGAATCCTACCAGTTAAGGAACACATGGGTCAGAGATTTTTCATTTTCTTCTGTTTTTCTTTTTTTCTTTTTGGTTAAATACGGTAGTGACACCACACATGGGCCATAGTGTTGGATAGATTGGTTCAGTTGAGTAGAAAATATTAAAAGTCAAGAAAAGTGTAGAAAATCAGGTGCACAGATCTGATTGAACCAACTGGGGTGACACCAACATTCCACCACACACAACCCACACCATTTTCACCTCCTGGTTTTTGACTGTTTTCATGGGAGACATGTTAGGTGCGTGTGATTAAAATTTCCTTTCTTTTTCTTGCTCATATATTCTATTGAGCCTCCTCTTATTTCTTTCAAAGACCCCTCTATTGTTCTATCAAAAAAAACCTCCAAAGCTGAAAACTTTAATATTTAGCAGCCTAAAAATATCCCCTTTTTTTTCTTCTTCAGTCACCCTCTTGTATATGTTGATTTGAAGGCCCATTGAGGATTTATTTTTATTTTTTGGAGTTTTGGGTGTTTTTTTTGAGGTACCCTTAAGAGAGAGATCTGGGAATTCCTAAATTTTTTGTCGGTTTGGAGAATCTATAGACCACATCTGGGTGTACGGCATCAAAATCTCATCTTGGCATCCTTGATTTATATAGAGCCAATAGGGTGTTGAAAAATCACTTCTTTTTTTTTTTGGTTTAATTGGATTTTTTGTTGTTGCTGTTGTTCTCTGTCTATATAAATACCATTAATAGAAAAAAAATGGTGGCTGGAAATGGGTTGCTTTATCCGATTCTAGGGTTCGCTTCATGTATTGTTTTCATTTACATGTCTTTTGGTGACTTGAGGGTCAATTATCACAAAGAACCAGACTTGCCCTTTGTGACCAGAAATGGAACCCAGTTCATGGTAAATAACAAGGTCTGGTATGTCAATGGATGGAATTCTTACTGGTTAATGGACCATGCTGTTCATGATTATAGCAGACCAAGGGTTGGGGCAATGCTTCAAGCTGGTGCAAAGATGGGTTTAACAGTTTGTCGCACCTGGGCCTTTAATGATGGAGGCTACAATGCTCTCCAGATTTCTCCTGGCCAATACGATGAGCGAGTCTTCAAGGTACTTAATTTCCCATTTATCAGTTTTTTTTTCCCTGTTAATGTCCTAAATTTTGTCAATTTGGGATTTTGTTTTTGATATGAACGCAGCCTTAGTGTTGTAAGGGGGTTTGGTGTTTGTTAGGTATCTGATTTTTCATGTTTGTTGCTAGAATTACTTGTGATTTATGGGGTTTTTGAAGGAATGTATGTAGATTGATGGAAATGAAATTTATTGTGTCGGTGGGTACTGGGTATAGGACAAACATTTAACTATTGAGATATTGGCAATATGATTAGGCAATGTAAAAGAATGATCTGTAGCACTCAAATGAAATTTTTAACAAAAATCTTAAATGCCACCTCTGTTATTACATACATGTTGGTGCCAAATTGAATTAGTTTTTTCCTAGTACTTCAATAGACTATTCGGAAAATTGTAAGTGATTATAAAATGAATTACCATATGGGGGTAAATTCTCAGTAATTTTTCAAGAGCTCCTATGACCATTGACATTCAAAAGCTGGTATTCTTGAAGCTGTTAACACTATTACTTATAAAGAGTACTGTAATGATTTTACTATGTCAAAATTTCTTATTGATTAGTATGATTCTGGCATTACTGTTTTCATGTGTTTTTTTTGTTTATAACAACTAATAGTGTTGCAGGCCTTGGATTATGCCATTGCTGAAGCAAGGCAACATGGAATCAGATTGCTGCTCAGCTTAGTAAATAACTTGCAAGCATACGGTGGGAAGACTCAATATGTCAAGTGGGCTTGGCAAGAAGGAGTTGGTTTGAGCTCCTCCAATGATTCCTTCTTCTTTGATCCGTCCATCCGCAAATTTTTCAAGAATTATGTTGTGGTATCTAGCCATTTAGTTCTCAAGATTTATTCATTTCTTTTTGTCTGACTAGATCATGAAAAACATTTTACATGCATGATGATGCATCGTGCTACTTTCTACCTAGGTGCATACTAAATAATCTAGATACACCCCCATATATTTTATATTATATAAATATATGGGGGTGTATCTAGATTATTTAGTATGCACCTAGGTACTTATGCTGATGTTACACCATGCATGTGAGGAAAAACCTTGATAGGCATGGAAGAAAGGTGGACAGATGCTAGAGCTGCAATCGTTGAGAGACCATAATTCTATAAGCCATGGTTTACTCAAGTCTATAGTGGGACCTTATCAATTTATTGTTTCTTTATGAACTCCTAGGGTGGGTTGAGTAGTAAGACTCTATAGGGTCAAATTTCATTGGGGCCGCCTACCTAGGACATTTGCCAAGTTCCTAACTTATAATATTGTAGAGTTCAATACTATTCCCCAATTTAACCTGATTAACAAAGAACTTTGAATTGTTGGCATTGGCAATACACTGGGAATTGTAGTTTTGAAGTTAAATGAGAAAAGGGAATGGAAAAAAAAAATGTCATGATCATGAAAAGTAGAAAATCTTTTAAGTTCTACCATTATTTTGATCACTACTGAGATTTATATTTGGGATCATCAGGATTGCAGAAAGAATAGGGTAGATAAGTAGAAACTGTTTGGAATGACTTCCTAATGTAAGCCTTAAGATGCAATACTTCCCCTCCCAATTTTCGGGACATAAGGATGATAAATTATTATATGGCCTTGAAATCATTCCAGATCATAATTAGGATGATATATACAAAATTGATAGTTCACTTAATGTATCCCGTACATTTTGTTTGGCATGGTTGCATATTCAGGATTTAGGAAATGTTGGTTTAGGGAATAACATGAAACTTTAAAAGCAATGCTGAAAATCAGTAATCATTCACGCTGAATATCCTGCTAGAATCTCGTGAATTATTACATAGAAAAAGGAACTAGAAGAAAAACCAGATGCATGCGTCAACATATGTTTATATTTGGTAATGAAAATTGGATGGGGTGATGGGGGACCGCTTAAAGACGTGAGGACTATTTCAGATGTATTAGAATATTTCTTGTTTCCTTTATTTTGTCTTCTCCAGTTCTGAGCATGTGGGTTGTAGTTTTGTTCACTGGAGGCACGGCCGGGTAGAATATCTGCGTGATTTGATATAAACCACTTTATCCCCCAATGCTCCCTGTCAAATTGGGCATCTCTCTCTTATAGCATATCTTCTATGCTCTAATGTATAGCACATATTGAGATAAACTTTATGTCAAACGATTTTATTTGCTATGTCTATCTATGGTAGAGCCCGTTGTCCAGTCAATTAAGCAATTTCATATCTTGCAGGAATTGTTACAATATTGTTGTGTATTGAATCTGAAAATGCTATATGATTTTACTTAGTACATTCTTTTCCATTTTTTCAGACTGTGCTCACAAGAAAGAACACCATCACTGGAATTGAATATCGGAATGACCCAACCATTTTTGCATGGGAGTTGATAAATGAACCCCGTTGCATGTCTGATCCTTCTGGCGACACTCTTCAAGTGAGTTGTAACTTCCTTCAGCTATTTATTTACTTATCACAGTCAACCATAGAAGATTTAGGCCATCTGAGTTTGATCAAACCTCTATGCAGTTTGCTTCCTCTCCACCGCCTTTTTTTCCTTGATAAAATTTCATTTTACTGAGGTAAAATGCGGGAACAACTAGCAGTTCTAAGAGTTGCCTGATCTCTTCTTAATCTATAAAAGCAAACAGTTTGTTAGCTTGCTGTACGCACTTTTGTTTGCACTGTCTTCTCATTTCTAGAGAACTTAAATTGAAGCTTGTAAATTGTTTGAGGTGAAACCTAACTTCAACAAGGACCTTTTAGAAACTTAGTTTGTGCTCTTTTGGTTTTGTTTTGTGTCATTTTAATTGTTTGTACTAGAGATAGGGAGAGAGGTTCTTCTCTTATTAATAGATTTCTAAGTATGAACTAACTGTATGGCATGCAACTGCAGGATTGGATAGATGAGATGTCTGCTTATGTGAAATCAATTGACAAGTACCATCTTGTAACTGTGGGACTTGAAGGATTCTATGGTCCTAAAAACTCCAAGAGATTAACAGTGAACCCAGAAGCGTGGGCATCGGCCCTTGGATCTGATTTTATTCGTAACTCCGGGACTGAAAACATTGATTTCGCCTCTGTTCACATCTACCCTGATCATTGGTAAGCCTTTCGTTTACCCTACTTTCAATTGCTTTGGTCAATTAACAATAGTAAAGCTTGCAAATATATAATTTGGTTAAAATGTCATTTCCAAGCCTGCAAAATGATGTGTAGTGTTTTGATCCAATATCATCTGCTACATTCCACCTTGACTCATTGACGACATTTTAGAATTTGTGATCGTATTGTTTCTTAATTGAACATGTAATGTATATTAATTTCATTCATATATTTTTGGTAGGTTCCATGATCGGGATTTCGAAGACAACTTGAAATTTGTCTCCAAGTGGATGCTTTCACACATTGAAGACGGTGACATAGAACTGAGGAAGCCTGTTATGTTCACCGAATTCGGATTGTCTAATCTGAATGAGGACTTCGAACCATCCCAGAGAGACAGGCTTTACAAAACGATTCTAGATATCATCGTTAAATCCGCAAAGAGAAACAAGTCTGGAGCAGGCGCATTAGTTTGGCAATATTTCGTGGGAGGAATGGAAGAGTATAACGATGATTTCGGAGTTGTACCATGGGAAAAAACGTCAACATACAAGTTGATAATAGAAGAGTCTTGCAGGTTGGCTAGAATCAATGGGATGACACAAGAGAAGGGAAAACTTAAACAACTCTGTTCACAAAAACAATGAGAGTCTGATTGCAAAATCACAAAATATAATTCTTTGAAGGTGAGGGTATTGGTTCATTTTCACGGTTTGAGTAGAGTAATCAATGAAGAGATACAGGGATGAGTGATTCTGTATAATATTCTTCAATTCTATACAAATTATATAGTTGAGATCAAGTGATTTTAGATTTGGGTAAATAACTAAATACTAATGTTGCATTGCTAGTTTGCCACAAATTATAAATTATAATTCGTTTTGCTGAGTTTCAATCTCCAAATAAACATCAATAGCACTACAGAAACCTCAAGTTGCAGCTCAAACCAACAAAACAAAGCCTTTGTTAGCAACTTGTTCATCCTCATTAAACTATGAGGCATTTTGACAAACACGTTGTAAACACAAACATACACTGGATTCTTAAGCTTAGTTGCTTTTTCATTAACAGAAATCTCATTTCAACTTGCATTTTTACAATGAATAAAACAAAAGCTAGCCTATAATGGATCAAATATATTATCTACTTTGATCCACGCCTAGCTAGTCTTGGTGATGTCCTAATCTCAGTCTTGACGATCTTGGCCTTCTTCTTCTTCATGTCGGAAATCAATTCCTCTTTCTCGATCGCTCCCTTCGAATTCTTGCTCCTTGTCTTCACTCCCACCAGATCCTCGTTAGCTACTCTATCGAATTCGCTTTCCAACTTCCTCCTATAACTCACAACCTTCCCTTTCGCTGCGATCTCTTCTTCTTCTTCTTCCTCTTCATCGCTCAAAGCCAAGAACCTCCTCCGCTTAACGGCCAGAGGCGCCGGAGGAGGTGAGGTAGACGATCCTCTTTTCTTGTGATCCGCGGTAAGCGGTGTAGGATCATTTGAGATTTGCTTGGCCTGCGTCTTGAGAAGCTTCTCGTGCTCCTTCCGGAGCTTAGAGACGGAACCCTCGATGCGACCTTGAAGGCGGAGGCGTTTGAAGTTGAGACCTCCCATGGACCAGTGGGCCTCGCTAGCCCAGGAGAGGAACGGATCCATGACGGACACAGGTGGATCGACCCGCTCCGTATTGTGCTTGATGTCGGTGTAGATCCGAGGACGCGGGAGGCTACTGCCGTAGAACTTGCCTGGCCCCAAAGGTACCACCATGGTTGATTTGGGTAATTTTTCTATTTTTTCAAGCTCTGGTTTCTCTGGAGATTTTTGACAAACAGATGGAAGGCGTTGTGCGACAAATAAAAATAAATAAATAGATGAGCGATTTCAGAGACTGGTGGGTGGCGAAGATGATTGAAGGTTTAGGTTTGAAGATGGCTTTTATAGAGAGACTGCGTGGCGGGAAGATTTGGCGCGTAAAGTTGGCGCCATTGATTTTGCAAGGTTTTCGACTTTGGGTGTTAGAGCCAGGTCAGCCGTTTAGCGTTGCTTTGCTCTTTATCAAATTTCCAATTCTAAATTTTATATCAAGGAAAATAAATAAAATAAAACGAAAATTTTATATCATGACTTTATATTAAGGATTACAAATTTGGTTTGATTAAATTATATATTAAAGTTTATTTTAATTAAAGATATTGAGATAAATAAATAAAAATAGCTTAGAACATTTCAATGTAAATATGTATTTTTGAATTTCAATATAATGTCATATCAGTATTTCTACTCACTATGGGTCCATTTTTGAATTTTTTTTTTTAAAGAATTGCATATTCACATCTTCACTACAATTATCTAAAATTAAATATGCATCCAATTTATGATCAATCATAATAAAACAATTATTATATTCTTCCTCCTGTTTTATTTTACAATTAATGAGTTTTAATATTATTGGTGGAAAGAGTTATAAATCATAATCAGTGTTTTTACGAGAGTTTCTAGAATCAGAAACTCATTTTCATATTCTCTAACTTTTATTTTGCCACATTATCTCCATATTAAAGTTAGATAATTGTATTGAAAATAGTTTTTCTAACTTTTTACCTTTCTATCCTATGAGACAGTCTATTTTTTTCAAATACATATTTACATTGGAGATACTCTTAAACGATATTTAGTTAATCAAGTAGTATATCCCTCGTACTAATATTATTGAAGTAATGAGTTTGAGTATTACTCTCCCCTATATTTACATCGAAGATACTCTTAAACGATCTGTTTTTCCCCTTCTTGAAACCCTAAAAGATTATAATAGCTAAAAACAGAAGAGCATGAACGAGTTCAAGATTGAAGTTAACATTTCTGATTTTAAAGTCTAAAGTATCAAAATCATACATAGGAATGATAGGATACATAGTAATCAAATAAGGGCTACGTGGGCCAGAAATGGCCCCGTGTATACATCTTGACCCACCCACGTGAAGTGAAAATAATAGAACATTGATAATTAAAGATTAGGTTTTAAGATTGCAAATGATATTTGTTTTTAAAACATGTGCATACTGCATACTCAAATATAACTTGGGATATTTCTTGACCTAATAAGAATTCTTGTTATATTGGACGGTATTATAATTTATAAATAATAGTTGGAGCTATCATTTTCGCTTAATTAATATTTGGATGGGTGATTAGTTAGTTGGAATTAATGAATAAGCATATAATCTTTGAAGCTGAAAAAGAAAGTGTATACAGTATAGTATGCTTTATTGCTGATTGTAGGCCTAGCCAAGATTTTCTTTGGGTCCCATAATAATCATTACATTTATTTTTATTTAAAACCATTACACTTCTGTGTATTAATTACTCTTAATTTTTGAAATTATTAAATTCAAAACACAGCTTCAAATATTCAATAGTCTAGTGAAATTTCATGGTTATGGGACGGTTTTATTGTCACTTGATAAGATCGTTCCAATGAGATTGTACCATTTATCTTGAGTATATAAATATATATTATAAAACTATAATTTGATACAATTTCATTGGACGGTTTCATCAAGTGACAATAAGACCGTCGCATCGAAGATTTTCTCTTTAATCAGTTATAAATTATATATATATATATAAAATAATAAAAAAACAATTGTTGGTAGTGACGTTTAAAATCATTAAAATCAGTAAAAAAAATAGAAACTACTTTATCATTTTTTTAATATTATAAATCTTTTAAACAAATTCTTATGGAAAAAGCAAAAAATGGACGGCCATGATCTCCCCGATCGGCCGTCAATCACGAAGGAAAACAAAACCACAAAAGCCATGCCATATTCTTAACTCTCATGTGTAAACTCTGAAACGAAAATTTCCGAAGTCGCTTTTGTGGCAATTCTCAAGCAATCTAAGCGAAACTACCATATCCACTTAGCAATACTCCTCTATACGCAACCCTACAATAAATCTCCTACACCCAAAACTACATTGACGCCACGTCAACAAAATAAGTTTCAGATCTTGTACATACGTCGAATTATTGTTTGTCCGACCGCATAAAATCAGAGCCCAGTGCTTCTCTTCCTACGTACGGTAGTGAGTGAACTTACCTAACATCATGCGAGTGGACTCACTTTCTCTAAATAAGTTGTCACTCGCAAACCCTCTCTCTCTCTCTCTCTCAAATCTTAATCTCTCTAAATTCACGAGAATCGGAGATTTCTTGAATAGTTCGGGTTCGGGTCGGTCATCAAAGATTTTCTTAATTTTTCTTTCAATTTTTTTAATTTTTTTTTCTTTCGACTTTTTTGGATGATCACTGTAATTATTCAAATTCGACCGTACAGTTTCTCTCTCTGACTTTTTCCTTTCTCTCACTAGAAATCTGTCGATTTTTGCCATGGATCAAACTTCGATTGCCAACGAACTCCATCACAATGAGGTATTTTCTCTTCCGGTGAATATATGATTATTTAAAAAAAAAACAATTTTCGTTTTTTTATTTTAAATTTCTGTTTTTTATTTTGAAGCGAATTATGAAATTTATTTACGGCGTCCAGTTTAATTAGGTTTGAATTTGATTGTGCAAGTCAACGATCGTGACTGACTGATAGATTTGATCGTAAATTATTACTTTCTTGTATACTTTTTAGTGTTTTACTGGAATTTGCCAGCTTTGCTAACAAATTTGACGTGAATTTTACTTTGGTTTTTTGTGTTTGGATGCTGGGAAAAATTCTGATGAGAAAATTTTATGTTATGTTGGTTTAATTATTCCACGAGAAAACGAAGGGAAAGAGTCAACTTGAAAACTTAAAAAAAAATAAAAAATTCTCGAGTCGTTTATAAGATCAGTAATGATGGCCGGTATATCATTTCTGCTTTCCCTTTTATTGTTCTCCAGTTCTCGGTATCCAAACAGAAAATTGGGTTTCTAAATCCTGGTTGTTTTTTCGTTTTTTTTTTTAAATAAATAAATTGAGTAATAGCAGAATTGAATCTCGTACTTTATTTTACTGCAAATTTGTTGTTTTTAATCTTTGAAATAATGGAAACTGAGTTCTTGTGAGCTTGTCCACTATAAGCATGTTCATAAGATGTATAGTAGCATTATGATTTATTATTATTATTATTAAAGAAAAAAGACCCTTTTGTACGTCATTGTAAAATTCATTCGCTTTTAACAAAGTGTTCACTGTTCTCTGTTTCAGAGTGGTCAGTAAATGCTTAGTTTTCTTAGAACTCTCTCTCTTTCTCTCTCATGCACACTTGCTCTTTAAAAACCTCTTGACTGAAGTCTGAACACGTGCATGCAGAGTGCAGTTTTGATTTTGGCTGGCAAAATGTTTCTGGGATTATTTTATAATCTTTGTAATTGATATAACACCGTTCTGATATCAGTCATCCATTTATTTAGGTTGTTCTTTGTGATGTCATGGATTTTGAAGGAGGCAAAGATTCACCTGAATATTCACCTGAATATTTGATCGCTGGTGAGGAAGTTGGCAAGGATATCAAGGGAAAGACAAAAATATGTGATGGAGAGACATGGCAGAACCAAATTGAGGTATATAGTCAGAGTTGATATATATTTGTAGGATACTTTTTGATGTATTCTTTTTGCTCAATGTTAACCATGATTTGGTCTCAAAATTGTTCTTTCTCCAGGTTGCACCAGCCAGTGATCCTGGGAAGAGTTCTGCATCGGAATCAATTATTTTAAACAATCTTAATAGTTCTAATTCTGAGCTATCATATCATCATGATGATGATAATGATGATGAGGACTGTGATGATTATGTTGATGATGTTTCTGATTATGATGACAATGATAATTTCCTGTATGAAGACGATGCTGAAGATGATTATCTGGCCATGCAATCCAAATTCGATCATGTGGATCTTCCTACTGATGTGGAGGCCTCAGTTTCTTTCCCTTGGTTAAGCAACCCTGCTCTGACATCTGCATCTAGCACTTCTGCTTCTGATCTTTCCGAAAGCAAGAGGAAGGCAACTATCCCTGACCCTGATCTGACTGAAAGCAAAAGGAAGGCGACTCTTTCTGATCTGGAAGAAAGCAAAAGCAAGGTAGCTTCTTCGAGCAGTTCAACAGTCCCCGAAGAGTCATGTTCTAGTGGGAAAGGAGAAAAGGAAGGAATGGGAGACGTGCCAAAATCTCTATGTTTTAAGCAATTTGACATTGTTGATGATTTTTCGGACCATCACTATGGTGGCTTTCTAGAGGACAACCAGGTGAGAAATTATTTCAAGATTTCTTGGACTCTCTGTGTGCTTGTGTATGAGATGTAAAATGATATGTAATATTTACTGTTTGTGCTCTTTCTCTTGATAGCCATCCAAGGAGTGGACAAGGAAAATTCAGGATGAGTGGAAAATTCTGGAAAAGAACTTACCTGGTGAGTTTAAATCTGTTTGATGATGCAACATGGTATTGCTGCCACGATATTTACTGATGCGGAAAGGATAACTGTTCATCTTTTGCTGATCAAGCTTTTGTGTTCAAATTTAGTCACCCTTGAATTTGACCAAAGAAATTAGAAAGAATATTCATGTTGGTGGCAGGCATAATTGAGCTTATGAATATTTTTGGCCAAATTGTCTCGTTCGTAGTAACATTTTGCATATTAAATACCTGAATACAAGTTTTTTTTACCCGACTCTCCATCAAAAAGAAAAAAACAAAATTACTATAATTTTTTTCGTGACTCTCCTTTTTATCTCTACGTTGACAGACACAATATATGTCAGAGTTTGTGAAGCAAGAATTGGACTTCTGAGGGCTGTTATGGTTGGACCTTCTGGTACACCCTACCACGATGGTCTTTTTGTCTTTGATTGTCTCTTCCCTAGTCAGTATCCGCAAAAACCACCGGTATGTATTATGTGTTGATGTGCCCTTTCAACATTATATATCTTTCATTGTGCACAATGAAAATCAGAAATTTCCTGTTCCAGATGGTGTATTACTATTCCGGTGGCCTTCGATTAAATCCAAATTTGTATGAATGTGGGAAAGTCTGCCTCAGCCTTTTAGGCACCTGGACCGGTAATTCAACCGAGATGTGGGATTCTAATAATTCGACCATGCTACAAGTTTTAGTCTCCATACAGGCTCTGATTCTGAATGCAAAGCCTTTCTTTAATGAGCCTGGATATGAATCAACATATGTTGGGGAAGCTGGGGAGAAAAGGTCCAGGAGATACAATGAGGAAATTTTTATTTTATCCTTGAAGACAATGATGTACACCCTAAGAAGACCACCAAAGGTACCATGTCTACAATATGGTTTTCAATTTACTCTGTTTTCCTTGCATACAGGTTTGATCAATCAATTTCATTTCTGTCAACATTAGTATAGACATTAACAAATCAATCAGGTATTGAACTGTGGTATAATAGAGAAATAATTTAACAAGCGAACTAGTTATTACTAATGCTAGTAACATTGTAGACTTGTCTTTATTCTCATCCCGAGTTTAAGTTTCAGAGTCCACAGCTGCATCTACTGAAGTTTTTGCAATTTAGGACTTTGCTGACTTACAGAAATGTTGTTCGAATGGGTTCTTTGAGGCATTTCCTACTTTGTTACAGTTGGTTGTAAAGTTTACTATTTCAGGGAATCTAAATTTAGTACATCGAGGTCTATAATAATGATTTTTACTCACCACTGTTTATTAATATATTAGTATTATGAAAGGTCACACTGGTTACCCAACATAAATTTCTTATCGGTATTTTATTTGATTCTATTTTTGGAATAGGAATGGACCTACCAAGTCGTTAGCTTAAGTAAAAGATTGCTGATTGTTCTGTTATGCTTAGTTATGGGGTAGATTTACAGTAACTGGATGGAGAATTGCAAAATATCACGTGTATGACGTTAGAACACTGATACAATTTTTGTTGAGTTTGCTTGCAGCACTTTGAAGAGTTGGTTGCTGATCATTTTCGCAAACGTTGTATTGATATTCTGATTACTTGCAAAGCATATTTGAATGGCGCTTTGGTAGGGTCGGTCGTAGTTAAAGATGGAAAAGCAGAAATTGGGGAAGTTGATAAGTGCAGCATGGGAGAATTCAAAGGCAAAGTAAGTCAGATGATGAATTTTCTCATTACTCTCTTCACCAAAAATGGATCAACGGATTGTGAACAGTACCGGGCAGCTGCCGTAACAAAAACCCGCAATAGACTTGCTGACATGATGTCCAACATTATTCAAAAGCCTTGACTGACAAGAAAAGCTAAGCAACTGTGTTTAAATTTTGACAAAATTGGTTGAACTTACCTCTTCAAATTCGGCCAGTATATATTTATATATATATATCACCTAATGGTTTTAGTTAGGTGTAAATAATATTAGATTGAGATTTATGTTTTAATATGGGACGTAAAATTGATCATTGACAACTTTAGTTACAATGAAAATATATGGCTTTCTTTTATATATATATACTCTCATGTGAATGATTATATTACTTATGATTTATTGCAATCAAGTATCAACCCATAGGTGGTGTGGTTTTGTATAAATATATATATTCTGTGCATTATTTATTAATATTCTCTCATTCTTGATTTTGTGAAATTCTTAATTCATTCTATAATATTGTTGTTCTTAGTCAAGTGAAGTGTGTTTGCATTTAGATGTTGCAGTATATATAAAACTTATTTGAAGTTCGTATGAATATCATTATCAACGAGGATGAAAGACTTAATTCTCTATTTAAAGGGTAGTCATACGTGATACATGCAGTTTTAGGTGGATAGCTTAATACATAGAAGCACACAGCTTATAATATTTTAATTACACAAACTATATATATTATAGGGAGAGGTTAATACTAGTAGCTTAGCTGAAACTTGTCAAAGGACTTGAGAAATCCAAGGGCGGCATCCCTGGCCTTGTCCGGAGGAGGAGTTGCCAGTGTGCACGGCTCAAACTCTGCTTTCCATTGAGCAATGCACATCTCCTTTTCCTTCCCTTCCATTGGAATGAATGAAAAGGTGACCCTGTAAGGGTCGTACATATTTTTCAAGTCTCCTTCAATAACAAGATATGTCACTGACCGTCCAGCCTCCACCTTCTCTATTTTCTCTGTTGATTCTTTCACATACTTCTGCACGGCTGCATATTTATATATATTTATACCATAATGATCACTATTCACACTACATGCATGATAATATCAATTTACAGTAATTAGTACTAGAGTGAGTGAGAGAGACCAACCAGGGCCAAGCTTGAAAAGCCTAAGGCTTCCAGGACTGCCATCTCCTTCCAAGTAGGTAGCTTGAGCAAGCATTTCTGGGTTGATTTTACTGATTATTTTGTTGTCTCTATACATCTTCCATGATTTCTCAGCTGGGATGTTGAGCACCACTTCTCCTTCCAAGATCTTCATCTCTCTGTGTGTGTAATTGTTGTGTTTTGTGATGAGATGATGTTGAGCGGTTGAGCCTTTAAATAAGGACGAAAATGAAGAAGAGGTGTCATTACTGCACTACATACTGGGTAGTGAATATTGATTTCAAATAAACAAATGTATAATAGGACAAATGCAATGAAGTACACACGTCATGATCTCTCGGTCTATCTGGGTGTTTCTTGGTGATTTTGAATTTTTTTTATTTATTTATAGATTTACGGCCAAAGTATTACAAAGTAAATGCTATATGAGGGAGAGATATCTAGATACTGGAGGGTTGGTGCCTTTAAATTGTTCTGCGTCCATTAGCTATAAACTACTACAGAGAATGCAACAAGTCGATCTTACTTCTAAAGTAGATGCTAATCTCTTAATATCTTCCTTAAATATTATGAACAAATTAAAGGCCATTGATGACTTCATCAGCTGTTATATAATACATCCAAAGAGACATTAGTTTTATAAATTTACTAATACACTCTTTTTAACTCGTTCACTCTTAGTTCAAATGGTGTGTATCTTTTCATCCATATCAGTAGTTCATATCACACTAAAAGATATTTGAACAGTACATATAATCAGAAGCGGCCCTGGGGCAGGGCACTGGGGGCACCCGTCTCGGGCCTATTATACCTAAGGCCCCTGAAGATATGATTTTAATGGAAAGATCTAAGTATATATGAAAAGGTTCTGTCATGTTCAGAATCCATATATTTATTTTTAATAAAAACACCCAATGAAAAAACAGGGTCTATAATTTATTTTTAATGAAAAGGCCCAAGTATCAAACATGACCAATTTTTTTTAACAAAAAGTCTGATGTCAAGTCGTATTTGAAAAAGAGTGACGATATTGATATCCCTTAAAAACTGTATGTACACCCATTTCGAAAGTACATCCCCAAAAAATTTTAAAAATCTATGTTTTGTAAATAAACCTCACTTAATACGAAAAATACCCTTTCTTTAATTTTAATATTTTAAATTTTTATTAGCACATTTCACTATTTTATTATCTAATCAGATTTATTTAAAATTTTATTATCTAATATGTTTTTATTCGAATAAATAATTTCTCTTTAACAAAAATTCTAACTCTTGTAAAAACATTTGATGTCACTAAAAAATTGTTTGAATTTTTTTTATTATTATTGCAATAAAACTTTTTTTAAAAAAAAATTAATTTGTTAAGTTCAAAATTCTCCAATTCTACCGAATTAAGTAATTTTATTTAAGGGTAATATTTGATTTTCAAAAATATTCTAAATTGAGGTATACGTACCCTTTTTAAGGGATGTAAATATTGTCACTCTCTGTAAAACTATGAGTATGTATAAAGGGTCCATTTTGTTGATTTCACCTCGAGGCCTTCGAATAGTCAAGAACGACACTGCATATAATTGATCATAATCGATCATATTTGGTTATATAAATAAAGTAATTATTCTCGGAAGATCCTCTGCCCTACACTTTACCCCGATTGGTGTCGAAATTTTTATTTTTTGTTTTTAAAATGCTTTTTTAAAAATAATATCTTTAAGAGTGAACCTTAACGGTGGAAATGGTGAGAAATGTCACATTTTTTTTGATGAGTTGTAGTGATGTCACCGGTTTAATAAGTTAAGTTTAAAACACACATATTATGGTGAACTACCCATATTGCCCTTAAATAATCGATTTTTAATTCTCTTTGTACTTTCATCTTCACACTTTGATCACTGAAAGTAATAACTTATCTCTCTCAAAAACTTTTCTAAAAATCGATCTACAAATTGTCTGAACATGATCTAGCTTTTTTGATAAGTTTACGAGCTATTGTATATTTTTGTTACATTGGTTCGAGCTTTTTTTGATATGTTTACGAGCTATTTTGTAATTGGTCTGAGTATTTTTTTTTATTTGTCTAAGCTTTTTTACATTGGTACAAGTATTTTTAAACGGCTAAAAACAAGTTATAATCTTGGGCAAAAATGCTCAAACCTCTAAGAAAAAAGCTTGAGCCCGTAATAAAAAAACTCGATCCCTTTTAAAAAAAAGCTCGACCCCTTTAAAAAAAGCTCGATCATGTTAAGAAAAAAGACTCGATCCTTAATAAAAAAAGTTCGATCCCTTAAAAAAAAGCTCGATCATGTTAAAAAATGAGCTCGATTCTTAACAAAGAAAGCTTGATCCCTTACAAAAAAAAAACTCAATTATGTACAAAAAAAACTCGATTTCTTACAAAAAAAGCTCGATCATGTAAAAAAAATCTCGATCCTTAACAAAAAAAGCTCTATCATATATATAAAAAAACTCGATCATGTACAAAAAAACTCGATCCCTTTAAAAAAAGCTCGATTCCTCATAAAAAAACTTGATCGTGTA
Source organism: Dipteronia dyeriana (assembly GCA_032871835.1). Taxonomy (NCBI): domain Eukaryota; kingdom Viridiplantae; phylum Streptophyta; class Magnoliopsida; order Sapindales; family Sapindaceae; genus Dipteronia; species Dipteronia dyeriana. The sequence goes on along the minus strand of CM065299.1, from coordinate 8,026,757 downwards.
AAAAAAAAACTAGATCCTTAACAAAAAAAAGCTCGACCCCTTACAAAAAACCTCGATCATGTACAAAAAAAGCTCGATCATATACAAAAAAACTCGATCCCCTTAAAAAAAAGCTCGATTCATCATAAAAAAACTCGATCACTTACAAAAAAAGCTCGATCCCTTACAAAAAAAGATCGATCATATACTAAAAAGCTCGATCCTCACAAAAAAAGCTCGATCCCTTTAACAAAAACAACTCGGAAATGTTTCAAAAGTCTCAAAAACCAAGATATTCATCTTCGTCAATACACAACATATCAAATAAAAAAAAAACTCCACGGGGAGCTCGACCCCTGAATGCGTCTGCATAGCGCTACTCCGTCGTCGTTCGAGTGATTGTCTGAGTTTCAACGAGATTTTCTCTCTCTACTTCAAAACTATCACTATAAAAATGAATGAAAGAAATCTGATGTGGAACAACTATTGAGGATATTTTTATCTGTTCACCATAATAGGTGTCTTTTAAACATAAGTTATTAAAACAGTAATAGTATTGAAATATTACCTCCAAAAAGTTCTATTTATTTTTTGATCCCACCTTAACATTCCTACTTTTATCGCCCTGGAGTCATACTGATGAACACGGTAGCAGGTCTCTTAATTCTCTGTAAACTCAATAGTATGTCTTCTTTGAAAATGTAATTAGATTATTCTCTTTCAGTTGCTGTGACGAGAAGTCAAAAGGTTCTACAAGCGTGACTTTTACTAAATCCATTATTCCATGCAAAGTTAACATCGAGTATGGGCATTTTTACAAGTTTTTCCGGTGGACAGTTTCTCTTTCAAATATAGGAAAAGCTATTTTCATATATTTCCACGTAAAAATATATACATGCAATTTTAATAATAGAATCAATCAAATTTAAAATTTAATATTAATTAATTCCTTATACACCCCCAAAAGCCAAAATCAACAACAAAAACAATAATATACCACAAGTCTGAGACATTCGAATTTATAGTCAGCTCCTATTCGAGTCAATGGCATGTATATAAATTGAACAAGTTTAGATTAAATACAAAACATAAATTAGCACTTTTACTATTACAGTTTGATTGTTCAAACAAATAATAAGACTGATTGTTCATGCAAACACATCGTATATTGCTGATGCTGTTGAATGTTGGTGGGAGAAAAAAAAAAACTAACGCAACTTTTATCCAAGTCATTGAGGTCCTATAAGTTACGTAAAAAATCACACTACAGGACTCGATCATCGGAAACGTAAAAATCCCAAAAATTGTCCTTGTACAAAGACAAATTAACATGAATCTCTTCATGCCCTGCATGCTGGTTGAAAAACTTGTCCGAGCTCCACTGAAATAGAAGGATCAAACAGTCTTTGATCTCCACGTCCCGTTGAAAGGAATGAAAAAAATCTAAATATATTCTTTGTTCACTTGCACAAATCCTATTTAAAACATTTATCGAAAAACAAAAAGAAGAAGAAAGCAAGACCTGGTTACGATATAAAAACAAAATGGTACTGAAAGAATACAAGTGTGGTAGTAATATTGAGTTAAATGTTAATTCATAAAAAAAAATATGAATTAACAGTGACCGAGGGAACAAAAGTTGTTAGTTAAAGCTACCTCGGAGTGAAAGACTATGTACTTGAGCTCTCCGACCTTTCCAGTTCTGAACTCAGCATATGGTGGAGGAGCGTATCAATTCTCTGACTGCGACTTTTTGAACTGCACCAACCCAAACAATATGAACCCTTAAGTAATCCTACCAATTGGAGTGTAAATCATAATTTGTCATTAGTGAATACGATGCATACCCAATTGATCGCCGTCCCTTACTTCCTCCATCCTGGATCAAAATGTAAAAAGATGATCATTACAGTCTTATCATTTAGATGGAGCTATAAATATAAACTGCTGAGAAATCCATTACATTGGACATTGACAGACAAGTATGATAATGCAGAACAAACTCCGCTATGAGCAGTGAACATTGTCAGATGCAACTTAACTGAATAGGTCAACAAAATTAAACACTACCTACTCTGCAAAACTAGATCATGTTTAAGTGAGAACAAGTGCTGCTGTAGTATAAAATCTTTTAATGCAAATTTGTTAAATAACTTATAAAATACCTCCATAGCATAAGTGGTCATTACTTGCAGGATAAAGAGGTTGATAGGAAAACGTTTCACAAAACATCTTAAAGATGTTATTAATAAGTTATTAATAAATCAAATACACCACTTCTAGCCTACATTTGCATCAAAGACACTTCCCAAAAGAAATAGGAAATGACAAGCAAACAGTGGAACTTCCACGATAAGGAAGTCAATTGAAGGGGTTAGGATTTTAATCATCACAACTCCAATCCCCATAACCATTACATGGAATCCAATCTTCAGATTGTGTTCACGGAATTATTAATGTGAAAGTAAGGCTGGCAGGTCAGATTGTGATCTACTATGTTTTCTCTTGTTGGTCCAAATTAATTCAATTGAAATCACAACCTAAAATCATTCATTTTTAGTACAAAATTTGAAGGAATGGGATATAGACCAGCATCATAAGTGCTTTCATAAATGAGCTTTAGCAGTTATCAGCTTTTACTTTTAGTATCTGAAAGTTCAACGTGTACTAACCTTGTCCTCTTCTACACATCTTTCTGAATTCTCAAGCTCCATTTCAATTTCAGCAAAGAATGCCTCCAAGACAAAAGCAACAACCTGAAATCACAAAATGAAAAAAGAAATGAGGTGATTTCTTTTATAATTTCCTAATTAAATAACTCAAGAAACTAGCACTGTATTAAGCATTATGATAAGAAAAGGCGGCAACTGATTTCTCAAGTGAAAGATCCTTCGAATGTAGAAGTGACTATGCTAGCAATGAAACGTGTAGAAACTCCAAAATATATTGATACTTAGTAAAACTATAAATTAAATATATAAGATTAAGAAAAGTGCAAATAAAAGTAACAGAATTTTCCTTCTTTGAATTCCTTACCAGTCCACAGCATCACAGTAATGGTAAAATCAATCTCACATTCAACGTGAATAGGTAATTGACTTTGGTCTACATAATGATGTGTAATGATAACTTATCTCATGTTTATTTGTTGTTCAGATTAGGTTATAAACAAAAATAGGACATTAAGAGCGCATTTGATTGTAATAAAAAAATTAATTTAAAGAATTAAGACATAGTTTAGAGTTCAAGGATACAGTTTGGATAAACTTAAAGTTAACACCAAAAAAAGACTTCATTTTTTCATATTTTAATATCTTAAAACTATAGCACCCTAACCGAACATGTTGTTCTTAAGATCTTTTATTTCTCATTTTCATATCTCGATTGCAAATTAGATGGGCCTAACTTTTTCATCGATATCAGCCATACTATTTCACCTTCTAGGATAGCTAGTCATTACGCATTAGTTATTCAGACCTCTAAACAAGCAAGCAAGACTTTTGAACAACATGCTGCACATATACACCCTGTTGAGCAGATGAATGACATTTTCACTCATTTTGACACTTCTATACAAACAGGTATTGTAATATAAGAGGAAACAGTTAAATCATACAGACAAAGGGAAGAAACAGCAAGGACTTTAAGCTGTAATTCATAAGAAACTTACCAAATTCAAAAGCAACAATACAGTTATAAGGTAGAAGCTGACAAAATAGATAATGGTCCACCAAGTTCCTGTCAATTCTTTGTAGCTCTGAAATGATGAGTTGCAATTAATTAGTGCCACCAAGCCAAACTAAAATTAGAATAAGCATTAATGCTACATAGCTAACAATGACTCCTCAAATATGGTTTTTAGACATCAGCAATATATAACTATATCATTACGTGATCTCCATGTGTTTATCGACTGTACTTCCAACTTGTCAACATCAGTCTGACCAATATACATTGAATCAGTGTATCTTGTGTGAACCCGTGTGACAGTTTGCAGCAAAACAAATATTCTTAAGCATGGCCGAGATATTTAATATATCCTCTTGGCCTAAATAATCAATTTTGAGTAGGTATTATATAGAAAAATATTCTTTAATTGATAACAAGTCAACACTGGATGTATGGATGGTTTAGCTTGCTGAATTACCATCTATTTTGACTATATTAGGTAAGAGTTTCCAATCTAGCTCAATGCCTGATCTATCTAAAAAATGCATCAAGATCTTCTCTTGCTATCAGGGTAGTTAAAAAAGAATCCCCCACAATCACAAAAGAAAAATGTAAAGAATGGTCAATAATTAGGGATTTGAATCCTGATCTAGAAAAATACACCATGTAAATGTACATCGAAGGATGAAAGATATAAAAAATATGACCCCCATCATTCTCAAGATAACATATTAACCAAAGTGAGAAATGATAAAATATAGAAATTGAGCGACAAAAGTGATACCTGCATCCACACTTGCCAGTTTCCCATAACCAGCAAATTGAAAAGTGTGACCATTCCATTGGGATAGTCGTTAAAATTGAAAAGTAAATAGCTGATTTTGTCAAGAGAAACTGATTTATGGAACTATAATCGAACATACAAAAGAATGGTAACTTTTGATAACTGCCAGCCGCATATTGGTGAAACAGGCTTCTACAACTACGGTGATGTATAAGAAGATAAGAGCTACAGGGGAAGATATATAAAATTCACAAGTCTAAAGAAACAAAACTGCATCAATTAATATGGATACTCGCTATCAGCAAGATCTGTCTGTTCTAACTTGGAGTTTCCAGCGTTGACAATGCCGCCAAAGATCTACAAGTTACAATAAATAATTATGTAAATAATTTTCCAAGAGCAACATGTAGGAGAAACATCCAATTTAATTGATGAAAATAATGCTGACATGTCATGTTTCAGATAAGTAATTCTTGGTAAAATATGCAGATTATTTATCTGCATATTTATCATCAAATATGCAGATTACAACAACCATCAATTTAGACAAAATGATTGATTTAGGACCAAAATCATAATCAATATAAAATAATCACTTTCTAACCACCATATTTATCATATAAACAACCAAGAAATGTTATGGATATATGATTATTTATATAAAAAAAATAAAAATGAAGTAGATATGTGCCAAGAAAAACTATAGTACTTAAGTTTCCTTCTATTGAGAAGCATCAACCATGAAGACAAGTAACAGTTATAGGAAGAGCATTTTACTTTGTCTATGCCAAGTTTACCTGTACACCAAGAGAGCAATAAATACACATGACGCAAAATATGGTCCCAAGGTATGGCATTAAACTTGGTATGAGGGTCAAGAATGTGGCAAGAAAAGCCCGGTAGCGTTGGACATGCATTAGGATCCTGATCAATCTTAACATTCTTGCAAGAAGAAGGTAGCGAATCCTGTTAATGAGAAAAATGGAGAAAAATAAAGATACAAATCAAATTTTAATTTTCTAGAATGAAAAGAAACACAATTCAGTCACAAGCAGAAGTTTATCTTTGATGTAATTAGCACTGTCTAGAGACTCCGAAATGCAAAATTACTTACAGTTTGTTAATTTTGCAAAATGAATTACCATTGTGCTATTGATAATACACTAGCATAATGTGAACTGATGAGGTAACACGAGAAATAATCTGTGCAAAATCTATTGTTCATAATCCACACTTTGATCTCCTTTTAAGGCCTTAAATTACTGAAAACATGAAAAATGTCAAACATGCACTTACATCTTCATCACCACATACAAATGTAAAACTTATCAGATACAAGCAGTTTATAATTATATCCTTGCTATGCACAATTTTTATTCATTTATTATTATTATTATTTTTATTTTTTATTTTTTTTTGCATCCTCCGAGGGTCAATATAGGATGGGGCTTTCAAGTTTAATCACCAGAATAGAAGCAAAACACATGAAAGTTAATCAAGAGGGTCAAAAAAAAGAGAGATAAAAAAAAAATATGGTTTTCTGTTCCAAAAATGCTGTTGAAAGATAACATTTAAAAATTGAAGTAGCAAAGTGAGACATGTTAACACCAGTATGCTGCAGTGGACGCAAAACTTCTATGAGAGATTTTAAATAAGGCATAACATCCCTATGAGAAGACTCCAACACTAGCATCCAAACTACAACAAAATTGTAACATACCATCAAGGGTTGGTATGGTAACATTGTTAGAGCTTGAGGGTTACACAACTAGGGTTTCTAAAGACCAGGTTTTCACAGGCCATACATCTCCCAACCCAATCCAAAGTGAAAGACTTAATCAATACTCATATATGATCTAAAAAACCTAGGTAACAAAGTCCAAGCCCTATGGGTTTGTGGCTGAATCACGTATGCTCATATTTATCGAAAATTTCTAAATTTTTAAAATTACATTTAGATGTTGATTTAGACAATTCAGTAACCATTCAATTCCCCACAATCGCCAACCAATTTTAAGGGCCAAATTTCATACATGCCTAAATAACCTTTTGAATTCGATAATGGTATTTCAGAATCTTACTGAAATTAGTTGTTCTATATAATGTTCCATATAGATCATATCATTCAGTTCAAACTCTGGATATCCTAGGGCATAAGGAATTCTTATGGACACCTAGCATTTTTGTTTTTCTTCTTTCCATTTTCTTGTTAAATTACTATGGGAACCTCAACAATTATATTGAATATCACTCTTGTTCTGTCCGACATCATACCAATTACAATGCAATTCTTGGATAAGCAAAGTTTTGTAACAAAACTGTGCTCTAGAACCTAGGAAAATTACTACTAAAATCTGTAAAATTTTCATACAAACAATTCCACTAGCAAGAAAATTGCTAAGATGAAAAAATGCATATAAAGAGTAAATTTGAATCATCCCAATTCTTTTCCCATCCCTTTTGAAAGAAAATGCTATTCCTGAAAGCATCCCCTTAATTGGTAAAGAACATTTATTTGAAGGAAAACAAAGACCAGCACAATGTGGAAAATTAAATAAGATGGCGGGAATTCACAAAAATTATAATGAATCTGTCCCTACCACTCTCCATTTGAAAGAAAAGTCAGTCCATGAGGGGAAGCAAAAGTAACGGTTTCTCCAATAACTGCAAACGTAAAAAACCATCAGTCAAAACAGTACAATGCTATCTAACATAATACTAACCTGAAACCCACAGTTTTCTGATAACATAATCTTCAAAGCAACAGCCAACAAGTCATTGTAAAAGAAATTTTGATAAAATTTAATAAATATATCATGTAAATAAATATTAAACTTACTAATTCGTTCAAAGCTATCATATTTTCCATTTCCTGTGAAACCCAGATACCAATTCAATTAAATCCATCCCTTTAGGAGTATAATTGTAGAACTGCATATGAGTTGTTTTATTCGGAAATGTATCTAGATCAATACCATCACAAACTCCAGTTTCTCCCAAATTATGTGGTAAATGGAAAGTGATGTTATTTCCCCAAAAAACATTCATAGGGAAATACTAAAGGTCAGATGAATTGCACTTGTATAATCTTTCCACCTAGATAGCATATGAATACGCATCATATGAGTTACTATTTAGTACTACATTGAACACCATAAATGATAACAGTTAGTATTATTCTAATGCATATCAGACTAATCAAATACATTAAGTTATTTCAAATATACCAAAATTCTCAAATATATATATAGAGAGAGAGATTATTGACAATGCAAAAAAATATATATATATATAACCCATACTTAAAAAAAAAATTAAAAAATTAGCTCTTAAAAGCATATTAACAGCATAAGCATTGCCTACTGTTCCTACTGTTAATACATGGGGTATTCATTTCAGTTTATATATTTTGTGCCAGAGTTCAATTCAGTGAGACAAAAAAATCGTTATCAATTTCTCTGTAAATCCCTTGATTTTAAGTTTCAAGTTATGACCTCTCTTAGATACTGCAAGTCTGCAACCTTTTCATATTGCATAACATTCATTCGCCAACACAGAGAAGAATCATATGCCTGTCGTTTGATCCACATGAAAGATAATCGACATCATTATGCAATGCATCTAAATTTGTTGACAACTGAATCAATTCGCAGTGGTAAGCTAATGCTTCAGTAATTTCATAGGGACAAATTTAAGAACCTATGTGAACCACATTAATTCATTAAGTTAATATATGTACAATTATTAGATAGATCGAAAACCTGTACAAAACTGGAATCCGCAGATCAATTTTCTTATCTATGAAATTTTCTTATCTATAAGCATTTGAGAAACTATGTACAACACAAAGCACCTGATTGGCTTCATTCAAGAGATTCAATAGAAGCAGTTCATATAAACTTTAAGAGTATTAGCAACCTAAGTCTACACCTTCCGTTAATCTACCACTCAATTGAAGAGATTATTCATCAATTAAAGAAGTACACAACAAAGAATCATTATATTGAAATGGTAGTGGTGAAAATCTCACAAGTAATTTAACAAAGAAATATTGTGCAGTTTACGTATTTGCATTTAAGGAGATGAGTATAAGACAGATGTTAGTGATATGGATATATAAAGTGGTTACCTATTACCAATGTGATGAGAAAATCGAAGCGATTTTGACCATCCCTCCAATAATTTGTAAATCCATATGAATAAATTTTAAGAGCCATTTCCAATACGTACATCCACCCTGTTGAATAAAAATCAGCCCATGAGCTCTACAGAGAGAAATTAAGTATAAAGTGTGATAACAAATTGTTCACTGCCATTAAAAAATGAGCATCTAATGGATAATATAAAAATATAGAATGAAAACAATAGTATCAAACGAACAATAATACAGATATACATAGTTTTATGTTACAAACGACATCTCAATATGAGCTAATCCTCATGATGGGCAACATCTATTGTTTCTTTCTTTTTTCTTTTACCATGCACCCCACCCCACTGTAAATCATAGTAGTCCCACATCACTCCCAAGACCACTTTGACACCCACCCACCCCAATCCACTCTACAACAAGCACAAATTAAGTTGATTCCCCTTTAAAGTTGGTGTGGGGAGTGAACCAATACGAATGCACATGGTTATTTAAACGTTTTCTCCCTACCCATTCAATTGAAAAACCTTGGGTTGTTACTAAATGATATGTTTTCTTGACACTTACATTCTAGAATTGCATAGGCATTCTAACCATTAACATCTTGTTGTCACTGAGAACTCATTCACATGTAAAAATGGAGAAGCAACGAACCAAAAAAGTTACACAATGGCAATCTACTTACCAAAGACGAATTCCACCGATTGCCAGACCTTCTGACCAGAACTGTTTTTTATATCTAGCTGCAAATCAACTTGTATATCAAATTAGCATGAACATAAGCAAGCTGGAATATACATTTGCAAAGCAAGCTACCAGGCAACCCATTAATCTGAACTAGAACTATGAGAATCATGATGATAGCAAAGCAATCCACACAATATACCTAAATATTAATGTAAAAGCAGCTCAGACAAAAGAAATTCAACTGTGTTCTTTCAGTCATTGTCAAAAAGAACTGATGTCTGAGATCATAAGGCTGGGCAACAATTTAATACTCAATAATGTCAAAAGGAGAAGAGTGTACAAGGCCGTTCAAATCAAATTAGTCAATCAGCCAGTAAATTTAATGCATTTAATATTATTGTGGACTTGAGAGGTGAAATAACCTATTTCCTATATCAATAATGTCATATAATAATAAGTTATGATAATTAAATGTACAACTACAAAAATAAAAGATGGTTTCCTTGTTTACAGCTAGCTACATAACGGGTGACAACCCTCTTTCCATGATTCAGTCAAACAGCACATCACTGGAAGACAGCCACAGCTGGAAAAGAACAAAAATTACCAAAAACAACTACACCGCTACCATAATGGGGGTATTCTATGAGCACATTGGTTGTGCCCTTGGCTGGAAGCTGTCTTGGACAAAAGGATAATATTTCAAATGCAGTTGTTCATTTGTTAGATATACAAAAGTTATTCCTAACAGAAAAAACTATTGTTGGGCTCTTTCTTAACAAGTAACAACTCAAGCTTTTGGGTCTAACAATTACTAATACCTTGTATCCAATATTAATTTCTACTATCTTAACAGGTAACAGAGCCACCCCGTAGTGTCTTCTTTGTGGTAAATGATATGCCCATTAGTGACTCGAAGCAACTCACCGCTGCCAATTAATAATCAACTTTCAAACTTGATTTTTAACATGCATTGTTGAAAAAGAATCAACTTTATACTGACATACCACATATAAACAGTTGTTAACTTTCAAACTTATGTGAAACCAGCAGAGTTCAAAAGGTATTTACTTCATGCTGCAATGCACAAACTTGATAATGACTAGCATCTATAAATCGCAGCATTAATGAGCAAATGCACATATAGATTTTAAGTATCTTACAACTAGTTTCATCTAAAAAGGAAATTATCACAAAACATATAATTATAAAATAATTGAAAACAGAAAATGTAAAACTATGGTCCTACAGGTTCAAACCATACCGTTGTTTCAACAATAACTGCAATTAGATTCACAATGAGAATGAAGGATATTATGTATCCAAATTTTGGGCTTCGAACAAAGGCTTTCAACTTCTTCGAGAAAGATGAATGGTAGACTGATGAAAAATATTCAAAACAAGATGGCTGCAACCAGAGGCAGAGTATCAAAGATGAAATCTACAATGTTAATTGTCATTTAAAATGAGCAAGATCTAGGCACTTTTATGTGTTTGGACTTACACAATCCTCCTTTTGGAATCTTAGAGCAATGGCATTGCAAAGGTCAGCAAATTCTTCCAAGTTGATCTACAAAATTAAAATTAAAAAAAATGATCAAGTCCGGCAGCCAGATTAATTGATTTACAATCAGTAGACAATAATAAAATAATAAAATTCTGGGAGGTGAGTAACAGCAACTTCATGGTAGAAATTTAAATGGTTTTCCTGTTTTTTTTTTTTTTTTACTCTTTATGATTTCTTTCTTAGCATTTTATTAATTAATAATTTACTTTCTACAGGGAAGTAGAATATTCTATTGTAAATAGTATAATAACACTCTACATCTTGCTAGTCCATTTCTTTGCAATAACAAACATTCCTAACTAATTATCAGTTTATATTTATGTATTTGCAGAAATATATGACTCCAAAAACAATGGTTCTCTATAAATGAACAAAGCTTAGAATGAAGAAAAGGTAGATAAGGTTAGATATTGTAACAATGACCACAATTCTATCATCATATAAAAAAGTAAAATCGATAGCACACAAAAAATGAAAAAATTGCTGCAAGTTTTTAAACAAGGTGAGAGAAATAGTGTACCTTGAAGTCATGGGTGTCATCCAGTTCATCAAATATTAACTCAAATTCTTCTGTGGATATTTTTGGCAAAGTCCTAAACATAATATAAATAAAATCATGTTTTAGTATCCAAGCGACCAAAATCAAAAGTTAATGGCCCAATTGAAACATATCAATTACAAGAACCTTGAGGAAGCCAGTTCTTATAGCAACAATCAATCAAACATGTATTTACCGTATCTTCATCATTTCTATGGAAATGCATCAGATACTCATAAGAGATCATCATAGATGAAGTCAAAAGAAAAGGAGGTGGAAAGCTTAAATCAGATGTCGAGGTGATGAGTAAGATCCTTTTAATTAGATAGAGTGTGTGATGAAATTCCATAGACAATGACAAGGAGATGTGATTACTGCTGGTAGTTACAGGCTTACAGCATCTCTTTGTATGTAAGTTTATCTTCTAGCTTTTTCCAATTTTATGGTTCCTCTGCCAGTATCTCCCAATATTTTGCTGAAATTTGTTTAAATTAAGAGGGAAAAGGAAAATAAATATTGCCAAAATATGATGAAATTACCAATCAACTAGGCAATTCCCATTAATATGGATGTCCACTTTACGACTTTTGTTGTCCCGAAGGACAAAAGAACATCAATGAGAACAAATAAATTTGTGTAGAATGTATTATAGAACAAATCAATATATGAGATGGTATAGGCATATCCTTTCTAAAGCACAGTGAAGAAAGTGATACAAGCAATACCTGTATTTATTAAGTTCTTCGAACAGTCGAATGCATTGCTTCTTATCGAGGAATCCAACATTCTGTTCAGCATAACAAAGGGGCCCTTACAAAACATGTGACAGAACAGAAACTAGACGCAATATTTAACAAAAACATTTGCAACTAGATTACTACGCAAAAGAAACTACACTCTATTGCCAATGTAACAAACTTGTGGTGGTAGTCGTTTGTACAAAACTAAAAAAGACAAGGCCAGGTCAAAAATGACTATTTTAATCTATAAAACAACAAAAATATGCAGGGAAATTGTACGAATATAAGGATTAAAATGCAGTATTATATCAATATTCACAAACTTCTGTTTAAATTGTATCAATATACTTAGTGCGCTGCATAATTCATTATCTTGATTATCCAATTTTATATAAGAGCATATCCTCTATTAATTTCTTAGAAATGATGTTCTCTCACTGCCTCTATCTACATCCCCATGGGCCTTCCTTTTGCCACTTGAAAGTGAACACCTAGGTCTCCATTTTAGACATGCCAAACCAATTTGAAAGGCTATCTTACATATTTTCCTCAATCCCACTCTTTGCCACGAGATAACACGGTGGCTTCCAACCTCTGGTGCTGGGGTACATTGGTCAGCACCAAGTTCGCCAATGGGTTAAGAAGAGACTACAGGGAATTACAAAAGAACTTAACAATGAGAAAATTATATTATTTTTTTAATATTCTGGCAATCTCTTTCACTTTTGAGGTTGTAGTTGATGGGTGACAGTCCTTTCAGACATTAGAGAAAATATATATAGAAAAATCATGACCAAGTTGATGAAAAACAACATGGCTTATAAGGAAAAGGACAAAAAAAATATGGAAACCAGATATGTTGCATTCATATGCAATTTACATAAGTATGATTGAAATAAAGCTTGTTTCAAAGCATGATAATAGATATAACCAATTAGATGGTGTTAATACTTACATCCTTATCTATGAGATTAAAAGCTTTTTCCAACATACTTTTCCTCATGCGATCCATCTTAGAAACTTGTTTTGCAAGCTACAAAAGAAAGTAAAAATAAAAAAGAGATAAACATGTGTGTGCATTTATACAGTTCCAGAACAAAAATAGCAATAATTTTTTTTTAATTAGATACTCCTTATGTCCCAAACAATTCATCCATACTAGCATATCCAATGCTTTAAAGGATTCTCTTTAATTGCATCCATATACAACTTAAAACAACACACTTTCCAAGATTACTCTCATATAGAAAACTTGCAAAAGTAAATTAAGCATTAAAATGAAGACAATTTGATAATTTAAAACAGAATATGGTCCCACTCCTTAGGGTGACGTAACAACATGAAATCGTTGGGCATATTATCCAGGATGGAGAGAACATCAAACAAACACTTAATCAATAGCTGAGAGAATAAAAAAAGAAGAGTGCACATGTATATAATAGTTGCATCATTGCTACTCTTCTTCACTGTAAGAAGAGTAATACTGAAAAACAGAAAACATATACCTGATCTTTAAAGCTATCATACACAACAGCAAGGATCAAGTTGGTGACGAAGTAAACCCCCAATAGCACGTAGAGAGCGAAAAATAAGGAATACCAGCGTGAATCCCTTAAAAGAGATACAGTTGTTAAATACTATGATACAAATTTGCTAGCCATTAATGAAAATATTAAGACTCCAACACATGGACACATCAGCTATATATGATCTTCACTTGACAGAAGTGTAGTAGAGACATAACACTAAAATGTTTGGGTAAGAATTCAACACCTGCTGAAACATACATCATAAGTCTCTACCCTCTAATCAATTTATGTCAGTAGAGGCATTAAGTAAGAAAATATAATGAAAATGAACATAGTTATAAAGTTATAACTAAAATTTTGTGATGTGCCCAAGGTTTTAATAATTTGGACAGTTTAGTTGGTGTTTTGACTCTTGCATCGTTTCCTACTACAGTACAAGAAAGAGTTTTCCATAATGTTTTCGCATCAATCTTATGATTGTGAACTGAATACATGAAGAGCAAAAAAGTGAAAATGCCAAAATGGCTTGTTCGACTTTTACATGTTAAAAGTGAAAAATGGAGAGTCCTGTTTCCATTCTGCATTTTTAGAGAATGTCTAACAGACTTTTTTTTTTTAACAGACACATTTAGTCTGTTTTTAGATTCTAAAAACTGAAAACGAGGGTGTATGGTACAGAATACAACCTAACATCTTCAATTTTCATGACTTCTAAATTTTGTAACAAAATGCAAAACACCATGGAAGTATCAAATTATAAAAACACAATATTTTGATACGAGAAAAATACAGCAATTGACTGTACAATATTAAAAAAGAAAAATATGATAATTAATGTAGACTCATGAACATAAAACAAGCATTCAATTAACGTGCCATACATTATAAGAAGAAAAATTAACAGGGGAGCTCAGTTATACATAATAACAAAGATTTGAAAAGTGTAAAATTGTACAACTCTGAAATAAATGCAGCAGAGCTGTGACAAATTTGATTTAACCATACACCTTGCTCGATTTAGAATCAGGAAACCAAATGAAACACTAATAAAACTAAACCAGTTTTCAGAGTCACACTTACTTGTATGCTGGTATCCAGACATCCGGATTGTTGGAAGTGGTAAATAAAACAAACATCTGATACAATGTGGTACCAAACGATGTAAATACTATTTTCCCTTGTTGTGTGTCTTCGAAGAAGACATAGGCTAACCAACTGGAAAACAGAAGAAACAAAAGTCCTAGAGCCTGCAATTTAAGGAAATGAGAGATTGATAAACAGATGAAAGGAAAACATAATGCACTGTGTGTAAGAAATTGGAAAACATTTGCAAGTGCAGCTGCAATGAAGATTGAAGTGCAAAGCTGGGATGGAGAACAAACCAAGACATTCAAGTATGTGACAAGCATTCCAGCCAGAATCAGGATGCTATCTCGTAAATCCCTGGAGTTGAAAGCGAAATGAGAAAAAGGAAAATGTAAGATACTGGATATAACTCATGCATCCACATTCGAGCATGCACGCACATCATATACTTGTGCTCATATACAAACATGGATGAATTTAAAATGACAAAAAGTACAAATTTTTCACACTATACCTAATGTTTAGGGTGAAAATGACAACTCTGACATATGGCGCAATCCTAAGAGGAAGAAACTCAAAGGCCACTGGAGATAAATAGAGAGCATAAACCAGAAGATCGGCAACCAAAATTAATAAGCAAACGACCTGAAAAATCAACCAGACAAAAGAAGTATCATTAGACTGCAAGATGAAAAACAGAAGGAAGACAACATATATAAAGAAGAAAGTAGCACATATCAAAGACTATAAAAGGAAGGTTAAATGTTAAATAAATCAACACAAAAATGCCAATATGAGCTACATTACCATCCAAATCAGGAAGAAAACTAAGATTATAATCATATAACTTCAGAAAAATAAAACCATGAAGCTATCCTTATTCTTTATGGGAAAAAAAACACTTGCACAAAACAAGGAATATGTGGAGATTAAAACGTAAACATATAAAGATGTACACAGTATCACATCTGTTAAATGATTCCCATGAGTCATCATGGTATCATCTACATTGAGACACGGTAGGTATTTGGGCTTTTAAAATCACTTCAAATGGGAGCTCCCTTTTAGGGGTGAACACCTTCCATGGCAATTAGCTACTTATAAACTACTTTGTTTAGAATATGATAACAAAAAGTAGAAAACTTTGACACCTGAGTAAGGAACAATTTTTTCACAAATTTTCCATTTAAACAGTAGATTTTATCCACACTAACTGCAAGAAGCATTTTAGATTGCCTAAGCTTTTGGGTATGAATAGAAAGTATACAATTGTCTTCCCTTGCATATGCAATCACCGAAGCTGCACATAGGCTTGAATATATTTAATTTTGTTGCCGTAAAAGAAAGAAGTAACGGAATTAAACACAAAGATAAAATAAGTAATTGACTCTAGTTGGCTTTTGACCATTTTCCTTCTTTTCTCAATTAAAAGTTTGTTTCATACCTAGTAGATTTATCAATCAATGAGTAAAACAAGACAAAATCAGTCAAAGCGAGTAGTCAAATCCATGGTGTTGAGACAATTGTACCTTCAACCGATTTATCCAACTATTCCAATAGATATCGAACCCTTCATATGAAATTGGAAAGAGGGTATGGATCATGAGTAAAACGAGAGTTATGCCCTGCATTAGAAAACAGAAATCTCACACAACTTGTAAACACATCACACCATGAAAATTGTTTAAGGAAAAAATATATATGATCAATCTTACCTCAGAAACAAGAGACTCTGCACCAGTCAAGTAAGGCAACTGCCCGAGATAAAAATAGTCCCTATCATTGCAAGAATATGTTCCAGTCCTTGAGCACCACAAAGGTTTCTACAAATACATAACCATCATTAAAAGCCTATATAAGTAACAAAGCCTAAGTGAATTAAGAAATATAAGAAATTAAAGATTATAAAATGCAAGAGAAGAATACTGACCTCCAAGAAGTTTAAGACAATCAATGCGAAATAATTGAGAGACCAGAGGATATCAAACTTGGTAAAGAAAAAGTAGAGCTTAGCGGAACTCTGAAAGCTTGATTGGTCAAGAATTTGCTCAGGTAGACCAATTCCATCTTCGGCCTGCAAGAACGAAAAAGTTGAAGTAATAATAAGTGGAAGTGAAGCAATTGGTTTTCAAATTTTGAAGAGAGATTAGAAGAAATGAGAATGGAATAGTGACCAGATCGACGAGTGCAGCGGCCTTCTCATAAGAAGAGCCTTGCGTGATCGCCTGCGTCCGTCCAATGTACAAATTGGAAGAAGGGTCCCTCCTCCTTCCTGCACTGCTTTCTCCACCCCCCAGTAAAGCCGTCTTCATCTTCAACGCTCAAAAAACTTCAGTCTCAACCAAAACAAAAAACAAAAAACAAAAAACAGAAGAAGCCGGCGATCTGATCGTAATAATAATAAAAAGAAATATACGAGAATTCAACAGTGTTTGTCGTGGTGGTGAGAGACGTGTTGCCGCGTTGAACTTGTGTGAGATATCGAGAGAGAGATTTACGGATACTTTCAGCTGTCAGCTGTCACGTCTCATTTAACGCTTTTATTTTATTCATTCAGTATCAGTCTAAATCTGTGTAGAAGATGTTAGACGTTAACGTGCGAAGCAAGCGGGATTAGGATGTCGGCAATTTGAAAGTTTGAAAAAACAGGCAGATGCCAGAGGGCGGTGAGGGGTGAGGGGTGAGGGGTGAGGGTCCAATCGGATTTAATTGAAATTCAATCACAATCTGCCAACGAATTTTTAGTATAAATGCTAATGGATATACATGGATCCATTTGCACTAACACGACCCCACACTGTTTCTGTTTTGGTGACTCACTGGTTCCTCACTTCCTCCGTCACCGGATCTAGCCATGTGGATCATCCCTGTAGTGCTTTCATCATCTTTACGTTTTGTATTTTACGACCCCTCATCTCTTGTTATTATTATTTTTTAAAATGTTATATCGGTCCATCTCTCAGTTAACTATTTATCTAATTTAATGGATATTTTTATCTTTAAATATAAAAAAATATCCCCTTATCAATTTTTTTTTTTATTAATATAAAAAATCATAAATTGAAAACACAATCTTCATATTCTATCGTATGCTTTTGAGTTGTATAATTTTATATAAATTTATTATTCTATTATTTAAATAATATGATAATATTCTAATTCGTTTATTCAAATGGAATTAAATTTATATAATTTAAATGAATGAATTTATATACTAAACTTTTTATTTCAACAAAAGTTTTTGAGAAGATATCTTTCCGGATCTTTTAAAAACCAAGTCAACAAAATCCTCATCATCACTCATCTCCAACTCTCCAAATCCAAATCACCTGCATCTCCCTAAATCTCGTCTCTCGATCCACCATTATCACCAAATCACCGTTACCATATCTATCTCTCTCGTCGTCGGCGAGCACCGTTAAAACAATCTCAACCACCACATCCCCGCGAATTAGCCATCACCCTAACCAAGCTTCTCTCCACCATCATCACCATCTTCGTTCTACTCTTCCAAGGGTTTTTGGGAAAATTCGATCTACTCTGGTGTTGCTCCATTTGTACAGATTTATTTTCTTTCTTTAATTTTTTTATTTACCAAAATTGATGTGGTTTTGATTGAAGGAGAAGACTTGGATTATTGCAATTGAGTTGTAATACTGTAATTTAATTGGGTTTGTGGAATTGATTTTTGGTTTTTGCTCCTTGAATTTGGTTGAAGAAATTTGGGTTGTGTTTGGGTGGTGAGAAAATGTAACAAAGAAAAATATTGAATTGATGACTGAATTTGTGTTCCTGTTTGTTAAAATTTTGTAACTTTGTGTTTAATAGTCGTGTTGATGAAACAAAAAATTGTTGGTGGCTTAAAAAAAACACAAAAAGTTGTTGGAGAGAGCTTTGGGATGGAGGTGGATTCTCTCGCGGAATTGAAACTTTAAATCTGGATTTCGTATTTTTGGTAAACGTTAAGAAGAGAAATAAAGAGAGATGAAATCTGGGTTGTGTTGTATGGTTCTAATTAATTAAATGAGTAAGTTAGATGGTGGACATATAATTTGGACACCAAGACAAATGGCATTATTGTTAATTTATATCTGACTACAATTTATATCTAATTAATATGATTTATTTTTTAAAAAAAAATTGGTATACTTTTTATTTTCTCTATATTGTTTTTCATTTTCTTTATAATGAAATTCATATTTTTATTTAACTATTTTTAAATTTAAACTTTAAAAAATTTATGACAAGTATTTTGATTGGATTACAAATCAAATTAAATTATAAAAACTATAAATTTAGAAGGTAAAATCATATTTTTAAATGTAAGGGTAAAATTTATCCTAAAAAATCAAATACGATTAAAAAATTGTTCTTTCACTAAAGTTTGAAGATTGAACCGATAATACTCGTTTATTTTTTGATGTATCTTTTAAAAAAATATGCTAAAAACATTTACAATCTAATATGACAGTCCAACCCATTGGATTGTACATTTTTTAGAACAATTTTTTAGAAAGTGTAATATTACCTCAAAATAATTAAATATAAATTATAGTGAAATTTGATTAACTAGGCATAGATTTTATTACTATTTTTTTATCTCCGATTACTTTGTAGAGTGCCTTGCCTTGCCTCGCCTCGTAATGATCATTTAAATACACATTAATGACAATTTTCCAAAGATCGACGTGGACGACGATAATTCAGTATTCAGACATGAACCAATAATATGACTCGAACATAATAAGAAATTAAAGTATCAATTTGCATTTATAATGTTCGTATCAAAATCAGGTCCAAGTGTCCAACCACTTAATTTGAAAACGTGGCAGAACGCAAACAGCAAACCCAGGTCTGCAAAAAAGAATACATAGCTTATTTCTGTCTAACAAAAGAAAAACAAATATTCTACCAACCTCCATAATTGAACACTAATCTATAATTAGTATGGGCACTATGACTGACTCAACTGTCCCTTTTGAAATTTGGGGATGTTAAGCACATAAAACAAACACTCCCCAATATAACTAACGGTTAAGAGTCTGAGAACTACAGCTAATTACAAGCACTAATGGGAAGTTGATGCCAAGATCAACAGCAAACACAGTTTTCTTCTCCCCTATGAAACCAAATGTATCCGTAGCCTCGAATTTGCCTCACACGCCATAACCTCTACAAATCGAAAAAAGATAAATAAACAACTCAACTTCTATGGTAATTGATGAAAGTGGTAATTGGTGAAAGTACAGTAAAGGCAACTAAACATTCCAAGAAAACCTCGATCCTCGCATTCTTTGAGTAGCCTTATAGTATCATTCGCATTAGGTTTCCTCAAATATTGTGTTTCTAAAACCCTAATTATAGTATCACAAAAATGCTTGGGCCTTTCAATTGCAGTACTCTCACCAATTTAAACATATTCATCAAGAAAATCAGTTGGACAAACGTATGCAAGCATCAGTACAGCTGCCATCATCTTTTATAAAGGACTTAAACCAAGTTTTCCAACCGTATCAACCTTTTGGGTAAAATAACCATCATTACTCTCAGTTGCACGTAAGATACGATTGAATAGCTCCACATTCATTCGAAACGTACGATGAAAATGCTCTCTTATATACTTTGATTATTGTCTTTTGAAGTAGTCATTAATGATTTGGTTATGTCGTTCTTTCCTATCATGATATATATAGCGTCTGTCAATAGTAGAGCCACCATGAGATCGTTTTTTACACATCAATGTTGTTGAAATTATGATAGGGATATCAATTGCAGCAATTTGAACCAAATCCCGACTCATTTGAGTAGAGCTCATATTACCAGCTAATAGGTCCTTGGTGATAGAAAATGCCTAGTCGTTTGAAAATGAGTTATCAGACTCATATTTCATACTTTGATGAAGACATTGACTTCTCCTATCGCCTTTAAATAATTTTCTATGTAATTCAAGACTTGACAACTTGGGCTACTTAGATACCATTTTCCATCTATAGCATCTCAATATTGGGACTAAAGTTAATAAGGAGAATAAGATATGTTTGTTTCCCAAACAAGTAAAACTAATTAAATAAGCAAATCAAAAAAAGACCAAGATTGAGACTGAAATATACAAATATATAGATATTTCACCAAACTAGATTTGTTGATATTTTTATTAGGTCCACCATTGAAAAGGATATATTAAACAAATAATCCTATGTAATCTAGCCAAGTTGATGAGGATCAATTAATTGAATTCTCTATAGCTCTAATAGAAGAACTATAAAACATTAATCTTACTAGAATTGTTTAATCACCTACTAATTCTCTCTAGCTCTCATATTTCACCTACTAATCTACAAGATTTGTTTTTTTAATAATTTTTTAATCAGGTGAATTCTTCAATAACGATATTACTTATTGGATTTTGTTATAAATCATCGACTTTGCTTTGATTGTCGAGGTTTATTAGCATTTTGCCTTCGTTTTTATTAAGAAGTTTAATCAAACACTTTGTGTGCAAAACACAATAATTTTCTTTTATATTTCCTACGAGTAGAAAACAACAACAAATATTTTAAAAAAAACAACAACAAACGAATAAGACGAAATCCAATTAATAAATTAAAGAAATAAAAGAAAATTGAAATTTAAACAAATAATCTTACTATAATTGGATAGAGGCTAACTGTAGGAGAAAATGGTTGACCGGATATAGAAGTAGAGAGCTGTGGAAGACAATTTTGTTAGTTAATTTTTTAAAATAGGAGAGAGTGTGTGACAAATGTATTGTTGTGATTGGTTTAAAATTCCCCTTTAGATAGTTGCATTGGAGAAGTGAATATACATTTTTACAATTTCTTTGACAATGTGGATCCATAACACCTATAAATGATGATGTTTCATCAAATAGAAACTTGAAAGTGTATAATAGCATTGGAGATAGCCTTATTTGAAGTTAGAAAACTTCTATCCAATGTAATTATCTAAGTTAAAAATAAAGATAGTGTAGCGAAAAAGAAGTTAGAGAATATGAAATTGAATTTTTAATTCTATAAACTCTCATATAAATACTGACTAGGATTTCTAACTCTTTTCACCAATAATATTAAAGCTCATATAATTGTAAAATAAAATAGGAGAGAGAATGTAATAATTGATTTATTATTATTGGTTATAATATATATATATATATATATATATATATATGACTTTAGATAATTGCATTTGATACATTTTTTAACAAAAGTGAGCATATAGTGAATAAAAATATTGATATGACGCTATTTATAAACTAAAAAAATACATATTTGGATTGAAGATGATCTGATCTTGAAGGTTTTTTTTTAAGGAAATTAATCCCGAAGTTGTTATAAAGATATTGGCATCTTTGGTTGTGGTAAGTTAATATTGGTACAAGTTAAATAGCTGAAATATGTTAATAGTTGGATAGTCAAACCATCAAAAAAAATTTATATATATATTACGGCACCATTGTGTAAATAATATTAATTGAATTACAAATTATAAATAATTTATTATTTTTTTGTCTTGCAAATGAAGAATACCCGATATTCTTTAATTTTGATGCAATTTGTTATAAAAAAAAATTCAAATATTATCATTTTTAAATTATATATAATTATCAAATAATATGAAATATGTAAGTATAAACCCACTTAATATAGTACTTGTTATATGTGTAAGATTAGTTGGATGACACGTCAGTGAAAGTAGTCGGTAACACAAACATATGGTAGTGTCACACCATCAAAAGTCAACGAGTCAACTTGTAAGGGGTTGACCTAAAACACGTCAACTGTTGGGCACGTGTCAAGAGAAACATGATGGCTAGGAACGTGTTTGTCAAGATAAGCTGCTTGGTTTGGAAATGAATAAAGATTCTACTCGCTAAAGATCCCTATTCAGCGAGATCTACTCGGCTAAACGTGGCCTTATTAGGATACATTATGCCCTATGAAGATCCACTCAGATACGGGATCTAAGAATCATGCTTTAGTAATGAAATATAGTTATTTTCATTCTTTTGAGTGCTAATCAGGAACGAGGTTAGAGCTTCCACAAAATAAGCACCAAACAGGAAATGAGTCCTAAGCGAATCACTTCGCTAGAATCTCGCGAGTACTCTTTTTAAAGATTCTGTTACCTAAATGGCTTAACACGGCAAGAATTAGTGCAACATCTCATTAACCCATATAAATATTAGCGAAATCTATGTACCATAATATGTGCAATTATCAGAGAGAAAGTGAGATTTTAATGTGTGGCATCCAATTCTCATAGTAATGTATATTCTTCTCTGCCATCTCCAACAACAACTGTGTTTTTTTTTGTTTTCCGTGTAAAATCCGTGTTATATGTGTTTTATTACTGCATCATTGATTCCAAGTATTATTGTTGTTTGTATCATCATTGTTGGATGCGTGGTTTTTTTTCCATAATTCAAAAACCACAGTCAACAATTGGCGTTAGAGGAAGAGGGAATAACTCAACTTCGAGGAACCCTTATAAACAGATCTGAAACACGAGTAACAACAACAATAATGACAATACCGCTATTAATCCCACCAATAACAACTTTTAGCAATCTCTGGAGGCCGCTGGAATAATCGTGCGTGCGACGTCAGTAAGTGGAAAGCAATTAGTTGCAGCACTTTCTGGTCACCATGCACCACCTAGCTAGTGAGGCTGCTAGATTTGGGATCACCCTATCAGCAGGCGTAGGGATTTCATCACCCTACAACCCGACAATGAGCACGCCCATAAATAACTCATCTGGGAGATTACATTCAGAAATCCATATTCCAACCCTGGACGCCTCAAGAAAGCCATCTTCGGGTAGGATCTTTCAAGATCCCCTTGAAACTTCAGAAGAGAAGAGGCGACAGAAAGGAGAAGATTTGTTGAATGATGGTTAAAATAATGAACACCCTAATCAAATTTTTATTAAACATGTAAGTATTCTCATTTCAGTACAAATGAGCAAAGTTTGATTAGGGTGTTCACAATTTTAACCCTCGTATATAAAACTTTGCTCATTTGTCTTGATAAAATTTTGATTAGGGTGTTTATTATTTTAATCACCATCATGGTTCATTACAAAATAAATAAATATATGATCCCGTAACAAATTTGACAGCCTAACTGGAAAAGAATAAATAACCGTATACAAGGAACATTGAGGTCATGCCATGAGCAACAAATTTAAATTACCAGCATCCCTCCATAGATTTTCTTTTAGCAATCCTTTTTCCACCGTAAGATAGAAGACAGATTCCTATATATCTCTCCAGATTAGCCAATGTGCTTAATATTGTCAACATCTTTAATTGAAAACTATAAACGGAATTATGTCCGGAAACTTTATAGCCTTCTTGAACTGTTACGAAACTGCTACGAAAGTCAACATATCTCTTACCTAATATGGTTTTGCATAATTGGTTGGTAAACGAAAATATTCATGCATACTTTAAACGATTAGACGTGAATCAATTAGCTTGATTGTACTCTTGTACGTATTGGGTTTTTATTTTCAATCTAAACAAAGAAATATTTCTTCTCTTATATCTTTATTTTACATAAACTTCATAAACTCATAAATGGATCCACTGAATACAAATTAACAAGCTGCCAATAATTAGGTTTCTGGCTTTCAGCTATACATGTTCACTAAATTTGTGATTAATTTGTCAATGAACATAAATCCTTTCTTAATCTGGTTCTGATTAGCAGCAACTCACCCCTAGGCAACAGAAAGCAGCCACTCAGACCATCAATAGACAATTAGTGGGGCAAACAGTCGTAGAAAAATTATCTACTTATTATTATTATTATTATTATTATTATTATTATTATTATTATTATTTAATAATGTACAAATTTGAGAGTTCATAAAGAGAATTAACAATAACTCAAATTCATTATCTCATTAATGCAAGCTCCTGAATAGCTTAAACTTTTTTAAAAAATTATCTAAATTTGATCCATGGTAATGTCTTACAAGCCAGAAGAGCAGTCCAAGGAGGAAGATGGGTGGTTTAATCAAATATATTTAAGTACTATAGGCATAAGGGGCGGAGGTGTGGGGAGGGGGGGAGCAGTCCTTAAAAGTAGGTTTTAATTAATTTTATTTATTATCCTACTATAATCAATTTTATTTATTTCTTCAGTCCCTGAAAAATGGATAATACTTAGACGCTGATCGGTCAACGTCAAAAATACTGATCCAGTGATTGATCCAATTGAATTATACTACATATATTTTTTAACTCATTCTCAACAATTAAACCCTCATCTTCACCCATAGAAGTTGAATAGTATACTTCTCCAAAACTCAACCGTTCGGCACCCAAGTATTATCCCAACAAATTATATATATATATATATATTCAATTAATTTATTTAAATTTGTTGGTTGTTATTATAAGTTAATTTTGTTTGATAAGTGTGATAGTAAATTTAAATTATAAGAAAAACATATGAATAATTGTTATTTGACTATATCAATGCTATAATGGCATTGTGAATATTATTATAATTTTTATTTATATTATTATTGTTAATTGTAATTTTGTTTTACCATTACATTTATTATTTTGATTAAATGGTTTTACATTTGATTTTTAAATGAAAAATAATTTTGAATATCTAATATATATTTTTTGTTAACTTAATAATTAATTTTTGGAAAACCTTATTTACATAACTAGTATAAAAAGACATTTTTTTATTGGTAATAAAAATACAAGAGAAAGCTAATATAAAATCAAAAGTATAAAAGAAACATAAAATCAGTTAATAAAATTTGATTTGTAATCTATAACCACAGTAGCCGGTAATTTCAATTTTTTATTACTACTTCATCAACATATATTATAACACCCAAAAGTTTGGTAGGCTAATGAAACTTAAGCATAACCGTAAAATAACCAATAAAACTTAATTATCCGGCCCCCCTAAAGCTAAATTCCTGGCTTCGCCCCTGATAGGCATAAAGCTTCTTTATATATATAATGATACATTACATCATATGATTCTTTATATGATGATACATACTTAATTTACAATACATTTATTCTTTGTCACACTCATATACATAGGAAAAAACAGATAAAACACAAAGGTGGCTAGATGTAATGGACATCTCTAGTACATCAGTTTTCTATGCTATGTTAAAAAAGATTGTATTATAAAAATATATATGAGGTAGCTTCTCTATACATACAAATACGAACCTCTTTCAGTCGAAATACGCTAATCGGATACTCATGGCATTGTAGTACTATACTACCTTTAACTCCAATTTCAGATTCCAAAACGTTCCAGAAAGAATTTATGTCCTAAAAGATATGGGGAAACTATATTATACTTTTCTAAAAATGCTGCCAAATTTGCTCAGGGATTTAGTTTCCTCACCTCAATGGTTGTTTTGAAATATGTTACGGCTAACTGATTGTTGGTTGGATCCACGCTGCCTTATTTTTCCCGCTTATGGTTCTGAAATATTAAGTCGTTATATGGTTGAAAACCACCTTTCACGGCTGGCCAATATGTGTTCATATCATTGAGTAGGGAATGATCAGAAGCCTGAAAATTAATTAAAATAAGAATAATACAAGCATATTACCATATCAAATATTTAGCTTTTCCGCGGGCAGATTTTTCAAGTAAAGTTTGTCCTCTAATATCAGTTGGCGAGAGGCCATAACTTGAAAATTGATATCATTTTGCCCTATTATAGTTACGGCATGTATTAACCAGTAGACTCGTGGATAGAGTTGCACTAACAAAAAACGATCAACCTGCTCATTAGTTGTAGAAATTAGTACAAAAAAGAAAACAACTAATAAAACACGAAAATAAATATGACTACTCAAAGAGTTTGTGAGAAGTGAAAGGTAAAGATGGAGGAATTTGTTTAGAGAGTGTTGGAATAAGTATTTGATATCAAATATGAAGATTTGGTTTGAAGCACATTATTTATATACAAACAAAATGTATTAATATATAAAGAATAATTTGTTTTAAAATAATATATAATAATAACATATAAAAAATGATATGAAGAAAATATATTAACAAAGAAAGAACCACTTGAATCAAAATAATATATAATAATAACATATAAAGAATGCTATAAATCAATATATAAAAATTTATTTTTTTGTACAAAAAACATATAATAATAACATATCAAGAATGACAAACCAAATGTATCAACAATAAAATAGTCACTTGTTTTTTTTTTTTAAAGGCAAACTTATTCAACCTAAGACAAACAAAGAACACAAACAGACGAAAAGTAACCCCAGCACAAAACCAAGCAAAAGAAAACATCAAACACTCAGAAAATAGAGGGAAGACACAAAACAGAGACACAAGCAGGACACTAAAACACACTCCAAACAACATTTTCCCCTTCCATATTAGACCATATATTTGTCAAGCCATCTACAACCGAATTTGAGGCTCTAGAAGTACAGTGCACAAATGTATTGTCTAAGAAGCGAAGCTACAAGCAAATATCATAGAGCACATTCACTAGAGATAGATTGCCAAAATTTTCATCCCTCACCCATGAAATCGCCACCCTTGAGTCACTTTAGGTGCGTGTAGTACACGGGATATGACAACATGAGACATCTTGTTATTGTCACACGTGTGGCGCGTCCTTAACATGGGACAGAACCGGATAAGGTGGGACAAAAATCATAAAAAATTGTCCCACCAAAGACCATATGACAACTTGTCTTATGATCAATTTACCCTTTAAATTTTCAAACAATTACAATCATATCCAATATATTACATTATATATATATATATATTATATTATTAAATATAATAACATAATATATATGTATTGAATTAATAATATATATATATTATAATAATATATAATATTATATATATATATATATATATATATATTAGAATATAATAATATCAAATAATATATATATTGTTATATATATATAATAGGGTTACTCTGGTCTTTTGAACCTCTTATCCCATCATGTTCCAGTTATACTAAACACATAACAGTATAGTTAACAGTTATGTCTCATGTCATCCAAACACAATATAGAACAACATGTCAAGTCTCGTCCCCGTCCCAGTCCCACCTCATCATGTCCCATCTTCATGTCAAATGCGCCCTTTCGATACAAACTATTGTCCCTTTAAGCGAAGCTTTCGACATGCACAAGAGGCAAGCTTTATAGATTGCCAATAATTCAGCAGTGGAGACATCCATGAATAATCACTTGTAATTCAGTTGTGGTGGCATCCACTAATAATCATTTGTTTTAAAATAATATATAATAATAACATATAAAGAACGATAAGAAAAATGTATCATCATGTAAAAACTACTCGTTTCAAATTAAATAATATATAATAATAACATAATAAGAATCATCAACCTCTATATATATATATATATGCCGGTAACAATAGTAATTTGCTTTATAATTTAGAAAGATTTAATTAAACTACAATTTAAGAAATGGATTGACCAATTAAATAACAATTAATTAATTTGTGTGCACCTAATTTTGTTAACATTCTCCAAAATTGGACTCAAAACTTGATTTTCATCACAACTTAGTTCGTTGGTGATGACGAAATTTTGATTGGAAAGTTTGATATTTCTTCCCTTCCTCTTTTCCCTTCCACTTCACCGAACGGTAACGTTTCATGACACATCACCGTACTTTGCTTGGGCACGTCACTCTATTTTGTCGATGTGAAAGTCAGGACACCCAACACGCGTGTCGGGGAATCGTCACCCACCCTCCCACCCTCTCTTAATTTGTTTTGTTTTCAATAATTAGACTGAGCCATATAACCGATGACCTAATAACCCAATAACTAAATGTAAACAACTAATCCATCATTTTTTTTTAATTGAGGGCAAATATTTAACTGAGCGTTGCATGGGAACGTCACACCGTTTGGCCGACGAGCCTTTCACCCCTTACGCAAAAGTACCCGGACAAGTCACATTATTTCAATGATCACCCATTGCACTGATGTGCCTGGGCACATTTCACAGTTTTACCGATGTGCTCTGACACATCATACAATTTAAATGATTTGGGCCTATCGACAAAACCATCTGAGGGCCAAATTTCTAATTGTACCTAACTAAACACTTTCTTTTAAAACGCTATGACTAAAAGTCATGTTTAATTTGACTGGACTAGGTCTTACGCGTGCACGTCACACCGTTTGGCTGACGTACAAGTCACCCACTCGAGCTGACTTATCATGACATGTCACACAATTTCAATGGCGTGCGCGGGTACATTACAATCTTTGTGACGATGTGACCCGGAAAATCAGTTAAAAATGATAAAACTCGGTTGAAAGGTTTGAATTTTTAAAAATAGTATAATTTTTAACCAAGAAGAAAATGATTTTTTTTTTAGATTTTGGGCTACCAACAAGTTGGAACGAATACAAAATGACACTACATGCCCTTGGTGTTTGGAAATGTTGTATTTGTTTTCAAAGGTAGTAGTTTTCAATTGACTAATCAAATAAAACGTTTTGAAATTGTAACAAATGTTTTAGGGTTTGTAAAATGTAAATAATAATAATAATAATAATAATAATAATAATAATAATGTTGCAGTCTAGCAACACTATTTTGTATTATATTTCTTTTTATATTTTTTAGTAATTTTAATTAAGATGAAACTATCATATGTTAAAAAAAATACAATGAAGTATATATATTTAATCGATTAGTTATATATGCACTTGTTTATGAAAGATAGAGGAAAGACTCTTATTGTCATTGAAAAATTATAAAATTATTCAGTTTTTTCATTCAAAGTAAAATATATACCCATGAGGAAACCTAACAACCTTGTTTTCTAGATTTTCTAACAAATCAAACAGATACTTTATAAAAACTCGAAGATGGAAGTTTAAGAGAAGGAAAAAACACCCTCCAAAAAAATCTGCAACTTTTGTTTCTTGTGGTGCCATCATTTCCTTATCAAATAAAACGTTTTTGATATTGAAATAAATGTTTTAGGGTTTGTCATATGTAAATAATAATAATAATAATAATAATAATAATAATAATAATAATAATGATGATGATGTTGGAGTTTAGTAACATTATTTTGTAGTATATATATATATATATATATATATATTTAAATGCCCTTTCTTATAATTTTAATTAAGATAAAATTGTCACGTGATAAAAATAAAATTAAATGGAGTGTATAAAGATATTTAATGGATTGTAAATAGCATCTCTAATTAAAAACTTGTGTAATGATACTTTATTCAAATTTGATGCTCAAATATAGTGTTCAAATGATGTGGAATCGTTATAATCAATTCATTTAAATTATATAAATCTAATACAATTTAAATAAATGGATTACAATGATGACATATCATTTGGACCCCATATTTGAATAGAGTAGCATTACCGTTAAAAATTATGTCAGAATGAACTATTTGATGTATTTACGAAAAGTTAGGGACCATAGTATTGGAAAACCAAACACAATTAAAATTTTGATATTAAAAAAAACGTTTAGAGAGTAAATTGATAATAGCCAACGTTTCTTTCTTTCAAATAACAACTACTAAAAGGTATCAAGTCAAATTGCGGGAAAAAAAATCCCTAACTCTACATATTCATTCATTTATTTACCTTTGTAAGTGATTTAGTTTACTATATATAGTAAGATGTAGTTTTATAACCAATTAAGGTTGCAAGTAGCTTTTTAATGTGCAACAAATTATATAAGGAAAATAAGTTTTATATGCCAGGTAATAAAAAGCATTAAAAAAAAGCAACAACTATATAGACCGGCCTCCATCGACAAATCCTTTTCTTATTTGATTATTCCTTTATTGATTTTTCGTTTTAAAGTTGAACTTGATGTAGTCTCCATTAATGTACTTGATGTTGGATGTGTTTCCAGGATGTTAGATCTTCAAATTGAAAACTTGTTTGATGTTGCTAACTTGTTATTTGAATTGTTATGGATGTTTTGTGATTTGTATGGTTGGGGAAAAAATGTATGGAGGTTACTGCTGGATGTATGTGTGCATGTGTAATGGAGTAGGTTTGTATGGTAGGAAAAAAAAGCAAGAAAAGAAAATAAGTTTAGAAATGAAGGTGTTTCAATGAAGCCTAGTATGTGTGGAATATGTGCATGTGTTAATGTGTATGTGCACGTTTCAAGCTTTTTTATAGGGCTAAATACAGATGTTGCAAAGCAACAGTCAAAAGATGGGCATTTTTATCCAACAACCTTTATTTTCCAATTTCAATAGTTATAAGAGACAGTAGGGTCATTTTACCCACCGAACCTGTCAGGTACCACTTTTTCAATGGAAAAATTAACAGAAGAACTTAACGAGATAATTCTCAAAAGTGAATGACCAATTTGTATATTAGGTAAAATTAGAGGGACTAAAAAGAATTTAACCTTAAAAATTATGTCAGAAGAACCTATTTGATGTATTTATTGGAAGTTAGGGACCATGGTACTGGAAAAGCAAACACAATTAAAATTTTGATATTAAAAAAGAAAATGTTTAGAGAGTAAATCGATAATGACCAGGTTTACATATAATACTAAAAAAAAATGAAATAAACAGGTCGAAGTATACTCAATATTTTTTTTTTATCATTTAGCTATTCATTAACATCTTGATGTTAGGATTTACGATTAACACAAAACTAACATGCTTAGGCACAAAATTAATCTGGATGTTTAACCTAAACATGTTCAACCTAAACATGTCCATATACATACTTAATCAAACCCTAAACAATTATGACATAACCCATATCAATTCAAGAGAAAGTTAAATCTAGAAAGCGGAAGCGTACCTGAATCCATCACTGGAGATTTGTGAACGGGTTGTGATCTTCCAAATTAACACGATCTTTATGAACCCTACTGTGTTCTTGATGCTCTGTTGATGGGATACAGAGAAACGTAAAGTATCGTGTAATTTGGGGACCATAACCCTAAATATATAATAATCAAATTATTATATATATTGGCTATTTCTAATTCAGCCCTCAACAAATTAGAAATAGTACTCTGGTATCTACATATTAATTCCATAACAATTATACCCTTAAGCCTTAATGCTTTATATCTTAAGTAGATCACTTTAATTTAGGCTTAACCAAAAATAACACAACACATTTAATATTCACATGTGTGGCCCCATATGATGGAATTTTTCCAACAATCTCCCACTGGGCCACATATGTAACTTTACAAATATGTATGACTTTATGAACTCCAAAATTTTGCTATTACAATTTTAGGGTATATCCGAACAATCTCGTCCATTGATTATGCCAACATAGGACCAAAGCGGCTTTCGACACATTTAGCGTGACTAAACCCATCAATGGTCACGTATACCAACATAACCAAATGACATAGATCAATCATGGATGCGTAGCATGGAAATTACATGCAATGTGATATATATATGTCTATTCCAATTGGTCATACTTTATTCCCTAGTGAGATCAAAACTTAACACAATGTAACAGAGTGTAATTAACCGAATACTTTATTTCTGATCAGAAAAATATCCAAATACATAAATGCATAAATATATCCAAAATAAAAATATAGAGCAATACAATACATAATTATACAAACTCCCGCTATAATGTGATATCCTCACACAAAATAACACTCATATGAGCAGTGTGCTCATGAAAGACCTTTGGTGGTAATCCTTTTGTAAGCGGATCCGTTATCATGGAGTTTGTCCCAATGTGCTCTATGGATATATGTCCACTCTGTACTCTTTGCTTCACAACTAGGAACTTAATGTCAATATGCTTTGACTTAGATGAGCTTCTGTTGTTGTTAGAATATAGCACTGCTGACTTATTGTCACAATATAGTTTGAGTGGTCTTTCAACACCCTCCAGAATGCGCAGCCCAGTGACAAAATTCTGCAGCCATATTCCATGGTTGGATGCCTCATAGCATGCTACAAACTCTACTGCCATGGTGGAAGAAGCTATGAGTGTCTGTTTGGCACTCTTCCAATATATAGCTCCACTAGCCAACATGTATATGTAGCATGATGTGAATCTCCTACTGTCTTGACATCCAGCAAAATCGGAGTCCGAATAACCTATGATCTCAAATTGATCTGATCTTCTATATATGAGCATGTAATCTTTTGTTCTCTTCAAATACCTCATAACCCGCTTGGCTGCTATCCAATAATCCATTCCAGGGTTACTTAAATATCTGTCTAACATAC
Organism: Dipteronia dyeriana; assembly: GCA_032871835.1. NCBI lineage: Eukaryota > Viridiplantae > Streptophyta > Magnoliopsida > Sapindales > Sapindaceae > Dipteronia > Dipteronia dyeriana. The sequence goes on along the minus strand of CM065299.1, from coordinate 7,993,740 downwards.
CAACAATGTACGCAATATCCGGACGCGTACACACCTGAGCATACATTAGACTCCCTACAGCTGATGCATAGGGAATCTTCTGTATTTCCTTAACTTCAAGGTTACTTTTAGGGCACTGGTTGAGACTGAACCTGACTCCCTTAGAGACGGGGGTGTCACCTGGTTTGCAGTCCTACATGCCAAACCTTTTGAGCACTGTATCGATATAGCTCATTTGTGATAATCCAAGAATACCCCGAGAACGATCTCGTTGTATCTGAATCCCTAATACAAAAGAGGCATCACCAAGATCTTTCATCTTAAAATTCTTTGATAGAAATCTCTTGGTTTCATGCAATATGCCTATATCATTTGTGGCAAGCAGTATTCCATCGATATATAAAACCAGGAATATGTGCTTACTCCCACTGAATTTGTGATACACACAATTATCAACAATGTTTATCTCAAAACTAAACGAGATAATCACTTGATGAAACTTATGGTACCACTGACGGGAAGCTTGCTTGAGTCCATAAATGGATTTTATCAATTTGCAAACCATATTCTGTGGGTCTCCCGACTCAAAGTTTTCTGATTGCACCATATAAATTGTTTCATCAATGTCACCATTGAGAAACGCCGTCTTGACATCCATCTGATGAAGCTCAAGATCAAAATGTGCAACAAGTGTCATGATTGTCCTAAAAGAGTTTTTCGTTGAAACTGGAGAGAAAGTCTCTTTATAGTCAATCCCTTCTTTTTTGGGTAAAGACTTTAGCTACAAGACGAACCTTATACCTCTCCACATTACCTTTCGAATCCCTTTTGGTTTTAAATATCCATTTACAACCAATGGGTTTCGCATCTTCTGGTAATGGGACAAGTTCCCAAACCTTATTGTCTTGCATAGACTTATATTCCTCATTCATGGCATCAATCCACTTTTGAGAGTTGGAACCCTGCATGGCTTGATGGAAGTTGATTGGATCATTTTCCATCATTCCTATGTCTTCCTCATGTTCCTGGAGAAATAAGTAAAAATCGTCCGGAATAGCATTTCTCCTTTCTCTAGTGGATCGCCTTAATGGCACTGGTTCTTAAGGTTGTTGAGTTTGTTCCTCAGGAACAATTACCTCATCTTGAATGGGGGTTGTTCAACATTGTCTGGTTGAGGATCCAGATTTGCTTCTTGATCAATGACAGGTATAGAAACCTGCACATTGTCAAAAGCGATAATAGGAATTGAAATCGATTCTTCCTCAAAGACAATGTCTCTAACCTTATTTCTCCCCCCAAACTCAACATCCTAAAAAAATGTTGCATTTCCCGTTTCAAAAATTGACCTAAGTGTGGGATCATAAAATTTATAGCCCCTTGATCGCTCAGAGTAGCCAATGAAGTAGTTGCTCACAGTTTTGGAGTCCAATTTCTTTTCATGTGGCCTGTAAGGCCTTGCCTCAGCTGGACATCCCTAAATGTGAAAATGCTTTAGACTTGGCTTTTTACCTGTCTAAAGCTCATAAGGTGTTTTTGCAGCTGCTTTAGTTGGCACTCGATTCAGAATATAAGCTGTTGTTTTGAGTGCTTCTCCCCAGAGTGACTCTGGTAAGGTGGAATGACAAATCATACTTCTTACCATATCCTTAAGAGTCCGGTTTCGCCTTTCAGCTACACCATTCATGATAGGTGACCGTGTCATGGTGTACTGTGGGACGATTCCACATTCCTCTAGGAATTTAGCAAATGGTCCTGGACGTTGTTCACCTGAACCTTCATATCTACCGTAGTATTCACCACCACGGTCAGACCTGACACTCTTTATTCTTTTGTTGAGTTGGTTCTCAACTTCAGCCTTAAATGTTTTGAACACGTCCAAAGACCGTGATTTCTCATGAATGAGAAATAGGTACCCATAACGTGAGTAATCGTCTATGAATGATATAAAATACTGTTGACCATTCCAAGAAGCCGTAGGGAATGGACCACAGATATCCGTATGTATCAATTTTAAGACGTCAGTAGTTCTGTTGGCACCTATTTTCTTTATTTTGGTCTGTTTTCCCTTGATGCAATCAATACAAACATCAAAGTCTGTAAAGTCAAGGGAATCTAAAATCCCATCAGACACAAGCCGCTCAACTCTATGCTTAGAGATGTGACCTAAGCATTTGTGCCATAATGTGGCTGAATTTTCTGTGCTTAGTTTGCGTTTAGTACCTCGTGATTCCACATGCAAGGTTTCATTATAAGAAACGATTGTATCAAGCAAATATAAGTTGTCATATACACATAAAGAACCAGTTCCAACAACATTTGAATTTATAGATAAACTGAATTGATTGTTTCCAAATGAACAATAATAACCAAACTTGTCCAATAAAGAAACTGAAACCAAATTCCGCCTAAAAGACGGTACAAAAAAAAAGTATCTAATAAATCCAAATAATAACCAGTTTCTAATAACAACTTAAAATGCCCTATCGCCTTCACTTCTACCGATTTTCCATCGCCCACACAGATGTTTCTTTTAGCATCATTTGGCTTTCGGTAGCTCAGGCAACCCTGTATAGAAACACTGATGTGAGTAGTAGCACCAGAATCTAACCACCACGTGTTTCTAGGTACTGAAGCTAAATTTACCTCAGAACAGACCAAAGTAAGGAACATACCTTTCTTTGCACGCCAAGCGTGATACTTGGTACAATCCTTCTTCATATGTCCAAGCTTGTTACAAAAGAAACAATCTTCTTTATCCTGCTGATGTTTCTTTTGAGCTGGACCCTTAGCAGCTTCATTATTCTTTCTCTTTTTGCCCTTATCTTTAGAGGTGCTAGCCAGATGAGCACTTTCGGTCCTGTCTCGCTTCAGTCTCTTTTCCTCTTGCACACAGTAAGAAATGAGCTCATTAAGAGTCCATTTCTCCTTTTGACAGTTGTAACTGACCTTAAACTGACTGTATTGTGCAGGAAGAGATATTAATACCAAATGCACGAGCAAGTCGTCAGACAGCTCGAGATTCAGTGCCTTAAGTTTAGAAGCAATATGAGACATTTCCATAATGTACTCCCTAATGTTCCCTTTGCCTTTGTACTTCATAGAAATCAAGCTTTGCAAATGCGTGCTTGTTTCTACCTTATCGTTTTTAACAAAACGCTTTTCAATTTCGGCTAGGAACTCTTTGCCTTTGGTTATCTTTTCAGATACCCCACCCCTAAATGCCCCTGGAATGCCGCGCTTGATGATCATAAGACTCATGCGATTTGAGCGATCCCACTTCTCAAAGTTCTTCCTGTCATCGGGAGAACTTGCATCCGTAAGAGAAGCGGGTTGCTCAACCCGAAGTGCAAGGTCTAGATCCATGCAGCCGAGAACGATTTCAATGTTCTCCTTCCAATCCTTAAAGTTGGTCCCATTAAGTACAGGTATAAAGTTGATGTTAGCAGATATGGAAGAAACACTAGCTGTAAAGAGAACAAAACACACAAACAAACATGCTCACATTAATAACCAAATATTATAATCAACAAATTCAAATAATGGTAATTCTCATCTCAAGATACCTAGCACATCATTAATATCAAGTCTTTGGACAGTAATATTAATTGTAAGTGATACTCTTGTTGTAGCGATCAAACATTGACAATAATTAATGTTAAATAATAAATCTATCTTTGGATCGACTTATTATTCACATGTCAAACCTTATAATCGTCACATATTTATCACCACAGGTGTGTGTGTGTGTGTAATTCGGCCAAGTATTAACCTTCTTTTGGACTGACTAATACTCGCATGAATTTACACACACACAAACATCCAACATCCCTTATGAATAATCTACACAAGAGATGTCACTTTGGTGACATCTTGCTTCAATTAGCCCATTTAGAATGATAGATCACTTTATTTAACAATAAAAGATATACCAAATAATGGTCGGTCTCATCTTAAGATACCCAGTACAACATTAATTTCAAGTCGTTAGAAAATAATATTAATTGTAAGTGGTATTCTTGTTTTAGTGATCAAACATTGACAATAATTTATGTTAAATAATAAATCTATCTTTGGATCGACTTATTATTCACACATAAAACCTTATAATCGTCACATGTTTACCACCACAAATGTGTATGCAATTCGGCCAAGTATTAACCTTCCTTTGGGCCGGTAAATACCCGTATGAATTTACACACACACGAACATCCAACATCTCTCATGAACAATCTACATAAGAGATGTCACTTTGGTGACATCTTGTTTCAATTAGCCCATTTAAAATGATGGACTACTTTATTTAACCATAAAAGGTATACCACCAAATATTTGAATCTGAGTTGATCCTTATAATAAAATGAAATAAAATAAAATATTTTATTTTATCAAAATTACAAAACTGCCCTTGATTTTGTAAAATTATAGAATGGCCCCTTAAGTTTCAGTAATTACTAATCGGGCCCTATAATTTGTTAAAATCATGAACTGGCCCAATAATTTGTAATAATTAGAAATTGGCCCAAAACTTTTCAAAATTATAAAATGACCCAGTAACTTTTCAATAATTATAAATCTACCCCAAATCGTTTTCATAATTGCAAACAGGCCCTTTAAATTTTGGAAATTATAAACTGACCCCAAAACTTTACAAAATCACAAAATGACCCAAATAATTTGTAAAACAGTCCAACAAGAATTTCAAATTTTCAAAAGAAGGGCCTGAAGCAAAAACCGATTTCTGAAACCCTAGGTTTCTTGCCGCCGCCGCCTTAACCACCAGAACGTCACTAGGAAGCGACGAACGGCGGCTAAGCAGCAGCGCAACCACCCGCAAACCTTCCCGATCGTAAGCAACGACCGGCGATCGACGCCCAAATCGATCGAGGGAATTGGCGACTGATCTGGGCTCGATCTGGACCAGCCGCGTGATCGACGAGGATAGGAGTGCCGACGAAGCTGCTCGGTTGATCCGAGATCGACCCAAAACCATGGTCTGGGTTGGAAAAACCCATCGACCAAAAATCAAAACTGGTTTTTTTTTTTTGAAAACCAGAAGGACACAATTATGAATATCTTTTTTTTTTAATTATTATTCATATACAAGATCAAACAAAACCGAATCCAAAACAACAAAATTCAACCAAAGTTCATAAAAGAAGATCAAAACCCAAATAATCTATGGATTCAACACATAATATTTTGTTTATGAATTCAACACATAAATTAATCAATAAAACTGAAATCCTTAAGAATCAATTATGGATGGCTCTAATACCACTCGTTAGGATTTACGATTAACACAAAACTAACATGCTTAGGCACCAAATTAATCTGGATGTTTAACCTAAACATGTTCATATACATACTTAATCAAACCTTAAACAATTATGACATAACCCATATCAATTCAAGAAAAAGTTAAATATAGAAAGCGGAAGCGTACCTGAATCCATCGCTGGAGATTTGTGAACGGGTTGTGATATTCCAAATTAACACGATCTCCATGAACCTTACTGTGTTCATGATGCTCTGTTGATGGGATACAGAGAAACGTAAAGTATCGTGTAATTTGGGGACCATAACCCTAAATATATAATAATTAAATTATTATATATATTATATATTTCTAATTCGGCCCCCTCAACAAATTAGAAATAGTACTATGGTATCTACACATTAATTCCATGACAATTATACCATTAAGCCTTAATGCTTTATATCTTAATTAGATCACTTTAATTTAGGCTTAACCAAAAATAACACAACACATTTAATATTCACATGTGTGGCCCCATATGATGAAATTTGTCCAACACTTGATCCTTGATTCTAATATGTATTATAAAATATATTTTCTATTAGATTCAAGAAATCAATAATTCTTCATGTTAACAATTAGCTTGGTATTCCTCTGAATCTGTTTTTTGAATTCTTTGAACAATTTTTTGCTTGAAAAAGCTCCAACCCAGACTTTGTATGTAATATTCTTATTTTAGTGTTACACTAACAACATGAATTGATTTAATCCTTATACGTTAAATTTGTTGAATTGTCAGCGTTCTATAATGTGAGGAATCTTCACGTAAGAAATAGCTACCAGGGGCACATCTATCTTTATAGGCTTATCAAATCTAATATTTTTTTTATTCCTCAAATTTGCTTATTTTTAAGTATTTTTTTAATTATTTTTTTATGATGGATGCAAATTTAGAGCCAAGTTGTGCAGGGTTAAAGTTAAATATTGTTTTCAACTCTTACGTTTTTCTATTATGATTTGTTTTGAATGAAATTTTCTTTTTATTATTTGATTGGTTACGAATTATTATACAACTTCAATAATTGAATGCATGTGCTGGCTTCAAGAATTCTGTAGGAATAATGTCACAGAGACTACATTATTATTACAAATATGTTCATGAATTATTTTGCTTTAAAGTACTTTAAGCTTATATTTACTGATTACTATAAGTGGGTAGAATGAGGAAGTAGACAATTATCTTTATCACTTAGACAATACTCTTTATAACACTTTTTAATTCACCGAGGTTCATCTATATAAATTTTAGAATATTTTTTAAAGATTTTTTTTAATAGGATAATCAAAAATCAATTTTAAATATAAAAAAACTATTGATATTATCTATTTGTTTATAGAAATATATTTGTACACGTGAAAAGCACGGGTAATAACTAGTTTGATATTAAAAAAAATGTTTATAGAGTAAATCGATAATAGCTAGGTTTCTTTTTTTCAAATAACAAATTAATAAAAGGTATCAAATCAAATTACGGAAAAAAAAAACTCTCGACATATTCATTCACTTATTTACCCTTTTTTAAGTTAGAGTAATGCTAGATATCACAACTAGAAACACAACACTTTCATCACAATATATGTGGCAGTTGATGTGTCAATTGGTAAGGGAATACACATTAATAATGATTTATCTCACTTATCTATGTATCCACTTACCAATTGACACATCAACTGTTGTGATGAAAGTGTTGTAATTATAATTGTGATATCTACCGTTACCGTTATTTGGTTTACTAAATATATTATAAGATGTAGTTTTATAACCGATTAAGGTTACAAGTGTCTTTTTAATGTGCAACAAACTATATAAGGAAAAAAAAAAAAAAAAACAACGATAGAGACCAGCCTCCTTCGAGAAATCCTTTTCTTCCTTGGAGGCCATGACTGAGATGCAAGGCTTACCGGAGGGTTGTATAGTGGCCATCATCTCCTCCACCACCCCTCGCGACTCTTGCTGCTTGGCTTGCGTCTCAACTACCTTCAGAACCGCTGCCGATTCCAACGTCGTTTGGGACAGCTTCCTCCCTCCTGAATACTCGTACAGTTCGTCTTCTTCTTCTTCATCACCTACTACGTGGTCGGCGTTGTGGAAGAAGGAGCTCTCCTTCCGCACCTGTCACAATCTCATTCACAACGGAAATGTGGTAATTTTAAAGTTTTGAAAAAATAAATGTAGGGTTTTGTGTTTGTATTTACGTTCTGTGATTGATTCAATTTTTGATTGGTTAATTGATGTATTGAACAGAGCTTTTGGTTTGACCTCTAAAGTGGAATGAATTGTTACATGATATCGGCCAGGGAACTCGATATTGTTGATGGTGATGATATTTATGATTGGTGTTGGTTTTCCATACCCGAGGCCAAGCGTCGGTTTCACATACCCGATTGCAGGTATGTGAAGTTTCCTTCAAGTTCTCTCTTTTTCTTACCCAATCGGATTTTCGCTTGGTTGTTTCTTACAACTCCAGCTTCTTTGTGAGCAGAATATGTATTTTCTTATTGATTTTACTTTTGTTGTGATACTTTGTGCTTTGATTTGAGTTTGGTTTGGAGATTTGAGGTGGGTTGTTGTATTTGCTGAATTCTACCTATTTTTGTAATGTAAACAACTTCTTGGTTGCTTATTTGTATTTTATAGGTTAGTTTCATAACTGTTTTTGCATTTCCAATTTTTTTGGCTTTAAATTCTTGCAACTTCAGCTTCTTTGTGAGCAAATAGGTATTTTTTTTTATTGATTTTATTTTTGTCATGGTGATTTGTGCTTTGATTTGAGTTTGGTTTGAAGGTTTGAGACTTTGAGGTGGGTTGTACCTATTTTTAGGTGTAATCAACTTCTTGGTTGCTTATTTGTATTTTATAGGTTAGGCTCTTATAATTGTGTTTGCATTTCCCATTCCTTTGGCTTTTTAAATTCACAGTGATAGGATAAGAAAAAGAAAAAGAAAAAAAAAAGAAAAACAATATTTCATTAAACATGCAAGTATTCTCATTTCTGAACAAATGTGCAAAGTTTGATTAGAGTGTTCATTAATTTAACCATCTTGTATAAAAAAATTCTCATATACAAGGAACATTGAGACCATGCCATGATCAACAAATTAAATTACCATAGAAGACAGATTGCTATATATCTCTCCAGATTAGCCAATTAATGTACTTTATACTGTCAACATCTTTAATTGAAAACATGAACGGAATTCCATCCGGAAAATTTCTATCCTTGAACTGTTAGAAAAGCCAACATGTCTCTTACCTAATATGGTTTTGCATAATCAGTTGGTAAACGGAAATATTCCTTCATACTATAAATGATTAGACCTGAATCGATTTGCTTGATTGTAGCTTTGTACGTATAGGTTTTTTTTTTTTTTTCAATCGAGAGAAAGAAATGTACTGTTCTCTTCAATCTTTATTGTACATAAACTTCATAAACTCAGAAATGGATCTGCTGAATACAAATTAACAAGCTGCCAATAATTAGGTTTCAGGCTTTTAGCTATACATGTTCACTAAATTTGCGATTAATTTGCCAATGAACATAAATCCTTTCTTAGGCAACAGAAAGCAGCCACTCTGACGGGGGAAAACAGTTGTTGGAAAATTATATAATAATAATAATTATTATTTAACAATGTACAAATTTGGGAGTTTAAAAAGAGAAATAACAGTAACTCAAATTCATTATCTCGTTAATGCAAGCACTTGAACAACTTAAACTTTTTTGAAAATTATCTAAATTTGATCCATGGTAGTGCCTTACAAGCTAGAAGAGCAGTCTAAGGAGGAAGATGGGTGGTCTGATAACATATATTTAAGTATCATAGGCATAAGCCTTCTTCATATATATATATATAATGATGATGATGATACATCATCATGTGATTCTTCGTATGATGATACATGCTTTAGAGTACATTTATTTTTAGTCACACTAACACAGGAAAAAACAGATAAAACACAAAGGTGTCTAGACTAGAGGTAATGGACATATCCAATTTTCTTTGCTATGCTCAAAAGGATTGCATTGAGGTAGCTGCTCTTCGCACACAAATACGGACCTCTTTCAGGTGAAATACGCTAATCGGATCCTCATGGCATTGCAGGACTATAATACATTTAACTCCGATTTCTGATTCCAAAGTGTTTCGGAAAGAATTTATGTCGCAAAAGATATGGACAACTATATTATGCTTTTCTAAAGAAGCTGATAGATTTGCACCACCTCAATGGTCGTCGTGAAATACGTTACAGCTAACTGTCTGTTGGTTGGATCCCGCTGCCATGTTTTTTCCACTCCTTGTTCCAAAATATTAAGTTGTCGTATGGTTGAAAACCACCGTTCATGTCTGGTCAATATGTGTTCATATCATTAAGCAGGGAAGGATCAGATGCTTGAAACAATTAAAAAAGAAAAAGAAAAAAGAATAATACAACAACAAAAACTTACTAGAATGTAGAAGCATATTACCGTATCGGATGTTTTAGCTTTTCCATGGGCAGATTTTCCGAGTAAAGTTTTTTCTCTAATTCTCTAATATCATTTGGACAGAGGCCATGAATTGAAAACTGATATCCGTTTACCCTACTGTTGCTACGGTATGTATTAGCCAGGCAGTAGACTCGTGGATAGAGTTGCACTAACCAAAAATGATCAACATGCCCAATAGTTGCAGAAATTAGTACAAAAACAAAACAACTAAACACGAAAAAGAAATCATGGTTGCTTGAAGAGTTTATGAGAAGTGAGAGGTAAAGATGGAGGAGTTTATGAGAAGTGTGATTTGTGCTTTGATTTGAGTTTGGTTTGAACTTTGAAGGTTTGAGGTGGGTTGTACCTATTTTTATGTGTAATCAACTTCTTGGTTGCTTATTTGTATTTTATAGGTTAGGCTCTTATAATTGTGTTTGCATTTCCCATTTCTTTGGCTTTAAATTCACAGTGATAGGATAGGAAAAAAAGAAAAGGAAAAAAAAAAAAAACAAGATTTCTCTCCGGTTCTTTCCAACGATGAACGGTTAGGTTTGATTTATTGACGGATCCATGTACTCATTGTTTTATTAACGACTGCATTGTATGCATCCCAACCAATTCTCCTTCCTTCTTTGACCTCTCCCAATGATTTGTATAAATTTTAATTACTTAGTGTGTATGCTGTTTTGAATACATTTGATTGTCTGGAACGAGATGTTTGTTCCTCTAATTGTAAATTTCAAATTTATTATTATTTTTTATTTTGAACTTCATTGTAGAATTATGGATTTTTTTATAACACCAATGAATTAAATGAAATAAAACATGATTGCAATGAAACGGATTAGGGACATATACCCCAATATCCATCCCCTTACCCCGTTTGAGATATGTATTTTTATCCCCGTATTCATCCTCAATTCTAAGAGTACGGGGCAAATTCGGATAATATCCGAATTGAGGCGGAGTTATTCATCACTGCCACATCTAATTCGTATCTGATAAAAATATATAAATTTTTGTAGTTACCAAAGAAAAATGTATCTATCATTTGTAATGTGGTACACACAATAAAGTTCAAATAACATAACTTCAAAAAAAAAAAAAATCAAATCACATAGAACTTCACAATTTAATTTTCTCCAACAGCTTAATAAAAAAACCATAAATATTCTCATTCCTCCATCACCATGCGACAATCAGAGTATCATACTTGTCTTAGAAATCTAGGTTCACGCCCTGCAACTGTTTTTCAATCTGTTTTCGTTTTTATTTTTTAAAAACGATTTCGAAAACGTGTTTGTCAACCGTTTTTCATTTTATTTTTGTTTTTTCGAAAAAAAATTTGAAAAACAAAATCAGTGTTAAAAGTGAAATATTTGAAAAACACAAAATATTTGTTTTTTGTTTTTCACTTTTTTAAAAACTATTAATGGTACTGTTATACATTTGATATGGCTAGAACAAGACGAGACAAGACTCTTAAATGACCAAAGTGCCTGTCTTATATATATATATATATTATACAATATATATTATGTATATAATATTATAACATATATTACTATATGTGAATTATAATTAGTATATTAATATTCTATATTATATTATCTTATTATTATAATATATATATATATATATATATATATATATATATATTGTAATTATTTTTTATAATTTAAGAGTTTAGTTTTGATTAATTCATTTTTTGATATGTTTTATTGAATTAATTTTTGATGTGTTACTTTTGTTTAATTCAAAAATTATAATACAAAAAATATATTGGTTAATTATGTAATCAATTTGTTTATAGTTGTAATAATATTAAACAAAATGCCAAAATTGATATTTCAATTTTTGATAGTTTTCGGTTAATCTACTAGACGTGTTTTTTCCGTTTTCATTTTCAAAATACAGCTGTCAGTATATGCTACCAGACGTTTTTTTCAGAATTCGAAAATGAAACCAAAAACACTGTTTTCATTTTCATTTTTATTTTTCGAAAAGCAGCAACTGAAAAATGTTTACACAACGACCATATGTTTCAAGGTTTTGATGATAAAATAATAATAATAATAAGTTAATAACTAATATAATTAGAATAAATAATCACATAATAATTTTATTTTTAAAATTATAAAAGCTATAATGGATCCGGATGGGGGATGGATATCGATATCCATCTCTATCCCCGAAAATAAAATTTAAGATAGTATCCATCTCTGCTTCGTCCATGAATAGTTTCCATCTCCTTTTTAAATGGAATGAATAAATATGAATAATTTTGTCATTCCTACATATGGATTTTGTTGCAAGGCCTTAATTGACATGCTGCAATTGTTCTTGAAGGAAAGACCATAGATAAGGCTAGACTGACGACGGTACGGTTCGAACCGTGGAATCGAACTGTAACCGTGTGAAATGAACCGTAACCGTAACCGTAACCGTAACCGGAACTGGAACCGTGGGGTTGAAGGTTCGGTTCCGGTTCTCCTTCGAAAAAAACAGTCCTGGAACCGGCGGTTCGGTTCCGGTTCCGGTTCCGGTTCCATCAAAAAAAATATTTTTTATTTTATTTTATTTTTCTCATGCTAAATTGTAAAAAAAAAAAAAAAAAAAAACGAACAGGAACCGGAACCACCGGTCTACGGTTCCGGTTCCGGTTCCGGCTCCGGCTCCGGCTCCTTCTGGAACCGGAACCGTGGGCATGCCTAGGTAAGGCATTCCCCGATTTTTTATTTTTTATTTTTTATTTTTTATTTTGATATTTTTTGACATGTTTAAAATATATAGAAATGCAAAATAGTAGATTATACTTAAATTATCAGAAGTGTCTACTTTCTTTTGAATTTGATATCATCTGCTTATTACCATTTGTTTTGCTGGAACCTTTTTTTTTTTTGAATGAATATATATATACAACATAATATTAAACTTTTTTGACAGTATAACGGGTAGTTCTTCAATAGGATGCAATTTCGGACCTTAAAGCTATGGCAGTAGGTGATCCTATAATTAATAGCATCTGTAATACAAAAAGAAAATGAATTGTCAAATAGAATAGATATTAAATAAATTAGAATCTCTCTTCAATACAATTATTTAAGTTAAATATGTAGATGATGTGATAATTTTTTTTTTTTTGAGAATAAAGAGTTGAGTTTTCAATTCTAAAAACTCGTTTAGAAATATGGTGACTATGATTTCTAATTCTTTCCACCTATAATATTAAAGCTAATTTAAATATATTATAAAATAAAAGAGGTGAGAGAATATAATAATTGATTTATTATGATTGATCATAAAATAGATACACATTTGACTTTAGATAATTGTATTGGAGATGTGAATATGTATTTCTTTAAAAAAAATATCAAAAAGGGGTTTACAGTGAATAAAAATACTATTTAAAAACTTACCGATATTTTTAATTAACATTTAGTTTAACTTAACGGTTTTAAAAGTATTTTTATCTTTAAATATAAAAATATATCCCTGGTCAATTTTTTATTTATTAATATATAAAATTCTAATTTAAAAACACAAACTCTATTATATCTCTTTTTTAATTTTTAATTAAAAAAAAAGGGATTCAAGATTTCAACAAAAGCTTTCGAAAAAGATATCTTTTCGGATCTCTTAAAAAACAAGTCAACAAATCACCATAACCACTCATCTCCAAATATCCAAATCCAAATCACCTGCATCTCCCTAAATTTCATCTCTCGATCCACATTATCACCAAATCACCATTGTTATACAACAAAGTTAATTGTAATCAGTAAACCCTATATATATCTAAGGGTAAGGGTAAATTGTACTAACTGTCTAACTTACCCTGCTTATATACATAATTACATTAAAACCAGTGATCTTTATATAATAACATAAACATACAGTTGACCCGTCCCACACAAAAAGGAAAATATCAGTTTTGACATTTCTCTCGTCCTTATATTTATAAGAGTAAATTGTACTAATTTACCCTGATTATATATGTAATTGCACTAAAACCCGTGAAAATATCAAAATAACACAAACATACTCTCTGATCCGTTGACTAACGTTGATCGCCGTTAGTTCATCACAAATAAGAAGAATTATAGTTTTTGCCCTTATATAAATAATTCTTAATTATATAAAATCAAATAATTACTTAAAAATAAAAATATTATAAAATATAATATATGAAAAATGTATTGTTGTGGATGTTTGGGAGGATGATGATGTTAATTATTATTATTATTTATTTAATTTTGATGATGATGATAATTTTTTTAATTAATATTTATTTTCCTTTTAATATGTCGTTTAGTTTTAAATTTTAATTAATATAAAATTCTAAAAGCAGTCATGTCTGTTTTAAATTACTTTTTATATTTAAAGCAGACGTGAAATTTAAAACAGACGTGACTGCGTTAATATTTAAAGCAGATATGGTTGTTTCAAGAATTTTATATTAATTAAATTTAAAACTAAACAACAACTTAAAAACTTGTGTAATAATATTAATTAAAAGTAAGCATGAAAGCAGACATGACTGTTTAGAGAATTTTATATTAATTAAAATTTAAAACTAAACAACTAATTAAAAGAAAAAAAATTAATTTTAAAAAATTATCATCATCATCTTCAAAAATAAATAAATAATAATAATAATTAGCATCATCGTCCTCCTAAACATCCACAACAATATCTTTTTTATATATTATATTTTATAATATTTTATTTTTAATTAATTAAATGATTTTATATAATTAAGTATTATTTCTATAAGGGCAAAAGCAACCATTCTTCTTATTTGTGACTAACTAACAGTGGTCAACGTTAGTCAATAGATCATAAGGTATGTTTGTTTTATTTTGATATTTTCACAGATTTTAGTGTAATTATGTATACAAAACAGGGTAAGATAGTGTAATTTGCTCTTGAACATACAATGGCAAAGGAAAGGGTAAAAACTGTGATTTCCCTTTTTTTGGTTAACTGACTGTGGTCAACCGTTAATCAACGAATCAAATGTATATTTGTGTAATTATGCTTATAATCAGGATAAGTTAGTACAATCTGCCCTATATCTAATCATCTATAAATAGTTGTATAACATGAATAAAGTACAAGTAAAATTCGATTCGGCGAAAGAATCGTTCTATCACGAAAAGTCTTCAAGTACACAAAATAATTCATGTCCGAATTCAAAATTAGATAGAAATTGTCTAAGGACTATCCTTATCCAAGCATAAAGAAGAAACATTCCCCAAGTTCAAAGTTGAAATATGTATATATTCCAATTTGATATTTTTAGACAACTTATTTAAGTCATTTATTTCAACTCATTTATCTCTGATATTGTTTACTTGGGAGAGTGCCTTGCCTCGTAATGATCATTTGAATACACATTAACGTTAATTTTCCAAACATCGACATGGACGATGATAATTCAGTATTCAAACATGAACTAACAATATGCTTGAACGTAATAAGAAATGAAAGTATCAGAATTTGCATTTATAATGTTCGTATCAAAATCAAGTCCAACCACTTAATTTGAAAACGTGGTAGAATGCAAACAGCAAAGCCAGGTCCGAAAAAGAATACATAGCTGCATCTCTTTCTAATAAAAGAATAACAAATATTCTAGCAACCTCAACAAATTGAACACTAATCTATAATTAGTATAGACACTATGATCGACTCAACTGTACCTTTTGAAATCTGGGGATGTTAAGCACATAAAACCAACACTCCCCAACATAAGCAACGGCTAAGAGTATGAGAAATACAGGTAATTACAAACACTAATGGGAAGTTGAAGCCAAAATCAACAACAAACACAGTTTCCTTCTCCCCTTTGAAACCAAACGTATCCGTAGCCTCGAATTTGCCTCACACGCCATAAACTCTACAAATCGACAAAAGATAAATAAACAACTCAACTGCTATGGTAATCCACCTCATGCCACCTTCAGACCTGCAAGCATTATCAATTATTATCAGAAACAAGTTGACTTATTTAAGGTCAATAGGACTATAACTAATTCAGTTGGTAAACATTCAACAAAAGGATTGACACGATATAATAAACCGATAACAAGATATCCAGCTATGAAATATACGATCAAACTACCCAAAAACATATGTATTACACACATTTTAAAAATCAAATTGAGTAAGAACACTGCACAAAAAGATGATAACTTTTCCTGGCTGGCAACAAAATGGCCTCTTCCATTCATGTTAGGTGCAAGGAAAATATTAAAAACTTTTGCATGCATGGAAAACAGATGCATTTTACAAAAGCATTAATAAAAAACTTACACACGCATCTGGCATATTATAAGCAGATAGTTATCATTGACCCACACCTTAGTGAAAAAACAGCTACGCAAATCAATACTATATTGTCTATAACAGTGACGCTTGCCAGATATGGCTTTTAAAATTCAAACGGACTGCTAAAACTCTAAAAATCTATATCATGCTGTCCCTTTAAGAATAGTTAAAAAAAAAAAAAAAGCTATTGAGCTTTTCTTTGAGTTTGTGTACTGCAACCTGCAATTCCAATAGATGAGAAAGACCAAAAGTTCTCTTCTTTGCCAACTTTAAGTCCGAAAAACATTATTCTTAACAACCAGACATAGTTGCCATAAACTTGAACCTTTCACATTATTTTCAAACCATCAATAATTCTCCTTTTTCACCAAACAAACCTAAACTTACAAATTTTATGGAACCAATCTTGCAATCAAGATTCCGTAGGGTGGTATATTTAAATCCATCACCACATCAAATATACTCCAATTTGCCCTCTTAAAATGTTGATTTAAGACGTTTATAAATTAAGGATCCAATTGTCTGGGTACTTTGGACTTCAAACTCTAGAAACACACAGATCCACTCTGGAAACAGATATCTGAAGATTAAATGCACCTCATTTCTTTAAGTTCTTCGCACTCAATACTTTGCCAAAGATTTAATGCACTTAGCATTGTCATAACAAATATAATTGTATGCACTGTTCAACACCACTGCATGATTTAAACTTCTGTGCCAACAAAATTGATGGACTAGTTGTGAGCACAGAAGAGCATCAGGGTAGAGCCAGGGCCCAGGATTCAATTCAAAAGCAGCCAAGCCAGACAGAACTTTCAGAAATTTCATTGAAAAACCATTGTGCTGAATTATATTGATGACTATGAAATATTGAATCCTAGAAGTACAGTATATCTAAATGAGCCCTTTCAGTATATGATAGTGATAGAATGAATCAAGATATATAAACCACACTTCCAAATAGAGTACCAAGACTTAATCATATATAAACAGAAGCAAGGAATCATGATCAGACAAGGGAAACTATCCCACAGAATAAGATCCATAATTCTATCTGGTAATAATATCTCAAAATGACTACCTCTATCAAAGTCATGTGATCTGTGTTCATAAAATGTTACTCGTTCAACTTAAAAGAGCATTCATGCACACTCTTTCAACTGCATGAGGCGAAAGTGAAATTTTACTGACTGGCATATTATTGTCTAGTGAATGTTAAGGAAAATCAAGAAGCAACATAGATAATAATAAAAAAAGAAAGAAAAAATCAAAACTTTTTTTAAAAGGTGATGAACTATAATTACCTAATCACATGTCGCCTGACGCTTTTTTTCCAGTAACAATCTGGGTTATACGAAGGCCTCTGCTAAATGCTTCATTAAATAGCACCCTTGTCTGCATAGACTGGAATCCAGGCAACCATGATAGAAGCGCCACAGGGATCATGACAATCACTCCAAACATTATATCATATAATCTAGCCACTGCAACCACAGACCCCCAAAGCCTAGTATTCTGCAAAAAGGGCCTGAATACTTGAGCATTCAATAAAAGTCCCCACCCAGTAGGGATAAAAGCCAACAGACTTGTGAAAAAATCCACAAATTTGAAGCTTGTGAATTGCAGCAGGGCAACAATGACAAGTATTGCAAATATGATGATGAGGAACTGAACCAGACGATAGTAAATGTGTTCTTTTGCTGCATATTTGTCGCGGGCGTATACTACTACTGCATAAATAGCAAAGGCCACAACAATATAGATCCACGAGAGCAAGTAAACAAAAATACTGGTTTTCCCAGCAGAAATACCTAACTGGTACACTATCCCATACTGAAAAAAGAAGTAGCGGAGGTTTAATATTATATCCAGTAACTTTCCCAAAAGCCCAGTTGTCCTTAGATGGTCCTGCTCTTCGTACCACCATTTTTCCCAGCTCTGTTCAGATTTTGCAAACACCCCCCCACGGAACCAAATCCAGTTCATGAAATCATCAAAATCGTATACAGTCTTCAACCAATCAAAGCCAGAAGGATTGAAGACAAATGGAGCCATTATAAACGAAATGACTAGGAACCAACTTGAGATTGTCAAGGCTATATAGACAAATGTGCCCTTTGCTATAGTGCTGTAGGCTGCATATACTGTAAGTATCAATCCAAGCTCTATGGCCTTAATAAAGTGGCTACGTGCATACAGCCTATAATTTTCTGCAAAACCCTTATGTTGCACAACAAAACCACGCCCAGTTGCTCGATATTTCGCGCCACCATGAAGAATTGTCCGGCCAAAGTAGTGAGTGTGAGTTCCCATGGAGAATGTATAGAAAACAGATGAAAGCTGGAGCACCATAGTCAGGAAATCCCAAATAGCTTGAAGGAATCCATGCTCAAGAGAATTCTCCACAATCATTGGGAGAGCTGTGAACAAACCTAGTTGGATAATGAACTGCTGATTCAAGATAGCACCAAGAGCACTATTGTTATTGTCTGTCACAGCACCCTCAACACCACTAAGAGCTAGATATAGTCGGCCCCATAAGAATGCATACACGGTCAAAATGACCATCATAGTGTTGAAAAAGAACCCCACAGTGGTGTAGAAGAATGATAACATCCGAAAGAAGTCCAGTCTATGGCCCAACCTGTAGACATCTCTGCTGAGAATTTGCTCACCATTTCCACTGGCAACCTTGGCTTGAAACATGGATATTTGATTCAAACCAACATCCCTTCCTTTGCCAACTTGGATGTACTCATGGTGTGTGACATTGCCTCCTCTCAACGTGCAGTTAAAGCCAGCAAAAATGTCCTCGCTGATGTTGATCACTCTAGAAGCCTTACTCAGCCCACCTCTAGTCAAGAACCAAAACCTGTCAAAGACATCAGGATGGCCATAATGCATTCTCACTTTCAGAGGGTTTGCCAAAACACGCTGACCTAAGGTAACAAAACTGGTTTCTTGAGCTGACATAAACCAAGCAAGTGACGAAACCGAGCCAGTAAAAATGTGCTCTCTGACACCCAAGATGGTAGGCTTCCTTATACCATAGTAGTGCCTGAATTCTTCCAACAAATTCCGCATTTTAAGTGCCTCCTCAAAGTAGTTGTCTTGGTTCATATCAATAGTCTGAACTGCATCCCCCCGGGTGAAGATAAGGGCATGATTTTGGTTCTCTGGTTTTCCCTCGCCAAGCTTCAAGGGACCAGGCAATTTAACCCTGTAGATTTCAACTTCTCTCTCTAATTGCTGATCGTATTTCACAAGAACAGAGTAATATTCTTTATCATCCCTCCCTGTGGAAACTTCGTCAACATAAGCAACTCGAAGAGCTTCGTTGTTCTTCATCATATACAAAATATCATCAGCATGGGGGTCTTTCTTCTCCTTTTGTTGACCATATATCTGGCACGCAACCACATAAGTGAATTTCATCAACGCAGTCCCATACTCATGGCCTTTAAATAACAGGCTCACTGAACTACTCGATCTACTCAAACTCTTGGAAGAAGGTGACCTTTCTGAACTGATACCATCCAAATTGCCATCTCGCCTCATTGAACCAAGCTCTCGGGTCCCTTCCCTAATGTCCATCTCGGAAGCAGAATCAAGGAAAGCCAGCATCTTAAGAGCCCGATAATAGTACATCATTCCCCTTACAGTGCGCCCAAGTGTCTGGCCCCTGTAGGATGCCCAGAGCCTGAGATCTTTCAACCTCTCATTCCAGATTTCGTCATACTTCACCAGTCCTTCTCGATGCATCCTCTCCAAGAAATTCTTCCACTCATCATCATAAATTGTCCTTAGATAGTACAAGATGGATATCCCGTCTTCGTTCTCAGTTCGAAGCTGCTCTTTACTATAAAGAATTTCTTCATTGTAGTAAGGGGTGAGAACACTGAAGGACATCATCTTCTCGACTTGAGGGGCATGGGGCATATTCATAAAGAGTGAGTTACTAAAGAAGGATAATCTGCGTCTTGCTTCAATGTTAACAGGAATGTTATTCATAGCATCCCGGGATGTTAGAATCGTGTGCAAGCGCCTAACCTGTCTATAGAAGTTCTCGTTACTGAGATCAGGCAAATCAACAGCGTTCTCAAACAGTAGACCTGCCATGGCATCTGGATTGCGAGGAGCCAAGCCATCCTCCACAAGCTGTTCTGTGCTCCTCTTCTCTATGAAAAAATCTCGTACAACAATCTCATAAAGGGCTTGTAGCATGTTAACTACCTTGTTAAGATCTTTCTCGGGCTTGTTCAGCAACTCGACAAATTTCATCAACTGGGCATGAATCTTGGGCAGCGCAGTCATCTTGAACGTTTTAGTGAACTTCTCAATCTCTACAGAGTGATCAATTTCTTGAAACAAGACCGTCATAATGGAATGCTCTTCGGTGTTAACTTTGAGGATATGAAGAATCAAGTACTTCAAGCTATCATAAGCTTCCATCACAACACAACGCCTATACTCATTCTTGCAAATCTTATACCAGAGCCACTTATCAGGAGCATCCACCAACTCCTTGGCCTGGCTAAGGGCTAGAAGCAGCTCATTGCTCAGCAGAAAACAAGGCCAACGAACAACCCTTACATTCCAAGAATTCTGTGGCAGCTCCAACAGTTCAACCTCTCTATCAGAAATAATATCCTCTTCCCTGAAAATTGAAATTATCTCATTCCATATCAAAGCAAACTTGTTTGCCTCGACCTGGTTAGATTCAAGCTTCTTATAGGGTCTTCCGAGCCCATATCTCAGTTTTAACCTATGAATGGCATCATTAAACTTATTCCTCAGTGTCCCCCTAGCATCCAAAAGCTGCTCCTTAGGCATCAGATTAAACTGCATAGCACTAGCGAAGAACTGAAATCTGAGCCTCAACTGCTGCATAGTTCGAATCTCACCCAAATGCTGAAACAACCCCACTGCTGCACCCACAAAGGATGAGTAAATTGAATACCAAAGCTGCAAATCCATCAAGTAAATCAGAACTACAGGCAGCCACAGCAACCCAACAGCCAATCTGTTGCTGTCACCGATGAAATGAAACCACTCGTACCTCACGTTCCTAAGCTGTAACAGCTGTTTTGTAGGTTTAATCAAGGGCTTAATTTGCAAAAAGTAGCTAAATAAGAATTTAGTGGCCAAGACTAACACCCAGAACAGGGAATACTTGATATTATCCACAAGCCCTTCTCTCAAACCACGACCTACATAACTCCTGCTCTGAAACCACCAGGTCAATGCATAAAAGATCTTCCAATCCGTGTTCTCGAGAAAATTCCTTATCCAAGGAATTATAAACAATGCCAATGCCAACAACTCAGGCAAAATAAAAACAAACCCCACCTCAAGAAAGGTGACAATACGATTATTTGCAGCATTAGACCACGTCCTATCCCGATTCCTCTGTGTCCAAATTTGGCCATAAAACACTCCAAAGAGCACAAGCCACAAGGCTGCAACAATGCTCTTCAACACCATCCTCACACCAAGCCCTAAAGTCTCCCTAGAAACAAGACGATACTGTGTTCCGACATCTAACAAAGACTGCAAGAATCTTAACGCACTCCAAGTAATAAACACAGTCAAGACACGAACCTGGACGTCTCGAATTTTAAGTGCTTGCCATGGATAGTCATTCCCCTCCCAAGCTACAATAACTGCAGATTGAAAAAACAATATCAACATTATCCACAACCTGTCAAAGCTCCTGACCAAGTTCCAAAACGACCGTTGCTCCACAAACCCAGTCTTTCCCACATGTTTACTTCTACTCGCCAGAACAAAGAAGTTGCTCCCCACATCAATCGGCCATTTCAGCTTCTCGAAACACCTCTTACTCCAAAAATACTCGTTCAAGTCATCGTAATTCCTCCACGCACTGTGCGGCCGCGTCCCGTTTTTACTGTTCTCCACCTCCGCCTTTATAGTCTCGTATATGGGTTTCACTACGGAATTCAGAAACGCGTTTTCTCCGGAGATGGACGGCATCACCGGCTGGCCTGTATTCTCATCGATGTAATCCTCCAGTATCTTGTTCAATTCCATGGCCATGTTATGGAAGATGTAGCAGATACATTCCGGCATGAACCGTAGATTCGCCGATTCTCCCCAAATCAGAAGATGCAAAGAAACGTACAACAGCTCACGACGCTGGTCGGAGACTGACTCCCGCCGATCCGAGATCCAGATGTTGGATTTCTTACCCAAATACGAGCACCAGTGGCTGTAGTTCTTCAACAATTTGACACGGAACCGTCGCAGAACGGTGGCGTCGAGCGTATCGATGTTATCAGGCGGCGGAGTCAGGCGCATCTGCGCGTTGGCGAGGTGGAGGACCAAGTGCTCGCGCTGGTTGCGAACGTTGTCCTTCTGGAATCCGAAGAACAGAGCGAGCCAGTCGAGGAGGTCCATGTGAGGGAGCCATTGGGAGTAGGGAGGCTTGCGTAGGTCACCGACGGTGCGGAGTGCGGCGGCGGCGGCGCGCACCTCTGGGAAGCGGAGGGAAGGGTGGTCGGCAAGGAGGTTGTTGACGGGGATTATATTGTAGGTTTCTTCTTCCTGTGGCTGATGGCCTTGTCTCGACCGCGCTGCTGTGTCGGCGCGCTGACGGAGATGGCTCATGATGATTGTAGCATCTGAGTTTTAGGTTTTTCTTCTTTTTTTTTCAAGAGGAGATTTGAATATTTGATGTTGATGAAGAAAAATAGAGGCACAGAGAGAAGAGAAGAGAAGAGAAGAGAAGACAGGTCACCTGAACTGAGAAGATGGAATCCGTAGTGGAAGAAGAACATACAATGCCACGATGGAATTGTTCCTTATTGTCTTCCGTTTTCTGGAAATTGCGATCTTCCCCTACGAAGTTTCTTTGATTATCAATTTCATACTTTTTTATCCTTTGTTCCTGTAATCGTACTTTCTACCATTATAATTAAACGCGTTATAAATAGAATCGTATTATTTAATTAGGTTCTAATATCACATTTAACTTTTTTTACGAGTGTAAGATCTTATGATTTATCTAGTAGTTATGAGAGAGTTATTATCTTTTAGTTTCCAATTTTAAATTTGATTTTTGCATTCTCTTTAATTGAAATTTAAATAAAAAAAAAAGTATATATAATTTAAAATAAAATATGATTCATAAATCAGTACACGTATAAATTTTATTTGAACATAATAAAGAAAATAAAATATAAAAATAAGCAATTTCGTGATATCTAAAAGATGAGGGACTAAATAGAAAAATATAGAGGCGACATATTGGAAATTGTCGCCCAATCGCTTTCTGATTTTGAATCTTTATTTTCGGCTAAGTTTTATCTTAATTTAAATATTTAATAACGTGGTCCCTGGGAATGGAAGAAAGGCAACGGTCTGTATGTAGACTATTAATCTATTATTTATTATTAATAATTTTCCTTCTTTTAAGGCTTTCTCTCACTCGCGCAACTTTACTATTTTATCCTTTTCTCTTTAGCGTATAGCACATAGATTGAGGACCGGTTTGACATTGTTTCCTAGCTGCTTTTTAAACCAAAAATGATTATAAACCTAAGACAGGGTGTTTGGTAAAATCGTTGGGAAGTGCTTTTGGTCACTTTTAACTTCTTCCAACTGAGTTTTTAAAAAACTATAAATACATGCTTTTGGATTTTGGCTTCTGCTTTTAGAAAACGCGCTATAGTGATATTAAATGAAATATTACTAACTTTTCAACTTTATCCTTACCTTTAATGAAATTTAACAAAAAAAATTGGACTTATATTTTTGTACAAAAAAAATATTGCTATAACTGTATAAAAAAATTGGGATAATTAATTCAATAAATTAGAATAAAATGAAATTAAAAAATAAAGTAGGATAAAATAAAAAAATAAAGAAATTGGACTAATTAATTAAATAAAGTAGAATAAAAAATAGGATTAATTAATTCAATAAAGTACCATAATTATATAACACTTAACACTAAACACTAAACATAAATAAACAAGAAAAATGTAAAGTATAGCACATTAGTACCATTGAGATGTCTATGTCTTTTTAATAATTTTACACACTCACAACGCTTTTTATTTCAGTTTACTAAATACATTGAAATTACTTTTAGTTCTCACAGTATTTTTGAAAACCAGTTTATCAAACACTCAACTGATTCTGCTCACAATAATTTTAAAAGCACTTCTTTCCACAGCAATTTTAAAAGCACTTCTTCCTACGATAAAACAATACCAAACTGAACCTGTGTGTTTAGACGGTGGATCTACTCTCCGCTTATAGTCAAACGCGTTTTTTTAAAAACGGCGCCGTAAAGCCCGTAGCAGAGCTCCACGGCAGCGTGTGGGCCCTTGGGATTTATGGGTGTATTATGACGTGGACGGTCTGGATTTAATTGGTATTCGACTAGGGGATGTTTTTCAATTGCGAGAGCGCCAACTCAGATGGTGACATTGTGACGTTTCACCAAAAACGATGTCTATGGCTGAGAATGTAATTTAAGAAATTAAGATATTTAAATTACATTTTCAGCCATAGACATAGCGTGTGAGCTCCAAAAACGATGTTTTTTTCCTAGTGTTGTACATGTGTGTGTGTTTAATCTCAACCATTTCTGGCAATCCCTGAGTCCCAGACTCTTTCGATTTCAGATTTTTTATAAATACTTGTAATAGTAATATAAGGTAAAAAAAAAAACTATGATTACACCATAATATTGAAAATTTAATGAATATTATGTGTTTACCGTAAACCTAAACCCCTCACACTAATGATAGTGAAATTGTGGTTTAAGCAGGTTCGAAAATACGTGTCTAGGTATTGCTTAGGCGTCCATCAAGGTGTTAGGCGGATGTCAACCATTCCGGTTAGTACAAAATGGACCGAATCAAACGGCTGGTACAGAAACGAATTATTTGATCTTTTTGTCGATCGATTTTGCTGATTAGTCGGTTTAGGTGGAGTCGATGTTGTTTTTATTTCTAATTACATTGTTTAAAATTTAAATATATATATTTTTTAAAGATATTGAATATTAGTTTTGTATATAGTAAAAATAATTAAAAATAAATAAATTATTAGCCGCTTATGCACCGTTTAGGTGTCGCCTATGCACCGTCTAAAAGCTAGACGCTAGGCGCTGAGCTACCTTCCGACCAGCGTATAACGTTTACTATAACACTAGGTTTAAGTAATACCTCTTTCGTTCCACTCCTAAATTTGTAGATTTTAAAACAATGTTTCTCCCCCATTTTTCTACTACATTTAAAAATTCAAATTATTATTCTTCAAATCAGATAAATAAATAATCGGTGTGACATGTACTGTTTTGTAAAATAAAAAGTTTATTCAATGTATCTTACTTATGAATACTTCGTAGTAACGAGGTTTTGAGAAGATTTGCATTTCTCTTTTTACTTTGTCAATAAAAATGCATTTCATGCAAATCTCCTCTTGCCTCAATTTGTCATTTTTTATTGTCATTTTTTTTATATACTCTTTTTCATATTGTAGTTATCAGAGCATATGCTATATTTTCTCAAGTGTTAAAAAAATAAACATCTCTTGATAACAAAAATAAATATTTGAATCAATTATATAGTCATTGATCCTGACAGCTTTCAACGGACTCTTGATCCATTAGTGAATTATATTTAAAAATTTATATATAAAAAATATATTTTAACGTGTATACATCAATTTAATTTGTATCCTATCATAACCATATCAAAATATAAAAATAAAAATGAACTTATAAATTTGAAATAGACGAACTTTTATAATTTATTATCCTTAATATTAGGGAGTTAGATTTTCCTAATCAACCCTTTTTCGAGACACGGTGCAAGCAAAATGTGAATATGTGATTTATTTTTTTTGTCATTTTTAATAAAGGTGTGAATATGTGATTTTTATTATTTTTTTAAAAAGGTGTGAATATGTGATTTTAAGGGTCAAACTTGCAAGTAATCTCGTTGATGTACCGTGTACTTCAACTTTTGAACAAGAAACGGTCTACGCGCCTTTTTTAATTCGCAAGTCGCAACTTCCAATTTTAAAAACAGTAACTCGTTATCGTTTCCAAAACAAAACAAAAAAACAAAAGGTAAATTGTGGTCTTCCACAAGTGCAATCACATTAATGGCCCACTTGCCGAGATCTCGATGACGTGGTCACGTGGACGGTTGTTGATCAAGTGCATTTTTATATATATATATATATCATAATACTGTTTGTACACTTCTATGATGGTAAATGATTACCGTGTATATTAAATCTTTAATTTTTATGTCTACTAGGTAAAATTTCTGAAGTTAATTTAGGAAATAATAAAATAAGAATGTTTATAGCCCGTTTACCAATTGTGAATGATTGAAAGAGAAATCAAGTTCATTAGAGAGAGAACACAAGGGAATCATAATTAAGATACTAAAATCCATTAATGTGTTTACTAACTTTTAAGAATATAAATGGAATCAAATTTATATAAAATTGATTATGATACCCTTGATGGGAGATATTTTATTTTTGAGATATTATCATTTCGATCTTTATGCTTTGGACGACAATTATATTTTTAAGTGTCTTTCCATTTTTCGTTGAGATAGTCCCTATTTTAAAAACGTATCAATTTGGTCCATCTGTGAGTCAACCGATTAAATTTAACGGGTATTTTTATCTGCAAATCATAAATACAGCACATGTCAACATAAAAAGAAAAATAGTAAAATAAAACCCCTCAAATTAATATATAAATCAAAAATATTTTTTCTTAGATTATTGATTTTTTTTTTTAAATTTAATGTTTTCATATGCATTTTTTCTTCATCAAATTTTTCATATTTCATCTGGATTCTTCACAAAATCGGTTTCTTCTTCATCAATTTTCATCGATTTTTTTTTTAACTTCTATTTTTGTTGACACGTTGTATATGCCAAGGTTACAATAGTCATTCGTCCTTTTTTGTTAGAGTTGACCGTTAAAAATCTAATCAGATGGATCAAATTGATAGGTTTTCGAAAACATAGGGTGATCATAGTAAAAAATGGAAAGACACTTAAAAACATCATTGTCAGCCAAAATATAAGAAGCAAAATGATAATATTCACTTATTTTTCAAACGAGATGACTTCAATCCGCAACTTCATGGTGTAGATGTGAAAGGTTTATCACTGGATGAATATCATTTCGTCTACACATGGGAGATGTATATGTATAACTAATAAATTAAAAAAAGGTATTTTTGTTTAAAGGAAAAAAAATTCAAAGAAAAGGCAACATGACTTTTACCGATTCTCATTATATATATATATATATATATAGAGAGAGAGAGAGAGAGAGAGAGAGAGAGAGAGAGAGAGAGAGAGAGAGAGAGTAAAAATGAACTACAAAGTATTTGATTTTTTTTTTTAAAAACAGGGATATATATATAGCTTTTAAAAAAAATTAAGTAGTAGTATTTTTGTAAAAATATATGAATTTTCCTTTTAATCCAGAAAGGGGCCTTAATTCATTGGGTTGGTAAAGGAAATCAAGTTCCATTTTATTCACGAACTTAATTCCTGATATGTGTATAGGATTCATGGAACTTAATTCCCAATAAATTTAGTAAACACGACAATTCAAAAATCATGAACTTAATTCTCTTTCCTAAGGATGATTCATGATTAGTAAAAATCCCACAAAGAGAATCAAGTTGCATATGAATGAGAATGAAAGAGAACTTGATTTCCTAGGTGGAAGAAGGTTTTGAGAACTTAATTCCTAATTTGTGTGTGAGACCCATATAATTTGTATGTGAGACCCATATAATATGATTCTCAAGTGATTTTAGCAAATACTATAATCATGAATCAAAAATTAAATTATCATTTCACATTAGGATTTATGATGAGTAAAAACGCACCATTTACAAAAAAAATTGAGACTTAGAATTGAAGTGATTTTTTTTTTCATGAAACAGAATGAATAGGAAGATTTAATTAAATCATACATAGATTGCAAATAATAGATAATCAAAATCGTACATTAAAATTCCTTGAAGAGATGTAAATGAAAACGCATTAAAAAATAATTATATATAAAAAATATAATTTATTTACTCATAATCCAATTGTAGAAAAAAAAAACCCATTAAATTGTTTTCATCAAAGGACATTTTAAATTTATTGTATCAAGCACATTACATTATTTTATCCAATTAAGATATATGTATATAACTATATATAATGGGTTCGAGTTTATCCATTTCAAAAAATCCGTTATCGTTAAATATGTGGAGAACCTAATTAGATAACAAATTAAAAGTAATAGCGTAAAAAGATTAGAGAATTATAACTTTCTAAAACAACAAATAAAATTGTGTACAATATAAAAGAAATCATCTTTACCATAAAATCATAAATGGGATAATTTAAACTAGAAAGGAAAATTAAATATTCGGGACTCACCTGTCTTCCATAAAAATACAAATCAAATGGCTTCTCAAAAGTACAGCTTTTCTGGATTCTCCTTTATCATTTTCTCAAGGAATTAAAGAATTCTATTTTGTTTTATTTATTAATAAATTTGATAATGGTTAGATAAATACCCACAAGAACATGTCAATTGTCAAATCGTCAATACCATTGAAGGAAATTATAACTTTAAAAAAAAAATTATATAGATTAAAGAAGTTGACAATTTAAAGAAGACAAAAGCAAAGGTTGATAATTTGATAAAGTCATTTGAATATTTTTCTTTTGTAATCATATAATCGAGTGAGATCTATTATTGACCATTATTTTAAGCCCCGATTATGCGGGCATTCACGTGATGATTTTTATTTTAATAACTTTATATAAATTGCTTTTAATAAACATATGTTAATTTTTCTTTTTATAATTAATGACGAGTACCAGGATCTGGTTTGTTTTTAGCGGTAAAAAATTTAGAACACATGTGCACCTCTTAATATCGCAAAGTCTTCACGTTATTCTCCTAAAAAAAATGTCTTGAAGTTGTTGGGTTTCAAAATCAATACACGATCGATTGCCATGTGTATTGTGGTACTTTTTTGTTTTTTAATTGGCAATATTAACACGTGACCAACGATTTAAGGGTATAGCCGTGTAGGTTAAACTCGAAATATTACCAAACTTTATAAACATTTTTCGTCACAACCTATTTGATAGCGGTGAATTAGATTTCTTAACCAAGCTTATTTAGATACGTGTAACGGGTAAATATAATTTTCTAATCATTGATGCAGATATTTAGACTTAACAGGAAGCAAACACCAAATTCTCTGGATTTTTCGATGGAGACGGAGAGAGAACTTTCTTCTTCATTATGCTGGCTTGTCTTTATATTGTCGTACGAATTAAATAACTATATCCGTTACAATGACCAGCAAATCCGTTGTAGTCTAGTTGGTCAGGATATTCGGCTCTCACCCGAAAGACCCGGGTTCAAGTCCCGGCAACGGAAACTTCGTTTTGATTTTTTCTTTTCCATGTAGTTTTTAGCTCATCTAACGTTCGAAATTGTAGCTGGATCAAATCGACTCCAGGGCATGTATTTGTTCAGACTTGTAGAATCAATCCCATAATAAATCATTGTCAATCTAACTCTTATTTATGATTTTGGTTGAACCTGGTAAAATAAGTGGCAACCATGGAGACATCCCCAATCCCCAATACAACATACAGTATTTTCCGTAAGTGTACAGAAATTCTGCGAGATAAATAGTGGTCCTATGCATAGATAAAGACAAAGAAATGAAAACCTTGTTTGTGACACAAATACGAAAAACAAGGTAAAATACATAGATACACGTTTAGAAAACCTTTATTCAATGTAATGCCAATGCCATGATTTTTAACCGTCACTCTAATTCATAAATCGTAACCCCAAATCCCTTTTTCTTTACCCAGACCATCCTCTCTGAGGACCGCCAGGACCTGAGGAATGGCCACCACTAAACCTTTCAAGGACATCAAGGACAGCATTAAAATCCACGGGCTGGCCGCTATCCTCCATCCTCTGAATCACGCTCACAATGTGGTCACTCCTGAAACCCATGCCCACAAATTTTTCAACCAAGTCGCTATAAGGATGATTGCGAATGAACTGTGAATGGTTTGGATTCCTTGCCATCATATTAGGGCCTGCAGTAGGTTGTGGATTCTGGTTATAATTTGGAGGATATCCTCCACCCTGTGGGAAGTGGGATTGTTGAGCTGGATGATGTGTTCTTCCTCCTCCTTCACCATCATACATCATGTATGCACTTCCTGGAGGAAGAGAAGGAAGTGAACCTGTAGCTGCATATCCGTCACCTGGTTGTGTTCCGAAATTGCCTTTCATTTGCTGAGGTGGTGCCTGCTGTGGAACTGTTCTACCAGGTGCGCCATACCCGTAAGGCATCCCATCAGCTCGGCTAGATGCAGGTTGAGGAACTCCTGAAAATGGCACTTGCATAGGCATGCTGTTTGGCAACATCTCCTGAGGTGGTGGGTTTGATTGGTTGGAAGGGTATTGAGTGTAAACTGTTGTTGATGGGGGCCTCATCTGGGGCTGCACAGCGGGCTGTTGTGTTGCCTGTACCTGCTGAGGTAAATGCTGGGGCCATTGTTGCTGATATTGAGGGGGGTATTGATGGACTGGTGGTGCTGGGTTTACCTGAGATTGTGTAGGCTGTGGAGCCATTCTAGAGGAATCTTGCAATTGGGTAGTTCTGTACTGATTATCAGAAGGCATATACTGACCTTGAGGTTGCTGACTTGGAGCAGGAGCTGGGGATGGGGACGGGGTTGGTGCCGGGGCTGGAGGGTTTGGTAATTGAGTTGTGGGCATGTAATAAGATTGCTGTTGGGTCATATTCTGATGTGGGGGCTGAGAAGGGGGTGCCATTGCCTGTTGCTGAGGAGCAACTTGATGGGGGAGGGCAAGAGCTAACTGCTGGTTGTGCACATCAGATGTGTTTTCATTCCTTTTAGTATCAGAGGCAGGCGGTGATGCTCTCTCCTCGTTGGATTGCGAATGGCTTGAAGAAGTTGACTCTTTCTGCACAAGTTGAAGCTTAGCAAGTTCTTTTTGAGTGTCCGCAAGTTCTTGCTTGTCTCTTAGGATCTGCACAGACCTGTGGACCTGCAATGGGTCAAAAGGAAAAAAAAAAAAAAAATTATTCTCCAACATTAAGCTAGTCAAACTACTTCACAATCACACTAAGCTTAATATGAGAAGCAAAAACATAATGCAATTGCACCAAAAAAGTACAATGTTATTGCATTGAACAGCATATATCATTACACACAAGCTCCTAGCCAAGTTTGACCCGAACCTAATGATTGAAGTCATGTGACAAAAATAAATGATCGAATCTAGAGATCCATGCCAAGTATAGCTTAAATATAAGAAATTTCTCAATTTATGCTCATCTCCACGACAAAGAAAAACATTTATTACCTTGAGATAGACCAAGAACAGTATAAATGTATTCACCAATCCACTGATTGTTTCTCACACAGAAAATAATGACATTACAGCAGACCTGACTCAATTTTATTTTCCCAATTTTGACAAATCAAATGGTTCTAAATGCATTTTTAGATTTTCTGAGGTGCAACTAGCTTCACACTTCACATTCAATCAAAGCTCTAACTACAATAATACAAAATAATGCATAACAATAAAATTAACCTCATGGAGATGTTTCTCAAGAGATTTAAGCTTTGTATCCGACTCTCCATGGTCACGAACTAATTCAGATCGCATTTCTCCGATTGATTTATCCAGATTGTAGCAGTACAATTCCAACTGTGATAGACGTGAACTGATTCCCTCAAGAAAACGCATGAGGTTATCAGCATGTTTTTTCATGGTTATTTCAACAGTAGAAATTACATCTCTGTTGAGAGAATCATCTGGTTGGATATATGCAGCAGTGGGGAACACTGATGATCTCGACATTCTGCTCTTATGAAAATCATTCTGGATAAAAACGCAGCAGACTTAGTGGATATAAAAGTAATATTCTTGATGAGCATTCAAAGCACAGAGCATCAATGAATAACAATAGCTAGCATCATATGAGAATGACAAATATAACTGTTTAGTGGTTTTGCAGACAAAAAGATACAAATAAAATTCCATCTTGAGGATTCTAATACCTCTTTTGTAATACAATAAGCAAAAACATCACATTTTGATGTTACAAACCAAAGATTGAGTTTCTTTTCTTCTTATGCGTACAAAATCTGGTCTTGAAGCATAGTTAAACTTTCTAATTATAGAGTTCAATAAACTCAGGAAACAAGAACACTCTAGGACTCTTGACAGATAAACATGTTTATGCACTAACATGAATACGTATTCAAATTCTAACTCTTGAGTCTTGACTCAAAAATGCATATTTCGATAATAAGCTACCTTTACCAAGCTGCTAAATATAGTCTAATAATATCAATAATAAAGAACCCTAATCCCCATCAAAAATAAATAAATAAAAACCTAGTAAATAATCTTTATAGGCTCAGCTCGGGTTAAATTTCACTTTTCACTTGTAAACGAACTAGATCTCTATATCAGTATAAAAATCGCTGAAAAATCAAAGTAACGATAAGGGAAACTACCTTATTAGAGCCGGAGGCCGCAACAGGATCCGATAGATTTCCATTAGAAGACTCCTGCTTGGAGAAATCATCGTAGGGGCAGAGAATGTCATCCGACGCGAAATCAAATCCCTTGGACCCCGAATTGGGCCGACCCGACGATCCGGAAGCCATCGATACAGAAATCTCGAATGCGTGAGGTCGATCGATCACACAGGACAAGAAAAAAATTAGGGTTTTTTGTTTGAGAGAAGCTAACAGGAGAAATAGATGAATTCTAATAAATAAATAAATATAGAAACAAAAAACAGAGGCAAGTTTCTTGGCTTGTCTGCAAAGAATGTTAAAAGGGAAATTTCGTGGCTTTTGAATTGAAACGGTGGAGTTTTGAGGGGGGTTTCCGAGGAATGAAAAACGTTTTACGAATGTGATATTCGTTTGGTGTTGATTGTCGAAGGAGTTTTTCAAGTTAAAAGACTTAAGATAAGGATGAGTCTTGATTTTTTAATTGTTTAGTTCTGACCTCATCCAACTGACCTTGCCTTTTTGCAAATATGTCCTGCTATTTTTATCTATTTGTCGTCTTCGCTTTCATGAATAGAATTTTTTTTTTAGACTATTGATAGGTGGCGGTTTGACTTTTGACTATACCCTCAATGGATTAACATATTAAATATATTGGCCGGATAAGATTGATCTACCGATAAAATCTTTTATATTTGTACCATGAATTAATAGGTTTACATTCTCTCTCTTTTTAAAAAAAATCCGAATTTATATAATTGTGTAATACTTCAATGTATATATATATATACATAAAATACGTTTTTAAAAAATGGTTACAAAAAATAGTATTAAAACTTGGACAAATATAAATATCCACTCTTAGATTAAGTAGTGTGTCACTCTCCATCATCAACGTTAGTATTAAGGTTCAAGTTTTACCATATATATTTACCATTTATCAAAATATATAGGGAGTTTTTTTTTAGTATTATTCATTTATACGAGTAGATATTTATACCGGTTAGATATCCAAACTATATGATGCAGTGATTGTTTTGATAATTTTAGGTAAATCCATGACTTTGTATTAGATTAAGGTAAATATTTTAATACTAATGTTAAATAATTTAAATTTTAATCTAATATATAATCCAAATAATATAATTTTATTAATCACATTATTTCATAACATGTACGATAATATCAACTCATTTCCTATATTGTTTGAAATTTAAGTTAAACCATTTATATCGTCTAAAATTACTCTTATTTTAATTGATACGTGAATATGATAAAGTAAGAATGGTATTGATGTGATGGAATGATAATATTAATAATTTTGTGGTTGTTATATTTATGGATATATAAAATGTAAGCATGGGGTATTTTAAATCACGAGACAACAACTCTATAAGAGTCAAATCAGGTTGGCTTCGCTATATTTATTGGGACTAATAAGTTTTGTAGGTACACCTCTCAAATTATTTGCTTAAAATTCAAGGCAAATTGAGATCATTTGTCAACAAATATCTTTTGAACATTTATGTAATTTGTCATAGTTCATAAATTTGCTTGTCACAAGAAACTGTTGATAGGGAAAAAAAAGTATTTGAATTTTATTTTATTTTTGAAAAAGTATTTGAATTGTTATTATATGAAATTTAACCAATGACACATAATGATAAGAGGAATACTACAAGTTTCTATTTTATTTTTAAATAGGATTAATGGTAAAAGTTAAAATTCTAAAATTGAAATCTGAGATTCTGAGATTCCAGAATTTACCTAATTGAACATATTTTTGTGCTCTTTTATAAGAAACAGACATTCTTTCATTCTTGAGAATAGTTTTGGTTATCATTTTGTTTGAGGGAATCTTGATTTCTCATGTTCTTCTGTTCATTAATATTAAGAGTAAGGTTACCTATTAATACTGTATAAATCATTTGCATATATATTCATAATTTACATATACATCTGAATTTTTTTAAAATTAATAATTAATTGTTAGCTATTTTCATTAAAGCATTTATCAATTATCATAATTTTAGTTAATATCATTTATGGCCTTTAATTAATGCTTTCTCAGGTGCAATGGCAATAATGTTGTAACTTACAAATCCGTTCGTAATTGTTTAACACACTTGTCAATACACTATTGGACAAAAAAAATATATTTATGATTCATAATAACGATGGTTTTAAAAATTATCATAACTTTATGAACTTTACGACACCTTTTAAAAACAATCACAACGTCCTGATGGTTTTGAAAAATAATCGTAACATTATGATGCTTTTGAAAAGCCATCAATACGTCATGGTGATTTTTAAAAATCATCGTAACATTACTGTTGAATGAATAGGTTAACCCATATTTAAATAATAGTAGCCCAAACATGAAGTCTAAAACAGATACCCAACTCAGGCCCAAATCAGAACCAATGGCTACTGGTACTTAGATCAAAACGTAGGATTTCATTTTCATTGACTGATGTTTCTTTGTGATTACTTGGTGAATCCAAGTGTTTTCTTGTGTAATCTGTTTCTCTAAGTATTTTTAGAAAGGTTATACCTGTTTGTATTCAAAGATTGAGAGATTTCAGTCTCTGTAGAGTTAATTTTTATGAGGTTTGTGCTCAAGCGTTATTGTGAGTGGTAGATCTAGAGTTCTTAAGGGTTTCTGAGCTGGTTTCTTGTATCGATTTGATGTTTTCTATTGTAATAACTCATATATAGTGGATTGAGTGGTTTTCTTGG
The DNA here is from genome assembly GCA_032871835.1 of Dipteronia dyeriana. Lineage (NCBI taxonomy): Eukaryota > Viridiplantae > Streptophyta > Magnoliopsida > Sapindales > Sapindaceae > Dipteronia > Dipteronia dyeriana. The sequence goes on along the minus strand of CM065299.1, from coordinate 7,958,280 downwards.
ATCTGCTCAACCTAGATTTAAGGCTAGACTTGTTGCTAAGGGTTTTACTCAAAGAGAAGAAATATACTACAATGAGATTTTCTCACCGGTAGTTAAATATAAAACCATTAGGATTATTCTCGCTTTAGTTAGTTTCTACAACCTACAATTAGAGCAATTAGATGTTAAGACAACCTTTTTGCATGGAGACTTAGATGAAACCATTTATATGTCTCAACCGGAGGGTTTTGAATCAAAAACTAATCCTTCATATGTTTGTCTTCTTATAAAATCTTTATATGGGCTGAAACAGGGCCCTAGACAATGGTATAAAATGTTTGATACCTTTGTTACTAGCATAGGTTTTGTTAAAAGCAAATACGGTGCATGTTTTTGTTTTGATAGTGATAATATTAATAATTCTGTCTATTTGCTTTTATATGTTGATGATATGCTTTTGGTTAGTAAAAACATGTATAGGATTAAAGATTTAAAGAAGAAACTTAAATCTGAATTTGATATGAAGGATTTGGGTAATGCAAAAAGGATATTCGAGATTGAAATAACTAGGAACAGAACTAAGAATAAATTGAGTTTAAAATAGTGCAATTATTTGTTGAAACTTGTTGATAGATTTGCCATGAATAATTGCAAGCCTGTATATATACATTTGTCTCCTAGTTTCGTGTTATATGCTGCTTTGTCACCTAAATCTATTGAGGAAAATAGGTTTATGGAGTCAATCCCTTATTCTAGTGCAGTAGGGTCCATAATGTATTCAATGATTAGCACAAGACCAGACCTTACACAAGTCATTAGTGTGTTGTCTAGATACATGTCTAACCCAGGAAAAGGTCATTGGAATGCCATGAAATGGTTGCTGAGATATATTAGTTCTACCAATTCAGTTGGATTGATTTATGATTGCTCAAATTCTGTTATAGATCTTGTAGGTTATGTAGACTCTGATTATGCAGGTGATAGAGATAAGAGGAGATCCACATCCTCATATTTCTTCACCATTGCAGGTTGTTGTGTCAGCTGGAAAAGTCAGCTTCAATCAGTTATGGCTTTGTCGATAACTGAAGCTGAGTATATTGTTGTTACAGAAGCAATTAAGGAAGCTATTTTGCTTCAAGGCCTCTTAGAAGAGATTAATGTTTTTGGTGGAAAGGCTGTCGTATTTACAGATAGTCAAGGTGCATTGCATTTAATTAGAAATCCTGTATTTCATGAGAGAACTAAGCATATAGAGATTAAGCATCATTTCATTAGAGATCAAGTTTCTAATGGTATAGTTCAGGTGGAAAAGATATCCACTGAAGATAATCCAACTGACATTGGTACTAAAATTGTGTCTTATAGCAAATTTAAGATATCCACTGAAGATAGGTGATTATGGTTGATGTGTTTGTTTGTGTCTTGAGCAGGTTTACAAGAAAGCTCTTTCTGCTATATATGAATAAGATGGCCTAAGGTGGAAATTGTTGAATGAATGGGTTAGCCCATCTTTAAACAATAGTGGCCCAAACATGAAGCCCAAAACAGATACCCAACTCAGGCCCAAATCAGAACCAATGTCTACTGGTACTTAGATCAAAACGCATCATTTCATTTTCATTGAAGTTGTTATCATATAGGTTGATGAGTTGGCAATGGAATCCAATGTGGCGTGCTGAGATTGGTCGAAAGAGATTTCAGTTGTGACTCAGCTGATAAGGCTATTTAAAGGATAAAGAGAGAGAAAATATCATTCTGAGTGTTTTTGTTGAAAACCGATTAGGTTTTATTGTGTTCTTTTCTCCTAAGTTCTCGAATGCTCTCTTCTTTTGTTTCTTTTTTATTACTTGGTGAATCCAAGTGTTTTCTTATGTAATCTGTTTCTCTAAGTATTTCTAGAGAGGTTATACGTGTTTGTATTCAAAGATTGAGAGATTTCAATCTCTGTAGAGTTAATTTATGTGAGGTTTGTGTTCGAGTGTTATTGTGAGTGGTATATCTAGAGTTAAGGGTTTATGAGTTGGTTTCTTGTATCGATTTGGTGTTTTATGTTGTAAGAACTCATATATAGTGGATTGAGTGGTTTACTTGGATCTGCTCAACGTGGATGTAGACTTGGTTATCAAGTCGAACCACAATAATTTCTTGTGTGTTGTTTTATAGCTTTATTGCATGCCTAATCTGTTATAATTCCTTCTTTTATATGTTTTTGATTTTTCTGATACATATATATTTCTGTAATCATCTCTTATTTGCAAGTGAATCTTGTTTGTGTGATTATAAAGAAGTAGATCAGTATTAGGTTGTTACAGAATTACTAGATATATTTTGTTAATATAGGTTTTGTTAGAAATCAGTTGATTGTGCATTGTATATGCTGTGATCCGAGTTACTGTCTTTTGTATGTGAAATCTTTTTTGTTAATCTTGTAAGTGAATCTTACAATTAAAATTAAGTGTCAATAGAAAGGTGTTAAAAGGTTTTATAGGTATTGTAAACACAACAGTTACGATGGTTTTTAAAAATTATCAAGATGTTATGATATATGGTCATATATATGGTCATATAATAATACTATAAACTCATCCACACCTTAACATATTGTAAATAAACTTTACAACCAAACAATAACTATTTGTTTCACACAGCCACCGCACTTCTCATCTAACTTCTTTTTCAATTCTCATATCTCTCATATCCATGAACGTCTAAAACTTTGCCACAAATCCATATAAAAAAAAAAAAAAGTTCCATCACCGTAGAGATTATAGCTGCAATGGAGGTTTTATTCTTCATTTTTGTTTTTCTCTTCTTTTTCTTTTTATGTTTTCCGTGTATTTATGTATGCATTTTTCATGTTTATTGAAATGATTTTGTGTGTGTTTTGTATATTAGTATCTTGTATTCAGTTCAATTTTTATGGTTCTTTATTTGGTTTGATATGGTTTTGTTCATTATTTGTTTTGTTTCAAATTATTTTTTGATATATTTTTTTAATTATCAATCTACTTATACTCTAATATAAAAATTTGTGCACGTGAAACCACCTACCTTTACATTCAACTTGTTTGAAGAAATGCTTGAATGAGAAATTGCATATTTTGTTGTTAAAATAAATCTTACAGTTATTTATATTAATTTGTATTGATTATTGATATATGTTTTTTTGTTTGAATCATGCAGGTTGTCAAGAATTTGTTGAAGTCATTTGATGAAATCAATTATTATTAGATAGTTTTTATGGATGTAATTTGTCATTTGTAAAGTTTTTAATTTTTTAGCTATGTTTTTTATTTGTAGCTATTCATTGTATATGAGAAAAAAATGTTTAATAAAAATTATATTGATTTTTTATAGTATTACGAAAGATCTTTGTGTTTTTTTTTTATGATTTATTGATATTAAGATTTTTTTCTTTTTTCAAAATGTTTATATTTAACCATCATAAAACCATGATAGATAATAAACTAATAACCGTCAAGATTTTATGACGGAATAAACATTTATAACTTAAATCATCATAAAATCATCATTTTTGACACTGAATTCCTTAATACTGTTAAACCTTTAAAAAGTAACGTTTATAACGGTTTTTAATCACCATAAAACACCTTTTGTCTACTGGCGACCTTTTGTCTAGTAGTCATAGTTTTATGACGTAATAAAATGAATGAGTAATTTTGTACAAAATCTCACATCTGATAAGTGTCCCAATTTAATTAGGCTCAATTTTTACATTCTCTACTTTTATGGCATCATATAGTATATACCCCACCAAGGTAGATTAATTTTGCTATGCTCTCACTGTTAGCTAGGAATGTCAATTTATTGTGTATCGTGGGAAATGTTGTCAACTTGCCATTTCTGTTTTGTAATTAGCAGGTTGCATTTTCTTTGTTAATAATGTTCACGTTTGTCTTCTGATTTGCTCTTAATAAATAGTATATAATATATATGCAATAACTCTGATGAACAATTACAGACATAAATTGCTAAAACTGGGACCTTAAAAGTTACAAAACAGCCAAACTAGTAAACGGTGATCACAAAAAGTAGAAAAAGAAAAAAAAAATCCAAGAGCTGGTGCCTGATCAAAACCAAACCAACTAATTAGGTCTTTTGGAGAAGAAGAGGATTCAAGACAGTGTGTATGGAATAGAGAAGAAGCAAAACATAGATAATGAGTCCAACGAAACCACAAGCCAAAGCTCCTCTTGCTTGATCACAGTACTTGGGGACTTGCCCACATATAGGTAGCCAACCTGCACCAGAATTCCCCTTCTTCCCCACCTGAGCAATCGCCAAGGCTGCCGATATGCTCGAACTCAGCAACAATGTGAAAACCTGATCATCATCATCCAATCAATCAAACCATGTTCAATATAAGTGAATTCATAAATTTGTGACGTGTAACTTGATAGCCGATTAGAAATAGTTTGTATTTAAACACTCTAAAACTCACATACAAGATCAACGGGCTTATTATGTACAACCACAAAACAAATAACAAACCCAAACTACTGGAACAGCCGAGGCTTGTATTTAAGCACTCTAACAAACACCGGAATCACAAATCATCATGAATTAAGTTCTTTCTTCCCATGTTAGGATTCTCGATAACACTGTGCAGGGTTACTATGTATGTATATAGATGTAGTAGTGTATGTTACATACCAGATCAAGTGCAACAACCAATCGCCAAAGCAAGCTCTCAGAAGGAAGAAAGAGAACGAAAAAGCCATAGATGCTTACAACTGCATTTGCAATCACAAAGTACCTACATATAAAAGCTTTCAAAATCCCCTCACAATCCAAACAAACAATAATAATCAAACTCATCATCATGAGAGAGATCAAGCAAACTCACTTGAAGGCTGGTGTGTCACTGTACTTTGCTTCAAACGTTACTGTAAGGAAGGACACTGTCTCATGACTAGTAGCCATGACAATAGTGGCCGAAAGTGTCGCGCCAAAGGCCAGTAGCCTTAGCAGAAGTGTGCAGATTCTCTTGGTTTTGGCCATGGTGGTCATGCTAGCTAGCTGATCAAGTGATATTATTATTTTAAGAGACAGGTGAGGTAGAAATAGGAGTTTGAAATTTGGTACTAGGAAATATAGAGAGTGTTAGGAGAGACAGATGACTAGTAATCTAGTATTGGTACTTGTTTCTGCTTTTGTTAGTTGAAATTCTCATCTGTCACCACCGTCGTCGCCTACAAGCTTTTCAAAATTTCAAGCTATTTTAGACTTTTTGTTCATGTTGTATACTTTCACACAACTCATTTTTTATGTGTTATAGACTTATATATAGGCTTATAGCAAGCAACCCTCAATCATCTGTACCCAAATTTTGAATCCTCTCTTTTGATATTGGTAGGGTATGGGTTCAGAATATATTTAATTGATCATCTAATTAGTTGTTCATCTTTTTGAAAGTATATAGGTGCCAAGTTGCCATCAATCACAAAACAATATTGATTATGGATTCATTAGTATTTACGTTAAGTAATGAATTGGCATTAAATTAATTACCATTTTGATTGTACATGGCAATATGTGATGAGCTTTTGTCAAATAGTGTAGTAAGTGAAGTGTGAACATATTTGTAAATCATTACCGGTCTTTCTTTAAAGAGCAATAATTGCATTCGATATATAAAGTTATCTGTTGACAAATCAGATCATTATTTTATCACGATAAATGAGGACAATAAGAGTCAAGTCAAATTAAAAGGTAATTCTTGTCTAATAACTCTCCGCATATAATCCCTAACACGTGATTATCGAATCCCATAATTTAACTTAAAATGATGTGTTTTGGAACACTCGATCTATAAATTAATACGTTTTATGACTTTAGAAGGCATGATGATATAAACCTCCGGTGACAGGAAGCATCAAGACTTTTATAGCCAAGAGTAAAACATCCAGAAATATTCGGTATGGAAATCTTGTTAAACCTATAACTTTATGTTCAAGTACTGATTTTCAAGGTTAGTATTTCAAAGTTATAATTTATGAGTTAATGGCAAATGAAAGTCTTCAAATAATTGTTACACCGACTCTAAAGCAAGAGAAGAACACCTCGAAACTCAAAGTCGTACCCTTCTTCAAAGAGGAAGCATAACAGTGATTCAGTGAATGAATTCTACTATAGTATATAAGCTATGAGTGCAAAAACTTGTTGAATACAGTGGAAGTGACTAGCATGCACAGATCTGAATCGTATTCCTATGAAATTGAAATTCCTCCTATTGAATTTCAGATTTGCAGATGACAATTTTGACTAGGCCCGGTCTAATTGAAAATTAAGACCCAAATCAGCCCAAAATAAAAATCGAATAGCATGTTTTTTGTTTTAATATTTTTATGTGATGTTATTTCCAATGGATCATATATGTTATAAATACTTAACATTTAATTATTTACTGGCATTTAGCTGTTATACAGGTATTGTGTATTTCCCTACTCTTGAATTTCAATATATATATGTTTAAAAAAAATGAAAAAATGTTTTGTTGGTTATATGGGCAATGAATCTGATTACCATAAACCATTTCATCGCTACCAAAATCCAATCTCAAAATCTATTTATAAATTTATTAAACAACTACGGTGCACTCTAATTGTACTAATGCCGTAATGGGGTTGAAATTTATTTGTATTTGGTTTACATGAGAATTTGAAAATACAACTCCTTATTATGTTATAATAAGCAATTTTCAATAAAAGCCCTTAATAATCTAGAGATTGTTATTAAATGAATTAATGTTTTCTTTTTTCATTTTATGAAAGGCTTAGGGACTGTCCTGTAAACATTTTTCAGTTAATGTTTTTCGAAAAGAAAAATGAAAATGAAAACGAAAACATTGTTTCTGATTTCAGTTTCAAAATCCAGAAACACGTCCGGTAGCATATATTGAAATCCGTATTTTTAAAACAAAAACGAAAAAAATGCATCTGGTAGATTAACTGTAAATTATTGAAAATTGAAATATCAATTTTTTCATTTTGTTTAATATTATAACAATGATAAACAAATTGATTAAATAATTAACCAATTAATTTTTATATTATAATTTATAAATTAAACAGATAACACAATATCACAATTAATAATCAATAAATCAAAGTTTACACATCACTTAAAAACACATATCACAATCAATAATTAGCATAAAAAAGTATTTATTTTAATAAAAATAACAGAAAAAAAAGACGATCTGTGAAAGAAAGAAGACGATCTGTGACTGGTGACAACAAGATCCAAATCGAAGTAGATCAACGGCGACGAAGAAGAATAACAAATCGAAAGAAGAAGAATAGACAGAAAGAAGAAGAACGGATCGTCGACGATGAAGAGCAGATCGACTGCAAGCAGGAGCTGATTTTCCGATCGCAGTGAGCAGTGAAGGAAGAAAGAAGATGAAGATGGGAAGAAATGATTCGATGAAGAAAAACGACGAATAAGAACCGGTTGATCAGGGGAAAAAAAAAAAGAGAAAATAATAAAAGATATTGTCCAAATCTCCATATAAAAAGTAAAAAGTAATAAAAAATATTTTTTTAATAAAAAAAAAACTAGTATTCGGTGTTTTTCAAATCTTTAACTTTTAATATTGATTTTTTTTTTTGAAAGTAAAATGAAAAACGGTTAACGAACACGTTTTCGAAAACTTTTTTAGAAAATAAAAAAGAAAACGGGCTGAAAAGCGACCGTAGAACGGGGCCTTATATTTTTATATTATTGTTTAACAAAACAAATTAAATAAAAAGAAAAATAGCAATAATGAATATATATATATATATATTATAAATTGTATTATTTTTTTAAAAGATATATTTTTAAGCAAAAACAATTAAATAATAATTTGTATCTTTTTATTTTTTTCCACCAAAATATAATAGATATATATATATATATATAATATTTATTGTTATTTTTCTATATGGGAAAATGTTAGCGGGTAAATGAAGATGTGAATCTCTCATTTCTATTATTTTTTAAAAGATAAATTATAAATTATAATTTGATATAAAAGAAAAATAAAATAACATTTTATTTGGTCTTATAGTAATTAATAATCGGATGATATTGGTCCAGTGATAAACCCAGGGTTCTATACGGATCTATTTGAGTTCTCTCTACAAAGAAACCAATATTTACGTAAAAACGTAATATTTGGGAAAAATATATATTTAATAATATATATTTAATTCAAGTGTTTCGTTTTGTTTTTTAAAAAGAATAAATTAGACCAAATTCCCCTGAGCTTTGTTCTTTTACACGCGGAAACAATTTTATCGTTAATTGACACTAACCTCCCCTACCATTAGGGTTTGACCATTAAGTACGAGAGTTGACCGTTAACAAAAATAAAATACAAAAATACCCTTGATTCATCAAAAATCTAAAATAACTAATTACACCAAATTCTCCTGAGGTTTACTCTTTTACATATAAAAACAACTTTATTGATATATGACATTCACCTATCTTGCTGTTGGTTAAAGTTTGTCAAATTAAATCGTAGACCAATTTTGACTATAAACTAATGATATTTTAGTCATTTGAAGCATTTTAAAATATATAAATTTTTATAAATTTGAATAAATATATTTAAATTGAGTTTTTTAAGGTATTTTAAAATGAAGGAACAAAAGAAAACTGTTTTTAAAATAAAGATTTTTTTAGAAAGAAAAATAAGATTACTTGAAAATTAAGAACTAAAAAAAGAACGAAAATTTTCATAAAAAAAAGGCAATCCAATCTAATTTTTAAAAAATCAAATAAAAAAAGAATTTTAAAAATAATAATGTCTTTAACAGTTCGTCAGATCCATCAACAAAACTAATTGCAATTCCTTCATAATTTTTTCGATCTCCTCCATAAGAGATTGAACCAGATTTCTTCCCGAAATGGAGTCAGTTCACCAGTTCCACTACCAACAACAACACAAATCACAACCCCTTTTTAATATGAAGCAATTTGTTTAAAAATAAAATAAAATAAAAAGCTCAAAATCTATTTATAAATAAGAAAAAATATGTTTTCCAAAGAAATAGAGATAGAAAATTTAAGTTTTTTAATAAATAGAAAAAAATTGAGAACAATTTATGTAGGAATTGTGATTTGTGTTGTTGGTGGAACTGACAAACTGACTCAATCTGGCTCAGTCTCTAATGGAAGATATCAAACAAATTATGAAAGGATTGTGATTCGTGTTGTTAGGGAAACTATCGAACTATTAAAGGTATTATGATTTATTTTTTATTTTTTTTTAATTTGAATTTCATTTAAATTAGATTGTACTGTCCCATTTTTTAATGTTTTTTTTATTCTTGATTTTCAATTAATCTTAATTTTCTTTCCAAAAAAAATCTTAATTTTAAAAACAGATTTTGTTTTCACTTAATTTTCATTTTAAAATACCTTAAAAAATCTTCATTTAAAATATTTATTCAATTATATATATAATTCCTCTAATGACTAAACTATCCTTAGTTTTGATAGTCAAAATTGGTCTACGGTTTAATTTGATAAACTTTTACTAACGATACTCTGAGTATTAATTATCAATAAGGTTGTTTATGTGTGTAAAAGAGCAAACCTCAGAGGAGTTTTGTGTAATTAGTTATTTTAATTTTTTGTTGGATCAGGGGTATTTCTATCTTTTCTGATTTTATAACGGTCAACTCTCGTATATGATAGTCAAATCCTAATGGCAGGGGAGGTAAGTGTCAATTAACGATAAGGTTGTTTCCATATATAAAAGAGCAGACCGTACGGGGTAGTTTAGTGTAATTTGTTCTTTAAAAAATGAACACACGCAGAAAACTGTTCTCGGAAACGACACCGAACGTGGCCTCAAGCCTTGACGGCTTGACCCAGTTGTTTGTAATCGGAAAGCGGTCCGTGGTCACCAGTTGTTAAAAACAACAGCATATGAGTTAATAAAACTCGTCAACGAGTAAACGAGGTAGTGGTTGTTAGACCTCTGAAAATGGCAGTTGCATTTTCCATCACATCACTCTATAGAATCCCAAAACCCTCTCCTCCAAAAACCCCAATTTTCTCCAATCTTCTACACATTCCAACAACAAAAACCCACCTCAGAATCACACCCAGTCTCACACCCATCTCACTCTCTCTCTTCACAACCCTACCCACCATCAAATGCAGACCCAGGTTCACCACGATTCGCTCCCTCTTCACTGGCATCGTCGAAGAGCTAGGAGAGGTCAAGCAGCTGGGCGCCTCCGCTGACGGAGGAGGTTTCGACATGAAGATCGCCGCTAAAATTGTCTTAGAAGGCGTCCACCTCGGCGACAGCATCGCGGTCAACGGGACTTGTCTTACGGTGACGGAATTCGACACCCACTTGGAGGATTTCACTGTCGGACTGTCTCCGGAGACTCTGAGGAAGACTTCATTGATCGAACTGAAATCCGGGTCCCTGGTGAATCTGGAGCGGGCCGTGCAGCCCACGAGCCGGATGGGTGGGCATTTCGTGCAGGGACATGTGGACGGGACTGGAGAGATAGTGTCGATGGAGCCGGAGGAGGATTCTTTGTGGGTTAAAGTGAAGACGGCGAAGAGCTTGTTGAAATACATTGTGCCTAAAGGGTTCATAGCTGTGGACGGGACTAGTTTGACGGTGGTGGATGTGTTTGATGATGAGGACTGTTTTAATTTCATGTTGGTGGCTTATACGCAGCAGAAAGTGGTCATTCCTTTGAAGAAAGTTGGGCAAAAAGTGAACTTGGAGGTTGATATTTTGGGCAAGTATGTGGAGAGGCTTCTCAGCAGTGGCTTTGTGGAGTCTATCAAAGCTTCATGACTTTTTTGAAGGTAGTCAAATGTGTTCTATATACTGCAATGCTGTTTGTTTTAATTATAATTTTTTGCATTAGTTTTTGGTGATTGAGAGAGTGATTTGAATTATGAAATAGTTAATAAGTGCTGTTGTTTGCTGCTTGCAATTGTTGCTCTGAGGACGCTGTTGATCGATCAGAGCCAAGTACACCGATTCTTGTATCAACAACATACATGCTATTATTGTAATGTTCTAAAGTGGAAACATTATGATTTATGACATTCGGTTAGACCCTAGCACACTGATTTTTGTGTTGACATTTGTGTTATAATTGTAGTTATGTGCTAAGGTGGAAATTTGTTGACATTTGAAAGAATTGGGGGAGTAATACCCCTAAGTAATCGGGAATAATTCTTCATTTAATTGGCTTTGATAGGAGAGTTTGGAAGCAACCTAAATATATTCTCAATAACTTTATGATCTTTGTACGTTTGATCTTCATTTCTTAATGAATTTATAAAAGCATCTTCAAGATTGTAATCTTCTGCTTTACATATGAATTTTATATATCGTGCTAGTCAGAGATTAGTTTCTATTTCTCAAGTATGGCATATTTGTAGTTCACTACCTTTGCTCTTCGACCAGCAGATGGTTTTGGGATTGAGGCCATGGAATGAAGCATTTTTATAACTACTAGACAAGCTACATAAGAAGAATGCACAGAATTTGAGTTAGAAAGAAGAAAGGAAGGAAGGAAGGAAGAGAAACAAATGTACTAATGCTAATAGATGGATTTATAAGTGAGATGTTATTCTTATAGCGGGGTGTTTTTGGTTGATCGTTAAAAACTTGTTTCAACATACCAGATCTCTTTGAATGCAGTTGTTACGCTCTTTACATATTTTACCAGTTTTCGTGTCACTCACCATATTTTGTGTTTTAATAGCTATTGAGTATTGATAGAACTTTGAGGCGGTGGAACATCATTAAGGCAGTGGCAGTTCTCTTGTTTTAGTTCATATGGAGGAAGGAACATACCTTAAGTATGTTTGTATTCTGATTAGCAGTGAGCAGTGATGTTCTGCACCAAATTAACTCAACAAGTTTCAGCAACCTGTCACGGCCCGCTCAATTCTGATCCAAGGAGCCCAAAGCAAAGCCCAAAGCAAAGCCCAAAGTTAGGCTCAAGCCCTTGAAAGATTCTAGAGTCTTCTCCACTCATCTAGCAAAGTCAACCTTGGAAGACTCTAGTAACATTCTAGAACCCTCTTGTAAATATCTAGGGTTATGAATACTAGATACATGTAGAACATTCTAGAGACTCAATCTCCTAGAGTAGTCTAGAACATTCATGGAGGGGATGAACCACTATAAATAGCTAGCCCCTCTCATTTGTAAGATATCCAAGCCAAGAATACTCAAAGCATTGTAAAGCTTTCTCTTAGCAATACACTTTGCATTATTTTCCTACAAAGCTCTTCTAGTCCTTCTCTAGTCTCTCTAGCCTTTGAGAGTGATCAAGCAAGGCTTACTTAGCAATCTCGCCCAGAAATTGTCTAAGTGCCGCACGGGTTAGCTGCGCAAACTTTAACCCCGTGACAAACCGCTTTAGTTATATATCCTTTGGTATGGAAATAGGGCACTGGCGCACGGCATGAATGCGCTTGATATTTCAAGTTACTTTCTGTATAGGGATAGAACTTTGGGTATTATGACTTCTCCATAGTATGCCTTGTGGATATTGTACGGCATGCCGGATAGAAGAATGCGATGGAGATTTTAGCAAGAATTTTCCAATTCGCTTTGACACAACAAATGAAATGAATTTTCTTAGATAATGATTTGGACTTGGTCTCTTGAAAGGAAGTCATATTTAGGTAATGTCTACATACAACCTACAACCCTTTGGAACACAATTTTTAACTGTGAAGTCCCAAAGAGTTCACTGATGTCAGAACCAATATATGGAGTTTGTGAGGATCTATTCTTGGGCTCAAACTTTCATTAGCCCTTGGAGTTTGGACTTAGAACTTGGACTTTACTAGGCAGTTGGGCTGTTTTGTGCTCCAGGGTGGTAACTTTTGACCTCAGCACTATTCGATATACATACGCTCTTGTCTCTTGTCAATTCAACATACTCCTAGGGCCATGTATGTTTGGTGTGTAGGATTGAACTGAACTGTTATTAGTTGGGATAGAATGAGATTGAATCAAAACAATATAATTATATAGAAATCATCATGTGTTTTGAAATGCTTTCTCGTCTGTCCATGTCTAATCATCAAGTAGAGAAAGTACATTGCTAGTTATAGTTGCCATTTCAATCCAATATCCTAATACTGCACACCGATGGTGGCCTTAGATTTTTTAACTAGTATTTCTTATTGAATATGATTGAATTACCTTAGCAGTCTTCGTTTTGATTAAGATGTCACAAACGTAGGCCACACATGCATATTTATGATGTCAACTCAACATTTGCTTTGAATAGGCCAGAAGAGTCCAAAAACCCTAAATTTTCTGACTCAAACTGCACTTAGTACACTATCAATATGACTTTATCCAAATACACATTTTTTTATCCATTCTTCCCTTATCGGTTCACTTTCTACAGTACACAGGTGACAAGCATATGCTCTTGCTTATTCCCATTATTCTTTTGCAATCCTTGTAATCGAATTGACACTCGTATTTTATTAAACTTTTGAGGTGTTCCACATATCCATACATACACTGCACTGTCTGCACGCTTGCCCGTCTGCATTGTCAATGAACCTGTAGTCTACAGAGCAGTCTTCTAGGTTTATAAGCAGGAGAAAGGCTTTGATATTTATGGGCATATGAGCCCAATCCATTTATTAATGTCGTGATATACATATATTATGTGATTGGTTATTTATGTCACATTATATGATTTGATTGGTTTGAACGTATATACCAGTCGCATTGAAGTAAGTATTATTTTATAAGAATCGAAAACTTAAATATTTATTTATTATGAGTCTGACTCGTACATGAGAATCGAAAACTTTGAATGAGCAAGCCCCTCTAACCTATAAAATTGACCGGAGTCGTTGAATTTTATAGTAAACTGATATAGATTTGTGTATATCCAAAGGGCTTGAAATAGCTTTCAGATTTTGATTTTGGGTAGAATAAGTAAAGATGCTAGAAACAAGATGTGCGCATTTGAAAATGAGTTTTGACCAATATCAAGATCCCACCAAAAGAAACATAAAAGACAATAGAGATAAGTATAGTCGGTGCAAACAATGAGGTCAACTTATTCTTCTTCAAAAAAAAAAAAAAAAAAGGTTGAGGCTGTAGTTGAATTATTTGGCTCATTTTATGTGGGATTGGTCTAAATGGTCTCCTTTTAAAAGTAGAGTATCACGTGCTGCTGCCCAACCTAACAATCTAAACGATTCATTCAGCCACAGATCTTGATTCGTGTGGGCCTTACTTGCACACTAAGGCATCTCCGCTCCTCTCCGCCCCGCTCCGGTTATATGATAGAGATTTGAATCCCATTTTTATTCATTAAATTATAAATCTAGGAATACCCCTATTCTATCCACGGGTGGAGTTATATTTCCGATGGTACTTACAATGATTAATTTTATCAAATCACTCGACATTCAATAATAAGATATTATATTTCAATAAGAATAATGTTTGGATACTAATTGGACGTATCTAAAATACTGATCTCATCAATAAGAATATAGTACGTGACCTTTTTTGTCTTTTACTTTTTATATTTATCTTTCAAGTTGGATCATGTGCTACGCTCCCATTAGTGGGATCATTATTTTAAATATAAACCGGTCGGTATCAAATTATTATTCTTTTAATATAATAATAATAATAATAATAATAATAATATGGGTATTACCAAAGGTGTCAACGATTCGGTTTCGGTTACGAACCGTCGGTTCCGGTTCTGTGGAATGGTCAAACAGCAACCGTAACCGGAATGGGACGGTTACAGTACCGGCGGTTTTGCGGTTACAGTTTGGTTTGGGTTTGCAAAACCGAACGGTTCGATTCGGTTTTCGGTTCAATTTCGGTTTCGTCCGATTTTTTTTTTCATATACATTGCCACATGTCAATCATTGATTAGTTGTTGCATTATTATTATTATTTTGTTATTGGATCAAGGTCACTTGCACCGTATAAGTGCATACACCCAAATTCATTCTTGTTCAAACGGTAAGAACATGCAACTTGTATGATTTGTTTTTTTTTTAATATATCGAAACCGACGGTTTTTTGACGGTTTTTCAGAAATCCTAACCGTAACCGAACCGTTGGGAACCGGTGGGAACCGGTTTTGTAACCGACGGTTTCAGTTACGATTTTAAAATTTCGGTTTCGATTCGGTTTCAAACGGTTTAATCGAACCGTTGACACTTTTAGGTATTTCTTTTACCTTGAATCATCATTCACGCCGGTATTACAAGAATAATATCTAGTAATATCAACTCGTTGAGGTCTGTTTCATCAAAACGTCACACACTTGTCCTGATCGTGTGCATTTGTCGGCTATACATTTCTTTCTCTGTCTCCATTAATAATTTAATATTTGCTTCTTCTTCTTTTTTCATGTAGTGTGACCTCATTATATTATTTTTCTTTTCCTATTCTAATTTTTCCATTTCATAAACCATAACTTTAATTTTTATTTTATTTTATTTTTAGTGTTTATATCATATTCATTTCTGACGGTTTTTATGGGTTTGACTGAATTTTTCATTATGAAAAAAGAGAGAGAGCTTTATTGGATTATGATTGATGAAGTCAGACGTTTATTTGCAATCACGTTCTTATTGTTTGACTTACTATGTTTAGTCACCTTATTATTATTTTTTCTGAGAGATTAGTGACGATTTCTTTATCTCAGTTTCTGTGGTGTGAATTTATTCAGCATTGTTAAGCATGCTTATTAATTATTATATGACTTTTAATTAATTATCGTAACATTTCAAAGAAAAACAGGGTCTCATTAATTAATTAATTAATTAATTATAATAACCCAGCTTGCTTATTGGTATGACTCATTAAAGTTTTAATTTGATATCGAATTTTGTTCTGTTTGAGTTGTTTGGTTATGTTAGGTAAGGTTTCTTTTTTTACAGGAACAGCTGAACAAGTAAAATGCTTCTACCCTAATTAATATAATTTTGCTAGCTTCTTGTTTGTTTTGGTCTAAATAAATTATAAATCTCGTTCTTGTTAATTTTCCTATAGACTAACACCGTTAGCATTCCGTTTGTATTGATTAAGTTCGACCATTAAAAAATTTGAAATGTCTCTATATAAGCTTCAATTGTATGAATTGACCATTATACCCTCACATATTAACTAAATAATTAAAAACCTAATACAAAAAACAAAAATGTTAACTTGTAAATGAGAAGTTATTTTATGGACAATTTTATTCCTAAAAATTATAAAATTACAAATGAGCCAAAAACATTGAAAATTAGCATTTGCTTCGATTTATTAAAAAAAAGACAAATAAATAAATACATATTCTGGTTTATTTTCAATATTTTTGGTTCATTTGTAATTTTGTTATTTTTAAGGGTAAAATTATCTATAAAATAACTTCTCATATGAAAGTAAACATTCTCACATTTTGTATCGGTTTATTAATTTATTTGGTAAAAATATGAAGATACCATGGTTAATTCATACAATCGAAATTTGAATAGAGGGATTTTAGATTTTTTAACGGTCAAACTCAGTCAACATAAACGGAACGCTAACGACATTAGTCTATATGGAAGGTTTTTAAAATACAAATATTTATAACTAATAGTTCAAATATGAGGTGATGTTTTTAATATTAATTCAAACCGAAAAGGGAATTGCATATGACCTCTGGTCTCTCTTCTCACCTAATCCGTAGCACGGGGGTTGCACTTGCACAATCCCAAACCAACCAACTTTGATTTGGTTTCTTTAAAATTATAATATATGCTTATTAATTATTATATTATGAAATGGAAAAAAAGAAAACCATGGAGCCAATCAAAACACAATAATTTTTTTTTTTTAAAAAAGAAGATTTATAAAAAGAAAAACACATCATTTGTAATAGATTTTTTTTCTCGGACTATCACAAGACAACAACCACACAACATGTTTGGCTTTTGCTTTTGCTTTCAAACCGAAAAACCGAAAGCTCCATCCACTTATAAGCTGATGAGTGATGACCACCACTTGTCTGTGTGTGACTGTGAGTTAATTAAAAGCTGATGATAACAACGCCACCACCTTGTTTGGCTTTCATTTGTTGTCGTCCTCTTTCTTCCCTCCTCCGTCGTCCAAGTGATTTTTTTTTTATAAAAAACTTTTGTAGTCTTTCTTGTTGTTTCTTACCTGTTTATTCTTCTTCTTTTGTCGTCACCAAACCACCCAATACCACTACAAAGATTGAAAAATATCATTAAACTTAGTATTATTCAACAGGAACAGTTGGCGTGTCACACGTGTCGACCACTCAGATAAGTCACTTGATTGTTTCTTACTATGGATATGGGTCCTATAGTTGATTACCAACAAGGCAACAACCATACGATTGTTAATTGTAACTCTTTTTATTATTTAGAAGCGTTGAGATCAGTGAGGTGTGTGTATTACTGTATTGTGTAATGTGTTTTGCTTCCGTCTTGTTTGTTCGTGACATGAAATATATTATTAATCTTGCCTTTGCATTCTTTAATCTCTCATCAATCTCAATCATCGTCCCAACTCCTGACGGGGTGTAATAGTGCGTGTATATTTTTCTAGTATCGATCAACCTCATACACTTTTTTGAAAAGAAAAAAAAAGAACAATCAATCTCTTGCACTCCAATAACTGGATTATCCATAATTAAAAACACCCATATTCGAATTCTGATACCAGTCGGATCAAGAGTTTATTAGAACTTGAGAGTAATCGTTAGCTATAAGTATGGTCTAAAAAAGAGTTATAATTTTGGAAGCAAAAGAAATCCCACCAAATCGTAATTCTTTGCTATTTTTCTTCTGAAATTATAGACTTAATAGAAACAAGTTAACAATATGACAAGAAGCTCATAAAAATCAACAAAATATCATGTGGTATAGAAAAGTAAATATGAGAAAATATAGGGGCAACATTGCAAATGCAATAAAACTGTTGCATTGCATTTTTGCATGTCCCACTCCGCCACTCCACCCATTAAAATCCGAACATTTAGGCCTATTTTTCAATTAAGTTGTGAAAGTAGAGTCGATTACGTGGACTGATCTGGTCCATACACGTGTTCATCAATAATTGACTACAACGAGAAAAGATCAGCCTATCACGACTAACACTTCTAAACCAGTCGTCTCGAAAAAATCAACATCGATGTGCCGCGAAAAGTACTTCCTAACATTCCAGTATTACGAAATTGCCCTTTTCTTCATAATTTTTAGATTCCACAATCAAATTTTTTAACTACTACGATTATACTCTTAAGAGATTAAAATAATAAAAAAAAAATTAGAGTATTAAATTCCTTGTTAGACTTTTTTTTTTCTTTTAAGTGATTTATTTGTTAGACTTGAATTGATCAATTGATGCATGCAGCAACAATTGTCAATGGTGGAACCTCGAGGTGATAGACCTTTGGAAAAGTTGGAACCAATATTTATTGTATAATAATAATGTTTATAATATGATAATAATAATTACACTAGAGTATTATTGCTGAAAGAAACATTCTTGACGACATTTTTTTTTAAATGACGTCAGTCATCATAACAATTATAAACTGTTAAAAATGTATCAAAATCATGTTTTTTTTTAAGTTATTAGATAGGTTAACCCTTCGATAAAAAAAATTGTAAAATGTTTTTTTAATGCATATTTTTGTACGTTAAATTTATAAACTTTAAACTTTATCACTTTCTAAATTTCCTGTTTCAGTGCAATGACCCCTTCCAACAATTTATGGCTCCTCCCTAATGGCCACAATGACGAAAGAATATTGGAATAAAAATGGATTGGTTAATTATATTAGCAAGATTATAATAATAATATATTTACAACCTCTCGTCATCTTATTTTATCTACGTTTAAATAAGTGACGTAGATTAATTATATCTTTTATAGAGTAAAAACATAAAAATTAATAAAAACAACTCAGACAATTGATTTGTTATATTAAATACGTGTAAATAGATTACGAAAGTGAGGACAATTAAGGTAGGTAGATGATCCGAATCCAATAATAATAGTAATGGTAAAGAAAATATTAGGAATCATTTATTAATCGAGAGAATATATATATATGTATATATATATGGTGTTAAACGATATAACATCACTGTAATCGATAAATTAAATCATACAAATTTAATATAATTTAAATGAAACGAAACGATTACAGTAATACTACACTGTATTTAGATACCAAATTTGTGTAAAGTAGGATTATCATAATAGATTTTGTCTTCACTGTATAAGGTATAATTTCCACAAAACAAATAAATAACTCTAAAAAGGATAAAACTCAATAGAATAATATTATTTTATCTAAATTCGGTATCCAAATGATTGAGTAACACTATAATCCATTTATTTAAATCATGAAGATCTAATATGATTTAAATGAATAGATTATATTAACGTCAAATTATCTGAATATCAAATTTAAATAAATAACGTTGTTAAACTCAATATGTTATCAAAGCAAGTAGAAAGGTAGAACTAACCCTAAAAGAAAGGAAAATAACAAAATGAAAGAAGGGCAAGAAAGTAAAATCAATAGTGAAAAGACTACGGTAGGACAGTTGCCGCGTAAATGTTCGTAATTACCACTAACCAACCAAACCTTCCGCTCTATATAATTATAAATATGCCGTCAAAACAACTCGATTTTCTCACACTTTCTCACTTTCTTTCCTTTTCCTCAAAGAAAACGTTTTCTCACCCTCACAAAAGATTCCCCTTATCATTTTTTTTTAATTATTTTCTTCAATCTCCAACTATGAAGAAATCTGGAATTTTCGCTGCCTCTGTTGCCGCAGCTTCTGCTACAGCTATCTCTGCTTCTTCCTCAAACTACGCCTGTAATTCCAATTTTCAAGTCTCTCATCAGGTAAATCTTAAAAAAAAAAGAAGAAGCTGTTTTAAAATTTCGTTTGATTTAATTATGATTTCTCTGTTTTTTTTTCTTTCTTTACAATTTTTTTTTTTGCTGTTTGGCTGCATAGAAAACAGTGACCGGTAAAATCTCTGCAGTCAAACAGTTTCCAAATTTGTTCTTCTACGAACTGATGTCGTTACAAGATTCGATCTACGGTTTCTTTCTCGGCATCCAAACAATTTTCTTTTTCTTTTTTTTCTCTTTACAAATCAGAAAGTGTTGACTCGTGCCACGTGTCTTTTTCTTCCATGTCAGTTCCTGGAAATCGAAAATCACACCCCCCCCCCCCCCCCCCCCCCCCCCCCCCCCTCTTTTTTTTTGTCGATTTCAACGTGTTTGATTTTCGATGTTCACTAAATCCCCTTTATTGTAATTTTGAATTTCAGGAGAACAAAGATCATGAGAATTCAGCAACGCAAAGATCATCATCATCATCAACAACAGAGAAATTTGCTCCAAGGTTTGATGGGTTGAGATTCATTGAAACTCTGGTCACTGGTCACAGATAAACAACAAATTTCAATATCTTCTGCTAGATTTTTAAAAGAAGACAGAGAGAGAGAGAGAGAAACAAACTGTAATTTTTCAGGTTGGTGTAATACTAGTTTCACTAATTGATCTTTTGTTAAAGATTGAAGTCCCTTTCAATTTTCTGGACTATCTTATATTTTTTTATATTTACTATCTGCTGTATTTGATTTGGGTGACCCATTTTTTCACTTTCCGAAATTTGATTGATGTAAATGAAACGGCAAATTAAATTGTAAATCTGTAAAGGGGGTTACTTAGTGGTGTTAGACTTTGAATATGAATTGATTTTCATTTTTTAAAGATGTGAAAAAGGTATTTAGAATATGCTGTAAAGGATAGATTACTATGGGAAATGCATTTAGAATATGCTGTAAAGGAGAAAATGCACGTCCCATCTTCCACTCTAATTTCCTCATCAACTGTGTATTATGATGCATTAAAGCTTTTTATCCTTTCAAAAATAATTAGCTTTTTTTAAAAAAAAAAAATTGGGTATAAATCATTTATTTAAATCTCAGTCTCGTTTATTTACGGTTGAGTAGCTTTTACAATTTAAATACTTTGGCAACAAGTATTCCTTTTAATGCGGGTAAAGTTACTTTTGACTATAAAAAAGGGGGAAAAAAAAAACCCAATAAAGTTTTGCAGCAAAATTATATGTCTGGCCATTTCAGCCCTTTTGTTGTGGTATCTGGTATTGTGTGTATTACCTTGAATTTAAATTATGGCACTAAAGTGATCAATTTTTGGCAAGGTCGCCAAACCTATTAATATACAAAGGTAGTCTCAAATTGTTCATTCATAGAGAAAGAGTGTAATTGATAGTCAATTTAGGTGATGTTGACTCTCAGATTTTACAGCATTTTGCAAGATCTGGAAATTTTGTTTTCTATTTTGAAAGAGTTGTTGTAAGTGGGAATTGTTGTAAAATGCCAGATTCCAAGAGTGCTGTTCAATATTTGTAGACCAGTTGATAGATTTTAATACAATTCTTTCCAAAATACCGTCTAAAAATTAAATAACCCACGATAATAATACATACACTATGGAGGCCATGGTGTGCCTTCCTTCTGCTGGAAACAAAGGGGAGGTCTATTGTTGTCTTTTATATTTTTTGAATAAAAAATATTTATTAATTTAATTTGATATTATTAAATCCTATTTTTATCTAATTTTTAATATTTGAATATGTCATTTATGAATTATGATGTTGTTTTTTTAAAAGAGATCATTTATGTTATTTTTTTTTAAAGAGATCATCTATTTTGTTTATATTTTAAAAATAAGTTTTATATTAATTGAATTAGTTTAACCAAAAATATATTATAATTATGTGGTCCAATTAATTATGTTGTACGCCAACATATAAAACAAGGGTTCTTAAAAAGAAATTTAACCAACTTTTTTCACATAATTAACTGTCCATTACAATAAAGTTTCTGTATTACTGCTAAGAGTAATACTATACATCCATTTTTTTTTAAATGATTTGATATATGAATCGATAGTATCTTATAAACCACGAGATTATAATAGTTAACGTAATATTAAGAGAAAAAATAAATAGTACTGTTTTCAGTATTGGTCAAACATTGCCTATGGCCCAATGGTTTAAGCCCAACAAATCATTATTCTGTTCTTATCAATTTTGTAAAGAAATCAGGCACAGTATAAAATTAGATCCAATTCCTTGTCAAGGGCCCAAATATCAAGTTTGTCTTAGCAAGTCACTGAAAATCAGATGAAGTTGGTTTTTTAGTATGTTTTTTATATCTATACAATGATATAGTAGGCTCGAGTCTCACCCCTTCCCTCAAACCTTGAATTATTAATTGTAATATTTCAAAATAATAATAATAAAAAAAAAAACCCAGCAAAGGCCAAGTCTAATTGGACTCAATCAAATGAACATTCATTACTATCACATTTTAGATTAGTAACGTCATATTGATTCTCGAAGATCATCGGATAAGCTCATAAACTTGGTCGGTGATCTCATAGATCATATCACTGAACCAATCGTTTGCATCACTAAGTCACTATAATTATCTATAAATAGTAGACCCCATTTCATCGTCGAGGGATTCTGATTTTCTTACTCTCACAAATCGATACACAATCCATATCTCTATGTTTTTCACTACTACCTAACAGACACGCAGTCGACCTCGTCTTGTTCTATACACTTTGCAACATGTAGTCAACCTGTATTTGCTTTGCAAGACGCAATCAACAACGATTGATTAGACATCCATATTGTTCGACCGGTTACCACTATCTACCGCTCAACTCCGTCTCATAATCAACCGATCAACACTCAAATGTCCCTTAATAATTTACTATACGCAGAGTGTCGACCTATGTTTGTTTGTAATATCATATATATATATATATAGTCATTTTCCAATCGGTGTACACTGATATAATTATATAAAGACATTGAATGTGAGCCACTCATTTATAAAAGTGTTTTGACAAGTGTATACATATAAAGTTAAAGTATGGAAAATGAGTGGTTCACATTCAATGTTCTTATAGAATTCCATCAATACGCATATATATATATATATATATATATATATATATATATGTGTGTGTGTGTGTGTATATCCCTTTCATTTTACCTAGGGTTGTACTTTTGATTTTGCAAGTTTTAGGTGCCTAGTTCCGATTTAATCATATATTTGATCGCCTACGTTACTGGCTTTCAAATATTTATATTCATACGTCATAAATAAAAAAACAAACATATTTATAACTTTTATCCATTCAAATCTATCAAGACTTCATATCTAATTATATTTTAATTAGAAAAACAAACACGAACATAAATCCAGTTCCATTAGTATGAGGATCGGGAAATGGAACTTGATTTGTTATGCAAGAGCAATGAAATGAATATGGATATTTTGATATTTTGATATTTTGAGGATATTAGCATTGTTTATGTTATTTTGATCAAAATTTCCATAAATTTAAATTCTTAATATTTTGATCAAAACCGATAATTGAATATTCAGAAGAATGATATTTTTTTTCGTAACAGGAACTTACATTTTATTCGTGAACGAAGTACATGTAACTTATTTTCAATCGTTTGAGTGGAGATCAAAAATCAAAAATTAAATTCCATTTCTTTTGTTAGAAAATCGGATTATCAATTTTAGTAAAGGAGTAATAAATCATACAATTATGATTCGAAAATTTTAAATATTAAATCAAACAAAATTTGCTAAAATCCAAAAATAGAAAACAAATATTTTATTTTGACTCTTTTACAAATATGAGAAAATTCTGAATAAAAACAAATCTAATAATTCCATTTGGACACAAATACCGAAAAAGTCCCACACAATCCGTACGGATTTCCCGCTCGTTTCGGATTTCAAAATTTTAAATTCCTTCTTAAACCCTCCAATTCCCAACCAAAATTATTTTCTAAAACCCTGAAAAAATAAAAAAAAAACCCAATCTTATCGTCTTCTTCAAAACTTTGATTCTCTGGAAGCTAAAAATGGGTCGAGACAGAAAGCGTATGACACCAAACCAGTCTGACCAAAATCCGATTGACTCTTCCAAATCCAAGAGGGCGAAAGAAGCGGAACCGGAGCGAGAGCCGGAGGAGGAGTTGTTGAATCAGCAGAAACGGAGGACACAGAAGAACAAGCTCGACTCCGAGCTCTCCCTTGTTGGCCCACCCGTTCCGGCTAGTGAGGCTCTCAAGAAATGGCCCAATCGGTACAGTAATTCCTCCAAGGTATCAGCATTTTCTTTTTCTATCACTGGTTTTTTGGGTTTCCAAAAAAAAAAACGTGGTCGTTTCAGGATTTCTGATTCGGTATCTGGGTTTGTCATGTTGTTTGCAGGTCTCGTCGTCGAAGAAGAAGGGGACGGTGCAGATTCTTGAAGGGTCAGTTTTTTGTTTTATGTTTTCAATGAAAAGTTTTGGTTTCAGTTGATTTTGTAGAATGTATTTAGTGTCTCTTTTTTAAAAATTCATTAAATCCTGCCTTTTTTTTAATGGGTTGACGATTTTTGAGAGTTTGTTCAAATGAGCTTTGAATAGAGCTGCCTTTTCCTTTTCTTTTTGTATACAGTAACTTAAAAAAAAATAAAAAATTGTCTTCTTGTTTGGACATTGAAATGTTTGCATATAACTAGGAATTACATGTGTGAAGTTAGATTGATGATTCAAGGAAAAAAATTGCAGTGATGCGAGATAATTTGTTGAATTTGTCGCCTCAAAACTCATAACAAAGTTGTTATTCACAACAAATTATTATTGTCGTTGTTTTGCTGTATTTGGTGTTCCGAGTACAGAGGATCGCAAGAAGAGGGGGAGGTATTGCAAGCGAAGTGTCATTATACTAAGGCTATGGTAGATGGGTGTGTGTACAATCTTGGTGACAGTGCTTATGTCAAAGTGAGTTCTTAAATTCTGTAATTTTGCTCAATATGATATGCCTCAATTCGTATTTGTGTTTTACTACCCAAACTTTGTATCGTTTCAGGCTGATGAGGGGGATCTTGACTACATTGCACGAATTGTTGAGTTGTTTGAGTCCACAGATGGGGAACCATATTTTACGGCTCAATGGTTTTATAGAGCCAAAGACACCGTAAGATTATTTCCCCTTCTAGCCTACTGATATGTTTATGATTTGTTTGTTCTAGTGTATTAATCTGACAATCTTTGGTTGTTTTTAGGTTATCAAGGATCACGAGGATCTTATAGATAAAAAAAGAGTGTTTCTTTCAGATATAAAGGACGACAATCCCTTGAATTGTATTGTCTCGAAAATCAAAATTGCCCAAGTTGGAGCAAATGTATGAGCATTCACATATTCCCTTACTATTTCCCCTATTTGATAGTTTTAATCAGTTGCATTATATCATCATGAATGATCATAACTACTTTACTACGTATTGCAGATCGATTTGGAGGCAAAAGAAAAGAAGATCCCTCCTTGCGATTTATACTATGATATGAAATACTCTTTGCCATACTTGACATTTTCCAATATTATAAATGGTGATTCATTTTACTCCCTCATATAGTTTTATTCAGAAATGATATTTATCATGACAAGAGGACTTATTGATAGTGATGGTAGCTCTATTTTTATTATTTTGTTATCTCACCACCAATGTTTTAAAAATCTGTCGAGGCAGCTGCCTTGAGGTGTGCTGCGCCTTGGCCCTTCATTGCCTTGAGGCTGGCACCTGAAGGCTGTTTTTAAATGACTCCGCCTTAGGGTTGAGGCAGAGTGGTGCTATATCAATTTGGTTTTGGATGGTAAAGCGGTGAGTTTTGTTGTCAACCGATTTGGTTTTTGGGTGGTGAAATGGTGATTTTTTGATCAAGATTTTTTTTAAAAATCAAAACTCACAGTTTTGAGGTTGTCTAAGTTAAAATTAATATTGTAAACCCAAACAGCCCACTCATACTCATCAAATGGCAACATCTCTGCTTAAAAACAAATCCTCAATCTAGAAAAAAAACTTGAACAACACTCAATCCAAATTTCACACTTTCAGAATTATTTTAATGTTTTTTTGTATTATTTAATATTTATAAATTGAGGCGGCAGCCTTGTCCACCTCACATCTATTTTCATTAACTTTTCAATTTATTGATGTTTGCCTTAATGATTCAGAAACTAATGGAGGAGATAATGATACAACGTCTACTATTTCGAGTGAGAGTGATTCAAATAACGTACCTGTTGTTCCTGAGATGCGTTTGCTGGACTTGTATTCCGGCTGTGGAGCAATGTCTACTGGCTTATGCATTGGTGCATCTCTATCTGGAGTTAAACTAGTCACTGTAAGTTAATTGTTGAATTTGATTTCATTTTCATCAACTTATCAATAAATGCAATCATATTTTGTGAGTAGATATTGTTTACCTTTGGCTAATCCAGAGTATGTTATTTCTATGTATTTGTTCATGCAGAGCTGGGCTGTAGACATAAATCCTCATGCATGTAAAAGTTTGAAAAAAAATCACCCTGAAACACAGGTAATTTTGTCTTCCTAATTTACTACATATCTTATTTTATGTGTTGATACTCATTTTTTAAGGCAAAAAACTCCTGAAATAGAAGCGTCTATGGGCATGAAAATGTTTCCTAGGAGAAGAGATGCTAGAAGAGACGATATTTTATTGAGCATTAATAATTAGGGTTTTAGAGGGACATATCTAAAAAATCCTTCTAGGAAACCTTTGTATGGTGTCATCAATGGAAGGCTAGCTGGATAAGGAATGTCAATGGAACTTGCATCATAACAAACCTTGAATCAAAATAGGACGAAGACTACAAACTAAGAAATATCCTTACTTTCCTCATTTTGATGTCTTATCAAAATATATCTTTTGTTTGATAATTAGGTAAGGAATGAGGCAGCGGAAGACTTTTTGTCTTTACTTAAGGAATGGCCAATCTTGTGTAAAAAATATGCTCAAGGCAAAGAAATTGACCAAAGTTCTGATTTGGTTATTGAAGTAGAAGAGGAAGAAGGAGAAGGAGAAGAAAAAGGAGGAGAAAATGACAATGATGAAGATTCTAGTGCCTCTGATGGAGAATTCGAAGTGGAGAAGTTACTTGCGATCTGTTATGGTGATCCAAACAAAGCGAAGAAGTCTGGAGTATATTTTAAGGTATTCCATAATTGTTTTTAGAAAAACCGGTCATTTGTGACATTTGTTTAAATTTCCTCTCTTGTTGTATAGTCTGGTTATGTTTATTATTGCACAAGGCCCTGCCTGAGCAAGGTCTACTTTGTCAATCATTCTCTGTAACTCTGTTGTTGGTTATTTAGTTTAGTTGTTATTGACTTATTGGCATTTTATCGATTCACTTAGTTGTTTAGTTTGCTTAAGTTTATAGCATTGGCTGCATTGCTCAAGTTACATCGACTGTCAAATCAAAATGCTTATACTGTTAAACTTAATTAAAAATGGTCTTATGTGTTGCCAGAGGTTAGTTTAGAAGCCATTTCATGATACAGTGGAACTTCTAAAATTAATAGGATGCTGTCCTTTTTTTCTACAGTTAATTATAGTGTTTAATATCTGAAACTTTTAGGTACGATGGTTGGGTTATGGTCCAAAGTATGACACTTGGGAGCCTATCGATGGTCTTAGGTACTCTTGTCGAATTGCATTTTCTTATATCTTATGTTTGATTTGAATGTCTTCAACTGATGTGTGTTGTTGTATACTTTTATATATCCATCAGCGATTGTGAAGAGAAGGTGAAAGAATTCGTAACCAAAGGATATAGGTCAAACATATTGCCATTTCCTGTGAGTTCCTTATCTTGTCATATTTTGCAATTACTGCTCTATCTACTTGCGTATCTGTATCCGTATTCATTTCCTTTGTGTGTATATTTTTTTTTTTGCTTGGTATTCATATTCCTTCCTGTTGTTTATCTTCTTGGCATCTTTTCATAAGCAGTCATTAGATTATTTGGAATATTAAATCTATTCATAATTTATTGTTTTTGTCCATATTTTCGTTTTGTTAACAAAAACTTCCTAGAGTTTTATTATTTTAAATGGAAAAGTGACATAAAACTGGGAGACTTAATGGAGGGAGGGAAGCAAGTTGTAGAGAGCTAATATTGTTTGTTGAAGAGAGAGAAAGCATCGGTGCATACTCAAGTTATTAGAATTGATGAGAGAGTAAACCTATAGGGAAAAAGAAGTCATTTAAAGTTGATGGATAGTTGAGTCAATGAACATAATTTATGTGGGAATTTATATTAACTCAGTGACAGAAGCTGACAAGTTTGTTTAGTTAACTTGTTCAGAATGGCTAAAAATGAATATTTAAAAAAATGTATGAGGTTAAATTAGGGAATTAACTCTTTGTTCTCATGTATCTTTACTTAGGGTGATGTCGATGTTATTTGTGGTGGACCCCCTTGTCAAGGGATCAGTGGTTTCAATCGCTTTAGAAACCCAGAAGCTCCCTTGGAAGATGTGAAAAATCGCCAGTTATTGGTTTACATGAACATCATCGATTATCTAAAGCCAAAGTACGTTCTAATGGAGAATGTTGTAGATATTTTAAAATTTGCTGGTGGGTTTTTAGGCCGTTATGCTATAGGACGTTTGGTTTCCATGAACTATCAAGCTCGACTAGGGATGATGGCAGCTGGATCTTATGGTTTACCACAATTTCGGATGCGAGTTTTTTTGTGGGGTGCCCAACCATTGAAGGCAAGTAGACATTTCAAAATTGGTTAATGTGGCACTACTTGCTAGGTGGTTTTAATGTCATTTTCTTTTTAATTTCAGAAATTACCACAATATCCTCTACCAACACATGGGGACAAAGGAAAGGGTGGAGTTCCAAATGAGTTTGAGGTATGTGTTTTTTAAGTTGATATTAGTGTAACATTTTCTAATGTATTCACACAATCTTGTCCTGTATTCAGGAAATCACGGTTGCGTATGATAAAAATGAACCTTGTGAGCTAGAAAAGGCTCTTTCACTTGGTGATGCGATATCTGATCTGCCTCAGGTATTGTGTAATTGTGTCCGAAAGGTCCAAAACATTTGAGAGTATTTTACTAATTGTCTTTTGGAATCACATTTTACTTGTCTTAGGTCAACAATGATGCGAAAGAAGATGAAAGGACTTACGGAACAACAGCACGCACTGAGTTTCAAAAGTTTATTAGGTTAAAAAGGAACAGTGAGTCTATGAAAATCTATTTACTATTATGAATCCAATTTAATTCCTTTGATTAATTCTTACGGAACAACAACACACTGATTTAATTCTTTAAGATGAATATATTTAATGCTGATGTTCATGTCATTACGTGCTGTTTCTTAAATTATTCGAGTACCAATGCAGAATATTGAATGCAGTTATTTGAATTTGTACATTTTTCAAGTGTTTGATGTTTTAATTATGGAAGTGACATGCCTGTATTGTGTCTTTATATCCTCCTACATCTTGTAATTGGAATCCTCTAAGATAAGGATCCTTATCCTATGAAAGTTCTTAAAGAAGATAAACTTTTTGACCCTTTGTAGATGTGGTTAGTCTTGCTACTGCTCAAATTGCATCACGTTCTGGATTGTTGTATGATCATCGACCTTTGGAATTAAACGTGGATGATTTTGAACGTGTCTGTCACATTCCCAAAAAGAAGGTTTGTTGCTTTTATCTTTTCAAATTATTTAGTGGCATCAGTGTTGCACCAAATACTCAAATTTCTAGACTAATGCCATCTATTATCTTTGCTTAGGGTGCAAATTTTAGAGATCTACCTGGGGTATTGGTTGGTGATGACAACAAGGTTAAATGGGATCCATCAGTGGAAAGAGTATTGTTAAAATCTGGGAAGCCATTGGTAATGTAATGTGCTAAGTTACTTTCTTATCTTTCTCCTTGTATGGCATGCTATCTTCACAGTTAGTTGTTTTTGTTTAGGTCCCTGATTATGCAATGACATATGTTCGTGGGACATCGCCCAAGTAAGAGCTGATTTTTTTTTTATTTTTTTTTGAACTGATGACATATATGTGGTAATATAATTTCTGATGAATGCTGTGTTTAAATGAAACTAGGCCATTTGGTCGTTTATGGTGGGACGAAATTGTCAATACTGTTGTCACAAGAGCAGAACCTCACAACCAAGTTTGTATTTAGAATTTGCTATTGTGTTCTACGTATCTATAGTTTTTATCCATATATACGTGCCATTTGATAATCCTATTTTTTTTTGTTAGATTATTATTCACCCTTTACAAGATCGAGTGCTCACGGTACGTGAAAATGCAAGATTGCAAGGCTTCCCTGATTGCTATCAACTTTTTGGACCTATCAAGGAGAGGCAAGTGGATTTAAATTCAAAGAAGTACTTAGATGTTGAGTTGCTTTTCTTTCAAATTTGTCATGGATGCACTTTGAACTTTTTTGTAGATGTCTTTCTTCTGCTTGTAGTCTTCAACTTTAAGTTCCATTTCCCATTTTCAGGTACATTCAAGTTGGGAATGCAGTTGCTGTTCCGGTTGGTATTGCATTGGGATA
This sequence comes from Dipteronia dyeriana, assembly GCA_032871835.1. NCBI lineage: Eukaryota > Viridiplantae > Streptophyta > Magnoliopsida > Sapindales > Sapindaceae > Dipteronia > Dipteronia dyeriana. The sequence goes on along the minus strand of CM065299.1, from coordinate 7,927,733 downwards.
CACTTTCGGTCTGGCATGTCAAGGATTATCCGATGACCAGCCCTTGGCAAAGCTTCCTTTTAAGTTCCCTGATTGTCTATCACAGTTGTCTTCAGCACTTGTGGTGGACGTTGATGAGTCTGATTGAAGTTGGAAGTTAAAAAAAAGAGAGAGATTTGATCTCTTACTCTCCAGTCCATTCCTACCGGTTTGATTTTTTAATGTGTAACATTATTTTATTGGTAATTTTATGCACTGTCTACCTGAGTTTAGAATATTTGAGTACAAGAATCAGTTGTGTACAATGATCATTTGTAGAAATAACTGTATTATTCTTTAGTGAAAAGATTGGTAGGGACAAAAATGTTCCTTCAAGAATCAAGTGAATGATCTGGTTGTATTTATTGAAAGCAAATTTATGGAAGCTCCTCATCAGCCTCATCATTCAAAGGTTTCTTCATTGTAGGCTGTATATCAGTTCATCTGAAATATGAAAAATGCTTTTCAGCCTCCAACATGTCTTATAGTTTTCGGTTGAATTCCCTAGATGTTGTACTAGGCACAGAATCATCTGATGAAAAATCTTCGTGAGATGAAATGTTATATCTTAGGAGCACGATTTTATGATTTGGTATAAAAATATGATGTTACAAATGTTCTCAGTTTTTTGTGACTAGGCGATTATTGTTTTTGTTTTTTTTTTCATTCTTCTTGATAGCGATGTTAATTCTATCATTGTGGCATCTCCATTATCGTGGATTGTTTCTTGGAGCTGCAGACATTTCTTTATCACTTTTAGACAAGGAGAAGTTGGATTCTGAAAGTGATAGCAAAATGAATGAAAACGAAACCAAGCATAACTTTTAGGAGTTGTTTTTGAATTATTACAAATTCATGTGTCGGAAGAGGATATATGTCATGGCTCAATTTGAACACAATATCATTAATGTGGGTGTAAAGGGCTTCTCATTCGAACAATCTCTATTTTGTCAAAATTTCGAATTTTATATTAATATGTAAATAATGAATTTATATTCCCTTCTATAAAAAAATAAAATAAAAATGAATATATTGTTCCTTCAAATCTTGTTTACACTATTAACGTAGAAAGGGGTGGTGATGTGAAGAAAAGTGGATGCTAGGTTCGGTTCAATTTTAAGGCCACCCACCCAATTAGTTAACATCTAACTGTCAATGTCATTTGTGGTCATTTTCTATAGGATCATGAATAGATTGGCAACAAACAAGGTCCCAACAAATAGGTGCTCTCTAATTTCTCAGCTATCAATTACTCATTTGGGAAATAAGCCATACATTGATCAATATAACAGCAGAAGCATTAAGTTGCTGTAGCTAGCAAAAATTGATCGATTATTCAAGGACATGATGATCTCACATATGATCAGAGTTATATATAAGGCTTGTTTCAATACAACTACATTCATGGATGTAGCTATACACAAACATATGTAGATCATTAGATCATATTGTTAAGGTAATTTAGTTAGACAATACCAGCTCTAGTATACAAATTCGAAAACATATCTGAACACGGGGGCCTTCGAATCCATGTTTTAAGGCAGAACAACGAGAAAAGTACAAGGAATGCTAGCATGGTGTTTTTCGACATTTAAGCCATTAGTACATTAGTGATAAACACTATGATACCTGCTGCAAGCATCAACAATGTGGTCTGAGAAGCTGCTGCTGGTACATGACATCCTGACTTTACTGGTACATCTTTGCATTCGAGACCTTGCTTCCCTTCGCGGCACTTGTTTGCAAAGAGTCCAGGCGGGAATTTTCCGTAGAGGTTTATGTAACTGAACATGGTGATAGAACAATCATTAGTCAAGTCGTTGATCTTATCGACGAAAGGGCAAGCAAACTCCTTAAGAGCTTCACAACATTCGTCAGTTGGGTATTGGGGTCCTTTGCACTGGCTTGTGATGACTGTGTAGTTCTTGTTCTCAAAATCTTCAGTACATTCTGCAAGATCATTAACATAAATATCACAAATGAACTCTGTCGATTAACAGAAGTCAGTAATGCATTAGCATGTCAAAAATAATGATGAAATTCTCTCTAAACATATACATAATCTGTTCCACACACCCTTTGGAAATCAATGAAAATTTAATATACTAACAACAATGATATGCGTATATGATATAATGACAATAACAATTTTTTTTTTTTTTTGAAATTCAAGTGGTGGCGACTCAAACCTAGACATTGCCGGCTCTTATCACCAACAATAAATCTTGGAACAAGAAAGTTAATAATTGAAAGAAAAAAAAAATCTTTCTTTATCCAATATCGAATCATCTATGTGTCAAATTTTTATGGGAAAAATCTGAAGTAATTCAAGAAGGAATAAAAATCGAAACTGGGTAATAGAAAAGAATTGAAACAAAGCAGAAATATAGTTGATTGGATTGAAAAAGAACATACTTGTTTTGGTTTGAAGAAGGGTACGGCCAGTGGTTCCATAGGATTCAAAGGCATCATCTGCATTGCAAGAATTCAACAAATCATCATACATACAAAAACAATCATGTAATTAAAGAATCGCATTATAATCTGCAGAAGAAAAGAGAGAGAGAGAGAGAGTTACAGGAAATGTAGGAAGAAGAAGAAGAATCAAGAACAGCAACCCATCCAGTAAGAAGAAAAAGGAGAAGGAAATGTATGGAATGATTCAACTTCATTTTTTTTTTGTTTTCTTTCTCTCTGTTTTTGGAGACCGATAAATCGATCTCCACCTCCTGCAATGGGGTCTTCCTCTTTTTTTCTATTTTCTTTTTTCTTCTTTTTATTTTTTTTTCTAAATTTTTGGTACAAATATTGTCAGCTTGTTTTGGGATTTTCCATTTATTGCATTCTTTATTTGGCAGAGAGGGAGAGAGGGAAAGGGAGAGATGCGGAGGAGAGCAAAATGTTGCAGACTTGCAGGATTGGTGACAACAGTCGGTTCTCCTTGCTATATGGTTCGTTATAAGATTGTTGTCAACTATGAAGTATTCATAGTGAAATTACTTCTAAACATCAACGTAGAAATGATTTTTTTTATTTATTGAAATATTAACATATAGGATCAAGGCAGGTTTTTTTATCCTACCAATGTCTAATTACATGTGCAGTCTAAATATTTAAATGTCATCAATAACTGGAATTTCATTATAAATCATTAAAAAAAAACCAGTTAATTAATGAAGTAATGCTACATTTCTCAGAAAATAACTCAAATAAATTTTTTGGTTTTAATAGCTCAATAATTTTGGAATATGCTTAATAATTCTGTTTTAGAACAGAGTCATCCATCTATCAGGAAAATACAGCATTTCTTGATGAGAGTACATGGCAATCCAGATACTTGTACATAGAAATGCAGAAGGTAAGCAACTACTTGAGAACAACAGAATGGTAATGGCTGGATAATGAAAAGAAGATGGTGCAATTATATTTCATCCGTATTTGACACAATTACAGTAAACCAGGTTGTCAAATTATGGAAAAATTTCCTAAACTGTGGAATACCGCAACTTAAACTGAAGAATGTTACACAACCATAAAACCAAAACACCATTTATCAATAATGTGATACAATGAGAAGACGACATTGAGCTCTGTCATCGACCAAACTGTGGAAAGTTAATGTCGTTAGTGTCAGGTGTGTGATTTTATAAACTATGGGATCATACCCTTGTATTTGTTTCGAATCTCAAGAGTTCGGTATAAACCCTAATCTGGCTAACAGATATCCCTGTTATGTCTTGCTTTACGGGTGATGGACCTTCCCATTCGAAGTCTTCTAGCTGTTAGAGCTTCTAACAAAACAACCAAGGCATCTTCAACTGCTTCAGCCTGCTCATCCAGTTCATATGAACTAAACTCTGGCAGAAGTTGCAGCTCGGAGAGAAGGCCGATGGCTGCTGATGCTGTACAGGTACGATCCCAGGATGGTTGAGGCCTGCACTCAATATACTAATACATAATCACTGCTGAAAAGGTAAAATTGCGAGAGTGCACAGAAAAAAGTTATACATGACAGCCCCTGAAGAAGAGATTTCACAAACATGTTTCAAATCTTACCGAAGTTTATGCATAGCAGATGCACCCATATTTAGAGATATACAAGGGATATCCTCATCTCCCCATACTGACTTTGCTTGCTCCTGCACAGAGAACATGATTTCGCCAATCACTTTACTAAACAACCCTAGAACAAATTGATGTCAACAATTCATATGACAGCTTAAAATTTGAAGGGTTGGGTGGAGTGGCTTATCGACTTCAGTTCAGATGCTTCAGGAAGCACAGGTCCAAGTCTTATTAGTACATTAACACCTTCGTTCAAATTTTGGACAATACCACTGTTTTTTGTCTGGTACATATGAGATGGCAGGTCTGAATACAGCTTTATAGGTTATATTCTATACAATGTTTGACCAGACTCCTAAGTTTTTCAGAGGACTGCTGGGTTTCCAAGAGTATCTCTTCACAAAACACAAAAAAGAAGTATGAAAGTAAAGTGGATGACCTTTAAACGGTTGAACATTGCTGCAGAGTTGCTCCATGTACCATCAAGCAATACAAAATTCAGAGTTTTATCTCCATCAGTCTGTGCAGGAGAACCAACATGAGAATTACCACCTACTTGAACAAAGGAGGACATAAGGGATTCTAAAATTTTCATTAACCTTGAAATTTTGTCAGACAAAAGGTACAGAATCCAAATTACATTATCTCATTATGCTTTCCTTCCCTTAGATAATTCCTTTTAGAAAAGCTTATCAATATGCTTTCATATATCCCAATCTATTATGTACAGGCCACACAAGCAGAGGTTGCTTATGAGCACATATCTAATAGCAAAAAATATAAGAGAGATTTGAATGTACTAGTGTAATGAGAAAAAAATACCATCACTGATGTATATTCTAGATTTGCTGAAGATCCAGGACTAAAGGTATCTGGGACTGACACTGTCACTGCATTCTTGTTGGGATAAAGGCACCAAACCTTGCTTTGCCCTGAAATTGATGAAAAAGATCAGAAGGCAGTGGGCTCCACATCTACAAGTATTGTGAAATTATAAAAAAGAAAAGAGTTGATTCTGAATGCTATACATAAGGAACAATAACGAATATATATCAACTAATATCACAAATTAAGGCCAAAGTTTAAAGTATATCTTATTGATTGCAACCACTGTACAATTTATATCAAATACAGATAGGGCCGAAACTACTCTATGTTGCTTTTGCTCTGTGCACGGACATATCACTTCATTCATTTCAGGATATGTCGATACGGTATATATTATATTATAATTTCTATGACAATTAAACATTACAAGTAGCAATACAAGCAAGTTTGATTTCTCTAACACTAATATTGGACTTTAAATAACTCCACATGCACAAATTAGATTAGGAACTTTGTAAAATGATTACTAACAAGAGACGATTTTTGGCATCATCCTTATTGAAACTTTTTAACAGTTGAAAGAGAGATTGAAGGAAACCTGCACGCTTAAAAGCATCCCACATGATTTTCTCATCTTCAGCAATGCCAAAGAGGCACAGAGTTGCAGATTGAACTCCAAATACTTGCCATAACAGCTTTCCGGTGTTGTTCTGTCTTAGAAAATCCTGCAGAAGGATCACATAATAGTTTCTTAATGAGAATATCTTATGGCTCAGGAGAACACCTAGCAAAATGACAAACTTGATATCCAAACCTTCGGATGCATGTACAACCAAAAATGTACACCATGCCATAGAGTGCAAGGCTTTAGTTTTGAACACATACAATCTTCCATAGCAAGCCAGCACTGCCAAGTTGATGAAGTTTAATTAAAAAAAGAAAATACCAGGAAAGGAATGTGAAACTATTTAAAATAATGAGTGCCCTGCTAACCACTACTCATTATGCAGAACTAGTACCTACGGACTAATATAATGGAAAAGGCACATAACAGCCCATAAAAATGCAGCAAGTGCTCTGAAAATAGACCACACCTTCTGGCATAGGTAACCCCTACTTCCAAGTAAACGACATGCTATTTGACGAGCTGAAAAGAACTGAAGCTTCTTTTCAGAGTTACCTAAAGCCTCATATGTTGCTCTGTGTTTTTTATCCTCTTGGACCTTAAAAGCTCCCTGATATTTACAATGGAAGAATCTAAGTAAGTATAACATATAGAAGCAACAAAAACAAAAGCCATAACAACCAAAAATAACAATACTAAGATACATTCCAGCCAAACGAGCCACAAGCAGACGAACTACGACTAATAAATCACACCTGATAAAAAAAATTGTAACACAAAAAGAAAAATGTATGTTCAAAACTTAAAAACACAAATAAATATCACTTTAGAAAAAAGAAAAGAGAAGTGGGTTTGAGAAAAGTAAGCCAAGAGCAAACTGAGAGACAAATTTTGGGGAAATTTAATAAGTACTCCACGAGTTTATGATGTATCTACATGGAATTTGAAATGTTATTACATTTATATAACAACCGGAGCCGGAGGAGGTCCTAAACTCATGGGTTTGGTAAGAAGCTCCTTTACACTTGCTTCGAAAGAGTCTTTTCACAATGCTTTAACAATGATAATCCATATACCATTGTCTGCAACTTCTATCGAACTGTTCAGCAATTCAAACTCAACACCTAAAATTTATAGATTTTTACATCAAAAAGTACTCTTCAGCTAAATTGCATAGATTCTGATGAAATGATCACTCAATAACCAATATCCACATGTATGGAGCAATGCTCATCAAGAAAAGATTATCAATTTTCAAATTGAACACAGTACTCATCAATAAATGAAATTTATTATCAAGCAACAGATTCAAAATTGCTTCTTTTTATTCTCTTCATTCAACAACTAAACAGATTAGAAAACAGTATCTACAAAAATTAAAAAACCTGTAGTTTGCCACCAATGCCACCGAAACTCATTTGGGCATCAGTTTTTCTTTCCAAACCCTTCATATCCTCAACAATTTGTTTGACCGTAGCTGGCACTGGAGACACAGAGCCCCACCCCTGCCATTCCTGCAATGAGACGAACCCATCACCAGTGTCTTCAACAAGAACTTCTCTAGGCGAAGAAAGAGAAACAGAGCTCATTAATAGGTTTCTGGGAGTAGAATCCATGTGGGTTTTGGTGGAGAGTACGAGAGATGGCATCGATAATTTGAATGCGAGAGCCCGACTTGTAGTTATAGTTGGAGCAAGCATGGTTTCTCTTGATGGGTATATGTTGAGTTTTGGTTTCTCGATTGGAAGGTGTACATCAATGGTTCTCACAGGCCTATGCTGGGTTACGTTTGGGTTTAATTACTGGATCAGAGGACCAAGTTTAAAATGGGCCCCTAAATTAATTTGGATTATTATAAATTAGAACAAAATTAAATCAACTTTAATTTATTGATTTCGATATCTCAGCCAACTATTTACTTTTAATTCAGTAGTTGAGATTTAAATATATTTATAACTCGTGAATTAAAAACACATGGATGGTTAAGTTATTGAAGTCAAAAAATTAAGTCATAAATTTAAGTTTGTTTAGCCTAAACTTTATAATTATTGGAATTTTATCTTCATTTTTATTTTAAGCAAAAAAAAGAAGGAATTAAACTCTAATTAGTAATTATATGCTTATTTTTAATATATTTTGATGATGGATCTGTTTAATTAGTAATAGTAATAAATAAATAAATAAAAATACTCTTGCCGTTAGTTTACTTGATATAAATTTATTAAATATCTTTATTTTATAACATAATCATGTTATAAAACTTATTTATTTTTAAAAAACAAACAAAATACAGCTAAATTACTTACCTTTAACTCAAATACTTTGAAGTATTTAAAATTTGTAAATGTTAAGTGTTTGATGGTTATTGTTTTATAAATGTATTTTCTATTTTTCAAAATGAAAAATAACGGAAAATTAAGTTCATTTGTCATGTTTCTTAGAATGAGAAGAAGATATTATTAACTTTTACCGAAGGAAAACAAGAAACTTCATTTGTTTTGTAAAATATTTTATTTTATTTTTATCATCTAGATAAGTGCACTATTTATTATTTTTTTTAATATAATATTTGTCTTAATATATAATTAAAAATATAAGATACAATATATTTATATTTAGGGTTAATTACATAAACAACCATGTGTTTTGTCATTATAACAAAATATTCAACAAATAGCTTTAATTACACAAACAACCCATTCCGTTAGTAGAAAACCGTTAGATTTAACTGTTGAATTGAAAAGACTATAATGCCCCTGAGTTGAAAAAAACATTTAAAAAAATAAAACAATGAAAGTCTATCACCTCCATTCTGCATGAGACTGTGTCCTACCATGTTCAAGTTCAATTGCAAATTCTCTTTACTCACCACAATTATGGCCACCACCAACCAAAGCCTATATTTGCCCTCCCAAATCCCTCTAATTCCTCCCTCACTCTCACCTCTTCAAACTTTCTTACATCACACCCGTAAAAATAAAAAACCAACCACCCATCAACCTTTCTTGTTTTCGCATCCATTTACGTATGTCACAAGCTCCCTGATGCCACCTCTTGTAATTCGAATCCGTTGAAAAACCCTAGAAACACCAATCCCTTCCCTCACCTAAAAAAATAGTCATCCTAGTGGAGCGATTCATGGGGAAGCTCCAATCAAAAGTGGATATGTGAAGCTCCAATCATGTCGAGTGTTGTTCTATCCACCGGAACGCCATCTATTGAAGCATCAATCAATATAATTTAGAGCAGTAATGCTCCAACTGGTGGAGCATCACACCATCACTCCATCTGATGTAGATCACAACTTTAGATGAGGCTGAAGTTTTTTTAGATTTATTTTTTATTTTGAGGTTGAAATGTGATTATAGAAAATTATGGGATCCTTTTTATCATTTTTATGTAGGTATATATGTAAATTACAAAAGGTTTTTTCAAATTATTTTTCATTTCAGTTTTATTTGATATTTAAAATGACTAGTTTACCCTTAAACATTAAAGTCAACCGTTACCTCTAACATTTGACCAATATCAGTAGGGGTTGTTTGTGTAGTTAATGTCATTTGTTGAATATTTTGCTATAATGTGAAAACACAGGGAAATTTTGTGTAATTAACCCTTATATTTTTATATAGTAATATATCTAAATCTGAAGAGTCAGCTAATCTTCAAAACTCTGATTTCTCATATGAATTCGTCATTTGTTGAGCCTCCGCCAATTGTACTTGTTTGCTTTCACTTGTCACTCTCCATCTAACTTTCATTTCACTTCAAAAATCTTCAAACTACCTGCATATTTTATATAAATCCTCAAATCTCTAAACCCCGCTTCGTCTCTTCACTCTTCAACAATGGCAACGGTTCCCGATCCAATGACTCTGTCCTGTTCTTCGCTCCGCCCTGCGATGATGTCCTCTTCTCCCAAATTCTCGTCGTTTAGTGTCCGGGGAGTGAATTCCTTGCCGGGATTCAAAGGGTTGAAGGTCCAGTTGCCTTTGAAGTCATCTTCAGCAGCTTCGTCGAGTTGGAGGATTCCTAGGGTTTCTCGACAAAACAAAACAAGCATTGTCTGTGAAGCTCAAGAGACTGCACTCGACAGTAAGTTCTATCTCTTCACTTATTAGTTTTCTTTTGTTTGCTGATCTTAGTGTTGATCGAAACATCGCATGTTTATTTTTCCAATTCTAATAAAATCTATGACTATTTGATCCACACACACAATCACTGAATCACTTATATGATAAAGTTTTAGTCTTGAGCTAATTTTGATGATATAATTCCTGGTATTGGGTTAACTTTAAATTTGTGAAGTGGGAGGAGTTTAGTGAGGATAGGGAATCTTAAATTGGATCTGTCAATTGAAAATTCATTAAGAAATTTAAGAGGAATCAACATGAAAAAAGCCTTTGTATACATTCGTATACTCCTGTAAGGTTGTGATTTAGGGGATTTATTCTTATTTTCTTTATTATAAATTTATAATTACATGTGATTTAAAGGGTTTTGAGCTTCATCATAACAAATGAAAACCAAAATGCCCTCAGAACTATGACATGGTTTGTCATTCTAGTCACGTTCTAATTTTTAGCGGTATTATTGTTGAGCTGATATTAAAAACCTTAATTAGCATTTTATGCTTTATATATATATATTGAGAGACTACATAGGTTTTGACTAATCGAAGCCTAGTGGTACTTGTAAATCAAGCCAAGTATGACAACGTAATGGGACAACAATTTTCTGAGCTGAAGCCAGACTACGATTTGCCAATATCAATTAGTCAGTTGAACTTGTTAACCGTTAACATGCAAAGTTTGTTATGTTGAAAGTTCAACCCTAGTTTAGAAATTCGTATTAGTGGAAACAACATAATGCCTAAAATGTACTGTAATTTTAATCATTCTCGTTGTGAGCTGAGCCAAATTTTTTCTGGTGGGCACTCAATTTATAGCATACTTATAGCACAAGTGCCACCTCATCCCTTTTTAAATTATCAACCGCAGCTGATTGTATGCACATGGTAAAAACTGATGATGTGGCACTTGTGTTATAAGTATGTTATAAGTTGTATGCCTACTAGAGAAAAACTGTCAGCTGAGCACATGTGGTGTTCTCTTTGGTAAAATTATTTTGATGTTATGTTTTTATGATTTACATGACCTATTCCGATATTCTTGAAGCTTAATCAAATTGAGTTTGCCTTGCCTTACTTGTCTGTTTTAGCTATCGTGTCTGGAACTTGGGTTTAAGTTTAACTTGTATTGTTGATAAATAAGAATGAAAATGCTTTTCAGACTAGTTACAGTTTCCAGCTTGCAATATGAGTACTTCACCAGAAATTATCTGTAGCTATTAAGGGGGTGTTGCTTGTTATATTCAGTCATATTCTCTGAATCAGATGGAGAGAGAATCTGATAATTGACAAGGTCTTGCCTCTTACTTCCTGTCTTTCTACAAAGAGTGGAGCAATTGGGTATTGTGGCATGGATTGTCTTTAAATATGTTCTTTTGATTTTCAATGCCTTCTTGTAAGATCAGGCTGATACATAGTATAGCCGAGTAAAAACTAAAACTGTGCAGAAATTAGAATAGTATGATCTATAAAGTATAAAGAGACTGCAACATGCTTGTAGCTTGATCACATAATTTTTGCTTGTATTGTGTCTTTTGCTTTAGTTATTTGCATTGTCTAGGTAGCGTACCTTAGGCTCGTTATAGTATTTTCATTTGTAATAAATCAAATGGTAAGAGATGTAAAAGTTTATTGGACTTTCCTATTTTCTCCTTGAGCAAGAATATGTTGGCAGAATTCGACAGAAGAATGCACCTTTTTTGGTCCTGCAAATTTCTTCCTTTGATGCTAGGAAACTGTAAATCGCCCTCGTGTAAAATAGGAGGGAGGCCTTGGCAGATATTATCTCGTTTCCCTTCGACCTTGGATGGAGAAAAGGAGAGTGTATACCAATTTTTTTATCCCAAACCTTCCTCCTATGGGGAATTTTATTCACAAGTTGTTTGTGGAGTATGTTGGAAGGTTCTTGTTTTCTTTCATCAACTTCTATGCATGAATGACTTATTGACTTGGTATCGTGAAATATCATTCATTCCATTTACATTTACCGGTTTGGTTGAGATTTTTTTTTCCAACAATAATATGAGTGAAATTTTGTGTTACCAAGTAATGTCACCATGATGTGAGTTATCACACCCATAATTTATTTTAATGATAGTTAAACTGACCACTTTCGTTACCTGTTAAAACTGCAGTTCCAACTGTGAATGATACAACATGGAAGTCATTAATTCTGGAGGCTGATGGACCTGTGCTAGTTGAGTTCTGGGCACCATGGTGTGGGCCCTGCCGTATGATTCATCCGGTAATAGGTGAACTAGCACAGCAGTATTCTGGAAAGCTCAAGTTCTTTAAATTGAATACCGATGAGAGCCCTTCTATTGCTACCCAATATGGAATCCGAAGCATCCCAACTATCATGGTCTTCGTCAATGGTGAGAAAAAAGACGCCGTCATTGGTGCTGTGCCCAAAACCACCCTAACTGCAAGCATTGAGAAATTCTTGTAAGGAATGAAATCCAGGTGCAGGGTTTTACACAGTTCTATGTTCTCAGTGTTGAGAGGATGATTTTTTTTTCTTTCTTTCTTTCACCTTTCTGTATAATTTTGGATGCTCTCATTAGTGTATCACACGTTTCAACAACTCCAGCAATAAGCAGTAGCTTTGTTTGAAAATTCGTTGCCCACTTGTTGAATGAAGACATGAACAAAATAACTCGAATCCTGTCGCTGATTGTTTGGTTAGAAAATTGGAGTTCAAACACTAAATTCGTGCAAGGACCAAGAGTCCAATCATTCAACTTTGTGTTTTGACCAGTTCTTCTTCATCCTTCTAGATGAGGTGAAAAAACTTATATTTTTTAATTTATTTTCAACATCTGGCCCCTGGAGGAAAATCGGGGCAAAGAAGACCCATGTTCCAATCCAATTCAAAGTTGTTTATGTTATTCAATATAATAAAGTTCTTTGCCGGCCCAGGAATAACAGTAAGAATTTGCTCAAATGATTGATTTTTTATTAATAAAAATCAAAAGTAACAATAAGTTATCGGATGGATTGAATTATTGACACATCTTAAAACAATAATGATTGAACTTGGGAAAATTTTAGATTATTTCTCTAGAATATGTGTGACCTTTGATGACTCTCGTATCCCACATGCCCTTAATCTCTGGAATGAATAGACGTCAGTGTTAGGTAATTTTCTCTCCTTTTTTTTCCAGAAGAAGAGAACCAAGAAAATTCAACGTAATATAAAACTATATATACAAAACACTCGCAAGTTTTGGAACTGATGATGTAACGTAGAAAATGTGGTTGCATTTTCAATGCCGAATTCCTATGTTGATTTTATCTAGTTCTAGAAGTTCAATTTTTTTTTGTAACACATCCCAAGTTTATGAATAATGACCAAAAACCTAAACTTTAAATACACTCAAATAAACCTTCAAATCAATCAGAATTTATCTCAGGATGTAACTCACTCAGTTAGTACACGAATGAATTTAGGTTTTAGATAAATAATATGGTTGTAAGTCATTTGCATCTATATACAACGAACATCAAATCACATCTTCCCACGACTCTAAACTTTATAATAATAATTTAAATGGTTGTGGATCGAGTATGTTTAGGCAACATTAGGGTCCAGTCATCCATTTTTTTTATATTTTTTTTTTGTAGAATCTTATCAGGATAACCTGAAGGAATATTTTTATATAAAAAAATATCTAAAAGATGGTGCATGTACGTTATGGTGGTGATTGTGAGATGTGAAGAGAAAAATATACATTCTTTGATGGTTTCACTGTTATAACCATTTAGGTATGGTAATACCAAAATAAAAAATAAAATCTTTCTATGTTAAATTTGAAAACTATTTAGATTTTTAGGAACCATTCTCACGTTAAAACCAATCACAATATGGTGCTTAATTTTTGATATGTTAAATTTAAAAACCATTTAGATTTTTAGAAACCATTCTCACGTTAAAATCAATCACAGTATGGTTCTTAATTTTTTGTACGGATACGGTAGCTAGTTTCATCCTAAGATTGATCTTTAAAATTGCGATGTATAAGACTGCATGGGATTTTGATTTGTATTATTAATTATCTCTCTATTAAAAAGTAAGAATAAAGTATATCTTATCTAAATTTTGTGAGGTTGAAATCGAAATTATAGAAGGCGATGGTAAGGTTTGTGTAGGAAACTAATGAATCCTGGAACTAATATGAGATATCGATTATCGACTATAATCAAATTATACGAACCAATAAAAACTTATTTTTTGAAAATAATAATATTTTTTGAACATGAGAAATAGATTTGACATCACTTATATATATATAAAAAAAACTTTATATAGTCTATGATTACATGATTTATACCTTTTTATTTTATTTTCATATTCTCTCTTTTTAATGTAATTAGTTAATTACATGTAACTATTTATATCTCAAACAAGATCTCCCATATAATATATAGATTATTATTGTCACCAAATTGGTTAAGAGTTTTTCAAATCAAATGTATATTACAACTAGGATCTATCAACAAATATTGATAAATGGACATACTATAAATATGAATACCAATTTGCACATCACCTCATAGTGCACATCCTCTAACCAAACATGTACCTAATAGTTTAGATGACTGTCAAAATTTATTATACTTTAAACAAAAATATTGAATACGGATTTAAATACCGTACAAAAGTATTGGACAATAATTATCTAATACTATTAAATTGAATAATATAAATAAAGTTGCAATCTTCTTATCCAACAGATCAATTTGAAGATAAGGGTCATATATCCCTCGACCCTCGACAACATAACCCGGAAAAGTTTGAAATTATTGAAAGAATCAAAAAGCAGAATTGCACAAAGTAAACTAAACAAAGTACCATATCGCAAAAGCTCAATCTACTACTTTTGATATGAAATTATATATCAAGTATCAACATTCTATTAAAAAGAAAAAAAGAAGAAGATAAAAACACCTCAAACTAACGTGGCCGATAAAGTTGAGGTTAAAAATCGTATTACTTATCCATCGAAATTCACAACAATTTGTAAAAAATGAAAGAGATGGATGGTACCAATCACTTGTTTGCCACCTTCACTGGCAAAACAAATTATCAGACGACATGATGGTATTGCTGCGCTTGAAACTTGAAAGCAACACTAAAACTAACTTAAAAAAATAAATCAAAAAGCTGATATTTGTTAACATGTAGCTTGAATAATGTTTGATTTCTCAATATCTACTAGAATATATGTGCATTAGACAGTTGATAAAAATATATTCGTTATTTTATACTTGATAAATGATAACCAATAAACCAGTTGATTCCACCGCCAGAATTTTGGATGATAATAATTAACATTTAACATCAGAACAATATATTTTCCGGAGTTTATTGTCAAAAATGGGGGGCGCCCAGACGATGGAAATTTTAAAATAAATAAATATAGTTGAAGATGACGATTTTCTTGAATTGCTTCAATCGTGGTCCATCCAACACTTGGACGCTGCTGTCTGAATTTTATAAATTTATTGGAGTCCCATTGTCTTCTAGAATTTCAACCCAGTAACGGAAAAATGACAACACGTCTGTTTTAAATTGTAATATTAAAATTTTATATTTAGCTACTCATAAGTCACAATTACATCTGTCATTATATGGGTTTAGTGATATGTTTTTTAAAAGGGATAATTACCCGGTGGCCATCAACTCTTGCCACCACTATTAAAATGGTCACCGGATGAGAAATTGGTTTTAAAATGGTCATTTTTGGTAAACAATGTTACATTAATGACCTTTCCATCAATTTCCATCCAATTACATCCAATAAGTCGTATTTTGGTAAATAAGGGGATGTCATTAATTTATTTTAGTTATTTTTTAGAAATCAATTTTTTCTTTTGATTTTTAAAACAAATAATTATATTTAATATGTGTATATACGTATAGCATATCCCATATATATATATATATTTCTTTTCAATTTATCTCAAATGTTTTTTTAGAATTTTTAGAATTTATAACCTTAATCTTCTAAAAAATGAATATATATATATATATATATATATATATATATATATATACATGTTTGATATATATATTATACGTATATACATACACTAAATATAATTATTTGTTTCAAAAAAAACAAAAGAAAAATTGATTTACAAAAATTATCTAAAATAAATTAATGATATCCCTTTATTTACCAAAATGCCACTTATTGGATGAAATTGGATGAAAATGGATGGAATTGGATGGAATGACCATTAGTGTAACATTGTTTACTAAAAATGGTCATTTTAAAGCCAATTCCTCATCTGGTAGCCATTTTGATAGTGGTGGTAAGAGTTGATTGCCACTAGGGTAATTATCCCTAAAAAAATCAATTATAACCCACTATAATTCATGAATTTTTTTTTGTTATTCTAGGTGATTAGCTTTCATTAACTTCCTATATTATTTAAATTTAAGGTATTTTGAGAGTTTGATTCCGAATGCAAAATAAATACAAAGTATCTCAAATAGAAATACTGATTTTAAATATAAAAAATTAAAATTTATTCAACATAATATTATAAAATTCTAAAAAATTCTTTAAATTGACATAATTATATTAAATGATTGTAATAATGATCAAAGAAGATTTTCCGTGAACATCGCACCTTTGTGATATGTATTTTCCAATTAATGAAATTACATAAAAAATTTAAAGAGGAGAGACTGAAAAGAAGTAGAATTAGAAGATATATTTGGTTGTTAAATGACCGATTATTTTATTTTATTTTTTATAAAATTAGACCGATCTAGAGGGAAATAATATCACAATCGATCTTATGCTGAAAAATTCCTAAGTAGTATCCATCTATATTATAAAAAGAATAAAATGAAAAGTAACAAAAACTAGAAAAGCATAAACATCAAGGGAAACAATCCGAACAAAAATATTGGCACACAAACTATAAAAACAGAATCAGAAAACATCAAGAAACACGAAAAGACTTTTGACCCATGCAATCATTGTCAACCAACAAAGAGCAGAAAGTCGAGGTGTTTGCCCACCACGAATCGACCTCTAACCCCAAAGCATGCTTAGAAAGAGCGTCTGCAACTGATTCCCCTTCTTAAGGATATGAGAAACCTGAAACTCCATTTTCAATATCCGATAGACACAGCGCTGCCAAGCTTGTTGAATCCACCAAGGAACCTGCTCGAAGCGAGAGGAGAACAACTTAACCACATAAGAAGAATCACTCTCAATCCAAGTCTGAAGTCGTAAAACACCTGATTTAAGATTGAGAGACCCCAAACTCCAAACCATATTCTTATCAGCAACTGAATTCAATATAATCTGAAAGTACCGCTAACCTAAAGAAATCAACCTCCAAAAAGAGTTCAGCTTCCAAACAGACTGTACCTTGACTTTAAGATCAACCAACTTTCAAGGCTTCTCACCACTAGAAAGAACAATCCACCAATGTGAGAAAACTTACAAACCTTCAATCTAGACTTATAAGCAGAGTGATCCACCCGAACAACCATATAACCACCCTTTTTTGAAAGAATTGAAGGACCGAAAACATTATCCACCTGACTCGGGGCAGCCTTAAAAAGATCCGTAATAGAAGGGCCCCTAATAGATGACGTATGTAAGGAACTACCCACAAGCGGATCCACCCTGCCAACAATAGCCTTACCTCTAGGCTAAGAACCCCTAATTGACATCAACGAACTTCCCACAAGCGGATCAGCCTAACCATCAACAGTCTTGCCACTATGGGGTAGCATAAAGACACGCGACCTTGACGGAATAACACGTGACCCCGTCGAAGAAGAAACATAAAAAAAAACCTTCATGCTCATCTGATCCATAGAGTTAGAATCCATTTAAAACCACAACCGAAAAACCTAAACCTTAACTGCTATGCATATACAAAACCTTAAACAAAGAAGAGTCATTTTTTTATGAACAGTGCCGCTACAGTTAAGGGTGGGTAAAATCCAATGAACTGAACCGGTCTAATCGGTTTTTTCTCGGTTTTGGTTGGTTGATCGGTTTAGTTTGGTTCTCTTTTTTAAAAAACCTACTGGATCGGTTTTTATCTGGTTTGGTTTCAAAAATCGGATAACCGAACCGGTAACCGAGTATAAATTAAAAAAATGAATTATATATTTCACTCTTCAGTTCTCTCTTCTGCATCTGTAGCCACACAGAAGTGAGACACGCATCACCCAGTCACCCGTCAGTTTCTCACATGTCGTTCATCATCGATCAGTCGTCTTCTGCTGCTCGTCGTCGATCCGTCATCTTCTGCTACTCCCCGTCGACCAGTCATCACTCGTTCGTCTTCTACTCATAAATCGAGATGGCTTCCATTCCGATTGAGAAGCTTCTCATCATTCGATTTAGATTTCCAGGTACGTATTTCAACTTTTCATTTCATTTTCCCTTATTTGTTGGTTGATTTCAATTATTTTGTATTTTGTTGGTAAATTTGCGTCTTCTTTTTAAATTTTTCTCTTATCTCTATTCTTTTTTTTTTCTCTGGTAGACTGGTCGTAGGTTTCATCGGACGTTCTATAGCCGTTCGTCCTCTGCTCGTGACATCTTCCGGCTCTTTCTCCGACGCATCCATCTTCACAGTCGCACTGTGTAAATTGGATTACTCTACTTTTTTTAGTTAGGGTTTTGTTTGTTGTTCACTTGTGTTGTTGATATTGAATCATGTATGTTGATTCTTATGAGTATTGTTAGTAATTAGTAGCAATGCAAAATCATTTTTGACTTTAAAATTATTTTAGTAATTGGTTGTTCTTACTAAATTACTAATGCAGCTGCTGATGCTCTAGCTACGAAGGGTTTGGCCATGGCAGGAGAGTTAGTTAATTGGTGTATGGTGTAGGGTTGTGTTTGTTTTGTACTGGCCATTGTATTAGCTATAAACAAAAAAATTGGTTGAAATGTATTTACTGTTTTGTATTGGATTTTACAGTTTTTTAGTATGTTTTTATATAATTAAATTTGGTCCAATAGGTTCAAAAAAATTTAAAAAGTGTAATAAATGATGTTCAGAATTTGGCCCATTAGGCCCAAAATCGAAAAAATCTAACCGAACCGAACAAAACCGATCCAATTCGGTTGGTTTTTGATCTGTTGACAAATGTTAATTTGATTGGATCAGTTATTTCAAAACCGAACTTAATTTTTTATCGATTCTATGGAAAACCGAACTGGTCCAATCAATGCTCACCCCTAGATACAGTACCGCGAACAGTGTTGCCGAGTCACCCATGAACAGTGCCGCCACATCACCAAGTGAACAATGCCACACCGTACCATGAACAGTGTCGTACATGATCAAAGCCGTACAGTCTGCAGTGCTATGAACAGTGTGTAAATAGTGTGTTACAATCCGTGAACAATGTCGCGCATCACCTGGAACAGTGCCGCTACAGTGCCGTGAACATTGTATAAACAATGCCGCTATAATACTGTGAACAGTGCGTAACACAAAGCCCGCTACAGTATCGTGAACAGTGCCACTACAGGACGTGAACAATACCGCTCTAAAAACCTAAATGGCCGAATATATGATAGCTAGAGTTATTAGAAGAAGAGACAAAATATGAGAGAAAATTTGCTTTGCAATTTAATCGATATATTTATTCAATTCGAATAGAGCCTAGGCTTACAACAACTATTGAATCTGAAAATAAGAAAATCACTATCCACTAATCAAACAACTAATAGTCAATGGCAAAAAATAAGGAGCATTAACAAATTAAATCCAATACTA
Source organism: Dipteronia dyeriana (assembly GCA_032871835.1). Taxonomy (NCBI): domain Eukaryota; kingdom Viridiplantae; phylum Streptophyta; class Magnoliopsida; order Sapindales; family Sapindaceae; genus Dipteronia; species Dipteronia dyeriana. Next base: position 7,908,297 of record CM065299.1, on the reverse strand, counting down.
TACCAACTAATTTATTTTGATATCCTGATAACTAACTAATCATGACCACGTCTGATGACCAACCTACCGTGATCAAGTCTCCTCTCGTTGTATGACTTGGATCATTGATGCAACACCGATATGGATAATCAAGTCCTGTTGATTATGGGAATATCCAGGACTATGAACAATTGCAAACTTTTTGATTCAATCGAATACCGAGAAAACAAACACACAAACAAACTTTTATTCAATTACAAACCTACCATCCAATAGCTACAAAGATCTTTTAAATGAGATTAAAACCATGCAAAGAAAGAAAATGATTCAAAACTGAAACAAATAAAAATCATCCAACAATTAGGCTAAAAATCATCCCTAAATTGAGCTATTCAAATTAATTAAAAGAGTTAAAATCAAAAATAGTCATGGGAAATATTAAACTTTCGTTTGTAACCACTTTTAAAATTTTATTTGTTAATAGCCATTTTTTTTTAAAAAAAAAAAATCAGTGTATATCCATAAATTATAAAAATACCCCTGGATTTGATTTTTTCTTTAAAACTGAAAGCAAACTTGAAATCATGACTAAAATCTGGAAACACACTTGAAATCACGGCTAGAAACTTGAAACTTGAAACTTGAAATCTTGTCTAAAAACATGAAATTTTAAAACTTGAAATCTTGCATAAATTGAAATGTTGAAACTTGAAATCTTGACTAAATTGAAATGTTGAAACTTGAAATGTTCTGGGTTTTTAAGTTTTTTGTTTTCAAATTTTGAAACTTGAAATCTTGCATAAATTGAAATGTTGAAACTTGAAATCTTGATTAAATTGAAATGTTGAAACTTGAAATGTTCCGGGTTTCTAGGCATTTTGTTTTCTTTCCCTTTTTTCTGCAAATCTAATCACCGGCAGAGGGGGAGTTCGATGGTGTTGCTGGACGGTCGTGAAGCCCAGACGACGACACATTGGCACTCCAGTAAGCCGTCGTCGACGTGTGAGAGAGAAACGAAAAGAGATAGAAAGAGAGGTGAGAGAAAGAGAGGTGAGTGAAAGAGAGAGAGAAAGAAGAGAGAGAGGTGTGGAGAGAGAGAAAGAGAAGTTCGGTGAGAGAGAGAAGGCCGAATACGGTTCGTCGGCCTTCGTAAGGACACCGGCGACAGTTTGCAAGCACACTGCCGACGGGAGAGAGAGATCGGGGAGAGAGAGGAAAGGAGAGAGAGAAAATAGAAAATAGAGAAAAAGTGTTTGGGGATGATTTTTATTTCAGGGCATTCAAGTAATTTCTAAAACAAATGGCTATTAACGAATTTCGTATGTGGTTAAAAATAAAATTTCTATAATAATTGTGGCTAATTTTAACAATTTTCACTAATTAAAATTATTAAGATCGTGTCAATCTTAATGATTTTGATTAATTTGAAAGATATTATCAAATCATTAAAATATTGTGATATTTTGATTAATTCCCACTTTTCCATCAAACTTAGAGTCATCGTAACCACACAATCTTCATCGATAATGGACATATCACTTTTTTTTTTAAATACAACTATTGTCGGGACCCGGTGAGATTAATCAAATTCTACAAGATCGGTTCGGAATACTACTCCCGCTATCGGGGAGAGGTTATATATGGACTACAATTCTCATAACCGAAAAGAGGGTTACCACACATGCTTGTAAAATACGTATGGTGAAACTCGAACTCTGACACTAGGTGTGGAAGCAAGGGCAGATTCACATTAAGGCCAGGTGGGGCCCGTGCCCTATCTCAGTTATTTATTTATTTTTTTATAAAAAAACTTTTATATATATAATTAACTATCTTTGCACAAAGCAAATAATAGTGGAACGGGTTAAAATGTCTTTTTCTTTAGATGTCAAGTGTTCAATTCTTATCTTAATTCAATTTTATTATATATTATTATTTTTAATTTTTTTTAACAGTTTTAATTTAACATACCAATCACGTCATATTAATAAACTATAAAATCTCAAATTTTAATTTATCGTATTCAAATAATCCATATATTATTATGATTCATTTTATTTTATCCTTAGTATTTTTATTTATTTAGAATCAACAAATATATTTTTTTACCAGTAATTAGAAGAATAACAAATTCAAAACATGTCTAGTAATATTTATAAATCAATTTTGTATAAATTTAAACTAAATTCATTATAAATACAAAACAAAATTCGGTATTACAAAATTAGATTGTAATTTATGTTGTATTCCTTATTATTATTATTTATTTATTAATATTATGTTTTTTATAATACATCACCTCTTAGCTGCACTAATATTGCACATTCCTTAATATATGTGGTGAGGGTTCAAATCTCACATTGTGCATAATACTTATATTTCAAAGATAAAAATTATATTTCTTGTTTTCATTTCTTTTTAAATATAAGAATAAAAAAATCATTTTTGTTAGAAAAAAAAACTCATTTTACTATGATTTCAATTTTTCAGTATTTTTAAAATATAATTATTGTTTTATTTAAGTATTCCATTTGGTTGAAGTTCCTGAATCCGTGACTATATAAAAGAAATGTGTACACCCATCTCTAGTAAGAGATGAATGAATACATCACTTTGAAAACACGATAAACATGAGTTTTGTACCATCTTCGTTTTAGGGTTTGAATTTAAATAAAAATGTAAAATGAAATTAGACTTTAAATGAAAAAAAAAAAAAAAAACAGTGATGATGCCATTACAAGGAACCTTATCGACAGCGGTTTAATATTAATTAGTCAAACAACATGTACGTGGATGATGGATGATTGCTACACGTCAAGTAAGTTAACGTGTGGCGGTGCTCCACTATGAGCAATGCTTTGCACTTTACGTGGCTGCGACATATCATCATCTTTTCCGTTAACTATTTCCCCTTTTTATCCCTTCGAGGCCTGAAAAGCTACTATACATCTAACGGTTTCACCAGTTTTGCTTCTCGTTAACTCAAAATTCCTAAACCCTAGTTAATGTACGAGTACAAAAAATACTATTTATTTTTTATTTAAAAAAAAAAAAAAAAAAACTTAAAATATTCCGGTGAGATTGGACGGCTCCAGGTGTTCATGAATCCAACCAATCATAACCGTGGAATTATCAACCATTAATATTTTATTTTCTGTTAAGTCAACTGTTTTACGATCTATAAACATGTAGGAGTAATAAGTGACAACCGGTCTCTTGAATTAAATGAAAGGTTCACGTTATTTAGTCATTAAATTTAAATATCAAATTTAAATAAAATAAAAATAAAGAATTATTGATTTTAATAGTACAACTAATATATAAACAATGTATATTACCAAGTCATTCCTAAAGTACACCAAACCACTGTTAATATTTGTTTAATTAAATTACACACATATTTGATGCATGTCACACCTAATGATTACTGCTAACATTTATTTTTATATATACTAATTATTTGTAACTGATATTATCAAATTATTTGCCGCCCCTTTATAATTTCATTTACTTTGATTTCCATCGGCCGTTAATTTCTTAGTATTAGTTGGAGGTACTACGGTTGACAAAACTGTATATATAGTAGCTGAAACAGCCAACTCCGGTTGTTCTGATTATGTTAACGTCAACAATAGAGAAACATGTAAGTTGAAATGCTTGTTCTTAGAATTTTCTTATATAATAAATTGCTACTCAGTGTAGTTTTGAAAAAAATAATAAAACAGAATCATTATTTTGTAACGTTAAGTTAAATAAATATTAGAAATTGAAGCTCCTTAGTCTGACAAGTGAATAATACTATCTTATAAGTAGAAGTATGTATATCGATCAGTATATGCATTTGCTTTTTTTACAAGCAGAACCATTTTTATAGATGCGCATTGTTTATGAGATTGACTAGTACTGTTTATTAATTATTTTTTTAGGTCCTTTCATACTTACTAGCTTCACTAATGGTGGTGAGTAAGGTGACATGTATGTTATGGTGGTTACTGTGATTTGTGAAGAGAAAAATATACATCCTTTCACGGATTAACTTCCATATCCACGTTAATATATATGATAGTACTAAAATCTGAGAGCCATATATGGTTAAATTTAGAAACCATTTAGATTTTTAAGAACTACTTTCATATTAAAATCAATCAAAGAGTGATTTTTAATTTTTTTGGTAGCCGGTCTCATCATTTGATTGATCTTTAAAATTGTGATGTCTTTTTCTACATGGAGGTCGTATTATTAATTTTCCTCCTCTTAAAAAGTAAGAAGAAAGTATATCTTATCTAAATTTTGTGAGGTTTGAAATCGAAATTATAGAAGGTGATGGTGAGGTTTTTGTTTTTCGTCAACAAGCTAAAGCTGTCAAGCTCCTCCATAAATGAGGTTTTGATCAATTATATTGATAAGGAAACTAATGAACTAATCAACTTATACGAACCAATTAACCTTTTTTTTTATATAGTCTAGAATGACATGATCGATACCTTTTTATTTTATTTTCATAATCGCTCTTTTTAATGTAATTAATAGTAATATATAGATTAATTTTGTCGCCGATTTGGTTAGGAGTTTTTAAATCAAATATATATCTCGATCAGGATCTATCAACACATGTTGATAAATAGACATACAATGAAATTTGAACCTGGTAAGCATAAAATTTAAGCCTTTTCATTTAAAGTTTATTTTTTGATATAATATGTACGAATACCAATTCGCACATCACCACACAGTGCACATCCTCTAGCTAAACATGTACTATTTAATACTTGTATCTCAACAGGTCCAGATTGTTTCCGATAAATCCGTAACCTAACTAACATTTTAGATAGGTGTCAAAATTTATTATAATACTTTAAATAAAAATATTGAATACGGTTTTAAATACCGTACAAAAGGATGGGACAATAATTATCTAATACTATTAAATTGAGTAATTATAAATCAAGTTGCAATCTTCTTATCCAACAAGATCAATTTGAAGATGAGAATCACCCCTCGACCCTTGCCAACAAAACCTGGAAAAGTATGAAATTATTGAAAGAATCAAAGAGCAGAATTGAACAAAGTAAACTAAACAAAGTACTATATCGCAAAAGCTCAATCTACTACTTATGATATGAAATTAAATATCAAGTATCAATATGCCCAAACAACAAATAATTAGATTCTATGAATTAAAAAGAAAAAAGAAAGAAACACCTCAAACTAACGTGGCCGATAAAGTTGAAGTTAAAGATAATGTTACTCTTGTTTTATTTTTATATTTATAAATAATAATAATATATCACAATATCCATCGAAATTCGCAACAATTTGTAAAAAATGAAAGAGATAGATTGTACCAATTATCAATTGTTTGCCACCTTCAATTCACTGGCAAAACAAATTATCAGATGACATGATGGTATTGCTTTGCTTAAAACTTGAAAGCAACATTAAAACTAACTTTAAAATAAATAAATCAAAAAGCTGATATTTTGTTAACATATAGCTTGAATATTAATGTTTGATTTCTCAATGTCTAGTTATCTACTAGAATATATGTGTATTAGACAGTTGATAAAAATATATTAGTTATTTTATACTTGATAAATCATAACCAATTGATTCCATCGCCAGAATTTTGGATGATACTAATTAACATTTTACATCAGAACAATAAATAATTAACTTCCATCGCCCGAATGATTGAAATTTTAAAATAAATAAATACAGTTGAAGAAGATGATTTTCTTGAATTGCTTTAATTGTGGTCCGTCCAACACTTGGATGCTACTGTCTGAATTTTAGGAATTTATTGGAGTCCCATTGCCTTCTATAATTTCAACCAGTAACAGAAAAATGGCAACACAAATCTGTTTTAAATTTTAATATTGAAATTTCAAACCCAGCTTATAAGTCATAAGTCATAAGTACAGCTCTTAAGCAGATTTAGTGATATGTTACTGATGCTTATACCTGCTACGGGTTTAAATTGAGTTGTACACTCATGTCCTACCCCAAAACCTCAAATTTATTAAAATAATTACAAAAAAACAAAGAATTACATCACTTAAAAAAACAATTAATGTCCAAATCCAATTTTGAAGTCTCAAATTCAATTTCCTTTCCCCTCAATTAAAAACTAAAAATACTAAATTGATCACTTTTTTTTATCAACCATTAAATTGAGTATTTGAATTTGATGACGATCCAAATGAGTAAAATCAATTAATGTCCAAATTTGATAGATCTTGGGGACGTTTATCATCTTGTCCAAAATTTGTTTTAAATAATGTGACATTGTGAATTATAAATCATTTTATACATAATTAAAGAGGATTTTTGACAAAACTTTTGAATTAATTAAATAGGTTAGTTGATATCCTAATGAAAAGTTATTTACCGTTGAATATATTGATATCAATGAATTTGAGAGTCCAAGTGTCCAACCACAAGTAAGAGAATATGTCTTTAAAAAAAAAAACAAGTAAGAGAATATGTATATTCAATTATACATCAATACAGATAACATGTATATAGAAAGAAAAAATACATAGAGAAAAAATCATATAAAATATTGTAAGGATTATATATATCAACATATACCGGGATCTGTAATTATATTAAGGATAATTCAGATCCAATCAATTACATTCGACATATTATTTTGGCAGAATTATGAAGAGTCTTCTCACATATAACTTTGAAATTCTGACCCACTTTTTTTTTTTTTTTATATATATAAAAATCAGTTCTAAGTTATAACCCACTATTAATTACAAATTGATATGTCATATGTACATCACCTAGATGATTGTACACCTTACCTCCATGAATGATGATTAGGAGTTTGAATTCTATAATGTACATTTTATAAATATATGTGGATAGTTTTCTCTCGATTAATGGAAATAGTTATTAGAACCGTATAACATACATAAATATATATTATCTAATCTTGACAAGACTCAAGAATTCTATTGTAATAGTTGCAAATGTAATATTAAAAAAAAAACAAAAATCTAGGCATAACATAATCCACGGATGTTTTGTTATTCTAGGTGACTAGCTTTCATTAACTTTTTCTCTAGGGAGCCGGTATTATAAAAATATCTCAATAGAAAATTATAAATAAGGATAAATTATTTTAATTAAAAATAAACTAAATACTTTTTTATTAAAAAAACTAACCTTTCAAATTTTTTATAAACCCTAATTAAACTCTAATTTTATTTCAAATTTCAAACTTTCTCATTATCATATGATTATCATATTGCTTTTGTCTTTATTTTATGTATAGTATGAACTCTATCGATAAACATATTATTTTTAAATAATTAATTGTATATATATATATATATATAAAATAATGATAATAGTAGATATATAATATTTTTATCTATCGTTTACATCCAACTTGATATAACAATTGACATGACACTTCCTTATCGGTTACCACTTACCATATCATCACACCAAATAAGTTGAATTAAAAATGATAATAATTTGTATTACTTAAATATAGTACTTTAATATATAAAAAATATAAAAATATAAAATATGATGATGATGTGGTGATATGGCCGCTGATAAAGAAGTGTCATATCAACTGTCACATCAAACTGGACATGAATGATGAAAAAAATGGTAAATGTCTACAATTATCCAAAAAATAATTATTCACATAATTTTACCTCAAGATTTCCACCATAAAGTTATTCAACTTATATATCCAACTAATTTTCACTTAATTATCGCAACTTATTTTATTAACATTATTTTTTCTCTTTATTTTAGAGTTTCTTTTCTATTATATATATATAAGTATTTTGTCATGTATTTTTTTTTTGAAGTATTTGTTCTTCTTTTTTGAAATACAACTGCTGCTGTTGGGACCTAACAAGATTAATTGGACTCTACAAACACAATTCGGAATACTACTCCCGCTATCGGAAAGATGTTACATATGAATTACAACTTTTACAATCGGAGAGAGAACTGCTCCCACAAACCAAGAGAAAACTCTCTACATATGCTTGGAAAATATGTATGACTCAAACCTCTGACCACTAGATGTGGAAATGAGGTGTACAATCATCTCTATTAAGATGTGATGTTAAAGTATTTGGTCATTTATTACTTTAGTTAAATACATAAATAATAAGCAAAATAAATAATTTAAATATATATTGATACTGGTGTTATTTATTTTTTAACTATTTTTTAAAGTAATTTTTTTTAAGAACTAAAGAATTCTTATTTAACTATGTTTTTTTTTTTTTTTTGGGGTGGGCAATTAGGGTCATATAGTTTACAATGTCTATATAGTTTATTGTGATAATAAAACAACTAATTATCTAAAAAATAAAATACAGATCTCTCTACGTTATGTACTGCCAGGTCTTTGGACATGCTTGTTATATATGTATATATACACACAGACAGTTGATTCAATGTTATCCAATATTTGATAAACAAAAAATAATGTTAGGTGTAACCGTGTTAGCTTATATATAAAAACATATTTGAATGTATGGTTTAAAAGTAGGTCAACTACTCAACTCTATGGAGCAAACACAGTTGATTCAATGTTATCCGATTTAATTTTGATAAACAAAACATACTGTTATGTGTACGCACATCGTCGGAATTCAAAATTACTGGATCCTATTGATCCGATATTTTTCTCATTTTAAAACACTTAGAGATAATACGTGTGTTTAAAGATAATAAAAGTGAAATAAGTATTGCTCAACCATTAATTATATATGTCGGTAAATTATAAAAGTGTCTTACATTATTTTAATTATCCTGAAGAATGTATTATTTATAAGTAACTAGTCTTTCTAAATTTTTTCAATTTTTTTTAAAAAAATGATGTTAACACGTGATGTTTCAATATTTTATAAATCATGAAATTATACGATGAGTGATGCGATATTGACATCTCGTGTGTGAACGTAAAAGAATTTGGAAAACCTAGTATGACTAGTTATGTACAGACCTGGAGCCTGGACAGCGGACAGCTACAGGTTTTCATGAATCCAACCAATCACAATCGTGGAATTATCAATCTTTAGTATTTAGTTTTCGATTAAGTCAACTGTTTTACAAGCACCATATGTTTTGATTCATTGTTATCCGTTAGCACACACACAAGTATAATAACTTACAAGTTTACTTACCCCTGCAAAAATGGAGTCTTGCAACTGGTCTCTTTTGTTATATAGTATGTATATTAATATTTAATTAATTAATCAAAGCATTCCTTATCGCCTAACGATTGTTAACATTTATTTTTATATATACTAATTATTTGTACTGATATCATCAAATTATTTACCGGTCCTTTATAAATTAATTTGCTTTGATTTCCATCGGTTTTTAATTTCTTAGTACTAGTTGGAGGTACAGTTGACAAAACTACAAAATATTTTATAGTTTGAAACAGCGAACACCAGTTGCTCTGATTATGTTTATGTCAATCTTAGAATTTCCATATATATTACCCAAGATAGTTTTGATGAAATAATAATAATAATTTAAGATTTTCATTTTGTAATGTTATAAGAGAAATAAATATTGCAAATTAACATTCCTGACAAGAAATTAATACTATCGTATATGTAGTAGTATGTACAATTAGTTGTACATGATCAATATATGCATTTGTTTTTTACATGAAGAACCAATTTTATAGATGTGCATTATTTATGAGATTGACTAGTACTGTTTATTAATTTTTGTATAGGTCCCTTCATACTTACTAGCTTCACTAATGCTTTCACATTCACCGATCGATATTTGCAAACTGCAAATGAAATATTGATTTACGTTATTAATTAAAAATACAAAATTGAAGTTGATTTTTTATTTCTTTGATTATCAGATTGCGTAACGTATCGTTAAACGAAATAAATAGTAAACTTTTCTTATAAAATTCTAGGGAATTATATATATTCAAATTGATGTTTTTTTTAGTAAGACTTTTATAGCAAATGGAGTGGATTCTATTTTTTGAGGCAAATAATAATCTTTCATGGCTCTTTTAATGGCCAAGAGGCCAAGCCATGTGGGGTCAGTTATGTTTTGCCCCACTCCCCCATTTTTATAAGTATTACAATATTATATGAATTATAATCCGCAACCTCATCAGTAACGGACCCATGAATTTTAACCAGGTGAGACATTTAAATAAAATAACAATTATATTAAAAAATACTGAAAATTAAAAAAATTAAGGTCATAGTAAAATGAGTTAAAAAAACAATTTTTTTATTATTCTTATATTTAAAATGAAATAAAAATAAGAAATATAATATTTTTTTGAAGTATTATGCACACGATGGATTTGAACCCTCATCACATATGTGGAAGGGACATGTACTACTAGCTCGGTTAAGAAATAATGTGTAACAAAAAATATAATATCAATAAATAAATAATAACAATGAAAACAATAAAAATTACAGTCTTATTTTATAATAATAAATTTTGTTTTGTATTTATAATGAATTAAAGTTTAAAGTTATATAAAATAATTGATTAATAAACATTACTATACATGTTTTTGAATTTGTTATTCTTCTAATTATTGGTAATTTTTTTGATTTGTTGATTCTAAATAAATTAAAGTTATCAAATAAAGAAAAATACTAGGGATAAAATTAAATGAATCATAATATTATATGGATTATTTTAATGTGATAAATTAAAATTTGAGATTTTAGGGTTTATTGATGTGATGTGTTAGGTATGTCAAATTAAAACTATTAAAAATAATAAAGAAATTGAAAATTTGATTAAGGAATTAGAAAAGATGATAAAATAAAAAAGGATATAAAAGAAAGATTAAAATGAAGCAAAATGCAAGAAGTAAGACTTGAACCCTTAGGTCCCGTCCTGCCGTTGTTTTTCAATCCGTTTTCGTTTTTATTTATCAAAAACGATTTCGAAAACGCGTTCGTTAACCGTTTTTCATTTTATTTTCAAAAAATGAAAAACAAAACCAGTGTTAAAAGTGAAATATTTGAAAAACACAAAATACTTGTTTTTCGTTTTTGTTTTTCATTTTTTTATATATATAAAAATCATTTTTTTTAACTATTAATTGTACTATTATGCGTTTCATATGGTTAGGATAAGACGGGATAAGAATTTTAAATGACCAAAGCGCCCCTATATATATTCCAGAATAATTTATTTTCAACTAGAACTAAAAGCATTCATGCAATAATATATATACATTATAATTATTATAATTATTATATATTATAAATATTATATATTTATATATAATATATATATATATATATATATTAATACTAGGGGTCAAAAATTAAATAACACTTTTTGGATGTGACATTTAAACATTGTCACTGCTTTAATAACTTATGTTTAAAAGACACCTATTATGATGAACGGACAAAAAAACCCTCAATAGTTGTTCCATCAGATTTATTTAATTTATTTATTTACAGTAAAAGTTGTGAAATAGAGAGAGAAAGTTCGATTGAAACTCAGGCGCTATGCAGACGCATTCGGGGGTCGAGCTCGACCGGTTAGCTCGCGGGGGTAGGGGGCAGCGCCCCGGAGCTTTTTTTTTTGTCATTACTTAAAAGACTCGAAACCTTTACTAAAAAACTCATTCGATTTAACTAAACCAATTTTTGATATATTGTGTGTTGATAGAAGTTGAGAAATAGTCAAAATCTTTCTAAAAAAGCTGGGAAATAAAAAAATAAATAAAAGCTCGAACCAATACAAAAAAGCTCGGAAATAGTAAAAAGAATAAAAGTTCGAACCAATACAAAAAAATCTTGGACGAATACAAAAAAAGCTTGAACGAATACAAAAAAAAACTCGAAAATAGTAAAAAAAAAAAAAAAGTTCGAACCAATACAAAAAAAGCTCGAAATCTTTCCAAAAAAGATCGGAAATAGTCAAAAAATAAAAACTCGAACAAATACAAAAAAGCTCGAATTAATGGAAAAATAACTCAAAATCTTTAAAAAAAAGCAAGGAAATAGTAAAAAAAAAATATTCGAACCAAAACAAAAAAAGCTCGAATTCTTTCCAAAAAAGCTCGAAAATAATCAAAAAATAAAAGCTCAAACTAATAAAATAAAAACTCGAACCAATACAAAAAAAGCTTGAACCAATACAAAAAAAACTTGAATTTTTTCAAAAAAAACTCGCAAATAATCAAAAAAATAAAAGCTCGGAATAATAAAAAAAAACTCGAACTATTAGAAAAAAAAAGCTTGAACCAATAGAAAAAAAAACTCGAAAAAAATGAAAAAAAATGTCGGAAAAGAATAAAAAAAAATCTTGTACAAATTCTGAAAACTACGTGTTCATATACGGATTGATACATTGTTAAACCAATCACAAATGCATGAAAGAAAATAAGGAGAAGGATTTTCAGATAACGTTTTTAGAAAGAGAAGATAACTTTACTTTTCTTTTTTAAAATGTAGACAGAAGCACAAAGACAAATTTTAAGGGCAATTTGGGTAGTCCACCGTAATAGGTGCATTTTAAACATAAGTTATTAAACCGGTGACATCATTACAACACAACAAAAAAAAGGTGACATTACTCACCATTTCCACTTAATACTATATATATATATTATGATATATATATTTATATAAAAATATAATATAATATAATATATTATTATAATATAAATTATATATAAAATAATATATTATATTACAATATATAGTTATATATATATATTGTAATTATTTATTTATAATTTAAGAGTTTAGTTTTGATTAATTCATTTTTTGATATGTTTTTTTGAATTAATTTTTGATGTGTTACTTTTGTTTAATTTAAAAATTACAATACAAAAATTATATTGGTTAATTATGTAATTAATTTTTGATAGTTTTCGGTTAACCTACCAGACGCGTTTTTTCCGTTTTCATTTTTAAAATACAGCTTTCAGTATATGCTACCAGACGCGTTTTCGGAATTCGAAACTGAAACTAAAAACGCTGTTTTCATTTTCATTTTTATTTTTTAAAAACAGCAACTGAAAAACGCTTACAGGACTGACCTTTATCGTCCAAAGAAATGGTTGTTCTCTACCCACTACACTATCACTCATTTATGCAATGTTAGTTAATTTATATTTATATATATATCCCTGAACCTCGTAAATACATGTGTGAGAGGTTTAACAACCATCCAACATCATCTCGTCATCAGTTATATTTTGTTGAAGCTTACAGACTTGCAGGTTGATCATGTCATGTAACTAATATTTCCATTTTTATGGAGACAGGAATGTTATATATATATATATATATATCTTTATTTACATCGTTTTCATGTCTTCTAAATATGAATGTTAGTTTCTTTTTAAAAAAAATAGGAATGTTAGTTTCATATCACATGTATATAGTTATGTATCTGAAAAAACAATATTAAGGAAATGAATAATTTTTTTTCTTTTCTAAAATGTAATTTTGTACGTACACTTATATATATATATATTGTATTTATATTTGTAGAGTGTACTTCCCTATTTACATTAGTATAGATATTTGGATATATATTCGGACATCACATACGGTGATCGATATCTAGATAAGCAAATAAATTCTTTGAAAATATCGAATTTATTGTTACTTTGAAGAGGATAATTAATTGTTGGATTGATTGTAAGCCTGCATGTGCTGTCTACCAGTTGCGAGTAGATTTCTTTTTATTTTTTTTTTAAAAAAAAAAATCATATACCAAACTAACCAGCTTATTTACTCCCCATTTAATGAATATGATAAGCAGGGGCGGAAGAATGTATAGGCCAGCAAGGGGCATGGCCCCTGCTGTTTTTTGTGTGTGTGTGTAAATTATACATATAAAAGTCCTCTAAAAAAAATTATACATATAAAAGTCCTCACTTAATAATGTTATTGCAAAAAACCAATTATTAACTCTTACTCTATTACTTCTACCGTACATATATTCTAACTCCAGCAGTGTTAAGTGAACTACTCGTGTTTGTGTCGATGCATTTAATGATAGATGATTTCAACATCTCCATTGCCTCCTACATTATTTATTAGTCCTATTAAATTCAACATTTTTTTTATAATTGTATGATTTTGGTATCTAAAATGTGTGTAAATTTTACATATTATTGTATTTGTTATGGTTCTTATAAAGTTTCATGAGGTGTTAATTGTATTTTATATTATCATCTCCTTGTCATGATTTAATTGAAATTTTATATAAACATATTAAATGGGTTATAGGTTTATACTTCGTAATAGTATTGACTTTTGAAAATCATAGTTAACACTATGGTTAAACAACTTAATACTATTGACTCTTTCTTTAAAAAAAAAATATAGAATAAATTACTAATTTGATTATTTATATCATTATCATACATATAATAAAAATTTACTAGACACGTTTTGATCCCCAATTTCGAATTTCTAATTCCGCCCAAGATGATAAGGCTTGAAGCAGCACCACGTGATTGATAATTGCTTGACGAGAGCAATACCAATATAGCATGGATCGATCAGATCACATTATTGCAGGCAAAAGGAGAAGTGAACTCAACCTATTATGATTTATGATCTGGCAATAACTAATTAGCAGTTAATTAAGACAACTATAAAAGACATGCAATTTGCTTGCTTGCATATTACACCATCACGATTTTCCATGCATTCGTGGTCGTCTGAGGTTTTGCCCTAGACGACTAAGCAACCTTTGCACACATACCAATTAATTGGGAATTTAGAAATTCAATACAGATTAGACTCATCATATACAATGATTTAAAATTCAAAGCATGAAAGAGAAAGAAAAAGAGAAGGAGAAGCAAGTCAAAATAATTTGTAATTTTATAGGTAATTCATGTATGGTAACGTGATACATGCTGTGAGATATTCAGAAGTTTTAATCGAGTAGAATAATTGAATAAATTAAAATTAAAATTATATGGAAAAAATATTAAAACACTAAGATTATAGTAAAACAGTTTTGTTTTTTGATAAAATATAATAAATAAAACACTTACTCAGATGTACTAAATAATCTTATATTCAAAAATAAATAAAAAGGGAAAAAATATTAAAAAATAATTAACAATAGCATGAAAAACAACATAAAGAATGAAAAAATTTTAAAAATAAATTACAATATAATTTTATAATAAGAAATTTTGTTTTATATTTATAATGAATTTAATTTAAATTTATATAATTTTTTTTATTAATAACTGTTACTAGACATGTTTTTAACTTTTTTATTCTTCAAATTATTAGTAAATTATTAATTTATTGATTCTTAATAAATTAAAACTATTAAATAAATAAAAATACTAAGGATAAATTAAAATAAATCATAGTAATATATTGACTATTTTAATCTAATAAAGCAAAATACGAGATTTTAGAGAGTATTGATTGGACATGTTAAAGTATGTAAAATTAAAACTATTAGAAATAATAATATATAATTTAATATAAAATAAAATTGAATTTAAGTAAACCTAAATTAATGAATTTAAGTAAACGTAAATTAATGGTAGTTAAGAAATTAATAACGATGGAATAGAGAAAATAAATCGGAAATAATAATAATAAAATAAATAAGATAAAAAAATGAAAAAATAAATTGAAAAAGATTATAAAATAACTAAAACATGCAAATTTGAATTAAAAAAGTACCTAGATTGACTTGAACCTTGCACCTTTAGTTTTAAAAAATAAATTCAATAATCAATACCACCTATATTATCAACTGTTGGTCGATGATTATTCTTAATAAATATGTGTGTATAAATAATATACACAGAATCAATTAAAAAAATTGAGCTAAGGCACGGGCCCTATCTGATCTCTATGTAGTCAAATGGGTCCATCCCTGGATACATGTATGTAATTTATATAAAAATATATATAAATTTGTTGATAGGTTTAAAAAGACATGTAAAATTCTAATAAGGAAGTTTAAATAAAGTTTAGAGAATATTGAAAATATCACTAGCCACAACACAGTTTAAAATCAACTCCTTTTTATTAGTTTACTGATGCTTAATATAATGCAGGATAAAAATTATCGTTTAAAATTGAATAAAAAATGTATAAAGAATTAGTTCCCCAACTTCAACCGATTAAAGTCATTAAACCACCACTTTTCATATAAATTGAAAAGGTCGTAAATATTCGATGCAAGAAGAACGAAGTAAATATATTAATATGGGAAATTATATATTTTTAATAAATTATTCTAAAAATATATACATTCTAATATGATAGTCCAATTCATTTAATAAATTGTTATATTTTTTCTCTCATTATCTTTTTACTTGACTACCACATTTGATTGACATAATTTTAGAATAATTTATTGGAAAGCGTAGTATTACTCTATTAATATTTTATATCATTCTCATTTCACATTAAATCATAATCAGACACTCTTACGAAAACGCACACATAATAACCCCACATGATATCATTTTTTTAATATTAAATACTTTTATTAATCTCTAGGAGTAATTTTATCTATTTATCAAATGGTATAGTGTTTTAAATAAAAAATGTTATTACATTAAAAAAAATCTAAAATACAATTGAATTATATGTTTCGTATATGGAAAAGAAAGGTGATAATTTATTATATAAAAAAGTAAAATTATAACATATGCCATGCATTCTACCATAAAATTGACTTAAACTTAATTAACAATGCAGCGTGGGACGATAACTAGAAAACTTGTATTTATTAACGAATACGGATATTGATATCTATAAATATAATAAGTATAAATACATAAATATATAACATTTAAAATTAATACCAAAAGTACCATTATTTAAATGAATATATTCATTTTAATATAATTTATTTATAAACCTTAACACCCAATTTCACAAATGATAAATTATTAAGTTATGCATGCTCGAAAACACAGTACCCTCATAGTAAGTTCTTTACTCTAAACAATTGCATCAGATATCTTCTCAACGTTTACAAATCTCAAGTATCGTCTATAGTAATAACAATCGAGTTGTTGATATCCATTACAATAGATTTCACGTCATCTTACCACAGTTGATCTCTGGATACACAACGGTATGTACTGTTATCTTAAAAAAGAAAAGACTTCTCACTTTTTGTTTATCGATAGAGTTTATAAAAATAAATAAATTAATTAATTACGTACCTCCGTATGATTTGAGTCTTTTGATTTTTTTTCCATTACTTTGTTATTGATAATGAGAGATTTTGATACTTAAAATAGAATTAGGGTTTAAATAGAGTTTATTTTTTTTTAATTAAGAGATATCGGTGTAATTAATGAATATACAAAGCGGAGAATATTGCAAACTACATGGGACAAAATGTTCTTATTAGTAAATTTCAATTGAAATATTTTTATAATAATTATTTTTTATTAAAATATGAGTATACTTATCATATTTATGTAGTTGTTAATATCGACATCCTTTATTAATATAAATTATAATAATTGATTCTAGAAAATTAGATTTTTCTCAGCCCATGTAAAAGTTCTAGACTTTAACATATAATATAATATTTCATTTTCACAATCACACACCGACCAAAGAAAATAGATTTATGGAATTTTCAAATTTCACCTTCATAAAAACATATGTAGAATTGTAGAGAGATTTAAAAGCAATAGAATTAATAAAAAAAAGAGAGAAAATTATCCCATTTAATTTGTTAGATAATCGAGTTTGAGGATCAGATAAATAACTTTTAAATCGATTTAAATTCTACCGATAGTAAAAATAATTTTAAAAAAATATACCTATTCTAGATCAATATTATATATAAAGTAAAGAAAATTCCAAATCAGAACGGCGGGGTAGCCCAACTGCCCAAGATCCCAAGCAATTCAAGTGGACACTGAATCATACTTCTTTATTTTTTTATCTATTTAATTATTTTATTTTATTTTAATATCTATTTAATTTTTCACTTGCTGAAATACAAAGACAAAATTACAAAAATAGATCCTGAGAGATGATATGTTTAGAGGTGAGAATTTTCTGTGTACAAATCTTAGATAGTATATACCAACCCTTGTAACGGGATCCAACTGGGCTTTACAAAATCTAAAATCTTATTAATATTATGTTTTCAAATTAAATTTATCGGTGCCACCTGAAAATTTTAGTATTTATTTTTGTGATTTGTCTGATCATATTTGTCAGTTGATCTGACTAGGGCAAATGCACTATTTAGAAGTCTTCTGTTCACATTTCAGTTTCACCACCTAAATAGATTGATTGATTACATTGATTATACATATTTTCTCAATTTTTGATAAAAACAGAATTTCCAGAAAACATTTCTCTATCTTCCTTATACAACTGTAATAACTTTCAAAAATGATTTTAATTCATAATTTATGATCTTATTTATTAAAAACGGTTGATAATTAAATTCTTTGGACTAAAAAAACCATAAAATTAAATAATCTAATAGTTATATTTCGAAGGGATAAAAGTAATACAAATTTAAGATATAAATATCAAAATTATAAGTAGGGAACCATAATGGTGTTATTAAATTTATTAATTATTTATAGGTGATAAAAAAAAGAAAAAAAAAAGAATTAAATACAAATAAAAAATTAGTTAATGAGGAAGCTCCAGAACCGGCGCGCAATGCGCACACCGTGGTAGCCACGTCAGCGCGTGAAGTGAAGAACTCACCGAGCCCATGCGTACTACAAAACTAAAATAAATAATTAATCTTTGTCTCCTATCCCTCTCTCAGTGTATCGAATATCGATACGTCTCTCCCTCCCTCTCTCTATATATAAATTGCAGCTACGGTGTGATAATAGCTCTTCAATACCAATTCTACCTCTCGCTCTCTATCACTCTCTTTTCGGCAATTCCAATATATATCCATTACCACGTTAGAAAAATCTCCTTATCTCTAGCCGTTTAAAACTGTGAAACCAAGCAAAAACAAGTGACCAATTTACAGGGGCAGAGCTCTGTCAGACACAACCCCTTTTAACTGTTTTGTGTGTTTCTGGGTATGTTTTCTCTTATCCTACCCAGGTTTTGGATCTCGGGTTTGATCAATCTTTTGTTATTTGTTAATGCTTTTCATTCTTTGTTATTAGTTGTGGAAATCATCTTCTGTAATAAAATGGTGTTCTTCAACTTCTCTGTTTTGTGTCAGATTTTTATATAGAAAGTTCGTTTTGTGTGTGTGGGGAAAATGATATGTATCTTGAAAATGATTCAATTATTAAAGTTTTTATCAAGACTCTTCTTTTGTGAAGCTAGAAGAAACTCGAGATTAATATATCTGCTTCGAAGATTTGAGAGGCTAAAAATTTTGTGGGTTGTAGTTCTTATGAGATTTAGAGCATTGAAAACTGGGATTTTTTTTTTCTTGGAATCAAATACAACTCTGAGTGCTATATGTTTTAAAAAGTAAAGCCTGATTTTAAGGACCTTACGTAAATATTCTCATCTTGTTTCTGCTGCCAGCTTTTTAGCGGTTACTGACTCTAGACTCACCTCCCCAGGTTCAAATCAAATCAGATTTAACTTTAGATATATATATCCTTAACTTTAGATTCAAGCAATCAAATCTGTAAGCTTTGTCTAAAGTTATTCAATGGATGACTTGTGATGGAGGCCATGTAAATAAAGCTTTACTGTTATTTGAACCCATGCCAACCCATGCCAGGCTTTAGGAATTTTAGTTGAGATTGGAATATCATTACTTGATATTACACACAGACAACCAAAGGTTTTTGTTGTTTTTTAATTTTTCACTAATCTATAATATAATTTCAAATCAAATTTGATCAGTAGGATCCTTTTCTAAACTGTGTATCTTTTAATTCGAATAATAGAGGATGGTTTACAGGTGTTGAAACTTATAAAATTTCTGCACCCTTGTTCCGAGTCTACTGATTTCAATTTCAAATACTGAATTTCCATGAACAGTTCATGTTACATGGTTTGGTTGATCTTCTTGATGATATGTAGTTCTGGTAGGTTTTACTTTAACTGATTAATATAAAAATATTTGTCATTGTCTTTCTCTAGACATAACTTGTTAGTTGCTCCACCTTGAAATCATGAGTTGAATGAGGGGTTGATCACATAAAACCTATCACTGTAGCTTTTGTGAAATCTGATTTGGTGAAATTTATTAATAGATCAATTCTCATCTTCCATAACCCATCTCTTTTCAAATTTAGATAAAATTTTGAGGTACCATTTTACTCTGAATTGGGTTGGGGTCTTTTTTTAATGGTTACAAAGTTCTTTGGTACTATTCAATGTTTTACTTCTAGGGAGGTTAAGGGTGGAGATTTGTTGTTTATAATATATATCTTGTTCTGATTCATCTTATCTAGGTGAAGCTTTTTTTTGTTTTTTAATATCCTGTGCTGTAACACCTTCAAGAAAGTCTATGATATAGTACTATTTTATTTTCTTACAAATTATTTTATTACTGGTTCTAGGCAACTTCTCTTCATGTATGATTTAACTTGTTAAATTGATTGGAAATGAAAAAAGGACCCATGTATTGATTGTTATTAAATGTATGCTAGTGATGGAATGGAAGGTGACCTCTGTTGTTTTGCACTTGGCCCCCTCTTGTTTTAAATAATTGGCCATGCTTGAAAGTTGAAACTAGTTAGAAATGTTGCCTGCCTTTGTTGGATATTTCGAAAAAAACGTGTTTTGCCCGGTGATGCTTCGTTGCAAAGTTATTGACGTCTGATTCCTGTTAGATAAGCTTTGCTTCTGTTCTTTCTTTAATATGATTCTGATCTGATGTTATGCATTTCATTTTCAGAATTAAGAGGTGGAAAGAAAGCTCCTTTGGAACCTATAAGATGGAAATGGAACAGTACTTTGAAGAGTCTGTAGCTCAAAATGATTTCGGCAGAGGAGATAAATCTTCGGTTAAGAAGTGGAAATCTGCCACCGATGCAGTTGCAGAGTCTGATGATAGTCCTCCTGGTGGTTTCGATTGCAATATCTGCCTAGACTGTGTGCAAGAACCCGTTGTAACGCTTTGCGGGCACCTATACTGCTGGCCCTGCATCTACAAATGGCTTAATATCCAGAGCAGCTCTATGGATGACCAAGACCAGAAACAGCAGCAATGTCCTGTATGCAAAGCTGAAGTTTCTCCGGACACCCTCGTTCCTCTCTATGGACGAGGCAAGACAGTGAAGCCTTCGAACGGGAAGGCTCCTCATCTTGGTATCGTCATACCAAGGAGACCACTTGGACCTGTTTGTGGGGTTGACTCACCAAGATCACCTAGTTCTACCATGAGTCCGCGCTTAACGCCACAGGCTCATTATCGCAATCATCCACAACCTCATCATCTGTACTACTCTCAACCGGGCAGTTATCTTGCATCACCAATGTCTAGCCCGGGTGGCACAACAACAAACACGGTTGATCCAATGTTCGGGGAAATGGTTTACTCCAGGTTGTTTGGGAACCCGATAACCAATACGTATACCTATCCGAACACTTATAATCTAGCTGCAAGCACTAGTCCTAGGATCAGAAGGCACGTAATGCAGGCCGATAAGTCACTTAACCGAATATGTTTTTTCCTTTTATGTTGCATAATTTTGTGTCTTCTTCTATTCTGATACAATTTCCCAATTTCCCGTTCTTCCTAGTCAATTATACACCTGTAAAAAATCATGATCACCAGGAATACAGGCATTAGGTCGGAGTATTAGAAGATAGAGATGTTCCTCCAGTTCTGCAATGTATGTAAATTATAACGAGTCTTGTTTTCAGCTTTTTACGAAATAGCTTTCTGATAAACATTGCAAAATTGTGTCTTGGCTTGCTTTGAATCATTGAATGGTTGTGCGTGAGACATAGATTTCAATGTTTGTGTGCACAAATTCTTACCAAGTAATAATTTCAAATCATGCCATCAATATCAATGCATGGCAATTCAAAGTGGACAAGTTGTAAAAAGTAGTTTCATTTAGACCTCTTAGTTTGGCTGTCTCTATCAACTCTGACGCCTCCAAGAAGCACTAGAGAAGTGGACAAGAGAGGCTGCTGCCCTCTATTTTGTCCAAGTGACCAGTGTTTGTTTTCTTTGCTTTTTCTACATACGTGTTATAAGTGTTGCAATACAATTTTGATTACATGGCTTAGCTGTAAAAAATGACAAAAAACTTTTCTCATTTGGACTCTTGAGTCTTGTAGATTGTGGGTTTTTCTTCATTTGAACTCTTTATCTATATAATATACATATACATATCAACTTCATGATTGAATCATTGTTGATAAACATTAAATATATGATCACCCTAGAGTGGACCAGACTGATTGGTTTTGCACCATGTAGACCTCAGTGAATCAATTCCCACCAAGATAAAGTGAAATGTGAAATTATTTAAGTGAGTGGGAACTTGGATGCAGGCATGGTTGTTTCATGGTTGGGTTGGGTATCTAGCCTCTCATTCTCTGTCACATTTTACTTGCCTATTCCAATCTTATCATATCTTCTCTTCATTTTCTAGTGATTTAATCAAATCATAAACTAAGTTTCTGTATTTGACACAACACCGGTGGCAAAATGATGTACAGTCTAAGTTATTACATAGCGGAAGACTGGAAGAGTCACTGCAAAAGCAGTAATACCTTTCAAAACAATTAAATTGAGCATCAAAGTCTTGGGAATCAAGATTTTCTTCTGACAATGATAATATTAAGTTATGTAATAAACAAGCTCTTTTGCTGTTGCCTGTTGGGGCAATTGCCAGGATCTTCTGATACAAGTTATACAAAGCAAATTTTCTTCATTAGTATTATCTTTCATATAATAATTCATTTTAAATTCAATAACACATAATGCAAGAAAGTGAATCCTTCATCATCTTAACAAAAATATTTAATGAATAATTCACCAATCACTCTGAGCAAGTTCTCGAGAATGGAATCTCTAATACCAGTCAACTGTGCTAAGAGTGGTTGTAGAAATGGGTTAATTTTTTTTTTTTTGGAAGATATTTTAGTATTTTATTAAGCATTAATTAGTAGTTTTATTGTTTCACCTAAAAGTTAGAGAAGCAAAAGATACAAGAAACATATCTAACATGTGAAACATTTCAGTCCAATAATTTGAAAAAGTGGTTCATGACAATAATATTGTTTCTCCATCACATCAATTAAATCTCAGTTGCATCTTCTTCATGAACTGCTCAGAGTTGGCGCTGCCTACTATAATATATACATGTGCTTCCAACCAATCCAACAACCAGTCTAAAACTAAAATTTAATGTTCCAGAAAATAGACCTGTAATTCCTTTGCTTCAATCACATTTTCTACCACCTCCAGGCACCAGGCCCAGCTAAAGTGCTAAACATTGGTTTTTAATTTAACCCACTAACGACTTGTATCAGCAATTTTGTGGACTACGTGTTATCTTTAAAGTCGAGTGAAAGTTCACCACCCACCTATCCTAAACTCCTAATTATTACTGGTTGATTATTTTGGCAGTTTAAAACGTGCTCAGGTCCTTTTGGTTGCAGCCTGGTGGTATCTTAACGAAGTTGGGATCCTAAATTCAAATATAAATATATGTATATGATCAGCAAAAACTCAAATTTATAGAGAATTCAAATGCGACTTGAGTGCTTTTCTCCTAAAGCATCTCTTCTATGAATTACTTTAACTAGTTTTTACTGTTTTCAGTACTGACATTGAAAAGACATAAATCTCACTATATGTTTTAGTGTATCACATTTCTTTCACTTATTCAACAATTAAAAATAAATTGAACAAATAACTAAATTTTACAGTAACAGTAAAGACCAAGAATCGAAAATTAGAAATAATTGGTTGTCAAAGACTCTTACAAACTTGAAAAGTAAAAACCGAAAAATTTGATACGAGGGGATGAGATCCTCTCCTCGTCTAAATTAACAGTTTTCATTATAAGAAAGGACTCATTAATAGTAGTTGAATTTTCATGCTGCTTTTGGTTATATTCTTCATATAAAATAACATAGCTACAAATTTGAAGAAAAAAAAAAGCTCATAAGTTATTCAAGAGAGAAGTCAAATTCAGTACCTAGAACTCGGTAATATTGATAGATAATTGACCTGATTCTGGAAATAAAAAACAAAATCAACTGCTACTTTCATTTTAAAAAATTTCATGCATCTCCCCATCGACCAATGGCTTCAGAACGAAGAGTTTCCTTGTTAAAATTACTCCCTAATTTATCATAAATATTGGTGGAAGAATGAACCCGTTCTTGAAGTAACTTCAAAAACTCTTCTGCTGCTCCCACATCATCCTGTTCTTTAAAATACTCAAGAATTGCTGATAAAGTCATTGTATTTGGCCTCCATCCAGGTCGATCTGCCAAGATTGCTTTCTTCATTGCCTCCACTGACTTTGCCATCTGACCATTAGCATGGTAACCAGTTGCCAGACGATCCCATGTGGTTGCATCAGGATCCTTCCCACTCTCTGTAAACCCGTTAACATATGCTTCAGCCTTTTCCAAATGACCCTTCCTGCAATAAGCACTGATCATAACATTTGGCACCCGAGCATCAAAATATTCCAGCTCAGATTCCCACTCCTTGAAGATCCTCTCAGCGCCATTAATTTCATCCAACTTCATCAATGAGCTGATCATACATAGATAACCTGAATTGTAGACTTTTCCCAAATTCTTTAACAAATTCCACATACGATATACTTCATCTATTTCACCAGCAGTAGCATATAAAGTAAGGACAGTTTCATAAGCAATCCGTTTTGATTTACCACTAATTGTTGGCTCCAATTTCCTAAGCATTGTCAAACCCTTTTCAATTAAACCAGCTTTCAAGTACCACTTAGCTACAATAACATAAACATGCCAATCCAAGGTGAGACCAGGATCAAGTGCCATCTTTGATAAAAGTTTCTCCATTCCCTCTATGTCGGCAGTGGAACCATAAGCATTCAACTGAATGTTAAAAGTGAATTTGTCATGTTTAATACCGTTTTGCTCCATCTCTTGCAATAACATTTCTAGTTTCTCATTTTTCCCCAGCTGAGAATAAAGCTTTAACATTACATTGTATGCCAGCGATGTTTTTTGAAACCCAAACTCCCTCATCTTTAGCATGATGGCCTCTGCTTTTTCCAAATGTTTATGGGCTGCATAGCAGTGTAAAAGGGCGCCATAAACTTGAAAATCTCTTAAATCATCAGGAATACCATCAAAATATTTCTCCAATTGTTCTAGGCCATGAACTCTCGCGATTAAATCCAACCGAATTGCAATATCTCCAGTCGATACTTGGTGATTCATTTGGTCACCCATCCATTCTGATACCTAAGTTAAATAAAACGAACAAGGACAATCTTCAAGAGCATATCGTTTAACAACTTTCGAATCAGTTAAAGTTGCGTATGTTCTAAATGGAATACAACATTTCAATAATAAACAATGAAGAACGATATTTATTTGATTAAAATCAAAATCAAAATCAAAATCAGAGTAATATATGGTTGCACTTGCAAGTAGACTAAAATGTGGTTAGGGAATATTAACCTGGAGAGCGTGACCAGGCCGGTTGTACTTACGTAGCTGTTTGACTAAGCCTCGAAGTTCAGACTGCTTGAGGTCTCTTCCTTGTTCGACCCACTGTTCGAGGATCGCTGTCATTGAATTCGTTGGATGTCCGGCCCTTGAGATCCTACGGTTGATAGTGTCAGTTGGATCAGGATGTGAAGTGGACGAGAAGAACCGACCACAGAACGTGGAAACCCTAGAAACCCCAAAACGACACCATGAATTCGGTCGAAGAAGACGCAGCTTGTCCATTTTTTGTTTCAGAGTCGGAAAAAATTGAACGAGTCGGGGGTTTTACAAAGGTTTAGCGTAGGGATGGCCAATGGGGAAACGGGGACGGATGTCTAGGTCCTCCATCCCCATCCCCATCCCATTTTTCAAATCATTCCTTGTCTCCCTATTTGGGAAAATTTGAGAAAGTTGAGGATAGGATAGTTTTGGGGGAGGTCCCTTATCTCCAACCACATTTTCAATTTCTCTATTTTCTTATTTTCCTAACGTCTCCCGTATCCCAATATTCCAATTTTCTTATTTTTCTTAAATCAATAAAAATTACATATTAAAAATTATATAATAAGGTTGTAAAGAGTTAGTAAAATAGTAATAATAAAAATATTATAATATATTAGGAAAATAGGGATGGAGACACCTACCCCATCCATATCCCCATTTCTAAAAATTTGTGAAGAAAATGGAAAAATGAAGATAAAGACCCTATTCTCATCCCCATTTTAATTTGAAGATAAAAATCATCCTCATCCTCATCGTCCTATTTATCTATTTTTTTCTAAAAAATCCTCCCCTAATAGGGATGAGGGAATGGGGATTTGGATCCCCCGGACAAAATAGCCATCCCTAAATTAACGTTTCCTAAATCCTAACCTGTTTTTAATGGGCCTATTCCTTAGGCCTATCAATTTTTGCACTTGTACAGATCCAATTTTACTTCACTGTTTTTTTAATTTTTAATTTTAAAATTAGCAAAGTATTGGGATTTGACGAGATTATACCCTATAAGTACGGTTAATAAAACAACTCTAATTACATAGGAAAGGTCTCTCCTCACACTTTACACTTTACAATTCAATGGAGAAAGATGATATTATATTTACATTATCAGAGTTTGAAGCAAGAAACAGAGGACATGATTGTTAATATCATTTATCTGGTCAGTTTTAATATTTTGTTTTATTTACATTTGCATTGTGTATCAATTGCTTGAAATTTAACTGGGTTTTGGTAAAATTTGGGAACCGGAAATATAAGATTTGAAAATGATAATGTGATTAGTGTTTCTATTCAAATGACTTCAAAAAAAGATTCCATCTACAATATACAAGGGAAGATGGCATACATCTTCCATCGACTGGCACTGAATCAGGAATTAGATGACATTTTTAAAACAAGGGAGGTCCACGATGACCTTCCAAGTAATCCAGACAGGCATCCAAAGTTACAGAATTTGGCGACCCTCCCTTGTTTTACAACTGAAAGTGCCCACTTCAACCTCTCAACTGCCTTGGACATTTGATTCTCTCTCTTAAATCCCATAGCTAACACGTTCCACAAACTCGAGTGAGGTTTTCCAACTTTCACAGCCTTGTTAACGACAGATTCTGCCTTTTCAAAAATACCCTCTTTGCAATAAGCAATAAGAAGGCAAAACAGTATCTGATTCTCACACACGGTGCTGCACTGTGACTCCCACTCAAATCTCTTCTCAGCACCCTCAATGTCATCCAGCTTTGCAAGACATGTAATTATGCACGCATATGATGCCATTGAATCATCTAAATTAACAGCTTTCTTTATAAGAAGAAATGACTCAATAATAGTATTTGAATTTTCATATTGCTTTTGGTCAAATTCTGCATATAAAATAACATAGCTACAATTTTGAAGGAAAAAAAGCTCATAGATTATTCAAGAGATAAGTCAAATCCAGTACCTGGAACACGGTAATATTGACAGATAATTTACCTAATTCTAGAGAAAACAAAATCAGCTGCTACTTTCATTTTTAATAATTTCATGCATCTCTCCATCAACCAATGTGTCCTCAGTTTCCATCTGATCAATGGCTTCAAAACGAAGAGTTTCCTTGTAAAAATTACTTCCTAATTTATCATAAATACTGGTGGAAAAATGACCCCGTTCTTGAAGTAACTTCAAAAACTCCTCTTCTGCTGCTCCCACATCATCCTGTTGTTTTAAATACTCAAGAATTGCTCTTAAAGTAATTGTATTTGGCATCCATCCAGGTCGATCTGCCAAGATTGCTTTCTTCATTGCCTCCACTGACTTTGCCATCTGACCGTTAGCTTGATAACCAGTTGCCAGATGATACCATGTGGTTGCATCGGGGACATTCCCACTCTCTACAAACCTGTCAACATATGCTTCAGCCTTTTCCAAATGACCCTTCCTGCAATAAGCACTGATCATAAAATTCGGCACCCGAACATCAAAAAATTGCTGCTCAGATTCCCACTCCTTAAAGATCCTCTCAGCGCCATTAATTTCATCCAACCTCATCAATGAGCTTATCATACATAAATAACTTGAGTTGTGAACTTTCCCCAAATTCTTACACAAATTCCACAGACGATATACTTCATCTATTTCCCCAGCATTAGCATATAAAGTAAGGAGAGTTTCATAGGTAATCCGTTTTGATTTACCACTAATGATAGGTTCCGATTTCCTCACCATTGTCAAACCCTTTTCAATTAAACCGGCTTTCAAGTACCACTTAGCTGCAGTAACATAAACTTGCCAATCCAAGGTGAGATCGGGATTAACTGCCATCTTCGATAAAAGTTTCTCCATTTCCTCTATGTTGGCAGTGGCACCATAAGCATTCAACTGAATGCTACAAGTGTATTTATCAGGTTTAATACCCTTTTGCTCCATCTCTTGCAATAACATTTCTAGTTTCTCAATTTTCCCCAGCTTAAAATAAAGCTTTAACATTACATTGTACGATAGCGACGTTTTTAGAAACCCAAACTCCCTCATCTTTAACATGAGGGCCTCTGCTTTTTCCAAATTTTTAAGGGATGCATAGCAGTTTAAAAGCGCGCCGTAAACTTGTAAACCTCTCAAATCATCAGGAATACCATTAAAATACTTCTCCACTTGTTCTAGGCCACGAACTCTTGAGATCAAATCCAACTGAATTGCAATGTCTCCAGGCGATACTTGGTGATTCCTTTGGTCACTCATCCATTCCGATACCTAAATTAAATAAATCGAAGAAGGACAAGCTTCAAGAGCATATTGTTTAACCATTATTATTGAGTCAAATTTCATTAGAGGTTGGCAACGTAGTTGAATATCGATCCAGTTAAAGTTGCATATGTTCTAAATTGAATACAAAATTTCAATAATAAACAATGAAGAACGATATTTATTTGATTAAAATCAAAATCAAAATCAAAGTAATATATGGTTGCACTTGCAAGTAGACTAAAATGTGGTTAGGAAATATTAACCTGGAGAGCGTGGCCGGGGCGGTTGTACTTACGGAGCATTTTGACCAAGACTTGGAGATCAGACTGCTTGAGATCTCTTCCTTGTTCGAGATACTGATCGAGGATCGCTGCCATTGAATTCGTTGGATGTCCGGCCCTTGAGATCCTACGGTAGATAGTGTCAGCTGGATCAGGATGTGAAGTGGAGGAATTGAACCCAGCACAGAACGTGGAAACCCTAGAAACCCCAAAACGACACCATGAATACGGTCGACGAAGACGAAGAAGCTTGTCCATCTTTGTTCAGAGTCGGAAGAAGAAATTGAAGGGTTTTACACGGGTTTAGCTATTTCTAAATCCCAACCTGTTTATTAATGGGCCTCTTCCCTAGGCCCATGAATTTTGGTGCATGTATAGATCCAATTTTACCTTACATAATGCTATACTTCCCAACAAATTATCCTAAAATTATGTACAATCCAACGTGACAGTCCAGAAAAAGAGATAAGAAAAGAAAAAAGATATAACAATTCATTAAATAAGATGGACTGCCACATTGGATTATACATATTTTTAGGACAATTTATTGAGAAGAGTAGCATTTATTTGATCAGTTTTAATATTTTTGTTTTAATTACATTTGCATTGTGTATCAATTGTTTGAAATTTAACTGGGTTTTGGTAAAATTTGGGAACTGGCAATATAAGATTTGAAGATGATAATGTTATTAGTGTTTATATTCAAATGACTTTACAAAAGATTCCATCTAGATGACATTTTCCATTGAATGGCACTGAATCAGCAATTAGATGACATTTTAAAACACGAGCGCTCCACACAGAATTAGATCTGAATTCTTTAAAATCTTATTCATGCAAAGAGCTCCAAAAGGACATGACCCAGTCCTAGAATCCTAGATTCAAGATCGAACCTTTTGTGTTTCTTCATTGGCAGATATACCATCCATTTTCATATGATCAAGAACCTCAGAAACTGATGCTCCGGTTGCAACACAAATCCTCACCCATCTGTGATAGATATCTCTGGTTAAAGGACCCAACTTCTTCAATAATCTTATCATATCCTCTGTTCCACCAACATCTCCTTGACCTTCCAAGTAATCCAGACAGGCATCCAAAGTTGCAGAATTTGGCGACCACCGTTGTTTTCCAACAGAAAGTGCCCTCTTCAACATCTCAGCTGCCTTGGCCATTTGATTATCTCTCTTATATCCCTTTGCTAACACGTTCCACAAACAGGCATAAGGTTTTCCACCTTCGAGAGCCTTGTTAACAGCAGATTCTGCCTTTTCAAAAAGACCCTCTTTGCAATAAGCAATAAGAAGGCAAATCAGTACCCG
Organism: Dipteronia dyeriana; assembly: GCA_032871835.1. Lineage (NCBI taxonomy): Eukaryota > Viridiplantae > Streptophyta > Magnoliopsida > Sapindales > Sapindaceae > Dipteronia > Dipteronia dyeriana. The sequence continues at coordinate 7,877,883 of CM065299.1, read as the reverse complement.
ATTATCACACACGGTGCTGCACTGTGACTCCCACTCCTCAATGATCTTCTCAGCCCCCTCAATGTCATCCAGCTTTGCAAGACATGTAATCATGCAGGCATATGATGGACCCATTTTTTCATCACCCTGTGGCTTTAACGTGTTCCAGGCTTGGTAAAGCTCATTCTTCATTCCAGTACCTGCCCAGTGAGTCAGAAGGAACTCAAGTGCCAATTTCCTTTTTTGAAGGTGCATCGTTTCCTCCATTTTCTTTAGCATTGGTAAGGCCTTTTCAATCAAACCTACCTTTAAATAGCCATTTGCTGCAATTGAATAAACTTTCCAATCAACATCAAAGTTGGGATCCTTCTCCACCCATTTCAAGACCATTTCCATCATGGAAATTTCAGATGCTGCAACATAAGCAGACATTACAATCTCCATCGTTTTCTTATCTTTAGGAATTCCCTTCTCCTCCATCTCCTGGATTAAAACCTCAATCTTATCATTTTCTCCGACCTTATAGTAAAGGGTGATCAACATGTTGTAAGGAAAAGATGATGTTGCGAAACCCATTTCCCTCATATACTGCATAATGGCTTCTGCTTTCTCAACAGATCTCTGCTGCACGTAGGCATGGAGAAGAGCACCATATACCTTGTATGTTTTTGCATCGTTTGGAACATTGTTGAAGTATTTTTCTGCTAGTTTTATTCCATGAATTTTACGAACCATATCCAATCTACCCGCAATATCACTAGGTGACAATGCAAGATTATGGTGATCAGTCATCCATTGAGATATCTGTATAACATAAAATAAAGAAGAGTAAAGTCGAGAACTAACAGTTTACACTTTATACAGTCAGCAACCATGTTAACACACTTCAACAACCGCGTGCTCGAACAGTTTAACCATTCAGTCACAGAGGGCAGCCTAATTAAGCCCTCCAAATCACGAGTTCACGACATACACCTCTACTCATACATTCATACATACATACCAGCATTCATAAGAAACTAGTCTCATAAATATCGTAATGGAAGTTTCACGTAAGACCACCCAAATTACTTTGATGTTTCAACAATGATGCAGTAGTAACATTTGCATACAATATATCAGAAAATTTGCAGGCATTTGAGTGTTTCTTCAATTTGGCCTTTTGTTACTAAATTTCCCAAATATCAACTTCATGCCCAAAACAGACTCATAGTTAGCATTATTAATCCTAATAAAATTACCATTTGCACAATCCAGCCTAAATTACAAAACATAAACTTGATTATCAAATACACTAGATACCACTAATCACTTCCACGTATTCGTACTGCTTGCACAATTAACAAAAAGGGGAAGAGAAGTTAGAAAGAACCTGCTGAGCGTGAGTGAAGCGCCTATAGCTCTTCATGATTTGAACAAGATTTCGAAGTTGTCTTCTATCAACACTTCTTCCTTCACTGACCCACTGCTCCAATACTGGTACTACTGAGGTTTTTGGGTCTCGGATGAGTTGAATCCGATCATAAAGCAACCCACTTGAACGAGTATGGATGTCGGTTTTGGTTTTGGTGTTTAAGAAGATTGAAGCTAATTTCCCAAAAGAATTCTGATGTTTTTGTTCAAGGAACTTGGTTGAGAATTGAAGCTTCATGTTTTCTCTCTTTTCCCTCCCTCAATTTATTCAACACTTGAAAGTTGAGAGCCAAGTGGGTTAAACAAAAAGGTTTGAACCAGGGGTGGAAAAAAAGAAAGAAAAGGAAATAGTCAGAAATATCGGTCTATTTATTAACAAAAATATCGTTCTGATAAAAAACAAAGTAACCATTCCCATGCAGTAGTAGGATCTCTCTCTTCTATTCATCTTCCTTCTCTCTCTATCTTAATTAGGGATAACAATTAAATTCAAAACCGTGAGATCTATCTGAACCCACTTGAAAAAGGTTTGGTACGTACAAGTAGAATCCGTGGATAAATTTAGGTTTGAAACCTAAACCCATCACGGGTTTAGGTTCGAGTTCGGGTGTGGAAAAAAAATCAAACCCGAATCCGTAAACCCGTTTGATTTAATAATTATTTAACAAATAATATAATAATAATTATTTTTATATTTCATTTTTGTCTTAAATCACATATAGTTGGTCCCTATCATGTATATTTTCAGATTTTTAAATATCTTTTATTATTATTATTATTATTATTATTATTATTATTATTATCTTTTGTCTCCATTTTCTTTTTTTCTCGATCTTCAACCCCCACACCCTCTCTTCAAAATTAAAACTCATCTTCTCCATTTATTTTCTCTGTAACTTATTTTATATTTTTTCATTTTCTCTAAAGTTTGAAAGAAGAAAACTAACGTGTATGGCTATCAGTGTCTAGGTTTGACTCGGACCGAGTTACGTACACAGGAGTGAGTCACTTTGGAACAACATATTCTCAGGAGTTTACGGGTTCATGGACGGGTCTGGATGTTGCTAAAATCCGCGGGTGATACCTGAACTTGAACCTACTAGATTTCGTGGGTTCGTGAATGAGTTTGGATGTCATTTTCTTTCATGGGTTTGGGTTTGGTTTTTCCGAAATCTGTCTGAACCTGAACCTGACCCATTGCCATTCTTGCTCTCAATCTCTCTCTCCATCTTTATCTTAAAAATAAAACGAAATAAAATGACACAACTACTCTCAGAGTACAAATAACTCAAGCTTCAATAAAACAGAGTCAACAAGTTGCTATACTTGCATTTTAAATTTGGTTTCTTTTATAGTACAATTGAATTTCAAATCACAAATATTGAAAAAAAAATTACTATAAAATAAATCTCAGGTTTCAAGATCAAATTTGACTTGATTACAAATTTATACAGCCAAAATCAAAAATAAGATTCAACTTATTTTCTTTCGGTTTTTGAGTCTGTTTAGCTTTTAAAAGATGTCATAAGTTTAATATTAAATATATTTAATGTTTGTTACACTTATTCATTTAATTAAATAAATTCATTTTAATAGACAAAATATGTGTAATGCATGATACTTTTATTTCACATTAATATTTAATGCATAAATTTTATTTCTCATATTGATATTCAATGTACTATGCATATATTGTTTTCGTATTTTTATGTATATACATATCAATATAACTGATATTTTTATTTGGTATATAATTATTATTTTACTTAATTATCATTTTGTGTTTAATTAAATTAAATTTTATATTTTTTTGTTTCATAATTTAGATCAATAAAATTTTAAATTTTAAATAAAATTTATTAAAATTGAAAATAATATATAAAACAGTATAATACTCCTGTAGCAAAACGCGAGCCATTTTACTAGTTTATTCTATTACATATCACTTACAAAAATTCAAAATTAAAATGTTAAAAGTGAAAATTCTTAATTTATTATTTCATATTTATTTTATTCAACACCAATAGTCTGTTATCGGCTTTCATTTTATTACTTTATTTGGTCTGAAAAGATATTAGAATTTTAAATTTTAAATTTAAATATATTTTGTTTAATTTATATCGGATAACGGTAGACATCTAACACTTTTACACATCATTTACATCCAACTTGATATGGCAGCTGACATGACACTTCCTTGTCAGCTGCCACATCATTACACCAAATGAGTTAAATTAATTATTATTTTTTTACATTTCTTAAATCTAGTACTTTAATAAAAAATATATATATGATGATGTGGTGATGTTGCAGTTGACAAGAAAATATCATGTCAACTGTCGCCTCAAGTTAGATGTAAAAGATGGAAAAAAGTGTTGGATATCTACCGTTATCCACATATATTTCATATATGAATCGGTCAATAACTCATCATGCCATATATTTCCAATAAATGATAAACTATTTGATATAAATTTTAAATTGTTTAAAAATTTTAAAATAAAATTTCAAGAACAGTTTGACCGAACCGAACCAATATGATTTGATATAGTCTGAAAATGAGATTGGTCCAAACCGATTCGTTTTTTAAAAAACCAAAATTTTTGGTTTGATATGGTTCCAGTTGAAACCAGACCAAACCATAATCAGCCCTCCATCATATTTTACCCGTTAGTTACCACTTAATAAAATTACTTTTATTAAATTAGTAAAAACAAAAATGAAACTATATTTCCTATCATATTTTATAAATATTTTAAGACCATATTATTTTAAAACTGGCTTTTAGTTTCTATGTTTGTATTCAAAATTGTTTTAGAAGCAAAACATTTTTTTTATCCTTTATTTGCAAACATAAAATTTTCATGTAAATTCTCAATTTGGAACTTTTTCTTTTCTTTTCTTATTGTCTACATTATACTATAAACATCATGAAAGTCTGCGGTGATGGCATTTGAATTTCGGACTTCAATCTGAAACTTGGAAATCTAACTCATGCAAAGAGCTCCAGAAGGCTATAAACTTTGCCCAGTTTTAAGGATCTTGTCTATTTCTTCATCAACAGAAAAGCCATCCATTTTCATCTGATCAACAACCTCAGAGACTGAATCTCCAGCTGCGACACAAGTCCTCAGCCATCTGTGATATATATCCCTCGTCAAAGGACCCGACTTCTTTAATAATCTAATCATTTCCTTTACTCCATCGACATCTTCTTGACCTTCTAAGTAATCCAGACAGGCATCCAAAGTTACAGAATTCGGAGACCATCCTTGTTTTCCAACTGAAATTGCCCTCTTCAACATCTCAACGGCCTTTGGCATTTGGTTATCTTTCTCATATCCTACAGCTAAAACATGCCACAAACTGGCTTGAGGTTTTTTACCTTCAAGAACCTTGTTAACAGCAGATTCTGCCTTCTCAAAAAGACCCTCTTTGCAATAAGCAATAAGAAGGCTAATCAGTACCCGATTGCCACACATGGCAGTGCACTGTGACTCCCACTCCTCGAAGATCTTCTCAGCTTCCTCAATGTCATCCAGCTTCACAAGACATGTAATCATGCAGGCATATGATGAACCGAATTGTCTACCCTGTGGCTTGTACATGTTCCAAACTCCGTAAAGCTCGTCCTTCATTCCAGTACCTGCCCAGTGAGTGAGAAGATACTCAAATGTCAATTTCCTTTTTGTACGGTGCATCATTCCCCCATTTTCTTTAGCATTGGCAAGGCCTTTTCAATTAAACCAACCTTTAAATACCCATTTGCTGCGATTGAATAAACCTTCCAATCAACAACATAGTGTAGATCCTTCTCCATCCATTTCAAGACCATTTCCGTGAGGGAAATGTCAGATGTTGCAACGTAAGCAGACATTAAAACCTCCCTCATTTTCTTATCATTAGGAATCCCCTCCTCCTCCATCTCCTGGATTAAACCCTCAATCTTAACATTTTCTCTGATCTGAAAGTATAGGGTGATCAACATGTTGTAAGGAAAAGATGATGTTGCGAAACCCATTACCCTCATCTTCTGCATAATGGCTTCTGCTTCCTCACCAGATTTCTGTTGCACGTAAGCATTGAGAAGAGCACCATATACCTGACATGTTTTTGCATCGTTTGGAACACTGTTGAAATATTCTTCTGCAAGTTTTATTCCTTGAACTCTATGGACCATATCCAACCTATGTGCAATCTCACTAGGTGACAATGCAAAATTATGACGATCAGTCATCCATTGAGATATCTATATAACACAAAATAAATAAGAGAGATTAATAACTAACAGTGTACACTTTATCAAGTTCATCCATTTGCAGTCATGTTAACACACTTCCACAACTGCATACTCGAACAGTATCTGGTCATGGAAGGCAGCCTAATTAGGCCTTCTACATCACGACATACGCATCCACACGTATACACATACATACTTATCATAACATTTTCGAAAATGATGATAAACATCTCTACATCAGTAAAATTTTCATACAATATATCTCCAAATTTCCAGGCATATTCCCGTGTTTTTTTCGATTTGGCCTTTCAATACTTAATCTCCCAAAATTTACATTATGCCAAAATCACAGTTAGCTATATGCATTCTAATTAAATTATTATTTGCACAATTCAGCCTACAATGCAAAACGTAAACCTGATTATTAAATAAACTAGAAACTAAATCAGAACGAATTCAAATCTATAAAGAAATTTGTGTAAAAAAAAAAGCATAGCAGAATCCAGGAATTTCGTAGAGCATGCATATACATCACCGAGCTAAGCGATTAACAAAAAGGGGAAGAGTAGTGGAACCTCGAGAGCGTGATTGAAGCGTCTAAGGTTCGTCATGATTTCAACAAGATTTCGAACCACTATCAATGCTTCTTCCTTCACTAACCCATTGCTCCAGTACTGGTACTACTGAGGTTTTCAGGTCTCGTATGACTTGAATCCGATCGTAAAGCAGCTTACTTGAACAAGATTGGGTTTCTGTTAGGGTTTTTGGTTTGGTTTTGGCGGAGAAGACTGAAGCTTTGGTTTGGGTTTTGGTGGAGAAGATTGAAGCTAAAACCCCAAAAGGATTTTGATGTATTTGTTGCAGGAATTTGGTTGAGAATTGAAGCTTCATGTTTCTTTTTCCCTCTTCGTATTTCGCTCAGCTTGTTTAAGAATTGAGAGAGATAGAGAGACAGGGTTGAACGGCAAAAAAAATTATTGGTACTATTTGAGGGGTGTGTTGTGTAAATATCATAACTTTATCGATGTATGTTTAAAAGATACTAAAAGAGTCTTTGAGGCAAAAATACCTCGAAATATTTTAACAGTTCCGGTAGTTGTCGTTTTCAAAGTCAGAGAGAAGCAACAGTCAAACCGACGGGAAACAAATCGACGGTGAAGTGACCGGAACAACTGCGATTGACAAAGGTAAGATTGGTTATTTTTCATCGTTTTTGTTGTTGTTGACTTTCATTACATGTTAGAATTGAGTTTTGTTGATAGAATTTGTAAAAAGCCGGTTAAAATAGAGATGTGAGAATGGTTGTGGTTTAGGTTAGGGTTTGTAATTTGGTTGAATATCAGTTGGGGAAGATGAAATCTGAATTTTTGAGATTTTTTTCAAGAAAATCGAGTTTACTTGATTAGTCGAGCTATTTTTATCATGAAAATTAGGTTTTGGTAGATCGAGGTTTTTGGAAAAGGAATCGAGCTTTTTTTAAAAAGAATCGAGCCATTTTGAAAAGGATCGAGCTTTTTTGAATAGGTTTCGAGTTTTTTAGAATAGGTTCGAATTGATTTAGAATTAGATCGAGCTTTTTTGAAAAGGGATCGAGCCATTTTGAAAAGGAATCGAGTTTTTTTAAATAGGTTCGAGCTGTTTTTGAATTGGATCGAGCCTATTTGAAAAGGGATCGAGCTTTTTTGAAAAGGGATCGAGCTTTTTTAAAAGGGATCGAGCTTTTTTAAAAGGGATCGAGCTTTTTTAAAAGGGATCGAGCTTTTTTAAAAAGGGATCGAGCTTTTTTAAAAAGGGATCGAGCTTTTTTAAAAAGGGATGGAGCTTTTTTTAAAGGGATCGAGCCTTTTTGAAAGGGATCGAGCCTTTTTGAAAAGGAATCGAGAGTTTTTTTAAAAGGGATCGAGCTTTTTTTAAAAGGGATCGAGCTTTTTTTAAAAGTGATGGAGCTTTTATGAAAGTGATCGAGCTTTTTTGAAAGGGATCGAGCCTTTTTGAAAGAGATCGAGCCTTTTTGAAAGGGATCGAGCCTTTTTGAAAAGAAATCGAGTTTTTTTGAATATGTTTCGAGCTTTTTTGAATAGGTTCGAGCCGTTTTTGAATTGGATCGAGCCTATTTGAAAGGGATCAAGCTTTTTTGAAAAGGGATCGAGCTTTTTGGAAAAGGGATCGAGCCTTTTTTAAAAGGGATCGAGCCTTTTTTAAAACTTTTCAAAAGGGATCGAGCTTAGTTAAAAAGGGATCGAGCTTTTTTTAAGAGTGATGGAGCTTTTATGAAAGGGATCGAGCCTTTTTAAAAGGGATTGAGCCTTTTTGAAAAGGAATCGAGCTTTTTTGTAAAGCAATCGAGCTGTTTGAAAGAGATCGAGCCTTTTTGAAAAGGAATCAAGCTTTTTTGTAAAGCAATCGAGCTGTTTTGAAAGGGATCGAGCCTTTTTGAAAAGGAATCGAGCATTTTTGTAAATCAATCGAGCTTTTTTGAAAGAGATCGAGGTTTTTAATAAAATTCTGTTTAATGATGTTGTATTTCTGTTATATTGCAGATGAGAATTAGGTTGAGGGATTCACTTAAAACTCCAGAAGGATACTGGTACGAGGGCAAATTGACACGACACAACCATTTTGATGCCCTCGCCCATATAGACCCCACGCTGAACCGTGTCCCTGTACAATTTGCAGATGAAGACCGTCAGCGGTTCATGGCGTCATGTTTCGGGCATTTCCTGACGATGCATAGGGAGATGAAGTTTTCCGGTGGTATTATCCATCGGTTGCTTTTGAGGGAGCTCCATCATAACAGCCCCACAGATGAGATGCACTTCATGTTAGGAACCCAGTCGGTGAGGTTTTCGAAGGTGGAATTTTGCCTGATCACCGGACTGCGGTTTGGAGTTGTACTAGAGACCACAATGTATGCAGCAGTGGAGAATGGCATACATGAGCGGTACTTTCCTGGAGCCGAGGAGGTGTCGCTGGAGCAGATTAGGGGTGTTGTCACCGGCACAGATTTCGGACAGACGTACGATGCTGTCAAGCTCTACCTCTTATATATGCTGAACTGGATACTGATGGGGGTGGATGAGAGATTCAAGATTCCAGTTTGGCAGTTTCGGCTGGTTGAGGACCTCGATGAGTTCCCGTGGGGTGCCCACGTGTACAGGCATTCTATTCACTCATTCAAGCATGCGCTTGACGGGCGAATAGACGGGTTCGAGCGACGCCGGCAGGAAAAGGGCGCTGATGTACACATGGTGGAGACCTACAACATATACGGTCTTTCTTATGCCCTGTTGGTAAGAAGTTCGAACTACAAATTGTACTTTATTATTGGTGCCCAAAATTGTATGGATACTTATCGTACTTATCTATGATGCAGATATTTGCTTTGGAGGTGATCCCTGAGTTGTCCAAAGAGATCGGTGTCCGGAGGGTTACTGATCTGACTCCCCGTATTTTGAAGTGGGAGTTGACCAAACAACCGAAAGGGAAGAAGCTAGCAAAGATTTTCAAAGCCAGGGTATGTATTTATTTTGTTAATGTTTTTATTAGTTAGTATTTGTACAATGACATTGTTCTAACTAATATTTCAGATATTTACGATCAAGGAACTGGTGCCGACACCAGCAGAGAGACAAGCACCGTACTATGTCTGCCTAGACGAGGGGGGGAGCCTGTATGTAGAAGATGACATGGATGATATGCCGCCTGAGGTCCCTGATCAGATCACCTTAGGCGGGATCAGTGGTACAGACAGGACCATTGACAGTGAGGGATCTGAGCCCGCTGCTGGGGTTTGAGACCCAGTGATAGTGAGGGATATGAGACAGACCCTTAACGAGAAAGGCATAGGCATAGGCATAGGCATAGGCGGGTTCGGTTTTCCACCCCTGGACATGGTACATCTGCAGGGGATTCCCGTGGGGGCGTTGGACGTGATGGAAAGGTAAGTTGAAAACAAAGTTAAGTGTTTTTTATTAACATGTGCTGATAGTTTTTTACTAACAATGTAGACATGATTTCAGGCTCCGTAGACTGAAATGTTGAACGATGTACGTGAAGCCCTCCGGAAGAGCGACGAGGATCGATAACGTCAACACTTGGAGTTGTTGGATATGATCCGAAAGAGTGATGAGGATCGTCAGCAGCAACACCCGATTGTTACTGGATATGATCCGGGGGCTTCAAGGTTTGACCTTAAGTACACACAGGGATGACCCCCCACCTCCTGATCAATTATTTAGTCCGAGGGTCGACTGATAGGTTTACGGGAGGGGGGGGGGGGGGGGGGGGGGGGGACAGACACCCAGCTCAGCGGTCCCCCCTACCTCCCATCACATTGATCCCCCCACCTCCTAGCACATTGATTCAACCACAACGGTCCCCTCTCCCACCTAGCACGTCCGTGGCGTCGGAGCAGTCCCCTCCCCCACCCAGCACGTCCGTGGCGTCAGAGCCATTCCCTCCCCCACACACCACGTCTGTGCCGTCGGAGCGGTCCCCTCCCCCTACCCAGCAAGTCCGTGGCGTCGAAGTCGTTCCCTCCCCCACCCAGCACGTCCGTGGCGTGGGAGCTGTTCCCTCCCCCACCCAACACGTCTGTGGCGTCGGAGCAGTCCCTTCCCCCACCTAGCACGTCCGTGGCGTCAGAGCCGTTCCTTCCCCCACCCACGTCCGTGCCGTTGGAGCTGTCCCCTCCTCCAGGTGAAGCGTTTAGGTAAGCGCGGATGACAGTTGGTTACCCCTTACACAGATCCATTCCGTCCAAAGAGGTTGAAGACACGGCCCGAGTCCGTGGAACATATTTTTGACCCCCACGGACTAGTGGACGCTGACCACCTTGCGGCATACAAGGCCTTCAAAGGAACATCAACGGGGAACAGTGAGTCCAACTTTTTATAATACAAACGGATGTACATTTCTTGTTTATTCTAATTTATGTAGAGCTAAGGTAATTCAATCATTAAACAGACGTGATGTGGACGTCCTGTCACCAATTACCGCGGGAAGGTTCGTGCGTATGCAGTCCAACTAAATGGACGTGCAGGAACTGTACGTATTTATTATATTTCATATTAACTTTTGTGTAAGTATTGTTGAATTGTTAACAATTACGGTGGTTTTATTGTTTGTCAGCATATGGATGCATACCTCAATATTCTTCGCAAGCGTCAGTGAGGATTCCACAATGTGTACAACCAGAGGATCAACGTGTTGGATACACAATTTTATGTAAGTAGTTATAACATTTGGGAATCACATCGGATTTTATTCACTCATTCATAATACGATCTTGTCAATGCTTGTACAACCACTTATGTTGTACATGTGGGAGAGGATGATGCCTTGTGATTCCCACGGTGCTGTAAGCACGGTAAGGTGGAATGTGTTACAGTCCCGATGGTTCGAAGAGGACATTCTCAAGGTCGGTGGAGCAACCACGAGTGGAAACCGCCCATGGCACGAGGTTGACCAAGTAAGTATGATTGAGATGATTTTAAAAAAAATTGTAAGTATATCCTCAACTAACACGGCATGCAAACTATTACATGTGTTGATTCCGTGCAACATTGGGGCCCAACATTGGCTGGTGGTGAGCGTCGACCTTTGTCACGGGAAGATTGATATTTATGACCCCTGAAGACAGGAAGTCCCTTATCAGATCAGGCACCAACAGGTCCAGCCATTACGGTGGTTTTTACCCTCCATGTTGAGTGATGTAGGGTTCCACACAGAACGGCGACTTAGTCGTCGGGCGTTCACTCAGGAAAATAAGCCCTTCTCGGTCAGCCTGGTGCATGCTTCTACAGTCCCCTAACAAAAGAAATCGTAAGACATTCTATTTCATTCACGTGTTTAGATATTCTTTATGAACGATTTCTAATGATGTTTTATGTCCCGAATTGTAGAGGTAACTGTGGTCCCCATACTTTGAGAATTATCGAGTACATAGTGGCGACCCGAAGGCCTTTTGATTAGTCAGAGGACGACATGAGGATGATTCAGGAAAAAATGGCTGTGGTGATTTTTGCTAACTCTAGGCCCGCCAAGTGATTTTTTGTATATTACCATTTTAGTTGTACACAGACATGTAATTAATTCATGAATATTAATTCTTTCATTATTTATTTATTAATATTAATTAATTCATTAATAAATAATTATTGCAATTCCAAATTATTACAATCTGATACACTTCCGAAAGTTTTCAATGTGATCAAAAAATTGTCATTCATTCTCTTTTATAGTCAATGTTAGGGCACGTTTGTTTGTTGTGTCCAATTGAATGACAGATGCTACACTTGCGACGGTATTCATCGGGAACAGCTGTTCTTGTACCTTTATTAATCATCGATGGATTAGAACATCTCCTGAAATTATGCCCTGGTTGTCCACATCTTCTACAGGATTATGTAGTTGTCCTCTCCGAAGATGAGACATGGCGACCCGCCGTCGGGCGTCCTGCTTGTCTCCTAGAGTTTGGATTCAAAATCACCCTCTAAGCAATGTCAGATGGCACAAACCAAGTGGAAGGATGGCCCACCAGCATAATAGGAACCTACTACGCGTTAATAAGTGTTTGTGTCTTGTCGTAGTCCGCACACAAAGTTGTGAAGTCAAAGTTTCGCTCCCTGTAAAAAACATTGAAAACGATCAGCTTCACCAACAAAATGATCAGTAGGTTTTCAAAGTTGTGAAGTCCAAGTTACAGTAATCTACCGTGCCTTCGAAGGGATTGAGAACATGGAAAATGATCCATTTGAAATTTGTTGCAAGTACAAGTTTTCCGAGCTAAGTCAACAGTCCACTATTTTTCAGACCGCTTGACTGAAAAAATGTTCCAGTCAACTGGATTTACTGTCAAATAACCACACTTCTCAACACGTTTTCAGAGAACAAGATGTGCTGCGTCGGTCAACTGATGACGCATGGTTTGTGCAGCTCTATAGCGATCATGAAACCACCGTTGCAACATATACCTAATGAACTCAGCCAGAGTCAACATAGGCAGTTGGCGTGCAAATTTTAGGCATGAGTTTATACATTCTGCAGCATTAGTGGCCATCACCCTATACCTTCTTTCCAGGCAGTGTACACGGGACCACTTGTGTGGACCGACATCAATGACATAATCATATGCATTCTGGTGCAAGTTTCTTAACTCTTACATATGCTGGTTATATTCAAACTCAGTGTATGCGCGGGCTGCTTTGTCTATTATTACGGCAACATCCTTCCTATGAAATCGCTTTTTGACATTTTCAGCAAAGTGTCAGCAACATATGGTATGAGTGGCATAAGGGAACACTTTAGAAATCCCTGCTTCAATGCTTGCATGCCTATCGGAAATGAAAACTAACTCATCAATATGACCTAGGGCACCCTTCAAGCAATCCAAAAACCATTCCTTCAAGCAATTGGATACACCTGTTTGTTCCCATCTTGTGATGTTGCAACAAACATTATACCCCGGAATCGTCCCTTCAAATGGGTACCATCAACGGTAATGACTGGTCGCATACACGTTCGGAATCCTCTAAGTGAGGCACCAATCGACATGAAGAAGTATAGAAATGTACCATCTTTGTCGCACTGTAAGTCAGTGATTGTGTTGGGATTTTGTTGTTCCAAAACGTAACCAAATGATGGAAACAGTTGGAAGGTTTCCTCATGCGTTCCATATGTCAGTGATAATGCATAATCGAGGGCGGCGTGTGCCTTACTATACATGATTCGGATTCCATACATTGATTTCATGTCAGTGATTATGTCCTTCGGACGCATTAGTCGACCATCTTGTTGTTGAAGTCTAGGTGCAATAACTTCTCCAATTGTGACTGCACTAGCTTGTCGATGCCCGCTGTGAATTTTCTCTAACGGACAAGTGTGTTCGTTGACAAAACTTCTTACTTGAAAGTATGTGCCTTCATCTCTCATCACCGCTCTTAACTTCCACGTACAATTTCCCATCAAACAAACTAGATGTAATGTTGTCTTATTGGACCTTTTCACCTTCCACTAGAAGTTCTGCCGTATTGCAAAATGGCCTACTAGTCTCTTCAAATCCTTTTTCGTTGTAAAAAACTGGCCTTTATATATCATGCTTGTAGGTTTATCTTCAAACAAGTTCATGCTTCAACCAATACCAAACGAGTATGATTCTTCTCATGGAATAACCCATGTTCTTGCATTATCTGAATGATCTGCGGTTACATTAGCCCTCCCCTCGGAGGTCCCAACCATATCTGGTGCACTGGAACTAAATCTGTGTACATGTCTTACACGTCTTTTCGTTTCGACAGGTTCTGCATTATCCTGATTGTCCTCAACATTTTCTACAGAATTAAAATTGCCCTCATTATCCACCTTATGATTCACCCCAACATTCAGTGCTGTATTCTCCTCATTGTTGATGTCATTGTAGATCTCATTATATTGGTGGTTGTACTCTCTACCATTCATCTCAATATGACAACCAAATACATCGTCGAATTGAGGTTCCGGTCTATTATCATGGGCGACTACTTCCGGTGGGACAACACATATGTTTTCCCGACCATCAATCCCACTTCTTTCTGTGAACAACTGGTTGCTTCCGCCTGACGATCGAAATTGTTGGGTGTTATCAGGATGAGGGATATCTTCACCAATGACACCTCCTGCTGGCCTCTCGATTAGACTAACGCATACTTGAGGGATCACCCTATATTCCCCTAGCATAAACTGAACATCGTCATTGTTTCTTATAAATGTACGACATGTAGTCCCAGGAACAATTGATAGAGACTGTAGCTCAGCACTGTATTTGTTCTCATCAAACTTCACAATGGTTTGCACGATCGATACCAGTTCATCGTAACTCAAATTCTTTGACACATAGAAACCTTGGTTATCGGAACCTAAATACCTCTGATTTTCGTCTGGTAATTGCTCCCATCGACCGTTGTAAGATATGACTATTCTCACCCTCTCCATTGTCCTGTCAAAACCGACATCAAAAACCATTAATAAGGAAAAAATATTTCATATTAAATTTACAATTATAAAGGATTAAACAAAAATCAAAAGTGTAAGATATGAAGCTTTTTTAAAAAACTGATCGAGCTTTTTTTGTACATGATTGAGCCGTTTTTGTACATGACATGGCTGTTTCTAACGGGATCGAGCTTTTTTTGTTCAAGACCGATCTCTTTTTCTACGTAATCGAGCTATTTAATATATGGCTCCAGCTTTTTTTCATATGGCTCGACCTTTTACTTTTACGGATCGAGCTTTTTTTTGAGGAATCGAGCTTTTTTGTGAGGGATCGTGTTTTTTTTTTGTGTGGTATCGAGCCTTTTTCAAAAGGGATCGAGCTATTTGTGTGAGGGATCAAACTTTTTTTGGCAGGGATCGAGTTTTTTTCTGATGGATCGAGCCTTTTTTTGAGGGATCGAGTTTTTTTTGGAAATGATAGAGTTTTTTTTCTGATGGATCGAGTTTTTTTTGCCAAGGATCGAGTCTTTTTTCCAGGGATCGAGCTTTTCTTTTTACGTATCCAACATCTATTTTTGGAATCGAGCTTTTTTTAGAATTTTGTCGAGACTTTTTTTCACATTTCCGAGCTTTTTTACAAATGTTTCGACCTTTTTTTCAAACAAATCCAGCTTTTATGCCTAAGATTATAAACCTGTTTGCACCACTACAACTCAACTCGCCCAAATATATATACAAAAAAATATGCATACATGTTCATTTATTCTTTGTAAAACGTTTACAACTCCAGGACATAAACATAAAAATTTTGAGACAACATGTTCATAAATGTTCATACAGTGTTATACCACACAGAAATACAATAAAAAAGGAAATGAAGATCAGAAATATTATTTTACCTTCTTGTGCAAAATATGGAATATGTGCAATATCTGGAATGTAGCTCGTTTTGTGAAGAAAAAATGGAGTAGGTGATTGATTTTCACACAACTTTATTAGACCATAGCCTTTAAAGAATAAAATATCGATTATTTAAGAGCAATTTTGGTAGCTCACCATAATAGGTGCCTTTTAAACTTAACTTATTATAAAGGTGACATCACTGTAAGTGACCAACAAAAAGGTGACATTCTTCACCATTTCGACTTTAACAGGGTTGTAACTTTTAAGCAAGTTGTAACTTTTTAGACCAAAAATAATAATTACAATTTTTATATATTTCTGATACATGATTTTTTTGTTTTGTTTTACAATTTAATTTTTTCTTAAAAGAAACTATACTATTTCTAAGTTTCTATGTTTGCATACGAAATTGTTTTTGAAAAATACATTTTCTTGCATCCTTTATTTTCAAACATAAAAAAAGGATGATTGCATATCTAGTCTTTCTCCATGTTTAGTTTTTAGGAAATAACCAATTGTAAATATAGCCTTTCCTAATGTTTAGTCTCTTTTCAATAAACCCCTGTAAAATATCGAAATTACCCTCTTACAAAGTGAAAGGATGAAACCACCCTTATCTTCTTCTCCTTCAGCTGATTAAAGAAAATCAAAATGACTGACTTAATCTTCTCTATCCATGGTTCTCCAACCGGAATCGGTCACCCATTCTTCCAAAATTCCATCCAATCGGTGACTTATCCTTCCCATTTCAAATCCCATTGTTCTTACTGTCCATCGGAATCTACTGCTCTTCAAACCCATCATCCTCTCTGCTGGAATCTTGCTTCCGATCGAAATATTGCTAGCGATCGAAATATTGATAGGACAGTGCCACCATCTCCTTCAATCGAGCTTATACTATCAAGTTTGAAATCGACCTAACACTATCAAGTTTGAAATCGACCATAGTTAATGTAAGTTTAGGTTTAAGTTTGACACAGTCAATTGACCATGCACTATCAAGCCACTTCTTCTGGGTCTGTTATGTTAGGGTTTATGTCCTAAAAATGTAATTTGTAAATGGATTTATGAAATAAATAAAAGGAAAAGTTCAATTCATTATTGTTGTGTTGTTTATTTTATAACTTGTGCATATATTTAACATCCAAGATTGCCGGATGTAATCTCAAACTGTGTATATGAGTGTCATATACGGATGAATACAGTAAGAGACGTGCAATCTAAAGAGTCCATAGATATCAATTAAAGCTGGGTACTTTATTTGTGGTTAATCTATAGCTACGGTCCATTCCGTAATGTTTGATGATTCTATCCTGAATCATTCATATGGGATATGGGAATTGAGGCACCTTGTATGATGTGATCATATAGGACTGAGCTATGATCTATATGAATCTCTCACCAAGATCCGTTTACCGATGAGACTCATATATATCAACTAATGATGGCTATATGTGGGTGATCTTAATCCTGAGTGTCTTATCGACTCCTTCAGGTTAGATCGTGGTCTTTGATATACCATGGGTGAGGTTGGATGCTATTCCTGATCAATATACTCCGTATATTGGGATTACGGTTTGGTTTGTGGCTGGAAAGGTTTGTACACAATAGTGGAATCCACTCATTCTTGTGAGAAGTAGATGGTAGTTCCCTTAAGGGTTGATTCGGGGCTTGGACAATATGAGCGCTCTCCTAATTCTGTAACGAAATAGGATTTATTGTTCATTAAAGAATCAATGATACTTAAAGGATATATGTAATTAGAGAGGTATAACGGACATTATGACCCATCTCTAATTATGAACTATTGTGGAGGATCACACCATGTGTAATAGCTATATCGATGGACACTGAGTTGTATCGGTCTGTGTAAAAACGTCTGCAGTTGAGAGAGTACAGCTTCGGGTTTCTGTGGAATAACACCGGAGTTAATAATCAAGGAATATTAATTAAAGAGTTTAATTAATGATTCAGAAGATTATTGGAGCTCAAAATACTGTGGGTCCATTAGGTCACCTTGCTAGCCCGATTGATTTAGGTATCAAGGGTCACGGTTAATTAATTGGATTGTCCATTTAATTGTGTTACAAAAGTGACACGTATATATTCGGGAATTAATTGAATAATGAGATTATTTAATTAATAAATGTTAATAGTTAAATTAATTAAATAATTAGATTATTTAATTATATTGATAATTATGAATTATTAATTAACTATTAATTGGAGGGTGTTAGTTGATATATGAATTTATGTAAAGATAAAATAATAGTATTATTTTATTTTTTCTAAATCATTTATCTAAGTATTTGAATTTAAGTTTAAATTTAAAATATTTATTATCACTTTCAATATATTTGATATGTTTGAAAAGGATAATTAAAATATATATATTAATTATAACACAAGAGATCGTATAGGATACAATCATATATATATATATATATATATATATATAAATGACGTTGACTTTTATAAACAAAAAATAAAACACCGCAAAAGTTAAATAGATATATATATATTTTCTGTTGAAAACAAAGGTGATGCAGGCGCATTTTTTTTTTTTTTAGAAAAAGTGGTTTTGCTTTTTTTTTTTTGTGGTATACTGATACACGAAAAAAAAAAAAATCAATATATATTTTTTACATGAGATGCTATTCATGTGAGCATGAAATCAATACACCAAATTGAAAAGAAAGAGTTTTTTCAAGTATTTCTCTACATCCTCCATTTAAGTTTCTGAGATCGTGACACACCCACACGCAGTTACCAGTCCCGGGAGATAGCGAGGAAGATCGAGTGGTTCAGACAGGAGCACATTGTAAAGTGAATGAGCTTCCAAACGTTGGTAAGATTGGTTCAGACAAAAACATAACGTAAACTGAAGGAGCCTCAAAACGTTGGTATGTTCTTCTGATTTTATTGATTACAATTTCATGTGTATACATATTGTATGTATTTGTTCCGAAAAATAATTACGATCCAAAGTTCACTGGTCCCAGATACAGATTATGATATGTATAAAAAATTTTAAAACCTAGTTCCGCTGCGTAACCGGTGAACGGGGTTCCAACAATTGGTATCATAGCCAATTTATTTTTCGGAACAGGAAATTGTTTTTCGATGCTCCTGTATGTATGAATTGTGTAGGCACAATTTAAATTGACTGTATGATGTTTTTGTATGTATATATATTTTTTTAATTTATAAAAACATGATTGATCATTAATTATATGGTACTGTGGATTTAGGGTTTATGAGTTGTATTATTATTATCATTTTATTTTTTGTTTATATATGTTTTTATTTTACTATTATTGTATTTTAAATAATAATAATAAAAATTGTAACCTCTAAACGAAGAACTGGAAACGCGCGCGACAGCGGTACTATTCACCGATACTGTTCACATGTACTGTTTATCGGCACTGTTCACAGGCACTATTCATCATACCGTGTCACCGCACTGTTCTCAGGTACTGTTCATCGGCAATGTTCACGGAGGTACTGTTCACCGTACTGCTCACCCGCCGTACTGTTCACGCATGGTTCCGTTGGCAAGTGTTGCCCAAGTGCGTTCCATGCAGATTTCCCGTTACGAATTTATGAGATGAATCGGAGTGACCTGAAAAGACTAGAAGACTCGGAAATTACAAGAAGACCAAGGAATGCCTTGGGATTTTTTTTGTAATTTTAGATTCCAATTTTTTAGGTTAAATAATCCACAGTACTCGATCAATTCATGTATGCTTTATATTATGTGATGATAAAAGCATTGTCAAACATACGTATGTCATTCAGATTAGATGTGCATACACAAATATATTTGATATGTCATACATGAATCATAACCTGATATTTTATGTATTTTTTTAATGTGATTAAAATGAGCAATATACATAACTGGCTATGAATAATGAGATTAGTTTTTAATGGTTAGAAAACTTGGTAATTCTTATTAATATTAATTTAGTTATTAAAGAGTTTAATAAGTTAGATTAATAGGGTCATTTTTTGTAATTAGGATTAATGTGATTAATTACCTAATAATAAATGATCCAAATAAAGTGTTAAGGTTTTAATAGTTAAAACTTGATAAACACTAACATAATAATCTAACCCTAGTAAATAGTTTACAAAGACTTAGATTATTCACTAATAGATTAGATTTTTAATTGTTAAAAATTATTAATAATTTATTAGTTAATTAGAATTTGGTTCTAATTAGTTAATGCGCTAAATAACTTGATTAAAGTTAGTCGTTTAATCCTGTAGAGTCTAGGTGCATTAACGGTCAATAGAAAACCCTAATTTTAAAATAGTGAGTGGGAGAGGGATATATGACATATATATCCCGCGGTCTTCATCATTAGTTCAACACCGTGAGATCCGAGTGGGGCCTCGTGACGGCTTTGCTTTCGTCCTCCCTAAAGAGGGTTTCCGCAAAGGTCAATACCAAGGTTGACTTCCTAACGGATTGGATTTCTAAGGGTATTTCGGGATTGACCGATCATAATGCGACAATTCTCGAGTTAAGCTTGTGAGATCTGAAATGATGGGTTATACTCATAAAGGATTTGATTAAGTTTGTTAATTAAAAATCCGACTAAATGAATGATGGTTGAATGATATGGAATAAGAGTTATTCTAGAATATCATTTGATTGAGAATGTCTCGGTCCAACATGCAAAGACTTGACCGACCCTAAGGCGGCACTTCTTTGTGGTATGTTGGATTATCGTGGTATAGTAACTAGTTTTAGGGTAGTTCTAGTTCGTTAAACATGTGTATGCATTATGTTTAAATTTATGCCAAAACATTCGCACTTGTTTTAAATAAATGACTGAATGAATGTTTTATTTATTTCAACAATAATGTCTTCTGCATTATTTCAAATTCTCGTAAATGACAAATTAACAGGTGATAACTACACTAAGTGGAAACTTAACATTAATGCAATATTATTGGTCACCAAAGACCTCAAGTTTGTGCTTACAGAGGAATGTCCTCTAGCGCTTGCTACTTTTGAGTCTTTAATTAAGGACAATAAGGGTAAGACCGGTGAGGCAAATGTTGCCGAACCATCTTCCTCCTCAAATAATAAAAACAGGAAGAGATATGCTGGGAAAGCGAAGGGTAAGCCCAAACCCAAGAAAGCCCAAAGCAAGAAGAAGTCTAAGAAAAGTAAATATGATTTACTTATTCTTGAGTCGTGTTTAGTGGAAGATGCTTCTTCACCCTGGATAGTTGATTCGGGGGCCACTAACCATGTTTGTTCTTCTTTACAATAGACTGATTCTTGGACACAGCTAGAGAAGCAAGCCTTCTCAATGTGTGTGGGGTCAGGGGATGTCGTGTAGGCACGAGCAGTAGGGCGTAATTAGATTACGTTTTTGTAATAATTATATATTGTTGGACAATGTATTTTATATTCCTCGATTTACACGGAATTTGATTTCTGTTTCTAAGTTGTTAGAACAAAAATATTCCGTTTCTTTTAATAATAAGTCTGTTAGTATTGGAAAGAATGATCTGAATATTTGTTCAGGAATTAATGAAAACAATTTGTATGTGTTAAGACCGTTAATACATACTACATTACTAAACACCGAAATGTTTAGGGTTGTAAAACCAAAAACTAAATGACATAAGATTTCTCCAGATAATGACATGTATTTCTGGCATCTAAGGCTTGGTCATATCAACCTTGACCGGATAGACAGACAAGTAAAAAAGCGGACCTTTAAGTGAGTTAAAGGTTGGCACCTTACCTGTCTGCGAATCTTGTCTGGAAGGTAAGATGACTAAGAGACTTTTTAATGGAAAAAGGGCTTAGAGCTAAAGAACCGCTAAAGCTTATACATACAGACATTTGCGGACCGATGAATGTTAAAGCGAGGGGTGGTTATGAGTATTATGTCACCTTTATAGATGACTACTCAAGATACAGATACAGATACGTCTACCTGATGTAACGAAAGTTGAAAACATTTGAAAAGTTCAAAGAATTTCGAGCTGAAGTTGAGAATCAATTAGGTAGGACTATCAAATCACTACGATCGGATCGTGGAGGTGAGTACCTTGACCAAGATTTTGAAGACTTCATGGTCGAGCATGGGATAGTTTCCCAACTCACAGCTCTCGGTACACCTCAGTAAAATGGTGTAACGGAGAGGAGAAATAGAACCCTAATGGAAATGGTGAGATCTATGATTAGTTTCTCATCATTAACAAACTCTTATGGGGATATGCGTTACAAACATCGGCATACATTTTGAATGTAGTGCCATCCAAACCTGTTCCTAAGACTCCCCTAGAGCTGTGGAATGGTTGTAAAGCTAGTTTATGATATTTTCGTATATGGGGGTGTCCATCACACGTGCTGAAGAACAGAACTAGAAAGCTAGACTCCAAGTCTGTGGTCTGCCTATTTCTAGGATACTCCAAGGGGACCAGAGGTGGACACTTCTATAGTGCCGAACATAACAAAGTATTTGTATCGACAAATGCAACGTTTCTTGAGGAAAATTATATTAGTGACCATAAACCTCCTTCTAAGATTGTATTGAATGAGTTGGAGCCTGGTGAGACTAGTGCTTCGTTAACAAGAGTTGTTGATCCACAAACATCTGAGAGTCAGATGGTTCCTGATCAGGATACACTACCACCTAGGAGTAGTGAGAGGGTTGTGAGACAACCTGAACATTATTTAGGTATAGGTGAGGGACAAGATGTTGTCTCTACTGATAGTGTTGATGATCCATTGACATTTAAGAATGCAATGAAAGATCCTGATAAAGACGAATGGCTTAAAGCCATGAATCTCGAGATTGAGTCCGTGTACTCTAACTCAGTCTGGGATCTTGTAGACTTACCGATGGGGTAAAACCTATAGAGTGTAAGTGGATCTATAAGAGAAAGAGAAGAGTAGACGGGAAGGTAGGGATCTTCAAGGCAAGACTAGTGGCCAAAGGGTTATACCTAGAAAGAGGGGGTCGATTTTGAAGAGACCTTCTCACCAGTAGCCATGTTTAAGTCTATTAGGATTCTCTTATCCATTGCTGCCTATTTCGATTATGAAATTTGAAAAATGGATGTCAAGACTGCATTCTTGAATGACAATCTTGATAAGAGCATCTATATGATCCAACCAGAGGGATTCGTGTCTCCAGATCAAGAGCAAAAGGTTTACAAGCTGTAAAGTTCCATCTATGGACTTAAGCAAGCATCTAGATCTTGGAACATTAAGTTTGATGATGTGATCAAAACCTATGCTTTCGAGCAGAACGTCGATGAGCCTTGTGTCTACAAGCGTATCATTGATAAGAAAGTAGTTTTCTTGGTCCTATACGTAGATGATATCCTACTCATTGGGAATGATGTGAGAGTGTTGTCTGATGTAAAGGGCTGGCTGGCTAGCCAATTCCAAATGAAAGATTTGAGATATGCGAGTTATGTTCTAGGGATTCAACTTATAAGGGATCGTAAGAACAAACTCATAGCACTGTCTCATGCATCATATATCGATAAGATTCTTGTGCGATTTTCGATGCAAAACTCCAAGAAAGGTAATTTACCTTTTAGGCATGGAGTTCACTTGTCTAAGGAACAGTTTCCTAAGACACCTCAAGAAGTTGAGGATATGAGACGTGTACCTTATACATCAGTAATAGGTAGTCTTATGTATGCTATGTTATGCACGAGATCGGACATCTGCTATGCAGTGGGAGTAGTCAGTAGATACTATTCCAACCCAGGATTGGATCACTGGGTTGCTGTCAAGACAATTCTCAAGTATCTTCAGAGAACGAGAGATTATATGCTAGTGTATTCTGGACAGGATTTGATCTCGTTAGGATACACGGATTTTGATTTTCAGTTAGACAGGGATTCTAAGAAATCCACGTCTGGATTAGTATTCACCCTGAGTGGTGGAGCCGTTGTGTGGAGAAGTATCAAGCAATCTTGCATTGCTGACTCCACCATGGAAGCCGAATATGCAGCTGCTAGTGAAGCTACTAAGAGGCTGTTTGGCTCCATAAATTCTTGAGAGATCTAGAAGTTGTTCCAGATCTGGATAGGCCTATCACAATTTATTGTGATAACAGTGGTGTTGTGGCTAATTCCAAAGAACTAAGAAGCCACAAGAAAGAGAAGCATATAGAGAGAAAGTATCATCTCATTAGAGAGATAGTGTAGAGAGGAGATGTGATCGTCACAAAAATAGCCTCACAAGACAATCTTGCTGACCTATTTACAAAGACCTTACCGGCTAAAGTGCTTTTAGGTCACCTAGATGGTCTAGGGTTACGAGACGTGTCTCACATGCTTTAGTGCAAGTGGGAGGTTGTTGGGGTTTATGCCTTAAAGATGTAATTTATAAATGGATTTATGAAATAAATAAAAGGAAAAGTTCAATTCATTCTTGTTGTATTGTTTATTTTATAACTTGTGCATATATTTAACATCTAAGATTGCTGGATGTAATCTCGAACTGTGTATATGAGTGTCATATACGGATGAATACAGTAAGAGACATGTAATCTAAAGAGTCCATAGATAGCAAATAAAGCTGGGTACTTTATTTGTGGTTAATCTATAGCTGCGGTCCATTCCGTAATGTACGATGATTCTATATTGAATCATTCATATGAGATATGAGAATGGAGACACCTTGTATGATGTGATCATATAGGACTGAGCCATGATCTATATGAATCTCTCACCAAGATCCGTTTACCGATGAGACTCATATATATCAACTAATGATGGCTATATGTGAGTGATCTTAATCCTGAGTGTCTTATCGACTCCTTCAGGTTAGATCGTGGTCTTTGATATAACATGGGTGATGTCGGATGCTATTCATGATCAATATACTTCGTATGTTGGGATTACGGTTTGGCTTGTGGTTGGGAAGGTTTGTACACAATAGTGGAATCCACTCATTCTTGTGAGAAGTAGATGGTAGTTCCCTTAATGAAATATGAGCGCTCTCATAATTCCGTAATGAAATAGGATTTATTGTCCACTAAAGAATCAATGGTACTTAAAGGATATATGTAATTAGAGGGGTATAACAGATATTATGACCCAACTCTAATTATGAACTATTGTGGAGGATCACACCATGTGTAATAGCTATATCGATGGACACTGAGTTGTATCGGTCTGTGTAAAAGCGTCTGTAGTTGAGAGAGTACAGCTTCGGGTTTTTAGTGGAATAACACCAGAGTTAATAATTAAGGAATATTAATTAAAGAGTTTAATTAATGATTCAGAAGATTATTGGAGCTCAAAATACTGTGGGTCCATTAGGTCTCTTTGCTAGCCCGATTGATTTAGGTAACAAGGGTCACGGTTAATTAATTGGATTGTCCAATTAATTGTGTTACAAAAGTGACATGTATATATTCGGGAATTAATTGAATAATGAGATTATTTAATTAATGAATGTTAATAGTTAAATTAATTAAATAATTAGATTATTTAATTATATTGATAATTATTATTAATTAACTATTAATTGAGGGTGTTAGTTGATATATGGATTTAGATGAAGATAAAATAATAGGATTATTTTATTTTTACTAAATCATTTATCTAAGTATTTGAATTTAAGTTTAAATTTAAAATATTTATTATCACTTTTAATATATTAGATATATTTGAAAATGATAATTAAAAGATATATCTCAATTATAACATAAGAGATTACATAGGATGTAAATTAGTATGTACACATATATAAGTGTTTGTATATGATACAAACAATGATATATATATATAAAAGACGTTGACTTTTATAAAAAAAAATCAAACACCACAAAAGTTAAAGAGATATATATATATTTTCTTTTGAAAACAAAGGTGATGCAGGCGTGTTTTTGATTTTTTTTAAGAAAAAGTGGTTTTTTTTTTTGTGCGGTATACTGATACACACGAAAATAAAATAAAATAAAA
Organism: Dipteronia dyeriana; assembly: GCA_032871835.1. Classification (NCBI taxonomy): domain Eukaryota; kingdom Viridiplantae; phylum Streptophyta; class Magnoliopsida; order Sapindales; family Sapindaceae; genus Dipteronia; species Dipteronia dyeriana. The sequence continues at coordinate 7,852,415 of CM065299.1, read as the reverse complement.
CAATCAATATATATTTTTTGTATGAGATGCTATTCATGTATGTATGAAATCAATACACCAAATTGAGAAGAAAGAGTTTATTCAAGTATTTCTCTACATCCTCCATTCAAGTTCCTAAGATCGTGACGCGCCCACACGCAGTTACTAGCCCCGGGAGATAGCGAGGAAGATCGAGTGGTTCAGACATGAGCACATTGTAAAGTGAAGGAGCTTCCAAACGTTGGTAAGATTGGTTTAGACAGGAGCATAACGTAAAGTGAAGGATCCTCCAAACGTTGGTATGTTCTTCTGATTTTATCGATTACAATTTCCTGTGTATACATATTGTATGTATTTGTTCCGAAAAATAATTACGTTCCAAAGTTCACTGGTCCTAGATATAGATTATGATCTGTATAAAAAAATTTAAAACCTAGTTTCGCTACGTAACTGGTGAACGGGGTTCCAACATGTTATTGTTGTTTATGTTTGAAATGTTTTGGATAAAATGAGGGATTGAGGGTTTTGGATTTGTTGACCATGTATTGGGGTTTGTGTATGTAGTATTGTTGGGTGTAGTTAAGGTGTTTGATGAAATGTTTGCTAGAAATCAAGCTAGTAAGATGCAACAACAGATTGATGTAGTTAAGAGGCAACAGTAGATTGACACAGTTAATGAAATGCTTGTTAAGGTGTTTGATGTAGGTAAGAGGCAACAGTAGATTGAAATGAAAAATGTGCATAGGAAACACATTGCTAGTGACCATAGAACTTAAATGTGCAGTAGAGAAGTTAAATAATTTGCTAGTGCCTAAACTAGGAAATATGTTTTTGACGAAACAGAATACCTCGATGCACTCACTTAAACTTAAATAATTTGCTAGTGACCATAGGAATCATATTGTTGAAAAAAGAAGATAGGCAAAAGCAAGTGATCATGTGCATAACAACTATCAGTCCTGTGAGCCCGCATCACTTACACATCTAATCATGGTGAAAAATATATCTTAGACAATTTTCAATTTCAATTTCTAGTATTTATGGACAGTTGTATCCTCAAACTCATTCCAAACTTATTTGAAAATGTGTTTAGCTATGATTGAAACATTTATGCATGTTTCCGAAAATGTGTTATAATGCATTTATGCTTTTGAAGTTATGATTGATTGATATAAGCCTATGATCGATTGGTTAACACATCTTTCTTCGTAAGTACGTTTCTCCCTAGTTATATGATATGGTATATGAAAATGTGTTTATGCATGTTTCTTTTTGACAATGTGTTATAATGCATGTATGCTTTTGAGCTTAGGATTGATTGATATAAGCTTGGGAATCGATGACATGAGCCTAGAAATTATCTGTTGGGAATTAATGCATGTATACTTTTGGGCCTTTGATTGATTGATACAGGCTCGGGAGTCGATTCCATAAGGCTAGGATTCATCTACTGGGAATTGATGCATGTATACTTTTATGTCTATGATTGATTGATATAAGCTTGAGAATTGATGCCATAAGCCTAGGAATTATCTGCCATAAGACAGTTGTCAATATGTAGTCTTTATGAACAGTTGAGTGGATTTAATTTATTTTTCAGGTATAATACTGTTATTGAGTGATTTTTTTTTCAGGGTCTAAGGATATCATGTCTTGGCTGTTAATTCAGTGTGGTGAGCATTGGAAGGGTAACCGGTTTACTGAACCTTATTTCGTTTTCAGTACGTCTAACAAAAAAAGATAATGGAGCCTAATATGAATTGGTGGAAACTATATTTGAGCGGACAAAGGTTAGTAAAGGCAAAGCAGAGTTGAAGCTAACTTCGTATGTGAAAACAGAGGATAATACAGTTACATTGTCTATTATGAGTGACGACGATGTAGAGTTGGTGATTATTCATAAGGAAAAAGTTTGGGTTGCAATCGATGTTGAATTTGTCAACAAACATGAATTTTGACCTCCACCAAATCCAGTCCAATCAGTATGTACGGTCTCTCCTGTTAAACAGACCGATAATCTACGATCTCCGTCGGGTACTCCAAACTATAAATCAGTTAGTGGCAACAATAATCCACTTGGATCCTAGGCTTCACCTAGATTTACATCAACAGGCAATGACCAATCTACGCCAACATCTACTACCAAGCATGTAGTTGTGGATGACAATGATAATTCTGAAAGCATCAATACTTCAAGAAGGTCTGATAGTTCTAAAACCAGTGATACAGAAGATGAGCTTGGTGATGATGATTGTGGGTAAGCGACAAGAGAAGATGGAATAAAAGAATGAGGGGTGAATGGAACACCCAAAAGTTCTTTACCTTTAAAGAACACAATATGGACAGTATTAGGGTCAGAGCTTTACCCATTTAAAGCCTTTCGATCAGTGGATGTGTTTGAAAAATCAGCGACTAAGGTTCGATATACAAAGAACAAATGTTCAAAGACAAGCCAACATTGAAGCGAAACCGTAGGGTCGTATGCATTTGCAGAGAGAATTGAGTACATGGTTTCACGATCTTTTAATACACGATTCACTACTGAATGTACACAGAAAAGTTATGGATGGGTACTTCGGGCATGGAAGTCGAATATAGGCACTTACTGACATGTGAAGTCATTTGTTAATGAGCACACGTGTGACAGAAATGACAACTACAACATTGAATTTAAATGTGTAAGTGCATATGTGATAGGGGATCAGTGTGCAAGTAAATTTGGCTCTCCTAGACGTCGCATCCGTCTAAGGATATAGTTTATGAGATGAGGGAGCAACATGACATACACCTCTCGTACAACAAAGCCTACAGGTCGAATGGCACACTTTTCGTCAAGTATTCGGTGATCCATAGGAATCCTTTCAAAGGTTGCCGACTTATTTTTATGTTTTGGAACAATCGAACATCTTAACTGTGACAAAGATCAAGATCGACTTGAAAAAACCGATATAAATATGGATTCATGGCACTTGGATATTAGGCCGGTTATCTGCATTGATGCTACCCACTTGAAGGGTAGGACTAGGTGTTTTTTTTTTGTTACGGTGTGTAAAGATGAAAATAAGATGATATACCCTTTGACATTTAGGTTTGCAAACTCTGAATGCATAGAGTCATTGACTTGGTTTTTGAAGAAACTCCGTAAATTGATCCAATATCCAGACCATGTGATGTTAGTTCTGGATCGGTACAATGGTATATTTAATACAATGGAAGTCATATTCCCAGATGCAGCCTATGGGATTTGTGCATACCACTTAGCACAAAATCTTAAAAGATTTTGAAAGCTGAGAGATGATGTGATTTGACTTTACTACCATGCTACGTATGTATACCGTATTGAGGAGTTTGGCAGTACAATATGAGCTCCTAGGTGCTAGGGTAGAAAAGTTTTCACATGTACATAGCCCTAGAAAGCTGTACTTTTTTATAACCACCAACATTGTTGAGTCAATGAATTCTTATCTACTTACGGTCTGAAAATTGTCTATCACAGGATTGTTAGAATTTATTAGAGATTTGTTGTAAAGGTGGTTCTACAATCGTAGGCAAATGCACGTGAAATGTCTACATACTTGCCAACGTTTGCAGACGAACACTTCAAAGATAGGACCAAAACCGTGCATCAGTGTGAGATTCATCCCATTCACTTTAATACTTTAAGGTAGGCAACAAATGGAAGGAAACAACTGTCAACCTTGACAAACGTTCTTGCTCATGCCGACAATGGGATTTAGATGAGTCGTTGTGTTCTCATGCAATTGCGGTTACTAGGTACGCTTCTCAGTCTATTAACTATGTACATTTATCTTGTTGTGGCTTATTTCACAAACTTTAATTTCTTTTTATTGGTGTGTCATGGCCTAGGTTCAAAGGTGTGTCAATCAACACATTGGCTTCTAAATTTTACATAACATGATTTCTTAAACATGCTTATGAAATGAGTGTCAACCCTGTTCCGGATCTCGAATATTAAGACATTTTTGACGTAATTCAGACTCGTACAGTATTGCCTTGGAAGAAAAAGAATATGTCAGAAGACGAAAGAAGTTGAGGATACCATCTGTTGGGGAGAAAAGAAAGTTACAATCCTGTTCAAAGTGTGAGGAAAAAGGATACAATAAAATAACTTGCCCGAAACATCATCTAGCACATACAAACCAGCCAAAAAAGCTCAAACATGTAACATTTGTAAGAAAGAAGAACACAACAGACTGAAGTGCCTAGACAAGCCATCTGAATCTACCTTAATTGACCTGGATGAAGAGAACACTGGTGGAGAAGCTTTGTTGACCTTTCCTTAATGGTGTTGTATGATTTGTTTGTACATTTATGGCATTGTATGGTCAGGCTGGGAAAAAGGTTTATGGTGTATGTATATTAGTTTTTGTTAAACACTGTCTGGGAATGTTATTTTGTATGTATTATTTGTGTTGCCTGGAAATGTTTTTTTTTGTATGTGTTTTTGTGATGGTTTATGGTGTATGTATATTGATTTCAAAAAAAAGTGGAGGAATTTTAAAAGCAGGTGTTTGTGTTAGTGAACTTGAAAAGAGAAATCTACAAAGCCCGTGAGAATGTTGTAGGCCTGAGAATCTTACATAGGCCTAACATAATTGTACCTAGGCGTAACAGAATTGTACCTAGGCCTGTAAATTATTTTCTGGGCTTAGGGGTTTTTGCTCGCCACATCATCATTTGTTACATGAGTTAAGAAGGATTTAAGCCCAGGATATTGTAGGCCTAGGAATTGGGACATTAAGCCTAGGAATTAAGCATAGGCCCATGGTGGGTTTAATTTCGAATTAAATAAGTTTTGTTATTTTTTTCCAATTGCACTGGATGTTTTCAAATATCGGTGTGCACCCTTTAGAGTACAATTGGAAACCCGTATAGCTAATACGAGAGAACGAGTCAAGCAACTCCAACAAGTTACAAGTTTGTGAATGAACTCTTAGGCAGTTAGTGGTTCATAATTTAAACGTATGGTTGCTATCTCTAGTGTAATGGTAGCGACATCCTTATTGGACCGTTCGATGATCTCAAAACTTAACGTATAGATTTCCACCGATATCCCTTCATTGTCAGACGGTGTTGATCGTTGTGATTATTATGGGCCCCATATAATTTCTTTTAGGAAGAAAAGCTCAAAGAACTGGGAATCACACCTAGGCCTAAACGAATTGTACCTAGGTTTGTAAAAAAATTCCTAGGCTCAGGGGATTTTGCTAACCACATCATCATTTGGATTATGTCGGGATGTTGCAGGCCTAGGAACCGGTACATTAAGCCTAGAAATAATGCATAGGTCCTAAGTGGATTTAATTTCGACAGGTACAAGTAGAGCACTTCTCCTTCAAGGGCTTTAGACAGGATTGCTGTTTTACCTAGGCACGCCTTTATCTTTCGAAACTTTTACTCGCACTCATCATTATATTCTACCCAATTGCCCTTTTTGATTGCCCTAAAAAAAGGGCAAACACTTGTCTGTAAATTTGCTTATGAATCGGTTCATAGACGCTAAGAAGCCTATTAACCTTTGAATTTCCTTCAATGTCTTTGAGGACCGCATTTTTTCCAATGCCTTTATTTTTTTCAGGTTTACTTTGGTTCCTCTCTGATGAATCTGGAATCCAAGGAATCTTTCCGAAGGTACCCCGAAAACACACTTCTTTGGATTGAGCTTTATTCCAAACCTTCTTAACACACCGAACGTTTCCCTGAGATCTTATGCATGTTTTTCAAACGATGTGTTTTTTTTGTTAGCATGTCATCTACATACACTTCTATATTTCTACCGATTTATCGGATGGACATCTTATTTACCAGTCTTTGGTAGGTTGCCCCCGGCATTCTTAAGACCAAAAGGCATAACTTTGTAACAGTATAACCCCTGATCAGATGTGAATGATGTTTTATCTTCATCGGGTTTGAACATTTAGATCTGGTTGTAACCCGAGTTCGCATCCATGAAATTTAATAATTCATGACCGGTTGTTGCCTCCACCAACTGGTCGATTCGAGGCAAATGGAAGTCATCCTTTGGACATGCTTTATTGAGGTTAGTGAAATCCACACACATCCTCCACTGGTTGTTCTTCTTTTTTACTAGCACCACGTTAGCAACCCATTCAGAGTACTTTACTTCCCTTATGAACCTTGTTGCCAATAACTTCTCAACTTTTTTTTAATGGTCTTACTCATTTTCGGGTTAAACCACCTTCTTTTCTGGATGACTGGTTTTCGATTGGGATCAAATGTTAAATTCTATGAAATTATCTGCGGGCCGATCCATATCATGTCGTTGTGTTTCCAAGCAAACACGTCTTTATACTCTTTCAGTAGGCTAATCATCATATCCCAAGCTTCCTCTTTCAATCGGGCCCCCAGTTTTATGGTATGATCGGGATTACCCTCGTCAATCATGACATTCTCGGTTTGCTCATCTTCCTAGGCCTTCTTATCTTTCAGATATGTCTTCCTTAGGTCCAGGTCAAACCGGGTAGGTTTTTCTGCCGAGTCTTCTTCTTCATTCATCCTTGATCCTTTATCATTTCTTCGGATATCTATCTGCATCACACTCGGTTATACTTTTTCCCTGTATACAGCTAAATTGGTCTTTCTTGCCCAGTCTTATGAACTTTTCATGACACTTACCCTTTCCTTTGTTAGGCACTTTACTGTTAAGGTGTAGATGGTTGTCACAACTTTTGATTTGTTTAGGAAAGGTCTGCCCAGCAAGGCGTTGTATGGCCAATTTTACACATTCACGACCATAAAATCCAACAATACCATTTTAGTGTAGGGAAAGCTACCAATCTGTATAGGTAACTTCACTGTTCCCAGCGATCTTACTTCTGCTTCACCAAAGCCTGTCAATGGGACATTGAGAGGCTGAAGGTCTTTTCTTTGTAATCCAAGTTGATCGAACACTTCCACACTCATAGTATCCGTTGATCTCCCATTATCAATCAACACTCTTCTTACCTCTTTGTGTCTCACTCGAACTGACATGACAATCGCATCATTCGACTTCAACTCCTATCCATGTGTGCCTGCCTCAATAAAGACTATATGGTCACATCCTTGTTTTAACCTTTTCTGGTCGGGGCCCAACAAATTTACTTCCAGATTCCTCTACCCATTTATGGCTGCTCTGACCTCGATCATTCTTTCGCGACTGTTAGCATCAGTGTGCAGTCTGCCAAAGATGGTGTTAATTGCCCTGTTATCCGAATTTCTTCTAGGGCTCCTTTGGTTTCTGTTACGCTCCTCCATCGGGGTGCCCTTGTACTGGTCATCCCCACTTATAAGTATCATATATTTGAGGTGTCCTTATCTGATCATTTTTTCGATATAGTCCCTCAGTTGATAGCATTTTGAGGTTTCATGGTCATTCTCTTGGTGAAACCTACTATATTTGGTGATGTCTTTCCTAGCAAAGCTTGACTGTCTTAGGGATTTCTTGTATAAATTCTTATCCTCTAACATATTTAAGATCTCTCTTGCCTTCTAGCCAATAGATAATTGGTGTACTGCCACTTGAAGTGCTTGCCACTTAAAGTGTTTGCCACCTTTGTCGTCGTCTTTACTTCCATCCTTACCCTTTCCCTCGTTGCCTTTCTGGTCCCATTTGATACTACTCTTCGAGTTTCCATCCCTATATTTTTGGCTGCTCTCGGGCCGACCCCCATGTATAAGTTCTCCACCACAGGCTATCTGCTCCTCCTCTACCATGGCATATCCTCCCACATAGTCTACCATGCTCGCGTATGTTGTCGACTCCTTTACCTCAGACTTAAGGTTACATGGTTGTGCTGTAAACTGTTAATAAATGCTGACACTACAATATCATCATTGGGATCCTGTATTTTCGACACTTCTTGTGAGAATCTAGTTAGGTAATCCTTCAGTTTCTCATACTTCATTTGCTTTAAGGTCGACAAGGTTGATATGCACTTCATTTGGTAGATATTTCCCATAAATTATCTAGAGAAAGCTTGTATCAATTCCTCAAATTTTTTGATGGAACCTGCTGACAGTCCTCTAAACCACCTGGATTCTTGATCTCCCAAGGTCTGTGGGAACATTTGCACATAAGGGCATCATCATAATCATATTGCGCCATTGTGCTCTTGTACCTTCTTACATGCTTTTGCGGGTCATTATTTTCCTTGAATTGTTCCACATTCGGTATCCTGATTTTTTTCAAAAAATAGGCCTGCATTATAGAATTAGCAAACGAACTTTGAAAATTCCAATCAGTGGGTTGCCTAATTTTCACCTTCGCTCAATGGCCTTTATTCTTCTGAGGAGGACCTCTTGCTCCCTTTTCGGCTCTCCATGCTCATCAAACTTCTGACGGATAGTTTTGGTCCCTAGGGATTCGCCCGCCGATCTAGGCACCTAGGGGATCACGTCTAACCGAGGGGATTGGCTCTCTACGCCTTTTGGAGGCAGTTTCATTGTCACTTGAATTCGAGCGGGACCCTTTACTTCGGCTACCGTACTTATCTATCTGCTCAAGGTGAGTTTATGTTCCATCATACCTCTTTACGTCTTCTCGTGAACTAGACTCCCTATGCTCCCCAGCTCCTCGGTCTTCTTAGCAGTCGCTTCTTCTGTGAGAACGTCCCCTTTTTTTTCACGACGCTTCACCCTATCTCTCCTAGATTTCTGGGGTGCTCCTGGAGTTTTTACCATTATTTCATAACGTATCTTAGGATCCTGGGCTACCACCTGTGTAGAGAGTTGATATGGTGATCTCAAATTGGCAGTGGCCGTTATGCTGATTTCCTGTCTAGCGGCATCATCAATGACCTTCCGTAAGGAATCCTGGATTTATCGGAACACCCAGCCGAATTCTTTTCCCCTCCGATCAATGGCTTCACTCGATCACGGCCTCAACCCCGATCATCTTGGTAGCCTTGATCGGGTCTTCCTGCCAGACCGTATACGTTATCTTGGTCGGGGGGTTCGACGCATGTTCTTTGATCAACTTGGGTTGACTCGATCAGGTTGACTTCTTGTGACGTGGCACCCCTGACTCTTATCTTTTCGTTGTCATGTCATATCGTCCATATTTCACCAATAACAATAACATAAAGATGATTTTTCCCTTGACCTCTAATTAAACTAATAAAATTACGTTTTTACCTTCACATTACATTAATAAATAACGGGTGATTACCAAATTAGTCCAAAACTTTTTTAATAATTTCAAATTGTTTATGACTTTTACAAAAGTGACCACACTGGTCTCATGCTTTTTAAAATTGTAATATTTTCATCCTCTAACCAAATTTCAGTTAGTCAACTCTTACAGTCAAAGGTTATTGTACTTGAAAGTACACAAATACCTTATAAAATTAAACAATAACTTAAATAAAATAATAATAACTACTAATAGCCTTTTTGGTCAGGGGTCCAAAGAAGAATTTTTTACTGGGCTGAAAATCCTGATAGTACTTGGATCAGGACCATCCTACTTCCCTGGTAACAAGAAACGCAGAAACCATGATCCAGAAAGGGTCGATGTCATAGTAGGCCTATTCCCTGGTAACAAAGAGTATTGGTACCGTGGTACCAGCTACGTGGTATCCAAGTACCGCGATACCTATCCTAGACTGATCCAATAAGCATACATCATCCATCCAACATGGCGAGCGATAACGAGAAAGCTCTAATAAGAAGGGAACCGCCCCTTCAAGACAGAATCGGCACACCCCGGACCCAAGAACGACACCACATCCAAAGGAGTAATACAACTGGTTTCATCTCCAACAGAGTAAAAAAATAGAGTTGACCTTTTTAAATGAGATAGTCAACCCTATTAATGGAGATAATCAACCTTATTAATGAAGATTAGTCCACTCTTTAATGGTCATTCACAACGCCATTAATGAGAAATCAGTTAACTCTTTAATAGTCATTCATAAAATCATTAATGAGAAATCACTCAACTTTTTAATGGACATTCACAACGCCAATGAGAAAATAATCAACTCCATCAATGCCAGATCAATGTTCCTATGTTTATGAATTGATTAACTAAATTAATGGAGTGGGCAACAAGAATTAGGACCTATAAATATGACAAAGCTCTCTTCAAGAAAGGCACGCCCGAATGAGAGCATGAAACTGATCCGAGATTCAACTGTTCTACAAAGAAAGTACTACCAGTTAGCAATCGACTACTATTATAAGCTCTCTGGAACACCTATGTTGTATTACTTTGCTATTTTTAAGCTCCCCATACCACTTCTTATGATATATATATCTCCTTCCTCTAGATACTACCTAGTGGTTTTTCAACATATGATCATTTGTGATACTTTTTCCCCTATGTCAGTCCACCTCTACTAAAAGATTTGTCATTATCCCATATATCTCCTTTATAATGTATATTTGTGAGCAAGGCACTGACCCCACTGGTCCTAGCTCTTATATCCTTCCTTCTTGCATGCTATTTAGATCGGGAAACTACATGGGAAACCTAGAGAAGAGATCGGGTACCAGGACCTGGTTACCAAACCAAGAACAGGGTACCAGGACCAGGTTACCGGGACCAGGGACTAGCGACCAGGACCAGCTCCTCACACCAACAAGAGAACCTCAAGCACCGTATCTCCTCCTTATGCTCAAAGCCCTGATATAATGGGTGATTTTTCTCCTACCTAATTCACCTTACTCCTTATCTAAGTAATGGTATGAGGTACCTATCCCGTTACAGCCTACCAGGTTGTGGCTTGAGGGTGTTGATCTGAATTTTCCACCATTATGAAATTTTCGATTAAAATTAACCAAATAAAAAAATAAAAGGAAAAGGGAAAAAGGTAATCACCATTATATTTTTCATAAAAAATAAATGAAGATTAATTAAAAACATTTAATTAAAATGAATAAAAAATGAATATTAATTAATAAAAATAGGTTTTTTTTTTAAAAAACCGAAGGCATTTCAAGGTGGCCTCAAGTGAAGGCCAAGTCGTGGAAGAGGCTGGCCTGCTTCAGTTTCAGGTCAGGGAAGAGGTGGCCTCCTCCACGACCCATTGTGACAGCAACCTCCTACATGAATCTGGTCCAGATTTAGTCGTGAAGGAGGCCTACTGATCTGAATTTTTTTTGATCATGGAAGTCCTCCACGATCTGAAAATTTCTTAAATGTGAAAATTCTCCATGATCGGATTCGTAGAGGTTTCTTCCACAAACTGTTCGTCGAGGTTGTCTCTTCCACGATAACAGATCGTGGAGAAGGCTACCTCTACAATATGAAAAATGTGATTTTCCACAATCCGTGATTGTGGAGATCTCCTCCACGGACGGGTTCGTAAAAGAGACTAAGGCCTCATCTGTAACATGGATCGTGGATAAGCCCTCTTCCACGATATCGGTTGAGAAAACCATTATATGGTGGCCTCTTGTTTGTGGATGGCAAAAATCTCTGACCCGCTCCAAACTGACAAGGCTCCGATCCGTTCGGGGTGGGTTTTGAGAACTTAGAACGGGGCTCAGGTCGGGTTTAGGTCAAACATTTTTTACCTTGTTTTTTATTAGGTCGGGTATAGGTCAACCCCTTATGCCCTGACCCACCCCTTTTGATACAGTATTTATATAATTATTTCTTAAAATATAAAAATATGAAAGGCAAAACAGATCTCTAATCTCTTTGTCTCCTTACCTATTTAAAGTTTATTAAACTTAGATGTTGTGTTTCTATTAAATTTAAGTGTATGTATGAATTTTAAGTGTATGTTAAAAGATTTTTCTATAGTTTATGTTTGTATTTAAGTGTATGTTTAAATTTCCAATCAAAAAGATTTTTTTTTAAAATGTAAAATAATTTGTATATTTAGTGGTTTGAGTTTTTTTTATAAAAAAAATGATATGGATCATTTCGGGTCGAGTATTGGGCATCCTTTGTCATTTTGGGACGGGTTTGTGGCAAAAAACGAAAACTTGTTTGGGGCGTGGAACTGGTGATGAATGTCACCTTTTTGTTGGTCACTTGCAGTGATGTCACCTTTATAATAAGTTAAGTTTAAAAGGCATCTATTATGGTGAGCTACCGAAATTGCCCTTAAATAATCGATATTTTATTTTTTAAAGGTTGTCGTCTAATAAAGTTGTCTGAAATCAATCACCTACTTCATTTTTTCTTCACAAAACGAGCTTCATTCCAGATATTGCACATATTCCAGATTTTACACAAGAAGGTAAAATAATATTTCTGATCTTCATTTCCATTTTTTATTGTATTTTTATGTGGTATAACACTGTATGAACATTTATGAACATGTTGTCTTAAATTTTTTATGCTGATGTCCTGGAGTTGTAAACTTTTTACAAAGAATGAATGAACATGTATGCATATTTTTTTGTATATATATTTGGGCGAGTTGAGTTGTAGTGGTGCAAACAAGTTTATAATCTTGGGCATAAAAGCTAGAAATGTTTTAAAAAAAGGTCGAAACATTTGTAAAACAGCTCGAAAATGTGAAAAAAAGTCTCACTCAAATTCTAAAAAAACTCGATTCCAAAATTAGATGCTGGATACGTAAAAAAAAAAGCTCGATCCCTGGAAAAAAGGCTCGATCCTTGACAAAAAAAGCGCGATCCATCAGAAAAAAAGCTCGATTCTTTCCAAAAAAAGCTCGATCACTCACACAAATAACTCGATCCATCAGAAAAAAGCTCGATCCCTGTCAAAAAAAGCTCGATCCCTAACATAAATAGCTCGATCCCTTTTGAAAAAATGCTCAATACCGCACAGAAAAGGCTCGATACCTATAAAAAAAGCTCGATTCCTAAAAAAAAAACCCGATCCGTAAAAGTAAAAGGTCGAGCCATATGAAAAAAAGCTCGAGCCATATATTAAAAAGCTCGATTATGTAGAAAAAGAGCTCGGTCTTGAACAAAAAAAGCTCGATCCCGTTAGAAAGAGCTCGGTCATGTACAAAAACGGCTCGATCATGTACAAAAAAAGCTCGATCAGTTTTTAAAAAAAGCTTCATATCTTACACTTTTGATTTTTGTTTAATCCTTTATAATTGTAAATTTAATATGAAATATTTTTTCCTTATTAATGGTTTTTGATGTTGGTTTTGACAGGACAATGGATAGGGTGAGAATAGTCATATCTAGAGCAATTACCAGACGAAAATCAGAGGTATTTAGGTTCCGATAACCAAGGTTTGTATGTGTCAAAGAATTTGAGTTACGACGAACTGGTGTTGATCGTGCAAACCATTGTGAAGTTTGATGAGAACAAATACAGTGCTGAGCTACAGTCTCTATCAATTGTTCCTAGGACTACATGTTGTACATTTATAAGAAACAATGACGATGTTCAGTTTATGCTAGGGGAAGATAGAGTGATCCCTCAAGTATGTGTTAGTATAATCGAGAGGCCAGCAGGAGGTGTTATTGGTGAAGATATCCCTCATTCTGATAACACCCAACAATTTCGATCGTCAAGCGGAAGCAACCAGTTGTTCACAGAAAGAAGTGAGATTGATGGTCGGGAAAACATATGTGTTGTCCTACCGGAAGTAGTCGCCCATGATAATAGACCGGAACCTCAATTCGACGATGTATTTGGTTGTTATATTGAGATGAATGGTAGAGAGTACAACCACTAATACAATGAGATCTACAATGACATCAACAATGAGGAGAATATAGCACTGAATGTTGAGGTGAATCATGAGGTGGATAATGAGGGCAATTTAAATTCTGTAGAAAATGTAGAGGACAATTAGGATGATGCAGAACCTGTCGAAATGGAAAGACGTGTAAGACATGTATACAGATTTAGATCCAGTGCACCAGATATAGTTGGGACCTCCGAGGGGAGGGCTAATGTAATTGCAGATGAGATGATTCAGACAATGCAAGAACATGGGTTATTCCAGGAGCAAAATCATACTCGTTTGGTATTGGTGGAAGCAGGAACTTGTTTGAAGATGAACCTACAAGCATAATATATAAAGGCCAGTTTTTTGCAACGAAAAAGGATTTGAAGAGACTAGTAGGGCATTTTGCAATGCGGCAGAACTTCTAGTGGAAGGTGAAAAAGTCCAATAAGACAACATTACATCTAGCTTGTTTGATGGGAAATTGTACGTGGAAGTTAAGAGCGGTGAGGAAAGATGAAGGCACATACTTTCAAGTAAGAAGTTTTGTCAACGAACACACTTGTCCGTTAGAGGAAATTCACCGCCGGCACCGACAAGCTAATGCAGTCACAATTGGAGAAGTTATTGCGCCTAGACTTCAACAACAAGATGGTCGACTAATGCGTCCGAAGGACATAATCACCGACATGAAATCAATGTATGGAATCCAAATCATGTACAGTAAGGCACACGCCGCCCTCGATTATGCGTTGTCACTGACATATAGAAAGCATGAGGAAACCTTTCAACTGCTTCCATCATTTGGTTACGTTTTGGAACAACCAAATCCCGACACAATCACTGACTTACAGTGCAACAAAGATGATACATTTCTATACTTCTTCGTATCGATTGGTGCCTCACTTAGAGGATTCTGAATGTGTATACGTCCAGTCATTGCCGATGATGGTACCCATTTAAAGGGACAATTCTGGGGTACAATGTTTGTTGCAACAGCACAAGATGGGAACGAACACGTGTATCCAATTGCTTTTGGGTACGGCGACTCAGAAAACAACCTTTCATGGGAATGGTTTTTGGATTGCTTGAAGGGTGCCCTAGGTCATATTGATGAGCTATTTTTCATTTTCGATAGGCATGCAAGCATTGAAGTAGGGATTTCTAAAGTGTTCCCTTATGCCACCCATACCATATGTTGCTGACACTTTGCTGAAAATGTCAAAAAGCGATTTCATAAGAAGGATGTTACCGTAATAACGGACAAAGCAGCCCGCGCATACACCGAGTTTGAATATAACCAGTATATGGAAGAGTTAAGAAACTTGCACCAGAATGCATATGATTATGTCATTTATGTCGGTCCACACAAGTGGTCTCGTGTACACTGCCCAGAAAGAAGGTATAGGATGATGACGACTAATGCTGCAGAATGCATAAACTCATGCCTAAAGTTTACACGCCAACTGCCTTTGTTGACTCTGGTTGAGTTCATTATGAATATGCTGCAACGGTGGTTTCATGATCGCTATAGAGCTGCACAAACCATGCGTCATCAGTTGACCGACACAACATATCTTGTGCTCTTAAAACGTGTGGAGAAGTGTGGTTATTTGACCGTAAATCCAGTCTACTGAAACATTTTTTCGGTCAAGCGGTCTGAAAAATAGTGGACTGTTGACTTAGCTCGGAAGACTTGTACTTGCAACAAATTTCAAATGGATCATTTTCCATGTTCTCACGCCTTTGCGGTGGCACGGTAGATTACTGTAACTTGGACTTCGTAACTTTGAAAACCCACTGATCATTTTCTTGGTGAAGCTGATCGTTTTCAATGTTTTTTACAGGGAGTGTAACTTGGACTTCACAACTTTGTGTGCTGACTACTACAAGACACAAACACTTATTAACACGTACTCGATTCCTATTATGCCGGTGGGCCATCCTTCCACTTGGATATTGCCATCTGACATTGCTTAGAGGGTGATTTTAAATCCAAACTCCAGGAGACAAGCAGGAGGCCCGAGGGCGGGTCGCCATGTCTCGTCTTCGGAGAGGACAACTACACAATCCTGTAGAAGATGTAGACAACCAGGGCATAATTCCAGGAGATGTTCTAATCCATCGATGATTAATGAAGGTACAAGAAGAGCTATTCCTGATGAATACCGCCGCAAGTGTAGCATCTGCCATTCAATTGGACACAACAAACAAACGTGCCCTAACATTGACTCTAATAGGGAATGAATGATTATTTTTTTATCATATTGAAAACTTTTGGAAATGTATCAGATTGTAATAATTTGGAATTGCAATAATTACTTATTAATGAATAATGAACGAATTAATATTAATGAATGAATAATGAACGAATTAATATTCATGAATTAATTACATGTCTGTGTACAACTAAAATGGTAATATACAAAAAATCACTTGGCGGACCTGGAGTTAGCAAAAATCTCCACAACCATTTTTTCCCGAATCATTCCCCTGTAGTCCTCTGACCAATCAAAAGGCCTTCGGTTCGCCACGATGTACTCGATAATTCTCAAAGTATGGGGACCACAATTACCTCAACAATTCGGGACATAAATCACCATTAGAAATCGTTCATAAAGAATATCTAAACACGTGAATGGAATAGAATGTCTTACGATTTCTTTTGTTGGGGGACTATAGAACCATGCACTAGGCTGACCGAGAAGGGCTTATTTTCCTGAGTAAACGCCCGACGACTAGGTCACCGTGCTGTGTGGAACCCTGTGTCACTCAACATGGAGGGTAAAAACCAATGTAATGTCCGGACTTGCTGGTGTCTGATCTGATAAGGGACTTCCTGTCTCCTGGGGTCATAAATGTCAATCTTCCCGCGATAAAGGTCGACGCTCACCATCAACCAATGTTAGGCCCCAACGTTGCACGAAATCAGCACCTGTAATAGTTTGCATGCCGTGTTAGCTGAGGATATACTTACAATTTTTTTTTAAAATCATCTCAATCATGTAACACTTACCTGATCAACCTCGTGCCATGGACGGTTTCCACTCGTGGTTGCTCCACGGACCGCCTCTTCCAACCATTAGAACTGTAACACATTCCACCTTGCCGTGCTCACAGTACCGTGGGAATCACGAGGCATTATCCTCTCCCACATGTACAACATAAGTGGTTGTACAAGGATTGACAAGATCGTATTATTAATACGGAAGCATAAAATCCAATATGATTCCCAAATGTTATAACTACTTACATAAAATTGTGTATCCAACACGTTGATCCTCTGGTTGTACACATTGTGGAATCCTCGCTGACGCTTGCGAAGAATATTGAGGTATGCATCCATATGCTGACAAACAATAAAACCACCATAATTGTTAACAATTCAACAATACTTACATAAAAGTTAATATGAAATATAACAAGTACGTACCGTGTCCTCCAAGTCCATGAAGTTGGACTGCATACGAAGGCCTTGTATGCCGTAAGGTGGTCAGCGTCCACTAGTCCGTGGGGGTCAAAAATGTATTCCATAGACTCGGGCCGTGTCTTCAACCTCTTTGGACGGCATGGATCTGTGTAAGGGCTCACCAACTTCCATCCGCGCTTACCTAAAAGCTTCGTCGGGGGAGGGGACCGCTCCAATGCCACGGACGTGCTGGGTGGGGGAGGGGACCGCTCCAACGCCACAGACGTGCTGGGTGGGGGAGGGAACAGCTCCCATGCCACGGACGTGCTGGGTAGGGGGGGAGGGAACTGCTCCGACACCACGGACGTGATGGGTGGGGGAGGGGACCGCTCCGATGCCACGGACGTGCCGTGTCCTCCAAGTCCATGAAGTTGGACTGCATACGAAGGCCTTGTATGCCGTAAGGTGGTCAGCGTCCACTAGTCCGTGGGGGTCAAAAATGTATTCCATAGACTCGGGTCGTGTCTTCAACCTCTTTGGACGGCATGGATCTGTGTAAGAGCTCACCAACTGCCATTCGCGCTTACCTAAACGATTCATCGGGGGAGGGGACCGCTCCGATGCCACGGACGTGCTGGGTGGGGGAGGGGACCGCTCCCACGCCACAAACATGCTGGGTGGGGGAGGGGACCGCTCCGACGCCACAGATGTGCTGGGTGGGGGAGGGAATTGCTCTCACGCCACGGACGTGCTGGGTAGGGGGGAAGGGAACTGCTCCGACACCACGTACGTGCTGGGTGGGGGAGGGGGCCGCTCCGATGCCATGGACGTGCTGGGTGGGGGAGGGGACCGCTCCGAAGTCACGGACGTGCTGGGTGGGGGATGGAACCACTCTGACGCCACGGACATGCTGGGTGGGGGAGGGGACCACTGTGGTTAAATCGATGTGCTAGGAGGTGGGGGGATCGATGTGATTGGAGGTGGGGGGGACCGCTGAGCCTGGGTGTCTGTCCCCCCCGTAAACCTATCAGTCGATCCTCCGGGACTAAATAATTGATCAGGAGGTAGGGGGCCATCCCGGTGTGTACTTAATGTCAAACCTTGAAGCCCCTACATCATATCCAGTAACAATCGGTGTTGCTGCTGACTATCCTTATCACTCTTTCGGATCATATCCAACAACTCCAAGTGTTGATGTTGTCGATCCTCGTCACACTTCCGGAGGGCTTCACGCACATCGTTCAACATTTTAGTCCACGGAGCCTGAAATCATGTCTACATTGTTAGTAAAAAACTATCAGCATGTGTTAATAAAAAATACTTAACTTTGTTTTCAACTTGCCTTTCCATCACGTCCAACGCCTCAACGGGAATCCCCTACAGATGTACCATGTCCGGGGGTGGAAAAACAAACCCGCCTATGCCTATGCCTTTCTCGTTGAAGGTCTGTCTCATATCCCTCACTGTCACTGGGTATCAAACCACAGCAGCGGGCTCAGATCCCTCACTGTCAATGGTCCTGTCTGTACCACTGATCCCGCATAAGGTGGTCTGATCAGGGACCTCAGGTGGCATATCATCCATGACATCTTCTACATACAGGCTCCCCCCCTCGTCTAGGCAGGCATAGTACGGTGCCTGTCTCTCAGCTGGTGTCGGCACCAGTTCCTTGATCGCAAACATCTGAAATATTAGTTAGAACAATGTCATTGTACAAATACTAACTAATAAAAACATTAACAAAATAAATACATACCCTGACTTTGAAAATCTTTGCTAGCTTCTTCCCTCTCGGTTGTTTGGTCAACTCCCACTTCAAAATACGGGGAGTCAGATCAGTAACCCTCCGGACACCGACCTCTTTGGCCAACTCAGGGATCACCTCCAAAGCAAATATCTGCATCATAGATAAGTACGATAAGAATCCATAAAATTTTGGGCACCAACAATAAAGTACAATTTGTAGTTCGAACTTCTTACCAACAGGGCATGAGAAAGACTGTATATGTTGTAGGTCTCCACCCTGTGTACATCAGCGCCCTTTTCCTACCGGCGGAGCTCGAACCCGTCTCTTCGTCCGTCAAACGCATGCTTGAATGAGTGAATAGAATGCCTGTACACGTGGGCACCCCACGGGAACGCGTAGAACGCATCGAGGTCCTCAACTAGTCAAAACTGTCAAACTGGAATCTTGAATCTCTCATCCACCCCTATCAGTATCCAGTTCAGCATATATAAGAGACAGAGCTTGACAGCATCGTACGTCTGTCCGAAATCTGTGCCGGTGACAACACCCCTAATCTGCTCCAACGACACCTCTTTGGCTCCAGGAAAGTACCGCTCATGTATGCCATTCTCCACTGCTGCATACATTATGGTCTCTGGTACAACTCCAAACCGCAGTCCGGTGATCAGACAAAATTTCACCTTCGAAAACCTCACCGACTGGGTTCCTAACATGAAGTGCATCTCATCTGTGGGGCCGTTATGATGGAGCTCCCTCAAAAGCAACAGATGGATAATACCACCGAAAAACTTCATCTCCCTATGCATCGTCAGGAAATGCCCGAAACATGACGCCATAAACCGCAGACGGTCTTCATCTGTAAATTCTACAAGGACACGGTTCAGCTCGTCGTCTTTATGGGCGAGGGCATAAAAAATGGTTGTGTCGTGTCAATTTTCCCTCGTACTAGTATTCTTCAGGAGTTTTAACCGAATCCCTTAACCTAATTTTCATCTGCAATGTAACAGAAATACAACATCATTAAACATAATTTTATTAAAAAGCTCGATCCCTTTCAAAAAAGCTCGATTGATTTACAAAAATACTCGATTTCTTTTCAAAAAGGCTCGATCCCTTTCAAAACAGCTCGATTGCTTTACAAAAAAACTCGATTCCTTTTCAAAAAGGCTCGATCCCTTTCAAAAGGCTCGATCCCTTTCAAAAAAGCTCGATCTCTTTCATAAAAGCTCCATCACTTTTAAAAAAAAGCTCGATCCCTTTTAAAATAAGCTCGATCTCTTTTTAAAAAAGCTCGATCCCTTTTAAAAAAAAGGCTCGATCCCTTTTCAAAAAAGCTTTATCCCTTTCAAATAGGCTCGATCCAATTCAAAAACAACTCGAACATATTCAAAAAAGCTCGAAACATATTCAAAAAAGCTCGATTCCTTTTCAAAATGGCTCAATCCCTTTCAAAAAGGCTCGATCTCTTTAAAAAAGGCTCGATCCCTTTCAAAAAAGCTCAATCCCTTTCATAAAAGCTCCATCACTTTTAAAAAAAGCTCGATCCCTTTTAAAAAACCTCGATCCCTTTTTAAAAACGCTCGATCCCTTTTCAAAAAGGCTCGATCCCTTTCAAAAAGGCTCGATCCCTTTCAAAAAGGCTCGATCCATTTTTTAAAAAGCTCGATCCCTTTTTAAAAAAGCTCGATCCCTTTTCAAAAAAGCTCGATCCCTTTCAAATATGCTCGATCCAATTCAAAAACAGCTCGAACCTATTCAAAAAAACTCGATTCCTTTTCAAAATGGCTCGATCCCTTTTAAAAAAGGTTCGATCCCTTTTCAAAAAAGCTCGATCCCTTTCAAATACGCTCGATCTAATTCTAAATTATCTCGAACCTATTCAAAAAAGCTCGAAACCTATTCAAAAAAGCTCGATCCTTTTCAAAATGGCTCGATTCTTTTTTAAAAAAAGCTCGATTCCTTTTCGACAAAGCTCGATTCCTTTTCCAAAAACCTCAATCTAACAAAACCTAATTTTCACGAAAAAAAATAGCTCGACTAATCAAATAAGCTCGATTTTCTTGAAAAAAAGTCTCGAAAACCCAGATTTCATCTTCCTTAACTGATATTCAACCAAATTGCAAACCCTAACCTAAACCACAACCATTCTCACATCTCTATTTTAACCGGTTTCTACAATTCCTATTAACAAAAATCAATTCTAACATGTAATGCAAGTCAACAACAACAAAAACAAAAACGAGGAAAAATAATCAATCTTACCTTTATCAATCGCAGCTGTTCCGGTCACTTTACTGTCGATTAGTTTCCCGTCGGTTTGACTGTTGCTTCTCTCTGACTTTGAAAACGACAACTACCGGAACTGTTAAAATATTTCAGGATATTTTTATCTCAAAGACTCTTTTGATGCCTTTTAAACATACATTAGTAAAGTGGTGTTTAAACATACATTAGTAAAGTGGTGATATTTACACAACACACCCCTCAAATAGTGCCAATAATTTTTTTACCCCCGTTTAGGGCAAGGGTCAGGTTTAGGGAAACTCGTGCAAATCAGGTTCGGTTATGGGGCACCTCTAATCAGGAGTTCAAGGGTTTTAAGATTTGCGCTTCTTTTCTATATTTGTTCTTTTTTATCTTTTGTGATTTCTAGTTTTAATTTATGATTAAATTAATTGTTATTACAAAGATTTTTATAACTACTAGTTTAATTTTACATGAGGATATTATAGAAATTTAAACATAATAAGAATTTCATATACAAACAGATTTTGAAGGATGAGGAGGATATAGTGATTTTGAAGGATGCAAATACAATCACTCTTTCAAAACGCTAACGGTCCATTCCATATGAAAAGTACAAGAAAAAGAAACAAAAATAGAATAAAGAAGCCTACTAAAATACGCCGTCCACATTTCGCAATACGACGGTCTAGGAGAGGATAATGAACCATTCTCCATAATCTGTGTAGTCGAAAATAAATACTAAAGAAAATAGAGAGGATGTGTCGAGTTAAAGCTTCCCCACCAAAGGCCAAAATCATCAATGGAATACTAACTAGTAGCCATTGAGATAATTGAAGAACAACCCTCACCAATTGAATGTCATCGGAATATATCTCATAAGTCTTCATTCCTATCCTAATAGCACTCAAGAATGCATTAGCCATAAAGGCCAGGGCAAACACCAAACATGAGAATGCAATGTTAACCAATACAGTTGCGAGCGTGTCATCAAGCAAGAGTGCCGAACAGAGTGTGAATGCTGCTGTAATGGATAGACCCATTGCTGCAACGTTGTCAAAAACGAAATTGACTAATAAAAATCTCGGAAAACCATGTATCGATTCCCAGACCGTGTTATTGATGTTGCTATGAACAAACCATTTTGTTGTGGTAGCATTACTTGCACTAACATCATCACCACTTTTACCATCAACAGGCATTTGGAGACTACCGGCATAAGCTGAACCAACAATAAGTGCCGCTACCACAAAAAGAATGTTAATTCTGCTATTAACATCTTCTTTTGAAAGTCTTTTCTTGCTTTTGATATGTGCAAGTGCAACTTTAGTAATTGAACTATCGTCATTTTTAGGGTAAAAACTTTTCTTTTTCTTATAAAAGAGTACTGAAGTCGCTATCTGTACAATATAAATAAAATAAAATTAGAATTATATTATTTTAATGAGAAAGTAAAATAAAATTAGTTGTATACTTTGTTGTAAAACAAGGGTACATAATCAATATAATAGCATTGGATTTAATTTCATTTTATGAATATAAAAGGAGCTAAAAACTAATAGAACTAACTTGAACAAAAGAGGACAGCTTGTTTTCTATTTTCCATCCTTCCCACTTAAACCCCATTGGTACTTATAAAATTACAATGACAACTCTAATTGATTTGAGTTTGAGGGGCGTTGCATACCTTTTGAAATCGATTTGGTTCATCAGATCTCTTAAAGTCCATTTCTGAAGAATCATTATCATAAGTCTCTCTCAAGTTTCCAACATTCACATCAATTCCGTGGTCTTGTACCTGAGAAAAACTCAAGGAAGAGAAGTCTAGCCAAATATTAATCCTTGTTGTAATTTTTTATTGTTTAGTGTTGAGATAAGTAATGAATGGATCATACCTTTTGAAATTCTTCTAGAAAAAAATCATAGGCTGTCAAGCCGTGATTGTTTACAAGGTCAAACTTTGATCGTTTGTGGTACAACAGAGTAGCCACTACCAAAGGGTTGCAACTCAATGCTGCCAAATGCAAAGGTGTATTCCCATCCTTATCCTTCATATTAACAAGTTCACCCAGTACTTTTTCTTTGAGTATACAACTCACTGTTTCTTCTTTTCCGCACATGGCTGCAACATGAAGAATGCTTCTGCCTCTATTACAAAGAAATTCAGTTGCATCAGGCCACTTTTTTAGTAACTTTTTCATTATTTTGGCGTGACCATTTTCACATGCTAGATGCAGAGGATATAAACCCTTTTTGTTTCTCTCAAAAGCCCAATTATGGTTGATTTCCAAGAGATAATTAACTCCTTCAAGATAACCTATAGACGCTGCACAGTGTAGTAGAGTATTCTCTTCATCATCTCTTAAAAGCAATAGCTCTACTTTTTTCTTACGTATTACTTTTAAAAAATCTGAAAAATAAAGCAACATAATCAAATTAAATTATTTATCCAAAAGAAAATTTCCAAATGAAAAGGAAATACAAGAGAACATGCATACCTAATTGTTTTTTTCTCAATGGCAACATGCACAAGATTCGTTCTTTTCATTCTTTGGAGTCTATCAAGTAATCCAGCGTCTTGAGGTAGAGCACTCAAAAGATAATCAATGATGTCTATGTTGTTTGATTCAACTGCAAGATGTAATGGAGACTTACTTGCATTGTTCTCAACAATATAGGACACCTCTGGGTCTGCTGAGATCAGGTAACGAGTCATGGCTACTAAATTGTCAATCCTTTTCTTTTTAGCCACCTTTAACTGTAGTAAAACCACATGCAAAGCTGTGTTTCCATCATCATTTTTCATCCTCATCAAGGTATTACTTGTTCTTATCTGTGCTGCACACTCCACAAGTACTTTTGTTGTGTTTAATTTCTCGTTTTTGACAGCAAAATGAAGTGGAGTGTTGCCTTCACAGTTTTTCCTGGTCATCAAAATGGGTAATTGTCGAGCCATAAGTTCAGTAATCTCTAAATTACCGGAGCCGGCCGCCACATGAAGTAACGAATTCCCTAATGGACTGACTTTGTCGAAAATATCTGAAGAGTTTTGGTTATTAATTTCACAAAAGGGGAAGTCATTGGTGTTGCCACGTCGTGCAGCATCAAAATGCGTGGCATCCATCATTTTCTGAAAAAAGCCTACAAACGGCTTGATTCAACCAAAGAAAAAAAGAATTGAAGCTGGTGTTTTAGATTGATAAGGAGGCGGAAGTTTGTAGGGAGCGGTGATATGGTGGTGTGAGTCTTAGAGACTGCATGTTTATATAGTTAAATAGTAGGACCTAGGAGCTAGGCAACCGTGGTTAAAAAAAAAAAAAGAAATATAAGGTCTCGTCCTGTAACTGTTTTTCGATCCGTTTTCGTTTTTATTTTTCAATAACGATTTTGAAAATGCGTTCGTTAACCGTTTTTCATTGTATTTTCGAAAAAAAAAACAAAAAACAAAATCAGTGTTAAAAGTGAAAGATTTGAAAAACACAAAATGCTTGTTTTTCATTTTTGTTTTTCATTTTGTTTTTCACTTTTTTTATATTAAAAAAAAATCTTAAACTATTAATTGTACTGTTATACGTTTGATATGATTAGGACAAGACGGAACAAAATTTTTAAATTACTAAAGAGCCCCTCTTATATATATATTACAATATTATATATAATATATTTTATGTATTATATATTTACATAGAGATAATCTCGTAATATATATTATAATATATATATATATATATATATATGTTTATTAATACTATATATATATTTAAATATATATATATATAATATCAAATATTATATATTTACATAGGAGATAATCTCGTAAATTTTGTATTATTATATATAAAAATATAATATAAAAAATATAATATTTCATATATAAAAATATAATAATTTTTAATATATGAAATAATATATATATATATATATTATATTATAATTATGTATATATATTATAATTATTTATTTATAATTTAAGAGTTTAGTTTTGATTAATTCATTTTTTTGATATGTTTTTTTTTAATTAATTTTTGATGTGTTACTTTTGTTTAATTTAAAAATTACAATACAAAAATTATATTGGTTAATTATTTAATCAATTTGTTTATAGTTGTAATAATATTTCAACTTTTGATAGTTTTTGGTTAACCTACCAGACGTATTTTTTCCGTTTTCATTTTCAAAATACAGTTTTCAGTATTTGCTACCAGACGCGTTTTCAGAAATCGAAAATGAAACCAAAAATACTATTTTCATTTTCATTTTTATTTTCGAAAAACAGCAACTGAAAAACGCTTACATGACGGGCTCTAAGATCCTCGGTACAAGAAGGTTGTCATGGAGAGCTAGAAGGTGTTGGCTCTCTGACCCTACAGGGTTGGACTTACGACACTACTGTAGTTAGGGATGACAATAAAACCTAAATCTGTGGGATCCGTTCGAACCCAGTCCGTTTGGAGCGGGTTTAGGGGATGAAATTACGATCAACGAACCCATGAACCTGTGAACCCGTGAACCCGTATAGTTAAAACCAAATAGGTTTGGGTGTGGGTTTGGATTTGGATTGAAAAAATAAACTCATGGAGACCTGCGAACCCGCGAACCCGTTTAAATAAAAATTATATAATATTTATATTTAAAATATAATAAATTTAAACTCCAATAAAAAACACTTTTAACTATATAGAGAATAAAATGTAATCATTTCGCTCATTCAAGTTGTAATTCTCAACTCTCATATATATATATATATATGTGTGTGTGTGTGTGTGTGTTTTTTTTTTTTTACCTCCTATGACTCTCGTTTGAACTAAGAAATAAACTTGAAATGAGTTAAAATTTTCACTATATTAAACGTTTTTAGTTTTAAAAATTACAATTTTCATATATTTAAATAATATAAAAATATTTTTCTAAAAAAAAATTAACGGGTTCACTGGTTCACGGGTTCATGGATTTGACCCGTGGACCCGCTTGTTTCATGGGTTCGTGGATGGGTTTAGGTTTCCTCCGAATCCACGGGTGAAATCCGAACCCAAACCCGTTTATTTTTATAGGTTCATGAACGGGTTTGGATGATATAAATTATCGTGGATTTAGGTTTGGATTTTATCGAACCCGTCCGAACTCAGTTCCTAACTGTAGTCAATAGACTGCCATGTAAAAGGAGCAAGTGTTAGAAGAAAAATAGTGTCTCTAACGGCCGTTCAGAAGAGGTTCTCGAAATAGATTAGCGTAAATCATTTAGAGGCAAGGTGGTTTGTTTGTATAAACAGAACTTTTATTTTAACACCAAGGTGGTTTGTTTGTATTGATTTTAAAATCTCTCGTAAATGATAGGATTGCTAAAAGAGAGAATTATACCGGCCACATAGATTTGATGTTTTATCTACTCGTGTTTCATGGAAGATTAAACGGATAGAATTGAACTATTTTTAGGGAGGGGATAAGATTGAATTGGATTAATTAAATGACCATTTAATCACCATGTTCAAGATATTATCCTTTAAACATAGGGATAAATAGGTAACTTGTTAAAAATTAAATAATTACAAAAATCCTCAAACACCATCGGATACCATCAGTCATCATCACCAACATTATTTTAATAAAAAAACCAAAAACAACATTATCAATAATTATCATCAATAATTAAACAAAAAGCAAAAAGAACAAAAATAGTGGATCTCCATCGGTTTCTCGTCATCAATAATTCAACAAAAATAGGAACAGTATTGTAATATATATGGATTTATATACCGCTTTTGTCATACAGTATGACACAATACCTCCTCTCTTTATAAATCGTAAATCAATCGATGCAATTGGATGTGATGCAAACAATCATGTAATATGCAAGTGGGTGGCTAATGATCAGATTAAATTCTGTATATATATCTCGAACTTCATTTGAGAGGTTAGCAGAGTGAAGCTCTCAAAATTAATATACACAGTTGTTCAGTTGTTCTTCTATTAATTATTCCTCATCTAATTCTTTTGTTCTTCATTCAATTATTTACAACAAACAGAAGTTAAAAAAGCAAAAAGCATAAAATCAGTGGATCTTGATAGAGATGAATAAAAAAAATTTACTCTTCACATCTCTCATCTATCTCCTGTATCTCTCTCTCTATCTCCACGTTGACGGTCTCCTCAGCGGCACTGATCTTCTCACTGAAGGGAAGTCCAATTTATTTTTAAAAATATATTGAATGTAAAAGCGAATATATGGAACCGTATATAAGATCAAAATATTTTCAATATAAAATTATCATATTTATACAGTTATTTTTTAAAAAAAATATCTTTAAAAACAATAAAATTATTATATAATAATGAGAAAGTTTGATACTTGAAATAAAATTAGAGTTTAATTAAACTTATCATAAAAATTTGTGTTTATCATAAGTATTTTCTTTTAAGAAAGTAAGCTTTTTTTAACAAAAAAAATATATTTAAAAATATATGTATAATTAATGAGTTTATATATTCTTTGATTTATTTTTAATTAAAGCAATTTATCTTTATTGGTAAATTTATATAGGGATATTTTTACAATTAAACTTTTTAATAAAATATGGATGTACTAATAAGTTTTATGAGTGTCAATATTGATACCCCAATTGAGAATCATCTCCCACTTGAAATTATATTTACTGGGTCCTAACTAAAAAAATAAAAATAAGGGTTATTGACACTAGTCCCCTAAACTATAAACGAGTTTGTATTTTCCCCTTGATTTGTTTTTAGACGAGACGAAATGGAGACGGAACCTGATTCCATTTGGTTTCTCATCACATACCATACACAAGTAAGGGAAAAAGTGGAATTTTATTTTTAAGAAATTAAATTAAAATGTGGTCTTCACCGTTCATCTTATTCAAATGGATGATATGGATCTCTACCTAATAAAAAATAAAAAAATTAAATTATATTTAAAAAATAGAAACGGATTCCATTAGATTCAATACGAAATCACCGTTAGGATCAGATTTCATTCCATTCAATCCAAACCCAAATGAAAAAATTTGAAAAACAAAACCACCATCAACATCAGATTCTATGCAAATTCAATATCAAATTAATAAATTTTTTTTGAAACAATAATTTATTACCAAAAAAACCCTGAAAGAAGGGGAAAGCAAACATGACTAGGGATGGCAATTTGACCCTGACCCGCACCCGCCCGAACCCGACCCTGTAGGGTCGGGTGTAGATGGTGAATTTACAACCCGCGAACCCATGAACCCGTTTAATGAAAAACTCGATGGATTGACGGGCGGGTGCGGGTTGGAAAAATAAACCCGCGGGTTGGATCCGTGAACCCGTATAAATAAAATACTTATAAATAAATATATATAGACATTTGAATTATTTTTTATCGTTTTATTTTTATGGTTATTATTATTTTGTAATGTATCAAGTAGGGAATTAGAAATTGAAATTTAATTCAATTAAGTATCAAATAGGTGATTACATGTGGAAATTTATAAATGAAAAATTATGGGTTCGCGGGTTCGTGGGTTGCGGGTTTGTGGGTATCCCGCGGGTGAAGCATCCACCAGTGAACCCACATTGTTTCGCGGGTTCACGGGTGAGGGTATGGGTGCAACCATAACCCGCGGGTTAAAACCCGCCCGCGAACCCGTTTACCTACACGGGTTCGAGGGCGGGCGTGGGTGAGTAAAATTTTTACGGGTGAGGGTTTGGATTTTACAAAACCCACCCAAACCCGACCCGCTGCCATCCCTAAACATGACAGGGGCATATGAAGACCCCAAACCGAAAACAAAAACAACAAAATACCACCAAAGAAGCCAAGCCGAAAGACAAAGTAGAAAAAGCAAACGGCAAGCTAAAAAATAGCTCCACAACATAAGAGGATAAACAGAACACCCCTGAAAACACAACAGCTACAACAAAGAAATCAACCACTACCCCATTCCAACTTATCGCTAAAGCCACCAGCCCCCTTTTTAGCAAGACTGTCAGCCAAAGAATTGGTCTCCTTTGGTGTGCACTTGAAATCAATGTTTGCCAAAGAGACCTTAAACTGACGAATATCGTGGATCAAACCCACTAGCATGAAATTACCAAAATCATCACCGTTAATCCAAGATACAATAGAACTTTAATCACTAAAAATGGTAATTTTGCAATGAAGAATAGGATGATTTGATGCCACAATCTGGCAAGCTCTATGAATAACAAAGACATCCATCGAGATAGGATCCATAATTCCAATGTAAAACGAAAACAAACATAATATTTTGCCACTGGAATCTCTAAGAACGCCACCAATACCAACTTCACCCAGATTGCCCCTCGTAGAGCCGTCTAGGAAAACACTCAGATCCATATCGGAAAGGGGTTTTCACCCACTGCGCCTAGTCAACTTTGCACACTTAATATCCACACACCTATCTTTGAAATCCAACATAAGCAAAGTTAAATCAATATCTGAGTCCACATCATAATGCTTGAACCATAAAGCAACGCGAAACTTAATCATGCCCAAAGCAGAACAAAATGAAGCCAGCAAACCATGGAAAACCACCTCATTACGAGTTACCCTTATTGTCCACAAAACAACGACAAACAAAATGTTCCAAACTCTCTTTCTCGAACGCGAATAATCCATCCCAACCATTGAACCACTCACCCAAAGAAGAATTAGAGCAAGTCTCAATACCCCTCCATCCCATGCAATGACTCCATATTCTACTAGACCAATTATAGATAAGAAACAAGTGATTGATATACCACAAAGAGGGCAATCCAAACTCATTTGTTGACCAAAACCGAACCTACTCAGGACATCTTTCACCAAAATTCTTCCTTTCAACAATTGCCAAATGAATATCTCCACCTTTGGAGGGCAAAAACCTTACAAAATAAAGGCAGTTTATCCTCCTAACATCTTCTGAAAGAGCTTACAGTGAAAAGGCCCTTCGAACAAAAAGACCATGCCACCACATCATCGATATTCGGCCTAACAGTAAAGGTTTCTAGCATCAACATAAAGCAATTTCATTGCTCAATCTCCCAATCAAACAACGGCCTCCTAAGCTTAACGTCCCACACCTATTTATCAATAATTGAAAAATCAAAAACACATATCAGATTCAATTGAAGACAACACCAAATAAAACCCAACCAAACCATCATCATCATCCAGATTCATCAACATCAAACCCAATCAACATCAAACCAAACAACAAACAAACAAAAATTAACTTGTTCATCTAGATTCATCATCAATGGAGAGAGAGAGAGAGAGAGAGAGAGAATGCATGGGTGGTTGAAAATCAACAAACAACAATCCGTATCATTCAAATCCAAAATAAAACAAAACAAAAATTGTTTCTAAAAC
The DNA here is from genome assembly GCA_032871835.1 of Dipteronia dyeriana. Taxonomy (NCBI): domain Eukaryota; kingdom Viridiplantae; phylum Streptophyta; class Magnoliopsida; order Sapindales; family Sapindaceae; genus Dipteronia; species Dipteronia dyeriana. The sequence continues at coordinate 7,822,035 of CM065299.1, read as the reverse complement.
AACTTTCCAGTGAGTACCGTTTATTCTTGAGGTCCCAGGTGGTAGATCGTGAAGATAGATAGATAGAGAGAGAGAGAGAGAGTTTGGGTTTTGTTTATGGTGGAATTGGGTTTGGCTGTAGAGCCGGGTGGTGATGGTCATCCAGATCGACATAGGTTTTTTATTACGTCTGAAGATGGAGACGGGTTTGTTTTTTATTTTATTTTTTTAATTTTTTTAAGAGCCCCTATGTTTTTAAAAACCTCTTAATTTTGTCATTCTGTAAGTCAACCGTTAGTCAAATTAAATGATTCTAAGAGTTGTCTTTACATAATAATATACCACATGTCAATATAAAAAAAATAGAAATATATATAATAAAAATTAAATTAATATTTAAATATAAATTAAAAAAGTATAAACAAAAGAATAATTACAAAATTAATATATATATATATATATATCTCTAAAAACCTAATACCAATCCTGGCAAAAATCAGTTCTTAAAGTGGTGGTGGCTGGAAATCAGTTCTTCATTGATGATCTCCGATAAAAAACATAACCAATCACCACAAAACCTTAAACCCAATCAATCATCTCTCTTTTTCTCTTGCTCTCTCTCTTTCTAGATCTCTCTAAATCCAAAATTCATCTCTATTTTTCGATCTCTCTCTCTTTTCTCGATCTCTCTCTCCTTTCTCGGTCTCTCTGACCTCCATGACTCGAATCCATCTCTTGCCGACCACCGTAAAACGAATCAAGATCTGGTTCAAACCAAAAAGAACCTAGATTTGGTTTAAACTAGAACTGGATTCTAATCAAAACGAGCTGAGTTTTGGAACATTGGGTGTTGTGTTTGGGTTAGGTATTGTTTGGCCGGCTACGGTGGTTGGATTTAGGAATGGCGATGGCGATGGTGATGGTGGCGGTGGCGACCTGGTATGTGGGTTTTTCTTAATGAGTTTAGGGGTTATGTTGAGTTTTTTAGGTTTGGTCTTGGTGTTGGGAGGTGGAGGGTTTGGTTTCGATGGTGGTGGTGGTGGTGGTGGTTGTGGTGGTTTGAAGGGTTTTTTGGTTTTTTAGGTTAATGATGGCTATAGATTGGTTTAGTGGTTTGGTGGATGTTGATGATGGTGGTTTGAGTTGTTGGCTGTGATACTTTGATAAATTTCTGATAAATTTCTGGGTTGCTTCGATTTAGGGTTCATTTCTGGTAAATTCATGGTAAATTTTTAGAAATTTTTTTTGATAAATTTCTAGGTTACATTTTTGAGTTGCTTCGATTTAGGTTCCAGGTTGTTGTATGGTGGTGGTTATGGCTGTGATTGATTTCGAATTTAGGCTTGGGTTAGGTATAGTGGTTGATTTCAAGTATGGGTTTGGTGGTTGGGTTCGAATTAAAGATAGTGATCGGGTTCTGAGTATAGATTTGGTGTGGTGGTTGATTTTGAATTTAGGTGGTAGATGAGTTCGAATTTGGGTTTGGGTATGAATATACAAACATATTTTTTATATTTCTTTTCCTTTTAAAAAAAATAATAATAAAATAAAATTATAAATAAAATTAAGAAAATAAAAGGTTTTACTTTTATTTTATTTTTATTTTAAAGTCAAGGGTAAAAATATCATTTAACATTTTTTTGTGACAGTTGACCATCAAATTCTGGTCAGAGGAACCACATTGAGTGGATTTGAAAACATAGGGACCAGTCAGGTGAAAAATGAATAAATGAATAAAAAAAGAGATGATTCAAAAATATATGGGGACTCAATGATAATTTCCCAAATTACAAAAAAATAATAATGTTTGGGCACTAACTCCAAAATACTAACCCCACCAGTGGGAGTGTAGCACGTGATTTTTTTTTCTTTTACTTTTTATATTTATCTCACAAATTTGACCACACTTTAAACTCTTATTGGTGATATTAGTATTCAGTATCCAAGCATTATTCATAAAAATAAAATAAAAGAAACAGTCTTTATGGCGGGATTAAATAGACCCATTGCTCCATCGGATTGGTTGTCCAATATTTTCAATCATGTCCAATCCTGCTGCCAACCGTAGCCTGTTGACGGTGATTTTTGGATCGTTGAAAAATCAACAGTCAAACATTAACACGTAAGCAGATTGAAGCTTTAACTAGTCATGGGTTGAATAATCAAAACCTCTTTCTCTACGTGGATGCGTTACGATTTGTTTGTATTTAAGAATGATGATGATGAAGAGTAGGAAATAAAGAATAAATCAAACATAACAACACATGTTTTACGTGGTAAAACCCCAAGACGGGGAAACATCCACAATGCCGATGACGACGAGAAGAGATCCACTATGAATAGAATAATTACAACACTCAGTACTCGCTTTTCTCTCAGATGAGTACTCAAGTTGATTATGATCCTCCTCTGTTAAAATGAACACATGGTTGTATTTATATGGTTTGATCTAGGGTTGCCCTAGTTCTTGTCGTACAAGAGGAGGATTCATTAATTAGAATCTTTGTAGAATTCAAGTAATGTAGTCAGTTTCGGACTTATTTCTCGTTTGTTGTTTATCCTTCTAGAAGGTCTAAGTTCTTTCCTGAATATAATTTTCTGATACTGGAAAGGATATAGAGATATTTTCTTATTGGAGTATGATTCCAAGATTCAGTATCTGAGTGAATCTTCGACTGATACAATGTGTCCCGATAAAGTCATATTTCCTGTTTTGATCGAGTATATCTCGCTGAGTAGAGATTTTTGGCTAGCAAGATCTTCGTTCATTAAGGCTTCTTTTACTGGACAACTTTACTTTGCGTATACGCTTCTAACTTTCATAACAATTTTCTCGATGACATGTCATCGGTCAATATCCCTCTCGTTGATTGGTTAACTTTTGATGAAGTGTCATGCTGACGAAAAATACATATAACATAGCCTAAAAGAAAATTTCATCTACCACTATCGAACGTTAGAGATATTTTAGTCCTTATTAGCAATTTTAGTCATTTATTTTTATTTTTCAAAATACATCACTTTAGTCATTTGAGTAAAAAAGCAACAGGCAACTTTAATTATATACATAAAAGAATACGAAAATATATATAATGTGAATACAATTAGTATTAATTTAAAGGGGTTGATTAAATAGGTTATTTACCAATTAATTACCAATTTTTTAATTAGTCAGTGTTAATATAAAATCAAACATGAAGATAGTAAAATTAAAGAATACTCGATTTTTACATGAAAAATCTTCAACCGGTAAAAACCCACAGGACTATCCTTGCTAGATATTTAAATCATAGAAATCCATTTTATGAAAAATATGTTACACCCTTAAGTGATACATAGACTCTCATTCTCAACAACCTCAGGTTATGGTCAATTATCGCTCATCACTATTAATTCAATCCTAGTGATACCCTCAAATCCACTCATCTTGGTGGTCGATGATGGTTATTTGGTGCTTGGGTCGGTTTGGTGATTTTAGCATGTTGTTTGATTTTTGTTTTCAAGGTTTCCAGATTCCACATATTATATATATATATATATATATATATATATATATAAGAGATGGATCTCCAATACACAATTTATTTTTTTGTTTTTTATAAAGAGATGGTACAATTCCACATGTTTTTTTTTATTATTATTTTGTTTTTTTATAAAAAGATTTAATGGAGATCCAAGATTCAGATTTGTTTAATTTTTTTTTATCTTAAATTTCTGTTTTTAATTAAATAAAAAATAAAAGAGATATATCTGGCATCCATATTTGAGATGGATGGTTGAGATCCATCTTTTTTAATTTTATTTTGTTTTCTATTTTTTAATTATATATATTTTAATAAATATCTTGAAAGTTAAATAATCATTTTATGATTAATTGAAAGATAAAACAATCATTTGACCGTAAGAATTGCCTGTCAAACCTCTTTTTAGACGAAAAAGGTAATAGAATGGGACAATACGAATTCCTTCATTTTAGGAGAAGGATGGTCATTACCTGAAACACAAGTAAGGATAGATGTCGGGACCTAATGGGACAGGGAAGGTTTCTCACCCCTAACCCCCACCCCAATTCCTTAACACTTCCACCACCACCACCACCACCACCACCACCTTCAAACGGGGGGATGGGGGTGGGCCCTTCTCTAACCCATATCACGTTCTACCATTTCCTTTTAAATATATATATAATTATAATTTATTTATTTTCATTTTCAATTCTAAATTTTTAATTTTTAATCTGAAAATTAGAACTTAAAATTTAGAATCCAGTTATTCTAATCTCGAGTTTGACCCTGTTAAAATATTCAACACAAAGAGTAATCAAAATATTTGTTCTAAAATATATATAATTGTTTTAAGAAATCCAAAAAAAAAAACCTCTAATAGATTATCACACAATAAATCGAATTTAAAGTTTACATATTCAATTAATACTATGTACTAAGTACTAACTATAAACTACTAACCCTGATTAACATTATAATATATTAGTTTTTTTTAAATTGTAAATAAAAATAAAAATAATATATATAAGGAAACGGTGGAATGGGTTAGGGAAGGGTCCACCGCCACCTTCCCCATTTATGAAATAGATATCAAGTTTGTCCCCAAACCCATCCTACGCCTGAAACCCATTTGAAGATAAAATATACTCCTAAAATCTCAAACATATGTCCTTATCATTCTATTAAGGTAAAAGTCGGGGAAGATATTTTCCTTTTAAAAAAAATAGATATTCAATTCGGATTTTATTTTAAAAAAATGACTTACTTATAGTCAATTTTGTAGACGTAACATCAAGTATTATTTTTTGTTGGCACTGACCGAACCATTATGCCGTCCTGGGGTCGCTTTGCCACTGCGAAAACATGTAAATCGATGACGTTACAGCTATGGATGACTGATGACAGCGGAATTTTGGCGATTCGTGAAAAGTAGAGGGCAAAACGACAATGGATAAAACGACAATCTTGCAATCATACAACGGAATAATTATCGCCCTTATTTGAAATTGATTAATTTATGTAGTTTTCAAATTTTAAAAGTTTATAAAAAATTACATGGTAATTATCTTCAGAAATAAAACTAGCCGTAATGCCGTATATTATTTTGTTGAAATATTTTTTAATACTCTTGTCCTTTGAAACCCTTTCTTTATTTCAATTTCAAAGAACATTTTCTGTAATTTGTAGTTTTATTAAATAATAAATATTATAGAATAGGCAAATAATTTTATAGCCACAAACCACCAAGTAAATGACATATGCCCACGGACACATGTAAATATATAGGACAACTCTTTCAATATATATATAGATAGAGAGAGAGAACATTTCAAATGTATGATCTTCTTACATGTGAGATCTTGATTTGTCCGTATGGGAACTGAATATGAACCTGATTATTCTTATTATTATTATGAATATAAGGAAAGCATTTTACTAGCATCCTGAAAATTTTTTATAATGTGTTGTAAGAAAATTAAAATATACATTTATGAAAATATAATAAAATTTGCTTATAAAGAATAAATCTTTTTTTTTTTTTGGTATACTTTAACTTTAATAAAGAACCAGACATTGGTTACTTAACGTGCATCACATGTACACACACGTAGCCACATTATCCAATCCAAGGGTATACTATCACTTTTTCACGTTTTATTTCTTTCTTTTGTCACTCTCATCTTTACTCCCCTACCCCTCATCATGTCGTTGCTTTATACTACATGGATGGACACTACTAAGACTTTGGAGAACCAATACCTTTTTCTCCGATTTAGGGGCAAATTTATAATTAACTCATCAAATTTGCTGATAACATTACATTGGTCTGTCACACACCTCCGTGGGTTCAATTCCGTCTTCTTCTCCAAATACTTATAATTTTGGGAATTAACTGCAAAGGCATAATCCTTTTCCTTCCCTACATTTTCAAAATTTTGATGTGGGAAAAATATCAAAATTATTATTTACTGGCTCTCAAAAGCAGTGTTGCAAAAGTCTCGATTAGGCACCGTTTAGTCCTTAGTCGACGGTCCATCGTCCCGATTAGGTGATTTACCGTCTAGTTAGCCTAGTCGGTCAAAGTCAATAATTAATCGTCGTTGACCGACTATGTTGACTTTTAGAATTTGATTGAGTTTTTTTTTTTAGATTTTATTTAGTTGTTTATGGATTTTGATTCTTAATATTGAGTTTTTATGGAATTTTATTTTCAATTTGAGGTTCAATAAATAAAATAGTATTAGCATTTACTCAATTACAATAATAAAACATATTAAAAAAAAATATGATCGATCGACGGCTTGCTGACGGTCGACTTCCGACTAACCACCTAGTCCCCAACTAATCCTCAATTAGACTAGCCAGGCGCTAGGCGGGTATCGTTGCCCGATTAATACCTAATGCTAGGGATGGGCGTGGGGTCCCATTGGGGCAGGGGAGGGTCCCCCCACTACCTCCCCCAAACCCCATTTAAGGGAAGTGGGGATGGGGGTGTTTGGGAGGAGGTTTCCCTATCCCCACCCCCACCCCCACCCCCACCCCATCCCCCATTTCTCCCATTTTTTATCCTAAAATTTTTCAATTTGAAATCCGAAATTCTATTATTTCAATCTTTCGATTCACCCTATTTCGATATTCAATCCAATAAATAATCTAAAATATATAATTGATTTAATTTAATCCAAAATTAATACAAATACCTATAGTATTACAAATAAATATATATGTGAAAATTAGAGAAATATGTAGAGAGTAAATATGTAATAGAGTTAAAGTTAATATTTTAAAAAATAAAAGTAAAGATATATATATATATATATGGAAATGAGACTCCACCTCTACCCCTATTAAAAAAAATGAAGGAATGAAGAAATGGGGTGGGGGTGGGGGTGAGGGTGGGGGTGAGGGTGGGGGTGGGGGAGAAATTGGGTTAAAATTTATCCTCATCCCCACCCCCAAATCCTATTTAGGGGTAAAATTTATCCCTAAATAGAGGTGGGACTCCGTAGGGGTGGGACCCTATAGGGGAAATGTCCCATCTCTACCTAACGCTTTCTGTATAACTGTTCAAAAGTGAACGTTGGATATGATGCTCAAACTTTGTATAGTCTGTAAAATTTCTGAGTAGACTTGTTTAAGATGTTGATTTCGATTTTCGAGCACATTAATTAAGTTGTTTGTAGAGTAAAGAATGAAAGAAAAAAGAGATAAAACAAGTTTTGTAATAAAGCAGTGGATTACTTCCCTTTACACGTGCTAGCAAATTGGGTATATGAGTGGAAGACTGTAAAGACAAATTTGGCATGCATGATTGACTTGGGATCGGACAAATTTTGTTTTTTTTAAAGAAAGAATCAATTCATTGAACTGTAGCAATACTACAAGAGTTTACATCGTTAATAGCCAATGCAGATAGCCAATCTGGAAAAGTAATGCTCCAAACAGATGAGTTAATATTTTAAAAAATAAAAGTAAAGATATATATATATATATATATATATATATATATATATGGAAATGAGACTCCACATCTACCCCTATTAAAAAAATGGAGGAATGAAGAAATTGGGTGGGGGTGGGGGTGGGGGAGAAATTGGGTTAAAATTTATCCTCATCCCCACCCCCAAATCCTATTTAAGGGTAAAATTTATCCCTAAATAGAGGTGGGACTCCGTGGGGATGGGACCCTATAGGGGAAATGTCCATCTCTACCTAACGCTTTCTGTATAACTGTTCAAAAGTGAACGTTGGATGTTGGATATGATGCTCAAACTTTGTATAGTCTGTAAAATTTCTGAGTAGACTTGTTTAAGATTTTGATTTCGATTTTCGAGCACATTAATTAAGTTGTTTGTAGAGTAAAGAATGAAAGAAAAAAGAGATAAAACAAGTTTTGTAATAAAGCAGTGGATTACTTCCCTTTACACGTGCTAGCAAATTGGGTATATGAGTGGAAGATTGTAAAGACAAATTTGGCATGCATGATTGACTTGGGATCGGACAAATTTTGTTTTTTTAAAGAAAGAATCAATTCATTAAACTGTAGCAATACTACAATAGTTTACATCGTTAATAGCCAATGCAGATAGCCAATCTGGAAAAGTAATGCTCCAAACAGATGAGTATCTGTTAACAACACTATACCGTGCAATAACATGAGCAACCTTATTACAAGACCTAGGAATATGAACAAAAAAGATATCTGTACAATTTGATTTCAGAACAAGAATATCAATAATGACATTATTTACATCATTGAGAGAAGTGCAGGTCCTGTTACACAAGCCAACTATCCCCAAAGCGTCTGATTCCACACACAAAGGAAACAATCCCAAATCTTCCGTAAAAAGCATACCCTCCAAGATAGCCTTTGCATCAGCCACTTCAACCGAAACCCTTCCAACCCAAGAAAGTGCAGCAGCTAGTACCAACGCACCCTTATCATCCTTAATCACAATACCTACCCCAAAATAGTCCTTTTCTAGATCTATAGCAGTATTTGTATTTAGCTTAAAACAACCATAGGACGGCAAGGACCATACCTGTGTCACAACCTTATCAACCAAAGAAGAAGATTCAACCTTACCAGAATTTTCAAACATAGTCAGCATTTCCCTTGCCTTAACCCAACAATACCTATGCTCAATAAGAGTACCTCCATGTAGCAAGAGGTTTCTTCGAAACCAAAGCAACCAGACAGTAAACACAGGAAACATGCCACAGCCTCCTCACTTCCAATCGAGCTAATCTAGATAACCCTGTCCAGAAAACAACCACCACAAAGTTTGTTAATGTCAGGAAAAAGATCCCATGACCTCCAATGAGAAACCACCCTTTTACATCTCCATAAAGCATGCTCAACATATTTTGGATCAACTCTTCAAAAGGAGCACAAAGCAGACTCCACTAAGCCTCTTTTGCATAACAACAACTTGGTGGGAAGGATTTCCTTACAAGCTTTCTACCCAAAAATTTTGATTTTGCTTGGCAACTTTAAATTCCACAGTTTCTTCCACCAAGAGAGAGGACCATAAGAACAAGAGGCCTGACCACTCAACTGGTCAGTCAAAGCCACCTTATAAGCACTTTTGACTGAAAACAATACATTTTTTTGTCAAAATGCCCAAGAAAGGAATCACTCCTGGCATGAACACTTAAAGGAATACTCAAAATTAAATCAACCTCATCCTTAATAACGCAAGACCTAACCAAATTCTGATTCCACCTCCCTTGATTCTCCATTAACTCAGAAACCAAAGCATTCCCAGGTAAAAATATTGCAGAAAAAACCTTGAAACTACCAGATCTACGAATCCAACTATCTTTCAATTCACCCGATTTCGATATTCAATCCAATAAATAATCTAAAATATATAATTGATTTAATTTAATCCAAAATTAATACAAATACCTATAGTATTACAAATAAATATATATGTGAAAATTAGAGAAATATGTAGAGAGTAAATATGTAATAGAGTTAAAGTTAATATTTTAAAAAATAAAAGTAAAGATATATATATATATATATATGGAAATGAGACTCCACCTCTACCCCTATTAAAAAAAATGAAGGAATGAAGAAATGGGGTGGGGGTGGGGGTGAGGGTGAGGGTGAGGGTGGGGGTGGGGGAGAAATTGGGTTAAAATTTATCCTCATCCCCACCCCCAAATCCTATTTAGGGGTAAAATTTATCCCTAAATAGAGGTGGGACTCCGTAGGGGTGGGACCCTATAGGGGAAATGTCCATCTCTACCTAACGCTTTCTGTATAACTGTTCAAAAGTGAACGTTGGATATGATGCTCAAACTTTGTATAGTCTGTAAAATTTCTGAGTAGACTTGTTTAAGATGTTGATTTCGATTTTCGAGCACATTAATTAAGTTGTTTGTAGAGTAAAGAATGAAAGAAAAAAGAGATAAAACAAGTTTTGTAATAAAGCAGTGGATTACTTCCCTTTACACGTGCTAGCAAATTGGGTATATGAGTGGAAGACTGTAAAGACAAATTTGGCATGCATGATTGACTTGGGATCGGACAAATTTTGTTTTTTTTAAAGAAAGAATCAATTCATTGAACTGTAGCAATACTACAAGAGTTTACATCGTTAATAGCCAATGCAGATAGCCAATCTGGAAAAGTAATGCTCCAAACAGATGAGTTAATATTTTAAAAAATAAAAGTAAAGATATATATATATATATATATATATATATATGGAAATGAGACTCCACATCTACCCCTATTAAAAAAAATGGAGGAATGAAGAAATTGGGTGGGGGTGGGGGTGGGGGTGGGGGAGAAATTGGGTTAAAATTTATCCTCATCCCCACCCCCAAATCCTATTTAAGGGTAAAATTTATCCCTAAATAGAGGTGGGACTCCGTGGGGATGGGACCCTATAGGGGAAATGTCCATCTCTACCTAACGCTTTCTGTATAACTGTTCAAAAGTGAACGTTGGATGTTGGATATGATGCTCAAACTTTGTATAGTCTGTAAAATTTCTGAGTAGACTTGTTTAAGATTTTGATTTCGATTTTCGAGCACATTAATTAAGTTGTTTGTAGAGTAAAGAATGAAAGAAAAAAGAGATAAAACAAGTTTTGTAATAAAGCAGTGGATTACTTCCCTTTACACGTGCTAGCAAATTGGGTATATGAGTGGAAGATTGTAAAGACAAATTTGGCATGCATGATTGACTTGGGATCGGACAAATTTTGTTTTTTTAAAGAAAGAATCAATTCATTAAACTGTAGCAATACTACAATAGTTTACATCGTTAATAGCCAATGCAGATAGCCAATCTGGAAAAGTAATGCTCCAAACAGATGAGTATCTGTTAACAACACTATACCGTGCAATAACATGAGCAACCTTATTACAAGACCTAGGAATATGAACAAAAAAGATATCTGTACAATTTGATTTCAGAACAAGAATATCAATAATGACATTATTTACATCATTGAGAGAAGTGCAGGTCCTGTTACACAAGCCAACTATCCCCAAAGCGTCTGATTCCACACACAAAGGAAACAATCCCAAATCTTCCGTAAAAAGCATACCCTCCAAGATAGCCTTTGCATCAGCCACTTCAACCGAAACCCTTCCAACCCAAGAAAGTGCAGCAGCTAGTACCAACGCACCCTTATCATCCTTAATCACAATACCTACCCCAAAATAGTCCTTTTCTAGATCTATAGCAGTATTTGTATTTAGCTTAAAACAACCATAGGACGGCAAGGACCATACCTGTGTCACAACCTTATCAACCAAAGAAGAAGATTCAACCTTACCAGAATTTTCAAACATAGTCAGCATTTCCCTTGCCTTAACCCAACAATACCTATGCTCAATAAGAGTACCTCCATGTAGCAAGAGGTTTCTTCGAAACCAAAGCAACCAGACAGTAAACACAGGAAACATGCCACAGCCTCCTCACTTCCAATCGAGCTAATCTAGATAACCCTGTCCAGAAAACAACCACCACAAAGTTTGTTAATGTCAGGAAAAAGATCCCATGACCTCCAATGAGAAACCACCCTTTTACATCTCCATAAAGCATGCTCAACATATTTTGGATCAACTCTTCAAAAGGAGCACAAAGCAGACTCCACTAAGCCTCTTTTGCATAACAACAACTTGGTGGGAAGGATTTCCTTACAAGCTTTCTACCCAAAAATTTTGATTTTGCTTGGCAACTTTAAATTCCACAGTTTCTTCCACCAAGAGAGAGGACCATAAGAACAAGAGGCCTGACCACTCAACTGGTCAGTCAAAGCCACCTTATAAGCACTTTTGACTGAAAACAATACATTTTTTTGTCAAAATGCCCAAGAAAGGAATCACTCCTGGCATGAACACTTAAAGGAATACTCAAAATTAAATCAACCTCATCCTTAATAACGCAAGACCTAACCAAATTCTGATTCCACCTCCCTTGATTCTCCATTAACTCAGAAACCAAAGCATTCCCAGGTAAAAATATTGCAGAAAAAACCTTGAAACTACCAGATCTACGAATCCAACTATCTTTCAATTCACCCGATTTCGATATTCAATCCAATAAATAATCTAAAATATATAATTGATTTAATTTAATCCAAAATTAATACAAATACCTATAGTATTACAAATAAATATATATGTGAAAATTAGAGAAATATGTAGAGAGTAAATATGTAATAGAGTTAAAGTTAATATTTTAAAAAATAAAAGTAAAGATATATATATATATATATATGGAAATGAGACTCCACCTCTACCCCTATTAAAAAAAATGAAGGAATGAAGAAATGGGGTGGGGGTGGGGGTGAGGGTGAGGGTGAGGGTGGGGGTGGGGGAGAAATTGGGTTAAAATTTATCCTCATCCCCACCCCCAAATCCTATTTAGGGGTAAAATTTATCCCTAAATAGAGGTGGGACTCCGTAGGGGTGGGACCCTATAGGGGAAATGTCCATCTCTACCTAACGCTTTCTGTATAACTGTTCAAAAGTGAACGTTGGATATGATGCTCAAACTTTGTATAGTCTGTAAAATTTCTGAGTAGACTTGTTTAAGATGTTGATTTCGATTTTCGAGCACATTAATTAAGTTGTTTGTAGAGTAAAGAATGAAAGAAAAAAGAGATAAAACAAGTTTTGTAATAAAGCAGTGGATTACTTCCCTTTACACGTGCTAGCAAATTGGGTATATGAGTGGAAGACTGTAAAGACAAATTTGGCATGCATGATTGACTTGGGATCGGACAAATTTTGTTTTTTTTAAAGAAAGAATCAATTCATTGAACTGTAGCAATACTACAAGAGTTTACATCGTTAATAGCCAATGCAGATAGCCAATCTGGAAAAGTAATGCTCCAAACAGATGAGTTAATATTTTAAAAAATAAAAGTAAAGATATATATATATATATATATGGAAATGAGACTCCACATCTACCCCTATTAAAAAAAATGGAGGAATGAAGAAATTGGGTGGGGGTGGGGGTGGGGGTGGGGGTGGGGGAGAAATTGGGTTAAAATTTATCCTCATCCCCACCCCCAAATCCTATTTAGGGGTAAAATTTATCCCTAAATAGAGGTGGGACTCCGTGAGGGTGGGACCCTATAGGGAAAATGTCCATCCCTACCTAACGCTTTCTGTATCACTGTTCAAAAGTGAATGTTGGATATGATGTTCAAACTTTGTAGTCTGTAAAATTTATGAGTAGAGTTGCTTAAGATGTTGATTTCAATTTTCGAGCACATTAATTAAGTTGTTTGTAGAGTAAAGAATGAAAGAAAAAAGATATAAAACAGGTTTTGTAATAAAGCAATGGATTACTTCCCTTTACACGTGCCACATCAAATTGGGTATATGAGTGGAAGACTTTAAAGACAAGTTTTGCATGCATGATTGATTTGGGATCAGACAATTTTAAGTCCTTATCTTGCTTTTGGTGATGAGCGTGTAGTATTCCCAAAAACATATTAGTCTCATGATCAAATGATCAAATAAACCCTCATCCCCCTTGTAGGATCCCACTTATTTAATTCACTTCTCTTTTACATCACTAACCTCACATGGACCCATTTATATATAAATTCAATTTATATATGTATATATTTTTTCATCCACAATCTCTCTGTCAATTGCTTATTTCTCGAACCATTTAGGTATTTAATTTGTTTATTTAAGTATTTTCAGGTTGTTGGTTCAAGTAGTGTATTTAGAGTATTTTAGAGGGAAAACATGATTATAGAAGATGTAAGGGACTTATTTGTAATTTGACACCAACCATCATGCCAACCATTATGCAATTGCATAGCGTAAGGCACATTAGTGAACTTTTAAAGAAAAACGCTACCCAGATCGATGTCCAAACCGTTTTGCAATTCCACGGCGGTCATATTCTAGAGAAAAGCGTCATGCCACCGTTATCCTATCGCCATGCCAATCACCGCATGTCTTCATCAATCGTTGTCCAAAACGTTGTGCAAGGCACAACGATTGACACATCGGTTTGGCAAATCCTCTCTAAGAAAGATTTCTAAAAATAATCAACCTTCGTGATCCATATTAATACATCAATATTTTAAGTTTCGATACACACATTATCACATTACACAACCCTTCTCCTACCATCACACAGAACACAATTCTCTCATCCATCGTTACACATAGAAGATGAAGAAGATATCATCATTGGAGACTTGAAGAATTCATTGAAGGCCTCAATGGGTTTTATTTGTTATTTCTCTTCTCTTGTTATTTTCTTCATGTGTAACTAATTTTATACCTAGGGCATCAATGTGAACCTCTATAAATACTCTTTGTTAGAATTGACTATAATTCATTAATTTAAGTTTTGATCCATTCAATTCATTATATATCTTAATTCTTTATTTGTGTTAATGCATGATTATACGTTGCCATGAATTTAGGGTTTGGATAATCTAACAATTAAGTTGGAGTGTTGATCTAAACCTAACCTTAATTAATATTCAATTGAATGGATAAAAGTGATCTTATCATTGATTTATACAAGTAGGTTTTGGTTCATTAGTTTTTGCACTTAATAGGTTCTCACTTCTCAGTTGTAGTTTGTGTCATTAATCTATGGGTAAATTATGATTGAGGACGCTTGATTCATCCCATGATCATACGGTAACAATCATACTTAAGATCATAACGAACCCTTAATTTGAATAATATTTGGTTATCAAAGTCAATTATTGAGAAGATATAGATGGGGAGCATTGATGACCTAGTCTTTCATCCATTGATCACAACCAAATCTTTTTAATTGCTTTCTTAGTTTAAAATAATTTAGCTTTAGTTTAATTCACTCTCAACAATCTTTTGGTTACTTTGATTAATTAGAATTAGAATTATTTTTAGTCAATAAATCATTTTTCCTCGTGGGAAAGATCTCTACTTGTAGCTGTAATTATCTTCATGATTCGTGCACTTACGAGTTCAGTTTTTATAACATTATTTTACAAATCAAGTTCTTGATGCCACTACCGGGGAACTAGTAGAATTATTGGTTATTTCTAGTTTTAGTTAATAACTTTAGTCTAGTTAGTTTAGGTTGTCGAGTTATTATTTTTAGATTTTTAGTTTTTTTAAAAAAAAAATTCATAGTTTATTGTGTGTCTGTCTTTTTGTTTCAAGGCTTAAATGTGGATGCAAGGTAGAAGATCTTTATAAGGAGAATTATTACTTTTGAACGGCAACATTTACCGTATCAGACAAGTAGCAATGGCAGGTAAAAGAAATCCCATTATTGAACAATATCCAGCAGGACCAATCGAGCTAATAAGGACAATGTCGGTTTGCATACAATATAAGCAATCCATAAGATGCCAGAATATGCAAAGTACTTCAAAGTACTAAATGCATGAATGAGGAAGGATGAATCTCATGAGATGGTGTTAGTTCCAGGTGAGGTAAGTGTGGTACTCAAAAAGAGCTTGCCTCCAAAACTCAAGGATCTTAGAAGTTTTAACATCATTATCACAGCGGGAGAAACAAGAAAGGAGAGAACTCTACTAGACTTGGGTGTGAGAATTAATTTGATGCCCCATGTCATGTACAAAGAGATGAGGTTGAATGACCTTAAACCATTCAACATGGAGCTTTTCCATAAGGTATCCTCATGGAATTGTGGAAAATGTTCCTGACAAGTCGGCAAGCTCATCATACATGCAGATTTTGTTATGTTGGACATGGAAAAAGAAGGCACTAGTGCAAAGGACTGACATGTTCTGCGCAGAAGACCATTCATGTCAATTGCAAATGATATCATAGATGTGCATAATGGCAAGGTATCCATGACAGTGCTTGATAAGACAGTTAATGTTGATGTGTTTGAATCCATACAGCATCTTGTGGGTGCTCTTGACTACTTTACTGTACAAGTATTAAATCCATAAGATCGCCCAGAACCATCAAAACAGAATCATCCAACTTAACCTCTCATGAAAATTCAAGACAATAGAGGAAACAAGGTCTCACCTCTGCAAAATGATCGTTCAGGTTATGAAAACATGATCGAGCAACTGAAGAAAGATAAGCAGATGGTTGTCAATCTCAATTTTGACATGACAGCCAAGATTGATGAGCTAATAAAATACTAGGAGTTTTATTCGAAGAAGTTTGCAGAATTCTACCAATAGGTGGAAGTAGTCAAAGATGAGTTTGATCAACATATGAGGCTAATGAAGGTTGATATTGAACTAAGGGGTAAAACTTTTGAGATCACGAAGAATAAGAAGCTTGAAAACATTGCGAAGCTTGAAAACATTGCAAAGACTGATCAAGAGATCAAGTCTCATGGACCACATATGTCATGAAGTAACAAGCGGAAGTTAAGATCAAAAACGTGAATAAAGATAAGTTGAGTGATTCCATCACCTAAAAAGTCGATCCAATTTCAAGAGAGAAGCGAGCTTTACAAATAAAGAAAGTAAATTTGAATATATTTTTTCAATGAGATATCAAAACATACCCTAGAAGTTGTTGTTTATAAATGACAAATGAAAAGGTTTACAAAATAAATCGATTGGAAAAATTATCATTTCAGATTAGATATAAAATGACATTATACATAATGCCTATAACATTCCCAAAATGAAAAATACATGTCTTTATTAAATGTGTAATTTGAACAATGAATTGTTTATCATTGAAACACAAGATGAATATGTATGTATTATCGATAGTGCAAGATCAAAAATTTATTTTGCTGATGGTTAATACCAAATCAGATCTAGCAAATCCAATTGAAGGATCCGAAAGAGCCTCAATCTTATTACCAAATAATAGTAAATTGTATATCAATGATGATTTGGCCTTGTTTGGCATGACTTTTGGAAGTCGGCTTTGGCTTTTGAGACACAAAAGTTGTTTTAGAAGTGTTTGGGTTTTCCAAAAGAAGAATTTTAAGGTTTAAAAAAACTTCTAATAGAAGTCAAGCCCACCCGACTTCTCTTAAAAGCTCTTATCTAAAAACACATGAAGTCAATTGGGATTAATGAATGTTTTATATTGCCAATTTTACCCTCTAATAATGAATAACAAATTAAAATTACCAACTATATCCTTTAATATATTTCACTCACGTTTTTCTTCATCTGTTCTCAACACTTTTCACTTATCGTGAAGGTTTTCATCAACCTGTCAATCCAGCTCACGACTTTGTCAACCTCCTCACGGTCTCAATCTCTCTTTCTAGCATTTTTTTTTAAAGACTCGCACTGGGTTTTGTGTATTTGAAGATGAATAAGTAAAAGGATTTCATGTGAGAACTTTAATTAGGGTTTTGGTTTGTGGCATTGAATACGAGCAAATCCAACCCCACGCCATCCCCTACTGCATCACCCCTTTCTAGCCAAATCTCCCCTCCAATCCATCGCCATCCCCTACAGCATTTTTGTTCTGATGAATAGTGTCATGCAATATATTGATGACACTGTTCATTATCACAAAAATGCTGCAACAACTTTCTTTTTTTCATCCCTATACTTTTATAAAATCACAATTTGACCATATTTATTGAAATCCATTCTGATTATATCATTTATTTAAAGGTTTTGTTTAATCACAGTTCTACTCTTAATCAATTAAATTTATTTCAATTTGGTCTTTTTTATTATTTAATGATTTTATTTTTATTTAATTATTATTGATATTAACATTTATAATAAACTAAAATGAAGTGTATAATTAAAAAAATTAATACATTTTTTTAAAATAAATCACTTAATTAATTCAATACAGGAGAAATTAAAGCAAATTACATTAATTAATAAAAATATTAAAAACAAAATACAAATTTCATAGTGATAAAATAAATTACCACTAATTCGAAGACACTAAAATTAAGGAAAAATACAATATAAATTACAACAACGATTTAGAAAAAGTGAAGATCATGTTTTGAGAATAGGTTTGGATCGGGTTTTGGGGAAAGTGAAGATTGGGTTTCACAACATGATAATCGAGGATGACTATGATATTGATGTAGTGGTGTAAATATGGGTCGGCCCGCTCGGCCTGCCAAGGAAGGCAGGCCTGTGCCTAGCATGGCCCGCCTCGGGGCGTACCGTGCCAGGCCTCCAACCGAGGCACGTCGTGCCGACCCGGCTCGGCACGCCTGGCCGGCGTGCCAGGCCCAACCTTCGGCACGGCGGGCCCAGTTATATATATAAAAAAAATTATATTATTAATAAATTTTATATTTAAAAAATAATAATAATAAAGTGGGCCGGCCCGTTTGGCCCACCTAGCCGGCCAAACGGGCCAGCACGGGACGGCCCGTCCAGTCAGCATGGCCTGCCATGGTCGTGCCCACGTGCCGTGCCGGGCCCCTGTTTTCCAAAACAGGTCGGACCTGGCACGGCACCCCCAATGGGCATGGCGTGCTAGGCCCGGCCTGAAACTTACAACATTATATTGATGCAGCGATTAAGGATCATATGGAAGCACCAACTCCAGACTTTGAGATGGTGGTAGATGAAAATATCAAATTTCAAGAATTTCAAGAATTTCTAGCTCGACATAGAAAATCAGAAATAAAAAGGATCACATTGTACTCTGAAATCATTAATAGATCATTTGTGGGATGAATATACAAATTCTGATAATTAGATGATGATCAATATGTACTTTTATTTTTATGTTTGTTCTTTTTTATTTAATGAAATGCAGTGTTTAAGTTATTTTAATAATAAATGAAATATTTTACCTAATTAAATTAATTTTTTTTAATGTATAAATTTCATAATTTCTTGTCGTATTACAATATGATGTTAATTAAGGGATAAAATGTTAATTGTGGAGAAATATTAAAAAAGGGAAAGAAATGGAATATTCTTTTTAGTATACAATTTAGTGCAGTGGGTTGGAGACGGAATAGTGAAATAGTGTGAAAGATACACTATTTTAATGTAAAAGTTACACAATTTTCACTATTTTGGTTGGAGATGACCTAGGCCGGTCTGGTTTTGAATTTTGGGATTGATAGCTTTTCATTGTGTTTCTAGGATTCTTATATGTAGAAAATGAGAATTTCAATTGAATTGAAATAATAGACAAAACAGACACAAAACTCAGAAGAGGAAAGCAAAAGAAGAAAAAGAAAAGTGCAATTCGTTTTGGATTTGTAAAATAATAAGGGGATAATTACCCCAGTGGTGACTAAGTTGTTCACACTATTAAAATGACCATTTGATGGAAATTTCATTTCAAAATGGCCATTTTTGGTGAAAAGTGTGACACTAATGACCATTCCATTCAATTACATTAACTTACCATTAAATTATTGACATTTTAGTAGTAAATAAGAAAATGACATTAATTTATTTTAGTTTTTTTTTTTAGAAATCAATTTTTACTTTTATTTTTTAAAACAAATAATTATATTTAGTATATCTATATACATGTAGCATGTCTCATAGGGTTCAAAAAATAAATTGCATTTTTTAGATGTGATATTTCAACACTGTCACTGCTTTAATAACTTATGTTTAAAAGACACATATTATGGTGAACGGATAAAAATACCTCCAATAGTTGTTCCACGTCAGATTTCTTTCATTCATTTTACAGTGACAGAGTTGTGAAGTAGAGAGAGAAAGTCTCATTGAAACTCATGCAATCACTCGAACGACGACAGAATGGCGTTACGCAGAAGCATTCGGGGGGTCGAACTCCCCGCTGAGCTCGCGGTGGTCGAACTGGACAAAGGGTAGCGCCCCCAGAGCTATTTTTTTCTGGTTAATACTTCAAAAAAAATATTCTCGATCCTTTGAAAAATAAACTTGATCCTTTCAAAAAAATCCTCGATTCTTTCTAAAATTTGCTCAATTTCACTATAAAAATTCTCGATTTTCTAAAAAAAATCTCGATACTTTGAAAAAACTTATCGATCTTTTGAAAAAAAACTTCTCGATCCTTTGAAAAATATTCTCGATCCCTTGACAAATATTCTCAATACTTTGAAAAATTCTCGATCATTTGTCAAATATTCTCGATCCTTTGAAAAAAAATCTCTATTCTTTAACAAATATTCTCGATCCTTTGAAAAAAATTCTCGATCCTTTGAAAAAAATTCTCGATCCTTTGACAAATGCTCGATTATTTCAATTCTTTCAAAAATATGTTCGATCATATTAAAAAAAATGTTCGATTTTGCTACAAATATACTCGATTTATCTAAACCTTATTTTCAAAAATAAAATTCTCTATCCTTTGAAAGATAAAATGTTCATGCATGTTCATATAAAGACTGGACAACAAATCATAACAAATTGATACATTGTTAAACCACACAAAAATATATGAGAATATATAAACGAAGATCACAAATATATATTATCTTCTTGTGCAGAATCTGGAGAGAGATAAGTGTTTTGAGAGAGAGTGAAGTTATCGTTTTCAAAGTATAGATGGAAGAACATTGAGGATAAAAAATAGATTATTTAAGGGCAATTTGGGTAGCTCACCATAATAGGTGTCTTTTAAATTTAAGTTATTAAAACAGTGACATCATTACAACACAAAAAAAAAAGATGACATATCTCACAATTTCCAATATATATATATATATATATATATATATCTTTTCAACTTAATTATAAGAAGATGTTAGTATATAACTATAGCTTATATATCATCCGTGATGTAAAACAATCATTATATGTATATCTATATTATATATTCTATTAGAAAATAGAGTAATCAATCATAAACAATAAAATTTCATTCAATAATGAAAATGAATTCTTCATTTGATTTTATATAATTTCAGTTTCATACACTTCAAATACTAGTCAAATTGTACAAGTATACCAAAATCCATTCACTTGCGTATGAGATTTTGGTATACTTATGCAATATCATCTTTATAAAATGATATTTATAAGATCCTTGAAAATGTTTTGAAACCTTGGTATACTTGTGTAGGGGATTTTGGTATACTTGTACAATTTGACTAGTATTTGAAGTGTGTGAAACTAAATTATATTAAATCAAATGAAGTATTCATTTTCTCTATCGAATGAAATTTTATTGTTTATGATTGCTTACTCTATTTTCTAATAGAATATAGAATATAGATATGATTGTTTTACATCATGGATGATATATAGAGTATAGTTATATACTAACATTTTCTGATAAGTTGAAATGAAATATATATATATATATATATATTAGTGGTTCAGTGAGTATTGATAAAACTTATATCGGTACGTTGCATGTGAACCACAGATTATGAAGAAGTTTTGATAAGTGCATACACTCTGAGTCAAAATATGTAAATCTAATGGTCCACATCCACTAACTTGAAAATTTCTAATATATATATGTATGTATGTGTGTGTGTTTGAGATATGCTATATGTATATACACATACTAAATATAATTATTCGTTTTAAAAAATAAAAATAAAAATCGATTTTAAAAAAAATCTAAAATAAATTAATGTCATCCCCTTATTTATCAAAATGTCACTAATTTAACGGTAAGTTAACGGAATTGAATGAAATGACCATTTGTGTCACACTTTTCATCAAAAATAGTCATTTTGAAATGAAATCCTCATTGAATGACCATTTTGATAGTGTGGAAACAACCTGGTGACCACCGAGATAATTATCCCAATAACAAGATCGAGACAAACACCCCCAAATTTATAATAACAGGGTTTTTTTATCATTGTGAATTTGTTTGTGGTGCTGTTTTGAAGGCGTTAATTTAAGTAACTATGATAAAATACTGTAGATTTTTTTGTGGGAAAAGGTTTTGGATTTGTGTTGAATTTTTGTATTTGTTTTGGTTAGAATTGCGAAGAAGAAATACTTGCTGTTTTTAAACATTTCATTTCTTATAGTGGTAAGTGCTCGTTTGATTGTATATTTAACCTCTTCAGAGATTTTTGTTCTTAGTAGCTTTAATTCCTTCAACAGATGCAATGGTCTGAAAAAACTAGATGACTGTAAAGACAAATGCTTAATGTTTTAATCTGAAATCACATAACTCATGTTTCTCTCAAGGCTTTATGGATTATCTTCACCGTTTTTTACTGCAATTTGGGAAGATTACGTCTTTTGGGTCATTGATTGTTGTTCCTTTGGTGTCAAAAGTCGAAAAGTCCAAACAAAGGAGCTCTAAATGCACAGTATCCAACTATCCATCTTATTTTCGAGCGTTGCTATTCAAACTTGCTTTGATGTTTTTAGCCTCCACATGTGCATATTCCCATAGCTTTGGTTTTGTTCATAAAATGCTATTCATGGTGCTTTTTTCATTGTCACATATACTTTATAATTTAAAACAATCCTATATATAAGAAGCATCAACCATCGCATCCCTGCATTTAGAAAGAAAAACACCAGCCGTATCCCAGCAATTATCAACATCACCCACAAAGCCCCCATACAACCAGTTTCTATGAAATCACAGACACCAAGCAGCCACAAGGCCCACAATAAATCTATCAAATAATTCCATTTTCTCGCATTAAGAAGCATTGATTAAAAAACACAGCTTTCCCAATGCGATCTAACGTTAGCACAATCCCACATAGCATTGGCTATATCCCTCTATCAAACAAAAGTTACTTTGTAGGAAGGACCCCTCTACAAGCCTTCCAACAAAAACCTTAATTGTATTGGGGATTTTCATACTCCAAAGCTTCTTCCACAAGGAGAGGGCGCCCTTGAACAAGAAGCTTGCCCCTCACCCAATCCATCAACAGTCACTCTATATGCACTCTTAGCTGAAAACATACCCTTCTTATCCTATATAGTGCCAAAGCATCGAATCACTCCTTTCCTCACACCACTTCCCAGGATCCCTCATAAGTGGGAAGCTGAGAGTTAAATCTGCCTCCTCCCTATAAAAATAACTTCTCATCCTTTCCTCACACCACTTCCCAGGCTCCCTCATACGTATCAAAACTGATTCAAGACCAAAAATAATAATTAAAAATTATATACATTTCTGATACATGAATTTTTTAAAAAAAATAATAATTTTTTCTTAAAAGAAACTTTACTATTTCTAAAATTAAAACTAGCTTTTAATTTCATAGTTTCTATGTTTGCATACGAAATTGTATTTGAAAAATACATTTTCTTGCATCCTTGATTCTCAAACATAAAAAAATCATCTAAGTTCTCAACTAACTGTGTTTGAACTCTTTTATTCTTTTGATTGTCTGCAAATACTAAAAACAATATATCTACCAAAGGAAAGATTCCATGTTATAAAGGAAAACATTGAGCTCTGTTTTCCTACTTCTCTTCATATCTGTTCCTTATCGCAGGCATGCCCTTGAGATCCTGGAGTAAAAGAGTTATCAGTTGTATGATGAGGCGGGTACAGAATTACAGTTGCGGTAGAGCCAAACTGAGCCCTGGAAGTGAAAAAACCTTGAACTGCCAAAATGACGCCATGATTTTGATGAAGAAGAAACTTCAAGCTGACAAATGAGAGTGAGAAGAAATGGTTATATGTACAGTAGAGACTTCTATGAAGGGTTATAGACTTTTTCATGGTCCTGTATATGGTGCAGCTCTAAAACTGCTTTGATACAGACATATAGACAACTAGACAAGATTCTCAGAAGCACAACCTGATTCATCCAATGATTTAACAAAGTTCAAGCCAATACGCTGATAGAGATGGATCATCATGAACCGCATGCATAGAACTAGCAGTTGAAGTAAACCTAAAATAAACAATGAAACTGCTTCATTTAATTGATTCAATAACTCTCAGTAATCAATGTTCAGCTCCTGCCTTTTCTAAAGCAATACTTCAGGATTCCAGCTACTGTACATGGAGATGACAATTTCTATTAACTGGTTACCATACAAGCATCAACCGAGCACTCTGAGCCCATTTTTAAACATGAGATCTCCAGACTCAATAGCCAACAGTAAATATCATGAAAGTCTGTGGTGAAGGCATTTGAGTTCCCGAGTTCAACCTGAAACATGTAAATCTAACTCGTCCAAAGAGCTCCAGAAGGCTATAAACTTCGCTCAGTTTTAACGATCTTGTCTGTTTCTTCATCAACAGAAAATCCATCCAGTTTCATCAGATCAAGAACCTTAGAGACTGAATCTCCAGCTGCGATACAAGTCCTTAACCATCTGTGATATATATCCCTCGTCAAAGGCTTCTTTAATAGTTTAATAATATTCTCTATTCCACCAACATCCCCTTTCCCTTCCAAGAAATCCAGACAGGGATCCAATATGACGGATGTTGGCCACCACCTTCCTCCTCCAACTGATATTGCCCTCTTCAACATTTCAACAGCCTTGAGCATTTGATTTTGTTCCACATACCCTATAGCTAGCACATTCCATGAACTGGCATATGTTTTTCTCCCTTCAACAGCCTTGTTTAGAGTAGACTCAGCCTTTTCAATCAGACCCTTTTTGCAGTAAGCAACAAGTAGTCTATTAATTACCCGAAAGTCATACACAGTGCACTGGGACTCCCATTCCTCAAAGATCTTCTCAGCCCCCTCAATATCATCCAGCTTGGCAAGACATGTTATCATACATGCATGTGATTCATTCACTCGGTCATTGGGTGGCTTGTACTCATTCCAAACTCGGTAAAGCTCATTCTTCATACCAGTGCTTGCAGAAAGAGTAAGAAGATATTCAAATACCAGTTTGTTTTTGAGAAGGGGGATCATTCTTTCCATATTCTTTAGCATCACAAAAGCCTTTTCAATCAGACCAAACTTTACGTACCCACTTACTGCCAATGAATATAGGTCCCAATCACCAACAAAGTGGTGATCCTTCTCCACCTGATGCAAGACCCTTTCCATTCCGGAAAGGTCAGAGGCTGCAATATAAGCATCAATGCGGTTCCTAGCTGTGTACTTTTCCAGAGGTATTGCTTTCTCGTTCATTTCTTGCATCAGCTTATCAATCTTATCAGAGTCTCCAGTTTCAATGTAAAGGTTGATCAACATATTGTAAGGAAAAGGTGATGTTGCCAAACCCATCTCTCTCATCTTCTGCATAATGGCTTCTGCTCTCTCAACAGATGACTCTTGCACATAGAGACTTAGAAGAGCACGATATACATTAAACGTTTTTAAATCGTTTGAAACATTGTTGAAGTATTTTTCAGAATGCTCTATGCCATGAACTCTATGGATCAGATCCAACCTCAATATAACATCTCTACAAGATAATGCAAGGCAATGAAGATCAGTCATCCATTGACATATCTGTATAGAAAACAACATAAAGAAGAGAAAGGTCAGGGACCGGCAATAAAAATAGTAGGATAACTACTAGGCAAAACTTTATCTACTTCATGTATTGACTATTGGCAACATTGCAACTACCCAGATACACAAAACAGCAAGATGGTGCAGTTTCAATATTCAGTCATGGTGGACTGCCTAATTACACCTCCATATTTTGATGTGGGACCTGACCCTTTGTAAATATTAGTCAATGCAAGAGCTAAATGACAGTATTTCACCGAAGGGTCCAAATCCTTGCAAACGCTAAACACAAAAAGGCGAAATTGAACCTATTTTATCATTAATTCATTATACTTGTGTATGTACATATATATATATATAAATAAAAAAAATAAAAAAACTGATGCTGATTGCATTTGTAAGTCTCAATCAACTAAAATCGAGTCCATTCACAACAATATATTAAAACATTAAAAAGGACAAAGAAGAAAAGCTCAAGATAAACAACAAAATGGAGGGAGGGAGAATAATAGGACCTCAAGAGCGTGATGGAAGCGTTTAAATTCCGTCATGGCTCGACAAAGATTACGAAGTTGTCGTTTATCTACGATATTGCCTTCACCGACCCATTGATCCAGTACTGGTATTACTGATGTTTTGGGGTCTCGAATGGTTTGAATCCGATCATAAAGCGAGTTACTTGGAGAGGATTGGGTTATGGTTTTGTTGGTGAAGAGTGAAGATAACAACACGCAATAATTTCTACGGTTTTGTTGCAACAAAGGGAAGAATTTGGTTGAGAAAAGTTTCATATTTTACTGCCTTTCCCTTAACGATTTTGATTTCTTTGATTGTGAGCTGAGAGACTCTGAGATTTAACTAGGGTTTATAGATTATTATTTATTTATTTTAAAACCAAAAACAATGTCAAGTTCAGGCAAAAATTGCAGAACCCTCATAACTCGTAACTCTCAAGTAGTCCT
This sequence comes from Dipteronia dyeriana, assembly GCA_032871835.1. NCBI lineage: Eukaryota > Viridiplantae > Streptophyta > Magnoliopsida > Sapindales > Sapindaceae > Dipteronia > Dipteronia dyeriana. Next base: position 7,795,831 of record CM065299.1, on the reverse strand, counting down.
AACTCAAGTGATGATCCTATAAATGTGCAATATGTGTGATGTTTATGGGAGTATATATGTATAGTTTATGTGAGCAGAAATATGGGCGGATCATGTATTATTTATTTGTATATGAATATTTTTTTTCTCGATTTTTTTTTAAATATAAAGGATTAGAACATCTCTACTACTATAATTGATTGTGAAAAATTTATATATCAAATAATATGCCACTCTAATGCAATTAATGTTAAACTTATATGGCAAAAAAATTATACATATTGTCAAGATGACGGTATATTTATAGACTATGTTGCACATATACAGATATGGATACGAGATACGGATACGGCACGATACGTAGATACGGTAAATTTCTAAAAACATGGATATGGATATGGTAGGATAAGTCAATTAAAATAATATATATTTATATTTTATATTTATAAAAACATAATCCAATAATTCATTAAAAATATATTCTAAATAAATATATTTATGATATAAGAAACAAAAAATCCTAAAAGGTATAAACTTAATCTGAGATTTATTTTAAATAATTATATATTGACTCTTCAACATTGTAAAATCATAATTTGACTCCATTTAAAACTAAAATAATTAAATTTTTACCCCAAACGTATCATCACCGTATCCTTACCGTATCCCCGCCATATTCCTACCGTATTCTCAAAATATCCTCAGTCAAAATTGAGAAAAAATCAACGGATACACCAAAGAGTGTATCCGGTGTATCCGATATGTATTCAGACATATCCATACGTATCCAGAACGTATCTGGATGTATTCAAGATGTATCCGGACATGATACAAGTTTTCTCCCAAAATTGAAGTACCATGCAGCATAGCATTTAGAGGATCCCTTGGAAAGTTATTTTAGTGACTCAACAATGTAGATAAAATTAAAAACTTTGTAGATAAAATATAAAATAAAATAAAATAAGAAAACTGTTTAAGAAATTTATTTGATTAAAATTAAAATAACTACTTTTATGCCATATGGCTCATATCAAATGTAAACAACTTTTGCTAGTGATGCTCTAAATCGAGAAGAAAATAGGAAAAATATATATAAAGTAGTACTCTTAACAAAAATCGAATTAAATTCTAGAAAAAAATAGCATTAGACATCATTAATTAATGGGTGGAGTTCCAAAAACACATTTCGACAATACATTATTTCAAAATCAACATTTTGATATAAAAAAAATATTCACTGATAGTTACTCTGTTAAAATCTAACAGATAGCTACCGTTACCTGTGATGTGTCAACCATAAAAAAAATTATGGGCAATATTTTATGTACTTTGATTATTTGATTATATATAAATATTAATGAGTTGATTAATTTATTATTTTTATAGGTACTATTTTCTGTTTATGGGTGACACCAAACTTATTATTATTCCCTGATTAATTTGAGGTTAGATCAAACTTATTTCATGATTAATTTATTGTTTACTTATATATATAATAATTCTCATATTATGACCGTCAGAACTTAATTATATCATGACCTTCAACCACAACCACTTATTCACAGTGAACCCACAACTCCATATTAATAAATATTCACACTCATACCCAATGTGTGGTTATGGTTGCACGTCCTTATATATATATATATATATATATATATATATATATATATATATATATGTGTGTGTGTGTGTATAAGTAATGATATTTTCTATTTTATTGATTAATCATGATAAAAAAATTATTCAAAATATGTAATAAAAAAAAAAGGAAGTTAAAAACCAGTTAAAAAACCGGTGCAAAACATGTTTTACTAATTTTGACCTATATTCTAACAAGTTATAACATATGCATACGGACTTCAAAATTCAAACAATTAATTACCAAAATGGCAACAATTGATATTTTCATTCTATATAATAGCCAATTTGAGACATTTTAAAAAATTAATGGTCATTTTAAAACTGCTACATCCAATAAGTGACTTTAGATAACACTTATCCGAAATTTTAATCCCTTTAGGTATCATATACAAAGAAAATTTACATCAAAATTCGCTCAAATTTATTGAATATCATATTTGCTTGAGTTCGGCTTTGGGCCAGTGTTAACCCTACCGTGAATTCCTTTAATGCAAACCATAAAACATAATAGAATTTTGAATAATAATTGATACTCCATGAGTCTTATGTTTCAAAAATTGCAGTGATAATTGATGCAAACAAAATGTAACACCTAGTCAATAATTCAATATATATATATATATATATATATATATATAATGCAACACCCTGTCAAATGTAATATTTGTCTATTTGTCTTGTTAATTACATGCAGAGTTTTCATCGTTTTATTTTGGAGCTTAGCTACTCAGAATGCCTCCATGATGAAACAATAATGTTTATATTGGAGCGAGATGTTACATAATTAAGTTGCTTTGATGTTTTTAGGCCCTCCATGTGTACATATCCTCCTTCCAACCAGACTCATCCCAAACAATTCTATATGAAAGTAAGAAGAATTGGATAAAAAACACAGCTTTCCCAATGGGAACTAACCTTAGCACAACCCCACGGACACGGAAGCAGATTCAACAATCCCTCTATCAAACAAAAGTTCTTTGTAGGAAGGACCACTCCACAAGCCTTTCAACAAAATAACCTTAATTTTTATGGGGATTTTCTAACTCCAAAGCTTCTTCCACCAAGGAGAGGGGGGCCATTGAACAACAAGCTTGCCCCTCTCACCCAATCCATCAAGAGTCGCTCTATATGCTAGGATTCACACTCAATGGGATGCTGAGAATTAAATCTGCCTCCTCCCTATAAAAATAACTTCTCATCCTTTCCTCACACCACTTCCCAGGCTCCCTCATACCTATCAAAACTGTGACCCCCTAAGGCAAAATTCTGGGAGAGCAAACCTTAAAACTAGAAGGCATAGGGATCCATCTATCCTCATAAACAGAGATACTAAGCACATCCCCAACTCTCCATCTAACCCCCTCGATAAGACAATAACACCTCTCTACCCCACATAACACTCCTCCAAACACAAAATGACAGCCTACCCAAAGAAGAAGAATCTGGAAACTATCCGGCTTAGAGAACCTTAGCCACAAGGGAATCCAGGTTTCACAGCAGCCTCTATGTTATAAAGGAAAACATACTGTGTTACAAACAGGGAAGATTGTCTTCATATCCGTTCCTTATTTCAGCCATTGCTTCACATGAGTCACTTGTGATCTTGGAGTAAAAGAACAATCAGTTGTATGAGAAGATGAGGTTGGAAAACCTTGAACTGCCAAAATGATGCCATGAATTCAATGAGGAAGAAGCTTCAAGCTGAGAAATGAGAGGAAGCAGAAACGGTAACATGTAGAGATGAGATTTTTATTAAGGGTTGTGGCTTTTTCTTGGTCCTGAACTCCTGTATATGGTGTGGATCTAAAACTGCTTTGATTCATACGATAGACAAGATTCTCAAGAGCACAACCTGATTCGTCCACGGATTTATCAAAGTTCATGCCAATCAGCTTATAAAGAAAGATGGATCATCATGAACAGAATAGAACTAGCAAAAGTCTAATTAAATTAAGTACTGTCAAGAAATTGAAGTTTACCTAAAATAAATAAAATAACACATATCTTATGGCATATAAAATTACCTAATGGCTGTAATAAAACTTCGACATTTAAACAAGTACTACTTCAGGATTTCAGCTATTGTATAGGGAGATGACAATTCTATTAGCCAGTTACCATAAAAGCATCAAATGAGAACTCTGAGTCCACTTTTACAAATGAGAGCTCCAGACTCAATGGCCAACAGTAAATATCATGAAAGGCGATGGCATTTGAAGTCCACACTTCAACCTAAAACTTCTAAATAGCTCCAGACGGCTATAAACTTTGCCCAGTTTTAAGGATCTTGTCTGTTTCTTCATCAACAGAAAGGCCATCCAGTTCCATCTGATCAAGAACCTCAGAGACTGAATCTCCAGCTGCGACACAAGTCCTCAGCCATCTGTGATATATATCCCTCGTCAAAGGCTTCTTTAATGATTTAATAATATCCTCTACTCCACCAACATCCCCTTTCCCTTCCAAGAAATCCAGACAGGGATCCAACGCGACGGATGATGGCAACCACCTTCCTCTTCCAACTGATATTGCCCTCTTCAACATTTCAACAGCCTTGAGCATTTGATTTTGTTCCACATACCCTATAGCTAGCACATTCCATGAACTGGCATACGGTTTTCTCCCTTCAACAGCCTTGTTTAGGACAGATTCAGCCTTTTCAATCAGACCCTTTCTACAGTAAGCAACAAGCAGTCTATTAAGTACCCGAAAGTCATACATAGTGCACTTAGACTCCCATTCCTCAAAGATCTTCTCAGCCCCCTCAATATCATCCAGCTTGGCAAGACATGTTATCATACAGGCATGTGATGCATTCATTTCGTTATTGGATGGCTTGTACTTGTTCCAAACTCGGTAAAGTTCATTCTTCATACCAGTGCTTGCATAAAGAGTAAGAAGAAACTCAAATGCCAGTTTGTTTTTGTGAGGGGGAATCAGTCTTTCCATTTTCTCTATCATCACCAAAGCCTTTTCAATCAGACCAAACTTCACATACCCACTTGCTGCCAATGAATACAGGTCCCAATCAACAACAAAGTTGTGATCCTCCTCCACCCGATTCAAGACCCTTTCCATTCCAGAAAGGTCAGAGGCTGCAATATAAGCAGCAATGCGGTTCCTAACTGTGTACTTGTCCAGAGGTATTGCTTTCTCACCCATTTCTTGCATCAGCCTATCAATCTTATCATAGTCTCCAGTCTTAATGTAAAGGTTGATCAACATGTTGTAAGGAAAAGATGATGTTGCAAAACCCATCTCTCTCATCTTCTGCATTATGGCTTCTGCTTTCTCAACAGAAGCTTCTTGGGTATAGAGACTCAGAAGGGCACCATAAACATTAGACGATTTTAAATCGTTTGAAACATTGTTGAAGTATTTTTCAGCATGCTCTATACCATGAATTCTATGGATCAGATCCAATCTCAACGCAACATCACTAGAAGATAATGCAAGACAACGATCAGTCATCCATTGAGAAATCTGTAATAAAAACAACAGAAAGAAAAAGAAAGGTCAGGAATTATCTACTTCATCTATTGACTATTGGCAACATTGCAATTACCCAGATACACAAAGCAGCATGATGGAGCATTTTCAATATTCGGTCATGGTGGCTCCATATTGTGATGTGGGACCTGACACTTTGTAAATATTAATCAATGCTAAAAAGACAGTGTTTCACCAAATCCTTGCAAACACAAAACACAAAAAGGCAATTTTCAAAACAAAAAAAAGGACAATTTGCACCATATCCATATATATATATACTGATGTTGATTGCATTTGTGATGCTGTTGAACGTTGTTATATTGTAAGTCTCAATCAACTAAAATCTAGTACATCCACAATAATATATTAAAACATTAAAAAAAAAAAAGAGAAAGAAGAAAAGCTCAAGATAAACAACAAAATGGAGGTAGTGAGAGAGAAAGAGAGTAATAGGACCTCAAGAGCGTGCTGGAAGCGTTTAAATTCCTTCATGGCTCGAACAAGATTATGAAGTTTTCGTTTTTCGACTGTATTGCCTTCACCAACCCATTTATCCAGTACCGGTACTACCGAGGTTTTCGGGTCTCGAATGGTTTGAATCCGATCGTAAAGCGAGTTACTTGGAGAGGATTTGGTTACGGTTTGGGTTTGGGTTTGGGTTTGGGTTTTGTTGGAGAAGAGTGAAGATAACAACACCCCAGAATGATTTCGACGGTTCTGTTGCAATAAAGGGAAGAATTTGGTTGAAAAAAGTTTCATTTTTCACTGTCTTTTCCTTTTGAATTGCTTCTCCTCCTCTTGATTTCTTTCTTTTCAGCACTCTGAGATTTAACTAGGGTTTAAGATCGATTAAAATCCTTTTTTTTAATATCTATTTATTTATAATGGGATATTATTACAAAGCCCCTCTAGTTTGAACTATTGGTCATTTTGGTCCCTTTAGTTTGAGAAATGCCTATTTTCATCATTCCAACAACTTCTATTAACTTTATAATGAAAATACTATTTTACCATTCTGCTAAATTTTTGAAAAAATTTAAATTTTAAAAATTAAAAATTAAAAATTAGATTTAGTGAAAATTCCGATCTGGATCTTCATTATCTATTTAAGATGATGAAAAATGGAGATCCAATCTAGATATCCACAAAATCCTAAGAATTAAAAAAGAAAAATTAAAATGGATTTGGTGGAGTGTCCATCTCATAAGACATAAGATGGACGGTGGTATTATATAGAACTTTAAAACTAACCATAAAATTAGTGGGTTTATTGTTTTTATTCAAAATTAGTATTTGAGTGATGCTATTTAGGGATGGCAAAATTACCCGTAGGGATTGGGACCCACACTTTTGGGATGGAGACGGGTTTTAATTTAGTGGAGATAGGGCGGGGATGGGAATAGATAGTCTAACTCGCAATGGGTATGGGGCGGGGATGGGTTTTATACGCCCCGTCCCGCCCCGCCCCGCCCCGCCCCGCCCCGTCCCGCTTAAAATAATATTTAGTTAAACTACCTAGTTTCAAAGAAAATAAATATATTTTAAAAAATGAAATATATATAAATACATTAACCATAACTTTACATCTATTTGTCGTTGTTTTACATAAAGTGACAATACAAAATACAATTTAAACAAACCCTAGCCGCTAACTGTAACTCTAAGTCTTTATTCCACAAACAACTCAAAGTTCACCATTCAAGCTTTAACCTCAAATACAGTAAGTTCATGTTCTTCTACTACAACTGGGCATTCCACATGTCTTGAAGAACCATATTTTAATGAGGTAAAATAAATCATGCATATTAAATCAAATTAAATTATTGTTATTCAAATCAGATTGAATACAATTTTTTTTTTTAATGTTGTAGAAACCATGTGAGTGAGTGTCAACATCTGGAGGAGATGCCAGATGAAGTTGATATTACGAAGAGAGAACAAGAGAAATAGATGCAACTATTAGATGATTAATGTTATGATTTTCGAACATTTTGACTTCATACTTTATGTTTTTGTTTGAGAATGATAGAATTTACTTGTGGTAATTAAGTTTACGATATGTTTTTTTAATAGCTTCATCGAATTATTTACTACTTTATATATTTTATCATATTCAGTGGTTATATATTTGTAATTTTAATAAATAAAAAAATTATAAATTGGGTAAATGGGTGGGGATGGGGAAATCACTCCCCGTTGTAACCCGCCCCACCCCAACCCGCTTCATCTGAGGTGGGGGTTTATGGGGGAATGGGTTTTCAAAAAATAAATGGGGTAGGGTGGGGTGCGGGGAAGGCCACCCCGCCCCATTGCCATCCCTAGTGCTATTGGCACACCTACTATTGAACTATTAATACCCTATTTTTAAAATCATATAATATTTATCTTTTTCTATATCAAATTACTTAAATAGACGTATAACTTTTATTAAAAATAATACTGTACAAAATAAAACTAATAAAACCCTCATTTCCCTTATTTCAAAACCCTAATAACATATATTATTTCAAATCATTGAATACTTACTATTTTTGTTTATATATTTTGTTCGGATCTCAATCTCATATTTTCCATGTTTATTATCACTTTCCTTATTTCAAAACCCTAATAATATAAATTATTTTAAATCATTGAATGTTTACTATTTTTGTTTTTTTTTTTCGGATCTCAATTTCATATTTCTCATGTTTAGTATTTTTTTTTTCATTTTATTGTTCCATATGTTTATTTTGTTTTTCTTTTCAAATTTCAGATCCATGTTTGTTATATTTTTTTCTCGGTTTATTTTCTTTCGGAGTTTTTATGCATTCAATGATTTGTATCCACACCAAGAATTGCAACCAAAAAAACCTAATCTCTAACGAAATGAAACCACACCGAAATCTTAATTCAATCGCTAAAAAAATCATGAAACGATCAATATCACGCTTACAATCTACCACCAACAATTTAATTGATTATAGAAAGAAAAAAAAAACCTCATCTGATAAGGACGGCTTCACCATGATAATAAGAAGAAAAAACAAATATGGATGTGAGAAAACTGTATATAAATATTAGAAAAGTGTAAATTAATTTTTTTTAGAAAATATATGTGATGTATTAAGTTTGAAAATATGTAAAAGGGTAATCCAGGAAATAAATTAAAATTTTTAATAAAACTATTTAATTTTATATAATTAAATTAAAATTTTAGAAGTTTTAGGCATAAATAGTTCAGCAGCGGAGGTGCCAATAGCATCACTCTTAACATTTTTATTGTTTCTACCAAAATATCCACTATTTAGACAAAATTACCCTTCTTTATAAATTATATATATATATATATATATTTCTTCTTTTTCTTCCGGAAAAAAAAAACTTTTTTTCCTATTTTTTTTATTTTTCTTCTTCTTCCCAGATCTCTAGTACTCTTCTTCTTCCCGGATGTGCTTAATTGTGTTAGACTTTGGGTGTTTAATTTGGTGATGCTCTAATGTGTTTAGTTGATTTTTCATAGTGTGTTTTATTGTGTTAGACTTGGTGTGTTTAATTTGGTGCTGCTCTGGTATGTTTATTGATTTTCCACGGTGTGTCCTGGTGTATTTAATTGGTCTACCATGGTGTATTTAATTGAGTTGTTGTAGTGTGTTTATTTGATTTACGACTGGTGTGTTTAATTAGTCTACATTGGTGTGTTTAATTAGTCTACATTGGTGTGTTTAATTGGTGACCTGATTAGTTTAAAGAAATATGAAGAAAAAAAATTCCAGATTTGAATATATTTGAAAATTTTTCCAAATTTTCTCATAAAAAATTTTTAAAAAAAAATCTTTGAAACAATAAATCTCTAATAATTTTTATTTTTTTTAGCAAGGAATTTTTGTTTCTGGAACAAAATCTGAAAAAAAAAATTAAAAATTAAAAAACATAACCTAAAACAAAAAATTAACAAACATAATCTGGAAAATTTCAACATCAACAAAACATGGAATTTTTCTTTAAACCAAATCAAATATGAAAAAAAAAATAACAAACATAATATGGATTTTTTTTTAATTTGGAAACATAATCTATAAAAAATTCAAAATCAAAAAAACATAATCTGGATTTTTTTTAAAATCTAGAAATATAATCTATAAATTTTTCAAAAATAAAAAATACCTAGAATTTGTTAAAATCTAGAAAAAAATTTAAACAAAATGAAATATGATTTTTTTTTAAACAAACAATACCCAACTTAAACACAGCCACAACCACCCTTAAAATCAACAACTAACACTCAAATTCGAACCACAACTCAAATTGAAACCACAACTCAACTCAAATTCGAACCACAACTAAGATCTGCAAACCAAAGGAGAGAGAAGAGGAACAAAAAAAAAAATGTCTGGATTAAAGAAGGGAGAGACGCGAGAGAGGAGATCTGGTTGCAAAAAATAAATTTTGGTGGAGAAGGGATTGAAGACGTGAGAGAGAGAGATGAAGAATGAAGAGAGAAGGAAGGAAGAGAGCAAATGAAAAGAAAAAAAATGATTCTAATAAAGGAGAGAGAAGAGGTAAAGAAAATAATAAGGGAAATTTAAGTTTTCACAGTCAATTACTGTGTAAAAACAATAAAAATACTAATATTTTATAAAAACAATAAACCTCTCTATTTTTTAACTACAAATGAGTATTTCCTTTTATATATATATATATATAAAAGAAAGTTTTAGCCGTAGTTGCATACTAAATAAATGTTCTTACCACGGAGCAACATTGGATGGTGGTAAGTTAAAAGTTATCTCCACATCGTAACAAAAGTTAATTGCATATGCATATGATTTTATTTGAAAATTGCATTCGCGTATACTTATAGTTGATGGATAACTATGAGATGTATTATTTTTTTCAAACATTTAATTTTGTGAATTTTTGAATTGGAATCTACTGATAACAATTTTGTAAACTATCTAGATATTATACTGTTTATGGTAAAATATACAAAGTAAAAGCAGTAAAATTATATTGGATACCCATATTTGCTTGAGTTGGGCTTTGGCCTATTGTTGACCGTGAGCCCTACAGCGAATTCCTTTGATGCAAACCATAACACATAATTCAACAAGTATTTGAATAAGAATGAACACTCCCATGTTTCAAAAATTGAAGCGATAATTGATGTAAACAAAATGTAACACCTAGTCCAATGTAATATTGTCTTGTTAATTAAATGCAGTCTCCATCGTTTTATTTTTGAGCTTTGCAATTCAAAATGCGTCTAAGAGATGCTAATATTTATATCGGACCGGTATGTTACATAATTATATTGCTATAATGTTTTTAGTGTTCATAACCATAACCATATGTGGAATTGTGGATATTCCCATAGCTTTGGTTTTGGTTTTGTTCATAAAATGCTCTTCATATATCGTGCCTTCTTTCATTGTGATCATATTTATGCTTTATAATTTAAACCAACCCTATATAATAAGGAAAAAAAATACATAAAAAAAGAAAATAAAACGAAAACGTCCATTATTTCCACTCTCAAATTAATTGCAGTAAATATACATATGAATGATATGATTACAAAAATAAACACCAAAACCATCACTCCATAAATAATCAATACCTTATAATGTAAGTATTTAGTATTTTTTTTTATTTTTTTTTTACTTGTGCGCATCAAATTCACATAGAATTCAATTCTATGTATTGTATAAAGAATTCATTAAAAAATAAAAGTGGTTTGTGATTCGCAAGTTATAATAATTATCAGAGGCATGAACAAGGCATATTTATAGGCAATAATATTCGCTCTTATTTGTGATAGCTAGATAGATATATAGTGCAGATTGAAACTCCCAGATTTGATGAATAACAACAGACGCAGACGGAGCATGATGAGTTTAATTTATCTGTTAATGGTAGGGCTGGGTCCAGACGGCGGCAGAGGCTGACCTTTTGGAAGCATCGTTCGAAGGGTTCCAAACCTTGTCTCAGATGACCTGCAGCATCCTACAACGACATGCTCTGAGAGTGGCCGAGCCTCAGAATTAGGTGCCATGATGAGAGAAACAACCAGGGCTATAACTATAAGGAATTGCATGAATTTGCTGAGACATTGCTTCAAGTAGGTCTTGTCCATTTTTATTTCTTTTGAGCACGTTGCTTACAATTATTTCATTCATGACTTGGAAGGTATATATATATATATATATGTAAACAGTTTTATGGAGTTGGCCATGCATGAAAAGTGGGCCGGCTCGTCAACTGGGATTTTGTATAGGTAAAATCCTCGTTGGATGAATTTGCCGGCACACAATCGTGATCATTACCTTATCTTTGCTTAAAATATAAATATACACTTCTGCAGAATTTCAACGGGCCGGCTTATATTCATTATTTCTAATTTTACATGTTCATATTCATATACATTCAATGCTTTGAAGATGGCAATTTTTTAATTTTATTTTATTAGGAGTTTACTTTTGAATAGGCAGAGAGGCAGATCACATCTTTATTAAGTATCATTGACTTGAGTAGCCTATAGCCGATAAGTAGCATATAATTTCAATTTTATAGACACGCTCACAAGTGTTCAAGCAAATCGGACAAAAATGTAAATCCTTCCGTACTAAAATGATATGCAAAGAACCGTACTTCTGTAATCTAGTTGGTATTATATGTCAGATTGTCAGGGTCATGCCAACCCACACAATACAATATTTTCACAGCCTGTATAGTGTGTGACAATGGATATATCCTAATTTCAAGTACTGTCCAATGTCCATCGTTATTTTTCCTTCATAAGAAACAAAGATATCTTGTATTATTTTGTGCAATTGTATGTATACTGGAATTATATATATATACAAAAATGCAAAATGTCCGACAAAGAGCCAATAAAGTTTTTTGCATGAGAAGAGTAACAAAGCAGATGCATCTAATAGGGTTAAGACATTCTAATTGAGCAGTCCTCACAGCTACAACCACTCAAACATATGCTGTCAAGACCATTCAAGAGCTTCCATTGCCGAATGACTTTGATACCCAACAACATACATCTTTGCATATCCTGACCATTTAAGGTTGGTACGAAATTGCCAGTAATATAGCACACCCAACAGTGAAAGAAAAAGAGGCATCAAATATATAAATGATTTCAAGTTGGATAAATGATACCAATAACAAGATTGAGTACAGGGTAAGGCAGAGACGCTGAACATCGATACATCTTTACTTTAGAGGAACATAATCACATAAGCTTGCCTTGACATCCAAATGGCACTCACTATGGTTGAAAGGCAATCGAAGTTCTCTTCATCATGGGCAGCGACAGTATCCTGGATGTAAATGACAAGAAGTAAAACTATTCAACATTGGAGAGTCAATCTACCATTAACCAACAATTCATTTACAATGCAGACATGTGTCAGCAATGTACACTGATATATGCACCTCTGTTAGACAACATATATACAGCTATCCACAAAGGTTAAACGTGCCAGTGGCTCCTATTCTATCTCAAGTCAAGAGCAATACATTGTTTTCATCAGAAGCATGACGGTCACTTGTTTACAGTAGATCATATGTGCTATAACTAATCCTAAGGTCACTGCAGGGCTTATCTGGGGAAACTAGAGCACTAATAATGGCCCTCAGCGCTGTAGAAATGAAGCAACTTTAGTGGCAACACCTTTTCCTGCAGCAAAGAATAAAATGAATTTTCATTTTTAAATTTGAAAAATAAAATAGAAACTGCTATTCAAGGAAGTTGCAAGCAAATATTTACAAACCTGAAATGTTTCATTAGGTGGGGAAGGGAAATGAAACCCTGTTGAGCAGTTCTGCAACACTTCGGGATTTTTCATCCACGCTCTACGTGCATCACTCAATTTAATTTTGTATTTGAACATCTGAAGCAATAGAGAAAATTCTGGTAATTAAAGAAAAAATGATTTCCATGTATAGGAACATACATCACAATTAATAGTCTTCATATTTCTAGGAAAACAAGGACCTTTCCCTATCAGAGTCCATCAGCCTCAACAACAGAATTCAAAAATAGTTTATAGATTTCATCCGGTTCAAACTGAAAAGAATGGGTAAAAAAAAATTTCGCTTAAACTAGATGTTTAGCAAAAAATAAATTAACCCAAAGAATTTCCACAACATATAATATAAAAAAGCTAAAAGATGAAAACATAAGGTAAACACCCCACAAGCATTGCTCAAACAATAAAACAGAGAGCTTTAATTATGTTGAGTATTGGCTTCAAATTATATTATTCATGCCAAGTATTTATCAGTTTTAAAAAAATCAAGGTAAATAACCAAACATATACAAAGAGAGAAGGGGAGAGAGGAATTTCCATAAAACACAAACCTGAGAGAGAGTGACAGATGGTTTCTCAAGTTCTTCTCCTTCAATGTTCATACCAGTGCCTTGGCACTCAGGGCAAAAGACTGAACAAATTTGATTCTTTGCTAATATATTCACTCCATCCTTTCCCACTTCATTGCGCTTCAGTCCATTCTTTCTCCTAGACCTTCGTTTCACTTCTGGAATGACTGGCTGGTTTGTCATTATTTCGAACTCACACAAAAGAATCCAGTGTATAAGGCAGGAAATATGATACACATGGAATGCCTACAAGTGACAGACACAGAATGTGAACCAACAGTAAACTTTCAGATTCCATGAAGCAAGTTAAGGCAAGGTTCAAGCCTCAAAGAGACAAACCATAATGAATGATAAATATACATCTACAAGTCATTGCAAACACAACCTATAAAAACCATACAAAAGAATCAGACCTAAATTCCTCAGGAAGTCTTACCCCATTCATATTTCTACTATTGCAAGCAAGTTTTCCAGTCTTCATATTCATGAATGCTGCTACATCCTTATCTTGAAGTATCTTCTGCTGGCAGATGTCACACATTCTTTCAGCTGCTATCCGCTGTTGTCGCCTCAATTCTCTCCTTATAGTTTTGTTAGATATAATTCTTGTGTGCAGAAGCTGATCATCATATCGATCCAACGCCAGTCTTGAATTGGAACCAGTAGATGCTGAAGAATCTTCCCCGGATGAAATATACTGATTACTCAAAGACTCGCTAACATCCTCCGGATCAGAAAACGATTTCTTTCTTTTCTTACCAGTACCCTTACCATTCTCTGATTCTTCCCCAGGACTAGATGAGAGCAATAACTTCACATCATCAAACAGCCCCTTTCTACCCAAATCATAATTGTATGTGAATGACACTACTGCAAAGTCGTGATCTGGAATCTCAGCCACATCCTCATCACCGGGAAACTTTTTCCCCAACCATTCACACCAGATCCTAGAAATTCCACTGGAACCATCATCCTTCTCAAGCATTCTCGCAGCAATTTGTCCAAGACCAATAAACCTCACCTTCAAATGAGCAATTTCATCCTTGACTAGCACACCTGAAATCACCTTTTCACAGTCCCCCAAATCATGGTCATTAGCTTGGGTTATTACAACTTCAGTGTCTGAATGAACCCCATCAAGCCCATCCCCATGACCACTGGATTTAAGGTTTTCAACAAATTTGACAACAGCAAGATTGTTATCATTGTTGGGATACTCCAACAAGCTATCCCTTTTATCACTTGATAATGCTAATCGTTTTCCATTCTCAAAAGAATTGTCAAAGAAAAAGACACCATCATTGAAAGGCCACGGGTTTGGTCCCAAAAGAGTGACCTTAGCAGCAGATAACCTCTCAGAGTGAAGATTACCCTTCAAATGATCAAACAACACTGAATCACTATAACATGGTGCGAGACACAAAGTACAAAAGAAAATGAATCGCTTCCCATCTTCACGAAGTTCCACATAAGTGTGTCCTTGTGCTCTCACATTTTGAAGTGTAGTTCTAGCCAATTGCTCCTTCAAGCTACCAACACTTGTCTTTGGAAACCCTAATCCCCTTCTTCCTGCCATCCAAATTTTCCCGCCAAAATACTAAATCTTAACACTCCAATTCCCTTCAGCTTTTCCAAAGCCAACCCAAATCCAAATTAAGAATTCGGTTAATCTCTCAAGATCTAAAGCAGAGAGAGAACTATCAATAACCAAATAAGAACCTGGAAAACTCAAACTTCATGGCAACAGCATAAAAAAACCCTATATTTCAAACTCAAGATTTACTTAAAACACCTGAGGGTGTTATGTCAACATGCACTTGAAACCCTAACGAGTTCAAATTCCACAAAAACTCCTCAGAACCCCTAAAATTCAAAGTCTATAAACAATTCACATGTAAACCACTAATTTCCACATTATACTACAAATCAACTCAACAGTGAAAACCTAAGATATTTTCACTTCAATTCCTCGAATTTCCAAGTCCGAACAAGAAAGAAACCAAACAGCCAAGAAACAACAATCAAATATCAACAAGAAAAGCCTTAAAAACAATTCACTCTATGTATTCGTCGCGTACTCGGTATAGGATCCTTGACGAATTGTCGAGCCCGTACAACATCAGAGTGCGCGTCGCGAGCCATAGAGATAAGAAGAGCGTCATGCCAGCACGAATCTTCCATTGCCATCTCCATTTAACGCAACAGGAAACAGAAAGATTCGAAAGGCTGTTTGGATGAAGAGAAAGCGAGGGAAAAAAAAAGGAAAATCTGAGGGAAAACAGAACCGCAAAAACGATGGGCCGGGAAAAAATAAAATGAAATCGATTGAAACCGATTTTCGCGATAATTTGTCAGAGAGATTGTTATTAATTTATTTATATCGAGCGCGTGATCCGCGTGTCTAAATTTTCAACGAACTGATATTGTGTTGCAAGGAGTATGATAATTATGTGTTGTAGACAATTGATCGGATTCAATAAGGTTGATTGGAATCATGTGGTGTGATGAACGGTGAATGATCGATGTAGCGATATTTTTTACGGTAGGATTAGAAGTAGAGAATAGATCGGAGTGTGGTAGCCCGGTAGATTCGAGTTATAGATAAATGGATATACCAGTGAGGAGTGAGGAGTGAGGAGTGAGGAGGTGGAGTTGGAGATAAGGATGTCCGTTGGATGGATTGCCATCTGTCTGTTATTGATTGTTGATTGTTTATTACGGAATTTAGAAGCATTGTTGTGTTGTGGGGAGAAGTGTTTTTAAAATTGTTGTTGGAAGAATTGCTTTTGGAATTGCTGTAAGAAGAATCAGCTGAGTATTTGATAAACTGATTTTTCAAAAGTGCTGTGAGAACTAAAAACAATTTCAATGTGTTTGGTAAACTAAAATAAAGAGTGTTGTGAGTGTGTAAAATTACTAAAAGGACATAAACGTACTAATGTACCATACTTTATATTTTTCTTGTTTATTTATGTTTAGTGTTAAGTGTTATAAAATTATGGTACTTTACAGAATTAATTAGCCACATTTTTTATTCTACTTTATTTAATTAATTAGTCTCATTTGTTTATTTATTTATTTTATTATACTTTATTTTTTTTATTTCATTTTTATTCTACTTTATTGAATTAATTATCCCAATTTTTTTATACAGTTATGACAACATTTTTTTTTACAGAAATATAAGTCCATTTTATTTTGTTAAATTTTGTTAAAGGCAAGGACAAAGTTGGAAAGTTAGTAAAATTTTATTTAATATCACTGTATCACGTTTTCTAAAAGCAGAAGCCAAAATCAAAAGGCATGTATTTGTAGCTTCTCAAAAACTCAGTTGGGAGAAGCTAAAAGTGACCAAAAGCACTTCCCCGCAATTTTACCAAACACCCTGTCTTAAGTTCATAATCACTTTTGGCCACAAAAATAGCTGGAAAAGCAATGTCAAACTGAACCTAAGTTTCATTTCTCAAACAAGCTAATTGATTATAAACTCAAGAAAAAAAAATATTAGAAAAATATTTTAAAATTATATTGTTTTTAGATTTAAATCTAGAGAAAAAGTGTCCACTGTCATTAAAACTCAATTAAAAATATGACAATGCATCTTCAACCATACCCTTTAAATTTTACTTAAATTTATCTAAAAAGTTATTTTAGTCGATAATATTTGGTGGGTCACTCAAATCATCTTCTCTATTATAGTTAAAGGTGTACAGTGAATCGAATCCATTGGATTTTCCATAATATAAGATTTGATCCAATATGTTAGATCGAAAAAATTACAATCCGATATGATCCAATCTTAAAACGAAATTCTATCCAATTTGATCCAATTACAATTAGATCCGATCCAATTACAATTAGATCCGATCCAATTGTAAAATACTTAAATCGAATTTTATCCAATTTATACGACAAAATTCTTAAAATATATAATTTATAACATTCCTAAAATTAACAAAATCAAATCATTAATTCATACATTACTTCAAAAAAAAACAAACAAACTAATAATTAACATAAGGCCGACTATTGTACATTTTAAAGTTCAAAAAGTTCTAACAAATTAAAAATGACATAAGTTCCAAACACAAACATTAATA
Organism: Dipteronia dyeriana; assembly: GCA_032871835.1. Taxonomy (NCBI): domain Eukaryota; kingdom Viridiplantae; phylum Streptophyta; class Magnoliopsida; order Sapindales; family Sapindaceae; genus Dipteronia; species Dipteronia dyeriana. Next base: position 7,778,245 of record CM065299.1, on the reverse strand, counting down.
AAACCATTCAAGAGTTTTAAATAAAAATATAATCATTTATCATATAACAAAATAGAAAAGCATCTAAAATTTGTTCAATGTGCATCTATATAAAACCAAATACAAAAGCATCTAAAATTTGTTCAATGTCCATCTATATAAAACCAAATAAATTAGCTCAATCTCAATTATGGGTTATATTTTAGCCACATGTTTTCATATAGAAACCCTACATCTAATCATTCAATGGATTTTAGATGTTAGGATCAAATCCGATCCATTCATATCCTCTAATCCAATCCAATATTGGATCTTATGAATCCTATTGAATTGGATTGGATCATACACACCTCTAATTATACTAGTTATTAATATTTTAATATTTTTAAAATTTAAAATATAAATAAATTTATTTTATTTCAATTATATTCAAAATTGACATCATTTTTTCAATAAAAAAAATTGTTTACAAATAAATGTTTAAAGAAAAATGTTTGGATAATAACAATACCTAAAATACCGACCCCATTAATGAGAGTGTAATACATGACCTTTTTTCTTTTATTTTTTACATTTATCTCATAAATTGAACCACGTGCTACACTCTTATAGGGGAGATCGGTATTTTGGATACCGACCAATCCGAACATTGTTTTTTTTTTTTTAAAATAATATGAAAATATAGAATTAAATAGAAATGAAAACAGTCAAAGAGATAAATACTATTAATTCACTATCAGTATTTATCGTTATTTTAAATCACCAATACTTCTAACAAATTTGTTTGACACGATAACAATTGATGGAGAAACACTTGTCTGTAGAGATGTATATTTTTTCCCAATTTATCGTTATTTTAAATCACCAATACTTCCAACAAATTTGTTTGACACAATAACAATTGATGGAGAAACACTTGTCTGTAGAGTCACTGCGTCCCCCTCCCTATCCTCATTTGGAGGATTTTTTTTAGGGAGGATTTTTTTCCATTTTTCTTTTTACATAAAGATTGGCACCCTCACTACTGAACTGGTTATGTCCTAACTTCTTAAATTTTAATTTAATTATATAAAATTAAATGATTTTATTAAAAATAATAATTTATTCTCTAGATTACCCTTTTAAATATTTTCAAACTTAATACTCCACGTATCTTTTTCAAAAAAAAAATTACACTTTTATAATATTTATATATATTTTTCTCATATCCATATTTATTTTTTCTTTTTATTATCATTGTGAATCCATCCTTATTATACGGGGGTGGGGGTGCAAATCATGGATCCCGAACCTTCGAATGCACGACTCGTGTGTGGGTGCGACCTGCGGACAGGAATGCCGCTTCGATTGGACCTTGAGAGTCCAGTTGACCTTTTGCCACTTCCCTAAGTCAACGTTTTTTATTGTGATGAATAAGGAAAGATTTAATTGTTTGGATTCTGATTTCTTACTTGATCACTAAGGATATAGAATCGGGGTTTAATTAGAAATAAATCTCTTTGGAGAATATTATATAATTAAATTATTTCCTTATTAAATCAAAAAAAATATTTCCAAAAATAATCCCGAATTAATCCAAAAACCCTAGTGTTTCGGTTTGGGTATTTAATACCTCTTATATTTTGTCAACAAAGATAAGAAAAAATTACACAAGTTTCTTTTGAGCAGCTAAATTCGTTTCTTCTCTCTGTTTCCTTGGTAAGTTCAAAACTCGATTTGAGTTCGCTGGTAGTGGATAGTGCTTAGGCCTACCACTGTTGAACCGTTATATCCTGGGAGACAATCGCCTAATACACATACGGTGTTGTCCGGCGAAATTGTCTTAAGGACACCGTGTGAAACACGGGCCTCGGATCAAACTCTTTTTCTAACGTTACTTTCTGTTTTCATTGATACTAGTCATGTTTGATTGCAAAATACATTTTACAATCTTAAGACAATTTCTCGTTTTTCTTTTATGTTTTTTTTTTCCAAACAACGTTTGCTTATTCAAACTTTCTGGTATCAGATTTCTGGTTCAGATCGTAACAGACTTGAAAAACTGTGGTAATCGGGCTTCTCTGGAACACTGATTCAATTTGAAAATCGGGTTCTTTGGAACACTAATTTCAATTGTATATAACCTGTGGAAATCGGGTTCTTTGGAACACTGATTTCAATTTGAAAGATATATATTAATCTGTGGAAACTGGGTCTATTATTAGACACTGATTTCGAATTCAATTGCGACTGAATTGTGTTATCGGGTCTGCAATATCAGACACTGATTCTGATTTCCATCGTGAAATCTGATTTGATATCAACTGATATCTGTGCTATTATTTCTGGTGATACTAAAATGATTTTGTTTTTGTTTCAGATATTATGGAAAACAAAACAAATGTGAACTCCAGTGTTCCACTAGAGACTCCAGAAGTGAATCCAAGTATGGGATTAGATACTTCAGTTGTGAACTCTGTGCTTGTGGGTCAGGTACAAGTAGTAGTACCTACTATGGTTACAACGATTCCGGCCATCAACTCCTTCGTCAGAAACATGCCTGATCCGGTGATGAGCCAGTATATGAGTCAAAGGAATGTTCCATGGCAAATCCCTACATGAATTCGGTACATTTACCGATGAATCATATGGAGAAGCCTGATAAGTTCAGTGGACCAAATTTTAAACGATAGTAGCAAAAGATGCTGTTTTATCTGACCACACTGAACCTTGGCAGATTCTTGACTAAAGATGCTCCTAAACCTAATAATGATGAAGAGCGAGATGCTCAGGTATGGAATGCTATTGATGCATGGAATCACTCGGATTTCCCGTGCCGTAATTACATACTGAACGGGCTGTCAGATTCGCTATATAGCGTTTATTCTTCAAAGAAAACAACCAAGGAACTGTGGGAATCATTAGACCACAAATACAAAACTGAGGACGCTGGTTCCAAGAAGTTTATCGTCGGCCGGTTTCTTGATTACAAGATGAGGGATTCCAAGACAGTTATGAGTCAAGTCCAAGAGCTACAGATGATTCTGCATGAGATATATGCTGAAGGGATGACCCTGAGTGAAACTTTTCAGGTGGCTGCAATCATTGAGAAGCTTCCTCCTTTATGGAAAGAGTTTAAAAACTATCTCAAACACAAGCGAAAGGAGATGAAGATCGAGGATCTAATTCTCAAGCTTCGTATTCAGGAAGATCACATGAAGTATGACAAGAAAGATGTCAATGCGCCTGAAGCGAAGATCAATGTGGTTGAGCATGGGCAAAGTTCTAAACCAAAGAAGAACAAGTCTGGGAAAGGATCCAAATTGGGTCCTAAGGGAGGAGTCTCTAAGAAGCCAAAATTCCAAGGGAAATGCTTCAACTGTGACAAGATGAGTCATAAATCTTCTGAGTGCAGGTTGCCAAAGAAGAAGAAAAACCACGAGGCAAACATGGTTGCTGGGATCTCAAGAGATGTATCTGAGATCAACCTCTCTGCAGTTGTGACAGAAGCAAACCTTGTTGGGTCAAACCCAAGGGAGTGGTGGTTGGATACTGGGGCCACTCGTCATATATGCTTTGACAAGGAGATGTTCAATATATTTGAATAAATGAAGAATGAAGAAAAGTTATATATGGGCAACTCAGTCACATCTGACGTGAAGGGACGTGGTCAAGTCATTCTCAAAATAACCTCTGGTATAACCCTGAGCTTGAACAATGTATTGTATGTACCTAATATACGCAAGAACTTGGTTTCCGGTTCATTGCTCAATCAGCATGGGTTCAAGATGGTGATTGAATCAGACAAAGTGGTTATAACCAAGCAGGGAACTTATGTGGTTAGGGGATATGTAACTGAAGGGCTGTTTAAGCTTAATGTATATGTTGTCAAAAGAACAATCAATAAAGATAATTCTTCAGTTTATTTGCTTGAGTCTTCCAATTTATGGCATGGTAGACTAGGACATGTTAATTATGATACTCTGCGTAGATTAATTAACTTAAATCATATTCCCGCATTCAATATTGATCCTAAACATAAGAGTGAAGTTTACGTTGAAGCAAAACTAACAAGGTCATCATTTCAAACTATTGAAAGGAGATCTGAACCTCTTGATTTAATTCACATAGATATATGTGATTTAAAATTTGTTCAAACAAGATGTGGCAACAAATATTTCATCACATTTATAGATGATAGCACAAAATACTGCTATGTATATTTGTTGAAAAACAAGGATGAAGCTATAGAGAAGTTTAGTCTCTATAAAACTGAAGTTGAGAATCAACTCAACAAGAAAATCAAGGTACTGAGAAGTGACCAAGGTGGTGAATATGTAGCACCGTTTGGTGAATTCTGTGCTCAACACGGAATCATACATCAAACTACTGCGCCATATTCCCCTTAGCAAAACGGTATTGCAGAACGTAAAAATCGTACATTGAAAGAGATGATGAATGCAATGCTGATAAGTTCTGGATTGCCTCAGAACATGTAGGGTGACGCTATATTGTCTAGCAATTACCTTTTAAACAAGGTACCCTGAAAGAAAGAAGACAAGACACCATATGAACTATGGAAAGGAAGAAAGTCTTCCTATAAATTCTTACGAATGTAGGGGTGTCTTGCCAAAGTAGCAGTACCTATACCTAAGAAGGTGAAAATAGGTCCTAAAACTGTTGACTGCATTTTCATTGGATATGCACAAAACAGTAGTGCTCATCGATTCTTGGTCTATAAATCTGACATATCAGATATACACAAAAACACGATAATGGAATCTAGAAATGCAATGTTCGTTGAACATGTTTTTCCATATAAATCCAATGATGAAGCAAGTTCGTCAAAACGAACACATGATGATAGTTGTGAGGACCAAGAACAAGGAAATGAAGTAGAGGATGAACCTAGACGTTGCAAAAGAGCAAGGACAGAAACATCTTTTGGTCCAGATTTTATGACCTATTTGCTAGAAAGTGAACCTCGAACCTTCAAAGAAGCGGTAAGCTCTTCTGAATGACTCTTGTGGAAAGAGGCAATCAAGAGCGAAATTGATTCCATTTTTCAAAATCATACTTGGGAATTAGTGGATCTTCCTCCGAGATGTAAACCGCTAGGATCCAAATGGATTTTCAAAATAAAGATGAAAGCAGATGGAACAATTGATAAGTACAAGGCCAGACTTGTAATTAAAGGTTACAATCAACGAGAAGGCCTATACTACTTTGATACATATTCTCGTGTGACGAGAATAACCTCCATTAGAATGATACTTGCAATCGCAGCTTTGCGAAATCTTGAAGTACATCAAATGGATGTGAAAACGACTTTCTTAAATGGAGATTTAGATGAAGAAATTTACATGGAACAATCTTAGGGTTTTTCCGCTCCAGAACAAGGAAAGAAAGTCTGTAAATTGGTGAAGTCTTTATATGGTTTAAAGCAAGCACCAAAACAATGGCATGAGAAATTTGACAATGCTGTGATGTCAAACGGATTTAAGATCAACGAATGTGACACATGTGTTTATGTCAAAGACACGGAAAATGGCTATGTCATTGTGTGCTTTTACGTTGATGACATGCTTATTGTTGGTAGTGATGATAAAATGATCAAATCTACCAAGGATATGTTGAAATCAAGATTTGATATGAAAGATATGGGACCGGCTGATGTAATATTGGGAATGAAAATCTCAAAGACATCTAACGGACTCATACTAAGTCAATCACACTATATTAACATGATTCTTGAGAAATTCAACAAAAATGATTCTGAAATTTCTAGAACACCAGTAGATACAAATCTACATCTATCCAAGAATAAAGGTGAGAGCATCTCTCAACTAGAATATTCTCGAGTGATAGGAATTCTGATGTACTTAACCAGTTGTATAAGACCAGATATAGCGAATGCATTCAGTAAATTAAGCAGATATACTAGTAATCCAGGAACCGATCACTGGAAATGAATAGTAAGAGTACTGAAGTACTTACAATTCACTCGCAATCATGGACTGCATTATACCAGATATCCAGCTGTCCTAGAAGGATACAATGATGCTAACTGGATATCTGATATGAAGGATTCAAAATCCACTAATGGGTATGTGTTCACACTGGGTGGTGCAGCGGTATCTTGGAAATCCTCCAAACAAACATGTATAGCCAGATCCACCATGGAATCTGAGTTTATAGCATTAGATAAATGTGGAGAGGAGGCTGAATGGCTACGCTAATTCTTATAAGATATTCCAAGATGGCCAAAGCCTGTGCCGGCGATTTGCATTCACTGTGATAGTCAATCAGCAATAGGAAGAGCATAGAGCAGTATGTATAATGGGAAGTCTAGACATATACGTCGAAGACATAATACCAATAGACGGCTAATCTCAACTGGGGTTATCACTATTGACTATGTAAGGTCAAAAGATAACATTGCGGATCTGCTAACTAAAGGGTTAAACAGAGAACTAGTTGAGACATCATCGAGAGGAATGAGACTAAAGCCCATTAGATAAAAGGACGATACAATGGACACTCAACCTAGTTGACTGGAGATCCCAAGATCTAGGTTCAATGGGACAATCAGGTTGTAAGATTCAGTTGGATCACTGTGGGGGTTACCCTCAAGTCCATTCCTATGATGAAACAGTGATGCTCGTAGGGAAAAGGTTAAACTGTGGTTTTTAATGATTCTTATGCGTCGAAATTCCTAGCTATGGAAATCCGAGCAGAGTAAAGCGGGTTACTCTTAATTAATAAATCACTCATGTGAGAGAGAAGTGGGGCCGCTTCTAAAAGAGAATAGTGAAAGGCTATATTCTCTAGAGACTCTCACAGAACCAGGCGCATGTTCATGGCCAAAACGAACATAAAAATGAGAACCAAATCGGGTCTGGAAGATACCTGTGTAAGGTGTGTGATCGTTTACAGAAAACGGTAGAACAGTTCAAGGATATCACATCTACTGATCAGCCAGTAAAGTAAGCATACCTTTATAAGGGAAGGTTCAAATGGTAACACATACATCTCCTATGCAGGCTTCGACCGTTTGAACTTACCAAACATCTTCTTTGTGTCTCCTAGGTCAATTTCATTCATGTGGGGGATTGTTGGAAATTTGTGATATTCTCTCATGTTGAGAGCAAAAATTGAGTATGATAAATTCCATAGAAATTGAAAATTAAAGTGAATTCGAATTCTCCTCCGTGAGAACTTCGAAATGGTATACTCAAATTCACAAAATGGTTAATGGGTGAATGAGAAATTGAATCTCAAAGTGGACCCATTGCTTAGGGATTAAAAGGAATCCCACATTGCTTAGGGATTAAAAGGAATCCCACATTGCTTAGGGAAATCATTTATAAATCATAGACCCCGAACCTTCGAATGCACGACTCGTGTGTGGGCGCGACCTGCGGACACGAATGCCGCTCCAATTGGACCGTGGGAGTCCAGTTGACCTTTTACCACTTCCCTAAGTCAAAGTTTTTGATTGTGATGAATAAGGAAATATTTAATTGTTTGGATTCTGATTTCTTACTTGATCACTAAGAATACAAAATCGGGTTTTAATTAGAAATAAATCTCTTTGGAAAATATTATCTAATTAAATTATTTCCTTATTAAATCAAAAACGAATTTTCTAAAAATAATCCCGAATTAATCTCAAAACCCTAGTGTTTCGGTTTGGGTATTTAATAGCTCTTATATTCTGTTCAACAAAGATAAGAAAAAAATACACAAGTTTCTTTTGAGTAGCCGAATTCGTTTCTTCTCTCTGTTTCCTTGGTAAGTTCAAAACTCGATTTGAGTTCGCTGGTAGTGGATAGTGCTTAGGCCTACCACTGTTGAACCGTTGTATCCTGGGAGACAATCGCCTAATACACATACGGTGTTGTCCGGCAAAATTGTCTTAAGGACACCGTGTGAAACACGGGCCTCAGATCAAACTCTTTTTCTAACGTTACTTTCTGTTTTCATTGATACCAGTCAGGTTTGATCGCAAAATACGTTTTATAAAAAAATCAATGATTTAAAATAATATATGTTTTTAGGGTTTTGAAATAAGGACAGTGACACTAAACATGGAAAATATAAGATTGAGAACTGAAAAAAAAAAAAAAATTCAATGATTTGAAATAATATATGTATTAGGGTTTTGAAATAAGGAAAGTGAGAGTTTTATTAGTTTTATTTTATATAGTATTCTTTTTATTAAAAATTGTACGTCTTTTTAAGTAATTTAATAAATAAAAAAATACTAAATAATTTTAAATATGGGATGTTAATAGTTCAATAGTGGGTGTGTCAATAACACTACTCATAAAGAATACTACACTAGCTATTAAAGGTATAGTAAACACTAGACGCTAATCGAATGAAAATCCAACACCTAAATGATACTTAGATGACCGATGATTTATTTATTTTTAATTATTTTTTCTACATACAAAATCGAAATTCAATCTTTTTAAATAAATTAATATTTAAATTTTAAATAATATAACTAAGATATAAAACGACGTTAACTCCTCTAATCGGTAAAATCAATCAATAATTTTTTTTTAAAAATTAAATCAATTAGTTTTTAAAATTAAATCAATTAGTTTTTATACCCGCCACATAATACCGTACATTTTATCCTAATCGAAATGGTTAACGACCGCTTAACACCTTGACGTGTATTTTCAAATACAGCTAGCTATACCATTTATCATAAAATAACAACAAAATATTCTCCAACTGTATGAAATTATCTTCCGTTATCATCTTGGATAATAGAAACCTGTAAATGCTGATATATTTATGATCGGAATAATATCATATATTCTAATGTTAGATATAGTTAGCAAAAATTTTACCAACAGCTTAGACATCGTCAAACTCTGCACTTGAAAGTTGAAACAGACATCCTTACATGAAATTTCCATTGCAATCCATTTAACAAGGTATGGAAATGAAAATCAAGACTCAACATAGTTTTTAAGAGCCCCAGATTGCTTTCATTGAAGATCATTTACAAACGTTTATGGGTTCTTAACTGAATTGGTTGTGTTTAATTTATTGTGTATTCATGTGCACTTTTCAATTACTTGTTCAAAATGATTAGTTTCAAGAACCGTGGACGGGTAAGTAATACTTTATTGAAAAACGCCTTTGTTTTGAAATCAGTCTAAAGCTGAACATCAAATCTTCTAAGAATTTAGTGAAATTCATCGTACACTTCTTTCAAATCCATGTATTCTTTAAGTTAGATAAATCAAAATCAAATAAGCCAATATATATATATATATATATATATATATATATATATATATATGTATATGTAATCCAAGACCAGTCCAATGATATGCCCCACATAGTTACATGATCATTTTGAAGCTTCGATTTCAAGCTGCTCTGCAAGTCCTTTACTGCTTCATTCAAATATTGAATTAATTGAAATAACTTCAAAAAATACTTACATATGCAAAACAATTTGGATATGTATCAGGTTTCATGCTCAATGTCTTCTGATTTTGGTAAAAATAACAGGAATTTTGACAACACATAACAAATACAGAGTGATTAATGAGTTTTTATACCATCAATAAACCAACAAAATAAATCAATAACATCTCCAAATAAACATCAAACCAAGAATAACTCATTAAAATTAAACAGAAATCCAAAAACAAAACCAAATATCCTTCATAAGTTTAATCAAAGAACCATAACCAGAACCAAAAAGAAAAAAAGAAAAAGAAAATACCGATAAACTCAGATCTTTACATGAGTATTAAAAATATAAAAACCATGACATACAAATATAAAAGTCTCAATCTCTCTCTGCGTGTGTGTTTATTTCTTGATATGCTTCACTTTGAACCACCCTTTTTTGCAGGAGTTTCCGACAACCCTGACACCTTTCTTCAGGAATAACTTCAGCCCTATCGCTCTCGCCCTCACTTGATGCTGGAAGCCACCGGGCATTTTTAATTTCTTCGACTGAGAGATTTCTGATTTTTTGATTTTTTGATTTTTTTTTTAGACAAAAGAGATATGGGTTTGAGGGGTTTTTAAGGTTTGTGTTGTTACTTGTTAGGTTAGGTTACTGGAAAGTGGAAACAGCTAGAAGCGGTTGTCTTAAAATCGGAAGACTCGGGTGGGATCCAACACATCAAGGGACACGTGTACGACATCCAGTGGGTCTTGATTTTTTATTCTTCCTTAACGTGGTTAACTACGTTGATTGCGCGATAAGCACCAGGCTGTGTGGGCCCCACTGGAATTTTATCTCCCTTTGAAGATAACTCGAGAAGTGATTTGAGTCGGTCTACTCCAAAAATGGGGACCACTGTGATGAGCTCATGTGGGCTAAATTTGAATATGATTGATTTTCACTATATTTTTCTTTTAAATATAAAACATTTTTAATATATATGATAGATATTAAGTTGCTTACACACATTAAACGTATTACCGAATGATTTAATTGTCTGTTAGTATCCGTCGAACAGAGATAAATCTTTTTACATATATTTGTAAAATATTTATGATAAAATTCTATTTAATATCCAAAAGGATGTACGCACCATCAAAATTAATACGAAAATATATTAGAGTATCACCAATGTAAATATATATTTAGAGAAGATTGAGTGTCATATAAGATAAATAGTTAAAAAATTAAAAAATCTCTCTCAAATATAATTATCTAACTTTAAAATGAAGATGACGTGATAAAGAAAATGTTAGAGAATATGGAGTTGAGTTTTGTGAGTGTCATATAAGATAGGTAGTTAAAAAGTTAAAAATCTCTATCAAATGCAATTATCTAACTTTAAATGAAGATGATGTGATAAAGAAAATGTTAGAGAATATGGAGTTGAGTTTATAATTCTAGAAACTCTCCTAAAAATATTGACTAGTATTTCTAACTCATTTAATTGTAAAATAAAAAATGAGAGATAATAGAATAATTATTTTTATTATAATTGATCATAAAATAGATGTATATTTGATTTTAGATAATTATATTATAGATATATATATATATATTTTTAAAATTTTTTAAAAATAAATCTATAATAAATAAAAATATTGATAAGATATTATTCAAAAACTTTTTAATTTTTTTTTTTACGCTGTATATCTTTCTATCCCTCACTTGTTTTACACATGCTTTAACGTAATTAATAGTTTTTAACCTAATGTAAATCTTTTAGTTATTGCCGTTGGGCTAAAACCCATGTCCCCACCGATGCAAAAGCCAGTGAGGAGCTCACAGCTTTAATTCTTAAAATTAAAACTGGTTTTAAAGTTTGATATTCAAACTAGTGGTGTAAAAATGGGTCGGCCGGTGACGGGCCGGTCCTGCCGGCCCAGGAAGTTCACAGGCCGTTCTGGGAACGGTCCGTGAAGGAAGAGGGCCAGACCGCGTGTCGGGCCGCTGGGAGGAGGCCTGACAGGCCGGCCCGCCTGTCACTCCAATCCGGCGTGCCAGGCCTATCGGACCTGCCTGGCGGACCGTTAGGCCCAATTTTTTTTTTTTTTGTCAAAAAACCTCCAACGGCTGGAATTGATTTCTAGCCGTTTGAGGAAATTAAAATTACCAAAACCCCCCCTATAATCTTTTAAATTATATTTTGACTCACAAATCAAATTTTTCTATAAATACTTCCATCCATTTCATTTTCCATTAACCCTCTCTATCATTCTTTCAATCTCTCATTCTCTCAAATCTCAATCTCTAATATATTCTCCAATTCTCTAAAAATTTTCATTCATTTTGGTTATTACTCTCTCTACAAAATTCTCTACGTTTTCCACCAACACACCAAAATTTATAGGTACAATTTTGTTATTACTTTTGGTCTAACATATTCTCATAGTAAATTTATATGTTTATGTTTAGATTTGAGTTACTTAATGAAAACATTATCTATTTAGTTAGTTAGTTTATCAATTTTTGGGTTTTAATGTTAATATTATTTGTTTAGTTTATTAAGATTTTTAAGTGTAGTAGTAATTTTAATATTTGTTATTAATAAATTTAGAAAGTTAATTTGTATTACTGAAATTACTTTTTGTAATAAGTAAATGATGAATGTTAAATGTAGTAATTACGTTTGATATTGTTTTTTTCATAAATTAAAATTTTTCATTTATAGATTATGATAGTAAATTTAAGAAAGTGGTTCAAATAATCAATTTTATGTTAGTATATTATATTAGTAAATTTATCATTTTTATTTGTAGTAGTGAACTAGTGAATTTAAAATTTTATGTTAGTAGATTATGATATTTTTTTTGTTTATTTAATTTGTTTTTTTAAGTAAATAAATTATTGTAAGTGTCGTATTAGTTGTAGTAATTATTGTTAGTAAATTAAGATTACTGTTAGTAAATATTGATTTTTAACTTGACTATTAACTACTATAGTGCTCATATTTTTATTCAGATAATGGATTCTAACCAGCAGCCTTATTTTCCGGACGGTTTGAATATGCTCAACGATGAATTTGATATTTCATAACCGACCCATACTCAAACGGGATCTTCTGGTTCCGGCGTTACACCAACATCACGTCCTAGAAAATTAACATCAGATGTGTGGCAATGTTTCAAAATAGTCCAAATGACACTCCCAAACGGGGCGTCTGGCCTCAGAGCTAAATGTAAGTTTTGCCATAAGAATTATGCTACAAGTACGGGGGGAACCGGACATTTAAGACGGCATATGCACAAATGTATGCCTGCACATGGACAAGTAGATACTACAACCCAGACACAGCTTCAACGGTACCCATACGGGTCCGTTACGTCGTGACAGTTCGACACCATGCACGCTAGAGAGTGCTTGGCACGATACATTGCACAAACTGATCAACCGATCAGTATTGGTGAGAGTCCATTTTATAAAGAATTAATCACATCTGCATATAACACCCAATATGAACCTGTTTCTAGAACCACCACTAGAAATGATTTGATACGATTGTTTGAAACCGAAAGGGATGACTTAGTTGCTGAAATACAGCATTTAAGTGTCTCTGTTGCATTAACTTCTGATATTTGGAATGCATGTTCTAAACAAGACTATTTATGTGTCACGGGACACTATTTAGATTCTGATTGGAGGATAACAAAAAGAATTTTTGGTTTTCGTTCTATGGATTTTGCACATACCGCAGAAAACATTTTTAATGTCTTAATGGAAGTTTTAGAAACTTATGAAATCACGCATCGCATTCTTTCAATCACATTTGATAATGCATCTGCAAATACTAGCTCTATTGCATTGTTTGTTGCAAGAAATATCCCGCAAGATGGAGGTTATTTCTTCCATCAACGGTGTGCATGCCATATTATAAATTTAGTTGTACAGGCTGATTTAAAGCAGGTAAGCGACCAAATAGATCGCATCAGAGATGCCATTTCTTGGATTTGTAGTTCTAATCCTAGATTCAGTGAATTCAAGAGACATTGTAAATTAAACGGTCTCAAACCCCGACGATTCCAAACTGATATGCCGGTAGGGTGGAACTCTACTTATTTAATGTTGCAAAATTGTTTGGAATATGATACAACCATTACATGTTTTTTATAACATGAAATTGACCGAAACAGGACAACTTAGTCCAAAATTACTTTCCACAGACGATTGGTATGTGGCAAAGATTTTTGTTCAATTTTTAAAGATTTTTTACAATGCCACTGTAACTCTTTCCGGGGTTTATTACCCCACATCTTCCCAGGCAATCCATCAGATAGTGGAAATGTCTGAACTGTTAAACAGTTATAGAGAAGATGAACATCTAGGCGCTGCAGTTGTTGTCATGAAGATAAAGTTGAAAAAATATTGGGCTAACATTCCCCTACTTTATGCCTTAAGTGCTATAATAGATCCCATGGTTAAATTATCTGGTTTAGAAGTTTTGCTTGAGTTTATTGGTATTAATTTGTCAATAGATTATTCAAAACAAATTACTGACATTCGAACCAAGTTGTTCGAGATTTTTCATATTTATGAGACCAGGTTTGGCAACATTGACATCCCCCAATCAACACGACCGGAGACAGAGCCGAAGCAAACAAGTTGGAGCCTTCTGAAACGAAGAAAAAAAGACAAATCAGCAAGTACTTCTTCAGGGCAAAGATCTAGCCCATTTTCTTGTACCGAACTTATTAGGTACCTTAAAGCACAGTTCGATGCTGTTGAAGACAATGAAGAGTTTGATTTGTTGTTATGGTGGAAGACCTATACGTACAGGTATCCAGTTCTGTCACACTTAGCACGTGACGTGCTGGTTATTCCAGTGTCAACTGTGTCTTCAGAACAAGCTTTCAGCACCAGTGGACGCATAATTGAACCAAGAAGAAACTGTTTGTTTCCAGAGATGGTGGAGGTATTAACATGCCTTCGGGATTGGGAGCATGCTAAAAAAAGGTTACAAAATCTAACCGTAGATAAAGAACTTAATCTAAATTTCGACAATCTATATATTGATGACCCTTCAGGTAGTGGCCAGGGCCAGAACTAGGTTATACTTTTACATATGTATTTATTATTTACTTGTAAGTTGTAAAATGGTTGCACTCTTTTTCCCTTACCAAGTTTTTATCCCACTGGGTTTTTCTTGGTAAGGTTTTTAATGAGACAATCATGTAGATATGTATTACTGAATTCCATAAGTGAAAAATAAATAAATAATTAAAAAATTGTTCGTTCTCTTTATTCATTTCAAATCCTAATAATTGTTCGTTCTCTTCATTTATTTTAAATTCTAAACCCTTAACCATAAACTATAAATCCTAAACCTTATACCCTAAATCCAAAAAAACGAAATTTGAAAAAAAAAAATTGGACCAAAAAACTAACCTGCCGGACCAGGCCCGTTGGGCCTGGCCCACCCGGCCAGCTAGAGGGGCCCGGCGGGCCGGCCTGGCACGGCACGCAGGCACGGCCCGCCTGAGGCAGACCGGGGTGCCGTGCCTAGCCTGCTTATCTGGAAACAGGCCCGGCCGGGCCGGCCCGCGACTGGCCAGGCCGTCCCTAATGGGCCGGGCCAGTCCATTTTTACACCACTAATTCAAACTGGGGTTTCTTTTCATAGCAGCTCATCCCAGCCAATCAAAAGTGATTAGCAGCTGTAATTTACTGAAATAAAGCATTTCCATAAGTACCAACTACCAAGTGAATGAATCATACAGTTTTAAAGTAGACTAAACTACATTTCAGATATCTTTAAAGAGTCGTGTTAAAGACTAATTTATTTATGTTTATTATAACAAAAATGATAGACGGATCTGACGAGATTGATTAGATTCTATAAATATGGTATCATGAGAGATGTTTGTTTATATAAACTGAGAGAAAATTCTATATATATATTTATAAAATATGTACGGTGGAACTTAAACCTCTGACGACTAGGGGTGCGTTTGGCACGGAGATGGGACGGGACAGAGTGGGACAGGACGGGACGGGACGGGACAGTTGTTCCGTATTGTGTTTGGAATGCATAGGACAGAACTGTGAATTGTATTGTCATACGTTTGGTGTGGCTGGGACATGACGGGACAAGATGTGCAAATGACCAAAGTATCCATCTTGCCCTTTCTAATGTTTATAACAAATTATTATTAAAAAAAATCTTCTCAGATTTGGATCAAATTCTGGATTCTTCAATTTTTCTTCAATGAAACTAATTAAACTACAACCAAAATATGTTCTTAAATCAATTAATTCCACAAATTGATTCCACAAAACCAATTAATATTTTCTTAAATCAATTAATATGTTCTTACACAAAACCAACATCAATTCCATAAAATTCATCCTAATAATTAATATGTTCTTAATGAATTAAACAAAGAAAAAATATGGAAAAAAACAGAGAAGACGCAAAATCTGGAAAAATTGCTCCAATTCATACGATTTTCATTCCTCAAATTTGATTTTCAACTAATTAGAACAACATTTTCTTCAATCAAAAAAGCTTGACACAAATCATCATCATCATCATCGACGATCAACACCAAACTAAAATTTGAAAAGAAATCGAAAAAACCCCTCCATCATCGTCGACACCAAACCACCGTTCGGTCTTTAAGCCAGTACCATCCACCATAAAAACTACCATCGTCGAGAGAAGGCGAGAGATTGAGAGAAGGCGAGAGCAAAGGAGATTGAGAGAAGACTGATAGGGTTTTAAAAAATATATAGTTGTAATTTTTGCAATATTTGAGGGTAAAATTGTCTTTTCCAGACTTGTCCCATGCATGGGACAAGTCTGACCGAGGGTCTGAGGTGGGACAATTTTTCATGGTTTTTGTCCCACCTTGTCCCGTCCCATCCCGTTCCACGCTAATAGCGTGCCAAATGTGGAACAAGAGAAAATTGTCCCGTCCCGTCCCACGTATCAAACACACCCTAGATTTGGAATGAAAGTGTATAGGATCAGTATCCTTTCATTGTCTTGTTTTTCCTTAACTTTTCATAATCTAATGATATCTAAACAAAATAAAAATTACATGGTCATAATTAAATCATTTTTTTCTCTTATACAACCATGCATTTTAATTACATTTGAAAAATATCAAGAAAAAATAAAGATCAAGAAAAGGATTATGATCCAAATATATAACCATTTTTACTAAGAAGGTGCATCTATGTATTTATTGTATCAGTTGATTTATACTAAATTATTTAGAAATAAAGTTGTTCTTAACGGGTAACGGTTAACGGTACCCATCTCTTAAATCCTGTTCAAATATAAATGAATCTATATGATTGGGTTTTTAAAATGGGTGATACACCATTACACCGATACTTTTTAAAGTAGAATTCCAGAAGATTTTATTAGATTTGATAAATATCTTTATTTTCCATTCTTGCCCATTAATGTGAACAGTGGACGCTGTATCCCATATTGTGATCGTAGTACCGATCCTAAGTCAAATTGATTCAATTTTGAAGGAAAAAAAATCAATAAAGAAAAAAAGAAACGTAGGAGGTATTTCAAGTATTTGATAGTGGTGTAAATATGATAGGCCGTGCCCATAATTACAGGCCGTGCCGGGCCTCCAACTGAGGCACGTCTGGTCGGTGTGTCAGGTTCAACCGTCGGTACAATGGGTCCAGTTATATATATATAAAAAAATATTATTAATATTTAAAAAAAAAAAAAATTAAGTGGGCTGGCCCATCTAGCCGGGCAAACGGGCCAGCACAGCCCGGCCCGTCGGCACGACCTGCCATGGCTGTGCCCACGTGTCGTGCCGTGCCCTGTTTTCCAAAACAGGTCGGGCCTGGCACGGCATGCCCAATGGGCATGGCATGCCAGGCCCGTTCTGTTTTGGAACACAGGCCCGACAGGCCGTGCCCAAACAGGTCGGGCCGGCCCAAACTCACACCTTTAGTATTTGATAACACCTGGTCCAGCTAGACTTGCATGTAAATCTAGAACCGATGAAATTGGTAGAACGATAAATTTCTTATAATTATATCATAAAATTATAGATTCTTGTCATCCGTCTTTAAAAAAAAACTCGAATTTATATAATATTATAATACTTTAAAAAATAAATGTACAGTATAATGGGACCACGGTCTGTATTGGAAATTTGTAATGTTTGCCTAACTGCTAAATTTCTACACATGATTACAAGTTGGTGGCACAGTGGGGGACAATGCTCGAAACAAAATTAAGAGAAAGAAATAATGTTTTTGCAAGATATAATTGTGTCTCCATAAAATTGCAATGAACCCAAATCGAAGATTCACGAGTATCACCATATCGAATAAATCATTGTTAGTACCCTAAAAATCTAATTTTGTAATGTTCCTTTTTATGGTAAAAATATATTTGACACAAAAGTGGACTCTTAAAGTATCACCAATGTAAAAATGGTTTGTATATAAATTATTATTGGCATGGTAATAATGTTAAGGGATTTGCTTCTTATATGATATAAATATGGACTTGATAGACGATCAATTTAAAATTTGGTATCCAATACTTCCGTTTAAAACACATTTTGTTTTAATGATGTGTTCAATTTTATTTTTTATCTTATTTTCTTACCAAAAATAAATAAAAAAATTAATGTTAGTTTTAAATGTTTGCGGGGTCAACCTAAAAAAGGGTTGTGTAACATGACATCTGAAAATGGACGGTCACGTTGACAATGTCTAATTTTTTTTTGTCATGTCAATTTGATGTTGAATATGCACAGCTGTATTGGAGAAAGATTTTTTTACAGAATGTCTATTAATCCTATGTGGTATCTTTTTTTTTCACAAGCCACACTTGCATTGGAGATGCTCCAACTCTCCAATGTAAGCGTGGCTCGTGAAAATAAAAAGATGTCATGTAGGATTAATAGACATTCCGTTAAAAAATCTTTCTACAATACAACCGTGTATATTCAACCTCAAGTTGACGTAGCAAAAAAAAAAATAGACATTATCAACATAACCGTCCATTTTCAAAATATTAGACATTGTCAACATGACCGTCCATTTTCAGATGACATGTTGCACAACCCTTTTTTAGATTGACTCAACAAACATTTATGATTGACATTAATTTTTCATATATTTTTAGTAAGGAAATAAAATAAAAAAGAAAATAATAAATAAAATTGGACACTGAAAGTTGGCCAAAGAGAGGAGATGACAGAAGAGAGAGATATTTTATTTTATTTTTGATTTTTTTTATCACCCCCATCCATATTTAAGATGGAAGAAAATCTTCAATGCACCGGGTGTATTGCTGAGTGGTGCACCCGACCACTGTAGAACATACATGTGGTAAAAAATAAGTGTCACATCTATGCCACATAGGAAGATTTTCTTCTGAGGAGAAAATCTTCAGTGCACCGGATGCACTACTGAGTGATGCACCCAAACATTGGAGAATAGACATGTGGTATATGTGGAACAAAAATCATATATGGTATAGATGTGACACTTGTTTCTTATCACATGTCTGTTCTCCAGTGGCCGGGTGCACCACTCAACAATGCACCCGATACACTGAAGATTTTCTCTTGAGATAGATGATAGAGATAAATCTAGTTGTTTTTTTTTATATAAATGGAAATCCACTGTCCATCTAAAATTTGGATGATGGAGATTTGCAGTTTTTTCTTTCTTGTTTTATTATTTTTTAATATTATACTCATATTTTAAAAAAAGTTATTTTTTTTTGTGTTGCCACGTGACACTTTATTTGTTTAAATTTAAAAATACTCTTGAAACCAATAAATTTGACTAATGTTTAACTCATAGAATGACCGAATTGATGAGTTTTTAAAAACATAGGGACCAAGTCAATAAAAATAGATAATGGGTAAAAAAAATGAATATTTCAAAAAAATATAGGGATCTAAATAATAATATATATAAAAAAACAATAAAAATAGATATAAAAGATAGAGAAAATCTTCGGTGAACCAAATGCATCACTCAGTTGGTGCATCCAGCCACCTATAGGATAACTATATAAGTATGTGTCATTTTTTATTTATTTGTTTTTTACCTTTTCCCATCATTATTTTGTTTCTTTCTCTTTCTCACATCAATATTTTATAATTTTATTTTACCGGATACATATTTATGTGTCATCCTATCGGTGGCTGGATGCTCTCCTAGGTTGGTGCACCTGATACATCGAAGATTTTTTCTAAAAAGCGAGAGGTGACTAGATTCTGATATGTGATGTTTTAGCTAAGCCAATGACATAACCAAGATTAAACACTACAGTGAGCTATAATATTTTTTTGTTTCGATCATTATCAATACGGGGAAATTGTATATATTAAAAATAAAGATATACTTAGTTAAGAAGGTACACTTAGTTTTGGATCTTGTTAATAGTCAAATTTGGCTAGTGATCAAAGGGAAAAATTTTCACTTTCCTAGCCCAGGCCCAAATTTGGGATTACTAACCATAGTACCGAGGTTCCCGGGTCGAACTGTTGGTTCACCCTGCAGAAAGCGAGAAAAGGTCGTCACGCCCTAAGAACACCTCGGATGGAGCCTGACGCGATCAGATCGAGATCCTTACACCAAGGCAAGAACCCAGGGCAAGCCCGATTCATGACGATCCAGGCTCCCCGAGGTCAAGACTACCTCGCAACCTCCCCGAGGTCAAGACTACCTTGCAACCTCCCCAGGAGTCTGTCATCCTCTCCAGACGCAAAGAGGAACCCATAAGAGCATCAGGTTCATGCTGCAGTATCTCTCCATTTAGATGAGGGAAGATTCGAATCTACATGGATAGGTGGGAGGAAGCTCGCTAGAGCTCCGTTACCACCGAAGAACGCCCACCGGGCCATCTCGAGCTCCAGGGGACCTTGATATATATATATTACAACTTGGGTTCTCTTAGGAACCACATAAATATTGGCTTTTGCCAGGAAAAAAAAATAAAATCTTGATTTGAAATATAGAATGTTAATACTAAAAGTTATTGAAATCGAAGAACAGCATAATTGATGATGTGTGTAAACAAAAATATCAAATTTGACTAGGAGGGTAGAATCACGATGAAAGGCAAGATAATGCTACATTTTCCAAGGGGAAGAACTTCTTAGGCAATGTATCAGAGTTTTTGTAGTCTCTTTGGCATCAATATAAAATATATGTAAATCTAATGTCATCCTGAAAATTTCTTTTATTGTACAGATGATGGTATATTCGATGTTATACATTTATTATGAGCACTTCCGACGTCTCTTAACAAATTATTAGATGTCACTGTAACAGCTCAACTAAAATGTCACATATCAAAATCAAGCCACCAGTCCAAAAAACAAGATCTGAATAACACAGTAAACTATCTTTTTGTAGTAGCAACACTAGTTGTTGGTGCGGCCTTTTCCGGTGCTCTCCAATCACCTTTCGATGGTGGAAACTGATGTTGGTATTGCTCCAGCGGCTAGTAGTGCCTATTCTCAAGAGGAAAAAAAATTCTTGATAAAGGCCTTCTTATTTAGTAACACCGTAACTATGAATATGGGGGTCACGGCAGCATTCGGTCTCTTTTTGGCTCTGTTACTTGATGCCAATATCACTAGTACATTGGTTTCCATTTCATTCCTATTGTTAGAGCTTTCCTTCATTTCTATGGGCTCCGCATTCATATATGCCAATCTCATGTTGTCGAGAAGAAATTGCAAACACATAAATCCAAACACAAACATAAAATAACAGAAAGCAATAAGAAGAAAGAAGATACCAAAGATTTTATGTGGTTCAGCAAATTGCCTACGTCCACGGAGCACACCGCACTCAATCCACTATATCTCAGAGTTGATTACAATATCTCTGGCTCTCTTTCAGTCTCTCTATAATTGCTCTCTCTCTAGCAATTTTTTCTCACACACTACGCATTATTTTTCTGCTTTTTCTCCTCTGTTTTTAAATACAAACAATGGTGGTATTTATATGGGAGTACTAGGGTTAGCCAAGATCCCAATTGAAATATATTTCTTTTTCCAATTTCTTGTGCACTCAGGATTTCCTCTTTCCTCGTGAAATCCGTCACTACCGCGGTTTGGACCGCTGTATGGACACATGCCTGCACCGCGGTCCACGACGCGTGATTCGTCTGTGGAATACCGCTCCACAGACCGCGATGTGTGCATGTTGCCTGCGCCGCGGTACGCACATCATGTCACCTCTAGACTTCTCTGTTGTGTGTGCCACGGTCTGAGTTATGGACTCTGCCGCAGTCGCCACCGCTCCACATGCTAGAGCTTGTTTTCTCCACTTATTTCTGGCTTCACATATCCCAACAATCTCCCATTTGAAGACTGAAACTCAATAGGCGTTCTCCATCCTTTCTTGATGACTTAGTGGATAAATAACGGTGCGCTCATTCCCCACGTCTTCACTCTTGAAGACCCACTGAAATTGCGCACAACGCCAGTTTTTCAGTAGTGACTAGCTTGGTTAACATGTCAACCGGATTCTTAGTTCCTGCAATCTTCACTAGCTTCAACACTCCTTCTTCGATTAACGATCGAATGAAGTGGTAGCGCAGGTCTATATGCTTAGTCCTATAATGGAACACTGAATTCTTGGCCAAGTGTATTGAACTTTGACTGTCACTATGCAACACATTCATCATCTGAGCGAATCCCAACTCGGCTAACAACCCTTGTAACCATATCAACTCCTTGCTTGCTTCTGTCACAGCCACATACTCAGCTTCTGTTGTAGAGATTGTCGCTATCTTCTGCAACTGAGAAACCCAACTAATTACAGTACTCGTCACTGTGAACACATATCCAGTGGTACTTCTCCTGTGATTCACCTCTCCAGCAAAATCAGAATCCATATAACCTTCCAACTTGAGTTCATCTCTCTTGAAGGTTAGACATCTTTTCGTCGTACCTCGCAGGTATCTTAGGATTCACTTCACGGCCTCCTAGTGAGGCTTGCCTGGATAGGACATGTTATGATTCACAACTCCCACTGTTGGGGAAATGTTTGGTCTTATGCAAGTCATGGCATAGATTAGACTTCCAATGGCTGAAGCGTAAAGTACTCTAGCCATGAAATCTTTCTCCTCTTCCATCTTCGGACTCTGATCCTTAGACAACTTGAAGTGACTAGCCAAATGTGTTCTTACTGGTTTAGCATCTCCCATGCTGAATCTCTGTAACACCTTCCGAACGTACTCTGCTTGTGAAAGCTTCAATGTACCTTCCCGTTTGTTCTTGCTAATCCTCATTCGAAGAATTTGTTTTCCTGGACCCAAATCCTTTATCTCAAATTCACTCGAAAGTTGCTTCTTCAAATTATTTATCTCTTTTAAAACTACACCAGCTACTAACATGTCATCAACATAAAGTAACAATATTATAAAACTAGATTTAACCTTCTTGAAGTAGCAACAGTGGCCAGCATTGCATCTCAAGTAGTCATTCCCTTGCATAGGCATAGTTTGGCATTGCTGTGCTGTGGGGAAATTGCTTGTGATTCTGCTGTGGGAGAATTGCTTTTGGTTTTGCTGTGAGAAGAATCAGTTGGGTGTTTGGTAAACTGATTTTTAAAAGTGCTGTGAGAACCAAAAGCAATTTCAATGTGTTTGGTAAAAAAATATTATGACTGAACAAAATTACTAGAAAGAACAAAAATGAATATTTAAGATGATTTGAAAATAAATAATTTATTTTATTTTTGTATAACCATAAACATGTTATAAAATAAATAATTTATTTTATTTTTGTGTGACCATAAACTTGTTATAAAATAAATAAATAAATTTTGTTAAAAAATATATAATTTTGCTTTAATATTTTTTTTTTATCTATTGCCACGTATGTTGTGAATATATCAAAAAAACTAGCATAATTTGATTCAAGGATTCATAAGATTACACAATTGAAATAGACAACATGTAAATAGCAAAGTATATGTTCTAGTAAATTGTGACAATACTTAATACTAACCGGATCGTAGTTAGTTTAACAACAGGAGAATTTTTTTAAATTAGTCGATACCTTCAGTTTGTTAGAAACCTTTGACTACGAGTCGTGCCTTGTATCTCTTGGAACCGTCACGTTCCTCCTTGATTTGATACACCCACTTATTCTGTAGGGCTTTCTTTCCTTCAGGCAACTTGGCTAACTCCCAAGCTTGGTTAGATGCCAACGACTCCATCTCATCCTTCATTGCAAGCTCCCACTTGCCCTCATCGTCTCTCTAACAAGCTTCATCATAGCACTCGGGTTCTTCCGCATCTGTCAGCAGCATGTAGTGCAAGTACTTCTTATTTGGTATAGGAGTTCGAGTTTATCTTCTCAATGTATTCTGGACCTGTGTCATTTAAACATCTCTAGGTGGGATTGGTTCTTGTACCTGAGGCTACACACCTTGTTCTTCCTCATTCTGTTTAATGTGTTCCATGATCTCTCTATCCTGTATATCATTCGGTCCAAAAAACTCTAGCTCTTTTGGCTCAGACACCTGTGTGTTATTGTCTTTGTACATGACCCTTTCGTTGAAGACAACATCTCTACTTCTAATCATCTTGCAGTTTTAGTTATCCCACAGCTTGTAACCAAAATCATCCTCTCCGTATCCCACCAAAGTACACATAACTGACTTAGCGTCTAGCTTACTCCGCGCGTGATCACCTACATGTACATAAGAAACACACTCAAACACTTTAAGATGAGAAAGTTTTACCTCTTTCCCAGTCCAGATCTCTTCTGGTATAGCGATGTCCAAGGGCTTTGATGGTCCCCTGTTGATCAAATATACTGCTGTATTGACTGCTTCTGCCCAGAACTGTTTTGGCAACCCTAAGTGTAGCCTCATGCTTCTGGCTCTCTCAGTCAATGTCCTGTTCATCCGTTCTGCTATGCCATTTTGCTGTAGGGTTCCAGGAACCGTCATACTAAGCTTTATCTCATTCTGGTAGCAAAACCTCTTGAACTCATTGTCTTCATATTCTCCACCATTGTCTGAATGCAGCTTTTTGATCTTCAAACCTGTCTCATTCTCAACCCTGGCTTTCCATCTCTTGAAAGCATCAAATACCTCATACTTGTATTTTAGAAAGTAAACCCATACCTTTCTGGAATGGTCGTCGATGAACGTGACCAAGTACAGTTTATCTCAGGTTGATGAGACTGAAGCTGGACCCCAAACATCGGTGTGCACTAGTTCCAGCTTCTTCTTTGCCAGTGTTCTTTCGGTCCTCTTGAAGCTCACTCGCTTATGCTTTTCTAGAAAAAAACTCTCACAGAAATCAACTTCAACACTTTTTAAATCTGGTAACTTACCTTTCGGATGCAAACACTTCAACTCCTGAGAACTCATGTGCCCAAACCTCTGGTGCCATAAGTTCGGATCGTCTTTGCCTTCCGCCATAGCTTCTAAACCACAACCATCAGTGGTTATGTAAAGCAACCCATTCTTACTTCCTCGGGTGATTGTCATTGTACCTTTCAAAATCTTCCACTTATCACCTGTGAAGATCGTCACACAACCATCTGACGCCAGTTGCCCAATGGAGATCAAATTCTACCTCTAGTCCGGTATGTGCCTTACATTGTTGAGCTTCCAAACCGACCCTTGCAGTTGAATCTTCACATCTCCCTTCCCGGTAATGTCACATGCTTTGATCGTAACCAAGATACACTTTACCTAAATTTTCGGAGACGTAAGTCTCGAGTAATTCCTTGTGAGGTGTGGCATGGAATGACGCTCTCGAATCCAAGACCCAGGACTCCGTCTTGCTTTCCAATGAGCAGATAAAACAGTCATTTGACTCCTCCGATACATAATTCGCACTGCTCTTGTCATTATCTTTCTTCTCAAATCTACACTTATACGAGAGATGTCATTTCTTACCACAGTTCCAACATTCTGCATCCTTTTTGCTTCGTTGTTGGTTTCCCGAATAGTTAGCCTGGTTCTTGGACTTGGACTTGGACTTGGAATTTCCTCTTGACTTTGATCTCCCCCGTTGATTTGTATTCCGATTTCTGCTTCTGTCTTCCCTACCTTCCAAATTCAATGTTGAAGATGTATACGCCCATAATCCCTCTTCACGCATCCTGATCTCTTCCGTCATGATCATGTTTATAACCTGCTGAAGATTCAATTGTTCTTTCCCGAACGAGTTAGCAATCGACTGGCATGTCGTTTTCCAACTTTCTGGCATTTGGGTGAGTAGAAACGCCGCCATAAACTCCTCATAAATAAAGAACACAACCCATCATTTACTTCAATGAACTGGTTCATAAAATCTTTAAAGTTCTGACCCTCCACCATCTTCAAGGTTGATAACTTCTTAACAAGATGGACTTTCCTTATCGTAGAAGGTTGTTCGTATAGATATGATAGGGTATCCATTAGATCTTTAGTTGTCTGTTGATCTTTTACATTGAAGGTGATCTGTTTCGTCAAACTGAGACAAATTGCTCCCAATGCTTTCCTGTCCAGGAGTTCAAAGTCATCATCATCCATATTCTTCGGTTTTCGTTTCTTTTCCCAATATTCATCGGTCATATCCTTTGGTCTCTCTTTTATCGGTCAATATAGATCCTTCTGGTACATATAGTCTTCCATCTGCATCTTCTAGAAGCTGAAATTCGATCTATTGAATTTCTCAATATTGTGAGTTTTCTTCTCTGACTCCATCTCCACGACGAAATCAATGGCCTCGAGAGAACCTAGATTTGTGTGAAAATAAACTGCCCCAACTCGGAGCTCTGATACCAATTGTTGTCGAGAAGAAATTGCAAACACACAAGTCCAAAAGCACAATTCCAAACACAAACACAAACACAAAATAACATAAATCAATAAGAAGAAAGAAGACACCAAATATTTTACGTGGTTCAGCAAATTACCTACGTCCACGAAGCGCACCGCACTTATCCACTATATCTCAGAGTTGATTACAATCTCTCTGTCTCTCTTTCAGTTTCTCTACAATTACTCTCTCTCTAGCAATTTTTTCTTACATACTACGCACTATTTTTCTATTTTTTCTCCTCTCTTTTTAAATACAAATAATGGTGGTATTTATATAAGAGTACTAGGGTTAGCCAAGATCCCAATTGGAATATATTTCTTTTTTCAATTTCTTGTGCACGCATGATTTTCTCTTTCCTTGCAAAATCCATCACTACCGCCGTCTGGACCGTTGTGTGGACACATGTCTGCGCCGCGGTCCACGACGCGTGATTCGTTTGTGGAATACTGCTCCACAGACCACGGTGTGTGCATGTTGAATGTGCCGCGGTACGCACAACATGTCACCTTTGGACTTCTCCGCTGTGTGTGCCGTGGTCCGAGTTATTACCTCTACCGCGGTCGCCGCCGCACCACCTGCTGGAGCTTGTTTTCTCCGCTTATTTCTGGCTTCACATATTCCAACATCTCACTAGTACACTTGAAGTTTTTCAATATATTTAGAAGGCGCTAGTTATACTATCAGTGTTGTTTTTTACATTGGGCCGGGAAGCTTTTGCTCTAATCTTGTACTTCCTTTTCTTCTGTTTTTATTTTCCTCTATACAGACTATGACTATGGAGTATCATCATTTTTACTCCCCTTAAAACCTTTATAAAGTTTGTAATATGTGCTTTATTCTTCCTTTTTCTTATCAATTTGTATTTTCGATTTAATTTCTAGTCTTGATGTTTGTTGTTAATCGAGTTGTATTACAGCATGCATGTTTAATAAAATGATTATAATGTGCAATTAAATTGATTATATACTAACAGACTACTATTCTAGATATATTAATCATATTTTTATGGGAAAGTATCATTTCCCACCTGACGTTTGTCCAATTGTTAAGACGAGGACAGAGTTTCACCTTATTAGCCGTTTTACCCCTTAAAATCAAAGAACCCTTAAAATCAAAGAAATATTAAAAAGAAAAACCTTCTGTCACTTTTACCATCTAATTTGGACGTTGACCGTTAAATAAGAAGGACATTAATGTTATTTTACCCTAAAAAAATGTTATTTTACCTTTTTTTTAATGAATTTGGTGAAAAATTCAGATTCAAACATAAACCCAGATCTGTAAAAAAAAACCAGATCAAACACATATATTAACTTAACAACTCGTGCATATCTCAAATAACAAAAAAATCAAACCCAGATCTGAAAAAATGCAGACACTTAAATCATCATCATCATCAACAACATCACAGACAACAACATCATCATCAACAACAACATCAAACAAGCATTATCATCACCAAACCTTTACAATCGAATTCCAGCCACCAACACCCAACTATTACGTGGAGATCCAGATTCACAATCTTTCTCTTAATCACCATCGTCAACTCCAGACCACCATCCCCACCATCATCAACTCCAAACGACGACCACCACCACCATTTCCAACCCCAAACACCTACCACTGACATCGTCAACTCCAAACACCACCGCAAACCCAGCAATCGAACCACATAACCACCACCAAATCCATAACATCTCTATGGAAGCCTCCATTTTTCTCAGCAGTGATCACCAAACATCCATCATCATTTTCGGGTTCGATAGAGCGACGACCGGAGCAGATTGAAAGAATGAAGATGCGGCGACCGGAGCAGATCAAGCACTGAACTGGGTTCGATCTAGAATCGGGTTCGACCCGATGTGAAGTGAAAGAATGAGACCGAAAGAAAGAGAAAGAATGGGGAAAAGAGGGAGAGAAGGAAGATCCGTCGGTCGGAAGGAGATTGATCGTCTATTTCCTTGATTGGAAAGAGATTGGCGAAAGAAAAAAAATGTGATGGCTAAGGTTTGGTCTTTAAGGTGTGGTGGTGGTTAGAGCTTGAGTTGTAAAGGATTAGGTTAGGGTTTGGGTTTGTTGGAGAGGGTGGCGGTCTGGTGGAGAAGATGATGATTTGTTGGGGAAAATTTGTGAGGGATTATTATTATTATTATTATTATTATTATTATTATTATTATTTGTTTTTTTGTATTTTGTTTTTTGTATTTTGTTTTTTAGTATATTTTTAAAATAGTAATTAAATGGATCAAGGGGTATATAATATATTTTTTGGATGGAAAATGAAACAAAGGGGCATATAATGCATTCTTTCCATTTGAGGGGGAAGATCGACCAATATGGTGAAACTCTGTCCTCGTCTTAACAATTGGGCAAACGTTACGGGGGGGAAATGATAATTTCCCTATTTTTATATATATCATTTTATGCTACCGTATATTTGGGCCAATTGGAGTCACATTTGGAATCTACCCTGCAGGCTTGATCCAGTTGTCTACGTGTTAGGTTGGGTGAGTTTGGTCTTAGCTCTAATACCATTGCCATTTGCTGGGTGCTTGAAATGGATCTAGTTTATTCCCCTTTTGCCAAACGCAACAATAGAAAATATAAAAAGATGAGCTGGGATATTTAGACCTCAATGTGTGGGTTTGAATGTTTGATCGCGTAATTTAATTATAATTTTGAAAGCTAGGATATAATTTTGAATTTTAAGAAAATTATTAGCATACAAACATAAAACCTTTCCATATTCTTATAGATTTCCAATTCATTGTCGAGCAAGAATTTTACAACTTCGGATACTTGTAAAGTTTTCAATATATAATCTAAAGCAAATAATTTTTGTTAGATACCACACATCAAATTAACGCCATAAATATAAGACATCTCATTGTGTGTTCATGGCAAGACTCATGAGCCAGCCTCAAGTAACACGAGGGTTATTAAGATAAAATAAAAATAAAAATAAAAATAAAAATAATTTAAAGCTAAGAGGTTCATATTGTAATACGGAATATATACAATATGCTATAAAACGTATAAATCAACAAACAAACACGCAGCGTCGAAGCTTATGATTAAATTAAAGAAAATGGTAAACACACAGAATGAGAGTACTTACAATAATTAATTAAGATCAGAAAATGATCGAGTAAAGTAGTAGACAAATGATTAAAAGGAAGAACAGAGCAAGTAATCCATACTTGAACAGGGTTCTGAGGCAGCGGAAAAAGATACCCCGTGACAAGTGGAAAAGGAAATAAAAACAAAAAAGAATGAAGTAGATGAAGACAGGTAACACTCCCCATCCCATTGTACAAGTCAGCATTGGAATCATGATCAGTGCTCCATGAACATAGAAGAAAGCAAGACCTGCAGTAAAAAAGTCGATCTTACCGAAGACATTAGGATTGATATAATATTCTTCATAAGTCTGGGACCTTATTGACATAGCCCACCAGAATGCGCTGCTTACAGAGAAAAGGGCAAGCTCCAACAACAGGAATGCAACCCAAGCCAATATGGCCGCCAGTTTGTTATCAACTAATAGTGCCAAACACAGAGTGAGTGCTGCTGTGATGGACAGATTCATTGCTAACATGTTAGCAAACATGAAGCGACCTACCATCCGTTGGTCTAAACCATATTGAGATACCCAATCAGATTCATCATTGGGGTTTTCTCCTTTAAAAGGCATTTGGAGAAAACCAGCAAAGGCAACCCCAATAATAAGTGTGGCAACCACCAGAAGATTGCTTATCCTGTTACTAAGATCTTGTTTTGAGAGCGGTGACTTGCTTTTGATACCAGAGGACTTAGTTGGACGATAGTGACGGCCAAGTCTAATGAACCAGCGTTGGAACAACTCGTGATACATATATAAGAGGGCCAACGTCATCATCTACAAGTAAAAGAAAACAATTTCAAAATTTAATTATTTCAATTTTAAATTAATTACAACTATTGATCGTCTGTGTTTACTGTAAAATCAATATTACACATCCAACACATGGCTTTTTGTTTTTTGTAGCTAAAACAAATAAAACTCTTTTTGACGTCATAAAATACTTTTTTTTAAAAAAAAAGCAAAGAACAACAAAAATAAGAAGAATTAATTAAGAAAAACGGAAAGGAGGAACTCCAAAGAATTAAGGAGAATATTTGAGAACCCATGTTTAAAAGAAGTTAATACTCTCAAATATATATATATATATATATATATTGCTCGTAGTAGCCAATTAAATAAATCTGTTCTTTAATTTCAATAACATTGTTCTGTCAATCAATTACGTGTTTCCCATTTGAATTGGACCACAATGACAACTCTAATAATCGAATCTTTGTACGGTTCTGTGTATCTTACTTTTTGGAATTCATTTGGTTTCTCAGAATTCTCCTTAACTTTTCCAGAGGCTTCCAAGTTTCCATCATCTCCATCAATTCGCTGGTCCTGAAAAAAGAATTCTGACCGAATTAAAAACCATATATTAGTTTTCAAAGTCGGGATGAGTAGTAATATAAATCATATATACCTTGTCAAGTGCACTTGATTTAAAAGCATGATCATAAGCTGTCAGGTCTTGATTGTTTACAAGGTCTGGCTTCGTTCGCTTGTCCCACAGTAGAGTAACCACAACCGTAGAATGTCCATGCCATGCTGCCAAATGAAAGGGTGTATTTCCATCCTTGTCCGTCTTATTAACAAGTTTGTCCATACCTTCTTCTTTGAGTATACACCTCACCGCATTTTCATTTCCACTCTTGGCCGCGAAATGAAGAATGTTTCGACCTTTGTTACAGAGAAATTCAGTTACATCAGGCCATTTTTTAAACAACTCTTTCATTACTGTAACATGGCCATTTTCACATGCTAGATGGAGTGGATAGAGACCCTCTTTGTTCCTTTTAAAAGCTCCACTACCGTCAATTTCTAAGAGGTAACGAACTCCCATGTGATAACCTATGGAGGCTGCACAATGTAGTGCAGTGTTCTCTTCTTCATCTAGTAAACTTAATAGCTCCTCCTTTTGCTCTTTTATTACTTTTAAAATATCTGAAAATTAAAGAAAACAACAAAAAGCAATGCATTATGCAAAAATAAACTATATATTTAGACAATAATTAGGGAGGAAATGGAAGTAAACATGCATTAAGAGACCGGGGAGGGGACATACCTAATTTTTTTTGCTTAATGGCAACATGTACAGGGGACCTCCCTTCTAGCTTATAAATCAAACGGTCAGTTTGAGGTAGAGCTCTCAAAATATATTCAAGACTATCTTTGTTGCCTGATTTAACTGCCAAATACAAAGGAGACTCTTGTATATTGTTTTGATAATAAGATACTTCTGGATCTGCAGAGACCAGGTGACAAGCCACAGATACTAAAGTTTCTACACTAGTACTTTTCCTTGGCTCCATTAACACTAATAAAGCCTCATGCAAAGCTGTGTTTCCTTTGTTGTTCCTTATCTTCAGCAAGGAGTTATCTACTGTGGATGCGCTGGGATCGTTTCTTGCGGAATCGACTAGTTGTTTCACTGTGTCAAGTTTCTCAGCTCTAACGGCAACATGGAGTGCAGTGTCACCTTCAGAATTTTTCTTAGTGATCAAATCGGGATAGTTAGTAGATATAAGTTGGGTGATGTGCAAATGACCAGAACTTGAGGCCACATGAAGCAGTGAATTCCCTAAGGGACTCACTTTGTCAAAAATTTCAGACAGATCTTGTTTATTGATGCCACAGAAGGGAAAGCAAGTGACATCACCTTTCAATGCTGCTGCAAAGTGAGCAAGTTCCATGCTTTCTGGAAATAGTCAAGCACAAAGAAGTTTAGAAAGCTCTCTTCGAATGTTGGGACAGCCTTTGTGACGACTGATGAAACTAGTCAGATACAGTAGTTCAATGGTCTTTAAGGTAGGAGAGTTAGTTTAGAAACGAGTGTTGGGACAACCTTTGTGATGACCGATGAAACTAGTCGGATGCAGTAGTTCAATGGTTTTTGAGGTAGGAGAAGTTCTTGTGCATCCTCTCAGTACAGTATCCGATGCTTTATGCTGCTTATGTAACAACATCCTAGTGGGGATGCACCGGATGCATGGTGCATCCAGATGCACCCAAGTTTTGCCGTAAGGTAACGTCGATGTGTTTGTTTTAAGTTGTGATTTCCGAGCTGCTAAAGAACAAAGCACACGTTGATAACAAGCATGGGTGCACTCAATTTTTTCTCACAACGTGTATACATATATAATAGCATTTTTTTGTGAGTAAGTCATTCTTGAGAGAGTAAGGGGTTGTTTGTTTTTTTATCTGAATGCTGAACAGTTCTGAATTTTTCTAATGACTGAATATGACTGAAATCTGAACCTAAATGATATATTTGTTTTTTTTTCTCACATCTGAATGTATTGTCAACACGTTTATTTTTTAAAAGTAAAATTGTCTGCATATAAATAATTTTACATTTATACCTATGGTAAACAATTATACATATAATATGGAATAAAAACAATCCGAAAATAATAATTATATATGAACACATATGATTATGATCTTTTTTTTTATTACAAACAAACTTCATTTTTCTAAGAAAATAAAAGGGTTTTTTTTTTTCAAAAAATAAAAAGGACATCAGAAAAACGTATAAAACACTATATATATATCACCATAATATCATAATAAAGTATTGATATTAAACACTAATATGAACAGTGATTATGGTTCTTTTTTATTTTTAAAGCTATTTAAAATAATCAATATATTAAAATAAAGATTTATATACCATATGTAATTTTGATGAAATTGGAAACATGTTATATTTGGGGGAGTATTATTGAAATAAAATATTTTAAATTGTATTTAATGCAATTCAGTGATTTGCAATTAAGTTAAAAGTCAAGATTTTTTACTTTTTATTTTAAGCTGTTTTTTAGAATTTTTAACTTGTTTGATCACTTAAAAAAACAAACAAAACAACTTAATAATTATTATTCAGACCCATTAAGTTTTAAGTAGAAAAAATAAACGACCCCTAAGTTTTAAAACTATCGTATATCTATTACATAGTAGAGATGGATGTGCAGTTAAAGGATTAAATCTTATTATACGTATTTTATAAATATATATAATGAGTTTTAGATAGTGTTCTAATAAACATTAGAAACTAATCAAAAGATAGTACAACGCCTAACCGTAGCACTTAGGCGGACAAGA
Source organism: Dipteronia dyeriana (assembly GCA_032871835.1). NCBI lineage: Eukaryota > Viridiplantae > Streptophyta > Magnoliopsida > Sapindales > Sapindaceae > Dipteronia > Dipteronia dyeriana. The sequence goes on along the minus strand of CM065299.1, from coordinate 7,744,798 downwards.
CGCCTAATCGGTTGAACTTTTTTTTTCAAAACGAATCAGGTACCACCGATTTGGTCACCATTGACTCACCACTCACGACATTAATGATAGTTGTTCCTAATGGTGTCCACGGTTCGGTTTCGGTTCGGTTTCAGTTACGAACCGTCGGTTTCGATTTTATGGAAAGGCCAAACCGTAACCGTAACCGTAACCGGAATTGGGCGGTTTGGGACGATTTTGGTTATGGCGGTTTTCGATTAGGTTCGGTTTCGGTTTTCGGTTCGGTTCGGTTTCGGTTGTCTGGTCTGGTTTTTTTTATTTAAAAAAAGTTACCACGTGTCAGCAATTGATTAGTTATTTCATATTTTATTTTTATTTTTCATCAAAACCGGTGGTTTTTGGACGGCTTTTCAAAATTTCTAACCGTAACCGAACCCCGGGAACCGGTTTTGTAACCAACGGTTTCGATTACGGTTTCAGTTCGGTTTCGAACGGTTTAACCGAACCGAAAACACCTCTAGTTGTTCCTCTACTCAAAATCTTTTCCCATATTTTATATTATTTTTCTTTAGTTTCTCGATAAACCTCCATCTCTCTTTCTTTTTCAACACAATCAATATTCCAATAAGTTGTCTCTCTCTCTTTATCTCTCTCTTTATCGTTCTAACTTCTTTTCAATTTCCAGATTTCAACTTTTTTTGTCTCTTCATCCCTCTCTTCACGAAGAAACTCGTGTTTTTATTTTCTTCTCTGAAACTTATCTTCATCATTGTTTGCGTTTATTTTTTGTTTATTTTTTCCGCCGTGAATGGTGTTGGATCTAGACACCGGGCACCTGAGTTTTATTCTCCGACACCTCCTGAAGCTTTTGGTTGGGGTGGTGACGACCCACTCACCGACGGCGACACCCTTTCGAAGATGGTTTGACTTCGATTAGGCGGAGTAAACGGGTTATGACTCCGATTTGCCCCATTTTGCAGCCTAATCGATTGGTTTTTCTGGTCAAAATTGGTCAACTTTCTTTTAGACGCCTAATATGGCCTATTTCGTCGAAACGGGATGGCCAGCGTCCACCTAATGTATAGACGGCGCCTAGAGCCGATTTTACCGCACAGTATTTTCGAACACTGGTCTTAGATATAATTCATAACTATATAAATGAAAGACAAAAACAATTATTTTTTTTGAAAGGTAAGTTTTTTTTTAATAAAGAAATATAATTAAAGATATGGATGTAATTAGTGAGGTATATAGTATTTTGTTTATTTTTAACTAGAGTAATTTATCGATAAATTTTTATTGAGATATTTTTGTAATTTTTTTTTAATTATATATGGGTATACTAATAAATTTTATGGGTGTTGACACCCTAAGTTTAAATAGCATATAAAATGTGGATATGATAAAAACATCCGTAAAACACATTCATAAAAATAAGTTTTACATTTTTTTTAGACTTATTTTGGTGTTTCAAAAATTATTTTCTAATTTTCGAAACTTTTAGGTAATTTTCAAGACTTTTGATAGTTTTTGAGATTTTTTTTATAGTTTTCGAGATTTTTCCAAGACTTTATAATTTCCGAAGCTTTCTAAATAAAAATGAAAATTTTCAATTTTTTTTATCATTTTCTTCTTTGAAACCTCCATTGGAGGTCGACCTTCAATAGAAACCGAATAGAATTCAACCTCCATTGGAGGCCGATTTCGACCTCCGATAGAGGTCTTTTATCTACATGGATGGAGGTCTTCTATCAATGGAGGATTTTGAAAAAAATAAAAGAACAATGACACAAACGTAATAAAAGGAGATTAATACATTTTAGTCATTTGATATCATTTAAACTTAATTTATTAAAATGATGATATTATCAAAATTTAATCTAATATGAGTGTTATTTGATACCATTTCCACAATTCATATAGGGTAATATTAAATTTGTGACTTAATTTCTTGATTTTTATATTTAACAACCCATATACTCTATATATGAGAGTTATAAATGTATTTCAATTCAACAATTTTCTCAATAATTGGATTAAAAACATACGTGCGGTTGAGATGTTGACATAAAAAAAAACCTACAATTCCGCTTCTTTCCGATGTGGGGCGATTGAATTTAAAATATTATCAAACTGAATAAACATTATTTACCTTTGTTCTCTCATCGAATGATGTATGTTTAGTATTTATCTATTTTTTAATAATAATAATATTATATTATTATTATGAAATTCTAAAAGAATGCTAATATGAGGTTGCTCGCACATTAAAACCTCTCCCATCTGCATTATAATGTTACGGATTTGAATCCTCCCTCTCTTAAAAAATCCCTATTTACGTAATATATATATTTTTTTAAAATAGTAACTCAATATTCCTTGTTTATAAAATACACAAAAATCTTCTTTTCTTTGATTAAGTGCTAATACGGTAATACCAAACTCACTTTTTATATTCATATTATATTAAAGAAAATTTCATTAATATACTATACTTTAAATTCAGACTTTAAAATACGTTTAAAAAATTTGTGGAATTAAATTTTTTCGATGAATTCAATATAGACTCGGTCTAATAACATTTGGCACTCCTTCATTATTGTTTCAATTCATTCATAAAAGAGGTAAGAGAGATTAAGAAAAAAAAAACAGTGAAAATGGCCATTGGAGGTGAGATTTGGCTTGCTTTTGATATGTTACATTTTAGCTGAGCTGTGGTGAAGTAGCCTAATTTGCCATAAGAAGAACTCATAATAAATGTATAACATTGGATATGTATAATCTATTTGGTCCTAGAATCATAGTCATTTTCATTTTACAGATCTGACCATCGAACATTTGAACATGTGCGTTAGAGTGTGTAAATGCTGCTTTTGAATTACATCCTACAATAATTGTCGTGAGATATGGGTTCATTTGTTATCAATTCACAATAATTTTATATGAATTATTGAATCTGGGGACATGGAGTCCTAACACTGTATTATGTACAATGAAAATGACTAGGAGTCTAGGGACAAATCACCTCTCAGTAGGCTCTCACCTCCTACAGTCCTACGGCCATTTTCACTGCTTTTTGTACCTTTTTTATGAAATGATACTCTATGGCTCTATGGCTCTATGGCTCTATGTCCCCATTTCATTTAATTTTCATTGTTTTGGTTCTCTGTAGTTGTCTGAGCAAACATCACGGATGTTTGTTGCAATTTTCTCAATAAAAAATATTAATATTAAAAATTACAATAACATATAAAATATCAAAAATAAGGGTAGAATTATTTTTTTTGATACAATATTATTAACATCTCTTTATCAAAATAAATGTAATTACTTTAAAACAACACGCGATTGAAATCTTTGCTTATAATAAATCAATGTGATAATTTATAATAGTGACTTTTTTATCCACATATATTATTAATATCCCTTTATCAAACGATTATACAAAAGACACAAGTTGTCCATAACCGGGTGCTATTGTATTTTGGTGAAAAAATCATATTAAAAAAACTTGATTGAAAAAGTTTAGGATTTGAAAGAGACGTCATCGTAATTCAAATTCAAATATGGACGAGACTAAATATGGGAGTTTTTCTTTTTTTTTTTTGGGGGGGGGGGGGGGGGTGGGGGGTATGAAATACCACTTAGGAAGTGAATTGCTCTTAAACATAATTAAGGAAACCATTTAAGGAGCTGTTGAAGCTGTAAAAATACATATATAAGACTTACAACTCTTATTTAAAGCGATAAACCCTAACTATAATCCTTATTGAATAAGAAATTGGCATAATTAACAAAAATTACCTGAAAATATCAAAAATGAGATAATTACGAAAATAAATACTATTAACAATTCTAATCAAACCAGAATTGACGGCAGACGATTCTGACTTGTCAAAGTCAACTTATAACTAAAACGAAACTTTCCTATAATAACAAAAACAACAATTAGATGACCCAAACGATGAAATTTAGACGAAAAAGGACGTGCCTCATGTAGTTGAATAATAATCTATTAAAAAAAGTAAAAAATAATAATTAAAATAAAAGTTATTTGAAGATATAAATAGAAATAGGGAGAGATAGTGATAATGATAGAGATTATGGTGAGAATAATTTTTTTTAGAGATGAAATCTAGGAGAAGTATTTCTTCTTAAAACTCTATTTTAAAAATAAAGATAGATATATGGTGGGAAATGCTCTTACCTGGATATTTTACATTGCATCCATACTGCCAAGCTGGAACTATGAATCTATGGCAGTAATATTGATTCAATCAATGAAATGGATTTGGATCCTCTATTGATCTGATTTTTTTTTTTTTGAATTTTTTAAAATATGTGATTTATTACTGATAAAGTTGTTATAGAAACCAATCAAATCTTAACCACATATTTATTATAATACTTATGTTTTATAAGATTAGATAAGAATCGGTTATTAAATTCAAATCTAACGAAAGACCACGAGAGAAAAGACAGATGAATGATTGAGAACGTACACGGACACATCTTTTTTGTTGGCATGCAAATATCCAATCAATCATCTTTTTTGATGAATTTATCATTATTATTATTATATATATATACACTGATCGGTGACTATTATGTTTCAAATAGTTAAGCTATAGTTAAGCAAGATGTGTCCACGATTCGGTTAAACCGTTCAAAATCGAACTGAAACTGTCATCTTAAAACCGTAACCGAAACCGTCGTTATAAAATCGATTGGAAATCAGTTTTCAGTGATTCGGTTACGGTTAGGAATTCTAAAAAACCGTCCAAAAACCATCGGTTTCGATAAAAAATATAAAAAAATTATGCAACAACTAATCAATTGTTGAAACGTGGCAACTTTTTTTTTTAAAAAAAAACCGGACCAAACCGAAACCGAACCGTAACCGAAAACCGTCATAACCGAAACCGTCCCATTCCGGTTACGGTTCCGATTCGATATTTCCATAAAACCGAAATCGACGGTTCATAACCGAAACCGAAACCGAACCGTGGACACCATTAGACTGAGCATTTTTGTTCAAACATTATCTTTCATAAAAAGACTAAAAACACCTTTGAAAGGCACGATAAACCTACGTTTATTTCATTTTTAAGTTTCAAATAGATGTAGTTGAGCCGGTAGTAAATCAATTATTCTTTAACAAAATAAATCAATTATAAAGGACATTATCTTTTCTTTTGGAAAGGATAAAAGACACTGTCTAATCATAACTTACCATTTTTTTAAAATAAATAAAAAATAAAACTCAATTTAAAATTATTTAAAATAGGATAAAATAATATGTTTTTAGAATAATTTTAATATATAAAATTAATAATTTTAATATAATAAAATATATAAATGCAGTTTGATATTAGCGCAGTTAAATAAAGAAAGACGAATTTTTTGTATTTTACCAAGGAATATTCGTGTTACAATTTTTGTTTTTGTTTTGTTTTGTTTTAATAGAATTTTATAATAATAATAATAATAATAATAATAATATAATTATAAATAAATAGATAAATAATTAATGGACAGACGATATTTAAGAAAAATACTGAGTAAATGATATTAATTTGTTAAGATCGATAACATTATATATTTGAAACGCCGCAACTAAGATGTATGTTTAGATGAAATGTATATTTAGAAGAGTTTAAGAAAGTAAATTATCTAACTAGTATGTTAATGATTTTAATATAATTTCTTTATAAATAAATCGAAAAAAAAATTAAGTTATAACGGTTCGAATATTTACACTCATAAATCGAGAGAAAAATTTCTCACACATATTTACAAAATACGTATGATAACCGATAAGATTTGAACAATTCACCAAGGAAATATTATGGTTAAGTTGATTATTCTTATAACTAATTTACAAAACACTTAAAAGATTAAAACAGACTTGAAAAATAAATTATAATTAATTAAACTACATAACCTTAAAAATAAATAGTTGACTAATTGTTTTTTAAAGAATAGTTGAATAAATTTTAAATTATTTATTTTCAAATTTGTTATTTTGTATTTAAAAAAATGGAAATTCTATTTTTTTAAATAAATAAATAAAATATAAACTGTGGCTTCTATGGATGAAGCCGTTTTCCTCAAGCGATGGAGCTCCTTTCTTTTTCTTTTCTTAATTTTTTTTTATTGTTTTATATTATCTTTTGATTTTTTTTTAAAATTTTATTTTACAACATTACTTTATTAATTTAATAAAGCACATATCAATAGATTTTTTGTGTATGCCGAAATATTGTACATTATAAGTGGTAAGACAAATTTAACCCTCATGCTGCTAAGTTTGATTAAAGAAAACTTAAATATGGATTGAATTAATGAATTTTTGATATTTTAAAGATCACGTCAAAAACACAAATATTGTTAAAAAAGAACTAATCGACCAAAATGATTTTTTCCCCAAAACAAAAACTTAAATGGAACCTAACAGAGCAATTGATTGAAGTTAAAGAACAACTTTATTTAATTGGCTGGACCACATATCAACAAAATTTCATGGTACCTAAACAACTATCAACCTTAATAAAAAGCAGTGCAATCTCAGTTAAACAAAAAATATTATCAATTTTCTTTCGGTTTAAATAGAAAAGAAAAAAACAATAAATGTCTTCATTTCAGTTGAATTTCTACTTCATCTTTGAACCAGTTGACTTAAATATGAAAATCTCTTAGGTTCATTATTAATTAGGATGAAAAATTTGGGATTATAGTTTAAATATGAGAATGGCCATTTTTATATTCTTCCAGAAAAAATAAATGCTTCAATATGTGTGTGGCGTATACACCCAGATCCCTTCACCTTAAGCCACATGTTATGAATTGTCAATAGAGTAGGTTTGGGTGTGTGTGACGGGGTGACTGCAGATTATTTTTTTAGAGGAGAAACTTCTTATACACTAGTTGAGTCTCAAATATTCTCTAAGTTGATTTTGAATTTATTTATTTTTACCTGCGTAGATGATGACGCCGTTAGCTGTCTTATATATGTATCATGAGTTGCTCCGACGCTTATGCATTAGATGTGGCCGTCACTATATTCCAAGATCGAACTAAGTCCTCAGTGATCATCAAAAGTATCAAAAGCAAGTGTCGACTCTCAAAACAAGAGCTTAATAACAGGATACACAATCTTATGGTGATAGCCGCACTTATCGCTGGTGCCACCTTTTCTGGTTATCTCCAAATGCCTTTTAGTGGAGATACTGAGGGAACCGATTATGATGATACATATTGGAAATCAAAACATGGTTTTGAGAAATCGATGGTAGGTAGCTTCATGTTTGCCAACATGTTAGCAACGAATCTGTCGATCACGGCAGCACTAACTCTCTGTTTGGCAGTATTAGTTGATAATAAACTGGCGGCCATATTGGTTTGGGTTGCATTCGTGTTGTTAGAGCTCGCTCTTTCCTCTGTAGGCAGCGCATTCTGGTGGGCTTTGCAAATAAGGTGTCACTCTTTTAAATTTCATCACATCAAGGTTGATGTCTTCAGTTTCGTCTCCATTGATACTGTAGCTAGTGTTTTCATTTATGTTCAAGGTGCTCTGTACGTAGCTTCTTTTTTTATTTCTTTCTCCACTGGTCCTGGAGTTTCTTTTCCCGCCTCCTCAAAACCATTTTAAAGTACGGACTATTCTACCCTTCCTTTTAATCATTTGTCTAGGAGTTTACTCGCTCTATCACTGAGCTTAATCATTGAACGTACTCTCAGTCCGAGTGTAACATTACTCTTTTGTTAATTTAATTGTACGTGACTACGATTTTAAGGGATGCTCATATATTTGGTTTGTTAATATATAAATATATCAATATGATCTATGATATTTGGAGAAATCTGAATCTGCAACGGAATATGATGGTGAAGTTCAATTCTAGAGCCTCAAGCTCATTTGCGGATATGCTTGCAAAGAAGGGGTCGATCATGGAACCTTAGATTTTTGTGTGTGAGGATCTTTAGTGTTTTGTTTTGGTTGCCTGTTGGTTGGGCGTTTTTGGATGCCTCAGTTGTCTTGTCTTTTGCTTGCTCCCGTGTTGTTTTTCTTTTAGGGTGTCTAGTGTTGGCTTCTTTGGTTTCACCGGCTCTTTGTGGTGCTCTGTTTCTTAACCTTTGTGGTCTGTTTATATAATAATAAGCTGTTTATATATATATATATATATATATATATATATATATATATATATGATGCAGTGGAAAACACTAAAGAAATAGACTGATGTATAATTTCTATAAAAACTGGAATCTATCGGAAAATAAAGAGAATACTTTTTAAATTTTATTGAATAATAAGTTAATGAACCTTTCGGCTTACAAGACTATGTAAAATAAAAAACCCTAACCGGAATCCTTATTGGACAAGAAACGAGATTACATAACAAAAATCACCAAAAATAACCAAATTGCCAAATATAGTGAAATCACGAAAGTTGCGGAAATAAAATATACTAACGACCATAAACAAACCAGAATTGACGGTAGACAATTCTGAATTGTCAAAGTCAACTCATGACTGAAAGGAAAAGTTTCCTAAAATAGAAAAACTGTAATTTTGGAGCCAAAACGATGGAATTTGGTTGAATAACGACGTGTCTCACCGCCAGAGGCTGTGACCTGAAAAGATATCGTCGATCCGTTGCAGGAGAAATCACTTAGTCTTGAATTTAGGATGATCCCTCAAAACCATGTAGGAGTCAACTACCTGTTTTATACCAATATATATATTGTCTAGAATATAGTTTATATTTCGTATTAAAATATGAACATATAAACTCTAATTTATTTTTTATTTTTTATGGTACTGGCCCTCATGTTTCTTAAGGCTGGCTCATGCCATGAACACACAATGGGATGTTTTATATTTATGCGGCATTAATTTAATGTGTGATATATATCTAACTTTTTTTTTTTTTTGCTTTTATTTGATTTATATATTGAAAAATTTACAGGTTTCCAAAATCTGTTGTGAAATGAATGTTTTCTATTTGACAATGAAATTCGAATTCTAAAAACATAGAAAGGTTGTTCTTTAATGTTTGTATCCTGATAATTTTCTTAAAATTCAAAATTATATCGTAGCTTTCAAAATTATAATTGAATTAGGAATCAAATGTTCATGGACTCGATCTAATTACATACGGTTTCACTTCTTTTGAAATTTACTCAATTCTACCACTAAATAATTGTGGAAGATTTAACGATTTCACGAGTCTTATGACTATATAATTCTTTTAATATACTAACTGCGATTACTCGAACTTGAAATATTGTTAATGAATTAGTACAATTTACCTCAATACAATTGACAATGTTGTTTTAGGACTAATTTGAAGCCAACCAAATTGGTATTATTATTATGGGTGGCTCTATTGCTGCCGAAAAAAGTTATTTCTACAACAATTTTTTATGATTTTTTTTTTACTAGAGTATCATTATACTAAATTACTTAATAAAAAAATATTTAATATTGTATATGTGTACAACAAACTCCATCACAAACCTTAATATTTAATTATTTATATAAATTTCAAAATCAAATTTTATTGCAGATAAATATGCTTTTTGTTAGAAATACGGAATTCACATTCTCCACATTGATATAATATTGTTCACTTTAGACCAAACTCTTACAGATTTATTCTTGGGACACTTCCTAAAAGGCCGGGACACTTCCTAAAAGGCCTCGAGGTTACTCCTCCCCACCACGCTGGGAGCACACATCTTATGTGAAGATCCGGAGCAGATCTTGCCTCGAGAGCTAACATCACAAACCCATCATGAGCTACATAGGGCCCATAATCTCCTGGCTTGGTTCGGCTACGTCTCGACCAAGTCTGGGGTATAGCTCTGATACCACTTGTTAGAAGTACGGAACCCACATTCTCCACATTGATATGATATTGTCCACTTTGGGCCAACCCCGCACGGATTTACTCTTGGGACACTTTCCAAAATGTCTCATACCAATGGAGCTTGTTTCCATACATATATACCCAAGATCATCCTCATATCTAGCCAATATGGGACTTTGGTTGCACACTCAACACTTTTGACATGATTTTTTTTTAATAATAAAATATATAAACCAAACTTAGCATTGAGCCATTAAACAAAGACCGTTCAACAACTGCTAATTCAAAATAGGATCAAGCTATAACTTGGTCTTATTTTGGTGAAATCAACTTAAATTTGTTATTTAAAATTTTGACTTCAACATCTCAACCACTCATGTGCTCTTAATCCAATGATTGAGATTTGAATGCATTTATAACTCTTAAATTAAAAGCACATGGGTGGTTGAAATGTTGATATCAAAATTTGAAGTTACAAATTTAAGTTAGTGTAGCCTGACCCTTCAAAATAATATTGAAAGAATTTCAACTTTTCCTAAAATCGACAATATAAGAAATGGAGTTCAAGAGAAACAAAGGTACAATCGTGCATCAAAACAAAACAGATTCAATTACTGTGCTTGGCTTTTTCTTTTCCACTTCCCCAATCCCACTAAGAGTGTGTTTAGTATGAAGAAAAGAAAGTACGAAGGATAAAAAGATTTAGAGAGATAGAAAACATGAGGAAAAGAAAAAAAAATAATTTTCCTTTGACCTATTTGGTATATAGGAAGGAAAGAAGATCTTTCCTTATATTTGTTTAGTATTGTTGAGGAAAAGATAAAAAATGGAAAATCTTCTTCATCAATTACACAATTTTACCCTTATATTATAGTTTATATATTATATATTATATATTATATATTTTATAAATAAATATAATTCATATAAATAAAATAATATTGAACCATTTTTTTTTTTTACAAAATGACTTCAAAAATTTAACCAATTATATATATAAATAAATATATTATGCTTTACAAGTTGTTTAAAAAAATAAAGTTTTAAAATTTCAAAAAAAAAATTAAGTTACTTTTTCTAGTTGAACTATATCTTTTTTTTATATAAAAAAAATGTTTCTATTTTGATTGTTTTTTTTTATAAAAAATAAGATGAGATTTTTTTGGATAAAAGTTGGGTAAAAGTTACGTGAGTCACAAATTAGCAAAATGTATAGGATGATTTTCGTTGCTCCCACTTTGGATTAGTCATTAGTGTATCCCGAACTCTCTCTCTCTCTCTCTCTCTCTCTCTCTCTCTCTCTCTCTCTCTCTATATATATATATATATATATATATATAACCAAAGAACATTAGTTAAATATTCACTAGAGAGAGCTTTAATACGTGCCAACATATCAAATTGAACAAATTTACTTGTTTTATTTTCTTATTATGTCACAAACAAATCAATTGAACTTATAATCATTATATTAAACATAAAAGAAAATAATTTGAAATTTGAAATTTGAAAACAAATCAATTTGTAATAATTTATATTAAACATAAAGATTACATTTGTAATTTCAATTAAACCAAAAATCAATCTCTCTTTTCTTTCCATTTTCCTCCCACTTTTGGGAGGATTAAAATTAGTGGATCCCATTTGAATTTTTTTCTCTCATTTTTCCCTTCCTTCCATTTTTTTATCGTGACCAAATACAAACTTTCTCATTTTCTTCTTTTTTTTCCCTCTACCTTTTTATTTTCTCTCCCTTTTCATCCCAACCAAACACACTATAAATGATTGATTTCCCTATTGGGGTCCATCTTCAGTCTCGTTAGCCGGGGGTAAACAATACTTCGTCACATTCATCGACGGTCACTCGAGAAAGGTATGGGTTTACATCCTAAAATACAAGTCTGAGGTATTTTTCGCTTTCAAAAGATGGACAACTATGGTTGAAAACTAGATAGGATTGAAGATCAAAAATCTGCACTCAGACAATGATGGAGAATTTAAAGACATTAAGTTCAAGAAGTTCTGCTACCAGAGCGGGATAAAGCTCAGTAGGACGATTTCTGGAACTCTACAGTAGAATGACACAGCAGAACAGATGTCCAAGATATTGACAGAAAGAGCCAAAAGCATGCATTTACAATCATAGTTGCCAAAGCAGTTTTGGGCAGAAACAGTCAATACAACAATATATTTGATCAACAGAGGACCATCAAAGCCCTTTGACCTAACTATACCAGAGGAGATCTAGACTGGGAAAGAGATAAAATATTCTCATCTTAAAGTGTTTGAGTGTGTTTCTTATGTACATGTAGTTGATCATGCGAGGAGTAAGCTAGACGCCAAGTCAGTGAAGTGTACTTTCGTGGGCTATGGAAAAGATGAATTTGGTTACAAGTTGTGGGATGACCAAACCACAAGATGATCGGAAGTAGAGATGTAATCTTCGATGAAAGGGTCATGTACAAAGATAGAAACACACAAGTGTCTAAGCCAGAAGAGCTAAGGTATTTTAGGCCAGATGATGTGCCAGATGATGTACCAGATAGAAGGATCGTGGAACATATTAAACAGAATGATGAAGAACATGGTGTGAAGCCTCAGGTTTAAAAACCTATCCCACTTAGAGATGTTCCAGCGACACAAGTCCAGAATACATTGAGAAGATCAACTCAAACTCCTATACCAAATAGGAAGTATTTACAATACTTGTTGCTGATAGATGCGGGAGAACCTAAATGCTATAATGAGGTATGTCAGGGTGAATATGCGAGCAAGTGGGAGCTTGCAATAAAGGGTGAGATGAAATCGCTTGTGTCCAATCAAACTTGGGAGTTAGCCAAGTTTCCTGATGGAAAGAAAGTCCTACAAAATAAGTGTGTGTTTCAGATTAAAGAAGAACATGATGGTTCCAAGAGATACAAGATACGACTAGTAGTCAAAGGTTTCCAACAAATTGAAGGTATTTACTATTCTGAATTTTTTTCTTTTGTTGTTAAACTAACTACGATTTGGTTAGTGTTTAGTATTGTCGTAGCAAAATGGTTATATCTGAAGCAGTTAGATATGAATATTGACTTTCTTCATGGAGAATTGGATGAAGATATATACATGAATCAACCAGAGGGGTTTGTGGAAGATGTCAAGGAAGAGTTGGTATGTAAGTTGACAAAGAGCTTACATGATTTAAAACAAGCTCCCCGACAGTGGTACAAGAAGTTCGATGGGTTCATGAAAATGAATGGCTACCTAAGATGCAATGCTGACCACTGCTGTTACTTCAAAAAGGTTAAGTCTAGTTTCATAATATTGTTACTATATGTTGATGACATGTTAGTAGATGGTGCAGATTTAGAAGATATTAACAATTTGAAGAAATAACTTTCGAGTGAGTTCGCGATGAAGGATTTGGGTCCAACAAAACAAATCCTTGAATGAGGATTAACAGAGACGAACAAGAAGGTACATTGAAGCTTTCACAAGCAGAGTACGTTCGAAAGGTGTTAGAGAGATTCAGCATGGGAGATGCGAAACAGTTGAGAACAACTTTGGCTAGTCATTTCAGGTTATCCAAGGATTAGAGTCCGAAGACGGAAGAGGAGAAAGACTTCATGGCTAGAGTTCCTTACGCTTCAGCCATTGAAAGTCTAAAGTATGCCATGACTTGCACAAGACCAGACCTTTCCCAATCAGTGGGAATTGTAAGCCGATACATGTCCAATCTGAGCAAGCCTCACTGGGAGGCTGTGAAGTGGATCTTAAGATACCTACGGGGTACGACAGAGAGATGTCTAACCTTCAGAAGAGATGAACTCAAGCTAGAAGGTTATGTGGATCCAGATTTTACCGAAGATGTAGATCATAAAAGAAGTACCACCGGATATGTGTTTACAATGGCGAGTACCGCGATTAGTTGGGTGTCCTAGTTACAGAAGATAGTGACAATCTCTACAACTGAAGCATAGTATGTGGCTGTGACAGAAGCAAACAAGAAGCTGATATGGTTACAAGGGTTGTCAGCCAAATTGGGATTCGATCATGTGATGAATGTGTTGCATTGTGACAGCCAGAGTGCAATACATTTGACCAAGAATTCAGCGTTCCATTCTAGGACCAAGCATATAGACCTGCGCTACCATTTTATTCGATCGTTAATCAAGGAAGCAGTGTTGAAGTTAGTGAAGATTGCAGGAACTAAGAATCCAGCTGACATGTTAACCAAACCAGTCACTACTGGAAAACTGGAGTTGTGCGTAACTTCAGTTGGTCTTCAAGAGTGAAGACGTGGGGAATGAACGCACCGTTATTTATCCACTAAGTCATAAAGGAAGGATAAAGAACGTCAATTGAGTTTCAGTCTTTAAGTGGGAGATTGTTGAGATATATAAAGCCATAAACTAGCAGAGAAACGAGTTCCAACAGGTCGTGTGGTGGAGACCGCGGCGTAGACAAGAGCTTGGACCGCATCACACAGCGGAGGTGTCCAGGCGTGACAAGTTATGCATACCGCGACGCAACCATTGTGCACACACTGCAGCCTATGGAGAGGTGTTCTCCAGTGGTGTCAAACGTTGAGGACCGCAACACAGACACATGCCTACACAATGGTCTAGACATCGATAGTGGCGGATTTCGTGAGAAATAGGAAATCCTACGTAGAGAAGTAATTGAAAAATGGAAATAGATTCCAATTGGGATTTGGCTAACCCTAGTGCTCTCATATAAATACTACCGTTATGTAAAGTGCGAAAGGTGTGAGAAAAATTTCTAGAGACAGAGAGAGAACAATTGTAGAGAGACTGAAAGAGAGACGGAGATTGTAATCAACTATGAAATAATGAATTGAGTACAATGCGCTCTGTGGACGTAGGCAAATTGCTAACTACATAAAATATTTGGTGTTTACTTTCTTTCTATTGCTTTCTATTATTTGTGAAAGTTCCCTAAAAACGTGTGTGTCTATAACCTAGAAGGGGGGGGGGGGGGGGGGGGGGGGTGGATAGGTTTTAATCGAATCAATTACCAATTTTTCGATTGATCAATATTAACACAAATTACCCCAATAAAACGAACATACAACATCAAGTATAAAATGCAGAAATATAAATAACACTTGATGTTTGCGTGGAAACCCTCCAAATGGGAAAAACCACGGGCTGATATGTGTGCCACACTAGATCCTCAAATCCACTATTGAATGAAAGTTTACAACCTAGGTTGACCTCCCGTCACACCCTCCAGTTACTAACCCTTTCACTCTACCCAACGGGTCTTAATAGTGATTCTTGATCTATTTGCTTGTGCCCTAACCACTTAGTCACAAGATTTAACCTCAAAGAAGAGTCAAATACAACCTAAGTGAATATGATAAAATATTCAAACATGCAAGTAATGCTAGGCAACACTAAATGCTTATCTAGTAATTTAAGAATGTCACTAAGTACGGTTCCTAGATATTAATGTTTAAATGAATGTTCATAAAGACTTAACTAGATATAATTATGCAACAATATATCCTAGTTATCAAACAAAGGCCAATCAACACAAGTTGTCATTAAGCATGTCAAAGACTATAATGCAATCAATGAGTCCTAAACAATATCTAAATGCAAAGCATAGAGATTTAGCTAGAAGGGTAAAATCGTCCTAAATGCTAGCTATCATGAAAGCATACATCTTAATCAACAAACAACTACCCAAGCATGTTATAAATTCAATAGAACTTAAAAGCATACAATCAATGAGTAATTAATGATATTTCTAGGTAAACATAACCTAGTAATGAAACAATTAATTCTAGGTCATGTAGAGATTACCTAGTCAATGAAAACAAGAAGAATCCATGCTTGGAAGATGCAAGAAGATGTTAGATGCTCATGGATTGATGGTTGGATGAGCCAATATGAGTTTTTGGAAGCTTTCTCTCTCTAGGAGCTACTTTTCCTCTCAAAGATGTGATTTTTGGCTCATAAAAGCGAATGAAGGAGAAGATGATACATAAATAGGAGCTCTAACTGAAACTGTGTCGTTTTGACAAAAACGCCCAGAAAATTGCCTTGTGCGCTGGTCGAGTAGCGCACGACCATCGACAACCCATTGGACAAGTTGCGCTGGTGAGGTGCGCATGACGACCAACGCACCACCAGCGACAAGCTACTGGAAA
Organism: Dipteronia dyeriana; assembly: GCA_032871835.1. Lineage (NCBI taxonomy): Eukaryota > Viridiplantae > Streptophyta > Magnoliopsida > Sapindales > Sapindaceae > Dipteronia > Dipteronia dyeriana. Next base: position 7,728,784 of record CM065299.1, on the reverse strand, counting down.
GATGCTCTGGTGTTGGCGCGCATGACGACCAGCACACCACCAATGACACACCACTGGAAAGTTGCGCTGGTGTTGGCGCTGGTGAGGGCGATACTCGAGTGGCGCACGGCTTACTTCCTTCACACTCATACACAAATTATGCAAGAGAAAAGAGGTGAAGGGAATGCATCATAATGCCTAACATGACATGGCATTTTAATCACAAGATGCAATCAATTTAATCAAGCAAGAAATAACAAAATTAGGCACACAACAAGACAATTAAGTACACATGCAAAGTGAGCAACGACATGCATGAGAGTGAGTGTGTGCCCTAAACCTTTTCAATGAAGGTTAAACAAGTGAATTTACCTTTGAAGCTTGAAAGAGCACTTGAGCAATGATAACCTAATTGCCCTTACACATTAAATCCCAAATGTGGTTGTCAACGAAATGAGCCAATCAAAACCGAGGAACTTACGATTTGTGTCTGTGATTGAATTTGTGTATTCTCATCAAGACCTATGATGTGGGTAATACTCCAACTGCCACTAGTGCCAATTCTCAATTAGAAAAAAAAGCATCTTAAGTGTCTTCCTATATACTAACATTGTAACTAAGAATCTGACGGTCATAGTAGCGTTTGGTCTCTTTTTAGCACCGTTACCTGAAGCCAATCTCGCGAGTATATTGGTTTCCGTTTCATTCCTATTGTTGGAGACTTGGAGCTTTCCCTTATATGGTCTCCGCATTCTTATATGCCATGCAGTTAAGGATGACGATCATCAGAGACCAATTGTTCTACCCCATTATTGATATACTTAAAATTTTTCAATATATTCAGATGGCGCTAGTTATAATATCAGTGTTATTTTTTACATTTGGAAGGGAAGCTTCAGCTCGAATCATCTACTTAATTCTCTTCTGTTTTTATTTTCCTCTATACGTATCATCTCTTTTACTCCCCTTAAAACCTTTATAAAATTTGTAACTTGTGCTTCATTCTTCCTTTTCTTACCATTGTTGTTATCCGTTCTGTAATTTTACAGATTAATTTCTAGTCTTGATGTTTGATGTTAATCGAGTTGTATTGCTGCATGCATGTTTAATAAAATGATTACAATGTGCACTTTTTTTTTTGACTGATTACAGTGCAATTAAATTGATTATATGCTAATAGACTACTCTTCTAGATATATTAATAATTTCTTTTGTATGTAATGATAATTTTTATAGATATTATTTTATGTTACGGATTTGATTTTAGTATTATACTATTTAATGAGGTGTTGGAAATGAGATTGCACTTTTTATAGTTTTTGTTTATGTAGACATTATATCTTGAATTCTTGATTGTTAGAAATGAGTTTCGACTTGTCATAAATAATTTTAAAAAACAAACTAAAATTTTATTCTATTTAACTTGCTAAATAATCATCAATTTTTTTTTAGTGCTCTACAAGGTTAATGCTGACAATTAATGCTGACAAATAGTAACGTGTTTGATAAAAGCACTGAAAGAGAAAGCAATCTAAAACGGAGCTTGATGAAACTCCATTAATGGAGAGAATGGGCGTATTGGGCATTATTGGAGCAGAATTGCCATTTCAGGAATTGTGTGTTGGAATGGTTGAAAGATGCTTTGCACAGCAGACAAAGGTATGCTAGAATTCTTGTGTATAAGCATTAATAGAAAAAAAGAGAGAGAGAAATTCTAGCTCGTTAAATTCAACATGCCTAAAAACATATTCTCTACATGTTGAATGGAGGCATTTAACCTATGAAGATGCATTTGGAGGTGTGAAAATTGAATTTTTGTTTTGAGCAATCACGTAAACAGGGAAACCAATTACATCCAAAATTTTTGATGAAACCTATAGTTCGAATTCTTGTGATAAAGCTACTCAAATGGAGAGATAAAACGAAACACAGCTATAGGCATGTTGTTAATGAGAAAAACAGTAGTGCTAAAGGCTTCATACCAAAATTTTTGAGGTAGTTTGGCATGAACAAGGAGTGTTAGACTGGTTTTGAGTTTCGACTACATGCCCATGCTTCCTTTCAGCCACTCCATTCCGTTGATGACTTCATCATTTGGGGACACTGCTGGAAATAAAAGTAAGAAAAAAGGAAATAGGTTTTTTGCAAGATATAATTGTGTCTCCTTAAAATTGCCATGGACCCAAATTGATGTTCATGAGTATCACCGTATCGAAGAAATCATTCTTAGTACTCCAAAATGTAAATTTGTAGTGTTCCTTTTCCCGAGAAAAATGTATTTGTCATAAATGAAGATTCTTATCTTCACACAAGCAAACAACATGCTAAATCGCCACCTACATGGCTTTGTGGTAAAGAGTACTAATTCATTCCGGCTGTTTTAAGTTCGAATCGCTTGCTTCCTTTAAGATAATAGGTTACATGGAAACTTAAAGACAAAATGTTAAGATTAGTATCAAGGCATTGTACAAGGAATGTATGACAATGGAAGAAGTTAAGTTGCCAGACCAACAATAAGAGCATCCAAGGACACACCCGATGATGAACAACTGTATGAAATTGTCAATGGAAAAGTGGGCTGCGCTGAAGATGGCTGAGCTTAGGACAACGGCATGTTGCCATTTCATCGTAGAGGCAAGAGATGTCAATAAAAACCCTCTGTAAACAGCTTCTTCCAGCACGGGAGTGATGGCGCATTCAACAAGGACAAATGCAGTTTTTGATATGTTGCTGCTTAGAAGGATCTCCTTCACTATGGGATTATCCACAACCTAAAAATATCAGTAAGCATAGAAAACAACAAATCAGTTATGTAGCTCTACAACTTAAGTTTCGTGAGATCAGGGATCTATTAAATAATATCTATCATGCTAATGAAAAATGTTAGATGTAATCAATGTTTTAATGTGCAAAATTGGAGTCAATGACATAGAATGGAGATTGGAGTCAATAACATAGAATGGAGTAAAACTGTCAGTGAATCAGATTCATATTAAATTGAGGATTTTTACTGCAAATGCACACCACAGAGGAGCTGATTTCAAAGGCCAAAAAAAAAACACAATGAAATGTTTTGTTGAAGTTGAAATGCAAATGATATGGCAATCAATCAATTTCCTTTGAACATTCAAATGCACCCAAAATAAACATTATTGCTAATTTAAGGGATTCCTCTCCACTTTCTTATGATCTTATATGAACTTTTCTCCATTATCATGTACCAACATCTCTACATCAATTCAATGTCATTGGCTCCAAAAATATTTTTAGTCCAGATAAAATACTAATTCAGGTTAGTACTGAGATGCAACTTCAACACTAAGTTGATTCAAACTCTAAATTGAATTCTAGAATCATAATTGAGTTAGCATGAAGTCAGGATTGAACAAATAATTTGGTAGAGATACTCAAAATTTTAAAAAGACATAAGTAATTAAAAGCACATAAATGTGATAATGAGGGAGGTGATTAGAGGTATTTTAGATTCAGGGGATCAACATAATTTCTCTAAGCCTAATTTTATGGATCAAGTTAAACTTATAGCATTGTTTGCGCACACAACTAAAGAGAGAATACCATCACCTTTCATAAGTTGTTCATCTATGTCATCCACAGTTAGTTACGACTCATCTAATTAACTTAGTTGGCCGTAAGTATCATTCAAATTTGTAGCACATCGAACTCCCTTAGCTTTAGTTCAATGTCAAAGAACAAAAGAGCAGTGAAGCAATTAGATCTATGCTAATTGCAATCAATAGTTTTACAAACCAATCAGTAAACAATTATATTTCAACACTGTATAACAACAGGGACAACAGAGATTTATGAGATGTTATAATTTGATACTGAAAGAGAGAAAAAGATAAATTCATTTAACCAACCTTAACCCCATATAATCTGCCACCAATGAGAGACGTAAGGAAAACCAACAAACTAAGAAACCCAAAACCTAGTGCAGATGCAAGTAACCAGTTCCTCTCTTTTGATATCTTGTTATCTTTGAAGAAATCTACAAGGTCATATTGCGGCTTAATATTCTTGCTTAGTAGAAACAAAGTTCCACTGAGTTCTAACATCAGAACCACAAGTAGGGAAACTGCCTGCGCTGAAGATAAGGTCAAACATCAGTAAGCAGATTTGTGAATATGATTATCTATGCATATATAAAATCTATAATAAAATGATATCCAACTCTTGCTTTGTAAGGGGCACCATTAGACCATTTGAGCAAAAGTTTAGCACAGCATTGGGGCCTTGGGGGAATGACAATCAAACACTGCTGCTTTTGACAGATATGTTATTTTAGATATTCTTAAGACCCAATTTTCACTAAAATGGCATACACTTAATAAGTGTTAGTTAACATATCTAGAGAGATAATTTCAGGGAACTCAGTTATGAGACTAAAATGGTAGAGAAGAAAAAGGAAAAACTGACAAATCTCATATATAATAGATCACCAGAACCGCAAAGTATCACACGAACCCATCAGTGGAGTGGGATGATAAGGTTAAGAATTTGATCTCCCCAACAAAGATACAAATCCATGAAAACAGAATAAATTGTTTCCAAGTAAAAAAGCAGACCAAGAAAAGAAAATGCACTCCCAAGTCGGGTTTACGGAATGGAAACCCCTTCTCTGCCTCAGTGAGTGAAAGGTTCCAGTGATGCACTATTATCTTACTATATTACCTTACCGTGATAAATGCCACCACGGATAATAAAATATGCATGGTACCCAGAGAAAAACACTCACTTGAGTCTGCGGATCAAGAACCGGTTCCTCCAGTAGAGAGGCAACAATTGATAAGCCTCCATAACCCAATGGAATGTGCAAATTGAACATATACAGGGCCATAGTGCTCCATATACTCCCATTCTTCCATGGACAATCTGATGCTAACACTGAAAAACCCTGTTTATCCATATACAGTGAATTACATTTCCACAGTTTAATTAAAAATAACAGCAAACAGAGAACATGCATACAACCCACTAAAACATTAACAAAAACTTGAGTTCCATACCCTGTTTATCCATAATAAAGAAGTCCAATGTCTATGATAATCCATATACAACTGAATAAAACATATTAAACCCACAAAGCATATGAAATTGCACACTTTATTTGTTAGATTCTCAACAATCTTAACTTGGGTCGGCTTCAAATTATAATAAACGCTCACAAACGACTGCCAAAACATACAAGAGTAAATTAGGCAGGAGAAGAAAATTATTATACCTTGATGGGTTTTTGTGTAACATCATTTTTGGTGCAACAACATTTGAGAGAAGCTTTGGAGCTAAACTTGGAGTTGTATTCAGAGGAACAGAGAGCATTAGATGGAGACAGAAAAAGTGGAAACCGTGGTCTGTTAAAATCTCCGGCGGAAACTGCAACTGTGTGAGGATGTAATGTATACGAACCAACGGTTGGGCGACGCGCCACAATCATTTTCTCTTTACCCTCTCTTCTTTTAGTCCGTAAACAGAAACGATGTCACTGGCGACATTGATTGAAGACAATTTTTCCATTAATGATCCAATAGACTGGTAACAGTATAATTTGGCCAATTGGACTCACATTTGGAATCTACCCTGCAGGCTTGACCCAGTTGTCTACTTGTTAGGTACTTAGGATGGGTGAGTTTGGGCTTAGCTCTAATACTATTGCCATATGCTGGGCTTAGCTCCACGTTTCTTGCAGAATCAAAGAGTTGTTTCATTGTGTCAATTTCTCAGCTCTAATGGTGCGTTTGATATGCGGAACGAGACGGGACAACTTGAGATAATTTTCTCTTATCCCACTTTTAGTACGTCTTTAGTATGGGATTGAACGGGACAAGGAGCGACAAAAAACACCGATTATTGTCTCATTTAAGACCCTAGGACAAGATTGTCCCATGACACGAGACAAGTAAAAAAGGTTTACCCTTTAAATTTTTAAAAAATTATAACATATTTAATATTAATATACATTATGATATTACATAAATAATATATTGTAATATTATATATATTAATATAATATATATTATTCATATATTATAATATATAAACATAATAACTACAATATTTTATACACACACACATATATATATATATATTATAATATACAATATATATATAATATATTATTAATATATATATATATATATTATATTATTTATATTAATAATATATTTTTATATATATATACATATATTGTTGCATGAATGCCTTGAGCTCGAGTTGAAATTAAATTATTCTGGAATATAAGAGGGGGCATTCTGGTCATTTTAATTTCTTGTCCCGTATTGTTCTAATCATACCAAAAGTATAACAGTACACTAATAATTATGTTCCAGACATTCCAAACACAATACGAAACAATTGTCTCGTCCCGTCCCGTCCCGCCCTATTCTGTCCCTTCCTGTTCCGTTCCATCCATGTACCAATCGCACCCTAACGACAACATAGAGTGCAGTGTCACCTTCAGAATTTTTCATAGTGATCAAATAGGGATAGTTAGTAGATATAAGTTGGGTGATATGCAAATGACCAGAACTTGAGGCCACATGAAACAGTGAATTCCCTAAGGCCCCGTTTGGTGCGCGAGATTGAATTGAACTATTTCATAAGATTAGATTGGATTGATATGAGATTGAAATTAGATAGAATTGGATTGGATTGGACTGGACTGTACTAAATTAATACTATACTGTGTTTGGAGAAACGTGAGACTAAACTGAATTAAGATCATGTTTTGTTTGATGAAACCTGAGATTGGACTAAATTTGATAATATTTTGAAATTGAATAATAAATTATTGAAATATGTATTTAAAGAAAATAATGTTTTAATTTATATATTATTAAAGTAATAATATTCAAAAATATTTTTCAAATATAGATTTATATTATTTTAAAATAAAATACAATTATGTTTCGATTTTGTAATTTGTTTATTTAATAAAATAATATATATATATATATATATATATATAGGTGGGTTTATTTAGTCCCATGTTGATGGGACTATTGGATACTATTAGGAGATAAAATTCCAATCTCATATGGTTGTCAAAGATGGGTTTAGGACTAACATAATCCAATTAAATCCTAGTCTCAGGTAACAAACAAGGACTGAGGGACTCACCTTGTAAAAAATTTGAGACACATGTTGTTTATTGATATCACAGAAGAGAAAGCAAGTGACATCACCTTTCAATCTGCATCTAAGTGAGCAAGTTCCATGCTTTTTGGAGATAGATAAGCTCTCCAACGGATTCAAGCACAAAGAAGTTTAGAAAGCTCTCTTCGAATGTTGGGACAGCCTTTGTGATGACCGATGAAACTAGTGATACAGTGGTTCAATGGTCTTTATGATAGGAGAAGTTTTTGGATGCATCCGATGCATCGTTCATCCCCTTAACAATCCGATGTCTTTGTGATGCTGACATAGCAACATGCTAGTAGGGATGCACCTGATACATCCAAGTTTTTATCTTAAGGTAGACTTAGGGTCATTTTGATATTGATGTAACTTTTAAAATAATCACTATTAGCTGTACCAAAGAAATGATCTGCTATAAAATTAATCAGACAACCGTTTAGTTAATTTTGCTATTAAAATTGTTGTGAATTAATAAACAGTATTTATACGTTTGGTAAACTTTATCTTTAATTGTTCTGATTTTACATAATGACTAAAAAAGACATGAAACTGAACTATCAAGCGAAGCAAAAATTTTCTTTTCACATTCTCATTATCAAACTCCCATGACAATCGAAAAATCTAAGGTTTGATAACACTAAATCTAAAAAAATAAAAAATAAAAAATTTGATGATTCTTCCTTTACTCATTTATTTTCTTTTCACTACAATATTATTTGATTTCTTTTATTTGACTTCTTTTATTTGACATACAGATACTTGTACCTACAACACTTCAATATTTATCACTTTTTGTTTTTTATGTTTTTTATTGATTGTATTTTTGGGTGAGTTTAAGATGGTAAAGAATAAGAATGGTAGAGAAAAAGAAGAATGGTAGAGAAGAAGAAGTAGATGACAAAAAAGATGAGTTTTAGGGTTTTGTTTTAAGTTCTAAGATTGGGTATTTATTCTGGAATTAAATTGAGAAGATGAGCAAATTATTTTTAAAAATATTTTAATTAATCTTATATTTAAACAATGATGAACAAATAAAATTGAATCACAAGAAATTAAATATAAGACATATTTGTATTTATGTTAAGTCAATAGGGATAATTTAGTATTAAAAAGATTCGTTAAATCAAACAGCAGATTTTATCATAATCACTTTGTAAAAGTTACCCCCACATACTTCTTAAAATAGTTATCAAATCAACCCAGATTCTTAAATAATTACTTTTAAAAATTTTACCAAACACATTTTTTATATCAAAATTATTAAATAATCAGATTTTAACTTCTAAAAAATAATACTAAACGGGCCCTTATATGACGTGGGTGTGTTAGCACAATACACATGTTGAAAACAAGTAGGGCAGTCAGTGCACTCAAGTTTTTCTCATAAGGTAGATGGTTAAAATACATGGAAGTTTATTTTAAATAATTTAGGTCTTATCTGGTACCCTTTTCCAAAGATCATTTTCGTTTTTGTTTTAAAAAAATAGTTCAAATGTTCGTTTGGTGTTGTTTTCAAAATCATTTTCAAAAAATATTTTTCAAACCCTTTTCAACTTTATTGACTTAAACATGAAAAAAAACTGAACACAACTATTTGATGATTTTGTTTTTGTTTTCCATTTTTTTCAATTCGTGATTTTTTTAAGCTCAGAACAAAACAAATCACACTTTCATCTGCTCATCATGAACACTGTTGACGTCGATTTCTGTATGTATGGAAAAAGTCAATAAGAATTAGATTTTAGCTGTGATTTCAAAGAGAGAGAATGATAAAGTAATCGGACGTAAGTTTTACGTGGTAAGACTCCAATGACCGGAGAAACGTCCACGGGTGGCTGAATAATCAACCAAACCAAATTCCACTATTGAAAAGATTTGCAATCCTCGATCTCTCTTGTTCTCTCTGTATTTTTCTATATTCTCTGTATGTCTTTTGTAACGAGATTATGAGTCTATTTATATGTTCATAGAACCATAATCCTCTTTGTAAAAGTAATACAAAATCTTTGTATTTAACTATGATTGGTTACTTGTTTGAAGTAGTTTGTCTTCTTTCCTATTTCGGAGACTTGTATTGAGATCGAATGGGACTCTAGTGATTCAGTTCAGTTAAGACTTATTTCCTTACAATAGCGTAGTCTTTTTGAAGAAATAAAATTGTTGTCTGATTTAGAACCTTTTCTGTTTGGTATTCTATTCTTCTTGGAATTCCTCTTTGATATGGATATCTTCGTGTATTTTAACGACTTGACTCGTGTGAGCTACGCACTGAGCTTTTTATTCGGTTTTCTTCATGTTTGTCCCGAGTAAAACATGATATTAGCTGGTCCCGAATGACGTCATTTGATCCCGAGTAGAAAATGTCATCAACTAGCCCCGAACATCTTTAACTGACCCCGAGTAGTACATGACGTCAGTTGACCCCGAGTAGGTTTTGTTCAATACTTGTTTACTCGGGCTTCTCTTATTTGGTGATGTCTTGTAAGATATTTTCTGAATGCTTATTCGGATGTCCACCTGGCAATTTTATCCTCTTTGTCAATGACGTGTATGTTTGATAAAATTTACATACGACAATACCCCCTTAAAATATTTTTACTGAACAGGGTTTCGTTCCGGGTAAAAGTATTTTAATCAACCCTTTAAGTTTTTCGACTATGTAACGCCAGGGTAAATGTCTTGTCATAATGACATGTCTTAATGGTGGCCCGGTAAATTCAATTTGCCTCCTCACGCGATATCTCAATGATTGCGACGTTTTGGAGTTCTGACGACCTTTAGCCAGTTCTCCTCTTAACACGTGTCCTCTACCACTTCGTTTCTCGATGCCATTTATGAGGAGCGACCTACGCGTCTCCTAGTGCGCCGCCTACATCATCAAATCTTGTCATTGATTTTTCCCGCCTTGAGACCCTAGGGTTTCGTGCAATTACCCATTTAAATTCTCCTCTGAGGAATTGCGTTGGTTCATTCTCAGAGACTCAAACCAGAAGCTTTTCCAGCCCAGATTTCGACTTAGTTTGGCATTGCTGTGCTGTGAGGAGAAGTGCTTTTGAAATCGCTGTGGGGGGAATTGTTTTTGGAATTGCTGTGGGAAGAATCAGCTGAGTGTTTGGTAAACTGATTTTCAAAAATGCTGTGAGAACTAAAAGTAATTCCAATGTGTTTGATAAACTGATATAAAAAGTGTTGTGAGTGTTTAAAATTACTAAAAGGATAAAGACATCTAAATGGTACTAATTTGCTATATTTTACATTTTTCTTATTTATTTGTATTTAGTGTTAAGTGTTATATAATTATGGTACTTTATTGAATTAATTAGTCACATTTTTTTATTCTACTTTATTTAATTAATTAGTCCTATTTCTTTATTTCTTTATTTCTTTATTTTATTATACTTTATTTTTTATTTCATTTTTATTTTACTTTATTGAATTAATTATGAAAACATTATTTTTTTGTACAAAAATATAAGCCCATTTTTTTTTGTTAAATTTCGTTAAAGGCAAAAACAAAGTTGGAAAGTTAGTAAAATTTCATTTAATATCACTGTAGCGTGTTTTCTAAAAGCAGAAGCCAAAATCCAAAAGCATGTATTTGTAGCTTCTCAAAAACTCAGTTGGGAGAAGCTAAAAGTGACCAAAAGCACTTCCCCACGATTTTACCAAACACCCTGTCTGAGGTCCAGAATCACTTTTGACCCCAAAAGCAGCTGGGGAAGCAATGCCAAACTGAGCCTTCTTTACGTAGAAAGTTGCTATTCTCCGTTGAAGATTTTGCATCAGATTTCTTCATTCAAGGTTAGTTTTAATGAATCCGTCTTCCCGTCATCGACTATTTACTATAGCTCTCGAGGCACTTGATCGTGGGGATTTTCAATTGGTATCTTACGCTCGAAGATTATTAGGGGAAATCCACTCAGACGAACCTTCTTTTTTAGAAGTCGACGTTTCTGGGCTTTACCCAAACGTCCATTTTAATTCTATATCCAGTTCTGATTCTGATTCTGATTCTGATTCATCTAGTTTTGAATATGTCGTTTCTAATCACATGGTACCACTTCGATCAAGGATGGGAAAACATCAAAGTAAAAGTGAAGTTCATAAGCATAACTCGGGCAGCGTCCGAATCAGGAAGCCGACTATTAATGAGCAGGACGTTGAAGAGGAGTTCAAAAAATCTCATCTTTCTTTCTTTGTTGATCGCCCGAGTGGGTTTGACACCGAACAGAATGTGGTCGGGGTAGAAGAGATTGGAAAGTATCGTGCCCAATTTGATTTGGATAATTCAGTTATTCTGGTTCCTGTTGGTGATAGAGATGTGTGGAACCCTCCCTCAGGCATGGTGGCAATCTATGGGTTCATGCTTTGCTGCGGCGTTACTCTTCCCCTGCAGCCGTTCATTGCTTGGTTTCTAGCTAAAGCGGGGATCGCTCCGGCTCAATTGACCCCGAATAGCTACAAGATCTTGATGTGCATGTGGCACATGTGGAGCCGAATGAACCTGTCGCCGCCTTCCATTATTGAAATCAGGCACTTTTACACGCTGAGACAGTCTGGTAAGATAGGGACCTACTTCCTCATGTCTAATCCGCCAGATTGTTGGGTTTCTGAGGGGACAAAGGTGAATCGAGGAGTTGACACCTCTGATGAAGCCAAGAAGAGGGGCTTTGTATAGGGATTTTTTTCGTCCAACAAGTACTGGAAGAACAGTTGGTTTTTTACAAGAGAAAATTTAGGTCTTGAAGTCACTCTCTCGGCAGGGGAAACTCTGAGGGTGTTAAAAGTTCCCCGTTTTTTTTGTTCCCTCGAGGTATGGAACAAGAAAAAACTTGAATTTAGCGATACTGAGATGACCATACTTGCTCGGACAGAAGTTCGCACTCTGGAGAAGAGGAGTATGACTTATCTTTTTAATGAGAAAAAGATGATAAAACCCGGTTTTTTCAGCCAGATTTCAGGTTATCGCAGGCGATATAAGTGACCTTTGTAAACCTCCCCCATATATATATATATATATATATATATATATATATATATATATATATATATACTGACGCGATTTCCATTTTTCTTCTAAGTGTATGACTCGGACATCGTCTGCGACTTTCAAGCTCGTCAAGTGAAGTTGATTCTTCAAGCGAGCCAAAAAGAAGATTCTCGTCAGAGTGAAAAGGGTGTTGCCTAACCTGAGTCAGATGAGGACCCCGATGAGACTGACTAGCAGATTCCCGTAAGTGTCCCCAAGGAAGTCATCCGGCCGACCGTAAAGGAGTCAAGTGGCATGAGTGGCCATACTTAGGAGTTGCCTATAGACGGAAGGAGGCAGAGTGATGGTCTTGGTGAGGGGCTTGGTGGATCGAGCTCCCCGGTTGTGGTCCCAGTCTTCGGTGATGGAGGAAAAAACTTTGAGGGACAAGTAAATACAGATCCCGACCTTTTTGAATCCTTTTGGAAGGATGTTTAGGAAGGTCCCTCAGCTGATCTCGACTTTCATCGCTCTCGGGCCGAGAAAAGGAAGACGGTTGATTCTTCAGCTCTCCCTTATAAGGTTCCTCGGGTGGTTTCATTTATCGACTCCAGTGATAAAGGTATCGGAGCTGAGATTCCCCCAAGCGTTGATGTTGAAGCATCGGCGGGTGTTGAGACTTCGGACCCGATCATGGGCTCTTTCCCCCCCGAGATTGAAGATGACAGAGCTGAACTCTCAGGAGGCTCTTCCTATCTTTCCCCCCAGGATCTGTTGTAGGCGATGTCACCCAGTCGGGCTTTCATTGGGGATGACCATTGGAGCTATTTTCGGGATGGCTCTTTAACGGAGCGTCTTCAGAATATTTTATGCCCTCATCTTATATAAGTTGTTCCTAACTCTTCAATTGTCTTACTTGTTCTCCAGATTTTTAATTAAACTCTTTTGTAGATGGTGACTGAGTTCACTGAGCTGGTTCAGACGCAGCAACATCAGACTCATTGAATAAGGCGTCTTGAGGCTCAACTGAAGGAAAGTAAGGACAACCGTGCTCTGGTTGAGACGGCTTATCAAAAGAAGGTGGGCTCTGGCCAAGTGTTTACCGACCACTGTTTGGTGAAGCAAGTGGAGGCCGGTGAAATGGCTTCTTTGGCAGAATAGAAGGCTATGTCACTCAAAACTTGTTGTCTTCTGCCCAGGAATCAATGCTTAAGGCCGAGCAGGAAGCAGAGCAGTCTCAGTCGGCATATGAACAGAAAATAGAGGACTTGGAACGCCAAGCTTTGACAGTCGATTCCCTATCCAAAGAGGACAGGCTGGAACTTGAAGTCCAGGGGGTTGATCATTTTAAAATATCCCCTACTTACGACGCTTTTCTCCTTCGAGAATTTCAGCGAAGGCTAGTTTCAGCTGACGAGTTTTTTAAGGTCAAGAATCGGGCAACTGAAAAAGCCCAAACCAAATGGGAACTGTCGATCAAGAATCACATGTATCGGTCCCTGGAATCTCTTCGGGCTCAGATGAAGGAGTGGAGAGCTTATTACAGAAGTCGAGGAAAAGAGCCTCATCCCATGCATTTGGAGATTCCATACGAGCACTCCCTCTCGACCTTTTATGCCAGTCAGGAGTCGGTCGTGGAAGGTGTGATGCCTGATGTCGGACCGATCCCGGGAGAAGATTATAGTAAATGGATGGATGATTCAGTCGATACGATTGCTTGACCTTCAATTGAAAGTATGCTCCGTGAATACGAAATGTTGCCCGACCCGAGCATCAACAAAAGTTTAAAATCCTCCTGATTTATTTTGTAGAAATTCATTTTTGTAGAGATTCTTTGTAACAATTATTTGTAAAGATTATCAATGAAATTCTAAGTTAACTGTAATTTTGAAAACCGAGTGGTCTGATCTGATTCATTGCTCTAGGAATTTCACTAAGTCTTCTTTAACTTGATTATATTGTTGCCGAGTATCTTATTAAACCGACTATTGAAATTTATGCAAAGTATCTTATTAAACTGACTATTTCTGATGTTCGGGTAACTTTACCAAGTATCTTATTAAACCTGTTTCGTTACCCGAATAATTTTTAACTCCAAGTATCTTATTAAACTGGCTAATATTATTAACCGAATCATCTTAAAGTAGGCAAGTAGATTTATACTTGTGTTTCATACTCGGTTGCTACCCGAACATTACATCAAGACTCACCGTGATCATATGTTCGAGTCCTTACACATTACCGAGGATGTCTCCCCAATTTTTCTATGTAAGGGTTTGCCGAATCGTTAAGCTTTTCAAACCGTTTAACACAGCTACGCATTTCACCGGAATTTTTTTTGATAGCGTCCCGAGTCTTTCTCCAGAATCTGGTGCATCGGGTTTGCCTTTTTGCTAAGGTTAATTGACCTTGCTCGGCTGGCATGCTCATTCGAGCTTCTCCTCCCATTCGGGAATCAATGGTCCTGAGTATTCTATTTGCATGTTCTTATTATCATATGCTTTATTTTTCGGAAGTCCCGAGTTTGATTTTTATTTATAACTGCAAAAGCAACAAAGGTTTAAGTTCCAAAGCTAATATTCTAACTAAAATTGTCCTGACTAGAAAAGGAAAGCAAAAAATAATTTAAGGATAGAAAATTTTTAGATATTGGGCAATGCATGGTAGGGGTAAAACCCCTCTATTGGGTTGTGCAATCCAATATGCTCTATGACCAACTATTCCTTCGATTTTGTACTGGCTTTCCCATTTATCAACTAGGGAACTTGCATTTTTTTTTTGTATTCAATGACACCTTCCTGAGTACTAGGTCTCTTAGTTGGAATTTCCTGACCCGAACATGAGAATTGTAGTGGCGAGATACTCTTTGCTGATATGCCATATTTTGTATTCGGGACTTCTCCCTTTTCTCTTCTAGCTCATCTAGACTTTGTAATAGCATATCAACATTCTGTTCTTCATCATATAGCCTGACCCGGGGTGACGTATATGGCGTTTCTATGGGGATAACAGCTTTTGTTCCAAACGCTAAAGTGAATGGAGTCTCTCATGTTGACGTTCTTGCTGTCATACGATACCCCCATAATACTTCGGGAAGCTTTTTAACCTAACTTCCTTTCTTGGCATCCAACTTTGCTTTGAGTGTATGCTTGATGATTTTGTTTACTGTTTCAGCCTGCCCGTTAGTTTGAGGATGGGTAGGTGTGGCATAGTAATTGGTAATTTGGTATTCCTTGCACAATTGTCTAAATTTCAGGTTATCGAACTGGGTGCCGTTATCAATGATGATAGTGTTTAGGACTCCAAACCTGTAGAGTATATTCTTTTTCATGAAATTTATGGTATTTGCTTCTGTGATATGCACTAATGCTTTAGCTTCTGTCCATTTCGTGAAATAGTCAACAGCTACTATGACATACTTTGCTCCACCCCTAGTCCCAGCTGGTATTGAGCCGATTAAATCCAAACCCCACATGGTAAATGGCCATGGGGATGTGAGTTTTCTAAGTTGTTCAGGGGGTTGTCGGATATCATTAGCAATCCTTTGGCAAGTATTGTAACTCTCTGAACATCGTTGTGCATCTGAGAATAAAGTAGTCCAATAATAACCTTGCATGAGTACCTTATGTGCTAAACTTTTACCCCCGGTATGGTTTCCGCAAACTCCCCCGTGGACTTCCTATAATATCCAACATGTATCTTCCTCTGACACACATCTTTGAAGTGTTTGGGAAAACCCCCGTCTGTATAGTTCTCCTTCGACCAATGTGTACCTTGCTGATCGATACCTGATACGTTTTGCTTTAGGGGATCTTTCGGGAGCACGCCTTCTTCCAGAAACCTTCTCAACTGGGTCGTCCAACCTTCTCACAGTGTTCAGATTTTTGAAATTTCAAAGTTTTTTGGCTCAGCCGTGCTCGGTTTGAGGAGATGTGCAACCAGAATAGTTTTTGGCCTGATTAAGGTTATTGATAATGCTAGTTTGGACAAAGTGTCTACCTTTTCATTCTCCTCCCTGGGGATCTGAGCAATCCTATATTCTTTGAATTTATGGAGGAGCTGTCTTGCAATGTTACGATAGGCAATCATGCCTTCATCCCTAGCTTGGTATTCGTCCAGGACTTGGTTGACAACTACCTGTGAATCGCTAAATATCTCAACTTCATTGGCCCCGAGAGCTATACAGACTCTAAGTCCAGCTAGTAACGCCTCGTACTCGGCTTGATTATTGGTTGCTTTGAAGTCAAACCTCATGACACATTCGACATCATCTTCTTCTAGGGTGCATACTACGATTCCTGCCCCGCTGCCATGAGTGTTTGAAGAGCCATCAACATACAATTTCCATGGGAAACTTTTTCCCAACATCTTTTTTGCTTCTAGGTTTGGCTCTGTGAACTCTGCTATAAAATTTGCCACTGCTTGCCCTTTGAGGGATGTTCTAGGGACGTAGTGGATATCAAATTCACTTAGCTCGATTGCCCATTTGGTTAGTCTTCCTGAAATATCTGGCTTCTGTAAAATTTGCTTCAATGGGCAATCGGTGAGAACTTGGATTGTATGAGCCTGAAAGTATGAGCCTGAAAGTATGGCCTTAGCTTCCTTGCCGCTGAGACTAATGCTAGAGCCATTTTTTCTGTCTGTGAATACCTAGTCTCAGCTGGTAAAAACGCCTTGGTGGTATAATACACTGGCTTCTGTACTCCATCTTCTGTTCTGACTAGGACTGAGCTTGCTGCTAGTTCTATAATTGATAAGTATAAATGAAGTGTCTCTCCCATTTGTGGTTTCAAAAGGATGAGAGCCTGCCCTAAGTACTTTTTGATGTGTAAGAATGCCTGTTCGCATTCTTCGTTCAATTCGAGTCCTTTTCCTTTTTTGATTACTTTGAAAAATGGTGCGTATCTATCTGTGGCCTTTGAGATGAATCTACCTAAGGAAGCTAAGCATCCTGTTAGGCGCTGTACTTCTTTTAGTGTCCTTGGTGAAATCATTTTCTGCAAGACTTGGATTTTTTTAGGATTGACTTCGATTCCCCTTTGTGAACTTGGAATCCCAGGAACCTTCCTGAAGGAACTCCGAATAAGCACTTGTTCGGATTCAGCTTCGTTTGGTATCTCCTAAAAACATCAAATGTCTCTCGCAGGTCTGAGGTATGCTTATCTGTCGAGATGCTCTTGGTCAGCATGTCATCAATGTATACTTCCATGTTTCTTCCTATTTGTCGTGCGAAGATTCTATTGACCAGCCTTTGATATGTTGCCCCTACATTTTTTAATCTGAAGGGTATCACTGTGTAGCAGTACAGGCCTTGATCGGTTGTAAACGCTGTTTTTTCTTCATTAGCCTTGTTCATCCGGATTTAGTTATATCCTGAGTAGGTGTCCATGAAACTGAGCAATTCATGGCCTGATGTAGCATCCACCAGTTCATCTATCCTTGGGAGTGGGAAACTGTCTTTTGGGTATGCTTTATTCAAATCTGTGAAATCTACGCATATTCTCCATTGTCCATTTTTCTTTTAGACGAGGACTACATTAGCTACCCATTGAGGATAGTTGATCTCTCTAATCGACCCTACAACGAGTAGCTTTTCCATTTCCTGTTTGATTGCCTGACTTCTCTCGAGATTGAATGACCTTATCTTTTATATCACTGGTTTTACATTCGGGTCTACCGTAAGATGATGAGATATTGTTCGGGCATCTATCCCGACCATGTCTTCATGACTCCAGACGAACACATCATTGTATTCTTTAAGCAGATCAGAGAGGCTTTGTTTGAATTTTCCTTCCAGATTGGCCCCGATCTTGATCTTCTTAACTGGTTCATCATCTTTCAAGATAATTTCTTCGGCGAGTTCATTTTTGGACTCATTCGACTCTTCTCTTGGATCAAATTAGAATGGCAGTGACTCTTTGTTCTGGCTTGGCTTCGTTATGGTACATACCTGTTCACCATCATTTTTGTCGTTGTATACTGACAGGTTAGCTCTTCGGGCCATCTCTTGGGATCTCTTGACTACACCGACCCCCTGTTCGGTCGAGAACTTAATCATCAATGCATAAGTGGCTGTTACGGCCTTAGTTTTATTTAAGAATGACCGACCCAACAACGCATTATATAGCCAATTGTCTAAATCTACCACCACGAAGTCGAGCAATACAGTTCTCTAACAAGGTGCCGCCCCAATCTTGACGGGTAGCTTTACCGTCCCGAGTGACCTGACCTCAATTACTCTGAATCCTTTGAGTAGAGTATAGAAAGGCTGTAGATCCTTTTGGTCCAATCTGAGTTGATCGTAGACGGCTACATTGAGAATGTCTACCGAACTTCCATTATCTATCAAGATTCTCCTGACTTCCCGGTGACCAATCCCGGCACTTATGACCAGGGCGCTATTTGGCAGAACATCGACCCCATGTGAGTCTGCTTTTGTGAATATTATTGGGTCCCATCCTTCCTTTACCCTTTTCGGGTCTGGCTCGACCAAGTTCACGTCAAAGTTATGTCTTGCCTCTACTGCTTCTCTGAATTCCTGCGTTCACTCTAGGTTACTTCTCTCAGTGGATGGTCCTTCAAAGGTTGTTTGTTTTACTTCATTGGCCTCTGGACTAGCTCTTTGATTTCGACCAGAGCTGTGATATGTCCTGAACTCTTTCTTTGTTTCCGACTTCTCATCCCTTTTCAAGATTCCATCCTGAAGATGTCCCTCCCGAATGATGGTTTCAATGTAATCTCTGAGCTGGTAACATTTGAAAGTCTCATGACCGGTTTTCTTGTGGAATCTGTAGTATTTGGTTGTATCTCGCTTAGCAAACTGAGACTGTCGGTGTGGCTATTTTACCAGATTTTTCTCTTCCAGTATGACCAGAATTTCCTCCTGCTTTTTCCGAAGTGGGGTGTAGTTGGTGTATCTACCTTGAAATTTCTCCGTGGTCTGTTCGGTATTACGTCTGTTTCCCCTGTCCTTGTATTTTTCTTTCATGTTTCCTTTCTGTTTTCCCTTTTGATTCTGCACCTTGGACTCAGTATCCTTTTTGGGTTTTCCTTCATGCATATAGCATCCTCCCATGGCTAATTCTTCTTCTTCGGCTAGTGCATATCCTCTTGTCATATCCATCATATCCATCATATCTGGTTAGACAGACTCTTCTTAAGTCAAAAGATAACCGTCCATTCTGTAGATTGTTGATGAATGCAACAATTATCGCTTCATCATTTGCACTGCCGATTTCTGATACCGCTTGACCGAACCTCCCCAGGTATTTCTTCAACGAT
Source organism: Dipteronia dyeriana (assembly GCA_032871835.1). Lineage (NCBI taxonomy): Eukaryota > Viridiplantae > Streptophyta > Magnoliopsida > Sapindales > Sapindaceae > Dipteronia > Dipteronia dyeriana. The sequence continues at coordinate 7,709,400 of CM065299.1, read as the reverse complement.
TCATCTTTTCCTTGTTTTATCGGAGAAAGGTAAGCCACTGATTTTTTCCTATGAACATTGCTCAGAAATTGCCTTGAAAAATTCCTACTTAGTTCACTGAAGCTTCCGATGCTTGCTGGGGGCAATCTCCCGAACCATCTTGAGCCCGTGTCTCCTAGAGTTTGTGGAAAGTTGAGGCATAACAAGGGATCACTGTGGGCATACTGGTCCATAGCACTTTTATAGCGCCTCACATGTTCTTTAGGGTCTGTATCCTTCTTGAACTGCTCCACGTGCGGCATCCTGAACCTTTCTAGGAATGAAGTTCGTAAGTTTTCCCTAGTGAATGGATTGTTAGAATCTTCGTCAGATAAATCGTTGTACTCATAACGTCTGACCAGTGCGTCTATTTGACGCCTGTTGTTTTCGACTTCTCGAGTTAGGCTCTGAATTACGACATCTCTGTCTCCCACCGGACTTCCATGATGGTTAAACCATTAGGTTATTGTCATTCCTCTTTCTGGCTCTTTACTTTGATACCGAGTTTCACAGGTTGATTCTTCCAGGCGTATGGTTCCGTGATGACGCTTACGATGGTACCGATCGCTATCTTCTGATGACAACCGATCCCTGTGCCGGTCATGTTTACTGTGTTTTACACGGACTGTCTGATCATGGTTCTGCTTCTGGCATGGTCGTTTCTCTTCAAGTGTTTCAAGTCCAGCCTGATTAATTGGAGCAGAGTTCCTTCTGGCTTCCGGTGCATTTAGTTCTGGCCCCACTACAAACGAATGAAGCCTTACAGGTGGGAGGTTAGGAGGTTGCGCTTCTTCTGTAACCAGTAGATCAACTCCTTCCTTTGCTGTTTCTGCAACTAACTATTGCAGCACCTCGCGGAAGCGTCGTGTTAGGTCTTCGCTGGTCGGAGGGATTTGTTTAATCCTTGCCAGGGATGTTGGTTGGTTGGTTGGTTGGTTGGTTGGTTGCAGCGAGATCTCGTGAACTACTGCCAATATGGACATTATCTGGAGATCTTTGGACATATCCAGGACTGATTCTGATTCCCGCCATTACTTTTAATTAAATCGAAGGTTCAACCCCTCATTCTAGTGCCAATCGTTGACGTCGATTTCTGGATGTATGGAAAAAGTCAACAAGAATTGGATTTAAGCTGTGATTTCAAAGAGAGAGAGAAGGAGAAAGTAATCGGACGTAAGTTTTACGTGGTAAAACTCCGATGACCAAAGAAACGTCTACTGGTAGCTGAATAATCAACCAAACCAAATTCCACTATTGAAAAGATTTGCAATCCTCGATCTCTCTTGTTCTCTCTGTATTTTTCTATATTCTCTGTATGTCTTTTGTAACGAGATTATGGGTCTATTTATATGTTCATAGAACCATAATCCTCTTTGTACAAGTAATACAAAATCTTTGTATTTAACTATGATTGGTTACTTGTTTGAAGTAGTCTGTCTTCTTTCCTATTTCGGAGACTTGTATTGAGATCGAATGAGACTCTACTGATTCAGTCTAGTTAGAACTTAATTCCTTACAAGAGCGTAGTCTTTTTGAAGAAATAAAATTGTTGTCTGATTTAGAACCTTTTCTGTTTGGTATTCTATTCTTCTTGGAATTCCTCTTTGATATGGATATCTTCGTGTATTTTAACGACTGGACTCGTGTGAGCTACGTGCTGGGCTTTTTATTCGGTTTTCTTCATGTTTGTCCCGAGTAAAACACGATATTAGCTGGTCCCGAATGACGTCATCTGATCTCGAGTAGAAAATGTCATCAACTAGCCCCGAACATCTTTAACTGACTCTGAGTAGTATATGACGTCAGTTGACCCAGAGTAGGTTTTGTTCAATACTTGTTTACTCGGGCTTCTCTTCTTTGGTGATGTCTTGTAGGATATTTTCTAAATGCCTATTCGGATGTCCACCTGACAATTTTATCCTCTTTGTCAATGACGTTTACGTCTGATAAAATTTACATACGACAAACACAATCTCAATAAATTCATCTACTCATCATCAACACAATCTCAAAAAACAACATTTTTTGAAATTGTCTCACTAACAACCACAACTTCAACATCATCAAACACAATATATCTAATTAATGGTTAAAAAAATCATGGAATTAGAGGAGATGAAGACTAAAGATTAGAACAAGATGAAGAGAAGTGAGGATGACAGATAGATGTGGGGAAGAAGACGAAGAGATAGAGCAATTTGAAGTAGAGATCGAAACAGAGAGTTAAGAGAAGATGAAGGGAGGCAGTAGAGTAACGAAGAGGAGAAAAATAATGAAATAAAGTTAGGGTTTTAGGCATTATATATATATAGGGAATTGCAGGAAATGATCTAAAAATTTATTGAGTTATTGTTTTTAGCCAAAACTTTATTTTTGTTTATAATTAGCATCTTTAACCATGAACTTCCAAATATGCCCTCAATTTTGTTTTATGTGTCCCAATTTTTCCCACCCAAAGTTTTAACTTATCAGTGCTTCACCTTTAATTTTTTTGAAATCCTGATTTTACTTATCATGCTCTCTCTCTCTCTCTCTTTGTTTATTCTCTATTTTTTTTGCTTCTTCTCTTTCAAACTGTGATCTCTCTGAAAACCGGTTTTCTTCTTCTCTCTGAAACCGTGTTCTCTTTTGCTTCTTCTCTCTGGAACCATGTTCTGTCTCTCTGAAAAAAACGAGCTTCTTCTGTCTGAAAACCGAGCCTGCAAATCGGGTTTGAAACTCGTGGGTCTTCGACTCTTCAGGTAAATCGTGTTTCTGAACTGATTTCGATCACCACATTCTTGAAGGTAGATTCAGATCTGAAACTTAGCATTCAGCTTTGTCTTGAAGTAGCTGACGGTATGTATCCCTTTCCCACTTGTTTTTTACAAGAATGAATAAGTTTAATTTGAAGAAATATAGGATGGTTTCGATTTTGAGTGAAACTCATTTACTGTCAATTTTTGTTCCCAGGTTACATGATAGACCATTTAAATGTTACATGCCAGTTCAATTTAATGTTACATGTCAGTTTATTTGTAAGTTATGTGTCTGTAATTTCGATTTGGAGTGAAAACCAACTATTGTAAGTTTTTGTACCCAAGTTACATGGCAGTATTTTTTAAAGTTATATGCTAGGTTATTTTTCGTACCCAAGTTACATGTTAGGTTATTTTTTAAGTTACATGCTAGGTTATTTTTGAAGTTACATGCCACGTTAATTTTGAAGTTACATGCTAGGTTATTTATTATGTTACATGCTAGGTTAATTTTGAAGTTACATGCTCGGTTAATTTTTAAGTTACATGCTAGGCTATTTTTTAAGTCACATGCTTGGTTATTTATGAAGTTACATGGTCTGTTATTTATGAAATTAGATGCTAGGTGATTTGTGAAGTTACATTCCGTCCAAGTCCTATTTTGTTACATGTAAATTCATTTTAAAGTTACATGTGAAATACTTTAAATGTCAATTACTTGACTTGAAAGAATATGGATGAAACAAAATTGGTCATCCATCGTGGTGGAAGTTGGGTGGGTAATTGTTACGAGGGTGGTATGACAAAGTGGGTCAATGTTCCTAGATGAGTAAGTTATGATGGCTTGGTGAAGTTGGTAGAAGATGTTGCCAAAGTTGATGTTGCTAGGTACAACTTACAATTATGGTCATTGGCGTTTACAGTTAGTGGTACTGCTCGTCTGAGAATTGAGAATGACAATGATGTGTCATGTATGATGAATGTAGATAAGCTATTACCTGAGGTTTTTATCTCTGTTTCTGCAAAGGAAACAACAAATTGTGTGCAAGATGACAACGTATGTAACCTACCTACTTCACAACCCGTGTATGGCGGGTTTCTTCGGTAACTGGCAGGATGTGGGTCCATTCCAATTGTAGACCCAAGTGTATGTAACGATGAAACATTGACGATGAAGAGAACAATCAGTGGCCGGACACCGATAACAGTGATGATAGCTCGATACCTTACGTTGACAGAGGTAGTCATAAAGATGAAGATTAGCATGATGAAGTGGGTTGTGGTTCTGGAAGTGTTGGAGGATATGGATGTGCTAGTCCATCGGGTTTTGCTACATTTAGCGGTGTTTACTTTCGAGAGGATGGTTTGGGTGACGATGTTGATCAAACTTCTGAACATGCTTCCCTACGAGCTTGGATTATTCCTGGAGCAGAAAGGTATTCTTTTGAACCCATTAGCACGGAGGAAGCTTGTTCAGATGATGGCCGATTATACAAGGGTAGAATATTTCAATGCAAGAAAGATTTGAAGCGAACATTGAATAAGTATGCATTGAAGAAGGGATTTGAAGTCCGGATTTAAAGGTCTAGCAAGACACGTTATGAGGCTGGATGTAAGGATGACGGGTGTGAACTTCATTTACATGGAATTAAGATGCAAAAAAAAAAGAATATTGAGTGGTTCGAATGTTCGTAAAAGATCATACGTGCAATATCGATGGTTTCCATGCACGTCTTCGACAAGCAAATTCCTGGACTATCGGTGAACTATTAGCACCAAAGTTGCAAGTGCATGGACACTCTCTAAAACCCAAAGATATCATTGTTGAAATGCAAGTGGAACATGGACTACATTTGTTGTATTCAAAGGCTTGGAGGGCAAATGATCATGCAGAGGCATCTGTTTTTGATCCTCCCGAAGAATCATTCAAACTGTTGCCTGCTTATTGTCATCGATTGGAAGAAGTAAATCCAGGGACTATTACGACGTTGAAAAAAATATATTACAAATCAGTTTGAATATATGTTCATCGCTCATGCCGCATCACTTCATGGATTTCGTACCGTGATTCGACCAGTTATTGCCATTGACAGTACTCATTTGAAGGGTAAATTTTCTAGTATTATGTTTGTACCTATATGTTTAGATGCAAACAACCAGGTTTTCCTTTAGCATATGGCTTTGGCGACGTTGAAGATGAAATATCATGGACATGGTTTTTAAATGGGCTAAAAAATGCTATTGGTAGTCCTGAGGGTTGTATGATCATATCTGACCACCACCTCGGTATCAAGGTTGCAATAGAGAAAGTGTACCCTAACGTACCACATGGATATTGTGTGTTTCACATGGCTCAAAACATTAAAAAAGATTATAAAAGGAAAGATGTGAGCCTTCTTTTCAAACAAGCATGGAAGTCATACCGAAAATCTGAATTCAAGGAAGGGATGTTGGAGATGATGAAGGTTAATAGGGTAGCATTCGAAGAGTTAATGAATGTTGGTCCCGACAGGTGGTCTCGTGCTTACTCTCTTGTTAGGCGTTATAGGTTGATGACCTCTAGCATTGACGAGTCGATGAATTCATGTTTGGTACATGCTCGCCAAATGCCAATAACAACCATGATTGAGTTACATGCTCCAGAAATGGTTTTATAAGCGTCAGACCAATGCTGAAAAAACTCGGACACAATTGATTCCATGGGCCACTGAATTTATAAAAGAAAGAAACATTGATTCAGAAAAGTACATGGTTTTTCCAATTGATTATGTTAACTTCAATGTTAAGGATGGAAATAAAGATGGTTTGGTGAACCTTTTTGAAAAGACTTATAGATGTGCAGAATTTGAAGTTGATAAACTCCCATGTCGACATGCATTAGCTACAATAAGGTTAATATCCTTTTCTTCAACTGTAATTTACCTTCTTACCTATGTAGATTCAATTAATTACTCATAATCTTTTCCTTTGTAGGTATGTGAAGAAACCTTTACTCGATTATTGTGGGGATTGCTATAAAACCACAAGTTAGGTTGAAGCATATGCATGGACCATTTTCCCTGTTGAGCATCCTAATGATTGGAATATTCCTGAAGATGTGCGATCAAAGGTTGTTCTTCTGCCTCCTTTTCGTGTGCAAGCTGGAAGACCAAGAAAGAAGAGATTTAAATCTGCCGGAGAACATCGTAATGGAAAGACCAGAAATTGTACTATTTGTAAGAAATCGGGTCACAACCGATAAAATTGTAGGAATGCATAACCATGTCAGGCTCCGCCACCATGCCCATCAGCATCATCTGCAACATCAGCAATATCGTAGCGACCACGTAGACCTTATATGTGTAGGAAGTGTGAAAATGAAGGCCACAATTCACGAAAGTGTCCATTGGTGCTGAAAGAAGTTGGTACATCCTAGATTTTACTGTATCAGTAATGATGTTGTAATTATAATATGCATGGGGGAAATACTTTTTTATGTAATATAGACTTTATGAAGTTCTAATTGAATTTGACAGTTGAAATACAATGACTCCAGTAATGTTAAATATTAGAAGTTACATGCCAGTGTAAAACCAAGTTACATGCTAGTGCAAAACCAAATTACAAGCTAGTGCAAAACCAAGTTACATGATAGTTGGAAATGAAGTTACATGCTAGTGCAAAATGAAGCTACATGCTAGTACAAAACCAAGTTACATCCTTGTTCATAAATAATTTCATTTCAGAATACTCCAGTAATGTTACATGTTAGAAGTTACATGCTAGTTAGAAATGAAGTTACATGCTAGTTAGAAATGAAGTTACATGCTAGTGCATAATTTTGTATCAGAATAGAACTCCAGTAATGTTGCATTTTAGAAGTTACATGATAGTGCAAAATGAAGTTACATCCTCGTTCATAAATAATTTCATTTCAGAATACTCCAGTAATGTTACATGTTAGAAGTTACATACTAATTGGAAATGAAGTTACATGGTAGTGCAAAATGAAGTTACATGCTAGTGCATAATTTTGTATCAGAATAGAACTCTACTAATGTTGCATTTTAGAAGTTATATGACAGTGCAAAATGAAGTTACATGGTAGTTTAAACATAATTTAATTTCATAATAGAACTGCAGTAATGTTGTATGTTGGAAGTTACATGCCAGTATAAAATAAAGTTACATGCCAGTGTAAAAAAAAGTTACATCCTTGTTCATTAACAAATTCATTTCAGAATGGGACTCCAGTACAAATCATGTTAAAAGTTGCATCCCAGTTAATAATAAAAAACAATTTTATTCGTAAAGTTCCAGTAGTGTACATCGTCAGTCAAGAAACCTATGAATCCGACGGTGCACTGTTAGCATAAATTTCTAGTGCCATTTCCTCCCTAAACCCGGGGATGTTTTTGGTTTCCCACCCCCAAAAATATTTACGACACATCAACATGTCTGCATATCGGCATGTGAAGACACCACAACTATCGATGTCTAGTTGTGCTGGTAGCTTCTTTGGAATTGATTGTTCAACAACAAACATCATCCCATCAGATGCTATGCCTATTTTGTCAAAATATTCGGATGCTTACAAAATTGCTGGAATTAGACGCAAGAGTGGGGTGATTTGCGTTACACGTTTCTCAATATTGGTTGTCTTGTGCAGTGGATCATAAATACAGACACAACATTTTTCCAAATCAACATCACACAATATCCAATGTTCTGCTGGATCACCAACAGCACACGGAACCAACAACTGTAAAAAAGAAGTAACAAATTACGATTAACAAGTTACATGATAGAAAGTTCAAGTTACATGCTACTATGAAACAATGTTACATGCTAGTACAAAACTAAGTTATATGCTAGTTCAAAACATAGTTACATGCTAGAACAAAACCAAATCTGGTTTTCAAAGATGAGTAACCTTACATGTTTAACAGTGGACCAAGCAGTTTCCCACCAAGGTTTGTCTCCAGCAGCATACAATATCCAATCTGTCGGACATTTATATTTTAGTGCATCAAATTCACAACTCAATGGTGCAACCTCTGATGATTGGAATTTTTTTCCATTCCTCTGATAACTTTACCTACAAAGTATAAGTTTGTTAGGAACATATGTATGTCTTTACGTCAACCAAACAATTAAAAAAGAAAGAAGGTTTTCTTACAAAGAATTCTGAACATAGCACCGCTACATCTGATTTGTAATCTTCCGGTTTCAGTTATCATTGCATACATAGTAGACTCATAGATGCGTCAATATGCTAGTTCAAAATGAAGTAAAATTAAATTGAGAATTTTTCAATATACTACATCAATATTTATATAAATATGCAATTGTAACCAATCTCACTGGATAACCAACAAGTTGTAGATCCCAACTCGATAAAAAATTCCTTAGTTATGAAGTAGTCGGATCTGACGTTCAACCTGTGAAGAAAAGTACAAATTTTTCACTTACAAGTTATTAATAACAATATATTTTATGAAAACAAGGAACAACGAACATGTTACAAAATCTTATAATGTCACTGTGTTGCTTTTCTTAAAACATGCATACTTTGCTTTCAATTTTTTTTCTCTCCCGCAGCCGCTTGGAATGGGTCATTATATGGTGAAGTCATATAGCGAGATTTAATCTTCAATCGCTGTTCCCGTTCATTCTGCATAACCAGGTACTCTCGCGTAGTTGCATCGTCTATTGTTTTGTCAACTACCAACGGGGAAGGGGCCTGCACCTTTAATCCCTTCTGCATCAAAATGTTTTGGACCAAAAGCTCAAGGCCCTCACCATCGGTTTCATCATCCTCAAAAATCCCCTTTTCTTGGGCATGATCCGACCCAAGAACCTCTATTCTAAGGGCTGCATCACCCCCTCAACCCGAGCATCTCCTTTACCATCCCCCGCATCAGAAGTAACCTCACCCCTACCATGGCTACCATTACCCTCAGCATTAGGACTGCCCACGTTTTCCTCTTGCACTTCGTGAGAATTCTCTGGTCTACGTGATTCAAAATATTGATAAACTGGCGCTGAGTAGTTAGGGTTGAACCGATGTGGCTCAGAATGAGGCATCCTATCAGGGGTAGTCTGTGTTTTTTCTAATATAAAAAAGAGCACAAATTAAAGTTGCATGTCAGTAAGTTCAAGTTACATTCTAGTACAATACAAACTTACATGTCAGTACAAAACGAAGTTACATGCAAATACAAAACCAAGTTACATACTAGAACAAAACCAAGTTACATGCTAGTACAAAACCAAGTTACATGATAGTACAAAACTAAGTAACATGGTACTACAAAACTTATTAAGTTACATGCTAGTACAAAACCAAGTTACATGCTAGTACAAAACCAAGTTACTTGCTAATACAAAACAAAGTTACATGCTAGAACAAAACCAACTAGAACAAAACCAAGTTACATGCTAGTACAAAACTAAGTAACATGGTACTACAAAACTTACTAACTTACATACTAATACAAAACCAAGTTACATGCTAGTACAAAACCAAGTTACATGCTAGAACAAAACCAAGTTACATGCTAGAACAAAACCAAGTTACATGCTAGTACAAAACCAAGTTACATGCTGGTACAAAACCAAGTTCCATGCTAGAACAAAACCAAGTTACATGCTGGTACAAAACCAAGTTACATGCTGGTACAAAACCAAGGTAGGGAATTGAAAACCAAGTTACATGCCAGTAAGTTGAAGTTACCTGATGACATGTCTAAATAAGATCATCCAACCTTTTGTCCACCCGGTCAAGCCGTTTGTTTAGGCGCCTCTCCATTGCCGAAACCTCCTTATATATCTCCTTCTTAACAATGTCTTCAAAGCCCTTTGACATTGCATTCATTAGTTCCATTATTGTTCTCGAAGAGTCTGTCGAGTCATCACCCACCTAAAGTGTACAAAGAAAAAAAAGCTTGAGTATCGGTTTCTAGTTTACTTAACGAAATGATTTTATCGGCTAGTAATCAAATTACCGATGACATGACTGGAGATGTACGCGTCCTTTTTGTTCTTCCTCATCTTTTTTCTTTCTGAGGAGACATCTTCCTCTTCATATGTTTAGGTCGTGATTGACCTCCATCATTAGCATCATCATCATCATCAGCATCATCAGCATCATTAGCATCATCATTAGCATCATCATTAGGCCATTGCTCACAATCATCATAATTGAGTGGAACAAACTGTGGACCTTCAGACAAATTCGTGTCCACACCAACCAAGTAAGTCTTTATCTTCTCATCGTCAGTTGGATTTAATACCTCTAACACAACATGCTGTATATTTAACAGAAGTGTCATGATTGTTTTAAGTACTAATATAAAGAAAACTGAATTTTAGGTTAGGAAAGAAAAAAACATACCTTTCTCTCCTTCACTTATTGTTCATACTTTGCAAATTTAGAAAAGAAATTGTAAGGCCTCTTAAAAATACTCCAGTTCTTCAAACGGGGATGGCTGTGACATAATTTGTTCCTCACCAATTCAACTAATGAGTTGCAGGCTTCCATCGCCTAGAACTGGCATTTCATAAAATTTTAACAATTTAACTACACGAGTTCTAATAATGTTACATACTACAAGTTACATGCCAGTTCAGAATGAAGTTACATGCTAGTTGAAAATGAAGTTACAAGCTAGTTCATTTAATCACAAAATATAAAGACTAATCCAATGCACAATTCCAGTAATATTAAATGCTACAAGTTACATGCCAGTGCAAAATGAAGTTACATGTTAGTTAATAATGAAGTTACATGACAGTCCATATCTACAATTTGAACAAAATTATTAACAATTGAACTTCAAAAATAAAATTATGGACAAATGCTTAAAAATAAGATTTGAAAGCTCACCAATACTGCCAAAGGGAAGCCGTATAAGTTATAGTGTGCCACGACCTTCCTTGATGCATTTACAGACCGGAAACCTTGCCGTAGGTAGTGTATTGTCATCATATACACATAACTTCCCCATGGAAAAGAATTGAAGGATTCTACATCCTCCACCAATGCAAACATCCATAATGACACTTTCCTCCTCAAATCTTGTCAAAACAAAACATTATTGGCAATCAATACCAGGGCCATCTTCAAACCATCATTTGGTTGTTCAAATTGACCACCCATAAACTTTTTCCATACATGTTTCAGTTGCACATTCTCGTCCCCCCCCCCCCCCGAAATATCTATCGTGGATCCCACAAGAAATGACATGATAAGTTTTCAAAAAAATGTTAGACATCACCCCAAATTTTAGGCCTATGACCAAACAAAATTCTCTTTTCGTGAATTTGGTCACTTTACCACCTACTAAGAAGTGGAATTCATCCTCACGGGTCACTCCAGGTATACATATCTGCCTTAACAACAAGTTATGCATTACGCCCGTCGAAAAAGTCACTTCTTTCGGGATGGCAAGTAGGTGCCCGAAGCATGTCTTCCGTAACGCACCCAACTGTTTTACTTGTTTAAGAACCTTAGCAAGCTTCGGCAGCCAATTCAAATTGCTGTATAAATTTATGGTGGATTTTTTTAACCATAAATTCCTCGGTTTGATCAGAAAATCCTCTAAATTCACATTCTCCATCTATAAAATCACAAAAATAAAAAATTTCATTATATTTTATTATATAATTATTAATTACTCGGTTTTTGTTTTTGTATTATTCTAATCATAACAGTAATCTATGTATTCTGAAGTTGAACAATATCTATATATATCAAAGCATTGGAAAAAAGTGACATACAAATTTGACACACAATTTTTGGTCAAACGATACCAAGCATTGTAACTGACATAAAATTCAAAATTTCTTTGCTCAAAATCAATATCAAAATCACCCCAAAGAAACATATGAAAATTATAGTTTCAAAACAATAAATATCAATCATCATCAACTCTCCATTAATTCATTTTAATTTATAAGTACCAAAATTTCTCAAACAAACAAATTCTAGAAATTGGAATCGACAAAACAGAAGAAGAAACACACAGAAATTACCTCAGTCAAGATCCTTCCCAGATGAAGAAAAAGATTGCGATGACGAAGAAGAACAAGATTCGGGTAGCAGATTTCAAGAAACTGGTCAGCTGAAGAAAAAGCTTGTGACGACGACGAGAGGGAGCCACGACGATGAGGAGCGGCACCGACAGTGACATGCTACGGTGACTGGGACTGGCAGCGACGACGACTCGGAGAGTCAACGATGGCGACAGAGCACGCCAATAAGAGCGACGACGACAGTTCCTTTCTCTCTCTTTCATTTTTTTACTTCATGTAACCCTAATGTTTTTTACTTGATGTAAGAAAAGTTAAACTTTTAGAATTGTATTTTTCACCGCCCATTTCAAATCTAAGGGTAATAATGTCCAAAAGTGGTCAATATTGATAAAAACAATAAAAATTATAATGGTGGCTAAAAACAATAACTCAATAAATTTTTAGGTTACTTATGAATTCACCCATATATATATACTGTCATTTTTCTATCAGTGCGTACTGATGAAATTATATAAGGAGATTGAATTTGAGTCACTCATTTATAAAAGAGTTTTGACAAGTGGATACATGCCAATGTAAAGTATGTAAAATGAGTGACTCACATTCAATGTCCTTATATAATTACATCAGTGCACACTGACTTGAAAATTTCCGATATATATATATATATATATATATATATATATATATATATATATATATGTATATATATGAAGAAATACCCCTTTTTAGTCAAAAAATAATGTGGTTTATTGTTCTTACCCAACATTAGTATTTTTATTGTTTTTACCCAATAATTGGCCGTGAAGATCTAAATACCCCTCATTATTTTCTTTACATCTCCTCTCTCCTTTAATCAAAATCATTTTTATCTTTGTTCTCTCTCTTCCTTCTTTCTCTCTTCAATCTCTTCTTTCACTCTCTCTTTCTCTCACGCCTTTCTCCTCTCTCCACCACAAAATTATTTTACAACCAGATCTCCTCTCCAAATCGGCTCTCTCACGCCTCTCTCCTCTTTAATATAAACATATTTTTTGTTCCTCTTCTCTCTTATTTGGTTTGCAGATCTGGGTTGTGAAGATTAAATTCAAATTTGAGTTTTAGATGTTGATTTTAAGGGTGGTTGTGGTTGTGGTTGTGATTGTGCTTAAGTTTGGGTATTTTTGTTTAAATTATTTTCAGATTTCGTTTTGTTTGAAAATATTTCCAGATCTTAAAAATTTCTATGTTTTTTTTTTAATTTTGAAAATTTTCCAGATTATGTTTTGAGTGTTAGATGTTTATTTTAATGGTGGTTTTGGTTGTGTTTAAGTTTGGGTATTGTTTGTTTAAATTTTTTCCAATTTTTGTTTTGTTAAAAAAAAATTCCAGACCTTAAAATTTGCTAGGTTTTTTTATTTTGAAAATTTTCCAGATTATGTTTGTTAATTTTTTTTTTCCATATTTGATTTGATTTAAAGAAAAATTTTAGGTTTTTTTATTTTGATTTTTTTTCAGATTATGTTTGTAATTTTTTTTTTCTAGATTTGATTTTGTTTAAAGAAAAATTCCAGGTATTTCTAATTTTGAAAAATTCCCAGATTATATTTATTACTTTTTTTTCCAGATTATGTTTCTTTAAAAAAAATCCAGATTTTGTTTCATTCAATCAAAAACTCCTTCATAAAAAAAAAACTTTTACTAGAGATCATTTGTTTCAAAGTTTTTTTAATTTTTTTTTGTATGAGAAAATCTGGAAAATTTCCAAATTTATTCAAATCTGGAATTTTTTCCAGATTTCTTTAAACACACCAGACCACCTATTGAAAACATCTAACCACCAATTAAACACACCACTGTAACCTAATTAAACATACCAGTGCAGACTAACTAAACACACCATGTGTAAATCAATTAAACACACCACGACAACCCAATTAATCACACCATGACAGATTAATTAAGTACACAATGGCAACTCAATTAAACACATAAAGACAACTCAATTAAACACATAAGGACAGACTAATTAAACACAATAGGACAACTCAATTAAACACATCACGGAAAATGAATTAAACACATGGAAAACACCAAATCAAACACACCAAGTCTAACACAAGTAAACACACCAGGGAAGAAGAAGAAGAATACCAGAGGTCTGGGAAGAAGAAGAAAAAGAAAAAAATAGAGAAAAAAAGTTGTTTTCAAAGAAAAAAAATAGAGATTTTTTTATATAATAAGGGTAATTTTGTTAAAATAGTGGATATTTTGGTAGAAACAATAAAAATGTTAATCTTGGATAAAAACAATAAACCCATTAATTTTTTGGTTTGTTTGAAAGTTCTCCGTATATATATATATAATGGTTTTGCTAATATTAGATAAAGGAGCTTAATTCACTGTGGAGAGAATATATTGGATCTAAAGCCAACCCCTTTTAATAATTATTTGTTATTTGAGTTATCCCCAGAATATGGAAGCGTCTCTTTATATAGTGAGTAAAGTAATCGCCCTTCTTGAAGCTGCATATTTGGATTCGTTCATTAGAATTTAGAAAGAGTGAAAAGAGACGGTGACAGAAAAAAAGTTACAGAACAAAAAAAAGAAAAAGAAAAAGAAAAAACTAAGTATACTATACCCTTGGATAATATGCCACAAATGTGATGCACGTTTAAGGATCAAAACCAAATAGCCTTAAAATTAGTAGAGTATTCAAATTTGTTATTAATGGTAAATTTATGTATATTTTTATAATTTTATTTTAATAAAATATGAGTATGTTAATAAGTTTTATGAATGTCAATATCGGTATCATATATTTAAATAGCATATAAATTGTGGATCCGATAAAAATAACATTATATATATAGAATATTAAATAAAAGAGCTTAAATCAATGTGGAGAACATATATTGGATCTAATGCCAACCCCTTTTAATAATTATTTGCTATTTGTGTTATAATTATTGAGTTGTTTCCGCTATCATTAGATTCAAAAGATATTTGGAAAGAATTAACAATCCAATATTGATTATGATGCAAAACTTTAGACATTCTAATTGATCACATGATAAGAGAATTTTAGAAAGATATTGGTTCCTCAGGAATATGGAAGTGTCTATTTATGTAGTGAATAACGTAATCTCCCTTGAATGCTACATAATTGGTTTACGTTCATTAGAATTTCGAAAGAGTAAAAAGAGATAGCGACAGCAAAAAATTTAACAGACAAAAGAAAAAGAAAAAGAAAAAACAGAGTATAATATACCCTTGGATAATATGCCATAAATGTGATGCACGTTTAATACCCACTAGTTCAGTGTATAATTATTCAAGTTAAAAACAAAGTATTGATGCTGTCAATCAAAACAAAGTATTCTAGTTTGTTACGTTTTGACTCGTATTTTCAAATGAATCTAATTGAATCAAACAAGACTCAACTGATGTGGAGTATCTTGGAAACGTAGGAAACGTTGGAAACGTTTAGAAGTTGGAATGGTGTTGTTTGAGGGAGGCTGAAGATCAGAAGAACTGAAGAAATGAAGAACGCGGTGCATTCCAGGTGACTTGCAAAGGATCAGGAAACGGGCGCGCAACTGTGACCTAAATCGTAGTCAATCATGAACATGCGTGAAACGGGAAATCTCCGGCGGAAAAGGAAAGTGTTCAGAAAAAGAATTTCTTCTAAACAAGAAGACTTGTTATAAATAGGAAATAGTATTTATATGGAATAAGTAATTCTTGCACGTTTAGCAATAGAATTTTCTTTTATCTTAAACTCCCTTTAACTAGTATAAATAGAACTTTGTATCTAGGTTATTTTGTGCGGAGCAAAAAGAACACTATGTAACATCAAAGAGAGTGGGTGAGATCCGGAAGAGACCCATGGGAATATCCAGAGAGGGATTTAAGGGAATATCAGTGGATCAAGTTAGAGATCCGTTAGTGATATTCAGAGGAGACCTAGAGGATATTGGAGGGGTTCTTGGTGAGGATATTGTGAGCGTTGTGAGCATGGTTTGTGTTTTGGGTGTGAGAGAGAATCCTAAAATATATATGGTTGTAATAATTTATCATATAGTGGAACTTTCTCTGTCGTCCTGATGACCCGTTGTTTTTTACTAATTTGGTTTCCACGTATATCTTGTGTTGTGATTGGTTTATTTTCTCTCAATTATTTTTCTGCTTTAGACGTTATTAATTTTTATGATTTATGAGCTTATATTAGGCACAATGATTCCGCGATCATCGGTTCAAAATCCCTAACAATTGGTATCAAACCCTTGATCGACGATGACAGTTTCAAGTTTTTACGGGATGTCGTATGGAGGACTTGGTAGCCTATGGTTTGGCGATAACATTTTTTGAAGTCTTTACGGGAGATCGTAAGGAGTACTTGGTGGTATTGGGATGATAGTTCATGGTTGCTTAGTATGGTTTAGCAAAGGAGATACTTCTTAAAAGCGGTTTCGAACTCAGTAGGGTTTGATGAAAAGAAGAATAGAGATGAATGAGATTTGTTTTTTGACTTGTAGTGGCAGATACAAGTCATAGAGATCCAATCTGGGTTACACAAGACATTAATTGAATATTAAAAAAAAATTGAACGCTCGAAGTCTCTGGTGGTGGTGTGGGGCTTATCCGGAAAAGCACCTCTGGTTCTAGTGGCAAGTCTTTCACTAGGTCTGTGATGCAAGGACGAAAGGTCTTTCATAGGGTTGGGTGATGTAAGGACATGCTTATCCTTTTGGCAGTTTTCCCCACTGGCCATGGAAGAGGATATGTTGCTGTTAGTGGTCCATAATTGTGCACAAGACATTGGTCAAAAAGTGATGCAAGGTGTATGGTGGACAATGATGTCAATGACTGACAAACTCTTAGGTAATCTGATGTGAGGAGTTGCACCACAATTTCAGCAAGTTATTTAAACATGGTGTCGGAACAACGAACACAAAGCAAAAGGAAAAAGAAAAATCTTGTGATGGTTTATTCCTAAGTGGTTATACCTTGTGGTGGGGTATGTTGATTCTCAGTATGGAGAGTCGTGGTTGTGGACAAAGGTCTTGAGAATTCAAGCCAAAATAGAGAATTGTTAGGTTTTGTCTTGTATTCTCAAGTGAACCCAATTGAACAAAACAAGACTCAACTAATGTGGAGCTTCCTGGAGACGTGAGAAACGTTTGGAAGTTGGAATGGTGTTGTTTGAGGGGGCTTGAAGACCAAAAGAAATAAAGAAACGAAGAACGTGGTGCATTCCAGGTGACTTGCAAAGGTTTAGGAAGCGGGTGCGCAACCGTGACCCGAATCATAGTCAATCATAAGCATGCATGAAACAGGAAATCTTAGGTGGAAAATGAAAGTGTTCTTTTGGGAAGTTCTTGTGTTTGAAGAAAAAAAGATTTCTTCTAAACAATAAGACTTGTCATAAATAGAAAATAGTATTTATATGGAACAATTAATTCTTGTACGTTTATGAGTAGGATTTCCTTTTATCTTAAACTCTCTGTTACTAAAATAAATAGAACCTTGTATCTAGGTTATTTTGTGTGGAGTTAAAAGAACACCATGTAACATCAGAGAGAGTGGGTGAGATCTGGGAGAGACCCATGGGAATATCCAGGGAGGGATTTAAGAGAATATCAGCGGATCAACTTAGAGATCCATGGGTGATATTCAAAGGAGACCTATGAGATATTGGGGGTTCTTGGTGAGGATGTGAGCGTTGTGAGCATGGTTTGGGGGTTTGGGTGTGAGAGGAGATCCTGAATATATATGGTTGTAATAATTTATCATATAGTAGAACTTTCTCTATCGTCCTGACGGTCCGTGATTTTTTACCCGATTTGGGTTTTCCACGTATATCTTGTGTTGTGATAGGTTTATTTTCTCTTATCTACTTTTCTGCTTTATACGTTATTAATTGCTATGAGTAATGACCGTATATTAGACACGACGATTCCGCAATCATCGGTTCAAAATCATCAAAATAGTTAATAATGCATAAGCATGAAAGTGTGTCTGAATTTCCTAAATCCATAATAGCACAATAGTTTGAAAAGAACAATAAGAAGTTTTCTACTCTCTTCTCACTTTACCCAGATTGCCTAATGGGGAGACAGTTCCGTAACATATGTGAATGAGAATGGGGACCTTCTATAAATAATGTAACTTACTAGAATCCTAACCCATAGAGGATTCTTAACTCTAATGAGATAGCTAGTCTCAAAAGGAATATTAGACCCACATATATACAATAACCCATACTATATCCTACATGTATATAATATAGCTAAACTGCATCAAACCCAATAAATATTGATCACAGTGAAATGAGCTCTATCCGGTGAACGTTCTATTACTTAAACAAGACTATGATCTGTCTTGGAATGTTTACCTAACTGTTAAATTTCTACACATGATTGCAAGTTGGTGGCACAGAGAAAATGGCTTCATCATTTGGGGACAATCCTCGAAACATAAGTAGGAGAAAGGAAATAATGTTTTTGCAAGATATAATTGTGTCCTCCACACAATTGCAATGAATCCAAATCAAAGCTTCATGAGTATCACCACATCCTAGAAATCATTGTTAGTACCCTAAAATCTCATTTTGTAGTCTCCCATTTTATGGTAAAAATCTACTTTACAAAAAAGTTGACTCTTATGATCATAACATGAGCAAACAACATGTTAAACAGTTGAGCAACAAGACTTTGTGTTAAAAGAACATGTTTATTCAGCCTAATAATGACCAACATGCTTATTTGGTACTTCAAGATGACAGGTTGCATGTAAATTAATAGTATGTTTGATAGGGAGGAAATAAAATAGAAAGCATATAAAGATTTATAGAACACATGAGGGAAAGAAAGAAAATAATTTTCCCTTAAAACAAAAGAAAAAAAATCTACTTTATCAATTTTACTATTTTACCCTTACATTATAGTTTAAATATTATATGTTTTGATGTTTAATTAATAAATATAATTTAAATAATTTTGAATCCAATTTTGTAAATGACTTCATATTTTTAACCTATTATATATATAAAAATTAATATATTATGCTTTACAAGTTATTTTATAAAATAAATTTTAAGTTACCGGTTTAATTATGCTTTAGTTTCTTCTTCCAACTTCTGCTCCAATTTTCTTCTTTTCTTGTCCCACCACAATCGTTCTTTGAACGCTAAGAAGTTCTATGTGTGAATATATATAGCTAGTGCTTCTGAGAGCAGAGCCGGTCCTTACCTTTTGAAAGTTCTGGACAAAATCTAAAAAATAAGCCTCTTGTGAGGGACTGAGCATACACGGTACATAGTACATAACTAAAAAGATATTTCGAAATCGAATACAAAAAAAAATTTAAAATCGATTCGCAAAAGAAAAAAAAAACTTTAAATCGATTAAAAGAAAAAAAAAACTTTAATTACCTGGATATGAGATCTTGATCCCAGAAATTGGACCATTTGTTATTATTATTATTATTAGTTTTTGAGTGACGATATTGACACCTCAAAAAACTGTATATACACCTCTTTAGTAAGTACATCCCTAAAATATTTTAAAAATTTATGTTTCATAAATAAACACCACTTAATGCCAAAAATATCCATTTTTAATTTTATTATATTATATTTTAGTTAGCACACCCCACTATTTTATTATCTAATCAGATTTATTTAAAATTATATTATTTTATATTATTTTATTCAAATAAATAATTTCTCTTTAAAAAACTATTCCTATCATTGCATTATTTTTTTTAATCTTTTAATTTTTTTTTTCAGTTCAAAATTCTCCAATTCCACCGAATTGAAAAACTACAACCTCTCAACACACAACAGTGTATCCGAATTCCTCTATTCCTAAGAAAATTTATTATTTTTTTCACAATAAAAAGTTTATTGTTTGTATTGATTTTTGTTTCACTCAGTTATAACAATAAATTGTTGGTCAACTCAATCAATTTATATTCCTTAAAAGAAATTGAAATTAGTGTTTAAAATAGAAGTTAGGGTTTGATAAAATAGAATGGTTTTTATTATCATATCAAACAATTAATAGGAAACTTTTTTTTTTCAAAGGATTGATATAAAATCAATTAATAATTATTAGTGTATACTTACAAACTATTTAGTCATTTAAGTAATTTTACTCAAGGGTAATATTATTGGATTTTAAAAAATATACTAAATTGAGATATACATACAGTTTTTGAGGGATGTAAATATCGTCACTCTTAGTTTTTTTTTTTTTTTAATGTTTAAGCTTTTAAAAAATATTTGGGGACATTTTAATCTGACCCAAAATCATTCTATTCAATATTAAATACAAAACTTTAGACCCCTTTTTGGACCCTTTTTTTCGGGCCCTGGGCGGGTGCCCTGCTGGTCCCACCTCTGGGTTGGCTCTATCTGTGAGGATTTAAAAAGATGGACAATTTTGTAATTTCAATTAAACCCAAAACCATTCCCTTTTTCTTTTCAATTTTCGATTCACTTTTGGGATGATTAAAACTAATGGGTCCTGTCCATAAATTTTTCCTCCCATTTTTCTTTAATACCAAACAGCATACTTCCACATTTTCTTTTCCTTTTCCCTCCAAATGTTAAATTTAGTATTAAGGCATTGTACAAAGAATATATGACAATGGAAGAAATTAAGTTGCCACACCAATACGAAGAGCATCCACGCACGCACCCGATGATGAATAGCTGTATAGAATTGTAAATGGAAAAGTAGGCTGCACTGAAGATGACTGAGCTTATGTGTAACCTTGAATATGTGGTCCTAGCTAGACTCCAAGTCCTTTTCATTTTACATCATTTTCATTCCGCAGATCTGACCATTGAACATGCATACAGCTGCAGCGCGCTTTTGTACGAGTGGAACGAGTGTGTGAGTAGAAATGACGGTGCTTTCTGTACTTCCGTAACTTCTGTATATAGTCCATATTGAAATGAGTGTGCTTGGGTTGAGGTCCTGAGGTTTGTTTCGGTGATAAGTGGTGAGAAAGTTAAATAAGTTTTTTTTTTTTTTTTGGCGCTATCGAAAAGGCCGTTTCATTGGTCATTGGAAATTAAGGATGGAACCTGCCCATTTTGAAGCGGCAATCAATGGCGATGTCAGTAAGTTTCCGTTTTGCAATATAGGGAGGGAGGATTTGTCTGAAATTTTCAACAAAGTGACCCCCTCTGGCGATTCACTTCTACATGTGACGTCGAGCTCTGGCCACGAAGAGATGACTCAACTCATAGCTCGTAACTTTCCCTTCTTGATCACCAAGCAAAACGACGAGGGCAACACTGCACTTCACCTTGCTGTTGAAGCTCAGAAACTGAACACTGTCAGAGCAGTTATCCACATTTCCAAACAAATTCCAAACACATCCACATCCACCGACACTTTACTGACCATGAAGAATGCTGAAGGAAATACAGCTTTGCATGAAGCTTTGTTTGCAATATTAGATGCATCAAAGAAAAATGTAGACACTTTAGTAGAAATGGCATGTTACCTGGTTTTAAATGACCCAAATGTTACTTGCCATCAAAACAATGCAGGTAAGTCTCCGTTGTATATGGCAGTCGAATCAGGTAACAAGGACATTCTTGAATATATTTTGAATTCTCTACCTCAAGGTGATGCTTTACTACAAAGACTCCAAGGAAAGTCTCCTGTACATGTCGCCATTGAGCACACAAATTTAGGTATATATTTTTAAAATTATTGCATAACTTTTCTCTTTTCTCTCTCTTTACTATTAAAGTTGTTTTCCTTATGGTGCAAATTCTGTACTCATTTTGATGTTGATCTTTCTTTTAATTTTCAGATATGTTGATAACAATAAAGGAAAAAAAAGAAGACCTATTACTTTTACAGGATGAAGAAGGGAATACTCCACTCCACTTTGCAGCTCTCAAAGGTTACAAGAAGGGAGTTCGCTACCTCTTAGAAATCAAGCGTAATTGGGCTTTTGAGAGGAATACAAATGGATTTTATCCTCTCCATTTAGCATGTGAAAATGGTCATGTCAAAGTAATGAAAGTGTTGTTTCGAAAGTGGCCAGATCCAGCTGCATTGTTTTGTAATAAAGGTCAAAGCATTCTTCATGTTGCAGCCAAGAACGGAAAAGATAATGTGGTGAGATGTATACTCAGTGAAAAAGGTACTGATAAGCTTGTTAACAAAATGGACAAAAATGGCAATACACCTTCTCATTTAGCAGCATTACATGGTCATTCTATGATAGTGGTTACTCTGATGTGTGACAAGCGATCAAAGACCGACCTCGTGAACTATCAAGGCCTGACAACCTACGATATTTTTAAATCATATATACTTAAGGTACGATTATTCACTACTCAAACCCAAAGTAATACCATTAGTGTGTGGTTAAACTTCTCTTTCTTGAGTTTTTCTCAGATGCAGGACCATCGATATGATGTGAATGATAGAAATCTGAAAGCTGCTGAAAATGTGGAGGAGAATTCTGCAGAAGTTGTCTTGAAGAGTTCTGAAAAATTTAAGAGATTTCAAATGGTACCATATACTAGACCTCTCAAATAATTAATTATTAGAGGTTTTTTTTTTTAATATTACAATAATTCGGGGTTTAGAATTGAGGAGAGACTGAACATATATCGTCATGGTGTGGTTGTGAGGGTTTTACCACTAGGTTAACTTAATCTTGTTTATTAATTAGAGTTGTCACTGCTGTTATTTGTGATTATATATATATATATAACTGTATGGGATTCTCTAGGAAACTGCATAATTGATTTTCACTGGAAAAATACAAACTTAATTTGAAATACAAAATGTTAATAATAAAAGTTGTTGAAATTGAAGAACAACTTGTTCCTGACATATTGTGAACAATCAGATTTGACTAGGAATCTAGGATGACAAATCCATGATAATTCAAGATTTTCAAGAAGAGCAACTATTCTTAGACAATTTTAATTAGCATTGGTCACAATTTTTTAGTCTGTTTGGCATCAATATACAATGAAAATCTAATATGATATTGAAAATTGATTTACAGATGATGACATATTCAATGTTATACATTTATTATGAACACTTCCGACGTCGTGTAAGGCAAATCAGGCGTCATCACCACAACTCAACTAAAATATCACATATCAAAATCAAGCCACCAGCCCCAAAACAAGATCTGAACAACACCATAAACTATCTTTTTGTAGTAGCAGCACTTGTTGTCGGTGCGGCCTTTTCCGGTGCTCTCCAATCACCTTCCGATGGTGGAAATGGTTCTAACGATGCCAGTAGTACTGCTCCTGCGCCTAGTATTTCCCCCAAGGATGAACAAAATAAAGATCTTCTTCTTATGTTCCTATATAATAACTATTTAACTATGAATTTGTCCGTCACAGCGGCTTTCAGTCTATTCTTGGCACTATTACTTGATAGGAATCTCAAGAGTATATTGGTTTCCGTTTCATTCCTATTGTTGGAGCTTGCCCTTATTTCTATGGGCACCGCATTTTTTGCTGCTATGATGTTGAGGTTGCTGATCATTGATGATCAAGGGTACCTCTCCGATAATGATCTGCAGAAGCTTGTACAGATAGTTGGTATTTTTCAAGAAATTCAGTTGGTGCTAGTTGTAATATCAGTTGTGGCTTTCACATTGGGCCGGGAAGCTTTAGCTCTAACCATCTACTTCATTCTCTTCTGCTTTTATTTTCCTCTTCACAGGATATGGAGTATCATCTATTTTAATTCGCTGAAAACATTTATAAAGTTTGTAATTTATGCTTCATTCTTACTTTTTGTTTCTACATTTGTATTTTTCTTGCTTTTCTTCTAATGATCTTGTTATTAATCGAGTTGTATTACCGTATTAATAAAATGATTACATTAATGTTCACTTAAGTTTGTAGCATTTTCCTTAAATTGTACCTATGTTGGATACCACGGAGATCGAGGCAAATGATCTCCGATTTGGGCCAATGATATATGGTTGAAACCGTATCGACGAAACCTACATTTGTTGTTGTGGGTTTACCCTAGTAAAATATTACATCGCATTTTCTCAAATTCGGCTGTTTCGACTTCTGTTTTTTAGATTTTCCCTTTTTATTCGATGTTATGATCCCATATTAGAGGTGTCCACGGTTCGCTTAAACCGTTCGAAACCGAACCGAAACCGTAACCGAAACCGTCAGTTACAAAACCGGTTCCCGACGGTTCTGTTACGTTTAGGATTTCTAAAAAACCGTCTAAAAACCACCAGTTTAACTGCCGGATTCGATATAAAAAAAAATTATGCAACAACGAATCAATTGCTGACACGTGGTAATATATATGAAAAAAACGGGACCAAACCGAAACCGAACCGAACCGAACCGAACCGAAACCGAAAAACCGTCGTAACCGAAACCGACCCATTCCGGTTATGGTTATGGTTCGGCTGTTCCACGGAACCGAAACCGGCGGTTCGTAACCGAAACCGAACCGAGGACACCATTATCCCATATTGACCTACTAGCTGTACAGAAACTTAAATAGCTGGACTTAACTAGAACTAGTGGATGAGATTGCATGATGGAGTGAAATAAATTTCCAATTAAAATATGAATTATTTGCCAGATTCTTCTTTTTATTTTATTTTTTTGAATGATACTTGCCAGATTCTTTGATGAACAGTTAACGATAAAGAACAATTCAGGGGTGGTAGGTTATGACTATGTCATGTACTCTTCTTGGCCTTCTTCCTTTGTCTGCCTCTATAACCAAAGCTTGCAGGTTCCTTAACATTTCCACCCTCTTTTAAGTCTTTTTTTTTAACAGTAATTTAATCATGAAACCCAGGCCAAACGACCAGCAACAGAACCATCAACAAAACACAAACAAGCCACATGAACAAGGGAAAACAACCAAGGTAGAGAGAGCCAACACAGGGCACCCTTGCCAAAAACCAATAGAAGGAGAAATGACAAAGACAAAAGAAGAAAAAAACACCATAATATCACACAAAGTCCCCCCACTCAACAAAGTCACCACCACAATTAGAACCGTTCTTCGCAAGACTATCCGCGAATTGATTCGAAGCTCTCGATTTAAACTTCACCTCACCCTCTAAAAGATTCAAGTTGCTTCTAATATCATAAATGAATTGGACTAGGGCATAATTTCCAATACCTTTACCATTAATCCACGAAACCGCCACTTTCGAATCACTTTCGAACACAATCTCACGACAAGAACACAACGGTGACGAACAACACAAGTCCACCGTTTTGTGGATGGCCATAACATCAGCCGTATTGGAGTCTTGAATTCTCACATTAAAAGAAAACATACACAACACCTTTCCCCTACAGTCCCTTAACCCCCCCCCCCCCCAATACCAGCTGACCCAGGATTCCCAAGAGCTGAGTCGTTGAATTTAAACTTCAAAACATTGCATATCGGAGGGATCCAAGCTTTAGCTGTCTGATCCTTCCTTTTCCTGGAGTCCACACACCGCTCTGTCAAGTTTAGCAGCAAAATGTCAATCGAATCCTTAGAACCAGACCCAAAATGTTTAAACCACCATACCATTCTAAACTTCACCATGTCAACAGCCTTTAAAACGGTGATATCTTTTCCTCTAAACACCACCTCATTCCTTATCTCCCATAAAGTCCAGATAGCCGCAAGAAACTGCAATTCCCATATTCTAACCTTTGTCGAAACTGGACATAAACCTTTCCAGCTCTTCCACCAGCCTTTGATATCTCTATTTGGAGATACCTCAACCCCCCACCAACATAAACCCTGTACCCAAACCTTCCAGGACCATACACAGTGAATGAAGGTATGATTTAATGTCTCTAAATCCTGATTACTCATCTTGCAGACACCACCACTCCCATGCCAAAATTCTGAAGAACTTCTGCAACGAACACCCTTCCTTTAATGAGTTTCCAAGTGAAAAACTCAACCTTAGGAGGACACCAACCTTTCAAAGGCAAGCTGAATCTGACGTGAGACTACCTTCAAAATCCTCCAGCTTATTTCTAAAAGAGCAAACAGAGAATAACCCAGAAGAAGAGAAGTTCCAGGCAATCGTATCCTTAACCTCATTCCGCACCACAATACCCTTTAACCATCTCTTAAAGCAATTCCATTGATTTACTTCTCAGTCAAAAGGATCTCTTCTCAAGTTTACTGACCATTCCCAATTCAACTAATTCCAATTACCCAACTCACTAATAAACCCCTTTTGATTCACAGCTAAAGCAAAAATCCTAGGAAAGGCCACCTTTAGCAGGATACAATCGGTCACCACATCTTGCCATAGCCTAATATTCGAACCCTTTCCAACCACCGTCTGGATACCTTGAAGGTGGATCTAACCAGAATTATTACTAGGACTAATCACATTCACTAAAGCCCTGATAAAATAAGAGGAGGCAACATTACTTTTCCAATCCTAAGATAATATTTTCGTCTCAATACCGTATTTTGCATACACCACCTTTTTCCAAAGAGAGTCATGATCAAAACCGAACCTCTAAGCCCATTTAGCGAGCAAACTAACATTTTTATCCACCATCCTTCCTCTCCCAAGACCTCAACTAGTCTTAATTTTGCAAACCGAAGCCCAATCGACCGCATGAATTTTTCATTTCTCAATACCATCCCCCCATAAAAAACTACATTGTAATCTTTCAATCTTATTAGCAACCCTTATCGGCATTCGAAAAACCGACATGAAATACATCGGAATGCTATTAAGCACTAACTTGATCAACACCAAACGACCCCATTTACTTAGAAACTTTCTTTTCCACGGAGCTAACCATTTCTCAATATTAGAGACCACCGAATCCTAAACACCTTTCGAACTAGGCCTCGAGCCTAATGGAAGCCCTAAGTAAGTGATTGACAACACTGCTTTTTTACACTTAAACAACCCCGCCCACCTCAAATCATTGTCAACCTTTTCCCCCACTCTAATCACACAAGATTTATGAAAATTTATCTTAACGCTGGAAGACAATTCAAAACAACGGAGAATCCGTTTCAAATTTATGAGATAATCTTCCTGTGGCTTGAGAAACACAATGGTGCCATCGGTAAATCGTAAATGAGAAACCCAAACATTTTCTCTAAAATTTTCTCCCACAATAAGACCTAAATTTACTGCATTGTGAAGAATAGAGCTCAATCCGTCGACCACTATTTTGAAAAGAAAGGGGGATTAAGGATCCTCTTGTCTTAGACCTCATTGGATACCAAACGGAAGAGTAGGGCTTCCATTAACAAAAATTGACATCTTGGGAGTAGTAATACAACCCTTGATCCAATTTATCCATTTCAAGCCAAACCCCATTTTCACCAACATTTCATTCAAGAAGAAATGATCCACACTATCGTAAGCTTTTTCGAAATCCAATTTAACCAATAAACTGCCTTCCCCACCCTTTCTCCACTTGTGAATAATTTCCTCCGCAATCACAAAACTATCTAAAATTTGACGATTCTTAATAAACGCCATTTGATTTTCACCCATAATTGAGGCCATAACCTTTTTGATACGATTTGCCAACACTTTAGCAACCACCTTATACATGGAACCAACTAGGCTAATTGGACGAAAGTCTCCCATAGAAGTTGGTTTGGAAACTTTCAGAATGATAACAATAAATGTATAATTTAGCTCTTTGATTATAGAACCATCGTTGTGGAATTTCATAAAAAATCCATAACATCTTCTTTATCGCCTCCCAATTAGCTTTGATGAAATTAAAGTTCAAACCATCCGGTCTCGACACTTTATCACCATCACAATTCCTAATCGCCTCCCACACTTCTTCCAAAGAAAAAACCTCCTCCAAACTCTCCCTCACCCCACCCCCAATTTCGTAAGATTAATATCCTCAATAGAAGGCCGATTCCAAGACATTTTTTCAAAATGACATTTGAAAAAGTCAACGATCCCCCGCCTCAAATCTTGCGGCTCTGAACACACCACCCCATCGAAAGTAATATCTGAAATAAAATTCTTCTGTTTCCTATCATTGGCAAGAAAATTAAAAAACTTTGAATTTCTATCACCATCCTTAAGCCATTTAACTCTGGACTTTTGCTTCCAATTTTGCTCCTCCTTATGAATACCTTTCCACAATTCTAAGACAGTAAACAACCAGGCCGCCCTCAGATTCTTTGACCACCCATCATTCACAACTTCCGTCTCAATACCCTCAAATTCTCTCCAAAACACTGATCCGCGATGAAGGCTTAGCATTAGCAACCAACCACCTATTCATGGCCATCTTGGATGCTTGAATTTTAGATTGAAGAAGCAGTTCATTCAATCCTCTGACCCTTCCCTCTTTCCACCCTTTTCTAGCTTCATTCATTAAATCCTTAACCTCCAAACACCAATTATAAAAACGAAAAGGGACTCGGCCCCCAATCCACTCTAGAAATACCAATATCAATGGCATTATGATCGGAGACTGATCTTCTAAAGCCCTTTTGCAACAAGTTTGGAAACCACAATAAGAACTCCAGTGATAACAAAAACCGGTCCAATCTCGCCCATTTAGCCTTTTCTTTGAAATTTGACCATGTAAAAGACATTCCTAACAGGGGAATATCTACAACCTTTGCCTCACGGATGAAGGCATTGAAATTTCTAATGGAAGACTGACAACAACCCTCCCCTATTCTTTTTGATTGAAGAAGAACATCATTAAAATCCCCTCCTAACACCCACAGATACTGGAAAAACACCTGATTATTCACAATGAAGTCCCACAAAATCTTTCTTTCGCTCTCCATACCAGTAGTACAGACATTACACATAACTACCATTTTATTAATGGAAATAAGACGCCCAGCTAGGATAATGGAATTTTTGTTACTAATGCAAGCAAACCCTTCAAAGAACTGATCATTCCATAATGACAACAAACCACCTGAAGCTCCTTCAGCATCCGTAGCCAACCCCTTGTTCAAAACCGACCCACCTAAAGACTTTACCACCTATCGTCACACGATTTTAATTTTGTTTCTTGGATAAACATGATACCAGGTTATAAATCATTCACCAACCAACGAATCATTCGTTTCTTCTCCCCATCTATAAGGCTGCTAATATTCCAAGATAAAACTAACATTAAAAACCGTGAGAAACCCACCACAAGACAAAAACCTCCAATAATTGACTTATGTCAGCCTGTCCTCATCTTCTTTTTCTCTCCTAGCCACCACTTCACCTATCTCCCTTTCTTTTCCATCAAAATTGAAACCTAAAGCCACCCCTATTTCAATAACCTTAGCAATTTCAACATCCAAGTTCCATGAATTGTTGTGACTCTTTTTTGCCTGTTGAATACTATGAACCTGCCCCTTTTTCCATTTCATATTCCTTGTGCTCATCCCATGATTCCTTGTCGAAGAGGTTAGCTTCCTACCTCTTCTTTTCTTTACTAATTCTGAACAAACCTCCTCATCTTCTTTCTCATATTCCGTCGAAAAAGAACCCATTCCTATTGATTCTGGTATGCTCACATTAACATCATCTCCCTTGTTGTTTTCATGAAAATTATACCCGATAGACACTCCTTTCTCAATAACTATTGTTATCTCTTCTTCAAGATTTCACTCCTTCATAAATCCTCTTTCCATTTGAACCGATTTCCTTTGTTTTTTGTTCTCTTTGAGCTTGAGGTCATTTGTCTAATGATTTGCTATGAAAGTCAGATGAAGACTTTTGATTTGGGCCTATATTTACCCAAATATGCCCACATCTATTTGGTCACTACTTAGGCCCAATCTCTTCCTCTTCATTGGTGGACTAGACTTCATGGCTTTCCTCATCATGCCCAACTTCCATTTCTTTCTGCCCTGACCCAACAAATACTATAGCCACCAAAATTTGAAATTTCAAGCAGTCCCCTTTGAAAAAGCTACCAATCCTATCATCTTAAAAACCCTCATCTGTGTTAGAGGTAGAAGAGCTATCCACCCATCTTTTTCCATATTTCACGTCTCATTTCCTTCCTTTTTCCAAGTCCATTTTCCCATTCAAACTCTATAAAAAGGAAGGCTTTCTCTTTGCCTTCCTCATCACCTATTTCTTTCCTTTATCAGATAGACCCTACTCTGCACCCTGGCTTTTGATTTGACTAAGGTTGGTATCCTCTTTTACCCCGTTTTCCCCCTTCACTTTTTCAAACCCATAAGGCTAAATACCCTTAACCATCTGCTGACTATCTGATGCCCACTTTTCGCTTCCCAATCTAACTCGATCTGCTCTCCTGACATGATCCAACTTATCTGACGAAGAGACACTACATTTATAGCCTCTACTCTCATTATGATAAACCGGTCGCTCTTTGAGATTGTCAAAACCAGGTTGGTCATCCATCTTCTTCAATCCTAGTTGGTTTTACAACCAATATAGATCGATCGGAGTACTATCCATCTTTACTAAAACTTTGAATATTTTCTTCCTCCATGTTATTTCAATGCACTCAGGACCGAAACCGACACTCTTCCTATGTCTAATCTTTCTTTGGCCATATTTGAGTCATCTACCATTAATGACTCCCCGTAATTTTTACCCAGCTTTAAGTAGAGAGATTCATTCCAATAACCTAACAGCACCCATTCAAACTCGATCCACACTATCATAGAGTTTGAAGCTGCATTACCATCCCCTCTCTTCATTAAAACGAAGCAATCATCCCAAAAGAATCGACTTTTAATAAAACCAATGCACTCAATCTCTAATTCAAAACTCCATAAGACCCTCTTGTCGCCCATGAAAGTAGTTGCCACTGAGAAACCTCTGTTGGTTAGACATTTTTGCACTTTGGAAACACTACTGAACCTTTTAAGGACACAAATAGCACTACTGGAATACCACTCATTATTGTCTCCTTCCCAGTTGATCCTAATCAAATTATTACTAGTTTTCAGGATTCACTCCTCCGAATTAGAAACATAACCCTTCACTATATCAGAAAAGGACTTGTGTTTGCTTTGTTCATGATTTTCCCCATACCAAGATTGCCCTCCTTTTGATCTATCTAAGACCACACTTTCCTTGGCTTTCTTGAACACCTTATTCTCTTCTCCAGATCTTCTCATGTTCCATCCGTATGACGCCAATTTTGCTCTAATCAGCCACCCATAAACGTGCATCCCATCCACTCTCTTTGCCATTCTACTTGCTTCCTCCTCTAACTTGAATCTGATAAATGCAAATACACTCCCTCTTGATTTGTTTTTAGCATATAAAAATATGTTCCTAACTCTTCCATGAGGTTTGAAGATCCCCCACATGTAAGCTTGATCCACCACAGGATTCAAATTATCAATGAACACGGAAAACAAATTATCTCTAAAGTCATTTCTACCTTCAAACCTAACGAAGGCAGAGCCTTTTTTCTCTAACTCCCTCTCTCTCATCATATTTTTCACTAATATTTGGTGTTTCTTATTACTTTCTTTTAAGTCTTCCTACATCATAATTTGTAAGATTCAATTTAGATGACAATTGTACAAAGTTCTCGTAGAGCCGTAGAGGTGTCAAATTTATTATTTAGGGTTATTATGATTTTAGTTTCTCTAGTTAGCATTAATCTGTGTTTAATCTACTAGTTTGTGGAATTATTAACTTTAGTTTTTCTGTTATAAATTTCGTAAAAACAAACGAAATGACGTTGTTAGAGGGTAAAATGACCAAATACCCTTAATGAAGGTTTCTGATGAAGGGTAGTATGATAATTTTATATTTAATTAAATCAAAAATCAAAAATAAAAAAACAAATTAAATTTAAAATTTAAAAAAAAAACTAATTAAAATAATAATGTTAATAATCTTATTTTAATTATACTTTAAAAACATAAATTTAAAAATAAAAAAGAAATTAAAACAAATTTTTTAAAAGAAACTGTAATTCATTACTTTTTAATTAAAAATTTAAAATAAAATTAGTAATATTTTTTTTACAACAGTAATAAAAAATTAAAAAACTGATTAAAGTGTTTTTTTTTAATTTTAAAAAAACCAGATATCTAGTGAATTACAAATCCATCTTTAACACTAGATCCATCTTATCCATCTGATCCATCTTTTAACACCCCTCTATTTGATTCTCACTAGCCACACAAATCATCATCGTCATCATCACCCTTACCATTCACCATTACCATCACAACCATTCAACCCATCAACACCACATCAACCCATACCATCACCAACACTCTTACCATATCTAACTCCAACTTCAACTGCATCACCAACGGTCGCCTCACAGCAACCACTGTGACCTCTCGCTGCTACCACACCCTCTGACTGTCGTCGTGCCCTCCCATTACCGTCACGAGCCATCCACCTAAGCTCCACAGCTGTTGTAACCTCTCCTCCACCGTCGCGCCCTTCCACTGTTGTCGCGCATCTTTCACCAAAGCTCATTCGATCTTCTCATCTGGATACACATTCACCGACCCACCTATATGAGGTATCTTCATCTTTACTGCTTCATGTTTCTTTTTCTTTTTCTTTTTTTGGTTTGTCAGTTTAAAGGGCTACTTTCTCATAGCTTTGTTCAATCTCTATTACAGGATTCTACAAGCTTCATGGGCGTCTGTGCTTCTCTAATGTACAACCCGTCTTCAGACGAGCGACTATGGAGCAATCTTCGTGGTCGGATCCATTTGATTCTCGAGGATCGTAATAGTAGAGTGTATGATGGCCAAAAGCAGCTCGATTTTGACCTTTCTTTGCCCATATAAGATGTGAGTTGGTGTTTTCAAGATGTGTCTGGGTTTAGAGAGAGAATCGACGGTCGCTAGGGTTAGGGCTTGTATTTTAGTTGGATATATGGTGAGGATTGGAATTGATTTTTTTAATTTTTGGATATGTGGTGGAGAATAGAACCGGTGGTAACTTTTTTAATTTTTAAATTGATGTGGCTTTGGTTGAATAAGAAGATCCAGATTAGTGTAATAGATTTGGTTTTTTTTTTTGGAATTGATTTTGATTTTTGATTTGATGAACAAGGATGACCAAGATATGTTGATTGAGAGGGTTGAGAGAGAGAGAGAGACCGTTCGAGAGATGAAAGTTTTGGTTGATTGCTTTTTTAATTTTTTATTATTTAATTTAATTTAATTTTTTAATTTTTTAATTATGAAATTCCAAAATTACCCTTCTTTCAGACCGATTTCTATAAGCTTTTATCAAATTTTCCATAATGCCCCAGTTGACCTAACGGAAGTCAATGAAAAACTAACGGAATTGGATGGTAGGGACTGTATTAGGTATTGTCAGAGAACTACTAATTCCAAAAACTAGTGAATAAAACCCAGATAAATGTAAACTAGAGGGACTAAAATCTTAATATTCCTATTATTTATGTATTGTTTACATCATACACACAACTTTTACTCCTACTCTTCCATGGACAATATGATGCTAACACATAGAAACCCTGTTTACCCATATACAGTGAATTACATTTCTACGGTTTAATTATAAAATAGAATATTTTTTTAAATATAATAACAATAATATTAAGATCAGCAAACAGAGAATATACATTAAACCTACTAAAACATTAACAAAAACTTGAGTTCCTTACCCTGTTTACCCATAACAAAGAAGTCCAAAGTCTATTATAATCCACATATACAACTCAATGAAACGTATCAAACCCACAAAGCATACGAAATTGAACTTTTTTTGTTAGATTCTCAACTATCTTAACTAGGGGTGGACGCGGTTCGGTTCGGTTTTAGGTAAAATCGAACTGAACCAAAAATATTTCGGTTTACTCAAATTTAAACCGGTTTAAACCGAATAAGAAATCGTAACCGAACTGAACTGAACTGAACTGAATCTGTTCGGTTCATTTCGGTTTTGCGCCTAATTATCCTTTTTGGCTTAATGGGCTTAATGAGTTTTTTAAATATATTTTTAAATTTGATGGGCTCTTATTGTCTTGTTGGATTCTAATTTTGGATCAAAGTTTCATAAATTGTAATAGTCAAATTGCCCAAGCCCAAATCAAACATAACTAGTAACATTTAATTTATAATTCATTCAAAAAAAATCACAAATTGAATAAACCTAAAATTCAATTTTTAGAAGCCACTATTGACATACTACAAACATACAGTACAATTTTCACAGATGACAATTTAACATACACTTCAATTTTTCAAGATAAAAACTCTAAATCACAAACCCAAGCTCCAAATAAATATTACAATTCAAATCCAAACTCCAAATCAAAATTACATCCAAAACAAACAAATAAAAGTAGTAAAATAATTCCAACTTCCCGCATTCATAAATGAAACAGTAATTAGTAATGAAAGTTGAATATGTAAGTTGCATCCATGTTAGAAGGCTACAAAGCTATCAAACAATTATGAATATACAACTCCACTCCATTGCATCATCCTTGGGATCAATCTCCATCTACAAACCATTTCCATACAAATAAAAACAAAAATATGTAATTAAAACCAATAGAATATTATTTTTACTAATTAAAGCACTCAAAACCTTAAGCCAGAAAATGAAGTCCTATCTTATGTGCATGAATTCTATATTTCTATTATATGTGGTTCCCTGCACAAGTTTCAACTTATAATAATGTCCATATTTTTTAAA
The DNA here is from genome assembly GCA_032871835.1 of Dipteronia dyeriana. Classification (NCBI taxonomy): domain Eukaryota; kingdom Viridiplantae; phylum Streptophyta; class Magnoliopsida; order Sapindales; family Sapindaceae; genus Dipteronia; species Dipteronia dyeriana. The sequence goes on along the minus strand of CM065299.1, from coordinate 7,674,991 downwards.
TGAAAATAACAATGTAAATGTGGTGTTTTTGTTTCACCATAATGCAGTTGCTGACCAACTGTCATACCTTCCTCAACATCACCATTAAAATCTACAAAGATATATAGTTCAACAATAATTTGTGTGTATAACGAGACTAACCGGACCCAATTAAAATCTACAGTCACAATACAAATTCCATTCTTACATACAAAAAAAAAACCCTTAAGACAGGTATATGATATAATTAGTTGCTAATTAGTTGATAATTCTTGACAGACAATTATCTCCATCAGAGCAAAGAAAAGAAATGTCACTTGGCAGTTGGCACTACAGAAAAATTTCAATCTTATTGATCATTCTAACGATATACCAGAGATCAACAACTGGACCACCATCACTGTCTTCATATCCACAAGACCACAACCCAAAACATAATTATATCAACAACTCAATAAGTTATCCACAACCCAATCTATACCATATACGTAATAGGATATCAACATTCCATTCTACTCAATTTTTTTTAAAATAAGAATAAATAACATTGCTCTGACCATAACAATTTTTGCTCTGGATTTAACCTTTGCCTTTGTAACATTTAGCCTTGTAAAGCTGTCATTTTCAGAATTGATAATGTTTAACAAGATTTTCAACATGCTTGTGATTTTCTCTTGAAGGAGTGATTGTTTTGGAACTCTAAGCCAGATTTCCTAGGCTTATTTTCCTATTTCTCTCTTATTTTTTTCTGCTGCTTTCAATTTCATTATCCAGCAGTTAGAATCAACTAAACCAGTCATATTTTGGTAGTCATATAACTACATTTTAGATGATGGCTCAACAGGCATTGTTTGATAATGTATCACATAATATATACGCCAAAAAAAGAGGGGAAATATGAACGCTGAAAAAGCTCTATGTGGTTTAAGACACAAGTTTAACAGTAGCAGTAAATTGTATAAAGCTTTTACAGAAAATAAGAGTTAATTTGTTACAATAAAACACAGAAAGTCATTTATAAAGAGGATAAATTTTCTGTTCAAACATACATTTTTTATTCTAAATATTATTGCCAAGGACAAAAAAGTGACATTATATTACAGTTAAAAGAAAATGCCAGAATTTGGAAGACACACCGGCTTTTGTAGACTACCACTGAAATAAAATCCCTCCCAGGTTCCCAACTTAGTATGTCCTGGACCAAGTCATGCATCCGAACAACCCCATACTTCAAAATCTGCTTATAATGGTTTTAATGTAAAGAGATAAAGAAAGAAGAAGAGCTGAAGAAGACAACAACTAACCAAAGAAGGCAAGAAGCAATCAGACGAGCTGAAGAAGAGCATAATGGATGAGCTGAAGGCTGTCTCGTTGAAGCTTTGACAGGAGATGAATAGAGTAGATCAAACGAGTAAAGACCATATCGGTGGCCATCAGATGTGAAACAAAAAAAAAAGACAAAAACAAAATTAGGAAAAAAAGAAGAAAATTATAAAAAGAAAAGGATAGAGTGAGTCGATTGTCGAGTACTCGAGTGACAAAACCTTCTTTGATGAACAGAGTTGAGACGACATCGGAGATGAGCAGATCGGATGTTGAACAATGGAGATGAGCAGCGGAGATGAGTGGTAGAGATGAACAGATCAGAGACGAGCAGTGGAGAGCTGGAGATGAGCGACGGAGAAGCCAATTAGAGGAGTTGAGACTTGAGACTTGAGACTTAAGACTTGAGAGTCACTGAGATCTGAGAAAGTGAGAACTGAGAAGTAGAGAAATGAGAATAGAGAAGTCGGCCGAAGAACAAGATGAGAAGTGAGAGTGAGAAGTTTAGGGTTTTTTTTTTTAATTTATATAGGTGGTTTAATTGGTTTAAACCGGTTTTTGACAGACCAAACCGGTTTGAACCTGTTTTTTTTTCAATTTTCAATTATTTAAACCGGTTTAAACCGAATTAATTCGATGAACTGAACCGAACACCCTTTTTTTTGTTCGGTTCGGTTCGGTTTCGAACTTAGTGCCCACCCCTAATCTTAACTTGGGTAAGCTTCAAATTAAAAGAAAACCTTTACAAAAAGTCACGACAACAACAATCTGATTCGAAAAAAAACATATTAGAGTAAATTAAGCAAATAAACCCCATTATAAATATAGATGTAGAAGAAAATTATACCTTAATGGCTTAATGGGTTTTTGTGTAACATCATTTCTGGTGCAATAGCAATTGAGAGAAGTTCTGAAGATAAACTTGGAGTTGAATATGAAGAAACAGAGAGCATTAGTTGGAGTTAGGAAAAGTGGAAACAGTGGTTTGCTAAAATCTACGGCGGCAACTGAAGCTAAGTGAAGATGTAATGTATATGAACCAACGGTTGGCAGACGCACCACAATCATCTTTCTTTACCCTCTATTCTTTCAATCTGTAAACAGAAACGTTGTTACTCATGACATTGATTGAATTTGAAGGCAATTTTTATTCCATACAGAGTATGTTCGTAAAGTGTTACAGAGATTCAATATGGGCGATGCAAAGCCGGTTAAAACACCATTAACTAATCACTTCAGATTGTCCACACAGCAGTGTCTAGGGATGGACGAAGAAAAAGACTTCATGGCTAGAGTACTATCTGTTTCAGCCATTAGAAACTTCATGTACGCTATGGTTTGCCCTAGACCAGATATTTCCCATGCAGTGAGAGTTGTGAGTAGATACATGTCTAATCCATGCAAGTAACATCGGAAAGCAGTGAAGTGGATCCAAAGGTACCTGCGGGGTACAATAGAGAAGTTTTTAACCTTCAAGAGAGATGAACTCAAGCTGGAAAGTTATATGGATTCTGATTTTACTGGAGAGGTGGATCATAAAAGAATCACCACCGGATATGTGTTCACAATGGGGAATACCGCTATTAGTTAGGTTTCTCAGTTGTAGAAGATAGTGACGATATCTACAAATAAATCAGAGTATCTAGCTATGATAGAAGCTAGGAAGAAGCTTATATGGTCATAAGGACTGTTAACAGAGTTGGGATTTGAGCAAGTGATGAATGTGTTGTATAGTGATAGTCAGAGTGTAATACACCTGGCCAAGAATTTAGCGTTCCATTCTATGACCAAGCATATAGAACTGTAGTATCATTTCATTCGATCATTAATCGACAATAGAGTGTTAAAGCTTGTAAAGATCACAAGGAGTAAGAATCCAGTTGACATGTTAACCAAGCCAATCACTACGGAGAAACTGGAGTTGTGCACGGCTTCAGTGGGTCTTCAAGGTTAAAGAAGGAGGAGGATGAGCGCACCTTACCTATCCACTAGTCATCAAAGACTGAGGAAAAAGTCTACTCTAGTTTCAGTCTTCAAGTGAGAGATTGTTTGATTGTGAAGCCTGAATCCTATTATGTTTAGAATTGGTTCTCTATTTTATGTAGGAGTGTTTTATTGTTTTATTTAGGAAAGGATTCCTACTAGTTTTAGGCCAGACCTCATTATAAATACTCTTGTAATTCTTGTGTGTTGTGTGTGCAACGTAGAGAAGAGAGAAGAATATTGAGAGTCGTAAGGAGAGAGATATTGTTTCACTATTGTAAACACCGATTTTATAGTGAAAGTTGAGTGCAAGTGTGCTCCATGGATGTAGACGTACGATGGACCACGTAAAATCTCGTGTCTCTTATTTTTCTTTACTTGTGTGTTTGATTAATTGATTGTGCATATTCCCTAAGCCGATACACCCCCAACAAACTTAATAAAAGTAATGATAGGTTACCCAAAAGCTTTGGCCAAAATCATACCCAAATTATGTGCATGTTGGGTGTCAAAATCTTATTGATCATGAGATTATATGGGAAGTGATATGATTTTGACAACCCACATGCCACATAATTTGGACAAATTTTTTAGGCACCCTAACATTACTAAAAAAATAATCATGTAGAGAGCATATATTGGATCTAATATGTACCAACTCTTTTAATAATTGGGCTCGAAAAATTAATGACACTATTTGAGAGGGGTGTTGTGCAAATATCACAAGTTTACTAATGTAAGTTTAAAAGACACCATTTAACGTCAAGAGACTAAATTACCCCGAAATATTGAAAAAGAGAGAAAGTTGTCGTTTTCTTAGTCTGAGAAAAGCAAGAGTAAGAAAGAAACCGACGAAAAGTTAATCGACGGTAACGAAATCGACGGTGAAGTGACCGAAATGGGAATATAGTAGATTTCTTGCGGTTGACAGAGGTAAGTTCAGTTTATTTTTTTTCTTCGATTTGGTGTTGATAACTTGCCATTGCATGTTAGACTCATGTTTTGTTGATTGAAATTGTATATTATGGTTGAAAAACAGGTATGAGAATGGTTGTGGTTTAGGTTAGGGTTTGAAATGAGTTTGAATATGTGATGAGGAAGATGAAATTCTGGGTATCGAGGATTTATTTTTTAAAAAGTTGAAATCGAGAAAATTTCAAGCAAAATCGAGGTTTTTTGGAATAGAAATGAGGTTTTTTAGTGGGTATCGAGGAAATTATTCAATCGATCGAGAATATTTTTCAAAGGATCGATAATATTTTTCAAAAGATCAAGAATATTTTTCGGGGATCGAGACCTTTTTTCAAATGATCGAGAATGTTTTCAAAGGGTCAAGATTTTGTCAAAGGATCGAGATTTTTTTCAAAGGATCGAGAGTATTTTTCAAAGGATCGAGAATTTTATCAAAGTGTGGAATTTTTTTAAAGAATCGAGAATATTTTTCAGGGATCGAGATATTTTTTTCAAATGATCGAGAATGTTTTTCAAAAGGTCAATATTTTGTAAAAGGATCAAGAATATTTTTCAAAATATCGAGAACTTTTTCAAATAATCGAGAAATTTTTAAAAAGTTCAAGAATATTTTTCAAACGATCGAGACTATTTTTTAAAGAACAGAGTTTTTTCCGCTTTAGTTATGTCTTGTTTCAGTGACATTGCAGATGAGGAGCATGTTGAAGGATTTCCTTAAAACTCCAGTGGGAGATTGGTTCAAGGGAAAATTGACTCGACACGACCATTTTGAATGCCTCTCCCAGATGAGATGTGGTTCTTGTTAGGGAACCATGTGGCGAGGTTTTCGAAGGTGGAATTTTACGCCATCACCGGATTACGTTTCGGAGTCATACTGGACATGAGTGTGTATGCTACAGTGTAGAATGATATACATCAACGGTACTTTCCTAAAGCTGATGAGGTATCGTTAGAGGAGTTGAAGATTGTTCATTACCTCGAAAAGTTTCAGAAGGCGTATGATGCTGTGAAGTTGTGCCTCATGTTCATGTTGAATGGGATACTGATGGGGATGGACGAGAGATTCAAGATTTCAGTTTGCTAGTTTCGGTTTGTGGATGACCTCAATGTCTTTGATGCGTTCCCGTGGGGTGCCCACGTCTATAGGCATTATATCTTTTCATTCAAGCATGCGTTAAAATGGCACGCTTGACCTTAATCAATTTAAAAGAAAAGTTTTTTCACTAGGATCGGTGATTCTACTAGTTGAACACTAATTAGTCTAATTAAATCATAATCTAAGTGCATGAAAACTAAATGGCATAATGCTTGTTTTGGGTTGGTATTTTAATTCTCTAATATGTAAAAATGCAAAAACTAAATAACACAAAAGCTCACACGAAAATCTGAATATGAGGGAACATTAGGGAATCAATGCAACCTAATTAAACTACTCAATGTAATCCGCAAGCCTCTTTAAAACACTTAAATCCAATAGATAGGGGATTCCCGTGAAGTTGTGCCTCATGTTCATGTTGAATGGGATACTGATGGGGGTGGACGAGAGATTCAAGATTTCAGTTTGCCAGTTTCGGTTTGTGGATGACCTCAATGTCTTTGATGCGTTCCCGTGGGGTGCCCACGTCTATAGGCATTATATCTTTTCATTCAAGCATGCGTTAAAATGGCACGCTTGACCTTAATCAATTTAAAAGAAAAGTTTTTTCACTAGGATCGGTGATTCTACTAGTTGAACACTAATTAGTCTAATTAAATCATAATCTAAGTGCATGAAAACTAAATGGCATAATGCTTGTTTTGGGTTGGTATTTTAATTCTCTAATATGTAAAAATACAATAAACTAAATAACACAAAAGCTCACACGAAAATCTGAATATGAGGGAACATTAGGGAATCAATGCAACCTAATTAAACTACTCAATGTAATCCGCAAGCCTCTTTAAAACACTTAAATCCAATAGATAGGGGATTCCCGTTCAGACGTTAGACGTGATGGGGAGGTAAGTTGAGATGATAGTTTTGTTTTTATTAACAAGATCTGTTGATTGTTTTAGTACTAACAATGTTGACATGATTTCAGGCCCTATGGGAACATCAGTTCAACGGGTTACGTGAAGCCCTTCGGAAGAGTGAGGATGATTGACAACAACAACATAGGGAGTTGCTCGCATTGATCGGGGGGCTTCAGGGCTTCAGGATGCATACGTATAGGGATGGTCCACTTGCTCCTGATCCAGACTTTACTCCCAGAGATAGAACATGTGGGTATACCGGGGAGACATACAGGACTGGTGGACGTCAGGAGGATCCACATACCAGAGGGGCAGTTCTAGAGAGTGAGGCTCACCACCATATCGTAGATACAAGGGATGTGACACGTACAACCGTTTTATTGGACCACCCATCAATCGAGTGACAACCGCCTCCTCTCCTTCCCCCTTCCTTATCGATCGAGAGACAACTGTCCCCTCTACCTCCCCCATTGATCGAGCAGCAATCGCCCAATTTACCTACCTCATTGACCGAGCGAGGGCCGCCCCCTCTGATAGAGCAACAGACTCCCCCTCCATCTCCCTCATTAGTCGAGTAAGGGCCACCCCTTCTGATCGAGTGACAGGCTCCCCCTCTCCCTCCTCCATCGATCTAGCAACAGCTACCCCCTTCACCCTCTACAACGATCCAGCCGCAGATGGAATGAAGCTTTTCATCGCAGCACACCCCGGCAGGGAGAGTTCGACTGGAGAGTCATGTACCGAAGCACGGTTGGCAGTTGCTCAGCCCATACACAGATTCATGCTGACCTAAGAGGGCGAGGGTAATACTTAAGGGACCTGACCACACTTTTGTTCCCCACGGACTGGTGGATGGTGACCAGTTGAAGGCTTACCAAACCTTCAAGAAGAACATACACAGGGAACTGTAAGTAATTTTTTTAAATTTAGGTGGCAGGTTTTCTTCTGTTCAATTAAATAATTATGTAGTTAATAAGAAAAATAATGCAGACATGATGTGGACATCCTGAAGCCAGTTGATGCTGCATAGTTCCATCGGGTACAAACCAACTTCATGGATTTGGAGGACTAGGTACGTATGACTGTAAATTTCCTTTTTAATGTTTGTTTTAGATATGTAACACTCCTAACACTTTATTACGTGTATATATTCTCAGCATATGGACACGCACCTCCATATTCTTCGAAAGCGTCAACGAGTATTTCCGACTTTGTACAACCAGATGGTCAACATATTGGATAGATAAATTTTTTTTAGTATTTTAATTAGTAATGATTACACATGCTTGTAAATTTGTTTGGAAAACATTAATAATTTTTTATCGATCAACTGTTTGTACAATCTTATCAAAAGCATTAGTACAGGAGAATGATGCCTCGTGATGCTCACAGGGAGATAACCACGGCGCGGTGGAATGTTCTGAGGTTCTGGTGGAAGGATGACGACCTTACGACGGTGCTTAGTGGTGCCCCGATTGGATGCCGTCTGTGTCATGAGGTTGACATGGTATGTGTTACTTGGTTTGTAATTACAAATATAAATATTTTTGCACATCCTAACACCTTCTTTTTACGTTTACAGGTCCCGATGCCCCGATACCGTACAACATTGGGCGCCATCATTGGCTATTGGTGACCGTCGACCTCACATCCGGGAATATGTTAATAGTCGACCCCTAGAGACAGGAAGTCCCAGTGAATAACTGGAAGCAGCAGGTTGCCCTTTTGCACGGGTTTTTACCCTCGATGTTGCATCAGACCGGGTTTCATACTGCACAACCAGCTAGTTTTGAGACTTTCGCCAAAAAGAATAAGCCCTTCTCAGTCAGCGTGGTGTCCGAAACATGTATCCCCCAACAGAATAAATCGTAAGACATTTTGTAATATTAACGTTGAGATTGTGTTATTAAAAACCTACTGTCGAATTAAAGCATGTTAATGTGTCCAACTGTAGGGGTAACTGTGGTCCACACACGTTGAGATTGATCGAGTACTTACTGATGGACATAAAGGATTTCGATTGGTCGGAAAATGCTATAGAGATCATTCGGGAGAATATGGCAGTTGAGATTTTTTCTAACTCCCGACCCGTTTAGATTTATGTAGTAATTATGTTGTCTATGTACCAATTCTTTTGTATAAAAATGTTTACAATAAAATTAAATTTTATTTTAATTTTTGCTTCCTCTTCAACTGTCATAAATCACAAGTATAACACAAATTGGAAATCCTATTTAAGTTAATGAACAAGTCATACGAGTACAAATTTTCACAATGTCATCACCATAATGCCTCAAATCATTCCACGGTGGAGCCTCTGATAGGGCATGTTTGTTTGTTGTGGCCAACTGTATGACATATGCTACACTTGCGCTTGTATTCCTCAAGAACAATTCTTCTCGAATTTTCATTAATCAAAGATGGGTTAGAACATCTCCGAGAATTATGCCCTGGTTGTCCACATTTTCTACATTTCTGTGTAGTTGTCCTCTTCGAAGACAAGATATGGCTACCTGTCTTCGAGTGGCATGCTTGTCTCCTAGAGATTGGATTCAAAACCACTCTTTTAGCAATGTCAGATGGCACAATCCAAGTGGAAGGATGTCCAACCAGCTTAATAGGAATCTAGTACGCATCAATAAGTGTTTGTCTCTTGTAATAGTCCACACACAGGGATTTGAAATCCATGTTTCGGTCCCTGTAAAAACAATGAAAACGATGAGATTCATGTTTCAGTAATATTAACCATGCACTAAAACGTATGATGTACCTTACGGCAGAGAGAGCGTGAGAACATGGAAGAAGGTCTATTTGGAATTAGTTGCATGTGCAGGTCTTCCTTACTAAGTCAACGGTCCACTATTTTCCAGACCGCTTCACTGAGAATATAATCCAGTCAACTAGATTTACGGTTATAAAATTACACTTATCAACAAGTTTTAAGATCACAAGATGTGTTGCGTCGGTCAACTGATGACGCATCGATTGTGTTGCCCTATGACGATCATGAAGCCAACGTTGTAGCATATTCCAAATGAACTCTACCAGACTCAACATAGGTAATTGCCGTGCAAATTTTAGACATAAGTTTATGTATTCTGCAACATTTGTTGTCATCACCCTGTACCTTCTGTCGGGGCAGTGTCCATGGGATCACTTGTATGGACCGGTATCAATTACATAATCATATGCATTCGGGTGCAAGTTTCGTAACTCTTCTATGTGCCGATTATATTGCAACTCGGTGTACGCTCGGGCTACTTTGTCCATTATTGTGGCAACATCCTTTCTCTGATATCGCTTCTTAATATTTTTATAAAAGTGCCAACAACATATGGTATGGGTGGCATAAGGGAACACTGTAGAAATCCCTGCTTTAATGCTTGCATGTCGATCAGAAATGAATACCAAATAATCTATATGGCCAAGGGCACCTTTCAAGCAATCCAAAAACCACTCCTATGATAGGTTGTTTTCCGAGTCACCGTACCCAAAAGCAATTGGATAAACCTATTTATTCCCATCTTGTGCAGTTGCAACAAATATTTTGCCCCCGAATCTACCCTTTAAATGGGTACCATCAATGACAATAATTGAATGCATACACCTCTGGAATCCTCTAAGTGAGGCACCCAACGACATGAAAAATTAGAGGAATTTACCATTTTCATCGCACTGTAAGTCAGTGATTATTCCGGGATTTTGTTGTTCCAACACGTAACCGAATGATGACAGCAGTTGGAAGCTTTCCTCATGCACTCCATAGGTCAGTGACAACACATAATCAATGGCTTAATATGCCTTACTGTACATGATCTGGATGCCATACATTTTTTTCATGTCGGCGATTATGTCCTTCGGACGCATTAGTCGACCATCATGTTGTTGTAATCTAGGTGCAACCACTTCTCCAATTATGATTGCACTAGCTTGTCGATGGCGCCGGTAAGTCTCCTCCAATGGACATGTGTGTTCATTGACAAAACTTCTTACTTTGAAGTACGTCGCTTCATCTCTCCTCACCGCTCTTAACTTCCACATACAGTTATCCATCAAACAAACTAGATGTAATGTTGTCTTATTCGACCTTTTCGCCTTTCACTTGAAATTGTGCCGCATTATAAAATGCTCAACCAATCTCTTCAAATCCTTTTTAGCCATTTATATATCATGCTTGTAGGTTCATCTTCTACCAAGTTCCTGATTCCACCCATACCAAACGAGTATGATTCGCTACTGGGATAACCCACGTTGTGGCATTCTCAGAATCAGTTGGAGTTACATTATGTCAAAACTCAGAGGTTCCAGTTATATCTATTGCAGTGGAACTATATCTGTGTACACATCTTGCACGTCTTTCCGTTTTGAATGGTTTTTCATCTTCCATATTGTTCGCTACATTATCTACCGGATGTAAATTTGGCTCATTAGCCACCTCATGAATTGTTAAGTTATTCGGTTCATTGTTTCGCTCATTGTTCATGTCATTGTACATCTCAATGTATTGGTGGTTGTACTGCCCAGCATTCATCTCAATTTGACAATCAAAATCATCGTCCAATTGAGCTCCAACTATATCACCATGGTCGACTACTTTCGGCAGGACACCATATAGGTTTTCTCTACCGTCAATCCCACTTCTTTCTGTGAACATATGGTTGCTTCCGCCTGAAAATCGAGATTATTGGGTGTTATCACGAGGAGGGATTTCCTCACCAATTGCACATCCCGTTGCCCTCTTAATTAGACTGACACATACTTGAGGGATCACCCTATCTTCCTATAATATAAACATCACATCGTCGTCGTTTCTTATAAATGTGCAACATGTTGTCCCGGGAACGATTGATATAGATTGTAGATCAGCAATGTATTTGTTCACATCATACTTCACAACGGTTTGCACGATCGACATCAGCTCTTCGTAAGTCATATTTCTTGACACATACATTCTTTTGTTACTGGAACCAAAAAACCTCTAACTTCCATAAAGTAATTGCTCTCATTGACCGTTGTAAGATATGACTATTCTAACCCGATCCATTGTCCTGTGAAAATCATCTTCACAAACCATTATTAACAAATCACAAAAATAAACTACTTTTACAATTACTAAGAATTACAAATATTTCTTAAGTGTAAGGGATCGAGAACATTTTCTTAGGGATCGAGCTTTTTTGAAAAGGGATCGAGAACTTTTTCAAGGGATCGAGAACTTTTTGTTAGGAACGAGAACTTTTTCTAAGGGACAGATAACTTTTTCAAGAGATCAAGAACTTTTTTCAAGGATCGAGAACTTTTTCAATGGATCGAGAATTTTTTTAAGGGATCGAAAATATTTGTCAAATTATCGAGCATTTTTTTCAAATAATAGAGCTTTTTTCAAAATATATAAAAGCTCGATCCATTATAAAATAATCTCGATTCATCTTTAAATATTCTCGGTGACACATAAAAAAAAGTTTGAATCTATTCAATGTTCATACATGTTCTTACAAAAACTGGAAACAACATATTATCGATGAATGGATACATTGTTAACCCACACAGATATGTATGCAAAAGATCTGAAATGCATAAAAAAAAATATAAGTGAAAATCATAAATATTTGTTACATTTCTGTGTAGAATCTGGAGATAGACAATTTTTTTAGAGAAAGAGGCAAGTTTTTCAAACAACTTTTTTTGGGACATATACACGAGTTCAACATGTTGCCTTTTAAAAATTAAAGTTTAGGAGTAACCTGGGTGGTTCACAATAATATGTGTCTTTTAAACTTAAGTTATTAAAACGGTGACATCATCGTAACACACGATAAAAAAAGGTGACATATCTCACCATTTTCACTTTAATAATTATTGTTATTTGTGCTATAATTGAGTTTTTTCTGCTGATCATTAGATGCAAAAGATATTTGGAAAGAATTAACTTCATTTCAGGGGTATTTTAATCTTTTTAACTGTTAAATTCGGTACCAATTAATTATGAAGTTGGTTCATGTTGTCAAATGCAAACCTCATGGATGTAATTTGATCCTAATATCAATTTATCAATCAAAAACAATTTCCATATGTTTCCTGCAAGTACATACAAACAACTTCAATGGTGTCCATTTCAAACCCTTTTAAAAATCAAAATTTTACGACCACTTAACCAGAACTCTACTAAAAATTCCCATGATCAAACTCATTATCATTTATCAACATGGTTTCTGTTTTTCTAATCAAACTCAGATTCGATTACCAACCAAATTGACCGATTTAACCGAACTTGGGTTCGGTTTGCAAAACAGAAACAAATTGTTGGGGATGATTTTTGAACCAATAAATGCAGAATCCTCGTGCATAATATATGCCCATAATTCAGAGCAATTAATAGCGTCAATAGAAGAAAAAATATATGAGAGAAAGTAAACCAATCACAACACAAAATATCGGAAAATCCAAATCGGGTAAAAAACCACGGGTCGTCAGGATGACAGAGAAAATTCCATTATATGATAAATTGTTACAACCATATATTCCAGGATTCTCTCTCACACCCAAACCCCAAACCACGCTCACAAGATCCTTACCAAGAACCCCACAATATCCCATAGGTCTCTCCTGAATATCACCATCGGATCTCTAGCTTGATCCACTGATATTCCCTTTGATCCCTCCACGGATATTCTCAAGGGTCTCTCACCCAGATTTCTCACTCTCTCCACTCTCTGATATTACATGGTGTTTATTGACTCCACACACAAAATAACCTAGATACAAGGTCTATTTATACTGCTTACAAGGAGTTTAACATAAGAGTAAATCATACTCCTAAACGTATAAGAATTACATGTTCCACATAAATATTATTTCATATTTATGACAAGTCTTCTTGTTAGGGAGAAATCATTTTCCTTCAAGTACAGGACTTTCCTATTCTTCATGAAGACAAACTCTTTCCTTTTCCGATTAGCACAAGAACTTCCAGAAATAGAACTTTTAGAAATAGAACTTTTCCTTTTTCTTCTCGAGCAACATTCCTGATCTAGGCAAGATGCATCGTTTCTGCAGTCTAGGTCGCGGTGTGCACCCCCGCTTCCTAAACAGTGAAAAACCACTGGCAACCACCGCATTGAATGCCGTGGTTGGTGCACTTGCCTCCGCCGCGGTCCGCGCCACGTTGAAACCACTGGAGTCGACCGCTCCCTGTGCTGCGGTCTAGGCACTTGTTCGTACCGCGGTCCACGCCGCGCCACTTGCCAGATTTCATTTATTTAATTATTCTTCATCTTCAAACCTCCCTCAAACATCATCTTCAACTTCCAAACGTTATCCCACGTCTCTAGAAAGTTCCACATCAATTGAGTCTCGTTTGGTTTATATTAGGTTCACTTGAGAATATGAATCAAAACCTAACACCAATTACCAAGGTCTTAAAAGCTTCGTAATAATGTAATGGTGAGGACAATTATTGCGGTTAATTGAGTAGATCCGTCTTGTAGTTATCAAAATCGGGTTTTTGTGGTTTAACCATTTTAATTTCAGTAATACTACATATTTCATTTAAAATATCAATTTTTTCATCCTAACTCATTTGATAGTTGAGATGTCAATCGGTAAATGGATACATAATGCAACTGACACATCGGTTGAGATGAGATGAAAAGATAGGATATCTTATATTATTCTTTTAATATTGGTTTTTAACCTTCTGGTGGGATCGGTTTTGTTGGCTACTACATAATCTATGATATGGCGAGACATGAATCAGAAACATTATCCAATTGAATATGAGAGAATTAGTATTTTCTTTTGAGTTTTAAAATTTTTAGAACTTGGGCTAGAAACAAATCCAACAATTGCACATGTCATGTATGTACGGTATTCGGTAACCGGACCTCAGAATGAATTATGACTCATTACACGTTGAAGCTAGCGGAAGAATTTGTGATTTCAGTTTCGTCTACCGATAGGTTCATGATTGAATTCATAATTGGTCGTTTGATTTTAGTTTCTGACAATATACACTGTGCATTATTTGTCTTTTTTTGGATTATGGTGATAAAGTTTTGTGTCTTTTTTTTTTATATATATAAAGGTGATAAAGTTTTTTTCTTTTTTGGATAAAGGTAATAAAGCTATTTTGTATTTTTGCTATGTGTGATGTTTGATACTGATTATGTCTTTCTTCATTATATGCTCTTTTACTTAATCAGATTGATTATTCTTAGATTTGGACACAGATATTGTTCCCCGTAAATCCCCGTTGGTAATGGTGTATATGTAGTGGACCTTACTAGGTTTTGTATGACTTGGATTCCACTTATGTGCTGTGTACTCGTCCATTAAAACAGCACTGACAAAGCAAAAAAAAATAAAAAAAAGTGAAAATGGCCATAGGAGGAGGTAGTTGTTCGATGGTCAATCAAGCATCACCTCCTGCGACAAAAAAAGAGGTTGTAAACCTTCCTAGCACCTACGAAACATATGCATATAATCCAAAAATCTTTATAAAAAAAATCTTCATAACATGAATCCCCCACCTACAGAGAAAAATATAATGGCTTTCGCTAAACCGTTTGTTGGGTATGTTGATGGGATGGTATGGTTTGAGGTCACTTGTAGTTAGAGGTGTCCACTGTTCGGTTAAACCGTTCGAAACCGAATCGAAACCTAACCGAAACCGGCTTCTAAAAACCGTAACCGAAACCGAAACCGTCGGTTACAAAACCGGTTGGAAACCGGATCTCGACGGTTCGGTTAAGGTTATGGGATCTTAAAAACTGACCAAAAACCGCCGGTTAAACCGGCAGTTTCAAATATTTTTTTTTAAAAACCAATGAAATGCTGACACATGGCAGCATTTCAAAAAAAAAACCAAACGAACGGAAACTAAACCGAACCGTTCGGTTTCACGAACCGAACCGAACCGAACCGAACCCTTCGGTTTCGAAAAACCGAAACAGAAACCGAAACTGAACCGAAAACCGCCGGTTCCGAAATCGTCCGAAACCGTCCAAAACAGTCATATTCCGGTTACGGTTACGGTTCGGCTTTTCCACGGAACCGAAACAGGCGGTTCGAAACCGAAACAGAACCGAAACCGAACCGTGGACACCATTACTTGTAGTGCACCTCTGAGAGAGAATTCGAACACAAACAATAAAATGAGAAGCTTTTCTTATTTCTCTCTATATTTCATTCACCACTCCACACATTTTCAATACAATTTTCATCTCTTTGAAAATGAGATGAGCTAAACTACAAACAAAATAAATGCAAAACAATGAAGTCAAATGTGTGGTTAGGAAGGAGTTGGGAGTTGGAGGTGGTTGGAGCCATATCAATGGCCGGTTTCTAGAAGTGGGTAGCAAGGTGGTTGGCTGAAAGTGGTTGGCTGAGGTCAAGTTTATTTTTCAACATCCCCCCTTAAACTTGACTCCCCATGTTTCGCCATACCAAGCATTGTCTTTAATCTTGAAAACACATCATGTTTGAGAGGCTTGGTGAAAATGTCAGCAACTTGATCATATGTCCTGCAAGAGACTAGTTCCACCTCCTTATTCTTCACATGCTCTCTGATGAAATGATACCGCGTATCGATATGTTTGCTTCTTTCATGGAATACTGGATTCTTTGCTAGCGCAATCGCTGACCGATTGTCGATGTAGACCTCTGAGGGATTATCTTACGGAAATTCCAAGTACTGCAACACATTCCTGATCCAGATACCATGACAAATAGCTGAGCAGGCAGCAACGTACTCAGCTTCACATGATGACAGTGTCACAATGGTTTGCTTTTTGGATGACCATGTGAACGCTGTATCTCCCATAAAAAATGTGAAGTCTGTCGTGCTTTTACGTTCATCTAGATCTCTTCCCCAATCACTGTCTGAATAACCAATTAACCTGTAATCTTCACATTTGGTATAAAATATGCCATCATCAATTGTACCTTTTATGTAGCGAAGTATCCTCTTTGCAGCATTTAGGTGAGACTGGTCAAGAGTCTCCATGTATCCCAGTCCAACTCCATAAAGTATATCTGGTCTGGTACACGTCAAGTATCTCAGGCTTCCAACCAAGCTCTTGAAATAGGTTGGATCAACATCTCCTCTTTCATTCTTTCTTAACTCTAATCCTGTTTCTACTGGAGTTGTGGCATGATTGCATTTTTCCATACCAAATCTCTTTAAAATTTCTTTTGCATAAATACTCTGGGAGATGAAGATACCTTTTTCGTTTTGCACAACTTCAATACCAAGAAAATGAGCCATTAGACCAATGTCAGTCATCTCAAATTCTTTCACCATTCTCCGTTTGAAATCTTCAAACATGGCTGGATTGTTGTCGGTGAAGATCAAGTCATCAACATATAGGCATGCATATAACAGGCTTCCATCAGTCTCCTTCCTCAAATATAGTGCATGCTCATACGGACATTTCTCGAATCCATTCTCTTGAAAGTAATCATCAATCCTCATGTTCCATGCACGGGGTGCTTGCTTCAAACCATATAGAGCTTTCTTCAATCTGCAAACTTTATCTTCATTGCCTTTCTGCACATATCCAGGTGGTTGTTCCACATAGATTTCTTCTTCAAGAAAGCCATTCAGGAATGCTAACTTTACGTCAAGTTGGTAAATTTTCTAACTCTTCTGGGCTGCCAATGATATTAGCAATCTGATGGTCTATAGTCTGGCAACCAGGGTAAAGACTTCTCCGTAATCAACTCCTTCTTTCTGTTTGTAGCCTTGTGCTACAAGTCTTGCCTTGTATCTCTGGACTTCTCCTTTCGCATTCTTTTTGGTCTTATAGACCCATTTTACTCCGATGGTTTTTCAGTCTTTTGGGAGATTAGTCAACTCCCACGTCTTATTCTTTTCAATGGAACGAATCTCTTCATCCATTGCACTTCTCCATTTTCCTTCTTGGTTAGCCTCTTCAAAACTAACTGGATCACTTGTCATCAGCAGACAATACAAAGTAATGTCTTCTTCCACCTGTTATGTATTTTCATACATATCTTCTAGGCTACGTGTCCCTCTAGGCATCATATCTGAAAAATCACGTTCAATCGGTGATGGAGAATTATACCTTTGTGATGAAGGGGAACCATGTTGAGGAGTCTGCTGATTTCTGGGTATATGTGGCTCTGTAGCCATTTCTCTTGTCTCTTTTTCAGATATCAACTCTGTACTTCTGGAAGCTTTGTTCTGATCCTAATTCCAAGATTCATTTTCTTCAAAAATGACATCCCTACTGAAGATCACTTTCTTGGTGATAGGGTTGTATAGCCGGTAACCCATAGTTCTATCACCGTATCCAACCAGGATACAATTTTCTCCTTTATCTTCAAGCTTCGTTCTTCTTGCTTCTGGGACCTTGATGTAGGCAATGGAGCCAAAAATTCTAAGGTGGCCCACACTTGGTTTGTGAGTGCTCCATGCTTCTTGCGGCGTCTTTGTATCAAGAATCTTGGTAGGACATCTGTTTTGTAGATATACCGCACACAAGACTACTTCGGCCCAAAAACTCTTAGGCATGTTTTTATCTTTTAACATGCTTCTGACCATGTTAAGGATTGTTCGATTCTTCTTTTCAGCTACACCGTTTAACTGAGGAGTATAAACTGGTGTAAACTGATGTATGATTCCTTGTTGCTTAAGGAATTCCTGGAAAGCACCTGCAGTGTATTCTCCACCTTGACCTGATCTCAGTGTTTTGATGTAGTAGCCACTTTGCTTCTCCACAAGAGTTTTGAACTCTTTAAAGTAATCAAATACTTCAGACTTCCTTTTAAGAAAATAAGCCCAAGTCTTTCTACTGCAGTCATCAATGAAGGTGAGGAAGCATTGATTCTGTCCATTTGATACTGGCGTCAATGGACCACACACATCTGTGTGAACGAGCTCAAGTGGCATGGTTACTTTCTAATTTGCCTCATTTCTAAAGCTATTTCTGTGTTGTTTACTGAGAACATAGATTTCACACATCTCATTTGGGTGATGGATGTTTGGCAATCCTTTCACCATCTTCTTACTTCCCAGTTGCTTTAAACTTTTAAAATTAAGATGTCCATACCTTAGATGCCACAACCAGTCTTTGTCATCGATGATGGCTGTCAAACATCATGGCATATCATGATGAATTACGAGAGGAAACATCCTATTCTTCGTCATCTGGACTCAGGTAACCAGCTTTCCTCGAGCATCTGTGATGGTGAGTTGTATATTTTGAAGGCTAATATGGTAGCCTTTCTCCAAGAGTTGTCCGAGACTTAGGATGTTTGTCTTCATGTCTGGAACATAATAGACATTTAAGATGAAAGCATGATCTTCATTCTTCTGCTTGATCATGACATCTCCTCTTCTTTGGACAGGGATTTTAGAGAGGTCACCAAATGATATTTCTCCGTAAACTTTCTCATCAAGTTCAGTGAATAAGTCTTTTCTGCCAGTCATATGGTTGCAGGCTCCAGAATCAAGAAACCAAACATTTTGGTTTTGATATGTTGAGTTATGTGCCATCAATAATAACGATTCTCCTTCAACTTGCTCATTCTCTTCAAAGTTAGAATTTTCATTTACCTCATTTGGCGGACTTCTGCACTCGCTGCTATAGTGGCCATATTTGTGGCAGTTATAGCATTGAACATTTCTTTTGTCAATGTTCGGACGGTTGTTGTACCCATCTCTTCTTCCTCGTGGGACATAGTTCTGTTGTCCACGTCCTTCTCTATTTACAGCTATTTCTCCTCTGCCTCTACTCCTGGTTTCAGCATTTCCTGAACCTCTTCCACGAGATCCTCTACCTCGTTCTCTTCCTTGTTGTGAGGTCCCCCCTTGCTCATATCTTTTTTCATTGAGGGAGAGCTTTGACTGGAGAGCTTGCTCCAATACTCTATCATCATTTCTTCTTGTGACTTTCTACTCATGGGCTTGCAATGATCCCACAAGTTCTTCAACAGACATCGTCTCTAGATCTTTTGTTTCTTCCATCGCCACAACTATGAAGTCAAACTTTGGATCTAATGATTGCAAATTTTTCTCCGAAATTCTCATGTCTGTGAGAGTTTCTCCATTTCTTCTTAGCTGATTCGCAACGACCATAACTCGTGTATAGAACTCAGCAATAGATTCACTAGATTTCATTCTCAAGGATTCGAACTCACCTCGTAGAGTTTGAAGACGGATCCTTTTCACTTTGTCAGCACAGTTATAGGTTTTGAGAAGGGTGTCCCAGACATCTTTCGACGACTTAGCGGATGCTATGATCTTGAACGTTGTTTCGTCTAGCCCTTGATAGATTATAGACTTTGTTTTACAATCCCTTTTTCGATCGGCTTTGAGAGTCGATATTTGAGATTCTGTAATGGTTCCTTCAGCTTCTGTATATCCATCTTCCACAATATATATAACATCTTGAGAGCCTAGTAAAGCTCTCATTTGTATGCACCAATTATCATAGTTGTCTTTGGTGAGCTTCGGGATGACAACATGTGCGTTACTGTTGGCCATTGAGACTTGAAATACGTAGATCACAAATCTAGAGTCCGAATTTGCAAAAAAGGAGTGCATTATTGTGTCTGGAATGGTCCAAAACCTTGGAAACCAATTCGCGTTTGTCAAAAAAAGAGTTCAGAGGTGTCCGAACAAGCGGTCAAACTTTTTGAAAAAGTCAACCAAAGATAACTGAATATTCCTTTGACTGACAGAATATTCCAGCCGTTATAACGCCGTTAGTGAACGTCAGCAACCCGTGAACAGTGATGGGTCTTTGGGTCGAATTCCGAGTAGGCTAGCAGCAACCGAATACCTGGTCGGGCTATCAGGTCGGATTTGGTACCGGGTTGATGGATCGAACTTTGGGTCGGATCCTGTAAAACGGGCGAGGAAGACGATCGGCGCGTGTTGGTGACGCGCCGGGGGATGGTGCTGCGAGTGGACGGCGCGTGAGTTCACTTTCCAATGTCTGTCGGCGCGTGCGTCCTCTCTGGTGCTCCGAAGTGAATGGCGTTTTCATCGTTGAACTCCTGACGATGTGTAGAACACTCTGGTGTGATCAAAAATTGATTCTGATCACTTTGAGTTCTGGGCAAATTAGACTTTGCCCTTTGTTCTTCGAGTTTCTGGTTCTCCTGGGCTCTAATATCACTGTTGGTGGGATGGTATGGTTTGAGGTCACTTGTAGTGCACCTCTGAGAGAGAATTTGAACACAAACAATAAAAGGAGAAGCTTTTCTTAAATCTCTATATATTTCATTCACCACTCCACACATTTTCAATACAATCTTCATCCCTTTATATAGGAAAATGAGATGAGCTAAACTACAAACAAAATAAATGCAAAATAATTAAGTCAAATGTGTGGTTAGGAAGCAGCTGGGAGTTGGAGGTGGTTGGAGCCATATCAATGACCGGTTTCTAGAAGTGGGCGGTAAGGTGGTTGGCTGAAAGTGGTTGGCTGAGGTCAAGTTTATTTTTCAACAGGGTAAACATATAGAGCATTTTATTTTTCTTTGTTAGTCTACCGGAGATTTGATTTTTTTTTTTTCATCTACATGGGAAAAGAAATCACATTTAAAGCAAATGACTATTGAGTTAAAATTTTGAATGAAGAAATTGTGTTAGTGATATTTTGTGTTAGGGTAATAGATTAACACGTACCCATTACAAGTGAGTTTTCCTTTGAGTGGAATTTACTTTCACATTATTGATATTTTCTTGTTTATGATCAGTCGAATTGACGAGTCAAAGTTACGAGAAGGACTGAAAGTAATAGAGGGTGGTGGTGGATCAGAAAAATGATGTCGTTTAAGTCACTTAACAGTTAAAAGTATTATTCTCACTTGAGGACTGAAGGGTGTGAGGTCTTTGGTTTGATGTCATCAGGAGAGAAGGAACCGGTTGGGTCAAAATGAAGGAGATGGTTAATTTGGTGGAGAAACTCTCTTTCCAAGTCTTTGTCAAAATTGTAAGTATTGTTAACAAGTTGCCGTTTTTAGGTACAGAGGAGATGATTTAATGGTTTAATGATAAATGAGAAAACAATGTCGTTTTTGCATTGAAGAAAGAAAAAACCACAAAAAAAGACAATCTAAACCGTTCAAGACTTCTATATACGGATCTCTCTAACATACATGTGTTAGATTCTCAAGTGCTAAAGAGCTCAGCAGAGAATCCAAGATCGTTGGGGACAGCCATGGTTTTAAAAATTGAAGTTGCGTCTAATTGAAGAATGCTTTTGTATAGAACTTGAAAATAAAATATATTGAAGGCATGAAGTATAGTCGTGGCCTCGTGGGAAAGGGTTAAGAAAAATATCTATTTCCAGAAAGTTGTGGCCTATATAAAAAGAAAAAAAAAGGGTGAATTCATAAGTAGTCAAAAAAAATTATCAGTTTATTATTTTTAAACATCAATATATTTTTTGTTGTTTTTATCAATTTTAATTTCTTTTGGACAAAAATACCCTAGATTTGAAATTATATAAAAAAATTAAGAAGTGAAAGTTGAAATGATCTGTTCTTTTAGGGTTTTAGTTACATCGAGTAAAAAAAAGAAACAGATACAAAGAAAGAGAAGAGATCAGCGTCGCCTCGCATCTGTCTCGTCGTCGTTGCAGCTCATCGTCGTTGCACACCTCTGTCGCCTTTGCTACCTCTCACCTTCGCATCACACCTCTCTCGCTGTTGCTACAGATCGAAAGAGACAAATAAAGAGAAGAGATCATTGCCCTCGTTCGTCGAAGCCACCGAAGACGCATGTAAATTTCTCATCATTTCTTCTGGCTCCTGTTTGGTTTCCGAGAATCAATTTTCTCGTCAACCAAACAAAGTTTTTTTTTTTTTTTTAACCAACAGAGTCTTGATTACGTAATCTTACTTTAGATATGCTTTTACAGTTGATAGTTAATAATTAAAGTAGACTACTGAGTGAATTTTCTTTCGTGGATTGTTTGGTTGTTGAGAAAATTTGTTTAGGAAAATATCTCATAGTAGTTTCATTGGCTATTGTCCAGAATTGTAATTATAATTCTATATTGAATATGGTACTCTATATTGATTTGAAGTTGCAAATTTGGTTGTTAATTAATTTGTCGAATTTACTACTCTTGCAATAAATATTTTTTTTTTGTTTTTTTTTTCTAAACCGAGAATCTATACTTGACATGAACATTTCTTTTATCATTTCATAACAATGATAAAAGAAAGGTATTTTTTTTTATTTTTTAACTTACAATTGTATATGCTTCATGGGAGGTATATTTCCCAGCAGTGTGTTCAAAACACTTGCACCCAACGCAGTGCCCATACGACTGAAAATGAAAGGGAATTTTGTTGAATGGAGTAATGAGTTTTAGCAGTAGTCTCCTTTGTTTTTGTTGGGTTTGTTGGTCTTGTTCTATGGCCTGCTTGTGTTTTCAGTTCCAACTTCAGATGTGTGTTGTTGTACTCTGCTTTGCATGTTTTCTTTTGTTTTGTTTTTATTTTTATTTTTGGTTAGCATTGCCTGGTTTGGTGTTGTGTAGCTGGTGGTGTCTTTTACAATGTTGTGTTGGTGCTTCCTCTTACATGTTTTCTTTGTTTTTATTTTCTTTTCTCAAATTTCTAAGTTTCCTTCATGATTTGTATTTTTTATTGGGTATTGAATATGTGTATATTGTCCAATTTACGGTTTTATTTCTTAATGATTTATGACGAATTTACGTTTTTGGGTCATTGTTTGTTGTTTCTTTGGCTTCTTGTCCTGTTCTGTCTGTTAGGGAACACAACCTCTGAATACTTTTGTTCTTCCCTTGAAAGCTTATGAAGGTTGTTGTAATTATACTTCATGATTTCTTTTCTTGTTTTTATTTCTACGGTTTTAAGACTTTTATGGAATTTAAAAGTTTGGGCTCATGAAATATTCAATCAAGACTTATTAAAATGTCATATTGTGAGTTATCTCTATATTGAGTTATTTTTCTTTGTGGATATTGGTGTTGTTGTTGCCTTATTCTTTGTTATGCATTAATACAAGATGGAATTAAGATAGTTATGTATCTTGATGCCCTGTTTTCGGTGTTTGTATTTTCATAGTTGTAGATACAACTGAAAATAGCACCCTGTTACATGCCATATGATCCTCACTTGTTAGTGATACTTAGGCGAATATTAGGTGTGGCTAATATTCCATTCCTATTTTTCAATTCGTTATCATAATTGTTTTGGTTTGATTGTTTTGGTTTTTTCAATTCGTTATCATAATTGTGTAATGATCGATGAGATGAGACCTTTAATTTAAATCTTGGATGTAGTGGGGCAATGATATGTGGGTCACATTTGTTGCTCTTCCCATGTGGCTTTGTTGAAACTAAACCCTTACTATTTGATCATCTTTAATCATTTTTAAATTTTAGAGCTTTTTGTTGGTTATTCTATAATGGAATTTGTTACAAAAAGAAGTTTGTTTAATTGTCAATTATAGAAGTAATTTTTGTGTGATTTTGTAGATGGAGAACTAATGAGTAAAATGTCATATCACTTTGAAAACATTGTGAAGAATGAGCTTTCGACAATGAAGGGGCTTTTAAATGCACGCCTCGGGTTTAGGGAGGATATGACTCTAGAAATTTTTGCAAACAGTGTAACGGTAGATTGATAGGTTTATTGATTAGGCATAGTTATTTTAGAAATTATTCTTTATCATGTAACTTCATTACCAACTATGATTGATTACGTTGTTGAAACATCATCGTTGTTTTTGAAGTGTATGAAATGAATGATACTCGAATTTTGTTCTTTGAAGTGTATCAAATCAGTCTTCTAAATATAGTTATTAAATGAACTGGTATGTAACTTCATTATTAACTAGCATGTAACTTCAGTATCAACTGACATCTAACTTCTAGCATGTAACATTACTGGAATTTTATATGAAAACACTTTTCCGAATGAGTTGATTAAATGAGTTGGCATGTAATTTCAATATCAATTTGCATGTAACTTTGGTATCAACTGTCATGTAACTTCTAGCATGTAACATTACTGGAATTGTGTATGAAAATACTCTTTCGAATGAGTTGATTAAATGAGATGGCATGTAACTTCATTATTAACTAGCATGTAACTTCAGTATCAACTAACATGTAACTTCTAGCATGTAACATTACTGGAATTTCAAAATCCGATATAAGCATATATTTATACTGGAATTTGCTCTTCAAATTCAATTCCCATATCAATTCAAAACGTCATTGCTAGTACAAAAAGAATTAAAAATGTTGAACTGACATGTAACTTCATTTTGAATAAGCATATAATTTCAGTATCAACTGACATGTAACATCTAACATGTAACATTACTGGAGTTGTGAATGAAATCAATCTTTCAAATGTGGTGATTAAAACGCCGGCATATAACTTTATTTTTAACTAGTATGTAACTTCAACATCAACTGACATGTAACTTCTAGCATGTAACATTACTAGAATTCAAATCTCATATCATTTCAAAACGACATTGCTAATACAATAAATAATTAAAATGGCATCGCTAATACATGATTGCAATCTTCATCATTGTGACTACCCTTGTCAATGTCGGGTATCGAGTTGTCGTCAATGTTATCCGCAGATTTTTTTTTAACTGATATGTAACTTCTTTTTCAACTTGCATGTAACTTGAAACATATAACAATACTGGAGTTCTAAATTGGAATGAAATTATTTTTGAACTGTCATGTAACTCGTAACATGTAACAATACTGGAGTTCTAAATTGGAATGAAATTATTTTTGCATAAACATGTAACTTTATTTTCAACTAGCATGTAACATGTAACATGTAACACTACTGGAATTGTAATTTGGAATCAATGTCTTTCAACTATCAAATTCAATATGAACTTAATAATGTCTACAGTACATAAAAAAGTCTACAGTACATAAAAAGTCTACAGTACATAAAAAAGTATATCACCCATACATATAAGAATTAAAACATCATTACTAATACGGTAAAATCTAGGTTGTACCAACAACTTCTGGTGCCAATGGACACTTCTGTGAATTGCTGTCATCGTTACATATAATTGGGTCTACAATTGGAATGGATCCACATGTTGTCAGTTGCTGGAGAAACCCGCCATACACAGGATGTGAAGTAGGTAGGTTACATTGGTCAAGAAACGAAGACTGTACTAGGTTGTCATCTTGCACACAATCTGTTGCTTCCTTCGTAGAAACAGATACAAAAACCTCAAGTAATAGCTTATCTTCATTCATCGTACATGAAACGTCATTGTCATTCTCAATTCTCGGACGAGCATTACCACTAATTTTAAAGGCCAATGATCATAATTGTTAGTTGTACCTAGCAGCATAAACTTTGGTAACATCTTTTACCAACTTCACCAAGGAATCATAACTCACACATCTACGAACATTGACCCACTTTGTCATACCACCCTCGTAACAATTGCCCTCCCAACTTCCACCGTGATGGATGACTAATTTCCTTTCATCCATATTCCTACATGTAAAGTAATTGACATTTAAAGAATTTGACATGTAACTTTAAAATGATCTAATAAGTAACAAAATAGGACTTGGATGGAATGTAACATCAAAAATAACCTAGTATGTAACTTCAAAAATAACCTAACATGTAACTTCATAAATCCCCTAGCATGTAACTTCATAAATAACCTAGCATGTAACTTGGGTACAAAAAATAAACATGAATGTAACTTTAAAAATACTAGCATGTAACATGGGTACAAAAACTTACAATAGTTGGGTTTCATTCTATATCAAAATTACGGAAAGACATGAAACTTAGTAATAAACTGACATGTAACATTATATTGAACTGACATGTAACATTAAATTGAACTAGCATGTAACTTTAAGATAGCCTAGCATGTAACCTGGGAATAAAAAAATACAGTACATGGGTTTCACTCAAAATCAAAACCAACCTCTTTTTCTTCAAATTAAACTTGAAAATTCTTGTAAAAAAATAAGTGGAAAAGGGAAAGGGATACATACCTTCAACTACTTCAAGACTGAGTTGAATGCTAGGTTTCGGATCTAGATCTACCTTCAAGAATGGTGTAAGCCAAATCAATTGAGAGAGACAAGTTATTGAGACAAAGACCCAAAATACAATGACGATTTGCAGAATTGGTTTAGAGAGAGAGAGATGAAAATCTAAAATTGTTAATATTCCCTATGTTATTATTCTTCCTTCTCTCTAGAATGACAATCTCTAGCACTTTCCCTTCCTTCTAGCCTTACAATCTCAACTTTATTTGAACGAGGGACTGATTTCAGAAAAGCATGTTGGTTTCTCTTTCTTTATCCCTTCGAAAAGATCTGACCTGGGACTGAGAGCCTTCATTTGAACTTCCTCTTTCTTCCTCTAGTTTAGAGAATGAGATGAAGAACCCAATCGATTGAGAGTGAGAGATGAAGAGCCAAATTGGTTTACATAGAGAGAGAGTAAGAAATCTGATTTTGAAAAAAAAAATAAAGGTGAAAACATTGATAAGTGAAAATTTGGGTGGGAAATATTGGGTTCATAAAACAAAAGTGAGGGCATACTTGTCACTTCAAGGTTAAAGATGCTAACTATAGTTAAAATTAAAATTTTGGCTAAAAACAATAACTCAATAATTTTTTTGATCATTTCTTGCAATTCCCTCATAAAAATAAGTTGAACAAAAGGTAGTCTTTTCTCTCCTGGTCTTTCATTGAATCATTGTTTCATTGTTTCAGCATGGCAATATGGGTGCAATGTAAAACATTTATTTAAGAGTCAGCTATGGAAATATGGAATCATGACCAATGCAACTTGTGAAAATAGAGGAAAACAAAATTTAAAGAGAGAAAACCAAAAATAGCAATGGAAAGTATTAAACTTTCGTTAATAACCATTTTTGAAATTTTAATCGTTAATTGCCACTTTTTTAAAAAAAATCAGTGTATGTCCATAAATTACCAAAATACCCCTAAAATTAATTTGTTTTAAAAAAAGTTGAGGCAAACTTGAAATCATTACTAAAATCTAGAACCAAATTTGAAATCGGGACTAAAACCTTGAAACTTGAAATATTGTTTAAAAAAATAAAAAATTTAAACTTGAAATCTTGCCTAAATTGAAATGTTGAAACTTGAAATCTTGACTAAATTGAAATGTTGAAACTTGAAATGTTCTGGGTTTCTAGGTATTTTGTTTTCTTCCCTTTTTTATGTAGATCTCATCACCGGCGAAAGGAGAGCTCGATGGCGTTACTGGACGGTCGTGAAGCCCAGACGACGGCACACCGGCACTCTGGCAAGCCATCGATGTCGTGTGAGAGAGAAATGAGAGGAGAGAGAAAGAGAGGTGAGTGAAAGAGAGAGAGGTGCAGGGAGAGAGAAAGAGATGTTCGGTGAGAGAGATGAGGCCAACAATGGTTCGCCGGCCTTCGCAAGGACGCCGACGACGGTTCGCCGGCATACCGCCAACGTGAGAGAGAGATCGGGGAGAGAGAGGAAATGAGAGAGAGAAAAAAAAGAGGGAGAAAGTGTTTGGGGATGGTTTTTATACGAGGGCATTCAAGTGATTTCTTAAAAAATGGCTATTAACGAATAAATTTTCGTATGTGGTTAAAAACAAATTTTTCATAATAGTTGTGATCATTTTTAGCAATTTCCACAAACTTAAATACCCTTCTGTGCAATATTGGATTATTATTAAATTATTTTAAATTTCATAACTTATTTATTTATAATATATATATTGAGACTTCTCAGGTACAAATCCCCTTACATAAATCTATGTCCAAACAATTCACAATATGATGAAATTTAATGAATTTTAATTAAATCTTTGAATAATGCTATACAATCTAAATAATTTGAATCAGTGAGTTGACACATTATTTGGATAGAAATTTGGACTAAATTTATAGGTAATATAGCATTAATGTTTAAACAATATGATATTGTGTAACATTCCATTATTACGCAAATGATAACATTATCCTTTATCAATCTTATTTGTTGTACATAACTATGGTGTCTCTAGTGCTCATGGCTCTTGTTTAAACGTTACCACAAAGCAGTAAAAAACCAACGTATCAAAACTCAAAAGCTAAGCAACCGGCAAAGGAGTTTATATAAGCACAATATTAATAAACAATTTGTTGGTGCCTTTGCTGAAATGGCTAAGAAGTAATTCTATCAAACTCTCATGAAGTTTGCTCTTTTATCCGTGGAAGCAAC
The DNA here is from genome assembly GCA_032871835.1 of Dipteronia dyeriana. Classification (NCBI taxonomy): domain Eukaryota; kingdom Viridiplantae; phylum Streptophyta; class Magnoliopsida; order Sapindales; family Sapindaceae; genus Dipteronia; species Dipteronia dyeriana. The sequence continues at coordinate 7,646,480 of CM065299.1, read as the reverse complement.
TTTATGGAAAATTGACATTTGCCTCTCATACCATTAGTCAAACTTGGTCAAATTGACCATGTTTGACAATCAAAATTTAGGGTAATTTCGTTTTAATTTTTATAGTTTAAATTTGAATATCATGTATTATTATTATTTTAAAAGTACTTTAATTTAAAAAGAAAAAAAAATCCCTTCAATTGTTCAACCATCATCTCCTCTCCACCATCATCTCCAAGACTCCAGTAAACCGTAACCGCCACCACCACTCAAACACAAATCCTAGCCACTGACTGAACCCACCGGAATCCACCAACCACCACTCTTACAAGCGCCGAGGAGATCCCGCTGCCACGTCTTCTTCCTCTTTCCTTTCTTACAACTTCTCTCTATCGATCCATCTCGCTTTCCCTCTCTCTCTTCGACACTAAAGATGGTTTTTTTCCTGGTGGGATGGTATTGGTCATGTGGATTTTTGTTCGACAGATTTTGGTTTGTGTTCAATATTTTTTTTCAAATTCAATTTTTTTCGTATTTATTAGTGATAGTGGTGTTTGTATTTTGGATAATTGATTTCTAGTTATGTTTGGATGGTGGTGGTGTTTGTGAGTTTGATTTTCAGGTGAGTTTTAGAGAGAAAGGAGAAGGGATGGTTGAATTTGAGTCAGTGGTGGTGGCGGGTGATGGTTGGGTTTGTGGTGGCAATCGGCGAGGATACCAACTTGGTGTGGTGGGTGTGGGTATGTTTTTGGTGGATTTGAGTGAGGTTTTCTAGTGTTGATCCAAAATACTATATGGTGGATTTTTTTTTTTGTTAAATTGATGATGATTAGGATGGGTGTTGTTTAAAGGTTAATATCATTTGAGTCCCTAACTTTTGCTGAAAGATCAAATTTTTAAACGAATTTGATTTTCTTTCAACTTTTTCCCTGACTTTTGAAAAGTGTATCACATAGGTCCTCCTAATTTTTTTTTAACGGTCAAACATCACAAAAAATGTGTATTATCATTTTTGCCCATAAACGTCATATTAATGGCTGAAATGACTATTTTACCCTTTAAGATTCCTTGGAATGACAATTTTACATAGATTTATTAAGACTAAAATACCCTTGTTAGTGATGATATTTACAAGTTTACCATCATAAAGTAATAATAAAAAATGGATAAAAGTAAAAAATAATAATAATAATAATAATAATCATCATCATCATCATCAACCTTCCTAGCTTAGAAAACCAAAACAAAAAAAAAATCCCATTTCAAAACCCCATCGATCTCTTTTTCCTTCTCACATTCCCTCTGTATCATCTGGGTTTGTATGGTGTTCTTAAAAAAATAAAAATTCTCTTATGCACTCATCACTTTGACTTCTCTCTACACTCATCACTTTAGATTTCTAAAAATACTCGATTTTTATGTCGTTACCAAATTACGATTATCAAAAGAATATTTATAAAAAGTCCTACGCAATATGCTTTAAAATTTTAAAAACTAGTAAAGCGGTAAGCGAGGTATCGTCCATAGGGAGGTGTCATCCGTCGATTGTTTCACGTTCTAGTGTTTATTGAAAGCAATGTAAATACGAACATGGCAAGGGTGAGAGTGGTGTGTGTGAAGTGTAAGCATTTTACGTTGTGTGTGTGCATATGAAGGAATGTAAATAAAAAGAATGTAAAATAAAACAAAAGGAATATGGTGAAGTGAGAATGGTGATTAAAGTGACAAATAATACATTGATGGATATGAGAGATGCATGAGAATGATCACACAAGGTTCATAAAACTCACCATACATAAGTGTACAGATAGTGGCTGTTAAGCATTAAGGACATCCAATTCAAGCTAAGGGAAAATACAAAATGGATAGAAAAGAGACCCCTCAACCGTAACCGAAAATCGAACATCAGGTCTTCTCGAGTGTCAATCCAAGATGTCCTTACCACTGGACGACTACGACGTTCTCCAATTTCATGAACGCACAACCCCCCTCATTTAAGGACATTCAATTCAAGCTAAGGACTTGTTCTCTCAATTGAGAGATTCACAAACACAAATCACTCCCCAAGGTCATGGCTAGAGCAATTGTACTAGTAATCTCAACTAAGGGATTCGAGACACGAATCACTCCCCAATGTCATGGCTAGAGCAATTGTGCCTTGAGTCCCTACCATTAAGCATATGAACATAAGCCAAAACCTAATCTAGCAAGATCAAACATATAACAAGTTTCATTCATTCTTTTGAGCTAATTGGTTAAGATTATACCCGGATTGGTCCTCCTAGGCACAACCAAAAACCCACAAACACTCAAACCCATCCATACAAGTTAATTTCGACAATCCAAAAACATACACACACAAATGGGATATTCGATTACAACTACACCTATAATTAAGTTAATCCACTCCTAATCTTATCTATAAACACATATCAATTTTAAGCATATCAAGAAAAGAGATTATTTAATAATAGCAAGAACAAATCAAAACCCAAATGAATATAAAATCAACCAACATATATTGAGCACAAATTAGGTTTACAATATTGATCGAGCCATGATAACACTAGATTTCGAGTCCCTCTTTTATGCTTATTGCTCAGTTCTCGGGTAAAATCAAGTGTTTAATGGCTCGAGTGTTTTTACAGGATTTCGTATTAAGGGTATCATATGGGTGATTTGAGTGAAGTTAGGAACCCAAAAGTGTTGAAAATTGGAAACATAGCAAAAGGGGTGAGTTGTCGCGGTCATAAAGAGTCGTCATGGGTGACCGCGACACTTTGAGCGACAACAACTTGTTTTAATTGTCACCTAAAATGTCGCCTGGAGAACATGCTCGAACATACAAGGAAGTGGCATGTCACGGTCTAATTTTCATCATGGAAGACCGTGACATACCAAGCGATAGTAACTTTTTAGCCATTGTCGCTTGATATGTCGCCTGAAGAGAAGACACAAAACTAGGATACAAGGTGTCGCGGTTGTGTTTCTGTCGTGGATAACCTCGACATTTAACTGCGCGACAGTACGATAGCACGCGTTTCTAGGTTGATTCCTGACCTATTTTTGGACTCATGTAATTACTCATCGTAGTTTTTGGTGATGTAACATTAGCCACATGAATTTTTGGACACTTTCACCCTTCCATCACCATCCTTAGACACTTTCATTCCTCTATCTATCTTGGAACTTGGAAGGCAAGAAGAGAAAGCTTACAATTCAAGGAACCTCAAATGACCAACTTGTGTTTCTTCTTTAACTCTTCTTTATTTTATTTCTTTTCTTTGATGTGTAACTAATCTCTAAGTTAGGGGATTAATGTAACCAGTTAAACAACTCTTATAATCCTTAGTCTAATGGTTTTTAATTAAATACCTTGGTAGTCTCTTTTATTGAAATACTTACTCTAATACTTTCACTTATATTCAATTGAGACATAAATGAATGTTTGTGTGAGGATTAATTTATCTATGATTTCTAGGGTTAGATGTGAGTGACCATCCCATTTAGTCCTTAACTACAAGCTTAATTATTGAGAAATTTTCCATATGCATGACCATGCTAAGTGTTATTTGGTTTAGAGTTTTAATTTAAAATTAATTCTAACCATTGCTCATTACATGACCATGTGTGAGTAATGGGAAGGATTAAGTGCTTCATGAAACAAACCCTATCAATTGGATTTAAGTGCTTTAATGAGACTTATGGATTACATTGAGAAGTTTAATTAGGTTGCATTTATTCCCTAGCTTTCCCCCATATTCAGATTTTCGTTTGAGCTTTAGTGTTATTTAGTTTATTGCATTATTTACAAATTAGTGAATTAAAATACCAACCCAAGATAACCGTTATGTCATTTAGTTTTCACGCACTTAGATTAGGATTTAATTAGACTAATTAGTGTTCAACTAGTAGAATCACCGATCCCAGTGAACGAACTTTTTTTAAATTGATTAAGATCAAAAATACTGCAATCATTTTTGGCGTCGCTGCCGGGGATCGGTGTAGATTTATTAGTTGAATCTAATTAGTTTGATTTAGGTAGTGTGTCTCATTTTATTTTATTTAGTTAGTTAGTTTATTTTCATTTTGTTTAGTTTCTTTTTACTTCGTTGGTACATTTGTTTTTAAAGGCAAACATGGTGTATGAAGCATCAAGGTAGAAATATGGTACTTTATGAGACGGAGGATGTCCAAGCCCTAAATTTTCAAAGAGAAAGAAATGATCCATGTTCAAACTCTTACAATCTGGGGTGGCACAATCATCCAAACTTCTCGTGGTACAACCCAAACAACACTTTGAATAACCAAGCTCAGAACTACCAGGGCCAAGGGTTAAGTGGGCAGCAGTGGAACAACTTGGGTAATCGAGATGTGACTTCATATCAGCCTAGGAAGAGTCCTTTGGAGGACATTGTGACTACCCTTGCTCAGAGTTCACAACAGACAGATCAGAACTTGAATAATTTCATTCAAGCAACCGGGCAAAGGTTCACTAACTTAGAGGCATCGGTGAAGAAGTTGGTGACACAGTTAGGTCAAGTAGCTGACATAATTCACAACAATGAACAAGCTAAAGCAGAGACAGTTCCGAGGAGTGCCCGAGTACTAGAGACCGAAGATTCTAGTGGAGAGCCTAAGAAGAAAAAGGCTAAAGAATCAGAATAGGAAATCGAGGTGGAGACTTTGGTAGAAGAAGAGGCAGTAGTAGTAGAGAAGATTCCTAAGAAGACTTTTCTTTTACATAAGTCACCCGATCCTCACATTCCACCGGTTCCATTTTCGAGAAGGTTGAAGAAAGTCACTAGCTCAGTTGATTGACATGCTGTGGATACACTCCAGTCAGAAGATAATTCTAGGAATCCAATTGAGTATTTGAATGATATCTTAGCACTCTTTGAGGACAAGGGTGAAGAAGACAATCATGTCAAAGGAATGTGACTACTTAGTGGAGCTTGAAAAGGCAGAACGAACAATTGAAACCTTGACCAAAGATCGAAGCATAGATGAAGAAACTTTGTAACTCCACATCATCAAGAGAGATGCAAACCATCCAAGAGTAAGAATTAAGAAGACTAGAGGTAGTTCATCATATTTTCCATACAAATGTTATTTTTGCCACACTAGGGGTCATAAAAAGGCTCAATGTGTTGAATTTATGGAAGTGTGCAAAAAGAGACGGAATATGCCTAAAGGAAGGCCAATGAAGATTCAGCAAGTTTGGGTCCGGAAAGATGAACTTCACGAAGCAAGAGACACTATTGTGGATGGGAACCTTGCTTGGTTGGAAGAGATAGAGCTTCAAGAGCCGTAATACTTTCACCACATCTTGCCTAGACGTTAAATATTGCGCTTGGTGGGAGGCAACCCACCTAGGTATCTTTCCTTTTAATAACTTTTAATTTTGCATAATAACTGTGAATGGTAGTGATTATACTTCACTTTCAAGTCTAAGTTGATCCACACCGTAATTTTCAGCAACAAATTGTGATTATAGTGCAAGGTGTGGAAAAAGAAAGGTTTGAGGGTGATTTTTCATTTTGCATACAAGTCTAGTAACACAATTTAAGCTTTTCTGACCGATATTATTCAAGCAAATGCCCTTGATATGTTTGTTGTTGAGTATGTGTGTAGATTAGGCACTTAGAACCACTTAATAGCATTAAGGAGGAATTTTTCTAGGTATGTTGCGGTCTTGGTTTCCATTATGGACGACCGCGACACCACCACGCGACAAATTTAAGGGGTTGTTGTCGCTCCACGAGTCGCTCAACATATCACGTGGTTGCACAACCACAACACCATAAAATCAGGGCTAAGACCAAATGATGGTATGTCACGGTCACGAATTCCATCATGGAAGACAGCGACATATCGACTGCAATATGCACTCCCTATAAAAGCTACAGTTCGTGGAAGGGCAGTTCCTCACCAAAAAATTCAAACATCAACAGCGACCAATTCTCCCTCCATGCGACGTCGAAGACTTCCAACCCACGCAATCGGTATTTTCTTCTTCTTTTCACTTATTTTAGACCCTTGATAGTCCCACATCATAGTTATATACTTACTTACATGTTCTAGGGATGATTTGGGGGGATTTCAGATTGTTGGGGGGTGACGAAATTATCTACATAATTATGTGAATTGAAGGGTGGGTTTTGGTTTGTGGAGTGTATTGAAGTATATGTTGTATTGATTTCATGATTTTGGAGGAGTTGTGAGTAAAAATTGGTTGATTTTAGAGAAATAAGGTCATATTTGGGGGTAATTTCAGGATTACTTTGATTGGATGTTTGTTAGTATTATTCTGCATATATTGTGATTGTGTGGTGGTGGTTTGTGGTATCCGTGGTGTATCAGATTACCGGAGTTGTTGAGTCGAGCCGGAGTTGTTGAGTGATCCAAATTGAAGTGACAGAGTCATTGTTTTGAGGTAAGGAATGGCTAGAGCCAAGCAGACAGCTAGGGTAGATTCCAACCATACTAAGACCAGGGATTCCAATCGTATGGAAATGCCGAGAAGAGGCCAAGACAAAGGAAAGAGGCAGATTCCACCTTGTGTAGAAAACCCTGATTTCCCGGCCAGGATAGCAAAATTCAGTAGAAAGAAGTTCATTCCTGATAGGGGAATCAACTTAATGGAGATGTATGAAACTCCAATTCCTGAGAGGGTTGAAGCTCAAGGTTGGGGCACTTTTTGTTTAGAGGCCTATAAAGTATTGCCCTCAGATAGTTAAGGAATTTTATGTAGGGGAAATTGCGAGGACCTACAGTTTAGGAAGTCTGGTTTTGGTTCGTTGTAGGGAAGTTCGCATCAACTCTGGAGACATTAACAGGCAGTACATGACCGAAATTCCACACACAGTTTCCATGTTTAAGGGGGTTCCATGGTTTAACATTTTCTCCAGGATGAACATTGACCTAACCAACAGTTTGGTAGCTCAGCCGATGGAGTTTCGGAACTCTAGGTCCAACTCGATTAATCAGAAAAGGTTGCAACTGGAGATAGCTTTCTAGCACATCTTCATTTCCCATTCGTTGAGGCCATACGGACATCGTACTACGGTAGCTTATAAGGTAGCCACCTTGCTCTACTATATTAAGCATGGCCATCTTTTAAATGTGGGGTGATTGTGAAGATGGAGATTCATAAGTCAGTAAGGGACATAACAGGGAAGGAGGCAATGGTGTTCCCTTATCTTATCACATTTTTCTTCTAGGAGGCGGGTGTAGACATGTCTTCTGATGAGTTTGTTGAGACCGGGCCTGATTTTAGGATCCACACCTAGTATTCACTGTTTCTAGGATGAGACTTGGCGAGACCCGACAGAGGTGAGGGCAGCCGACCCAAGAAGAAAAAAGGGAGAGTAGTTCATAATCAATCGGATAATGATGATATGAAGCCCGATCGAGATGAGTAGGTAGATGGTGTTGATAATGAGTGGTTGCCTAAGGATGATGGTTCCCTCCCAAAGATGGATCAGTTGTTAGCAGCTACCAAACTCTCTAGAGGACAGCAGGCTGATGCAGATGCAATTAATTTAAATGCCATTGAAGATGCTCAGCACTCAATCCTTCAGCACATGTAGTGGATGGAACAACAGATGATGGCTAAGATAGATATAGTGGATGCAGGATTTAGACGGGACATTGCAGATTTGAGGCATGAGCTCCATCTACTGCCATATGATAGAGAAAAGAAGCCGGTTCCTTATCCATGGCACCTGTATCCAGCTCCTGGTTACCAGCCCCCACATCCATTTATAGGTTATAGACCTCCATACCCATGGACACAGGGTACAGGTTCAGCTTCAGGATCAGTTTTCCAGACCCAGTTCCCAGTTTCCAGTTCCCAGTTCCCAGTTCATCCGACCAGCGGATCAGTGGTTTCAGAGGAGGAGGCTACTGTCCAGACTATTATGGAGATATCAAGAAAGGAAGCAGAGGATAGAGCAGCGGCTGCAGCCAGTTCGAAGGGGAAGGAATTGATGCACAGATCCTCACGGCCACCACCACCACCACCACCACCACCACCACCAACACCAACACCATCTCATTATTAGCTTCGTGTTGGATTTGTTTAGCTAGACTTGTTTGTTTTACTTTATTTACTATTTTCATATAGGTTTCGTACTTGTTTAATTTACTGTTATTATTTGAATTCTGTCGTAGTAGTACTTTTACATCATTTCTTTTGTTTTATTTTTATTGTGATTAGAATAAGGGGTGTGCGAGGTATTCTGTTGTGGTTGATATTTATTTGCCATTAGGAGCTTTCTATGCCATCTTGATCTAGCCTTTGTGCATTTTATTTTATTTTATTTTATACTATTGAATTGTGTTGTGTTCGTTGTGGTATAGAAGCCTTTCTCACCGGGCTCTCATTGTCAACATTGGGGACAATATTGAGCTTATGTTTGAGGGTGTCGATACCGGTTTTGTCGATACCCGTTTCGGTCATTTTGGTTTTATTGAGTTCTAAATTTTATTTTTGAGTCAAATTTTTGATTTCATTTTGAGTCAAACTTTTCAAAAATAACCGCATGGCCAAAATTTTCGAGCTTCAGGTAGCTTGAGTGTAATGCTTTGAGTGTGTGTTTGTGTGAGAGTTTATTTATGCATAATGCACTCAATTGAGCATCTTGTTGTCACTCTAGGGTCTCACTTGCACTTCAAGGGCTTGTCCCATCTTGTTGTGTTCAAGTTCAGGGAACTCGGTGCTCAAACACCTTGTTCTAATAGTGGAGATCACCTAGTGAGTTCACAAACACAAGTCTTAAAAAGCGCATTTGAGTGTTATCATTGTTCATCTTAAACACTTATCTCGGCACGCACATCATTTGCCATAGGACATCACACGGCATTATATTTATGAATTGCTTGATAGATACTTACATTCTCTTGATAGATGAGGTGGTGGAAATGATTTTAGACAATGTGTGTGTTGAACTATTCAAATTAGCCTTAACACATTCCATGTCCCTATTTGTGTGTTCCCAAGCCAATTTTGAGGCCAAACACTTATCTTTCATTTGGAACCAAAATAAACCATATAACCATAGTCAAACACAAGCCTACCTTTATTGCCAATCATGTGGGGTGTGTGTTTGGATTGAAAGATAAAAGCTCTAATAGAGAATATCATGTATGTAGGCAACAATGTAATTGTGCATGAAATGGCTCAATATGTAAAAGAGTCAAATTTGTACTTATGAGCTTAATTGTCAAGATGCCATGTAAGTGTGCAAGAGAAAAGAAAAATCGAAAAGAAAGAATAATGCAAAGAATAGAAAGGAAAGGAAAGAGCCTTGAAAGTAATTGTTAAGTACTCGAATGTAGAGTACAATTTTGAAGCACAAGTGTGGGTATGTATATGCCTAATTGCTAAGAGTATTAATGTGTAATAGAGCTTTATGTGGGGTGTGTGAGTAAGTTTAAACATGATTGGTGAGCTTTGAACTCAAAATTTTCCTATTTCTTTGTTCACCACATCTAACCCCATGACCTCATTACAACCAAAGGGAAGTCCTATTTGATCCATAGCATGTCTTGATTGGGAATGTTTGTTGAAGCATGATCTTCCACGTTCATGGCATATGATTCATTTCATAGGCTAGTTCACCAAGAAAATAGCGTTATTTAATTGATATCTTGTTTGTAATGCATTAGATTCTTATGCAGAATTCTATCTTTGCATTATCTTGTATGAGTGTGAACTTAGGACTCCGAGCGGAAAGAAAGAGAGACTTCACGTGAAACTTAGAGTCGAAGGGAATTACGCTCGAGGTGTGAGAGTGAGTAGTTCCTGACACGATAGCACTCTAGGTGTGGGATTCGTGTTGTTCGAGTGTCCCGTTAGTGCCTTCGAGTTGCTTGAGAATGTTTTACATGTGTCTACTCTCCTTATCCATACCTCTTTGCATCTCATCATCACTTGAAAATGCTGCTTTTGAATTATTATTGTTTGAAGTTCTTTTGTTTTTATCGAGTCTTCGTGTTGCTTGCTTCTTTGTTTTTATTAATTGTTTTCTCTTGATTTTGCTTGAGGACGAGCAAAAGGCTAGGTTTGGGGGTGTTGATCGAGCCATGATAACACTAGATTTTGAGTCCCACTTCCTATGCTTATAGCTCAATTCTCGGGTAAAATCAAGTGTTTAATGTCTCGATTGAGTGTTTTTACAGGATTTCGTATTAAGGGTATCATATGGGTGATTTGAGTGAAGTTGGAGACCCAAAAGTGTTGAAAATTGGAAACTTGGGCAAAAGAGGCAAGTTGTCGTGGTCATGGGTGACCGTGACACTTTGAGCGATAGCAACTTGTTTTAATTGTTGCACAAAATGTAGCATAGAGAACATGTGTGAACATACAAGGTAGCGACATGTCACGGTCTAAGTTCCGTCATGGAAGACCGCGACATACCAGGCGACAACAACTTTTTAGCCATTGTCGCTCAATGTGTCGCCTGAAGATAAGATGCGGAAATGAGGATACGAGGTGTCACGGTTGTGTTTCATTCATAAACAACTGTACAATGGGGCGACAGTACGATGGCACGCGTTCCTTGGTTGATTCCTGACCTATTTTTGGACCCATATAAATACCCATCTTAGTTTTTGGTGATGTAACATTAGCCACACGAATTGTTGGACACTTTCACCCCTCTATCACCATCCTTAGACACTTTCATTCCTCTATCCATCTTGGAACTTGGAAGGTAAGAAGAGGAAGCCATACAATTCAAGGAACCTCAAATGACCAACTTGGGTTTCTTCTTTAACTCTTCTTTATTTTATTTCTTTTCCTTGATGTGTAACTAATCTCTAAGTTAGGGGATTAATGTAACTGGTTAAACAACTCTTGTAATCCTTAGTCTAATGGTTTTCAATTAAATTTAAAATACTTGCTCTAATTCCTTCACTTATATTCAATTGAGACATCAATGAATGTTTGTGTGAGGATTAGTTTATCTATGATGTCTAGGGTTAGATGTGGGTGACCATCACATTTAGTCCTTAACTACAAACTTAATAATTGTGAAATTTTCCATATGCATGACCATGCTATGTGTTATTTGGTTTAGAGTTTTAATTTAAAATTAATTCTAACCATTGCATATTACATGACCATGTGTGAGTAATGGGAATGATTAAGTGCTTCATGAAACAAACCCTATCAATTGGATTTAAGTTCTTTAATGAAACTTATGGATTACATTGAGAAGTTTAATTAGGTTGCATTGATTCCCTAGCTTTCCCTCATATTCAGATTTTCGTGTGAGCTTTTGTGTTGTTTAGTTTATTGTATTATTTACAAATTAGTGAATTAAAATACCAACCCAAGACAAGCATTATGCCATTTAGTTTTCATACACTTAGATTAGGATTTAATTATACTAATTAGTGTTCAACTAGCATTATGCCATTTAGTTTTCTTTTAAATTGATTAAGATCAAAAATACTGCAATCAAATATTTCCCAAGTGGGGATACACATCAATGAATAAAATAACAAGAGAAGAGTAAAAGAAAAAACTCAAGGTTGTCAATCCCGGATCTCTAAACTCCATTGAAGCTCCTCCTCCTCATAGACAAGGTAGGGTGCCCTTTCCTCTTGAAACTCCTCCAAAGATGGGTGGTTGAAGGTAAAAGGTGATGGTGAGGAGGCATCCATGGAGGAAAAACCTCTATGGATGCCTTTGGAAGCTCCTCTCTCTCTCTTAATTTGGTGGAGAAGATGAAGTGTGGATTTTAGGATGATTTAAAGATTAAAGGATTCAAAGATTATGGGTCTTGTGGCAAAGTGATGTATTTATAGTTAGGAAAAGTTTGAGGACGAATTGGAGTGCAAAAGGTCACATTTACCCTTCCAAAATGGCTAGAAAAATTGTCATGTCGCGGCCCGAAATCAGATGTCTTGTGACACACCATGCGACAGTAATTTTCAGTCTCGCACACCGTTACAAAAACATGCATATCTCCCTCTATAAAACCCAGAATTGCAATTCGTAAAAACCGCTGAAAAGAAGACTTCTAGGGCTTTCTGAATATATATAGATCAAAACATGGTTCGACCTGAGGAGGGAGATATGACCTTCCAAAGTTGGATATGTTGAAAGAGCTTTTCTTATAATTTCAACTCTTTTGCTACCAAATCTCACTTTTTACCTGAAAAGACATTGAATGCCTGAAATGACAAAAATAGAATCATTAAACACCAATATATGCTCGAGATCAAGCTAAAGGATATGGAATTGAAAGCCAAAATGTATGACAATTTTGGTCCGATCAATCACTCATTTCCAACGATCCAAATCCAAATCCAAACTACATATGTTTAGACTCAAGTTACTTTTCTTGTGTTCGACCCATGTGCAGGATATTTACATATTTGAAAACGAATATGGAATAACAATATTTAAAAATAAAAAAAAAACTTGAAAATGATCTGTCCGACATACAAGATATTTTTAAAGATCTTTAGGGAAAAATCTCATCTGAAAATATGCATGACATATTAACATGTTTATACCAATTATTTCATTAAGTGTGGACACTTGACAATCGACACAAAGCTGTTGATCACCCGAAATAAATAGTTGAACATAAAAGAACGAGCACCATTACCCAGTGATTGAATATAATTTTTACTAATACTATCTCCGATCAAATTTGAATTCTATGATACCTCTTTACCTTCATGTAATTAATCTCTTCATCAGCTTGCTTCCCGAAATAAAATCTATTTCTAAAACTATTTATAGTTTTCTTAATTAACTTTATACCGACTAAAAAAAATATAATCCGTAAACTATTAACTGTAGGGTACTTATCTATATGCTATCTTCATTATACTTTAATCTAAAACTATTAGATAAAACATGATCCTTAGATTTAATTAAATTCTTTTCTCTTTGAATGAATCTCCTTTTTTCTATATATATTGGAAATACTTTTCTGAAAACATAAATAAATATTCTTTATAAAATTCGCTACATAAATATTATAAATAACTTGAGTCTAAACATATGTAGTTTGTCGCACTTCTTGTTCTAATGAATAAATCATTTGTTGTGGACCAATTCTAAATAATTAACTCTAACATATAATACTAAATGAAGAACTTAATTATAATAAAAATGGTCTACTCATATTACTCCATGCTCAAATCCGTATTGAAACCGGGTTCCATTTCTGAATTCATCTCCTTTTGAATATATTCTCAAATCACATAAACTCAACTTAGAAATTACCGGATAATATAATAACTTTTCTGTATCACAAATCATCATCAAATCACTTATCTGTGTATGCTACAGTACTGCAATACTGCTCCATTTTCTTAGTTCTTTCTTTCATATGTCTCATTCTCTCTCTCTCTCTTCTATTATCATCTTCCATCTCCCCCTATCTAATATATATCCTCTATTTCTGTCGGCTTCACCCCATCATTTTCTTCCTCTTCTTTTCTTTTCCTCCCAACCGAAACTCCATGCTTTTCTCTCCATTTCCTTTCTTTTCTTTCTCTGCTTTTTTTTTGGTCGACTTTCTCTCTCTCTCCGAACTTTTTCTTGTTTTTATTATTCTTATCTATGTTTTTGTCCTAATCGAATGACAAGTGTTTGGATTTAGATTTTAGCTTGGGTTTGAGTTTGGATCAATTTCGTGGGATTGAGATATTTCAATATAGAATCGACTTAAAGAATGAATAGTCGAATTTTTTAAAAATAAAAATAAAAATAAAGCTGATTCATTTAATTATTTTTTCAACTAACATTGAGTTATTTTTATAATTTAAATAATATGTAGGTTCAAAAATCACTGGGAAATTGACTTCAAGGGGTATGTCTTTTCAAATTTGCATTTGTTACTTCAAAAATAAAAATTGAATTCGTTTCACATTTCAATAGATTTAACTCGTACTTTATATTAAAAAACTCATATTTTATATTTATTTGTTCGCTCATAACTTTTGAAAAAAAAAATACTTTTCTATATTGACATCTAATTATATTAAAATCGACACCAGAAGTGTAACTCAATTTGTAAATAGGTGAATTTAGGGTTTGGACAAATAATTCATAGATTTATGGTTCGAATCTTACCAATGACAAAAGTTTTTAAAAAAAATATCCTCTACGGCAACTGCAAACTAAAACACACCGACAAGAGGCTGTTTGTTTGTTACCCTTTAAAACTTAACGAGTCTGGATTATTAGACTTATTAAGTTAATTTTTTTGTTTGTTTTTTTAAATTGTCAAACAACTAAACATAAAACCTAACAAAATCCTAACTTTTAACTTAATACCAAATTACCGAATTGTAATTGTTATAATTCCTTCCAAAAATATCTTACAAAGATAAAATATTTTCTAATAATAAAAATATGTAACAATTAATAGCAAATACAGTATAAATTTCAAATTAATTGTTTTCAAACAATTTAACACTATAATCATACATGAGAAAAAAAAACATACGGTTGAGGTTATAGATTTTAATCCACATTCATTTTTCAATAAAATTTAGAACTGATCATGGATTAAAAAAAAAACAAACAAACAAACCCCTTGAATCTGCCTTAAGGGTGCGTTTAGCACGAAAATGGGACAGGACAAAGTAGCACTGGACTGGACAGAACATGTTGTTCTATGTTGAGTTTGGAAGGACCAGACAGAACTATAAATTGTACCGTTATACGTTTGGTATGGCTGGGACATGACGGAACAAAAGATTAAAATAGCCAGAGTACCCCTCTTATATATATAACAGACAATAATATTATATATATAAATATATATATATATATATATATATATATAATATATATATAATGATCTATAAATATTATTATATATATTATTTGATATTATTATATATTAATATATAATTATTATATATTACATATATATTATAAAATATATATGTAATGTATTATATATATAATAATATATATATTAATAATAAATATAAATATATTATATATTATATTTATATTACATATATTAATATATATATATATATAT
The DNA here is from genome assembly GCA_032871835.1 of Dipteronia dyeriana. NCBI lineage: Eukaryota > Viridiplantae > Streptophyta > Magnoliopsida > Sapindales > Sapindaceae > Dipteronia > Dipteronia dyeriana. The sequence continues at coordinate 7,631,475 of CM065299.1, read as the reverse complement.
ATATATATATATATATATATATATATATATAAATCATATATATTATGTGTTGTAAAAAAATATATAATATTCTATATCTAATTATAATATAGAATATAATTTATAATTTTTTGGACATGATTTTAATTGCTTGAAAATTTAAAGGGTAAACTGGTCTTTTTGACACTTGTCCCATGTCATGGGACAAGTTGTCCTAGGGTCTTGGGTGGAACAAGTTTTTATGATTTTTGTCCCACATTATCCCGTCTTGTCTCATGCTATGGATGCGTCAAACGTGGGATAAGAACAAACTGTCCCACGTTGTCCTATCTTGTCCCGCATACCAAACGCACCCTAAAAGACCATTTACCTATATATCTGGCTAGTCTTATCAGGCACAGTAATCATTGAAAACAAATTAAACATGATTTAAAAATGGAAGGTAAAAAATATGAGGTTTTGAGTAGTTTTTATAGAGAAAATCGAGGAAGATAAGAGGAATTTTGGCTAGTATGATTATGTGATTTAATTGAATAAACTTAAAGTCTGATTCAAATGGAGAATGTGATGTGGTTTTTTTGTTTTTTTTTTTAAAGAATGTTGTGAATGTTTGAAAAAAAAAGGTATAGAAGGAGTTTAAATAATTGTTATGTTGTTTTATAATTGAAATCAAATTGTCTATCATCTTAGGTTATTAATATATATATATATATATGGTCAAAACCATAATAGCATTAAAATTATGGGAGTATTAAAAGATGTCATTTCTCAATAATTTCACTACTTTTATCCAATAGAAATGATTTTTGAACAAAAATATCCTTAGTGCATTTATGACATGTGAGAGAAAGATTTTTCTTTAATCATCTTCATCAATCTCCATTGATGAAGGTTTAACAAACCTCAATCAATGGACTTTTGATCGACATTTGCCGATGGAGGTTTGTTCGACCTCCATCAATGAAGGTCAACAAACAAACCACCATTGATGGAGGTTTGTTCGACCTCCATTTGATTTTTTTTCCAAATATTCAAATGATGATCTGTTTTCAGAAACTTTATACGATGAAATATCAACATTATTACACGATAAAATATCAACATCGTGTAATGATGTTAATATTTCATCGTGTAATCATGCTAATATTATATCATGTACTCTTTTTGAAAATATTTTCAAATGACTTTTGAGATGGAAAACGATATCAAGTTTTCGTCCATAATATACCGTTGGAATCATTTTGGCTATGAAAACAATATTTCGAATAGAGAAAATTATTGAGAGAGAAATACAAATGAATGAGAGAAACAAGAAAAATCTACGAAGAGAAAGAAAGTGTCAATGGAGATTCAAGTTATTAAAATTGATGAAAGTAAAAACTTAAAATTGATGAGAGAGAAAACTTGAAAGAGAGAAAAATAAAAGTAATTAAAGATGAGTATATGGAAGTCAATAAAAGAATTTTAAAGAGTATTTCTGTCAAGCCATTCATAAATATATATAAAAACAGTTAACTTATTGAGAAATGATAAATGTAAACAACACCATAACTTTTTGGTTAAATAGTAAAATTTTCTCATATATATATATATATATATGAATACATTAAGTATAATCAAATTATCTATTCATTTTGCTTTATTAATATATATATATATATATATATATATATATATATATATATATATTTATATTTATATTTTAAAAAAGAAATAATTGAATGCATTACTAGTATGCAGCCCACACGATGTGAGAGTATTATAAATTGAAAAATCGTATAAATTGGCATGATCCTGATTTTAGATTTTAATATGTCATATTTTCATATTTTTTATATATATAATTAAAATTTCCATGAATGAAAAATGTAATCATTGCTCTTAGTTATAAAGGTTTGGAAAAGTATATCAAATCAACAAATTCAAATTCATTGTATCAATATAAGGAGTTCGATGTAACTTCAAACACACCCTCTCCCTCTCTATAATGCTTCAACCAGTATTTTGAAGAAAAAAATTACAGGAAATGATTTCGACTTACTTTTGCGTAACAAATAACTATTTCTAAATGCTTGGTGTATTTCTCAATTTTTCCATAATAAAAGTTGTATGTAAAAAAATATATGAATTTTATGGATTATAAGTTTTTTTTTTTAAAATAAAAATCTTTCCAAGTAAATATATTGTTTGTAGATGTGGGGTTTGATTAGAATAATTATTATTGCATTGGATGTCTCCTATAGTAATTTTGGTATGGAATATAAATATCTTATTGAACAAATGTAAAAAATGGGGTACTGTTATATATTCGGATACTGCTTAGGGTTTTCGGCATATTATCTTTTGTGATGATTTTTCCCTTTCGTCATTCTAATGTAAGAAAAAACTATATATGAGGTACTATTAGTTTAATAGAGGAGTTAATAGCACCACTCAATTAATTAAAATATTAATTATTTTCCGATAAAAAAACTAAAAACTATATAAAAAAAATCCTTTCCTATTCAATAGTAAATGTTAAATTCATTATTTATTAATATTAATAGTAATTAATGAATTAAAAATACTAATTACATTTTGATAAAATAAAAAAGGTTTTCTATCCGATAAACGTTAAATTCGTTAATGATTGAATTATGATATTATTAATAAATAACTAATTATATTATGATAAAAAATATTTAAAACATTAAAGCAAGATGAACGGATTTTCTTAAGTAGTTAATGAATATGATTTTAATTAAATCATTGTCAATTATAATGATAGTTATTGTCTCTAATAACCTGTTAAGGAAACTCTTAGGTCTTCGATAGAAAGAGACTCTCCATTTCTATCACCATCATTCCAATTTAGATGAGCATGTTCCTTAAAGATTGTTTAATTTATTATATAGGTTAATTAAGAATTATTTTAAATATTAATTGAAAAGTTCTCTCACTTTAGCAATATATATATATATATATAATATAACAAATTATTAATTTGTTTTATGTTATCATTAATATATTTCCAATGATACGCTTTTAAAATTTACCATTAATTCTATAAAAAACAGATTACCATTGATTTGGTAATACAATTAATATTTTAATTTGCTTTATAAAATATCTATTTATTACCATTTATAAGATTAATTAAAATTCAAAAGCTTTTATTTTTAGAAATAATCTTATTGTATCTAATACATAGTTAATACATTCTAAACAATCTAAAAGAAAATAAAACAAAAAGTTAAAAACATAAAAAGAATTATAAATATTTATAATTATATAGAGATAAACAACCATTGAGATTAACTATCTACAGTCCACTTTTTCACATTTATTTTCTTAAGATATTAATTTTAATAAATTAAAATTTTGAAACCTCTAAATACATCCCAATTTACTTGGAAATAATATATATATATATATATACATATTCTTTTTGTTTTTAGAAAAAAATGCTCATTCTAGAAATACTTGTAGAAGTGTTATTTTTTAAATAAAAAAAAACTCTATGGAGAATATTGTCAAACCAAGTGATAAATTAATTTATTTTTCCACACTTACATTCTAAAAATTTTCTATTTTTAATAAATTCATTATTTTTTTTCAAGCATCCGTCTCATAGGTGATTCAATATAAAAAATAAAATGTGAAGAATTTTATGGGGATGCAAATAGTAGGAGGAATTTTGTTTTTTTTTTACAATCTTACAAGAAAAAAATTATTTATTACCATATATATATAAAATATGAGTGACTTTCATATCTGTTATATAAAAAATATATTGAATTAAATGTAATAATTAAGGTTTATAATCTGTTACGATTAATATATTTTTAGAAATTATCATTAATTCTATAACAAAAATGGATTACCATTAATTTGGTATTAAATGTTGTTGTTTAGAAAAATATTTAATTATTTTCATTTATATAGATAATTAAATATCAAAAACAATTATTTTTGGAATAATAATCTTGTATTCAATGCATACTTAATATATTCGAAAAATCCAAAAAGAAAAGAGAACAAAAAGGTTAGAAAATATAACGAAAAAACTGCAAAATAAAAAAAAATGTGTACATTCTCTTAAAAAATCAAGGTAAAAATCGGGTATTGGATACCCAAAAACTGGAGTGGATATAATATTTTTTTAAGGGGTAATACAGTGTTATTTAGTAATAATTTGTCTATCGAATCTATCGTCTATAAATACAAAGCACATCTTAAGTCTCATCTGGTTCATGGATTTTCTGTATTTGTGGTGATGAACATGATATTAGTCTTGCAGGATGGTTCCATAGCAAATACCTTAGTTGACAGCTAATTGAAAATCCAAGACCATCAAAGTTAAATTCCATGATCAATGAAAAATTACCTTTTAACTACCAAAGAGTTTCCTTACAAAAAATTAAAATTATTCAACTAAATATTAAAACAAAATATGTAGAAATTACTCTCACTACCCACACCATCAAATTACCCACCGCTTGTTTTGAGTTTACTCGTGAAGGAGAATCAATAGGATGAGATGGAAAAAAATGTGAGATTAAAAAAAACAACAAAAACAAAAAATAAAGGATTAATATTATTCAATCAAATATTTTTCTTTTAAAAAAAAACTTTAAAAATTCATCTTACCACCCAATGACATCCGATTCTCCACCCCTTGTTTTGAGTTTATCGAGAAAGTCAATGGAATGAGATGAAAAAAATGTGAGATTTTGGATTGTTTTTATAGAAAAAATTGAAAGAGATGAGAAGGCATAAATGGTTTAAAGAGAGGGGAATTATTAATTGTAATCATGAGTACATATTAACTTGTATATTAATACATGGTGTCAATTGACATTATTTGTTATAATGTAATCTTTGCATTAAATTACATAATCACGCAATTAGACAACTTATTCATCTGGTTTTGTTAATAAAGATTGAAATTAATGCTAACTAATAGAAGCTAAATCAATCAATTAATTTCAAAGCTCTTTCACGGCGACACGTGTCGCCGTGAGGGTCAGCTTTTATATATTATATAAATATAGATATACATATACATGTCGCCGTGAAAGAGCTTTTATATATTATATAAATATAGATATACATATACATATACATTCCATTTCTCATGAGTGCACATTCATATAAATACATAAGAACTTTGAATGTGAGTCACTAAATTATGAATACTTTTTGACAAGTGCATACACACTAAATCAAAACATATAAATCTAGCGGCTAGCATTCAATGTCCTCATATATTTCCATGAGTGTGCACTCGTGTGAAAATTTATATATATGTATATGTACAGTTGTTTTCCTGTCAGTGCGTACTAATATAACTTATATCAGTGTGTTGCATGTGGACCATTGATTATGGAGAAGTTTTGACAAGTGCATACACCTTGAGTCAAAGCATGTAAATCTAATGGTCCACATTCAACGTACTGACGAATTTATATCACTGCACACTGATTTGAAAATTTCCGTGTATATATATGTAAAGACGTATATATATGTAAAGACATATATATAGTCTCTTTCTCCATGAGTACAAGCTCATATAAATACATGAGGATATTGAATATAAGTTACTCATTTATGGAGAAACTTTGACAAGTACATACAAACTAAGTCAAAGAATGTAAATTTAGTGGCTCACATTCAATATTCTCATAAATTTCCATGGGTGTGCACTCATGTGAAAAAAGCTATTCGTTAACTTGCATACCAACTCTTCTTTGCCAACTTCCGCAAACCCCTCCGGTTGCTTTATATATATATCTCTTCCTCCAATTCGCCATGAAGAAAGGCAGTTTTCACATCTAACTGCTCCAGATATAATCCTTTTGTTGCCACAATACTCAATACTAACCGGATCGTAGTTAGTTTAACAAAAGGAGAAAAAATTTCAGAGTAATCAATACCTTCAATTTGTTGTAAACCTTTAACTACAAGTCGTGCCTTGTATCTCTTGGAACCATCATGTTCCTCTATGATCCGAAACACCCACTTATTCTGTAAGGCTTTCTTTCCTTCAAGCAACTTGGTTAACTCCCATGTTTGGTTAGATACTAACGACTTCATCTCATCCTTCATTGCAAGCTCCCACTTGCTCACATCTTCTTCCTGACAAGCTTCATCGTAGCACTCAAGTTCTCCTGCATCTGTCAACATGTATTGCAAATATTTCCTATTTGGTATAGGAGTTTGAGTTGATCTTCTCAATATATTCTAGACCTGTGTCTCTGGAACATCTCTAAGTGGGATATGTTCTTGTACCTGGGGCTGTACACCTTGTTCTTCATCATTCTGTTTAGTATGTTCCATGATCCCTCTATCATGTATATCATCCGGTCTAAAATACTATGGCTCTTCCGGGTCAGACATCTGTGTGTTCCTGTCTTTGTATATGACCCTTTCGTTGAAGACAACATCTCTACTTATGATCATCTTGCAGTTTTGGTCATCCAACAACTTGTAACCAAATTCATCCTCTTCATAGCCCACCAAAGTACACTTTACTGACTTGGCGTCTAGTTTACTCCGCATATGATCACCTACAAGTACATAAAAAACTCACCCAAACACTTTAAGATGAGAAAGTTTTACCTCTTTCCCAGTCCAGATCTCTTCTGGAATAGCGAGGTCCAAGGGCTTTGATGGTCCCCTGTTGATCAAATATGTTGCTGTATTGACTGCTTTTGCCCTGAACTATTTTTACAATCCTGATTGTAGCCTCATGCTTCTAGCTCTCTCAGTCAATGTCATGCTCATCCGTTCTGCTATACCATTCTGCTGTGGGGTTCCAAGAATTTTTCAACTGAGCTTTATCCCACTCTGGTAGCAGAACTTCTTGAACTCATTGTCTTCATACTCCCCACCATTGTATGAATACAGCTTTTTGATCTTCAAACTTGTCTCATTCTCAACCATAGCCTTCCATTTCTTGAAAGCCTCAAACACATCAGACTGGTATTTTAAAAAGTAAACCCATACCTTTCTAGATTGATCGTCGATGAACGTGATGAAGTACAGTTTACCTCTGATTGATGAGACTGAAGTTAGACCCCAAATATCAGTGTGCACTAGTTTCAGCTTCTCATTTACTGGTGTTCTTTCGATTCTCTTGAAGCTCACTCGCTTCTATTTTTCCAGAATACAGCTCTCACAGAAATCAACCTAAACACCTTTCAAATCAGGCAACTTACCTTTCGAATAAAGACACTTCAGCCCCTGAGTACTCATGTGCCCCAAACCTTTGGTGCCACAAGTTCGGATCATCTTTACCTTTCGCCATAACGACTGACCTATAACCATCCGTGGTTGTGTAAAGTGACCCATTCTTACTTCCTCGAGCGATTGTCATAGCTCCTTTCAAAATCTTCAACTTATCACCTATGAAAGTCATCACATAACCATCTAACGTCAGTTACCCAATAGAGATCAAATTCTTCCTCAAGTTTGGTATATGCCTCACATTATCGAGCTTCCAAACTAACCCTTGCAGTTGAATCTTCACATCTTCCTTCCCTGTAATGTCGCATGCTGGATCGTCACCAAGGTACACTTTACCTAAAATTTCGGTGACGTAGTTCTTGAGCAATTCCCGATGAGGTGTGGCATGGAATGACGCTCTTGAATCTAGAATCCAGAATCCAGAATCCAGAATCTAGAAATCCATCTTGCTTTCCAACTAGCAGATAAGGTAGTCATCTGACTCATTCGATACACAATTCGCACTGCTCTTGCCCTTATCTTTCTTCTCAGTTCTACACTCATACGAGAGATGACATTTCTTACCACAATTCCAACACTCTACATCCTTTTTGCTTCGTTGCTAGTTTCCCCAATAGTTAGTTTGATTCCTTGATTTGGACTTCCTTCTAGACTTTGATCTTTCCCGTTGATTTGTGTTCCGATTTCTGCTTCTGCCTTCTCTAACTTCCAAATTCAATGCTGAAGATATAGATGCCTCTAATCCTTCTTGTCATATTCTGATCTCTTCGATCATGATCATGTTTACAACCCGGTGAAGGTTCAATTTTTCTTTCTCGAACGAGTTGGCAATTGACTGGCATGTCGTCTTCCAACTTTCTAGCAATTGGGTGAGTAGAAACATCACCATAAACTCCTTACAAAATCCATAGACAAAGAACATAACCCATCTTTCACTTCGTTGAACTGGTTCAGAAAAATCTTTAATGTTTTGACCCTCCGCCATCTTCAAGGTTGACAACTTCTTGATAAAATGGATTTTCCTTACCACAGAAGGCTGTTCGTATAGGTATGATAGGGTATCCATTAGATCTTTGGCTATCTGTTGATCCTCTACGTTAAAGGTGACCTGCTTTGTCAAACTGAGATGAATTACTCCTATGCTTTCCGGTCTAGGAGTTCAAAATCATCATCATCCATGTTCTTCAGTTTTTGTTTCTTTTCCCAGTCTTTATCGGTAATATCCTTTAGTCTTTCTTTTATCGACCAATGCAGATCCTTCTCCTACAGATAGTCTTCCATCTGCATCTTCCAAAAGCTGAATTCGCTCCATTGAATTTTTCAATCTTGTGCGTTTCCTTCTCTAACTCCATCTCTAAGACAAAATCAATGACCTCGAGAGAACTTAGATTTGTGTGAAAAAATAATCTGCCCCAACCTGGAGCTCTGATACCAATTGTTGTCAAGAAAAAAATATCACACACATACAAATCCAATCACAAACACAAATAATGAAAGCAATAAGAAGAAAGAAGACACCAAATATTTTACGCCGTTCATCAATTTACCTACATCCACGGAGTGCACCGCACTCAATCCACTATATCTCAGAGTTGATTACAATCTCTTTATCTCTCATTTAGTCTCTTTACAATTGCTCTCTCTAGCAATATTTTCTCACACGGTACACACTTTACATAATGATAGTATTTATGTGGGAGCACTAGGGTTATCCAAATCCTAATTGGAATCTATTTCTTATTTCAATTACTTATGCACACAAGATTTCCTCTTTCTCATGAAACCTGTCACTACCGCAGTCTAGACCGCTGTGTAGGCACATGTCTGTACCACGATCCACAACGCATGATTCACCTGTGCAACTTCGCTCCATAGGCCGCAGTGTGAGCACTATGTCAGCACCGCGGTCTGCAAAGTATGTCACACCTAGACTTCACCGCGGTGTGTGCCACGGTCTGAGCTCTTATCTCCACCGCAGTCTCCACCGTACCACCAGTTGGAACTCGTTTTCTCTGCTCTTTTTTGGGTTCACATATCCCAACAGAAATATGATGCTAATCCTTCTCGGTTAAGATGAAACTGGCGAAGTACCGCCAATACCTCTTCGTTTGTGAATGCAGTTAGAAGTCTGTTTATGTAGGGGTCTTCAACAGTAAAATGCATGGTTGAAGGTTTTCATGTGATTATAGGTAAGGGTGATCGAGCAAGGTTCTAGTTAGACATTTCTTGAGATTCAATAGCTCTTAAGGAGGTCTTCCCTAGAATTTTTGCACTCTTTGTTAAAAAGAAAGGTAATATTCATAACTTTGGCAATTGGATCGGTAAGAGGTGGGTTTGTGACATTCCTTTGCGTCGGCCCTTGTTTGGGTGGGAAACTTATGTGTGGAATTGTTTTTGGACAGCTTTGAGTACTGTCCAAATTCAGAGTTGGGTCTCAGATAAGTTTGCATGGGCGTTCAACGACTAGAGTTTATTCTTAGTGAGCTCTTTTCGTAAATACCTGGAAGTTTCTTCTCCTTCAGTCTCCTCAAAGAGTTCTTTTATCTATGAAGGTTTATGTCTGCCTAAGGTTCAGGTGTTTACCTGGCAGTTGTAGAAGGATAGATTACTTGTGAAATCTATATGTTGAGGATATGAATGTCGCAGGTTTCAGATTCTTTTTGTTTGATTTGTAAAGATGGCGACGAAACAATCAACCATCTTTTCCTCCATTGTTGATGGTCTATGAAGTTATGAAAGCCTTGTATATACTGGTGGGACGTCGGTTGTTGCTTTAATATGAGATGCAAGGATTGGATGGACGGTTGGTCTAGTCTTTGTCCTTCCTCAAAGAGTAAAAGAGCTTGGTATGCTCTATTCTTCGTAGTCACCTGGACCATTTTAGAGTCTAGAAATCAAGCCCTCTTCAATAATTCTGATGCCAATTTGTTAAAAGCTTTAGACATGGTTAAATTTAGGGTTGCTTGGTGGTTCAAGTTCTATGGGAGGTCTTCGAAAGACCCTGTTTGTTTAACGATGCTTAATATCAAAGTGCTTTGAGTAGAGAATTATCACTCCAAGCGTTCAAAGGTGGAGGAATTTAGGCCCCTCATTCTTTTCATTATCTCAAGTTTAACGTTAATGGTTCGTCGAGGGGTAAGCTTGGGCCAGCGGGCATTGAAGGTGTGCTTACAGACTTTAAGGGCAAGGTTCTGTGTTTTTTTCTCCTTATACATTGGTATTCAAGATTCAAATATGGCAGAAGTGATAGCTATTCTTAAAGCTTGTGAGCTTTATGCCTCAAATACTGCTCTCGCAGATGTTAGAAGTACGGAACCCACACTCTCCGCATTGGTATGATATTGTCCGCTTTGGGCCTAAGCCAGCACGGATTTGCTCTTGGGTCTCTACCCAAAAGGCCTTATACCAATAGAGGTTGTTTCCATACTTATATACCCAAGATCATCCCCATGTCTAGCCAATGTAGGACTTTGGTTACACACTCAACAATCCTCCCCTCGAACAGAGGACCATCATTATCTTCATGGTTGGGGCCTCCCCTCAAACGATCATCCATCCGTCAATGTTAGGGGCACCACAATATCGAGGTTACTCCTCTTAACCGCACCAGAGCACACTTCTTATGTGAAGATCTGGAGCATATCCTGTCTCGAGAGCAAACATCATGGACCCACCTTGAGCTAACTGAGGCCCATCATCTTTTGGCTTGGTTCAGCTATGCCTCGGCCAAGTCCGGGGCATGGCTCTGATACAACTTGTTAGAAGTACGGAACCCACACTTTCCATATTGGTATGATATTGTCCGCTTTGGGCCTAAGCCCTTACAGATTTGCTCTTGGGTCTCTACCTAAAAAGCCCTCATACCAATGGAGGTTATTTGCATAATTATATACCAAAGGTCATCCCCATGTCTAGCCAATATGGGACTTTGGTTGCACACCTAACAACAGACAATAAAATTTTGATTGCAAGTAACTCGAAGACGACTGTTTCTTGGGTAAACAACTATGAGTTTGGGAGCTTTAAATATCTGAATCTTTTATACAATATTAGGAGCCTCATTCATAGCATGGGTAATGTCGAGGATCCAAGGTCTTCTAATTCGTTTATGGAGAGTTTGGCTAAAGCGGGTCCATCTAACAGTGGTGATATTATTTCTTGTGGTGGCTCCTGGGTTGTTTCTCTTTGTTTTGTTTTTTCTGGGTTGGCCTTTATTTGGCTTCTATTGTGTTTCTTTTGCATTTGGTTGTTGATTAACACTAAAAAATGTATGTTTACTAAGGGATAATATCATCATTTTACACTTTCAATATGATTAATTCCCCAATTTAGACATATTTTCATGAACTCGCTTAAATAAATGTGATGTGTAGTAATCAGTGTATTTTTCTATGTATTTCAGAGGTCATATGGTCAATTCAGAATTATGGAAAAGTCATATGGCAAAACAAACATCTTTTTCAAGTTCAGAACGTCAAAACCCTAGGATGGTTACGAAGGGCATTTTTATAATTTTAACTATTCATTGTTCATAGTTAACTTTCACTGTTTATAGTTGACTTTCAATGTTCACTGATGACATGACACATTCCTATTGAACCGAATTGCGAGTGTACCGTACACGTGAGTGTGGGGAATCACGTTCTAGAAGACTGATGACTTTGTCTGTTGACTGATGACGTGGTACATTTCTATTGGCCCTAATTATGAGTGCACCGTACACGTACTGCAATGAATCATATTCTAGAAACCGGTGCACTGTTCAATGTTGACTTTCACTGATACTGTTACTATTCACTATTCAATGTTCACTATTCACTGTTTAGTATTCACTAATGATTGAAGAAATTTAGACGTTCCATTCTAAATTCATCCGATGGTAATTTTCATCCATATTTTGTATAAATAAGGGACCTCCCCCCTAATTTGCACATCCTGAACCCAAATATGACTTTAGATTTGTGAAATTTTCTCTTCAATGTTCTCAAATTTTCAATTTAAAATAAAAATAGTTATTTTCTAGTTAAATTATGTCTGGTGAGGTGAAAGGTGATACTGTTGGTATGAAAAATATGATCAAATTTTGGTAAGTTTGTTATTTTTTTGCTTTCTCCCCTCTGATCTTTGTGGAGTTTTTAATTCATTGTAGACAGACAGATATTGTCTAGAACAGTGGGTACTTTTACCCGTATCTATCAGAGAGTGGTCAGTGAAGTGGAATACCCTCCCATAAATCTGGATTAACTATTAATAATTGGATCATATTCGAAATACCAACAGTGGATCCCTTAGCCCCAGTTTTAATTTTAATTGATTTACATTTTATAACAAGCTTAGTAATTAATCTAGATAATTAATTCTACAAGTGAAAAACCTCCTTATGGTTTGACCCCGGTCTTACTGGTTAATTTATTACTTTGACACTCTTATAATTGGGAGTAAGAATACTTCTTTAGGACGTGTCAAGTTTTTGACGTCGCTGCTGAGGAGGTAAGTCCATATTTTCTTTGTAGAAGTAATTTCTTTTTAATTTTATTTTAGTTTTGCTATTTTTTTTCTCTAATATTCCTTGTTCTCATTTTGTATTCATTTTTACATTTTAGCCTAGATCTAATTTGTATTTGCATATAGGTCATTTTACTTTTTATTTTTTACAGATCAGTCCCTTATCTCTCATATTTTCACTTTAGTACCTAGATTTATAGGTATTTGCACTTTCACCCTATCACTTGTGTATATTTACATGTACACCCTTAGAATTTTTGCATTTTATTTTCATCATTTTTTCTTTTATTTTCTTCATTTTTGTGTATTTCACCTCCATGAACCCTCATTAAACTTGCACGAGACGTTGGTCTCAAACATCTAATGGTAGATTAATTAGGAGATCACAATCACCCATATTCACCAACAACATGGTTGAAATCCCACTTAGACATCCAGCAGGAAACCAAGTTGAGAACCTTTTAAATAACCTTAACAACATGTCGTAACACAACAATCATTCACCTTATGTTGACCATGACCAACACATTAACCAAAATCCACCTAGAACTCTTAGAGACTACATGAACCCCACACGCACTAGAGCACCTTCATGCATGGCTTTCCCACCAAATGCTACACACTTTAATGTTTTGTAACTAATTGGACTTTAGAAAACTAACACCTTCCATCTATCACCATTAGTTTTTTTGTTACTCTTAGAGCTTTGCTCTTTATGCTCTATTATGCTCTGTTTAGGTTTCAAACTATTAATATAGTGAACTTTGACCATACTTGTAGACGCCACTGATTTTCTGATGCCAAGCATGCTTGTATTCCTTTACATGCCCCTGCAAACTAAACTGGGGAGAATTCACCTGCTTGAGTTTGGAACGTAAAAAACAAAACCGATCCTTGGTGAAGTTTTTGGTGAAGGTATCAGCCATTTGATGTTCAGTTGGCACATACCTGGTTTCTCCAGACATGACTTTCTCACGAATGAAGTGAGTATCAATGTCAGTATGCGTCGTTCGTTGACGAAATACTAGATTTGAGAGAAAGAAGTAGCCCCAATGTTGTTACACCAGACAACTGAACTTTGATCAATAGAAATGTGTAACTCTGTCAATAGAGAATGAAGCCAGAGAACATCAGTGGTTACCTGAGCCATGGAGCAATATTCCGCTTTAGTGCTAGAGCATGCAACAACACGTTGTTTCCTTGAACTCCAGGATATAAAATTACCACCAAACTATACGCAATTTCCACTCGTCGAACGTCTATCATCAATGCAGCTCGCCCAATCAGCATCCGTAAAAGCTTCGAGAGATAAGAACTTTGCTAGCTAGAAAAGAATGCCAAGGTGAGGTGTGCCTCTTAAGTAATGAAGAACTCGTTTGCAAGCTTGCCAATGTACCATTGTAGAAGCAATCAAGAATTGACTAAGCTTGTTCACTATGAAGGATATATCCGGACGAGTATTTGTAAGATATTGTAAAGCACCAATTGTGCTTCTATATAGAGTAGGATATGAGAAGGCAACACCATCAGACAATGAAAGTTTTGTGTCAACTGCTATTGGAGTGTCACTTAACTTAGATTCTGCCAAGTTGGTTATGTACAATAAGTTTGAGATATATTTAGCCTCAGTAAAGTAAAGAACTGTACCATCACGATAGGCTTCAAAGCCAAGAAAATAGCCTACTTGTCCTAAAGTCTTCAGAGCTAAAGTCTTATGAAGAGTATTAATAAGATCCTTGATTAACTTGTGATCACTACCTCTAATAAGAATGTCATCAACATATACAAGTAAAAATAAAGATTTAGTGCCAACGAATTTGATAAATAGGGAGGTGTTCGAAATGAATTTGTAAATCCCCAAGACAATAGTGTCGTTTTCAGCTTGTGAAACCAGCTTTTCGACGCTTGCTTGAGTCCATACAAGGATTTGTGCAATCGGCAAACATGTGTTGGTTTGGAAGCATCAACGAAGCCCTCTGGCTGTGACATATAAACTAGCTCAGAGAGATCACCATTTAGGAACGTATTGTTAATGTCAACTTGTTCGATTGGCCACCCAAAAGATACAACAACGTTGAAGATAACTCTTATAGTGGAGGCCTTAACTACAGGACTAAAAGTGTCAAGAAAATCTAACCCAGGTGTTTGATGAAACCCCTTGGCCACCAATTGAGCCTTATGCTTTAATAAAATTCCATCTATTTGAACTTTGTTCGAAAAACCAACTTGCACTCTACTAGATTGATTCATAAGAGAAAGGAACAAGTGACCAAGTTTTGTTTGACTGTAATGCATCGAACTCATCTTGCATCGCTTTAAACCACTTTGGATCCTTTAATGCTTCCTTTGATGAAGTCGGATCAGATTCAGACAAGTAGCAATAATATGATGGATTGCTATTCATAGTAGAGACATGGACCTTTAGTATAAAAATCCCATTTTTAGACCCGGTAGTCATCGGGTGTATAGAAGAAATAGGACAAGATGGAATTGAATTCTCTATATGTGTAGAGTCAAAAGAGCCAGTTGTGTTAGACATTGTCTGCTCATTGTTTGACAAGGAATGAAGGTGGCCATGTTGAGCAATTTCAAAAGAACCAGATGTGTTGGACACTGACAGCTCATTGTTTGACAAAGTAGAATAGTGGCCTTGTTAAGCAATTTCAGTTGCGTGGGAATCTATGCCTGCTTGTGAGAAGCATGGCCTTGGACTTGCAACTGAATTGTCAATATTGGAGCTAAACCTTAGCACATATGACACAACATTTTACACAGCAGACTAGGGTATGCTACTAGTAGAAAGTGTGTTGTAAGGTGCAATTTGAATGGGAAAACGTGCTTCAAAAGGAAACTCGACCTCATTGAATTCAACATGTCTTGACAAATAAATCCTCCCAGATGGATGTAGATACTTATAACCTTTGTGTGTTTGACTATACCCTATAAAAAGACATTTGCTTGTATAGAAATTGAATTTCATTTTTGAGTAATCTCGAAGATAGGGAAAACAATAACATCCAAAGGTCTTGAAGAAATTATAATTTGGTTTCTTATGATATAACTTTTCAAAGGGAGATAAAAAATGGAAAATAGCTAATGGCATGTTATTGATGAGGAACACAACAGTACTAAAAGCTTCATATCAGTACCGTAATGGCATTTTCGCATGAGCCAATAAGGTAATGCTAGTCTCCACAATATGTCTATGCTTCCTTTCAGCCACTTCATTTTATTGGTGAGAGTGTGGACAATACATTCTTCTTTGAATTCCTTATTGAGCAAGATAAAGTGCAAAAGCAATATATTCCCCTCCCATATCAGTGTGGAGGCTTTTAATTTTCTTTCAAATTGTAACTCAACAAGCTTTTGAAACCTTTTAAACACCTCAAATGCCTCTGATTTCAACTTTAATGGAAACAACCATGTGAATCTTATATGAGCATCAACAAAAGAAATATAATATATATGTCCTTCTATGGATAACATTGGAGCCGATCCCCAAATATCAGAATATATGAGTTCAAGAGGAGACATAGCAGTAATATCAACTCTTGAAAATGACAATCTGTAAAGCTTACCAATTTTACAAGAATCACATAAATGTGGCACGTGAAATTTCTTTGAAAAATGAATCTTGTTTAACATTTTTTTGAAGTATTAAAGGAGCTAGATACCCTAACTTAGCATGCCAAACATTGGCATTCACAACAACTAGATTAGCTTGTTGTGACTTGGATTCTAACACTGATCTAAGACTATTATTTTATGAAGAAAAACAAGCAGAAACCTCATCAGAGGAAGCTTCGATTTTGTCAAGCTTGTGGCTTGAATGATGCTGTCTTGGAACACCAACAAACTTTAAGCAATATAGGCCATCTTTAAGTGCTCCTTGAAGCAGTACTCTCTTTGTTTGGATATCCTTAATCACACATTTATCACCATAAAACTCAGCAAAAGCCTTATTATCATGTGTAAACTTTGAGATACTAAGCAAGTTCTTTGTTATTTATGGAACATGTAGTATTGAGATATAAATGTTGAACTGGTTATGTGTGTGATTTAACTAAAGTTTCACCAATGTGAGAAATTTGAAATTGATTTCCATTACCAACTATGAGTTTATCATTACCTCTATAGGTTGATCTCAATGAGAGGATGTTAAGATCAGAGGTGATATGATTGGTGGCTCCATTGTCCACATACCATGCTGGATCATTCACGGATTCAGGTGTGGCCATATAAGCTGAGCTTTGATGATAACTGACTTGAGGTTCAACCACTCTAGAACTCATAATTGCTTGAAAAGTAGTTCCAACTTACAGCTGTCCATTGTGGTTCTGTTGTTGATGAAAATAACCTGATTTTGTTGTTGAGTAGGCCCTTGAAAAGCTTGATTGAACCTGTGATAACACTTGAGAGCTCTGTGTACAGGTTTATTACAAACTTGGCAATGAATTCTTCCTTTACCACCAAACCTGCCGCCTCTTCCTCTTCCACGTTGTTGTAAACCACCTCTGTTGTTGTGAGAGTAACCATCTCTTTGTCCTTTCTTTTCTTGATTGTTATTGTAAACATAGTGAGCTGAGGCTTGACCGATTTCAAGAGGAGTTGAAGAATCAAGGTGTTCAAGTCTCTGTTCATGAGTTAGCAGTAGAAAGTGTGCATCATCAAAACTGATGAACCTTAGTTAAGCAGTGATGACCGACACAATAGAATCAAAATCATGCCCTGCTCCATTGATTAAACACATAACAAGATCTCTATCCCTTACATCCTCACCAGCAACCATCAGAACATCACTAACATTTTTAATTTTGAGAACAAAATCACTCACAGATTTTGTACCTTTCTTCATGGATTGTAATTGATTTCTTAGTTGAAGAATTTTAACCATGGATTGCTGTGAATAAATTCTTTCTAGCCTATTCCAGACCTTAAAATACGTTTGAGTGTTTGACAACCAACTACTTGACCAATGATGTTTTCACTAACCGTAGAAAAGATCCATGCCATAAGAATCTTGTCAATTCTTTTCCAATTAGAATATTCTTTACTCCTTTGTTTTTCCATGTGCTTTTCTCCATATTCATCAATTATTTCCACATTCACAAACTTAATAGAAGGTTGATTAATTCCAAGAAGATATTCTTCAAGATCCAAACCTTGAATCACTGGAAATACCTGTGTTTTCCAGTAGAGGTAGTTTGACTTGGTGAGCTTTATATGCATATTGAAGTTCAGACTTATAGAGAGAGAGAGAGAAAGAGAGGGAGGAAAACTCCATTGCCGATGCAGCCAATGAGTGAGAGCCTTGACTCTGATCTTCAACTTGAAAGTGCTAGAAAGAATCAGCTCCTTTTGTGTTTTGATTCTGATTCAGAATCGGAGAATTGTTTTGATATGACGTTGGTCAATATTGACTCTGATACTATATAAGTGTAGCTAATAGTGTTTGATAGAACAAGAAAGTGTTTGTCATAAAACTTGTGAGAAAAAGAAGTGTTTGGTAGATAAGAAAATCTCCATTGATTGAGGATCTTTTATATTGAGTCTAAGGTCTTTTGTATTACAAAGCTTTGTATATATATACAAGCCAACTCTAGCTCACACGCTATCCACATGAAAAACTTCATCAGTAGAATTTGTTATTAACATAGAACTAACAATTATCCTAGTCAGCACTAACAAACTAACTAACTTTCTTCACTAATTGGAAATTAGAAAACTAATGCCTTCCATCTATCATCATTAGTTTTTTTTTGTTACTCTTAGAGCTTTGCTCTTTATGCTCTATTATACTCTGTTTAGGCTTCAGACTATAAACATAGTGAACTCTGACCGTACTTGTAGGCACCACTGATTTTTTGATGCCAAGCATGTTTGTAGGTACCACAGTTGTGTTAGTATGTGATTCATTATATATATATATATATATATATATATATATATATATATATATATTATGATCAACAGAAAATTTGCACCCAATTAGTACCTTAAGGAAATAGGTCGTACTTGATCTCTCTTGACACATGCATAGCTAAGATTAAAACATCTATTATATATATACAGAGCGACTATGTCTGTCTCCGATTAAACTGACATATGTCATATACGTACAGAGTGACTTTATCTCTAACTAATCAGACATATGTCATATATATATATATATATAAAGCGACTCTAACTCTAACATACATACGTGGATAAACCTCAAATGTCGATAATTTGAATATGATATCACGGGGAAGGGTGCTTATCTGAAATCTTAAAATCGGAAGAGTCTTTAAAAGGTGTTAGTGTAAACTATCTCTCTCTCTCAATCTTAAAATCTGAAGAGTCTTTAAAAAGTGTTAGTGTAAACTCTCTCTCTCTCTCTTTATATATATATAACAAACTGTTTACTCACATTACTCCATGTTCAAATCCGCATTGAAACTGGGTCCCATTTCTGAATTCATCTCCTTCTGAATATATTCTAAAATCACATAAACTCAACTTAGATATTACTGAAAAATATAATAACCTATCTGTATCACAATTCATCATCAAATCACTCATCTGTAATTCTGTATATACTACTGAACTGCAATACTGATCCATTTTCTTCTTTCTCTCATATATGTCTCATTCTCTCTCTCTCTCTTCTATTATCATCTTCCATTCTTCTTTCTCTCCCTATTATCATTTTCTGCTTCTTCTTCTTTTTTTTTCTTGTCTTCCCAAATCGAAACACTATGCTTTTCACTGTTTCCTTTCTTTACTTTCTCTGCTCTTTTTTTTTGGGTCGAATGACCCTCCTTTCTCTATCTTTTTAGACCTTTTCTTATTCTTATCTATGTTTTTGTCCTAATCTGTTTTTTTTTCTTCTTTTTTCCTTTTATTTCTCTTTTCTCTTATCTGATGCCCAGCCACGTTTTACAAGCAGCTGTCTTCATTTGCGGCGGTTGCTGTCTCATTTTTGTTTTGTCCAATTTGGTGTCCATTCATTTTATATTTATATGATTTAAATAAATATATTGAAGTGTTGTCCATATTATTTAGATATCAAATTTAAATAAAATAATATTACTTTATATATATATATATATATATATATATATATATATATATATATATATATAAACTTGGGCAAAGGCTTAGGTTTATAGAAACTTGGTCGATGTTTGGATTTGGATTTTAACTTGTTTTTGAGTTTGGATCAATTAAGTGATTTAGAAATGGCAATATAGAATCGACTTACAAAGAATGAATAGTCGGAAAAAAAAATTAAAATAAAAAATAAATAAATAAACCTAACCATTTATTCATTAGGCTGATTCATTTAATTAGTTTTTCAACTAACATTGAGTTATTTTTATAATTTAAATAATATGTAGGTTCAAAAATTACTGGGAAATTAACTTCAAGGGGTGTATATGTCTTTTCAAATTTGAATTTGATATTATTTTTAAAAAAATTAATTCATTTCACATTTAAATAGATTTAACTCGTATTTTATATTTAAAAATTCATATTTTATATTTATTTGTTTGCTCATAACTTAAAAAAATATACTTTTTTATATCGATATATAATTATATTAAAATCAAAATTAAGTATGAAAAACACATTTAAATATCCAAATAAGTAAATTATACTACTCTACTACACCCGCAAGCTAAAACACACCGATGTCAAGTAAGGGACTGTTTGTTTGTTGCCCTTTAATGGATTATTGGGCCTATTAAGTTATTTTTTGGTTGTTTTTTATATTATCAAACAACTAAAAATAAAACTAATAAAATCCTAACTTTTAATTTAATACTAAATTATCGGATTGTATTTATTATATATTTTTAAAAATATATAATATAAAAATAACATATTTTTTAATAATAAAAATATATAACAATTAATAATAACTAGAGTATAAATTTTAAATTAATTGTTTTTGAATAATTTAACACTATAATCATACTTGAGAAAAATAAAAATAAAGAAGTTATAGATTTTAATCCACGTTCGGTTTTCAATAAAATTTAGAACCGATCATGAAACAAAAAAAACAACCTCTGAATAAGCGCCTAAAAAGACCATTGAACTATGTAACTGACTAGTCTCACGAGGCATCAGGAATCACTGAAACAAAAAAAAAAACATGATTTAAAGATCAAAGGTAATAAAGCTGATGAGAGAGAAAAACAAAAGAATATAGAATGAAGTGTGTTTTTAATTAGGGTATTTCCGTTGTCATAAATAAATTTACGAGTGGATAAAAAATTATTGAATCTAACCGAACCAGTGAATCAAACCGGATTAATTGGTTTTTTACCGGTTTTGATTGGGTGATCGGTTCTAATTAAAAAAAACCGATTGGATCGGTTTTTGTTCGGTTTAGTTCTAAAAACCGGATAATTGAACCGGTACCTGACTATTAATTAAAAAAAAAAACTAATTCTAACTTCCACTCGTTACTCTTCTATTAGGTATATTTTATTGGATTTTAAAATGTAATTTGACTTTGTTTGGTATTAACTATTGTATTAGCTATCAATAAAAAATTTGGCTGACATGTATTTTGAAATATGTTTACTATTTTGTATTGGATTTTGTAGTTTTTTAATATGTTTTTATTGTGATGTAAATAAATTTGGCACAATAGATTAAAAAAACGAACTAAATATGTAATAAATGAAATTTAGAATTTTGGCCCATCAGGTCTAAACCCAAAAAAACCGAACCAAACCGAACCGGTTCAATTCGGTTGGTTTTTTATCGGTTGGTAAATGTCAATTTGATTGGATCGGTTCACTTTTTTAAAAACCGGATTTTATCGGTTTTTTATTGGTTCTATAAAAAACCGAACCGGTTCAATCAACGCACACCCCTAAATAAATTAAACAAAAAAAATTATATAACTTTTTCTTAAAGGACAAAAAATAAATAACCACGTATTTTAAAGGCTAAAGAGTGAATTATTTCATATTTAAACTAGAGTTGTGCACCCACAAATTAAAACCCACCCACCCACCTTAAAGTCCATTTACCTACTGTATCTGGTTAGTCTCATCACTCAATAGTCATTACTTAATTAAGGCCGTCCGGACTTCGAACTGTTCGGAGATGTCTATGTAAACTTCTTGGGTTGAATCCGTTTGAGAGCTTATCTATCTCCAGAAAGCATGGAACCTGCTCACTTTGAAGCAGTATTGAAAGGTGATGTCACTTGCTTTCCCCTCTGTGACATCAATAAAAAAAATCTGTCTGAAATTTTTGACAAAGTGAGTCCCTTAGGGAATTCACTGCTTCATGTGGCCTCAAGGTCTGATCATTCGCACATCACCCAACTTATAGCTACTAACTTTCCCGCTTTGATCACTAAGAAAAATTCTGAAGGTGACACTGCACTCCATGTTGCCGTTAGAGCTGGGAAATTCAACACAATGAAACAACTCGTGGATTTGGCAAAACAGGTTCCCAACACATCCGCAGTAGCCTTGCTGAAGATAAAGAACGATCAAGGAAACACAGCTTTGCATCAGGCTTTATTAGAGTTATTAACGGAGTCAAAGAAAAGTGTAGATACTTTAGTAGCTATGGCTCGTTACTTGGTCTCGGCAGACCCAGAAGTGTCTTATTTTGAAAACGATATAGGCAAGTCTCCTTTGTATTTGGCAGTTAAATCAGGCAACAAAGACATTCTTGAATATATTTTGAAAGCTCTACCTCAAATAGACCGATTGATTGATAAGCTAGAAGGGAGGTCCCCTGTACATTTTGCGATTAAGCACAAAAGATTAGGTATAAGTTCTCTCACTTAATAAATGCATGTTTACTTCCATTTCCTCCTTAATTATTATCAAAATAGTTTATTTTTGCATAATATTGGATTGATTTTTGTTGTTTGCTTTAATTTTCAGATATTTTAAAAGTAATAAGAGAGCAAAAAGAGGAGCTACTAGTTTTACTAGATGAAGAAGAGAACACTGCACTACATTGTGCAGCCTCCATAGGTTATCGCAAGGGAGTTCGTTACCTCTTAGAAATCGACAGTAGTGGAGCTTTTAAAAGGAACAAAGAGGGTCTCTATCCACTCCATCTAGCATGTGAAAATGGCCATGTCAGAATAATGAAAGAGTTGTTTAAAAAATGGCCTGATCCAACTGAATTTCTTTGTAACAAAGGTCGAAGCATCCTTCATTTCGCAGCTAAGAATGGAAAAGAAAATGCAGTAAGGTGTATACTCAAAGAAAAAGGTATGGACAAACTTGTTAATAGGATGGACAAGGATGGAAATACACCTTTTCATATGGCAGCATCGCATGGCCATTCTATGGTTGTGGTTACTCTACTGTGGGACAAGCGAACGAAGCCCGACCTTCTAAACTATCAAGACCTGACAGCTTATGATGTTTGTAAATCAAGTGTACTTGACAAGGTATATATATAGGATTTATTTTACTGCTCATCCCCACATTGAAAACTTATAGTATTAATGTATTATACAGTTAATTTTATGGTTTTTTGTTAAAGATTTTCTCCTTAAAGATTTTCTTAGGTGCAGGACCAGCGAATTGGTGGGAATAATGGAAACCTGGAAGCCTCAGGAAAAGTGGAGTTGAAGAGTTCTGAGAAGGCAAATGAGTTCCAAAAAGTAAGATATATTGAACATATCAAAGAATCAATTATGTTATGATGGAATTCAAATGGGAATACTGAATAGCATGCAATTGATATTTTTTTCCCAGTCAAGAAAAACAAAAACAAAATGGGAAATTTCATTTTGGTTCACAGTGATTAGTTTTTCATCATGTTTTTACAACGCTTGTGTTTTTTAGTTCCATGGCCATAAATTATCATAAATCTATCATTTATGGTGCATTTGAGATTGGTTAAACTTAATAAATAATCACTTATTTCATCATCTAGGATTCATAAGCTGTTTAGTAAACTCTTCATAATGAATTTATTTCGTAATCTACTTTTCTGATAATCAGTTTTTGGGAAGTTTGTTGTGTATTGTTTTGAAAGCAGACTATTTGAAAAGCTAGTCGCTTACCTTTAATGTCGTCGCATTTTTCATATAAAGATGGTAATACCCTTATTACATTTTAATAATATTTTAAAAACTAATAAATTGAAAGGAAAAAGAACCCAAATCGCACAGTGGCCACCACCATTGCGCGTTTGTGGCCACATATACCAATAATGTACATTTTAATCTAATCTAATAAAAAAGACCAAACACATTTCCCTTAACTTTTTGTTAAGTTGATATTCCTAGGTCCAGTATTCTAGAATGCGCTAAACGTTAGCGGTACAGTGGGCTAATGGCTAACGTCTAGACCGCCTAGACATCGATTAATCGGCATCTGATGATAATAATTTTTTTTCATTTTATAATTTTTTAAAGGGTTAATAACACCGATACCATATATTTATAACGCAATTGTATAGTGCCTTTTGATTTTTGTTTCTTGACACTTAACCCTCTAAACTTTCAAAAATTTATAAAAACTGACAGAATTAAAACGGACGTCCGTGATAAATTACACTTATATATCCTGAATATATGAATAATTACTTTAAAGCTGAAAAAATATATTAATATCATACAAATACCATTTGACATGTTTGACTAATATCCAAAAAAAATATATAAAATATTAATAACATTAATTATTTTTAAAAAATAATTAATAATAATAATAATAATAATAAACTTTGATAATAATAATAATAATAATGAGCTTTTAAAAATAAAAATTATAATACATTAACAATAATAATAGAGAAAAAATAAATTAAAAATATATGGAACCTATATTTCCAAATATCAATTAAACAATTAAACTACCCATAATTTCAATTAAAAAAATGAATCAAACTACCCATATTTTTAATTTATTTTTCTTTATTATTATTGTTAATATATGGAACCCAGATTTTTAAATTCCAATTAAACAATTAAACTATCCACAATTCTAGATAAACAAAAATTAATTAAAGTACCCATATTTTTTATTTTTTATTATTTTTTTAATGAATGGTGGAGCTGATGAGTGATGATTTTTTTATGGTTTGCGTCTGAATTTGGTTGTTGCAAGAAGAGAATAAATCTTGGTTTGGAAAATAATAAATCTAGGTTTGGGTTGAGAAATCTGGGTTTCAAATTCTTTTTTAAAATACAATTATTTAAATTAAAAATATGAGTAGTTTAATTAATTTTTGTTTAATTAGAATTATGAGTAGTTTCATTGTTTAATTGGAATTTAAAAATCTGGGTTCCATATATTATAATATATTAACAACAATAATAAAGAAAAAATAAATTAAAAATATTAGAATTTGAAAATTTAGGTTCCATATATTTTTAATTTAATTTTTTTTTATTATTATTGTTAATATATTATAATTTTTATTTTTAAAAGTTCATTAATAATATTATTATTATTATTTTCAAAGTTTATTATTATTATTAATTAATTTTTTAAAAATAATTAATATTAATATTTTTATTTTTACTTTTTAAGATATTAGTCAAATATGTCAAAGGATATTTGTATAATATTATTATATTTTTTCAATTTTAATATAATTATTTATATATTTATGATATATAAATGTAATTTGTTATTGACATCCATTTTACTTATATCAATTTTTATAAATTTATAAAAATTTAAATAATTAAAATAATAATAATAATAACAGGATATCGATCCTATTAACTCTTTATTATTATTATTGTTATGGACAATGAAATCCACCGGCATGCAATCATTCACCTTTCATGCCACCACTATCAACTATTAGACTAAATTTTGTCTTCCATTAATTCATCCGTCCACATCATCATCGTCATTTATTTTTTTTCTCTCAAATAACGTGCAACAACTCCATCTCTCTCATTCCCTCTCATTTCAACATACTCCATCTCTCTCTCCTTAACTCTTCCTTTCTCTCAAACTCCATCTCATTCTCTTCATTTCATTTATTTTTTCTCTCCAACTTCACACGCACTCTCTCTCGCTCCATCTTTTTCCATTTCATTTTTATTTTCTAAAACTTTCATGAACGACCGGACGTCGAGACGACGGTGACAACTGCAATTACGACGACAGAGACATATCGAGACAGTTTCAACGATGGAGATACGACGAGATTTGGTCATAGACCGATTAATCGGTGCTAGAAATTGGACTAAACAACCGATAAATCGATGCTAGTCGCCTCCTATGTAGCTGGCCACCTAATATGGCCGATTAGTGCCTAGTTGCAACGGCCGGAGCCGACTAATGCATAGACGGCCAACTAATCAAGTGCCTAGTCCGATTACTAGAACACTGTCTATAGGTAATTTGTCAAACACTTAAAAGATTACAACATATTTAAAAAATAAATTATAATTAAATTACATAACCTTAAAAATAAATAGTAGACTTATTGTTTTTAAAGAATAGTTGACTAAATATTAAATTATTTATTTTCAAATTTGTTAGTTTTAATGGAAATTCTATTTTTTAAAAATAAATAAATAAAATAACAACGGTGGCCTCTATGAAGGAAGCCGTCTTCCTCATGTGATGGTCTGATGGAGCTCCTGCATTGTCTTTTCTTTTCTTTTTCTTTTTTTGAAATTATTTTTTAATTATTGTTTTATACTGTCTTTTGTTTTTTTTTTTTAATTTTATTTTATGATATTATTTTATCAATTTAATAAGGCACATATCATGCACATGCTAAAAATATTGTACATTACAAGTCCTAAGACAAATTTAACCCTCACATGGTTAAGTTTGATTAACGAAAATTTAAATATGAACTGAATTAATGAATTTTTGATATTTTAAAGATCACGGAACCAAAAACACAAATATTGTTCAAAAGGTGGTTTTTTCCCCCGAAACTAAAACTTAAATGGAACCTAACGGAGCAATTGATTGAAGTTAAAAACAACTGTATTTAATTGGCTACGACCATAGAACCATATTTTTCCAGAAAAAAAATGCTTTAATATGTTTTGTGTATACTCCCAAATCCCTTCCCCTTAAACCGCGTGTTATGAATTGAGTAAGTTTTGGTGTATATGACAGGGTCACTGAAGAACTTTTTTTTAGAGGAGAAACTTCTTATACACTAGTTGAGTTCTCAAATATTCTCCAAGTTGATTTTGAATTTATTTTTTGTATTTGTGTAGATGATGACATTAGCTATCTTATATATGTATCATGAGTTGTACGGACGCTTGTGCATTGGACGTGGCCGTCACTATATTCCGAGTACTAAGCCCTCAGTGATCATCAAAAGTATCAAAAGCAAGGGTCGGCTCTCAAAAGAAGAGCTTAATAACAGAATACACAGTCTTATGGTGGTAGCCGCACTTATTGCTGGTGCCGCCTTTTCTGGTGTTCTCCAAATGCCTTTTAGTGGAGATGAAGAAGGAACGGATCATGTTGATTTTTGGGCAAAACATGATGTTGAGAAATCGATGGTAGGTAGCTTCATGTTTGCCAACATGTTAGCAATGAATCTGTCAATCACAGCAGCACTCACTCTCTGTCTGGCACTATTAGTTGATAACAAACTGGCGGCCATACTGGTTTGGGTTGCATTCGTGTTGTTAGAACTGGCTCTTTCCTCTGGAGGCAGCGCATTCTGGTGGGCTATGGAATTAAGGAGTCAAACTTATAAATTACGTCACATCAAGGCTGATGTCTTCAGTTTCGTCTCCATTAGGACTGTAAGTAGTGTTTTCATTTATGTTCAAGGAGCTCTGGTCATGATTCCATTACTGACTTCTACAATGGGATGGCAAGTTTTACCCCTCTTCATCTACCTCATTTTTTTCTTTTTTTATTTCCTTCTCCACTGGTCCCGGAGTTTCTTTTCCCGTCTCCTCAAAACCATTTTAAAGTACGGACTACTTGGTCTATTCTTCCTTTTAATAATTTGTTTAGGAGTTTACTCGCTCAATCACCGAACTTAATCATTGTATGTACTCTCGGTCCGTATGTAGTATTACTCTTTTATTAATTTAATTGTACACTGCCTGACTACGATTTAAGGGATGCTTATATATTTGGTTTGTATATATATAAAATTGTAGCATATAGTTTATATTTCGTATTAAAATATGAACCTATGAACTCGACTTTTTTTATTATTCATAATGGCCCTCATGTTTCTTGAGGTTGGCTCGTGCCATGAACACACAATGGGATGACTTATATTTATTCAGAATTAATTTGATGTGTGATATATCTAACTATTTTTTTTTTGTTGCTTTAATTTGATTTATATATTGAAAAATTTACAGGATCCAAAACCTGTTGTGAAATTAATGTTTCATTGAAATGAAATTGGGAATCTCATAGAAAGGTTGATCTTTTATGATTGTATCCTAATAATTTTCTTAAAATTTAAAATTATATCCTAGCTTCCAAAATTATAATTGAATTATGAATCAAATGTTCCTTGGACTTGATCAAATTCCATATGGTTTCATTTCTTTTGAAATTTACTCAATTCTACCACTAAGAAGTGTAGAAGATTTAGTGATTTTAAGAGAGGTAGTATGAATATATATATACCAAATACGATAACTCAAAGTTAAAATAATGTCAAACTGCATATCGGGCAATGGCTATGTTGTTTTGGGATTAATTTGAAACCAACCAATTTGATATTATTATTATTACGTGTGACTATTGCTACCTAAAAAAGTTCTTCTTACACCGATTTTTTTAATGAAATATTTTTATTACTAGAATATCCTTATACTAAATTACTTAAAAGTACATAACTAGTTAATGAAAAAAAAAAAATCTTTTTGTTTATGTGTACAACAAACTCCATCACAAACCCTAATATTTATATTCAATTTCAAAATATAATTTTATTGCAGTAAATATGCTTTTGACATGAAGTTTTTTTTAATAATAAAATGCAGAAAACAAACTTGGCATTGAACAAAGTCCATTCAACAACTGCTAATTCAAAATGGACAATACTTGGGTACTGACTGTACCAGTCAGTACCCAAGATACTGATCTTATATTTTAATTTGTGGAAAAACCATTTAAAGTGCTTGATATTAAATGTATTGGGTTAGTAGTAGATTTTTCCACCAATAAAAACACAAGAGTCAGCACCTTTGGTATTGACCGGTATCCAAGTATTTTCCATTCAAAATAATAATGAAAGAATTTCAACTTTTCCTAAAATCGTCAATATAAGATATGGAATTCAAAAGAAACAAATGTGCAGCCGTGCAGCAAAACAAAACAGATTCAATTATTGTGCAAGATTTTTTCTTTCCACTTCCCCAATCCCACTATTGATTTCCCAATTAGGGTTATTTGGTGTTCATGGGAAGTTGATGGGTATGAAAATAAAATGGGTTTAAAAGGAAAAATAACAAAACTAAAGTAATTATAATATTTATGGTTATTTTTGTTAAAGGGTGTGGAGGTAGACATGACAACGGTTCGGTTCGAACTGTGGAACCGAACTATAACCGTGTGAAATGAACCGTAACCGTAACCGAAACTGTGGAACCTGTTCCGGAACCGTGGAACCGGTTCCGGAACCGTAACCGGAACCGTGGGGGAGGCGGTTCGGTTCCGGTTCCTCCTATGAAAAAACAGGCATGGAACCGGCGGTTCGGCTCCGGTTCGGAACCGCCGGTTCCAATAAATATATTCTTATTTTTATTTTTATTTTTTCTTATGCTAAATTGTAAAAAAAGAAAAAGAAAAAAAAGAACCAAACCGGTTGGAACCGTGGGCATTCGTATGTGGAGGTCAGTTTATTTGTTTTAATGAGTGTGGAAAGTAAAACGAGTGTTTTTAATTTTTAATTGTTAATTAGTTTTTTTATAAGAACTATTATTGTTGTTATTATTATTGTAATAATTCGGGTGGAAGCCATGACTTTATGGTTCGTGTAGGTATGATGAGCATTGATCCAAACCCATCTGATCATTTTAGTGAATTATTATTATTATTTGTTTTTAACAAACTAATATGAAAAATAAAAAAATCAATTGAATACTAAAGGATAATACATCAATAAGATTTTACTTTCATAATAAAGTTGTGCGCAACATTGCATAACTGACTCGAGTGTTGAGAGCAACAGCCAGCAGTACACACATGAGCGATGGGGAGTAGTACTAGTGGAGTCATTACGGAGCTGCAGAGAAACTCGAACAGCTGGACGAAGGTAGTGGATGAGATTGTGAAGATGGAGAGAAAGATATTTCCAAAACACGAATCACTTGCTAGACAATTTGATGAAGAATTGAAGAAGAAGAATTCAGGGCTGCTTTACATAGATATGGATGGACAAGTGGTAGGCTATGTCATGTACTCTTGGCCTTCTTCCTTGTCTGCTTCTATCACCAAGCTTGCAGGTTCCTCAACTTTCCCACAGTCTTCTTATACATACTTTGTGAAATTCCTGTGTATGAATTGATCATTATTTAAGATTGCCCTGTTATGATTCAAGAACATGCCCACTACCTGTTCGATGAATGTCTTCAAAAAAAAAACAAAAAAAAGCTATTTGATCAAAATCCTTTTTTTTTTCATTCAAGCGTGTCTGATTAGGTGATATTAGTAAAACCCAATTGGAGAACGTTTTTGTAATGTCAAATTTTGCTCATCTCATAGTGACTGGATTTATTTTTTTAAAATTGTGCATGGATTGAAAATAAAATGTAGTAAAGGAGAGTAATAGAAGACAGGGTCATGGAGAGGCATTACTGAAAGGTGCAATAGCGAAATGCAGAACAAGAAAAGTGCAGCGCATATTGCTTCATGTTGACCCTACGAGAAGTGCTGCCATGAATCTCTACAAGAAATTTGGTTTCCAGGTTGATGACCTTATACAAGGTTACTACTCTCCAGATCGTCCTGCTCATCGAATGTACTTAGATTTTGATTCCAATTAGTTGTATACTTGTACGAGATCATTTTATCAACAGTTTTCACTAAGAGCTTCCAAACTAGGGGCCTGTTTATTTGTAATTCAGATAAAATTATTTGTCTCTAATATCTGAAAAACAATGAAATATAAGATTTTATTTTGTTTGCATTGTGACCTCATTATTTTCTTAATATATACTCAAATTTATAACCATAGTTTAAAAGTTATGATTAATATTGGATTACAAATGAAAAGTCCCTTAAAAGTGTTGAGATCATTTCCTTGCAAAAATTTCAAAATAACAATTTTTGTATCACTCTTGACTCTATCTCTGGTAAAGAATTACCGATGAATTCTTGAAGAGATTTCTGACTAATTTGAGAACCATTGAATCGAAAAGATTTTCTGTAGAAAAAAAATATTTACGGAGTTACAAGTAAGCCCGACCAAGAAACAGGCCAAGGCCTGGTACCAAGTAGGCCCAGGCCGGGCTACAAGAGTGAGACCCACAGGTATTACAGCTTTAAGGTATCTCAACATTTTTACTTTTTTTATATAAAAAAAAAAGTAATTAAACTATATATATTAATATATGCATAAATGTACAAAGTTAAACTTATAGAATTGGTTAAGTTATACAACCATTTCCCCCACAATCGTGGTTTGATTCCCACCTAGAACAGTTTTACAAAAAAAAAAAATTAAAAAAAAAATTAAAGAACCTTATATATATATATATATATATAGTATAATATGCATAGCAAAACTTCTTTATCAAAAACTTAAAACCCTACAAAAAAACAATTTTACATAATCTTTTTTTTTAAAAAAAAACCTTATACAGCTCGGCCGAGCCTCCTAGGCACGGCCTGTTAGAGGGCCCGACTCGCCACTTATCAAGCTTAGCCGGACCAAATCACGGTGAGGTATCGTTTTCCAATTCTAAGATTGGATGATTTGTTAGATCAATTTAGTGGGGCAACTGTGTTTACCAAACTGGATCTGAAGAGTGGATACCATCAAATTTGTATTCGGTCTGGGGACGAATGGAAAAAAGCGTTTAAGACACGGGAGGGGTTATATAAGTGGATGGTTATACCTTTTGGGTTGTCAAACGCGCCCAGCACCTTCATGAGAGTAATGAACTGCGGTCACTTATTAGTAAGTTTGTTGTTGTTGTATATTTTGATGATATTTTAATTTACAGGTGCAAACCTCAACCTGCATATTTTGCACATTCGGGAGGTATTGTGTCTTCTACGCAAAGAGAAGTTTGTGGCAGTAGCAAAAAAATGTGTTTTTATGACACTGAATGTGTTATCCTTGGGTTATGTGATTTCTGAAGAAGGGTTACAGGTAGATAAGTCGAAAATTGAGACAGTGGCCTCAACCGAAAACAATTAATGAAGTTCGTAGTTTCTATGGATTGGCCTAATTCTATCATCGGTTAATTCCCTACTTCCGTAGTATTATGGCTCCTATCACTGAATGTATAAAGGGAGTCAAGTTTAAGTGGTCGTCCGAGGCGGAAGAAGCTTTCCAGCGGATAAATGAGCAACTGACATCAACCCCTATTCTAGTCTTACCTGACTTTTCGCAACCATTTGAGTTATATAGTGACGCCTCCAATGTAGGCATCAGAGTTGTTCTGAGTCAAAATGGGAGACCGGTGGCGTGTCTTAGTGAGAAACTGATAGGGTCTCGAATTCGTTACCGTACTTATGATATTGAGTTCTATGCGGTGGTCCAAGCTGTGAAACATTGACGACATTATTTATTTCACCGTGAATTCATTTTGTATACTGACCATGATGTGTTGCGACATCTTCACAGCCAGGACAAGATTTCTGCCCGACATGTTTCTTGGTCTGCCTACCTACAATAGTTTACCTTTGTTCTAAAGCATAAGACTGGTGTTACCAACCAAGTTGCAGATGCTCTAAGTCGATGGGTCAACTTGTTGTCTTCGATGATTGTCCATATGCCAGGTTTTGAGTTGTTTCTTGAATTGTTTGATTCTGACCCTTATTTTTATGATATTATGCTTGCTATACGAGCGGGGGAAAGATCTGATTTTTTGTTGGTGGATGGTTTTCTATTTCGGAAAAATCAACTTTGTGTTCTCGATTGTAGTTTGCCTGTAAATTATTAAGGAATTACACGAGGAGGGTCATGTGGGCAGAGATCATACTCTACAGTTAGTCAAAGCATCCTATTTCTTGCTAACCATCCGGAAGGAAGTAGAGAGGTATGTCGGAAGGTGTCAAATATGTCAATTGTCCAAAGGGAAAGCAACTAATGCGGGTCTGTATATGCCATTACCTATTCCTACTCAGTCATGAACAAATTTGAGTACGGATTTTGTTTTGGGGCTACTAAGAACTCAGCGGGGTTTTGATTCCATTTATGTAGTTTTCATTCGCTTTTCAAGATGGTTCACTTTATTCCATGCAACAAAATCATTGATGCAGTGAAAAATGCCCAACTATTCTTTCGAGAGGTATATCGTCTTCATGGATTACGTACGTCGATAGTTTCTAATCGA
The DNA here is from genome assembly GCA_032871835.1 of Dipteronia dyeriana. NCBI lineage: Eukaryota > Viridiplantae > Streptophyta > Magnoliopsida > Sapindales > Sapindaceae > Dipteronia > Dipteronia dyeriana. The sequence continues at coordinate 7,598,306 of CM065299.1, read as the reverse complement.
GACACTCATTTCCTCAACCACTTCTGGTGGAGTCTTTGGAAGATGGTCAATACAAGATTGGATTTTAGTAGTGCTTATCACTGCCAAACAGATGGACATACTGAGGTGTTGAACCGTGCTCTAGGTGATTTGATGAGATGTCTGGTTGGGGATAATGTCAGGTCATGGGATCTAAAATTTAGCCAAGTTGAATTTGCCCATAACCATGCAGTTAATAGAAGTTCAAGTTTCATTCCTTTTCAGGTCGTTTACACCCTAAATCCTCATAGCCCACTAGATTTGTTGCCTCTGCCAAGCAAGACTAGGATGCATGGAAAATCTGAAGATTTTGTTTAGGGGTTACAAGAGGTTCATCAGCAGGTTCGGGATAATCTGTTACAATCAACAGAGAAATACAAGTTAGCTACTGATAAAAAGCGGCGTCATGTGGAGTTTGACGTGGACAATTTTGTCTGGGCAGTCCTTACAAATGACCGATTTGTTGTGGGAGAATATTACAAGCTTGCTGCTAAGAAGATAAGACCACTCGAAGTATTAGAGAAGATTAATCCAAATTATTATCGTCTGAAACTGCCCAACCACATTCGTACTCATGATGTGTTTAATGTCAAGCATTTGATTCCTTTTCTTGATGATTCGTCTGGTGATGATACTATAGGAAATTCGAGGATGAATTTTTTCCAACCAGGGGAGAATGATGCAGCAGCAATTGAAGATCAGGTATTGGATTACCTGGAGGGGTGGGATAGGAAAAGGCCAAGAAAAAAGACCAAATCAATCCTATTAGTCAGGGCGACAGAGTCGGAACGGCGTGAAACTTTCACAGTTGAAGCGAATCGTTGAGATCTTTCAAACTCACCACCTTTGGTTGTGATGCATACTTTTTTTTGGCCAAATTCATTCGTTTAGGATCCGAAATTATCGCTTTTGCCGTTTTAGAAAAGTTTCGTTTTTACAATAACTTTAGTTTTTCAAGTCCGAATCGACTTCCGTCAATTTTGGCTTTGACGTAGCGGAAGCTAAATAATCTCGAATCCACAAGAGAGTTGTGTTCAAAGAACAATTTTATTGATGAATGAATAATAATAATTCCTACAACCTCCCTGACTCTTTGCTTAAATAGAAAATAAATAGAATCAACTAATATCAAACAAGTTAGATTTATTTCCTAATCCTAAACGGACTGAAAAACTAATATCAAACAGGTTTGATTTATTTCCTAATCCTAAACGGACTGAAAAAAAACTAATTTCAAACAGGTTTGATTTATTTCCTATTTTCAAAACTAACAACTAATGTCTTGCAAAACAAGAAAATTCAACTAACAAGTAAACTAACTAACAATATCAACTTCCTCATGATTGATTCCCACGGCTGCAACTTCCTCATGTCCTACATCAGTCTCCTCATCTTGGAAACAAACTCGTCCCGAGTCATCCGAATACAAGGGCACGTCCTCATGGTACTCCCAAAGATCGGCTACATTGAACATATTGGAGATGTTCCAATTATCTGACAGCTGTAGGATATAGGCATTGTCATTAATTTTCTTGGCGACCCTGAAAGGTCCATACTTTCGTTTATGTAGCTTAGTTCGGATTCCAGAAAACCGATTTTTTCTCAAATAGGCTTTACCAAATCTCCCTCTGCGAACTCTTTCTTGCGCCGATGCTGGTCTGCAGCAGTTTTGTAAGCAGAATTAGCAGCCTCCAAGCTAGCTTGCACTTCCGAATGTAGTTGTTGAATCTGTTCAGCTAGATTTTCTCCAGCTTTACTGACTTTCGGTTGGATTGGTAATGTGACCAGGTCCATCGCGTGTTTCGGCTGCTGAGTATATACGACTTCAAAAGGAGTTTTATTCGTCGAGCGATTGGTCATACTGTTGTATGCAAATTCTGCTTGAGCCAGGTCAAGATCCCATCGTTTTGGCTTTTCTCCGCTGATACATCGTAACATATTACCCAAAGTACGGTTTACCACCTCAGTTTGGCCGTCTGTTTGTGGATGGAAAGCACTGCTGAACTGCAATTGGGTATCAAATTTCTTCCACAAGGTCCTCCAAAAATGGCTTACGAATTTGACGTCATGATCTGATGTGATGATCTTTGGAACTCCATGTAAACGCACCACTTCGAGAAAAAACAAGTCGGCAACATTGCTTGCATCTGCAGTCTTTTTACAGGCGAAGAAATGCGCCATTTTTTTAAAACCGGTCGACCACCACCATGATGGAATCTTTTCCCCTCTGAGTTCGTGGTAATCCAAGCACAAAGTCCATCGACAAATCTTCCCAAATTGTCTTCGGAACGGGCAGGGGAGTATACAAACTTGTATTTTGGGACTGTCCTTTCGATTCCTGACACACTCGACAGTGTTGGACGATTTTCCCCATGTCTCTCTTCAGCTGTGGCCAGTAATAATGGTCGGTGATCAACGTGATTGTCTTGTCACGTCCCAAGTGACCGCCCAATCCACCTCCATGAAGTTCCCGCATAATCTTCTCCCGCAATGACCCTTTTGGAATGCATAATTTATTGGATTTAAATAAATATCCATCGTGTATCAGGAAGTCACCTACATTTTGGTGAGTGCTGCACTTGTCCCACACTTCCTTGAAGTCCTCATCAGTGACAAATTGGTCTTTCAAAGTCTCAAAACCAGTGATCTCAGCTTCTACCGTCACCAGCAGTGTGGTCCGCCTACTCAATGCGTCAGCAACTTTGTTCATCAGTCCAGCTTTGTGTTTTAGGGAAAAGGTAAATTTTTGCATGTATGTGATCCACCAGGCATGCATGTTGTTCATGTGGTGTTGGTTGTTGATGAATTTCAGAGCTTGATGATCACTGTACAACACGAATTCCTTTTAGATCAAGTAATGCTGCCAATGCATGAGAGCTCAGTAGACAGCATAAAATTCTTTTTCGTAGGTCGTCCATCGCTGTCTCGTGTCACTTAATTTTTCACTAAAGAATTCCACCGGTCTACCTTCTTGAGATAAAACGGCCCCAATTCCCTTTCCTGAAGCATCACAATCGACTTCGAATAACTTGTCAAAATCTGGTAATGCGAGGACAGGTGATGTGCTTAGTTTCTCTTTCAGTAGCGCGAAGCTTGTTTCTTGCTCTTCTGCCCAACGAAAACAGCCTTTTTTTTGTGCATTCAGTCAATAGTGCTGCCAAGCTGCTGAAATTTTGAATGAACCTTCGGTAGAACGTTGCTAACCCATCGAAGCTTCGCACGTTTGTCACCGTTGATGGGGTCGGCCATTCACGAATTACCTTGACCTTTGCCTCATCCACTTGGACCCCATTCTTTCCCACGATAAACCCCAAAAAAACCAACTGGTCTTGCAAGAAATTACACTTCTTCTTGTTCACGTACAGATGATTTTTTCGCAGTACTATTAACACTTCTCTCAGGTGTCTCAAGTGTGTCTCTTCATCTGGGCTGTAAATAAGAATATCGTCGAAGTAAACAACGACAAATTTGCATGAAAAAGGTCTCAGTACCTGATTCATGAGTCTCATAAAAGTGCTTGGAGCGTTGGAGAGACCGAACGGCATCACAGACCATTTGTACAACCCTTCACGCGTTTTAAACGCGGTTTTCCACTCGTCTCCCGGCCTAATCCGAATCTGATGGTACCCGCTTCGCAGGTCAATTTTGGGGAACACTTTTGCTCCTCCCAATTGGTCGATCATGTCTTGGATTGTGGGTATCGGGTGACGGTAACGGATTGTAATTTTATTGATTGCCCGGCTGTCATTACACATTCGCCAAGTTCCATCTTTCTTGGGTACTAGTAATGCAGGCACTGCACAAGGACTCTTGCTCTCCTGGATGTATCCCTTCTGTAACAAATCATCAACTTGACTTTGTAGTATCTTGTGTTGTTGTGGACTCATCCTATAGTGTGTTAGGTTTGGTAGACTCGCTCCTGGAATTAGATCAATTTGATGTTGTATTTCTCGCATTGGTGGTAATCCCATTGGTAGTTCTTTTGGTGTAAGGTCAGAAAACTCGGTCACCAAAGGAAGAACCTTTTCGGCTATTGTTTCCTCTTCCATGTCATCCTCTTGAGCTAACAACGCACAAGCTTGGCATTCCTCGGTCACATGAGTTGTTGCCATGGCTAGGAAATTTTCTCCTTCCTCTTGCCGGGTCTCTGTCTTCAAAGTAGGTGGTTTTAATATGATTTGTTTCCCTTTCCACCAGAATTGGTAGGTATTGGCTCTTCCTTTGAAACTGATGTCCACATCGTATTGCCATGGTCTTCCTAACAAAATCTGGCAAGCATCCATAACCACACACATCACACACAATCTCATCTTTGTAATTCTTACCAATTGATAGCGGTACTTTGCACACTTCATTGACTACATCAGCAGCGCCTTCCACCTTTCGAATCCAACGCAGGCCATAGGGTTGCGGGTATTTCGCAGTGGACAGTTTCACCTTTCGAACCAGCTCTTTGGACACCAAGTTCTCTGAACTACCTGTGTCTATCACTACATTTGCTATCACCCATTGATAAGGGCATTGGTTCGGAAGACTTGATGGTGAGTCGAAAGTTCTGGTCCCCTTTTTGGTGTCAAGAAAACCCTTTGAACGATACAATTTATTTTTTTTGTCTTCACCTTTTTTGCTTCCAGATTTTCTGCCGAGCTGTGCTGTGTAGATTTCTTTAATAATAATTTTGTTTTTGTCTAACTTTCACACTGTTGATGCATCACCATTCCAACGAAGTCTTCATCCTCACCCTCCTCAATTCCATCGACCACCTCTGTTTCCTGGCCATTGTCCCCTTCTTCTTCACAGTCACCTTCAACAAAATTGACAGCAGGTCTTTGTGGGCATTGATTCGAACGGTGTCCAAGTTGGTGACATCTGTAGCATAGTGAGAGCATTGGTTTAGCATAAGGATTCGGTGCTTGTTGTGGAACATATCTCCTTGGTCGACCATCAGTAGTCACGATCTCAGTGGCTGTTTCAGTTGTTGGCGTTACTTTGCTTGAACCTGCTTGTAACTACTGGTTTGTGAACTTGGTTCGCACAAGAGGTGCTCGGATGGGCTCTTCAGCCTTTCGTGCCAAATCGAATGCTTGTCCGAGCGTGAATGTATTAAGCATCTTCATTTGGTCTTGTATTTCCCGTTTCAAACCTCCTCTAAACCTTGCGATTTGCATGTTTTCATTGTCTAGCAGCAAGTTCCGTGAATTTTGTCAAATGAACTCATCGATGTATTCTTCCACAGTCCGATTCCCCTGTTTGCAGTTCTGTAATTGTACATATAAACGCTGCTCATAATCAGGAGGTAGGAACTTACCCATGAATTTACTTTTCATCTTCTCCCACGTTGCAATCGGAGGTTTTCTGTCCAGCACTCGCTTGTTTTTCAGGTACTTCCAATATGCTGCAGCCGATCCTTTCAATTTATTGGCCACCACTTTGAGTTTCCGGTCTTCAGAACAGTCCATCACCCCAAATCCTGTCTCAACCTCGTCAATCCAAGAGAAAAATTCATCCACGTTCTGTGTTCCTTTGAAGATTGGCATCTCCACATTAAGTTTATAATCTCGGTCACCTTGGGTTCTCCTCGGAGCCTGATTTTCAGATTCCATCAATTGAGAATTTGGGGACGAAAACATGGATATCGATTGTGTGTTTTGGACTTGCGGTGTGTTTTCAGGATTACGTGTCAAGGACGTCGGGCCACGAGTGATCTCATCTGCCCCTCTACGTCGCTGGTCGTCTACCCTGTTGCCATTAGGGGACAACGCCTCTAATCTTTGAAGAACCTCCTCAAGCTGAGCCTGCAGTAACGGAACCCCATCGATTAGTGGACGAATGTCATTGATGGAGGCAGTAACAACCCCGGTTGCTATTGCCCTTATTCGTTGATCGTCGTCAGTCGAACGATTACTCCCAATATCGTCGCGCGCCATCAGAAATTTTGCTGAGAGCGTAGGCTCTGATACCACTTGACGTAGCGGAAGCTAAATAATCTCGAATCCACGAGAGAGTTGTGTTCAAAGAACAATTTTATTAATGGATGAATAATAATAATTCCTACAACCTCCCTGACTCTTTGCTTAAATAGAAAATAAATAGAATCAACTAATATCAAACAAGTTTGATTTATTTCCTAATCCTAAACGGACTAAAAAACTAATATCAAACAGGTTTGATTTATTTCCTAATCCTAAACGGACTGAAAAAAAACTAATATCAAACATGTTTGATTTATTTCCTATTTTCAAAACTAACAACTAATGTCTTGCAAAACAAGAAAATTCAACTAACAAGTAAACTAACTAACAATATCAACTTTCTCATGATTGATTCCCACGGCCGCAACTTCCTCATGTCCTACATCAGGCTTGCTGAGGATTCTTTTTAGAATTAGTTTCCATATTAATCTTTATTTTACATATTTTTGGTAATTTTTCGTATTTAGTCTCGTTTTCTTGTCTTGTAAGGAATATGATTAGGGTTGAGATTTGTTTGCTTTAAATAATTATGTAAGCCGAAAGGTTATGCAGTTTTTTTCATTAATAAAAATAAGAGTTTTCTCTATTATCTCCAAATTTTGTGAAACCTAAAATTATGGTATTTGAGAGCGAATCGACGGAACTTAAGTAGGTTGTTTCGATTTGTTTCTTACAGATTTTTCTCAACAGAGCTTCTTCTACATCAAATTTGGTTTCCAAGTTGATGACCTTATACAAGGTTACTACTCTCCTCTGCTTATCGTATGTACTTGGATTTTGATTCCAATTAGTTGTATGAGATCATTGTATCAGCAAGTTTCACCATATTATATCATTGTATCAACGGGTTTTATTCCCAAATTTGTAATAATTCAAAACAATTATGAAAACCTTTTCTACGCAGCATTAAAAAGTTAACTATATTGTGAAAAAATAATGGAGCAGTTGCCAAGAAAGTTGCCGGGTCCAATATTGCTTTGTCAACACTGTACGTAATAATAGTGCTTGAAAGCATATTTTGTATTAACTAATGTTGTGCTGACTTTTCAAACTACACTGCATTGTCAATCCACTCCCTTCAAGGAAACAGCACTTAGTAATTAAATCAAGTTCTTTCCAAGATTGGTTCTAGATAACTATATAGTTTTCATAGTTTCCATCCCCAGTCCAATTTTTAATTATTAAAAGACCCTTTCGTTTGATACATAATTTCGTCTTCGTCAACACTAAATTTCTTTGATGATCTGGGAAACTTCAACAATATTTTCAATCCAACCCTCTCTAACTAGCTGGATAAAAAATGTCTCCAACGACATCCTGAAAATATGGCCAATGACCAGTTCATTTGTAAGTCGTCTCGACTCTCGACACTTAATTTCTAAATATGGGGCCGCCTGAGGGGAATTGTTCAGGACTGCTGTTAGCCTGCTATTCCTAAATTGGGTGAATTTGTCAACAAATACCAGCTCTTTGTTAACTATCTATAGTTATTCAAATACTGGCAATGCCCTCGAAGGTTCGAAGATCTCTTCAATGAAACAGTAAGCTGATTAAACAATAATTAAGCAGCTTATTATACGACCATCGAGCTAACTGCCTCCGGATTAAAAAAAAAACATCGATCTGTCTTTACAAATAAACAATTTAAAAACAATCTCCCAAGTTTTTTTTTCTGTGATCAGTACGCCGTTTGTAGGCTTGTCGAAGGAAATCAAGGATGGGCGGCACGGACTGGCAACATCAATAAGTTTCCATTTTGTGATATTGAGCGAGAGGATCTTTCAGAAATTTTCAACAAAGTAAGCCCCTCAGGCAACTCACTCCTACATGTGGCGTCAAGCTCCGGTCACGAAGAGATGACTCAACTCATAGCTCGTAACTTTCCCGTCTTGATCACCAAGCAAAACTATGAGGGGCAACACTGCCCTTCACCTTTCTGTTAGAGCTCACAAATTGAACACTGTCAGAATACTTATCATCATTTCCAAACAAAATCCAAACACATGCATCCACCGACAATTTACTGATCATGAAGAATGATGACGGAAATACAGCTTTGCATGAAGCTTTGTTTGCATTGCATGCATCAACGAAAAATGTAAACTCTTTAGTAGACTTGGCTTGTTACCTAGTTTTAATAGACCCAAATGTTTCTTGTCATCAAAACAATGCAGGTAAGTCTCCTTTGTGTATGGCAGTCGAATCAGGTAGCAAGGACATTCTTGAATATATTTTAAATGCTCTACCTCGAGGCGATGGTTTACTACAAAGACTTCAAGGAAAGTCTCCAGTACATGTTGCCATTGAGCACAGAAAATTAGGTATTTTTTTCTTTTTTTATTTTTGTCGGTATCTATCTATCCAGACAACTAGACCATGTATTTTTTTGAATTTTTTTGTCTCGTAAGTCTTTTATTCAAACCCCAAACTCATTCATATACTTTGCTATTAAAGTTTTAATTGTATTAACCATTCTCATTATGTTTCAAATTTTGTACTCATTTAGATGTTGATCTTCCTTTTAATTTTCAGATATGTTAAGAATAATAAAGGAAGAAAAAGAAGAGCTATTTCTCTTACCAGATGAAGAAGGGAATACACCAGTCCACTTTGCAGCATGCATGGGTTACATCAAGGAAGTTCGCTACCTCTTAGGAATCAAGAGTAGTAATTGTGCTTCTGCGAGGAATAATAAGGGTTTTTATCCTCTCCATATAGCATGTGAAAATGGCCATATCCAAGTAACCAAGGAGTTGTTAAGAAAGTGGCCAGATCCTACAGAATTGCTCTGTAATAAAGGTCAAAGCAATCTTCATGTAGAAAACGTGGTTAGGTATCTCCTCAAAGAAAAATGTACTGATAAGCTTGTTAACAAAATGGACAAAAATGGCAATACCCCTTTTCATTTGGCAGCATTACATGGTCATTCTATGGTGGTGGTTGCTCTAATGTGTGACAAACGATCAAATGTTGATATTCAAAACTATCAAGGCCACACAGCCTATGATATTTTTAAATCAAATGTATTTTCAAAGGTACGTATGCGATTATTATTTACTTATTCTCAAACGAATTCAAAGAGGGATAGTATTACTTTTGAGAATTTATTGTTGAACTTCCCTTAATTTCTTGAGTTTTCCTCAAGTGCAGGACCAGCAAATCGATGTGAATGATAGAAACCTTAAAGCTTCTGGTGTAAAGGACAATTCTTTAGAAGTTGATTTGAAGAATTCTGAAAACCCAAAGCAATTTCAAATGGTAAGAAATACTACACTACTCAAGAATTAATTTGATGAGTTGTCACAGCCGTTTTATATATATTGTTAGTAATTTCGGTTTTCAAACGAAACCCTAACAAGCCTTTTCTAGTAATACTACACCTGCAAGATTCACTTACAAACAAGAAAAGCAAGAACTAATACAAACAGAGTATGGATTATAGACTAAGACATGTAAGAACAGAGAATATAAATGCAAGAAAGTAAAGGACACAGAGACTTATCGGTTCGACGTATAAACAATGTACATCCACATTGAGCCCCTTAGATGAGACTCTTCTACTATATGAGATGTTAAACAATCTAAAAGGAAAAGAAACTAGGGTTCTTTATTGATAAAACATAATAATTGTATATTACAAATCAGAGAGTTTATATAGACAATGTAATAAAAGACTAATCTAACTTCTAATAGGAATAGTAATTCTAATATAACTAGAAACAGGAAAAATACCATAACTATGAAATATTACTAGAAATATCACTAGAAATATAATCCTAACAAAACTAGAAAATATAACGTAATTCTAACACCCCCTCTCAAACTCATGATGCAGCTGCAAGAAGCATCGAGAGTTTGCCAACTAGAAAACGAAAACGTGAAGTAGAATGCGACTTGGTAAAGAAATCTGCAATCTGTAAAGAAGAAGAAACAAAAGGCAAAGTGATGGTGCCATGCTTGAGATGATGACGTGTAAGGTGACAATCGATCTCAATGTGCTTGGTTCGTTCGTGAAAAACCGAGTTGTTAGCAATCTGAATAGCACTCTTGTTGTCACAATACATAGGAGTGGGATGAGAAGGAAGAACCCCCATATCTGCAAGTAACCAGCGTAACCAAACAATCTCTTTGGTAGTAGATGTCATAGCACGATATTCCGCTTCGGTTGAAGACTGAGAAACAATAGATTGTTTCTTGCTCTTCCAAGAAATAAGAGAATCACCCAAAAAGATATAGAAACCAGTAACAGACTTGCGATCTGTGGGATCACTGCCATGATCAGCATCAGAGTATGCACGCAGCTCCAAGGAGGAGGTGGATGAAAGTAGAAGACTCTGAAAGGATGTGCCTCGAAGATACAACAAAATACGAAGAACAGCTGCCCAATGAACTCTAGTGGGAGAAGCAACAAACTGACTAACAATATGAACAACATATGCAATATATGGATGAGTAATAGTGAGATAAACCAAGCTCCCAACAATAGTACGGTATAAAGTAGAATCTGACAAAGATATACCATCTGAAGAAGAATACTTTACGTTAACCTCAATGGGAATATCAACAGTCTTATTATCAGTAAGTCTAGTCTGCTCAAGAATATCTGCAACATATTTCGACTGAGAAAGAAGATAACCTCTAGGCGAGTATGCTACCTCAATACCCAAGAAATATCGTAGAGAACCCAAATCCTTCATTTCAAATTGTCTAGCTAACTATGCCTTCAAAACTGAAATACCATCAACATCATCACCAGTAATAATCATGTCATCAACATATAAAGAAAGAATGATACGACCTGCATCAGTGCACTTAACAAAGAGAGAAGAATCATGACTACTAGAAGCAAATCCAAGAGAAAAAATCATTATAGATAAGCTCTCAAACCAAGCACGAGGTGCTTGTTTGAGACCATATATCGCCTTCTTGAGCTTGCAAACATACCCAGAACCATGTGAAACACCAGGAGAGGGCTCCATATAAACTTCTTCTTGAAGATCTCCATTTAAGAATGCATTTTTAATATCAAGTTGAAAGATACCACATTGTCGGATTGAAGCTACAGCGATAAGAGTACGAATAGTAGTCATTTTTGCAACAGGAGCAAAAGTCTCCTTATAATCCATACCATACAGTTGAGAGTACCCTTTTGCAACCAATCTAGCTTTGTATTGCTCAATAGATCCATCGGAATTAGTCTTGATTTTATACACCCAGCGACAACCAACAACACTTTTACCAAAAGGTAGAGGAACTAAATCCCAAGTACATGTCTTATGTAAAGCAGAAAGTTCCTCATCCATAGCTTGCTGCCAATGTGGATCTAGAATTGCCTCTTTATAGAAAGAAGGCTCAGATAGACAATGAATAGAAGCTAAAGGGGAGGTAAATGATGAAGAATAACAAGAATAAGCAAAATCTGGCAACTTTGTAGACTTACAAATGCGTATGGATTGACGTAAAGGTGGATCCACAATCTCAGACGGAGCTTGAGGGACAGAGAGATCTTCAATACCTGCAAAACTAGGAAGTTAAGATGACAAACTATCAGAATCCTTAGAAAAAGGATCAATACGAATAAGATCAGATCTAGTCAAGCTATGAGTAGTGGATGGAATAGAAAAGAAAGGTATATGCTCCAGATGAACAATATGACGAGACACATAAAGTTTCTGAGTAATCGGATCAAAACATCGATACCCCTTTTGACCTTCACCATAACCAAGAAAGATATAAATAGCAAATCGAGAGGATAGCTTGTTGGGTTCTGCATGAGGACGAAGAACGAAACAAGTACAACCGAAAACTCTAAATAAAGAATAATCTTGGCATACCCATACAATTTTTCGAAAGGAGAAATACCTGAACTATGAGAAGATGGAATTGTATTAATCAAAGTTACAACAGTCAGAACAGTTTCACCCTAAAACACACTAGAAACAGAATCAAATAATAAGAGAGATCATCCAGTTTCAACAATATATCTATGTTTTCTTTCAGCAACACCATTTTGCTCAGGAGTATCTGTACACGAAATTTGGTGAATAGTACCATCTAAGGCAAGCAACTCATAAAATTTTATTAGAAGTGTATTCCCCACCCAAATCACACCTAAAACATTTGATAACAACAGAATGTTGAGTTTTGATAAGAGCTCAAAAGGCTGTGTATATCTCAAAGAATTCAGAACGATGTTTCATTAAATAAATCCAACAATAACGAGTATAATCATCAATAAAAGAAACATAATACCAAGACCCTCTTTTAGTGGGAACAGGAGAAGGTCCCTACATATCAGAATGAATCAAATCAAATCAAATGGAAAAGAAGAAATAGAAACACTACGATTAAAAGGTAAAGCTGAAAATTTTACCAATTTACATCCACTAAAATCAGAAATACATGAGTTTGTAAATTTCCTAAAGCCCCTGTGGACGCTAAATATCTCAAACGAGAAGACGAAACATGAACAAGGCGAGAATGCCATAAATAAAAACTAGAAGAAGAAGGACTCAAATGAAAGGAAAACAAATCAACACTAGTAGTAGCATCAACTGACACTTTTAACTCATTCAAAACATATAGTCCTCCTTTCCTACGACCTGTCCCAATTAGCTTCTGAGACTGCAGATCCTGTACATAACAAGAAGAAGAGGAAAAGGTGACTAAATTACTAGAATCACATAACTGACCAACAGAAGCAAGATTTAATGTGAGTTTCGAAATATGATAAACATTAAGGAGTGACAAGTGAGGAGTAACAACAGAGCCAACACCTGCTAAAGGCATAGAAGTGCCATCAGCAGTCATAACAGAAATAGAAGACGAAGAAGACATAGAAGCAAAGATGAAGAATCTTGAGACATATGATGTGCACCACCAGAATCCACCCATATAAAAGATGGCATACCTGGAGAACTATGAGGCAACTGACCTAAGGAAGAAGAGGCAGACATAGCTTTGGCTGTAAGGAGAGAAATTTCTGAAATTGCTCAGCTCAAATACTAGGATCTATAGAAGGACTTGATGAAGCTACTGCAGTAATATTAGGTTGTGGTGGTTTGTAACGTTGAGGTGGTCTATTAACATCAGATTGTGACTGGTTGCCACGCTTCCAAGCTTGAGATTGTTGTTGCGATTGATTATGCTGTCTCAATTTAAGACACTCAGTCTTCCAATGACCTTTCTGCTTACAGAAACTACACTCGTCGAATGCAACCATTTTGTAAGGCTTTTTCTGATTACTAGATGATGGCTTAGAAGATACTGATAACACATAAGGATTCGTAGTAGGAAGAATTCTCTTTTCAAAATGAGACTTAAGACGTACTTCTTCAGCCAACAACTCACTGACAACTGAGTCAATAGAAGGAAACGGAGAACGGTGTAAAATTGAACCTCGAAGACCTTCAAAATCACTACGAAGAGCCATTAAAAACTGCACCAACCGTTGTTGTTCTCTACGAGCAATATAGGGACCAAACACCTTTAATTCATCCGATTTTGTAAGAGCCAATTGATCCCAAAGATTTGACATAGCAGAATAAAAATCCTGAACACTCATATTATTTTGTTGTAGAGCTCGTATGTCGTTTTCTAATTGATACTGCTTTGCAAAATTTGATTGAGTGTATAACCTCTGTAGATTATCCAAAACCTCCTTTGTTGTCTCATACTTTGCCAACTGTGTACAAATGGTATTCTCAACAGAATTGTTAATCCAAGTAATAATTTTTACATTGTTTGTTTCCCAGACGTTTACCAAAGTAGCATAATCCTCATCAGCACTCTTAGGTTTCGCAGAAGTTCCACTAACATAACCCCCCATCTTTTTTCCCTTAAGAAAATTTCTCATTACAGAATTCCAATATGAAAAATTCTTTCCATCCAACCTCACACTCACAGAATGAAGCGAATCGTCTTTTGCAGTAGCCATAATAAAAAATAAAAAATAAAGAAAACCAAACCGAAATGCAGAAGAAAAGAAAAAAAATGAAATACCAGATTGCAGAAACTGAACAAATACCGAACAAACGCAAAATTGAGCCTAGAAACGCAAACAATCAATAGACGAATTGTGCGATCACTTTAATTGTTTTGCATGAAAACCTGCTCCCATGAAAACTATGTTTGATATTAAACTTCCTCCCATGAAACCTGTTCTGATACCATGTTAAACAATCTAAAAGGAAAAGAAACTAGGGTTCTTTATTGATAAAACATAACAATTGTATATTACAAATCAAAGAGTTTATATAGACAATGTAATAAAAGACTAATCTAACTCCTAATAGGAGTAGTAATTTTAATATAACTAGAAACAGGAAAAATACCATAACTAGAAAATATTACTAGAAATATAATCCTAACAAAACTAGAAAATATAACGTAATTCTAACAAGTCCTTCAAAACCAGAATACAACTCAAATCAGCCTAACACAAACCTAGAAAACCTGGAACAACCTAGATCTGTCACCACAACCAACCAGACATCCCTCTCTCGATCTACAAGTATCACTCTGTAATCACTCAAACTTCAACAACAAAGTAAATTATAGATGCTCAGACCTCACATATTACAAGAATATGCCCTTATTTATAAGAGAACACACGTTGATCACAACAAGCACATCTAAGCTTCAACAATAACACTCTTTCTCTAAGAAAAGCTCTCAAAATAGAAAACCCTATAAAAGATGAAAATACAACGAATGAGTCTTCTCTTTCTTGGGCTTCCTTTATATATGCTTATCTTCTGAGTTAGAGTAGCTATCCATCAGAACCGATCACAAGGTGCCACACCAACTGAAATCTGTGACTCGGCTTGGTAATATGATATATATATATATATATAGGTTGTTATATTACAACTGGGATTCCCTTGGGAATCACAAAAAAAATAACCTGAAAAAAAAAACCTTGATTTAAAATATAAAACCTTGATTTAAAATACTGAAAATGATTGAAATTGAAGAACAACTTGCTTATTCATGACGTATTTATATATAAAATATCATATTTGATTAACGAGTGTAGGAAGCCGATTCAAGCATTGCTCATAGCTTTGAAGTATGTTTAATTAATTAGCATAAAATGAAATCTTATTCTACAGATGATGACATATTCCATGCTATACATGTATCTTGAGTTCATTCCATGCTGACGGATTACACGTCATCGCCACATCTCAACTAAAATATCACGTTTCAACAGGAAGATGCCAACTCCCAAACAAGATGTTAATAACACCATAAACAATCTTTTTGTAGTAGCTGCACTCATTGTCGGGGCTGCATTTGCTGGTGTTCTCCAAATACCTGACGACGGTGGAAATGGTAATCGGGACTTTTTGGAGGACAGTAGGCTAAGTTTCTTCCTATTTTATAACATTACAACTTTGGTTCTGTCTGTATTAGCGGCATTCACTCTCTTTTTGGAGCTATCACTTGACAACAATCTCGCAACTAAATTGGTTTCCGTTGCATTCTTCTTGTTGGAGCTTGCCCTTACTTTTATGGGTTGTGCATTCATTTGGGCCATGATGATAAGGATCAATAATCTTGATGTTTTTTTCTACATTCTTCCCATTGACACGATAATTGCAATTTTTCAACGAATTCAATTGGCCCTAGTTATAATTCCATTTCTGACTTTTACTCTGGGACACGAAGCTTTATCTCTAATCATCTACTTCCTTCTCTTCTGTTTTTATATTCCTCTATACATACTATGGAGTATCATGAATTTTATGCCCCTCAAAACCTTTATTAAGTTTCTACTTTGTTGTTCAGTCTTTTTTTTCCCTTTCTATTTTGTATTGCTCACGTTTTGGCAGTTTTGATGATCTTGTTGTTAATCGAGCGAGTTGAATTATCAACATATTAATAAAATGATTACAATGTTGTTTCAAAGTTTTTTTTTCCTTGGCTACTATTCTACAGTTTCATAATCAAGGGAACACAGTCCTCTGTTAATTAATTAGTATCTCATGGTCATTCTTTAGCTCAAGAGTTTTGGAGTTTTATTTGTCCTCAATTCAGGACCGGCCCTGAGATTTTTGAGGTCCGAGACAAACTATAGAAAATGAGAGACCCTCGATACTTTATATATGTTTACTTATTATTATTTTTTCTCTAGTAAATACTTGTAAAAATCAATATAATAAATAAAATGCATATCAACTGGCTAAGAAAGGGTCCAGGATTAGTGGGGAGGTGATAAACCGGAGAGTTTTCTAATTAGCTGTGTTGCAGCCTGCAGGTTGTTTTGGGTTTTCTTTGTTTTGGGTGTTGTTGATGTCTTGCTGGAAGGTCGTGTAGTTTTGGTTTCCTTTGTTGCTGTCTCTCTTGTTTGTTGTTGTTGTTTTTATTGTTGGATGTTGGAGTCTTCTTTGTTGGTTCTGCTTCGGTTGGGTTGTCCTTTCCCGGTGTCTTATCGATGAATAAACTTTTGTTGTTTACAAAACAAAAATTCAAATACAATACTATAACACAATAAAATAACAAATAAAAAGTTGTCAAAATAAAATTGTTATAATTGCATCAAGAATTTATCATGTAAACATTATTTGTCTAACATATTTATCAGTAAAGTAATAATTATGCTTACTTAAAAAAAGAGGATTTTCGAAAAAGAAATTTCTTTTTTATTGATTTGATTTAATTATCTTCGAAATAACAATTTCTGAAATTTGGTATCAAGAGAGTTTTTTGTTTTTTGTTTTTTGTTTAGATATAAAAGATGAATATTTATGATAAATACGGATATTGCTAGGATGTGTGTACGTGTGTATTTTTAAAATCATTTATGGGTTGGGTTTCAATTGGTGGGATTTTTTTTTATAAAAAAAATATGTGTATAGTGAGCCATTTTAAAGTTATTAATGTATCTATTTTGTTTAAAATATTAAATGAACTATATTTTAAAATCAAATTTTTTAACTACAAAATTGGTTTACCTGGTTAGTGGTTAGCACTTACCATGGATGCTTCCAGAAAATAGAAATTAAAATAAAATATAAAATAAAATTGAAAATGACATTTTTCAGGAGAGGAGTACGAGCGGTATCGTTGGGACGCCGTATTAAGTGAACACAGCACCGGAGGTGGTGATGGGGAGGGGGTATAACGAGAAAGTGTATGTGTAGAGCGTCGGCGTCGTCTTGTACACGATGTCGGCTGTAATCCCACTGTTTTTACAGTAAGACGACGATGGAGGTTTTCGAGGTTGTTTTGAGGGAAATTTGGAGAGATGATTTACAGAGATGTTTCAAGGAGATTATCTGCAAAGCAAGCTCCTCAAACCGATTTTGGAGATGGATGAGTTTGATTTGGCTATGGGTGTTGGATTTGGGGTGGATGGATTTGATCTGGTGGTGGCGGTGGTTGATGGTGGGATTGGTTGGTGGTTTTGGTAGAGAGACAATGAGGGTTAAGGTGGATGGTGGTGGGTTTTTGGTTTTGGAGATGGATGGGTTTGATTTTACGGTTGGTGTTGGATTTAGGGTGGTTCGATATCTGGAAAACCGATGGAGATGGTGATGGTGGGTTTGATATGGGTTTTTTTTTTTTTAATAAACTTTTTTAATGTTATGAAGAAATCTGGAAATTCATTCTTGGGTTTAGGTTGCTGTTGATGAAGGTTTGGGTTAATGGAATCATTTTTTTTATTTAAATTTTTTGATAATTTTTTTATTAATTTAATTTAAAGATAAGGATACTTTAATCTTTTAAAGATAACCGTTAATCGACGGTTAAATTTAACCTAATGGTAGAAGGTGTGAATGTCAATTAATAATAAAGTTGATTCTGGATGTAAAAGACCAAACCTTAAAGAGGTCGAGTGTAATTTGCTCTAAAATAAATAAAATAGATTTTTATGCTTTTTTTTTTTTAATATAAATAGATTTTTATGCTAATTGTGATATTCAACCTATAATACAGGTAATGCACCGACCAATACAGTTTTCACACTTAGATGGACATAAATTTGTTAAGGTGAGAATTTTTTTTTTCCTCTCTTTATCAGTCCATTCGATCACTAAAAGGGTAAATATTATTTTCATCCCTATGTTTATCATATTATCCATTCAACCCTAGTCGTTTCAGTATTGACCCGTTTAGTTCTTATGTTGCGTGAAATACCGGACATCTGACATGTTCAGAAGGTAAAATGACCCTATTACCACTTAAAATGTCTGAAGGGTTTGCAAAGACAATTTTACCCTTCAATGGCCAAAATGTCCATACTGCTCTTCAAATTTAAATTCTAACAAATATTTAGATATTTAAAAACAACACCATCAAATTAAAAATAATAATAATAATAACTCATTCACCTGATTCACCGCTACCCATCTGACCTTCTCTTCATCATCTACACCACCACCACCCTTTAAAAAAAAATCTCCACTAAAACAATATTCGTTTCTCCAAACCTAAATAAAAAAATTTCTTAAATTCACAACCACCACCCAATAGGCATCGATCATCATGGCCCAATTTCTTTTTTCAAAAAAAAAAAACTCAAATCCTTTTATGGAAAAACTAGATTTGATTATAATTTTTTCTAAAAAATATTTTGTTTTCATCGTCATCACAAGTAACAACTACTTCCTCAAACATCACCCAATAACCATCTATCATCATCATCACATAAAAACAATTTGAATACATTTTTTTTCTCCATCATCATGGCAACCATAGAACAAAAGAGATAAAAAAAAGAATTAAAAAAATCAAAACATGAAGAAAAAATACGATTTGGTGAGATCCAATAACAATCTATTATCTTCATCACAGAAAAACCAATTTGATTATAATTTTTTTCTTCATCCTCATGGAAACCAAAGAACATGAGAGATAAATTAATTTTTTTTTAAAAAAAATCAAAACATGAAAAAAAAAAACATATTTGGTCTAGATACTTGGATCTCACCAGATCCATCTTTGGATGGTTCTCCATGAGAGGAACCCGAAGCAAGGTGGCCCAATTTGAAGAGACAGGAGAGCTTGACGATTAGGGGTTTTTGATTTGGGTTTTGTTTGCGGTTGGTGGTCAATTTTAAATCAAACCCATATAAGGTTCGAACCTATCTGTGTGGGAGAGAAAGAAATGGTGGTTTGGTGGTGGTGTGTATGTGAGAGAGATGGTGGTTGTGTGTGCGTGACAAAGATGGAAATTTTTTTTGTTGGTCTGTGAATAAAGGTGTAAAAATGGACTGGCCCGGCCCATTAGGGACGGCCTGGCCAGTCCATTTCTGGAAACAGGCCGAGTCGAGCCGGCCCACTACGGTGTCACGAGCTGGGTGGGGCCGGACCGGCCTGTTTCCAGAGAAGCAGGCCCGGCACGGCACGCTGGCCTGCCTCAGGCGGGCCATGCCTGCGTGCCGTGCCAGGCCTAATGGCCCTGGTCCGGCGGGTTAGTTTTTTGGTCCAATTTTTTTTCCAAATTACTTTTTTTTGGATTTAGGGTATAGGATTTAGGATTTGTAGCTTATGGTTAAGGGTTTAGAATTTAAAATGAATGAAGAGAACGAACAATTATTAGGATTTGAAATGAATAAAGAGAACGAACAATTTTTTAATTATTTATTTATTTTTCACTTATGGAATTCAGTAATACATATCTACATGATTGCCTCATTAAAAACCTTACCAAGAAAAACCCAGTGGGATAAAAACTTGGTAAGGGAAAAAGAGTGCAACTGTTTTACAACTTACAAGTAAATAATAAATACATATGTAAAAGTATAACCTAGTTCTGGCCATGGCCACTACCTGAAGGGTCATCAATATATAGATTGTCGAAATTTAAATTAAGTTCTTTATCTACAGTTAGATTTTGTAACCTTTTTTTAGCATGCTCCCAATCCCGAAGGCATGTTAATACCTCCACCATCTCTGCAGACAAACAGCTTCTTCTTGGCTCAATTATGCGTCCACTAGTGCTGAAAGCTTGTTCTGAAGACACCGTTGACACTGTAATAACCAGTACATCACGTGCTAAGTGTGACAGAACTGGAGACCTGTACGTATAGGTCTTCCACCATAACAACAAATCAAACTCTTCCTTATCTTCAACATCATCAAACTGTGCTTCAAGGTGCCTAATAAGTTCGGTACAAGAAGATGGGCTAGATCTTTGCCCTGAAGAAGTAATTGCTGATTTGTCTTTTTTTCTTCGTTTCAGAAGGCTCCAACTAGTTTGCTTCGGCTTTGTCTCCGATCGTGTTGATTGGGGGGATGTCAATGTTGCCAAACCTGGTCTCATAAATATGAAAAATCTCGAACAACTTGGTTCGAATGTCAGTAATTTGTTCTGAATAATCTATTGACAAATTAATACCAATAAACTCAAGCAAAACTTCTAAACCAGATAATTTAACCCTGGGATCTATTATAGCACTTAAGGCATAAAGTAAGGGAATGTTAGCCCAATATTTTTTCAACTTTGTCTCCATGACAACAACTGCAGCGCCTAGATGTTCATCTTCTCTATAACTGTTTAACAGTTTAGACATTTCCACTATCTGATGGATTGCCTGGGAAGATGTGGGGTAATATACCCTGGAAAGAGTTACAGTGGCATTGTAAAATATCTTTAAAAATTGAACAAAAATCTTTGCCACATACCAATCGTCTGTGGAAAGTAATTTTGGACTAAGTTGTCCTGTTTCGGTCAATTTCATGTTATAAAAACATGTAATGGTTGTATCATATTCCAAACAATTTTGCAACATTAAATAAGTAGAGTTCCACCTTACCGGCATATCAGTTTGGAATCGTCGGGGTTTGAGACCGTTTAATTTACAATGTCTCTTGAATTCACTGAATCTAGGATTAGAACTGCAAATCCAAGAAATGGCATCTCTGATGCGATCTATTTGGTCGCTTACCTGCTTTAAACCAGCCTGTACAACTAAATTTATAATATGGCATGCACACCGTTGATGGAAGAAATAACCTCCATCTTGCGGGATATTTCTTGCAATAAACAATGCAATAGAGCTAGTATTTGCAGATGCATTATCAAATGTGATTGAAAGAATGCGATGCGTGATTTCATAAGTTTCTAAAACTTCCATTATGACATTAAAAATGTTTTCTGCGGTATGTGCAAAATCCAAATGACGAAAACCAAAAATTCTTTTTGTTATCCTCCAATCAAAATCTAAATAGTGTCCTGTGACACATAAATAGTCGTGTTTGGAACATGCATTCCAAATATCAGAAGTTAATGCAACAGAGATACTTAAATGCTGTATTTCAGCAACTAAGTCATCTCTTTCGGTTTCAAACAATCGTATCAAATCATTTCTAGTGGTGGTTCTAGAAACAGGTTCATATTGGGGGTTATATGCAGATGTGATTAATTCTTTATAAAATGGACTCTCACCAATACTGATTGGTTGATCAGTTTGTGCAATGTATCATGCCAAGCACTCTCTAGCGTGCATGACGTCGAACTGTCACGTCGTAACGGACCCGTCTGGGTGCCGTTGAAGCTGTGTCTGGGTTATAGTATCTACCTGTCCATGTGCAGGCATACATTTGTGCATATGCCGTCTCAAATGTCCGGTTCCCCCCGTACTTGTAGCATAATTCTTATGGCAAAACTTACATTTAGCTCTGAGGCCAGACGCCCCGTTTGGGAGTATCATTTGGACTATGTTGAAACATTGCCACACATCTGATGTTAATTTTCTGGGACGTGATGTTGGTGTAACGTCGGAACCAGAAGGTCCCGCTTGAGTATGGGTCGGTTCTGAAATATCAAATTCATCGTTGAGCATATTCAAACCGTCCGGAAAATAAGGCTGCTGGTTAGGATCCATTATCTGAATAAAAATATGAGTACTATAGTAGTTAATAGTCAAATTAAAAATCAATATTTACTAACAGTAATCTTAATTTACTAACAATAATTACTATAACTAATACGACACTTACAATAATTTATTTACTTAAAAAATAAATTAAATAAACAAAAAAAAATCATAATCTACTAACATAAAATTTTAAATTCACTAGTTCACTACTACAAATAAAATTGATAAATTTACTAACATAATATACTAACATAAAATTGATGATTTGAACCACTACTCTTAAATTTACTATCATAATCTACAAATGAAAAATTTTAATTTATGAAAAAAACAATATCAAACGTAATTACTACACTTAACATTCATCATTTACTTATTACAAAAAATAATTTCAGTAATACAAATTAACTTTCTAAATTTATTAATAACAAATATTAAAATTACTACTAAACTTAAAAATCTTAATAAACTAAACAAATAATATTAACATTAAAGCCCAAAAATTGATAAACTAACTAACTAAATAGATAATGTTTTCATTAAGTAACTCAAATCTAAACATAAACATATAAATTTACTATGAGAATATGTTAGACCAAAAGTAATAACAAAATTGTACCTTTAAAATTTGGTGTGTTGGTGGAAAACGTAGAGAATTTTGTAGAGAGAGTAATAACCAAAATGAATGAAAATTTTTAGAGAATTGGAGAATATATTAGAGATTGAGATTTGAGAGAATGAGATATTGAAAGAATGATAGAGAGAGTTAATGGAAAATGAAATGGATGGAAGTATTTATAGAAAAATTTGATTTGTGGGTCAAAATATAATTTAAAAGATTATAGGGGGGTTTTGGTAATTTTAATTTCCTCCAACGGCTAGAAATCAATTCCAGCAGTTGGAGGTTTTTTGAAAAAAAAAAAAAAAAATTGGTCGAACGGACCGGTCCGACAGGCCTGGCACGCCGGTTTGGCGTGCCAGGCGGACCGGCCTGCCGGGCCTCCTCCCAGAGGCCCGGCACGAGGCCCGTCCCGGGCCAGGCCGTGGCCTGGCCCTCTTCCTTCACGTGCCGTTCCAAAAACGGCCCGTGAACTCCCTGGGCCGGCCGGACCGGCCTGTCACCGCCCGGCCCATTTTTACACCACTATCTGTGAATATAGTGTGAAGGCAGTGAGAGGTGGTGAGAGGTGGTGTTGTTTATGGGTGGTGAGAGGTCAACAGATCGGTGGTGAGAGGTGTTTGTGTTTGGTGATGATGATTGAGATGGGTTTTGATTACTTAAATTAGTTTTATTTTTAAATTTAATTATTTATAAAGTTAATTAGTTTCATTTTTTTCATTTTTTATTAAATTATTTTTAAAACTACCATTATACCCTTTCATTAGATAGAATTCTAGAAACTCTAATGTTGAATTATCGTATTACCTCGATGACCTGTCAAAATTTTAAAAAATCCTAACAAAATTGGATGGTAGAGACCAAAATAGAGATTAATTGAAACGACCAGGACCTGCGTGCCCAATATTGAAACGATTGTTAATGAGAAAAATCGCACACACACAAATCTAATTACAAACACAAATAATGAAAGCAATAAGAAGAAAGAAGACACCAAAGATTTTACGTGGTTCAGTAAATTGTTTACGTCCACGGAACGTACCGCACTCAATCCATTTTATCTTAGAGTTGATTACAATCTCTTTGTCTCTCTTTTAGTCTCTTTACAATTGTTCTCTCTCTAGCAATATTTTCTCACACACTACGCACTATTTTTATACTTATTTTTTGAGTACAAATAATGGTAGTATTTATATGGGAGCACTAGGGTTAGCCAAATCCCAATTGAAATCTATTTCCTTTTTCTATTACTTATGCACGCAAGATTTCCTCTTGCTCGTAAAATTCGTCTATACCGCGGTCTGGACCGCTGTGTAGACATATGTCTGCACCGCGGTCCATGACGCTTGATTCGTCTGTGGAATACCGCTCTACAGACCACGGTGTGTGCATCTTGCCTGCACCACGGTAAACATAGCATGTCACCTCTGGACTTCTCCGCTGTGTGTGTCGCGGTCCAAACTCTTGCCTCCACTGCGGTCGTCGCCGCCCCACCTGCTAGAGCTCGTTTTCTTGTTCGTTTCTGGCTTCACATAACCCAACAATCTCACACTTGAAGACTGAAACTCAATAGACGTTCTCCATCCTTCATTGATAACTTAATGGATAAATAATGGTAAGCTCATTCCCCACGTCTTCACTCTTAAAGACCCACTGAAGTTGCACACAACTCCAGTTTTTCAGTAGTGACTGGCTTGGTTAACATGTCAGCCAGATTCTTAGTTCTTGCATGTTGGGGTTTATGCCCTAAAGGTGTAATTTGTAAATGGATTTATGAAATAAATAAAAGGAAAAGTTCAATTCATTCTTGTTGTGTTGTTTTTTTTAAAACTTGTGCATATTCTTAACATCCAAGATTGTCGAATGTAATCTCGAACTGTGTATATGAGTGTCATATACTGATGGATACAATAAGAGACGTGCAATCTAAAGAGTCCATAGATATCAAATAAAGCTGAGTACTTTATTTGTGGTTAATCTATAGTTGCGGTCCATTCCGTAATGTACGGTGATTCTATCATGAATCATTCATATAGGGATATGAGAATGGAGACACCTTGTATGATGTGATCATATGTGACTGGGTCATGATCTATATGAATCTCTCACCAAGATCCGTTTACCGATGAGATTCATATATATCAACTAATGATGGCTATATATAGGTGATCTTAATCCTGAGTGTCTTATCGACTCCTTCAGGTTAAATCGTGGTCTTTGATATACCATGGGTGAGGTCAGATGTTGTTCCTGATCATATGCTCTGTATGTTGGGATTGCGGTTTGGCTTGTGGTTGGGAAGGTTCGTACACAATAGTGGAATCCACTCATTCTTGTGAGAAGTAGATGGTAGTTCCTTTAAGGGTTGATTCGAGGCTTGGACAATATGAGCGCTCTCCTAGTTCCGTGAGGAAATATGATTTATTGTTCATTATAGAATCAACTGTACTTAAAGGATATATGTAATTAGAGGGGTATAACGGACATTATGACCCAGCTCTAATTATGAACTACTGTGGATGATCACATCATATGTAATAGCTATATCGATGGACACCGAGTTGTATCGGTCTGTGTAAAAGCGTTTACAGTTGAGAGAGTGCAACTTCGGGTTTTTAGTGGAATAACACCAGAGTTAATAATCAAGGAATATTAATTAAATAGTTTAATTAATGATTCCGATGATTATTGGAGCTCAAAATACTGTGGGTCCATTAGGTCCTCTTGCTAGCCCGATCGATTTAGGTAACAAGGGTCACGGTTAATTAATTGGATTGTCCAATTAATTGTGTTACGAAAGTGACATGTATATATTCGGGAATTAATTGAATAATGAGATTATTTAATTAATTAATGTTAATAGTTAAATTAATTAAATAATTAGATTATTTAATTTTATTGATAATTATGAATTATTAATTAACTATTAATTGGAGGGTGTTAGTTGATATATGGATTTAGATGAAGATAAAATAATAGGATTATTTTATATTTACTAAATCATTTATCTAAGTATTTGAATTTAAGTTTAAATTTAAAATATTTATTATCACTTTTAATATATTAGATATATTTAAAAAGGATAATTAAAAGATATATATCAATTTACAACACAAGATATTGTATTGGATGCAAATTGATGTGTGCACATGAAACATTAGTCAAAAGAAGAATTTACATAAAATGTAAATACTTGATACAAATACTATATATAAAACGGTAGTGCAGGAGAAAGATTGATATATATATATATATATATATATATATGTTTCGACAAAATTAAAAAAAAAAGGATCAATTTTGTTTTTTTTTTGTTTTTGGTCTAACGTTTTTTTTAAGAAAAACTATGTGCACATTGAAACTTTTATATATATATATATATATATTTCTTCTTGTAGCCATGGTTGACAAAAAACATATATATATATATATATATATATATTGTGGAAATGGTAAGGAATGTTACCTTCTTGTTGGTCAATTGCAGTGATGTCACCTTTATAATAAGTTAAGTTTAAAAGGCACCTATTATGGTAAGCTACCGAAATTACCCTTAAATAATCTATATTTTATTCTTTAAAGGTTGTCGTCTAATAAAGTTGTCTGAAAATCAATCACCTACTCCATTTTTTCTTCACAAAACGAGCTCCATTCCAGATTTATTGTATTCCAGATATTGTACATATTCCATATTTTGCACAAGAAGGTAAAATAATATTTCTGATTTTCATTTCCATTTTTTATTGTATTTCTGTGTGGTATAACACTGTATGAACATTTATGAATATGTTGTCTGAATTTTTTTATGTTGATGTTCTGGAGTTGTAAACTTTTTACAAAGAATGAATGAACATGTATGCATATTTTTTTGTATATATATTTGGACGAGTTGAGTTGTAGTGGTACAAACAAGTTTATAATCTTGGGCATACAAGGTGAAAATGTTTTAAAAATAGGTCGAAACATTTGTAAAAAAGCTCGGAAATGTGAAACTAAGTCTCGAACAAATTCTAAAAAAGCTCGATTCCAAAAATAGATGATGGATACGCAAAAAGAAAAGGCTCGATCCTTGGCAAAAAAGGCTCGACCCTTGGCAAAAAAGGCTCGACCCTTGGCAAAAAAGGCTCGATCCCTCACACAAATAGCTCGATCCAGCACATAAATAGCTCGATCCCTTTTGAAAAATGCTCGATACCGCACAAAAAAAGCATGATCCCTTACAAAAAAGCTCGATTCCTCAAAAAAGAGCTCGATCCCTTTCAAATAGGCTCGAGGCATATGAAAAAATGCTCGAGCCATATATTAAAAAGCTCGATTATGTAGAAAAAGAGCTCAGTATTGAACAAAAAAAGCTCGATCCTGTTAGAAATAGCTCGGTCATGTACAAAAATGGTTCGATCATGTACAAAAAAATCTCGATCCGTTTTTTAAAAAAGCTTCATATCTTACACTTTTGATTTTTGTTTAATCCTTTATAATTGTAAATTTAATATGAAATATTTTTTTCCTTATTAATGTTTTTTGATGTTGGTTTTCACAGGACAATGGATAGGGTGAGAATAGTCATATCTTACAACGATCGATGGGAGCAATTACCAGACGGAAATTAGAGGTATTTAGGTTCCGATAACCAAGGTTTGTATGTGTCAAAGAATTTGAGTTACGACGAACTGGTATCGATCGTGCAAACCATTGTGAAGTTTGATGAGAACAAATACAGTGTTGAGCTACAGTCTCTATCGATTGTTCTTGGGACTACATGTCGTACATTTATAAGAAACAATGACGATGTTCAGTTTATGCTAGGGGAAGATAGGGTGATCCCTCAAGTATG
This sequence comes from Dipteronia dyeriana, assembly GCA_032871835.1. Lineage (NCBI taxonomy): Eukaryota > Viridiplantae > Streptophyta > Magnoliopsida > Sapindales > Sapindaceae > Dipteronia > Dipteronia dyeriana. The sequence continues at coordinate 7,571,033 of CM065299.1, read as the reverse complement.
TGTTAGTCTAATCGAGAGGCCAGTGGGAGGTGCCATTGGTGAAGATATCCCTAATCCTGATAACACCCAACAATTTCGATCGTCAGACGGAAACAACCAGTTGTTCACAGAAAGAAGTTGGATTGATGGTCGGGAAAACATATGTGTTGTCCCACCGGAAGTAGTCGCCCATGATAATAGACAGGAACCTCAATTCGACGATGTATTTGGTTGTCAAATTGAGATGAATGGTAGAGAGTACAACCACCAATACAATGAGATCTACAATGACATCAACAATGAGGAGAATACAGTACTGAATGTTGGGGTGAATCATGAGGTGGATAATGAGGGCAATTTAAATTCTGTAGAAAATGTAGAGGACAATCAGGAAGATGCAGAACTTGTCTAAACGGAAAGACGTGTACACAGATTTAGTTCCAGTGCACCAGATATAGTTGGGACCTCCGAGGGGAGGGCTAATGGAACTGTTGATGATTCAAATAATGCAAGAACATGGGTTATTCCAGGAGCAGAATCATACTCGTTTGGTATTGGTGGAAGCAGGAACTTGTTTGAAGATGAACCTACAAGCATGATATATAAAGGCCAGTTTTTTACAACGAAAAAGGATTTGAAGAGGCTAGTAGGCCATTTTGCAATGCGGCAGAACTTCGAGTGGAAGGTAAAAAGGTCCAATAAGACAACATTACATCTAGTTTGTTTGATGGGAAATTGTACGTGGAAGTTAAGAGCGGCGAGGAGAGATGAACGCACATACTTTCAAGTAAGAAGTTTTGTCAATGAACACACTTGTCCGTTAAAGAAAATTCACCGCCGGCACCGACATGCTAGTGCAGTCACAATTGGAGAAGTTATTGCACCTAGACTTCAACAACAAGATGGTGGACTAATGCGTCCGAAGGACATAATCGCCGACATGAAATCAATGTATGGAATCCAAATCATGTACAGTAAGGCACACGCCGCCCTCGACTATGCGTTGTCACTGATATATGGAACACATGAGGAAACCTTCCAACTGCTTCCATCATTTGGTTACGTTTTGGAACAACAAAATCCCGGCACAATCACTGACTTACAGTGCAACGAAGATGATACATTTCTATACTTCTTCATGTCGATTGGTGACTCACTTAGAGGATTCCGAACGTGTATGCGTCCAGTCATTGCCGTTGATGGTACCCATTTGAAGGGACAATTTCGGGGTATAATGTTTGTTGCAATAACACAATATGGGAACGAACAGGTGTACCAATTGCTTTTGGGTACGGCGACTCAGAAAACAATCTTTCATGGGAATGGTTTTTGGATTGCTTAAAGGGTGCCCTAGGTCATATTGATGAGCTAGTTTTCATTTCCGATAGGCATGCAAGCATTGAAGCAGGGATTTCTAAAGTGTTCCCTCATGCCACCCATACCATATGTTGTTGGCACTTTGCTGAAAAAGTCAAAAAGCGATTTCATAAGAAGGATGTTGCCGTAATAATGGACAAAGCAGCACCCACATACACCGAGTTTGAATATAACCAGCATATGGAAGAGTTAAGAAACTTGCACCAGAATGCATATGATTATGTCATTGATGTCGGTCCACACAAGTGGTCCCGTGTACACTGTTCAGAAAGAAGGTATAGGGTGATGACGACTAATGCTGCAGAATGCATAAACTCATGCCTCAAATTTGCACGCCAACTGCCTATGTTGACTCTGGCTGAGTTCATTAGGAATATGATGCAACGGTGGTTTCATGATCGCTATAGAGTTGCACAAACCATGCGTCATCAGTTGACCGACGCAGCACATCTTGTGCTCTTAAAACGTATGGAGAAGTGTGGTTATTTGACCGTTAATCCAGTCTACTGGAACATTTTTTTGGTCAGGCGGTCTGGAAAACAGTAGACTGTAGACTTAGCTCGGAAGACTTGTACTTGTAACAAATTTCAAATGGATCATTTTCCATGTTCTCACGCCCTTGCGGCGGCACGATAGATTACTGTAACTTGGACTTCATAACTTTGAAAACCTACTGATCATTTTCTTGGCGAAGCTGATCGTTTTCAATTTTTTTTACGGGGAACGAAACTTGGACTTCACAACTTTTTGTGCGGACTACTACAAGACACAGACAGAGACACAGACACTTATTAACGCGTACTCGGTTCCTATTATGCCGGTGGGCCATCATTCCACTTGGGTTGTGCCATCTGACATTGCTCAGAGGGTGATTTTGGATCCAAACTCTAGGAGACAAGCAGGACGCCCGAGGGCGGGTCGCCATGTCTCGTCTTCGGAGAGGACAACTACACAATCCTGTAGAAGATGTGGACAACCAGGGCATAATTCCAGGAGATGTTCTAATCCACCGATGATTAATGAAGGTACAAGAAGAGCTGTTCCCGATGAATACCGCCGCAAGTGTAGCATCTGCCATTCAATTGGACACAACAAACAAACGTGCCCTAACATTGACTCTAATAGGGAATGAATGACAATTTTTTGATCACATTGAAAACTTTTGGAAGTGTATCATATTGTAATAATTTTGAATTGCAATAATTACTTATTATTGAATGAATTAATATTAATAAATGAAATAATATTAATGAATGAATAATGAACGAATTAATGTTCATGAATTAATGACATGTCTGTGTACAACTACAATGGTAATATACAAAAAATCACTTGGCGGGCTTGGAGTTAGCAAAAATCTCCACAGCCATTTTTTCCCTAATCATCCCCATGTCGTCCTCCGACCAATCAAAAGGCCTTCGGTTTGCCACTATGTACTCGATAATTCTCAAAGTATGGGGACCACAGTTACCTCTACAATTCGGGACATAAAACACCATTAGAAATCGTTCATAAAGAATATGTAAACACGTGAATGAAATAGAATGTCTTACGATTTATTTTGTTGGGGGACTGTAGAAGGATGCACCAGACTGACCGAGAAGGGCTTATTTTCCCGAGTGAACGCCCGATGCCCAGGACGCCCTGCTGTGTGGAACCCTGCGTCACTCAACATGGAGGGTAAAAACCACCGTAATGGCCGGACATGCTGGTGCCTGATCTAATATGGGACTTCCTGTCTCCAGGGGTCATAAATATCAATCTTCCCATGACTAAGGTCGATGCTCACCACCAGCCAATGTTGGGCCCCAAAGTTGCACGGAATCAGCACATGTAATTGTTTGCATGCCGTGTTAGCTGAGGATATACTTACAATTTTTTTTTTAAATCATCTCAATCATGTAACACTTACCTGGTCAACCTCGTGCCATGGGCGGTTTTCACTCTTGGTTGCTCCAAGAACCGTGAGAAGGTCTTCTTCCAACCATCGGGACTGTAACACATTCCACATTGCCGTGCTCACACCACCGTGGGAATCACGAGGCATCATCCGCTCCCACATGTACAACATAAGTGGTTGTACAAGCATTGACAAGATCGTATTATTAATACAGAAGCATAAAATCCGATGTGATTCCCAAATGTTATAACTACTTACATAAATTGTGTATCCAACACGTTGATCCTCTAGTTGTATACATTGTGGAATCCTCGTTGACGCTTGCGTAGAATATTTAGGTATGCATCCATATGCTGACAAACAATAAAACCACCGTACTTGTTAACAATTCAACAATACTTACACAAAAGTTAATATGAAATATAATAAGTACGTACCGTGTCCTCCAAGTCCATGAAGTTGGACTGCATACGCAAGAACCATCCCGCGGTAACTGGTGATAACACGTCCACATCACGTCTGTATAATGATTGAATTACCTTAGCTATACATAAGATAGAATAAACAAGAAATGTACATCCATTTGTATTATAAAAAGTTATACTCACAGTTCCCCGTTGATGTTCCTCTTGAAGGCCTTGTATGCTGCTAGGTGGTCACCGTCCACTAGTCCGTAGGGGTCAAAAATATGTTCCACGGACTCGGGCCATGTCTTTAACCTCTTTGGACGACATGGATCTGTGTAAGGACTCACCAACTGCCATCCGCGCTTACCTAAAAGCTTAACCGGGGGAGGGGACCGCTCTGACGCCACTGAGGTGCTAGGTGGGGGAGGGGACCTCTCCGACGCCACGGACGTGCTGGGTGGGGGAGGGGACCGCTCCAACGGCACGGTCATGCTAGGTGGGGGAGGGGACCGCTCCAACTGTATGGTCGTGTTAGGTGGGGGAGGGGAACGTTCCGACGCCACGAACGTACTGGGTGGGGGAGGGGACCGCTCCGACGGCAAGGTCGTGCTAGGTGGGGGAGGGGACCATTCCGACGGGACGGGCGTGTTGGGTGGGGGAGGGAACCGCTCCAACACCACAGACGTGCTGGGTTGGGGAGGGAACGGCTCCCGCCAGACTGACGTGCTGGGTGGAGGAGGGGACCTCTCCGATGCCACAGACGTGCTTGGTGGGGGAGGGGACCGCGGTGGTTGAATCGATATGCTAGGAGGTGGGGGGAATGATGTGCTGCGAGGTGGGGGGATCGATGTGATGGGAGGTTAGGGGGACCCCTGAACCTGGGTGTCTGTCCCCCCTGTAAACCTATCAGTCGACCCTCCGGGACTAAATAATTGATCAGGAGGTGGGGGGTCATCCTAGTGTGTACTTAAGGTCGAACCTTGAAGCCCCCGGATCATATCAAGTAACAATCGGTGTTGCTGCTGACGATCCTAATCACTCTTTCGGATCATATCAAACGACTCCAAGTGTTGACGTTGTCGATCCTCGTCACTCTTTCGGAGGGCTTCACGCACATCGTTCAACATTTCAGTCCACGGAGCCTGAAATCATGTCTACAATGTTAGTACAAAACTATCAACACGTGTTACTAAAAAACACTTAACTTTGTTTTCAGGTTACCTTTCCATCACGTCCAACGCCCCCACGGGAATCCCCTGCAGATGTACAATGTCCGGGGGTGAAAAATCGAACCCGCCTATGCCTATGCCTTTCTCGTTGAGGGTCTGTCTGATATCCCTCACTGTCACTGGGCCTCAAACCCCCAGCAGCGGGCTCAGATCCCTCACTGTCAATGGTCCTGTCTGTACCACTGATCCCGCCTAAGGTGGTCTGATCAGGGACCTCAGGCGGCATATCATCCATGTCATCTTCTACATACATGGTCCCCCCCTCGTCTAGGCAGGCATAGTACGGTGCTTGTCTCTCAGCTGGTGTCGACACCAGTTCCTTGAGCGTAAACATCTGAAATATTAGTTAGAACAATGTCATTGTATAAATACTAACTAATAAAAACATTAACAAAATAAATACATACCCTGGCTTTGAAAATCTTTGCTAGCTTCTTCCCTTTCAGTTGTTTGGTCAACTCCCACTACAAAATATGGGGAGTCAGATTAGTAACCCTCAAGACACCGACCTCTTTGGCCAACTCAAGGATCACCTCCAAAGCAAATATCTGCATCATGGATAAGTATGATAAGTATCCGTACAATTTTGGGCACCAACAATAAAGTACAATTTGTAGTTTGAACTTCTTACCAACAGGGCATGAAAAAGATCGTATATGTTGTAGGTCTCCACCCTGTGTACATCAGCGCCATTTTCCTACCGGCGTCCCTCAAACCCGTCTCTTCGCCCGTCAAGCGCATGCTTGAATGAGTGAATAGAATGCCTGTACACGTAGGCACCCCACGGGAACGCATCGAACGCATCTAGGTCCTCAACCACCCGAAACTGCCAAACTGGAATCTTGAATCTCTCATCCACCCCCATCAGTATCCAGTTCAGCATATATAAGAGACAGAGCTTGACAGCATCGTACGCCTGTCCGAAATCTGTGCCGGTGACAACACCCCTAATCTGCTCCAGCGACACCTTCTCGGTTCCAGGTAAGTACCGCTCATGTATGCCATTCTCCACTGCTGCATACATTGTGGTCTCTGGTACAACTCCAAGCTGCAGTCCGGTGATCAGGTAAAATTCCACCTTCGAAAACCTCACCGACTGGGTTCCTAACATGAAGTACATCTCATCTGTGGGGCCGTTATGATGGAGCTCCCTCAAAAGCAATCGATGGATAATACCACCGGAAAACTTCATCTCCCTATGCAACGTCAGAAAATGCCCGAAACAAGACGCCATGAACCGCCGACGGTCTTCATCTGCAAAATCTACAGGGACACGGTTCAACGCGCCGTCTATATGGGCGAGGGCATCAAAATGGTTGTGTCGTGTCAGTTTACCCTCGTACCAGTATTCTTCTGGAGTTGTAAGTGAATCCCTCAACCTAATTCTCATCTGCAATGTAACAGAAATACAACATCATTAGACAGAATTTTATTAAAAAGCTCGATCCCTTTCAAAACAGGTCGATTGCTTTACAAAAAGTCTCGATTCCTTTTGAAAAAGGCTCGATCCCTTTTAAAAGAGCTCGATTGCTTTACAAAAACCCCGATTCCTTTTCAAAAAGGCTCGATCCCTTTCAAAAAGTCTCGATCCCTTTGAAATAGGCTCGATCCAATTCAAAAACAGCTCGAAACATATTCAAAAAAGCTCGATCCCTTTTCAAAAAGGCTCGATCCCTTTCAAAAAGGCTCGATCTCTTTTCAAAAAAGCTCGATTCCTTATCAAAAAGGCTCGATCCCTTTCAAAAAGGCTCGATCCCTTTCAAATTATCCTCCACCCCTTTTTAAAAAAGCTTGATCCCTCTTAAAAAAATCTCGATCCCTTTTAAAAAAAGCTCGATCCCTTTCAAATAGGCTCGATCCAATTCAAAAACAGCTCGAACCTATTCAAAAAAGCTCGAAACATATTCAAAAAAGCTCGATTCCTTTTCAAAAAGGCTCGATCCCTTTCAAAAAGGCTTGATACCTTTTAAAAAAGCTCGATCCCTTTTTAAAAAAGCTCGATCCCTTTTTAAAAAGGCTCGATCCCTTTTTAAAAAGGCTCGATCCCTTTTTAAAAAGGCTCGATCCTTTTTAAAAAAGGCTCGATCCCTTTTAAAAAAGGCTCGATCCCTTTTCAAAAAAGCTCGATCCCTTTCAAATACGCTCGATCTAATTCTAAATCAATTCGAACATATTCAAAAATGCTCGAAACCTATTCAAAAAAGCTCGATCCTTTTCAAAATGGCTCGATTCTTTTTTTAAAAAGCTCGATTCTTTTTTAAAAAAGCTCGATTCCTTTTCCAAAAACCTAGACCTACCAAAACCTGTTTTTCACGATAAAAATAGCTCGACTAATCAAATAAGCTCGATTTTCTTGAAAAAGGTCTCAAAAACCCAGATTTCATCTTCCTCAACTGATATTCAACCAAATTACAAACCCTAACCTAAACCACAACCATTCACAATTCTCTATTTTAACCGGTTTCTACAATTCCTATCAACAAAACTCAATTCTAACATGTAAGGCAAGTTAACAACAACAAAAACGAGAAAAAATGACCAATCTTACCTTTGTAAATCGCAGCTCTTCCTGTCACTTCACCGTCGATTAGTTTCTCATCGGTTTGACTGTTGCTTCTCTCTGACTTTGAAAACGACAACTTCCTCACTGTTAAAATATTTCGGGGTATTTTTGTCTCAAACGCTCTTTTGGTGCCTTTTAAACATACATTAGTAAAATGGTGATATTTGCACAACATACCCCTCAAATAGTGCCAATAATTTTTTGACCCCTATATATATTTGTAGAAAAGGAAGCAGGCGTGAGAAAGAAATATAATAGATATATATATTTGTGTAAACTGTAAAGAAACTGGGCGAGATATACTTTTTATTTTATTTAAAAAAAATAGAAACAAATGCTTGCTCTGTTATCTTGCGTGAGAAATAATATATATATTTGATATATATATTGTTTGAAAAGAGATGGAACCACATTTGTCGATATAAATTTTATATGAGATGTAATTTATATGTGCGTTAAATAAAATTACACCAAAGATTGAAGAAAGAGTTTCTTCAAATTTTCTCTACATCCTCTATTCAAGTTCCTGAGACCGTGACGCCCCCACACGCAGTTACCAGATCCGGAAGATAGTGAGGAAGATCGAGTGGTTCAAACAAGAGCACATCATAAAGTGAAGGAGCCTCCAAATGTTGGTATGTTCTTCTGATTTTTGTTGATTATAATATCCTTTATATACAATTTGTATGTATTAGTTCCGAAAAAATAACTACGATACAAAGTTCACTGGTCCCAGATACATATATGATATGTATAAAAAAAATTAAAACCTAGTTCCGCAGCATAACCGGTGAACGGGGTTCCAACAATTGGTATCAAAGCGAATTTTATTTTCGGAACATTAAATTTTTTTCGATGCTCCTGTATGTATGATTGTGTAGGCACGATTTAAATTGACTGTATGTTGTTTTTGTATGTATATATATATATATATATATATATATATATATATATATATATATATATATATATATATATATATTAATTTACAAAAACATGATTGATCGTTAATTATATGGCACTGTGGATTTAGGGTTTATGGGTTGTATTATTATTATTATTATTTATATTTCTTTTTTATTGTTATTGTTATTGTAAAAAAAAATTGTAACCTATATTGAAGACCTGGAAAAATCGCGAAAAAGAATTCATAAGATGAATCGGAGTGACCTGAAAAGACTGGAAGACTCGAAAATTACAAGAAGACCAATGAATGCCCTGAGAATTTTTTTTGTAATTTTAGATTCCAATTTTTTTAGGTTAAATAATCCACAGTACTCGGTCAATTCATGTATGCTTTATATTATGTGATGATAAAAGTATTGTCATACATACGTATGTCATTTAGATTAGATGTGCCTACACAAATATATTTGATATGTCATACATGCATCATAGCCTGATATTTTATGTATTTTTTTAAATGTGATTAAAATGGATAATATACATAATTGGCTATGAATAATGAGATTAGTTTTTAATGATTAGAAAACTTCGTAATTCTCATTAATATTAATCTAGTTATTAAAGAGTTTAATAAGTTAGATTAATAGGGTCATTTATTGTAATTAGGATCAATATGATTAATTACCTAATAATAAATGATCCAAATAAAGTGTTAAGGATTTAATAGTTAAAACTTGGTAAATACTAACATAATAATCTAACCCTAGTAAATAGTTTACAAAGGCGTATATTATTCACTAATAGATTAGATTTTTAATTGCTAAAAATCATTAATAATTTATTAGTTAATTAGAATTTGTTTCTAATTAGTTAATGCGCTAAATAACTTGATTAAAGTTTGTCGTTTAATCCTGTAGAGTCTAGGTGCATTAACGGTTAATAGAAAACTCTAATTTTAAAATAGTGAGTGGGAGAGGGATATATGACATATATATCCTGCAGACTCCATCATTAGTTCAACACTGTGAGATCTGAATGGGGCCTCGTGACGACTTTGCTTTCTTCCTCCCTAAGGAGGGTTTCCACAAAGGTTAATACCAAGGTTGACTTCCTAACGGATAGGATTTCTAAGGGTATTTCAGGATTGACCGACCCTAAGGCGCCAATTCTCGAGTTAAGCTTGTGAGATCTGAAATGTTGGGTTACACTCACGAAGGTTTTGATTAAGTTTGTTAATTAAAAACCTGACTGAATGAACGATGGTTGAATGATATGGAATAAGAGTTATGAGGAAATACCCCTTTATAGTCAAAAATTAAGGTGTTGGATTGTTTTTACCCAACATTAAAAATTTTATTGTTTTTACCTATTATTTGGTTGTGAAGACTGAAATACCCCTCATTTATTCAATAATTGTTTAATTACTTATTTTTATATATTTTCTTTTATCTTCTCTCTCTTCTACACGTTCTACTGCTCTCTCACACCCACTGCTCTCTCTTCTACTATCTCTTCTTTATTTTCTACATCTCGTGCCCTGCTGCTCTCTCTTCTTCTTCTACATGTGATGTCTTCTACATCTCACACCCACAGCTCTCTCTTCTGTCTTCTACTGTCACATATATACAAATGTCCATTTTTTTTAGTCTGAAATTTTGTCTCTCTCTCTTCAATTTCCGCAGCTGCTCTGTCACCATAGTAATTTATTTCTGAAATTTTGTTTCCTCTCTCTTCAGTTTCCTACATTGTTGTTGAAAGTCTTGTCATTGTCTGCAAAGCCATTGGGTTTTGTATAGATTTGGTTTGAAATTTAGGGATTGAGTTTTGTATTTCACGAATTTTGGGTGAGGTTGTTATGATGAATAAAGATTCTGAAGGCCCTTCTTCTAGAGGTATGTATTAGAAACCCTATTTTTTTGTTTCATATGCAGATTATAATGATTAAAGGTTAAAGGATATAGTTAACTTTGGTGTGTTATATTGTTAAACCGTGGTGTGTTTAATTGAAATCGCTTGGTGTGTTTAATTTATTATCTCTGGTGTGTTTAATTTGTTTTTCATGGTTTATTAAATGTGGTGTTCCATTGTATTTGTAATGTTGTTTGTATATTGTGTTTAATTGTTATGCCCTGGTGTGTTTAATTGTTATGTCCTGATGTGTTTAATTTATTATCCCTGATGTGTTTAATTTATTGCCGTAGTGTGTTTAGTTGTTTTTCCCTCGTGTGTTTAGTTGTTTTCCCTCGTGTGTTTAATTTGTTTTTCATGGTTTGATGGATGTTGAGTTCCATTGTATTTCAATGTTGTTTGTATAGTGTGTTTAATTGGTTTGTCATGGTGTGTTTAATGTGTTATGCCCTGGTGTGTTTAATTGGTTATGTCCTGGTGTGTTTAATTGGTTATCCCTCGTGTGTTTAATTTTTTTGTCATGGTTTGTTGAATGCGGTGTTACATTATATTTGTAATGTTGTTTGTATAGTGTGTTTAATTGTTATGCCCCGGTGTGTTTAATTTATTATCCCTGCTGTGTTTAATTTATTGCTCATGTGTGTTTAATTGGTTTTCTCTCGTGTGTTTAATTTGTTTTTCATAGTTTGTTGAATGTGGCGTTCCATTGTATTTGCAATGTTGTTTGTATAGTGTGTTTAATTGGTTTGGCATGGTGTGTTTAATGTGTTATGCCCTGGGGTGTTTAATTGGTTATCCTTGGTGTGTTTAATTTAGTGTGCTATGGTGTGTTTAATTGGTTTGTCGTGGTTTGCTTAATGTGTTATGGTCTGGTGTGTTTAATGTGTTATGCCCTGGCGTGTTTAAACTGGTTTACCTTTGTGTGTTTAATTGGATTGTCATGCTGTGTATAATAGGTTGCACGTTGTATAATTTGTGACTTGTTTAATAAATTGTATTCTAAATGTGAGATTTTGATTTGTTGGAATGCAGGAATGGACCCAACAAAATTGGTAATCACTTATGGTGGCAAATGGGTGGGAAACTTTTACGAGGGTGGTGAAACAGAGTTTGCAAAAGTTTGTAGGAATTTGACGTACAGCGAGTTGTCCAGGGTTGTACAAGGTGTTGCGAATATTGACTTAACAAGGTTTAGTATTGCGTTACGAACTTTGGTTGATACCGGGGTTAGGCTTAGGCCAGCCCGACTGAAAATTAAAGATGATAGCGATGTGGAAATGTTGTTGTGCGATGGTGGACATGTTCCGGAGGTGTATGTTAGTGTTGTTGAGAAAGTTAGTGTACAACCCGGTCACGTGGGTGTTCCTACCGTTCAACCCGTGTTTCAAAGTTTTGTACAACAATTGACAGCACAGTTTCAATCCGGCGGTGGAAGCAACAACGTCTTCGGTTCTATACCAACAACTGATAATGTTTTCGGTTCTATACCAACAATTAACGAGGATGAGAGTTCGATTCCAGAGTACAATTCCCATAGTGAGTATGGATTAGAGGATTTTGATGAAGATTACATTGGTGATGGTGGAAGTCGTGAGGGTGTGAATGATGAGGCAACATATCATCATGGAATGAGTTCGGATTCAACAGATGGTGGTCGCAGAGGGTCTGTTCCACCGGTTTTTACTGGTCTAAGTCGAGATACATTTGAATATGGTGGCATTAATGTTGGTGATAGATCCGGAACTTCAGTCTCCCAACCTTGGATTATTCCCGGAGCTTTAAACTATAGTTTTGAACTAGTTAGAACTGAGGAATCTAGTTCCTGTAATCGGTTATCCAAAGGTGGAATGTTCGAAAGCAAAAAAGCTTTGAAGCTTGCTTTGTAGGGGTACGCACTAAAGGATAATTTTAAAATCCGTGTTACAAGGTCATGCACTGGTAGATATGAAGTTGGTTGCAAGGATCCTGAGTGTAAATTTCAATTTCGTGCGGTTAAGATAGAAAGTGGGAATTATTGGACAGTCCGAAAGTTTGAGGAAGAACATAGTTGTACAATTGATGAGTTGCATAACCGTCATCGACAAGCAAGTGCATGGCTTATTGGTGAAATACTGTCACCGAAACTTGCAGTTAGTGGTCGTTCTTTGAAACCCAAGGAAATCATGACCGATATGCAAGTGGAACACGGACTTAGTTTGCTGTATACAAAGGCATTGATGGCAAAAAGGCTTGCTGAACAAAACGTTTCTGGTTTGCCTGATCTGTCATATCGGTTGTTGCCTGCATACTGCCACAAATTGAAACGCGTGAATCATGGTACTGTAACAGCAATAAAGACGGATGTCGATAAAAAATTTGAATATTTGTTTATTGCTTTTAGTGCTTCACTTGTCGGGTTTCAGACGGCCATACGTCCTGCAATTTTCATTGATGCAACTCATTTGAAGGGTAGGTTTGGCGGTGTTATGTTTATTGCAGCGTGCCAAGATGCAAACAATCAAGTGTTCCCTCTTGCTTATGGTTGGGGTGATGTTGAATGCGAGGATTCATGGACTTGGTTTTTAAAGGAGTTGAAAAAGACAATAGGATATCCTGCGAATTGTATCATCATTTCCGATCGCAGTCCTGCAATCAAGGTAGCTATGGCTAAAGAGTACCCAGAAATACCACATGGCCTTTGTGGGTTTCATATGAACATGAACCTGAAGAACAGGTTCAAAAGCCATGTTGTGTGCAAATTGTTCCATGAAGCTTCTAGGACACATAGACAAACAGAGTTCTTGGAAAAGATGCGAGAGTTAAGCCGTGTAAACATACGAGCTTATGAATATCTGATGAGAGTTGGCCATCATAGATGCCGCATCCAGAAATACAACACAACTGTCTCGGTGGGCTACTGAGAAATTAACCAAAAAAAATGAAAATCACATAAGTACACGGTGCGCCCAATAGATCATGTTAATTTCAATGTGAAGGACGGTGAGAAAGATGGCTTAGTAAACCTTTCTGAGAAAAGTTGTAATTGTAAAGAATTTCAGAATGATCTATTGCCTTGTAGTCATGCATTAGCTGCTATAAGGTATATATTGTACTAATACTTATATGCATTGTTTGTTCGGATTACGTTTAATTATTTTATAATGATTGTCGTTGTAGGTACTGTAAAAAAAAATTGGCGACTTTTGTTCGGATTTCTACAAAACAAGCACCTGGTTGGAAAGCTATTCTGGTCTCATATTTCAGGTTGGACACCCAAGCGAATGGAATACTCCAGAGGAAGTACGTGCAGAAGTTGTTCTCTCACCAGACTGGCGACCTCAAGCTGTTAGACCGAGAAAGAATAGGGTTTCGTCTGCAGGCGAGCATGGTCGGAGGAGTAGGTATTGTACCATATGTAAGAAATCTGGGCACAACCGACAAAATTGTGTAAACCCACCGGTCGATCAGCAATGCAATGTTCCCAACCCACTAACAAATCCACGACCTCAGCAACGTCGTAAGTGCAAGTCGTATGGACAAAAGGGACATAACATAAGAACATGTCCAACACGGTCATATGATAACCCTACGGATCCAGACAATGATGTTGAATGAGGTATGTCCCCATAGTATTCTCATATCAGTAAACAACTTTTGGGTTATTTTTACTAAACTTTATATATTAGTGTCTATTGGAATAAACTGATTCTTTGTTTACAGACACGTTAAACCGCGTAGATAAATCAAATTGATGGTTGCTTTTATCAAATGGATGATTATGTACGTGTAGTTGGATTGGAAATTACAATTACGTTTATTGTGCAAGACTTGTAATTTGGTGCTTGTATACTGCTACCAATTGGACAATTGTTGTATTGCTATCAAGTTATTTTTGGTCATCTAATTTTATTTTACGAAATGAATTGCATTAGTTAGCATTTAATTTGAAAAAAAGTAAAAGCAATTTGATGATTAATCAATTAAGTTAAAAGCACAAATTTTACAGAAATTAACATTCAAAAGTTGATCAAAACATATACATAAAAAATTATACACATCAGTGCTCTATAAATAAAACAGCCCAGTTGTCACAAATTAAACACACCGGTGACCAAAAAATTAAACACACCGGTGACCAAAAAATTAAACACACAAGTTGTCACAAATTCAACACACCAGTTGTCACAAATTAAACACACCAGTGCCCTACAAATTAAACACACTAGTTGTCACAAATTAAACACATCAGTGCCCTACAAATTAAACACACCGGTTGTCACAAATTAAACACACCTGTTCTGGTCAACAACTCAACACACCAGTTCTATTCAACAATTAAACACAGTAGTGGTAAGAAATGAAATAAACACTCGTGGTAAGAAATTTATACCTAAACATATCCATAACACATCAGAGTATTTCGGTAGGACTCCATAACATCTATATACAAAATAAACGACATCATTAACATTCATTACATATAACAGCCAAACTAAATAAAGTCGTCTGCTCTCGTTGCCACTCATCTGTCGAGTCTCGTCCTCGCTTCTGGTTTCTCTCATATGCACGTCGTCTTTGTGTCGATGTCGTCTTCTCGTCATGACGGTGGTCGTCGTTGGGTTGTCTCTCGCAGGTCGTCGAGTCTGGTCACCGCAACTGGTCGGGGGTCAAGCTCGACTTTTTGGGTTTCTCACTGACACTAACAATGAACAACAATTACAATGAATTTGAAGTCTCGTTTTTGGGTTTTTATGTTTTCAATTTGTTTTATTATTTTAATTCTTAACTAATTGATTTTGAATTGATTTTTTTTTCATTTTTCAAGTCATTAATATAAGGGTAATTTTGTCCCAAAAGTGGAAAAATTGGTAAAAACAATAAAATTACTAATCTTGGGTAAAAACAATAAACCCACTATTTTTTTGGTTACTTTTAAAGTTCTCCTGTAGAGTTATTCTAGAATATCATTTGATTGAGAATGTCTCGGTCCAACATGCAAAGACTTGACCGACCCTAAGGCGGCACTTATTTGTGGTATGTTGGATTGTCGTGGTATAGTAATTAGTTTTAGGGTAGTTCTAGTTCGTTAAACATGTGCATGCATCATGTTTAAATTTATGTCAAAGCACTCGCACTTGTTTTAAATAAATGACTGAATGAATGTTTTATTTATTTTAGCAATAATGTCTTCTGCATTACTTCAAATTCTCGTCAGTAGCCATGTTTAAGTCTATTAGGATTCTCTTATCCATTGTTGCCTATTTCGATTACAAAATTTGGCAAATGAACGTCAAGACTGCATTCTTGAATGACAATCTTGATGAGAGCATCTATATGATGCAACCAGAGGGATTTGTGTCTCCAGATCAAGAGCAAAAGGTTTGCAAGCTGCAAAGGTCCATCTATGGACTTAAGCAAGTATCTAGATCTTGGAACATTAGGTTTGATGATGTGATCAAAACCTATGACTTCGAGCTGAACGTCGATGAGTCTTGTGTCTGCAAGCGCATCATTGATAAAAAAGTAGTTTTCTTGGTTCTATACGTAGATGATATCCTACTCATTGGGAATAATGTGGGAGTGTTGTCTGATGTAAAGGGCTAGCTGGCTAGCCAATTCCAAATGAAAGATTTGGGAGAGGCGAGTTATGTTCTAGGGATCCAACTTATAAGGGATCGTAAGAACAAACTCATAGCATTGTCTCAGGCATCATATATCGACAAGATTCTTGTACGATTTTCGATGCAAAACTCCAAGAAAGGTAATTTACCTTATAGGTATAAAGCTCACTTGTCTAAGGAACAGTGTCCTAAGACACCTCAAGAAGTTAAGGATATGAGACGTGTACCCTATGCATCGGCAGTAGGTAGTCTCATGTATGCTATGTTATACACGAGACCGGACATCTGCTATGCAATGGGAGTATTCAGCAGATACCAGTCCAACCCATGATTGGATCAAATTCTCAAGTATCTTCGAAGAACGAGAGACTATATGCTAGTGTATTCCGGGCATGATTTGATCCCGTTAGGATACACGGATTTTGATTTTCAGTCAGACAGGGATTCCAGGAAATTCACGTCTGGATCAGTATTCATCCTTGGTGGTGGAGCCATTGTGTGGAGAAGTATCAAGCAATCTTACATTGGTGACTCCACCATGGAAGCCGAATATGTAGCTGCTTGTGAAGCTGCTAAATAGGCTGTTTGGCTCCGTAAGTTCTTGAGTGATCTGGAATTTGTTCCAGATTTGGATATGCCCATCACACTTTATTATGATAACAGTGGTGTTGTGGCTAATTCCGAACAACAAAGAAGCCACAAAAGAGGGAAGCATATAGAGAGAAAGTATCATCTCATTAGAGAGATAGTGTAGAGAGGAGATGTGATCGTCACTAAGATAGCCTTACAAGGCAATCATGTTGATCCATTTACGAAGACCTTACCGACTAAAGTGTTTTTGGGTCACCTAGATGGTCTAGGGTTACGAGACTTGCCTTACATGCTTTAGTGCAAGTGGGATATTGTTGGGGTTTATGCCATAAAGGTGTAATTTGTAAATGGATTTATGAAATAAATAAAAGGAAAAGTTCAATTCATTCTTGTTGTGTTGTTTATTTTATAATTTATGCATATACTTAACATCCAAGATTGCCGGATGTAGTCTCGAACTGTGTATATGAGTGTCATATACGGATGGATACAGTAAGAGACGTGCAATCTAAAGAGTCCATAGATAGCAAATAAAGCTGGGTACTTTATTTGTGGTTAATCTATAGTTGCGGTCCATTCCATAATGTAAGGTGATTCTATCCTGAATCATTCATATGGAGATATGAGAATGGAGGCACCTTGTATGATGTGATCATATAGGACTGGGCCATGATCTATATGAATCTCTCACCAAGATCCGTTTACCGATGAGATTCATATATATCAACAAATGATGGCTATATATGGGTGATCTTAATCTTGAGTGTCTTATCGACTCCTTCAGGTTAAATCGTGGTCTTTGATATACCATAGGTAAGGTCAGATGTTGTTCCTGATCAATATGCTCTGTATGTTGGGATTGCGGTTTGGCTTGTGGCTGGAAAGGTTTGTACACAATAGTGAAATCCACTTCTTCTTGTGAGAAGTAGATGGTAGTTCCCTTAAGGGTTGATTCGGGGCTTGGACAATATGAGCGCTCTCTTAGTTCCGTGAGAAAATATGATTTATTGTTCATTATAGAATCAACTGTACTTAAAGGATATATGTAATTAGAGGGGTATAATGGACATTATGATCCAGCTCTAATTATGAACTACTGTGGAGGATCACACCATATGTAATAGCTATATCGATGGACACCGAGTTATATCGATCTGTGTAAAAGCGTCTACAGTTGAGAGAGTGCAGCTTCGGGTTTTTAGTGGAACAATACCGGAGTTAATAATCAAGGAATATTAATTAAAGAGTTTAATTAATGATTCCGATGATTATTGGAACTCAAAATACTGTGGGTCCATTAGATACCCTTGCTAGCCCGATCGATTTAGGTAACAAGGGTCACAGTTAATTAATTGGTTTATCCAATTAATTGTGTTATGAAAATGACACGTATATATTCGAGAATTAATTGAATAATGAGATTATTTAATTAATTAATGTTAATAGTTAAATTAATTAAATAATTAGATTATTTAATTATATTGATAATTATGAATTATTAATTAACTATTAATTGGAGGGTGTTAGTTGATATATGGATTTAGGTGAATATTATTTTTAGTAAATCATTTATCTAAGTATTTGAATTTAAGTTTAAATTTAAAATATTTATTATCACTTTTAATATATTAGATATATTTAAAAAAGATAATTAAAAGATATATATCAATTAACAACATAAGAGATTGTAATGGATGTAAATTAATATATACATATAAAACATTAGTTAAAAGAAGAATTTGCATAGGATGTAAATGCTTGATACGCATACTATATATATATAAAACGGAAGTGCAGGAGAAAGATTGATATATATCAATATGTTTTGACAAAATTAAAAAACAAAAGATCAGTTTTTTTGTTTTGTTTTTGGTAACGTTTTTTTTTTTAAATAAAAATAAAAACTGTGTGCAAAGGTTGCACATTGAAACTTATATATATATATATATATATATATTTCTTCTTGTAGCCGTGGTTGACAAAAACATATATATATATATATATTTGTAGAAAAGGAAGCAGGCGTGAGAAAGAAATATAATAGATAGATATAATTGTGTAACTGTAAAAAAACTGGGAGAGATATACTTTTTATTAAAAAAAAAAATAGAAACAAATGCTTGCTCTGTTATCTTGCGTGAGAAATAATATATATATTTGATACATATTGTTTGAAAAAAGATGGAACCACATCTATCGATATAAATTTTGCATGAAATACAATTTATGTGTACGTAAAATAAAATAACACCAAAGATTGAAGAAAGAGTTTCTTCAAATTTTCTCTACATCCTCCATTCAAGTTCTTGAGACCGTGACGCATCCACACACAGTTACCAGATCCGGGAGATAGAGAGAAATATCGAGTGGTTCAGACAGAAGCACATCGTAAAGTGAAGGAGCCTCCAAGCGTTGGTATGTTCTTCTGATTTTTGTTGATTACAGTTTCCTTTATATACATATTGTATGTATTAGTTCCGAAAAAATAAGTACGATCCAAAGTTTACTGGTCCTAGATAAGATATGATCTGTATAAACAATTTTAAAACCTAGTTTCGCTGCGTAACCGGTGAACGGGGTTCCAACACTGCAATCTTAATTCACTAACTTCAACACTCATTCTTCGATTAACGATCGAATAAAGTGGTAGCGTAGGTTTATATGCTTGATCCTAGAATGGAAAGCTAAATTCTTGGCCAAGTGTATTGCACTTTGACTGTCACTGTGTAACACGTTCATCACCTGATCGAATCCCAACTCGGCTAACAACCCTTGTAACCATATAAGCTCTTTGCTTGCTTCTGTCACAGCCACATATTCTGCTTCAGTTGTAGATATTGTCATTATCTTCTGCAACTGGGACACCCAACTAATTGCGGTACTTGCCATCGTAAATACATATCCGGTGGTACTTCTTCTATGATCCACCTCTCCAGTAAAATCTGAATCCACATAACCTTTTAGCTTGATTTCATCTCTTTTGAAGGTTAGACATCTCTCCGTTGTACCCCGCAGGTATCTTAGAATCCACTTCATGGCTTCCCAGTGAGGCTTGCCCGGATTGGACATGTATCGACTTTCAACTCCTGACAAGACCCACCCCGACTCCTCTCTTGAGTACGAGGGAGGCCCTGTGGGCTGTATTTTTACTAGCATGATAAAAGAATTTCGACTAAAATTCCATTGAAAATACTTTCTTTTAAACACAAAAAGAATATAACAAAAATATTGAAAATATTGGAGAGTACAAAATGTACATAACTGCAAGTCCTTTATTGCCATTTTCGTTCATTACAAAAAGTTGTAAAAAAAAATGACCGATCGGACAAAAAACCGACCACTTTTAAAAACTAACCAGTCTAAATCCCGACCAGAAAACCGACCAGGCCGAATAAGAAACCGACCACGACCGAGCAAGAAACCGACCACGGCCGAGTAGAAATCTAAACACGGCCGAGTATAAATCCGACCACATTCCGACCATGCCAACCATTCCGACCATACATCTCTAAATATGTACATGAAAATTAAAATGAATGATTTTTATGCTTCATGATGTCATCGAATGGCCCACCTCAAAACTTCTAAGTCCGTACAACCGAGCAGCTACCTGGAAAAATATTTTTAGAGTAAAAGGATGAACGCTAACACCCAGTGAGTGAATGAAAACTTTTAAAAATATTTCTGAACAACTTTTCAATATGCATCCAGTAATACATAGTAAAAGATAATATATCTACTTTCATACTTAATAAAATGAATACATCTCTTTTCGGAATAAGAATAAGATAATTTATAAAATCTTAATCTGCACCAAATTAGTACCCATGGATATCTTCAATACGTAAGCCGAATTACTTCGTACAAATGCAGAGTCGGAAATAACTTTTGGTCATACATGTGCAGAGCGACTCAATACTCTTTTAATATGTCGTACACGTGCAGAGCGACTCATCTGACATACACATGTGTAAAACGGCCCCAAAAGCCAACAATAATCATAACTGGGGAACGGTACAGACATTGTGCTTTTGTAAAAATCATAATCTTTTCTTGATATTTATAAAAGTAATATAACTGATATTCTGAGTGCTAATATAAGTATAAAACATACTTTCAGTTCTCTGTATAATCACCATAAATCATTAAAAGTAATAAAATGCTTAAATGATTTACAGCAATTAATTTTAAGCATAAAATTGGAAACATTTGAGTTAAAAACAAAACTGAAAACTTTTTCACTCACAACGTAGACATCAAGCTTAATTCGGACCAAGTACGCTAGGTTCCTTACTTCGTCTTCTTTCCCTATCAATCACACAAAATCCAATTAGAAGCTGGAATTCAAAGAAGAATCAACCGAAAATCCACAATATCACAAGAAACTCCACTGACTTCTCTTCCTTTTTCTTCTTTCTCTATCTTCCTTTTTACACGATTCTACTGTTTTCTAACTGATCATAACCTTTGATCCTCCATTATATAAGTATGGAAAGACAACTAAAGTTGTGAGCTAGTTAACTAAGCTCACAGCTACCTGTCAACCAGAGAAGCTACAAATGCTTACTCACCTATTCACTTTTAATTTCACGTTTATCTTTTTTTTTTGAACCTCTCAAATTTAGGCATTTTGTTGGGCCTGAATGGTTTGGGTGTTACAACTCCCACTGCTTGGGAAATATATGGTCTTGTGCAAGTCATGGCATACATTAGGCTTCCAATGGTTGAAGCGTAAGGAACTCTAGCCATGAAGTCTTTTTCCTCTTCTATCTTTGGACTCTGATCCTTAGACAACCTGAAGTGACTAGCCAGAGGTGTTCTCACCAGTTTCACATCTCCCATGTTGAATCTTCGTAACACCTTCCGAATATACTCTGCTTGTGAAAGCTTCAATGTACCTTCATGTTTGCCTCTACTAATCCTCATTCCAAAAATCTGTTTTGCTGGACCCAAATCCTTCATCTCGAACTCACTTGAAAGTTTCTTCTTCAAATTTTTAATCTCTTCTAAATTTGCACCAGCTACTAACATATCATCAACATAAAGTAGGAATATTTTGAAGCTAGACTTAACCCTTTTGAAGTAGCAGTAGTGGTCAACATTGCATCTTAAGTAGTCATTCCCTTACACAAACTCATCAAACTTCTTGTACCACTGTCGGGGAGTTTGTTTTAAATCATACAAGCTCTTCGTCAACTTGCATACCAACTCTTCTTTGCCAACTTTCGCTAACCCCTTCGGTTGCTTCATGTATATCTCTTCCTCCAAATCTCCATGAAGAAAGGCAGTCTTCACATCTAACTACTCCAGATATAATCCTTTTGCTGTGACAATACTTAACACTAAACGGATCGTAGTTAGTTTAACAACAGGATAAAAAATTTCAGAGTAGTCAATACCTTCAATTTATTGGAAACCTTTGACTACGAGTCGTGCCTTGTATCTCTTGAAACCATTATGTTCCTTCTTGATCTGAAACACCCACTTATTCTGTAGGGCTTTCTTTCCTTCAGGCAACTTGGCTAACTCTCAAGTTTGGTTAGATACTAACGAATTTATCTCATCCTTAATTGCAAGCTCCCACTTGCTCGCATCTTCTCCCTGACAAGCTTCATCATATCACTCAGGTTCTCCTACATCTGTTAGCAACATGTATTGCAAGTACTTCCTATTTGGTATAAGAGTTCGAGTTGATCTTCTTAATGTATTATGGACCTGTGTCACTGGAACATCTCTAAATAGGATAGGTTCTTGTACCTGGGGCTACACATCTTTCTCTTCATCATTCTGTTTAATATGTTTCATGATCCCTCTATCGTGAACATCATTTGGTCCAAAAAACTCTGGCTCTTCCGGCTCAGACACTTGTGTGTTCCTGTATTTGTACATGACCCTTTTGTTGAAGACTACATCTATACTTCTGATCATCTTACGGTTTTGGTCATCACACAGCTTGTAACCAAATTCATCTTCTCTGTAGCCCACCAAAGTGCACTTCACTGACTTCGCGTCTAGCTTACTCCACATGTGATCATCTACATGTACATAAGAAACACACCCAAACATTTTAAGATGTGAAAGTTTTACCTCTTTCCCAGTCCAAATCTCTTCTGGTATAGTGAGGTCCAAGGGCTTTGATGGTCCTCTGTTGATCAAATATGTTACTGTATTGACTGCTTCTGCCCAGAACTATTTTGGCAATCCTGAATGTAGCCTCATGCTTCTGGCTCTCTCAGTCAATGTTCTGTTCATCCATTCTGTTAAACCATTCTGCTGTGGAGTTCCAGGAACCATCCTACTGAGCTTTATCCCGCTCTAGTAGCAGAACTTTTTTAACTCATTGTCTTCATACTCTCCACCATTGTCTGAATACAGTTTTTTGATCTTTAAACATGTCTCATTCTCAAACATAGTTTTCCACTTCTTAAAAGCCTCAAATACATCCGACTTGTATTTTAGAAAGTAAACCCATACCTTTCTGAAGTGATCGTGGATGACCGTGACGAAGTACAATTTACCTCCAGTTGATGAGACTGAAGCTGGACCCCAAACGTCGATATTCACTAGTTCCAACTTCTCATTTGTCAGTGTTCTTCTGGCCCTCTTGAAGCTCACTCGCTTCTGTTTTCCCAAAATGCAGTTCTCACAGAAATCAACCTCAACACTTTTCAAATCTAGTAACTTACCTTTCGAATGCAGACACTTCAGCCCCTGAGTACTCATGTTCTCACACCTCTGGTGCCACAAGTTCGGATCGTCTTTGCCTTCCGCCATAGTGACTGAACCATAACCATCTGTGGTTGTGTAAAGTGACCCATTCTTACTTCCTCGGGCAATTGTCATAGCTCCTTTCGATATTTTCCACTGATCACCTGCGAAAGTCGTCATAAAACCATCTGACGCCAATTGTCCAATGGAGATCAAATTCTTTCTCAAGTCCGGTATATGCCTCACATTGTCGAGCTTCCATACTGACCCTTGCAGTTGAATCTTAGCATCTTCTTTCCCGGTAATGTCGCATGCTTGATCGTCACCAAGATACACTTTACCAAGTTTTCGGAGACATAGTTCTCGAGCAATTCCCTGTGAGGTATGGCATGGAATGACGCTCCCGAATCTAAGACCAAAGACTCCGTATTACTTTCCAACGAGCAAATAAAGTAGTCATCTGACTCCTCCTATACACAATTCGCACTGCTCTTGCCCTTATCTTTCTTCTCAGATCTATACTCATACGAGAGATGGCCTTTCTTGCCACAATTCCAGCACTCTACATCCTTTTTGCTTCGTTGATGGTTTCCCGAATAGTTAGCCTGATTCCTTGATTTGGACTTTCCTCTAGATTTCGATCTTCCCCATTGATTGGTGTTTTGATTTCTATTTTTGCCTTCCCTACCTTCCAAATTCAATGATGAAGATGTAGACACCCCTAATCCCTCTTCACCCATCCTGATCTCTTCGATCATGATCATGTTTACGACCTGCTGAAGATTCAATTTTTCTTTCCCGAACGAGTTAGCAATCGATTGCATGTCGTCTTCCAACTTTCTAGGAATTGGGTGAGTAGAAACGCCACCATAAACTCCTCATTAAAACCCTTAGACAAGGAACACAACCCATCCTTCACTTCATTGAACTGGTTCAGAAAATCTTTAAAGTTCTGACCCTCCGCCATCTTCAAGGTTGATAACTTCTTGACAAGATGGACTTTCCTTACCGTAAAAGGTTGTTTGATAGGTATGATAGGATATCCACTAGATCTTTGGCTGTTTGTAGATCTTTGGCTATTTATTGATCTTTTACTTTAAAGGCGACCTGCTAGGTCAAACTGAGACGAATTGCTCTTAATGCTTTCTGGTCCAGGAGTTCAAAATCATCATCATCATCATCATCATCCATGTTCTTCGGTTTTCGTTTCTTTTCCCAATCTTCATCGGTCATATCCTTTGGTCTCTCTTTTGTCAGCCAATGTAGATTCTTCTGGTACAGATAATCTTCCATCTGCATCTTCCAGAAACTGAAATTCACTCCATTTAATTTCTCAATCTTATGCGTTTCCTTCTCTGACTCCATCTCCACGACGAAATCGATGACCTCGAGAGAACCTAGATTTGTGCGAAAAATAATCTGCCCCAACCCGAAGCTCTGATACTAATTGTTGTTGAGAAAAATCGTACACACACAAATCTAATTACAAACACAAATAATGAAAGCAATAAGAAGAAAAAAGACACCAAAGATTTTACGTGGTTCAACAAATTGCCTATGTCCACGGAGCGCACCGCACTCAATCCACTATATCTCAGAGTTGATTACAATCTCTCTGTCTCTCTTTCAGTCTCTCTACAATTGCTCTCTCTCTCTCTCTATCAGTCTCTCTACAATTTCTCTCTCTCTCTAGCAACATTTTCTCACACGCTATGCACTATTTTTCTGCTTATTTTTTTAGTACAAATAATTGTAGTATTTATATGGGAACACTAGGGTTAGCCAAATCCCAATTGGAATCTATTTTCTTTTTCTATTACTTATGCACGCAAGATTTCCTCTTTCTCATAAAATTCGTCTGTACCGCGGTCTGGACCGTTGTGTAGACATATGTCTGCACCGCGGTCCACGACGCGTGATTCGTCTGTGGAATACCGCTCCATAGACCGAGGTGTGTGTATCTTGCCTGCGCCGCGGTACACATAGCATGTCACCTATGTACTTCTTCACTGTGTGTGCCGCGGTCCGAACTCTTGCCTCCGCCGCGGTCGCCGCCGCTGCGCCACCTACTAGAGCTCGTTTTCTTGTTCGTTTCTGGCTTCACATAACCCAACAACGACGAGGATCGAAATGGATAATATGGTAAACCACAGGGATGAAAATGATATTTGCCCTCACTAAAATAGACAAAAAGCAATAAAAATTTACTTCAACTAATATAGTTATTTTCATAATTTTTATTTATCTTATTTGAAGAGGAAACTCTAGAGATTATTAGTTCAGCAAAATATGGAATCTCTACTGCTCAAATGTACAGTAAATTTCGAAGATTTTAAGCATCCCATTCCAACTTAATACTACTGCACTGCATATTCAATCCACTTCTTTCTGGGAGATCCCACTAAACAACCAAATCGAGTTCTTTCTAAAATCTATTTTAGATAACTGTAGTTGAGATCCCATGCATATAAATTTTTAAGGGTTCCATTCATTAATATGTGCTCTAAATTCTGTCAAGTATTTAATTAAAATTTAAATAAACAATTCATATGTGTTCTGTTATTATATTAATGTACAACTTTGAACTCTCTGTGTCAAAATTCTAAACTCATTTGAACTTCAGGTGGTCTATGTATTAATTAAATGATTAAGGTAAATTGAATGATGCTTAGACTACAATATAATATAAGTATATTAATTGGATTCCTTTTTTCTTTTTAGAGTTGATTTCAAAAAATTCTTGAAGATCACTTAAGAAGCTGTATCCATCTAAGCTCGTTGAGTATTGTTTCTTTACATAAACAGATATAAGTGAGCCATATATTTTCATCTTTACATTAAAGAAAAATCAATACATATATTGATGAGATGTTAGTCCGACTTCTTGTCATCTTGTGCAATTTTCTTGATACTTTCTTCATCATTAGCCTACTAAAGAATTTGGACATATTTCTGATAAATTTTAAGGAGGGATCTAAATTTCTAATGAATTTGTAATTTTTATTCAAGTTTAATTTATCCGATGTTCAGTTTCATACAAACCTTTTTAATAACTATTTGTTATTTGTGTTATGGTAGTTGAGCTGTTTCTACTGATCATGAGATGCAACAGATATTTAGAAAGAATTACAAGCCAATATTAATAATAATGTTAGTTTATTATTTTAGACCTAACGTATCCCGATCAATTAATGGATAATGAAGAAGATATTTATACATGTACAACGTTAATTGTCGTTTTGATCAGCAGTGCAAAGTTATATATAGACTCTTGACATGCAAGCCAAAAGAGAATTTTAAAAGTTTTAGCATGGTATAATTCCAACTTTCACTTTTGAGATTTTGGAGAACAGTATTTTTGATACTTTTGATCCTCAATAGCAAGAAACGAATTATGCCAAGAGAGATTTTTTTTTTTTTTTTTTTCTTTTTTGGCAAACTTACATCAATTGGGTTAGAGATCTGTCAGGACTTGATCTTGAATATAACTCCCACTAGAGAGATTTTCTCACACTTTCAAATTTGATAAGTAAAGGTGGGACGATATTTACATTACCAAACTCGAACCAAGGTAGGAGCTTCAGAGCTTCTTTAATGTCTCCAACCACCGAGATACTCAGATTAATTCCCAAAAATATAATAGCCAAAACAATGTTTAGCCTTATATATATAGTCATAACTCATAACTAAAACTTTCCAAATAATCATAAAATGTGTTTAAAAACCCCTAGCCTGGTGATATTATCTCCTTCATTCCTTCTCAACTTTTTCGTTCTCTCTTTCTCTCTTCTTTATTTTTCTTTCATTCTGACTCTACAAACAACTTAAAACTTTTTATTTCTCTCTTTCTCACTTTCTTTTTTATTTTGCTTTCATTCGTACCCTACAAACAACTTAATTAATTAAAGAGCTAGAAATCAACATCTTAAGCAAACCTGCTCTTAAATTTTGTAGATTAAAATGTTAAGCATCATACTCCAACTTTCACTTTTGAAAGTTGGAGAACAGTAATTTTATATTTTCAAAACTCGTCAAAATTTTGAATAATGTAGAGCTAGAAAAGATTCATGCCGCATGAGTTCCCAAAATTAGAAAACTGTATTTGTTAATGATTTTTTTTTTCCTAAACATGTGACTTAAAAAGATTGTTTGCAAATTTGAGGAGTTAATTATAAATTTACCTTTATACTGGAGATAAAAGTATTGAACCATTGGTTCTCCAAGGTCGTAAGTAGTGTCTAACTATGTAGTGAATAAAGTTATAACGACATTACCTCATTTGTGGTTTAAGAACATTAGAAGAACGAGAGAGTGACTATGTTTTAAAAAAAAAAGGCTAAATTGCATAAAATTCCCCTAATTTTAAATGAAATTACACTCATATGCAATATTTCTGTTTATTGTACAAACATTCCTTATAAAACGTTGATTAAAATGGAACGATAAAAATATCCTTAGATGAAACTATCAATTCCCCCCTGAGCTTTGTCCTTCGATAAATTGGTCCCTTTATTCTCTATAATAGCATGTCAACTCCGGAAAACCTTTGTCTTCTAATTAAAAATTTAATTGCATTCAATAGGGATTTAACCATCAACTTTATAGTTAGAAGCCACAAACTCTAACCAATTGAGCTACTCAAGTTTATTGTTAGATGATTATTGATTTAAATGTATAAATCTAGTTATTTAATGTATATATGTATAACTATGTACATATAGTTATATAATTATATTTTAAGGTTTAATTGCACAAAATAATATAAATCTGTTTCTTTCCATAATTTTAACATATTTAAAATAATTATTTTTTCTTTTATTTTCTTATTTCCTTTTGCTTTTTATATTATTATTATTAAATATGAATTTATTTAAAAAATATTTTATATTTATGAGTTCATTTTAAATTATATAAATAGATTAAATTAATTTTAAGGCTTAATGGCACAAAATAATATAAATCTGTTTGTTTCCATAATTTTAACAGATTTAAATAACTATTTTTCTTTTGTTTTCTTATTATTACTTTTTTTCATAAATCTGTTTTTATATATGACTATTAAATGTTAGTTTATTGTAAATATTATATATATATATATATATATATATATATATATATATGAGTTCATTTTAAATTATATAAATAGATTTAAATTATTTTTAAGGCTTAATGGCATAAAATAATTTAAATATATTTCTTTCCATAATTTAACATATTTAAAATAATTATTTTCCTTTTGTTTTCTTATTTTCTTTTTCTTTTCCATAAATTTGTTTTTATATATTCTTATTAAATGTTAGTTTATTTTAAATATTATATATATATATATATGAATTTATTTTAAATTATATAAACAGCTTTAAATTATTTTTAAGGCTTAATTGCACAAAATAATTGAAAATTTATGGAAAGAAATAAATTTAAATATTTTGTGCAATTAAATCTTAAAATATAATTATATAACTATGTAGTTATATAATTTTGTTTTTCTCGAAAAGCAATTTATTTGCAGGCAAAAGCCAAAGCAAAATAAGCCACAGAGGCAACCATAAAAAAGAAGCAAAAACAAAAAGGAAAAGAACATCCAAAAGCTAGAAACAGAGAAGACAGAAAACCAAAAACAACCCAAAACGAAAGAGACAAAAAAACCCTACAAGCAAAACGAGAGAAGCTCAATGATCGCTGCTCCAAGTTACCCCCGTTTACGGACCATGTTCGACCCATTTAAAAAAACGGAGGCACGGCACGGCCCGGTGGCCTGCTTTAGGTGGTTCGTGCCTACAGGTCATGCCCGGTCCACGGGCCTGGTCCATAATCATTTTCGAAACCAATTTTTAAAAATTAAGTTTTTTTTTTTGGATTTTGGATTTAGGTTTTAGGGTTTACGAAAAATAAAGTAATATACAAAAAAATTGTTTGTTCTATCAATTTAACAATTCAATTATATAAATGTAATTTTGAAATTAATTTGTTTATCTCTTGAAATAATTAATATGAAAAATAATAACTCAGTAAAGATAAAGTAATACAAAATAATAAAAATAGATGTAATTACGAAAGTATGAAATGAATATTTTTTTATTTATTTAAATATTTTTCACTTATAGAATTCAGTATTGCATATTTACATGGTTGTCTCATCAAAAAAATTACCAAGAAAAACCTATTAGGATAAAAACTTTGTAAGGGAAAAAGAGTGTAATTGTATTACAACTTACAAGTAAATATTAAATACATATGTAAAAGTATAACCTAGTTCTGGCCCTGGCCACTACCTGCAGGTTTATCAATATATAGATTGTTGAAATTTAGAATAAGCTCTTTATCTACAGTTTGATTTTGTAACCTTTTTTTAGCATGCTCCCAATCCCGAAGGCATTGTAAAATACCTCAACCATCTCCGGAGACAAACAACTTCTTCTTGGTTCAATTATGCATCCACTAGTACTGAAAGCTTGTTCTGAAGACACCGTTGACATGGAATAACCAGTACGTCACGTGCTAAGTGTGACAGAACTGGATATCTGTACGTATAGGTCTTCCACCGTAACAACAAATCAAACTCTTCATTGTCTTCAACAGCATCGAACTGTGCTTCAAGGTATCTAATCAGTTCGGTACAAGAAGATGGGCTAAATCTTTGCCCTGAAGAAGTACTTGCTAATTTGTCCTTTTTTCACCGTTTTAGAAGGCTCCAACTTGTTTGCTTCGGCTCTGTCTCCGGTTGTGTTGATTGGGGCATGTCAATGTTGCAAAACCTGCTCTCATGAATACGAAAAATCTCGAACAACTTGGCTCGAATGTCAGTAATTTATTCTGAATAATCTATTGACAAAATAGTACCAATAAACTCAAGCAAAACTTCTAAACCAGATAATTTAATCTTATGATCTACTATAACACTTAAGACATAAAGTAGAGGAATGTTGGCCCAATATTTTTTCAACTTTGTCTCCATAGCAACAATTGCAGCGCCTAGATATTTATCTTCTCTATAACTGTTTAACACTTCAGACATTTCCATTATCTGATGGATTGCCTGGAAAGATGTAGGGTAATAGACACCGGAAAGAGTTACAGTGGCATTATAAAAAATCTTTAAAAATTAAACAAAACCCTTATCACATACCAATCATCTGTGGTAAGTGTTTTTGCTTCAGGACGACCTATTTTGGCCAATTTCATGTTATAAAAATATGCAATTGTTGTATCATATTCTAAACAATTTTTCAACATTAAATAAGTAGAGTTCCACCTTACCGGCATATCAGTTTGGAATCGTCGAGGTTTGAGACCGTTTAATTTACAGTGTCTCTTGAATTCACTAAATCTAGGATTAGAATTGCAAATCCAAGAAATGACATCTCTGATTGATCTATTTGGTCGCTTACCTGCTTTAAACCAGCTTGTACAACTGAATTTATAATATGACATACACACCGTTGATGGAAGAAATAACCTCCATCTTGTGGGATATTTCTTACAACAAACAATGCAATAGAGCTAGTATTTGCAGATGCATTATCTAATGTGATCGAAAGGATGCGATGAGTGATTTCATAAGTTTCTAAAACAGAAATAATAACATTAAAAATGTTTTCTGCGGTATGTGCAAAATCCATAGGACGAAAACCAATAATTCTTTTAGTTATCCTCCAGTCATAATCTAAATAGTGTCACATAACACATAAATAGTCCTGTTTGGAATATGCATTCAAAGTATCAGAAGTTAATGCAACAGACACTTAAATGCTATATTTCAGCAATCAAGTCATCTTTTTGGGTTTCAAACAATCTTATCAAATCATTTCTAGTGGTGGTTCTAGAAACAGGTTCAAATTGGGGGTTATATGCAGATGTGATTAATTCTTTATAAAATGGACTCTCACCAACACTGATCTGTTGATCACTTTGTGCAATATATCGTGTCAAGCACTCTTTAGCATTCATGGCGTCGAACTGCCACGTCGTAACGGACCCGTCTGGATGCCGTTATAGTTGTGTCTGGGTTGTAGTATCTACCTGTCCATGTGCAGGCATACATTTGTACATATGCCGTCTCAAATTTCCGGTTCCCTTCCTACTTGTGGCATAATCCTTATGACAAAACTTACATTTAGCTCTGGGCCCGGACTTCCCGTTTGAGAGTGTCATTTGGACTATGTTAAAACATTGTCATACATCTGATGTTAATTTTCAGGAACGTGATGTTGGTGTAACGGCGGAACTAGAAGGTCCCGCTTGAGAATGAGTCGACTTCGAAATATCAAATTTATCGTTGAGCATGTTCAAACCATCAGAAAAATAAGGCTGTTAATTATGATCCATTTTCTGAAGTAAAAATATGAGCACTATAGTCATTAATAATCAAATTAAAAATTAATATTTACTAACAATTTTTTTTTAAAATTAATTACTACCCTTAACAATCTTAATTTACTAACAATAATTAATAAAAATAATACGACACTTAAGAATATTATTTTACTTCAACAACAAAAAAATTAATAAACAACTACACTAAAAATTCATAATCTACTAACAAAAAATATTAAATTCACTACTACAAATTAAATTGATAAATTTACTAACAACAAATATTAAATTAAATACTATACATAAAAATCTTAATTTACTAATAAAACTTATTAAAATTAACCACTACATTTAAAATTCATAAAAATATTAAAATAAACAACTACACTAAATTCATAATTTATTAACAACAAATATTAAACTTAACTACTACACTTAACATTCATAATTTACTTATTAAAAAAAATAAATTCAATAATACAAATTAAATTTCTAAATTTACTAATAACAAATATTAATATTACTACTAAACTTAAAAATCTTAATATACTAAACAAATAATATTAACATTAATGCACAAAAATTGATAAACTAACTAACTAAATAAAAATGTTTTCATTTAGTAACTACAGTCTAAACATAAAATTATAAATTTACTATCAAAAAATGTTTCAACAAAAGTAATAAGAAAATTGTACCTTTAAAATTTGGTGTGCTGGTGGAAAATTTAGAGAATTTTGTAGAGAGAATAATAATTAAATTGAATGAAAAAGTGTAGAGAATTGGAGAATGTAGAGATTGAGATTTGAGAGAATGAGAGATTGAAAGAATGATAGAGAGAGTGAGTGAAAAATGAAATGGATGGAAGTATTTATAGAAAAATTTTGATTTGTGGTAAAATTAATTTTGGAAGACTTCAGAGTTTTTTTTATAAATTTCAGAGCCTCCAACGGCTGTAATTCAAAATCCAGCTGTTGGAGGGAATATTTAAATAAAATGGTCGAATACACCGGACCGGAACGTCGGTCCGGCGTGCAGGTCCACGGGCTTAACCCGCCGGCTAGGCGTGCCGTGGCAGGCCGGCACACCGGACCTAGTTCCAGCCGCCCGGCACGCGACCTGTCGCGTACCGGGCTTCGGCTTGGTCTGCCTCCTTCACGGGTCGTTGACACGGTCTGTTTTGCTTCGCGGACCACACGGACCGGCCTGTCTTGGGCCGATCCATAATTACAACACTATCCGTTGGTTATGGTTTATGTCTTCAATCCCCGATGAAAACATCTAATTTATTAATTAGTGGTCAAAGGTTTTCAAGGGTTAACCTAGGGTATTTTCGTCATTCCCTTTTGATCAGTGTTTTACAGGAGATATTTGTACAATAAATAGAAAGGTTGTATATGAACGTAATTCCGTCTAAAATTAGAGGATGTTTGTACAGTTGAGCCAACAAAGGTACAAGAGCCGAAGAGCGTGACTAACGAAAGAAATAAAAAGAAAAAGTGATATACCCCTTGATTGATTGGATAAATATATCGCCAAGAATATGTGTGATGCACGTTCATTGGGTCCTTGATTTGATGGTCAGTTGGGTCAATGAGGAATTCAAGGTTACGGGTTCAAATGATGACGATGGCAAGGATAGATAGATGTTAAAAAAAAAACATAATTAAACACTTTCTTGTTCTTTTATTAAAGTTAAATGGGTAAATACAATGACACCCTCTAAAGTATGCCATAAATGTAGTTAGAGAATAAATATGTATTTATATATTGAGATCTGTCTTAGTACTCTTAAAACTAAACTAATGATAATACCAAATTGTCCTTAGTTATTAAAATTAAAAAAATGAAGGTTTTTTTTTTTTAAAAAAACAGCTTATATTTATTATAGTAAGAAAAAACGAATGAGTCGCTTGCAGCCTCCGGTCCAAGGTGTTTGCAAAGTTAATGTAGATGCTTCTATTACTACATTTGGATTGGTAGGTGTCAGAGTGATGATCCGAAATGATAAGGGATTTGTCATGACTTCTTGTGTGAAAAGGTTTTGAGCATCTTTTTCTATCGGCTGTGTTGAAGGGGTTGTTGCCTTGTTGGCAAGAAATACATGCATTTTTCTGATTTGCCTTGAGTCAAATTCTTTGATTGTTATCAATCCGATTAAATCCAAATCTTTAATTTCACTTGTTTGATGTTGGGGTGGTTTTGAGAGGTATTGATACGTTGACCACTTTGTTAGAAGTGGTAGAATTTAGTTTTAATTGTCGAGAATTTAATGTTGTAGCTCATTCGCTAGTTCAATTGGCTCTCTCAAAGGGCCACAAATTGATCGGGATGGAGGAGGTTCTTTCATCTGTTTTTAAGTTTGTTTAGGGCAATGTCCAATGTAATTTTTAAGTCTATTTGGTTGCTTAAGAATCCATTAATATATATAATAATTATACAAGCTCTCTCTGAGAGAACGACTTTCTTTCCCTCTTGAGTTTTCTTACTTTTGGAGCCTTGTCCATGGATCCTTCAAAAGTATGTCTATGGAATATCCTTGTCTCTCTTTCAAATGTTGTTGATACTTTGCCATAGCCATCATCAAAGTCAAAAACTTTTACAGCTCTGCCCAAAACCGATGAAGCAGAGGTTCAACCAAATCTTCTCTCGATGCCAGTTGTAAAAAGAGACATCACCTGAGTTTGCATCAGCTAAAAATATGTCTAAAAAGGACTGAAATACTGTCAGAAAAATCTTTTCAGACGTCTGCTTTTAAGAAATGGCTCTTGATCAATGACAACTGCAGCATTGTCATTACATTGTATTATTATACCGTTATCGCGTTTAAGTTCTTTACAAGTATGTACAATTACAGCTCTGATCACTTCTGATCTTTCTACCTACGAAGCCAAGTGAGTTAAAATCTGTATTGCAATCTATTTGGAAACTCTAAAATCCTTGAAAGCTTACTTCACTTCCAAAAGGATACTTTGGTACTCATTTTTCTCGTGAAGTGGATTTAAAGAGGGTTTGGAGTGAAGGTTCTTGCTCAATTTCAAACGGTATTTTACATATTTTTCAATGGCAACTGGATTTTAATCCATATAACCAACAATTATCGCATGCTCAAGTTTGAGTGAGATTTTACAGTCTATGCTCGGAATACTGGCATCAGATTACAATCATGAAGATTACAAGAGGAGTTAGCATCCCTCTGCAACTAGATCAAGCTACAAAGGATCAAGCATATGGGCTTTATGCCCGAGTTCTTATGGACATCGATTGAACTTCAAATCAGCCCTCATTTTTTAATGTGGGAAGAGATGACCATAGAAGTTTCTCTATGGATGTTAAATATGAAAACCTTCTAGAGAAATGTAAGAAGTATAAAGCTTTTGGCCATGACTTTACTAGATGCAACCAAAATAAAAAAGAGGTTATTTCTAATAGATATTCAATTGACTTGGAGAAAATATTTGAATACCAAGATATTCATGTTTCGAATTCTAATTATGGTCTAATCGATCCCATAATACACCAAGATATAAATTTTGAGTCGTACAATAATAGGATTCCTGTGGTGACCAAATCGAAAAGAAAAGTGAAGTTAACTTTGAAAATTTTATCTAGCTCCAAGTCTCAAATGAGTAAAGGAAGACATTCTACGTGCTTCCCTGAAGTTGAGATTAAGATTCGCTCTAATTATGTGTCTTCAATGGTCCAAACCGAATTAAGCATTGCCACTAATTGGGCCGCACAGGTTGAGGTAAAAGGAAATGATTATGCTCGTCGGATAGCTAAGCTGAATTAGTTTAGTTCATGTTTTTTTTTTGTCTTCTGTCGAGGCCTATATGTCTATTTAGTGTGTCCCTCTATTTTGCTTTTCTTTTCTTTTACATTTTTTTTTAATTTCTTGTCTCTCATGAATATATATAGTGGAAATGGTGAGGATTGTCACCTTTTTTTTTCTTGTGTTGTGATAATGTCACAAGTTTAATAACTTATGTTTAAAAGACACCTATTATGGTGAACTGTCCAAAATGCCCTTAAAAGTTGTCTTTGTACTTCAATCAGCTCTTACTTTAAAATTTTCGAAGATTTTATTATTTCATCTTCTTCATAGAAATCTATTGAACAGACCTCCAATGGAGGTCAAATATCATAACATTATTAATGCATCATCATTGGATAATTAGTTTAGTGGGGCTACGCATATGCATTCGGGGGTCGAGCTCTCCGGTCAGGTCGTGGGGGGGGAGGGGGGGGGGGGGGGGGGGGGGGGTAGCTCCCCTGAAGCTTTTTTTTCTGGTCAGTACTTACAAGACTGAAAATGTAATTACAAAAGCTCGAAACTTTAAGATAAAAGCTCGCTCCGAGCTTTTATAAAGCTTTTGTATACTCGGATCAAACTTTTGTACAAAAAGCTCTAAGCTTTTAAAAGCTTCGAAATTTTATACAAAAGCTCGAAGCTTCTATATAAAAGCTCGAAGCTTCTATATAAAAGCTCGAAGCTTCTATATAAAAGCTCGATTACATGTTAAAATCTCAAAAAATAAAAACTCGAATGCAAATAAAAGCTCGATTTCATTTTCCTCAACAACTTTCAACAAATACAAAACCTCGAATGTAAGTAAAAACTTGATTTTACTTTTTCTCTTTACTTTTTCTCTCTTTCTTCACAACGACAGTGATGACATGGGTATTTTTGTCTCTACACTTTAAATGGTGTCTTTTAACTTGATTTATTAATATGGTGATATTTCTACAAAAGCCCACTTAAAATGTGCCATTAATTTTTTGAACCCTATTTATATATATGTATCATTTGACAGGACCAACCTCGACTCCTCTCTTGAGTACGAGGGAGGCCCTGTGGATTGCCCCGACTCCTCTCTTGAGTACGAGGGAAACTCTATGGGCTCTACATTTACTAGCATGATAAAAGGACTTTCTACTGAAATTTCCATAGGAAATACTTGTTATTAAACAAATAAAATGTAAGGAGAGTGCAAAATGTACATAATTTCAATTTCTTTTCATATATTTTCGTTCTTTACAAAAAGTGTCAAAATTGATCGATCGGACCAAAAACCGACGACTATAAAAACTAAGTAACCAGTCCATCCCGAGTGGGAAACTGAACAGGCCGAGTAAGAAAACCGAGTAGGCCGAGAAAACCGAATAGGCCTTGTGGGTCGAGTAGGTCAAGTGGGCCCAGTAGGTCAAGTGGGCCGAGATATAAATCCGACCATGTTCTGACCATGCATACCGTCCCTACCATGCCTATCGTCCCGACCATGCCTACCGTCCCGACCATGTCGACCTCATATCTCTAAATATGTACATGAAAATTTAAAATGCATGACTTTTATGCTTCATGATGTCATCGAGTGGCCCACCTCAAAACTTCTGAGTCCGCATAACCGAACAACTACCTGGATAAATATATAAGAGTGAAAGGATGAGCGCTAACGCCCAGTGAGTGAATGAAAAATTTTAAAACACTTTTCTAAACCACTTTACAATATGCATTCAGTAATACATGGTATAAGATAATATATCTACTTTCATATTTAATAAACCGAATACTGAATGCATCACTTTTCTGAAAAGAGTAAGATACTTTATAAAATCTTAATCTTTACCAAATTCGTACCGGGGATATCCTCCATACGTAAGCAGAAATACATTCAGGCAAACACCGAGGTCATGAATAACTTCTGGTCATACCCGTACAGAGCGACTCAATTACTCTTTCTCTGGTCATGCTCGGGCAGAGCGACTATCTGGTCATACAAGTGCGGAGCGACTCTATTACTCTTTCTCTGGTCATGCTCGGGCAGAGCGACTCTCTCGTTATACAAGTGCAGAGTGACTCTATTACTCTTTCTCTGGTCATACACTTGCAGAGCGACTCATGACATACACATGTGTAGAACGGCCCCAAAAGCCAACTATAATCATAACTGGGGAAGGTACATACATGATGTTTTTATAGAAATCATAATCTCTTCTTGATAATTCATAAAAATAATATACTGATTCTGAATGCTAATATAAGCATAAAATATATATACTTTCAGTTCTCTGTATACTCACCATCAATCATAAAAAACAATAAAAAGCTTAAAATGATTTGCAGCAATTAAAGCATAAAACTGTAAACTTGAGTTAAAAACAAAACTGAAACTTAATTCACTCACAACTTAGACATCAAGCTTAATTCAGACTGGGTATGCTAGGTTCTCTTCGTCTTCTTTCCCTAACAATCACAAGATCCAATTAAAAACTGGATATCTAAGAAGAATCAACTGAAATCTATGATCGAGAGAGCTTCACTGACTTATTCTCTTTCTTCTCTTTCCTTTTTTCTGCTGGATTCTATTGCTTTCTAGCTCTCACCACGTTTATCCTCATATATTTATACTCATTGAAGGACACAGCTGAAGTTGTGAGCTAATTAACTAAGCTCACAGCTGTCTGTCAGCCATACAATCACCTAGGCTTACCCACCTGATGCCTTTTTCTGCTTCACGCTTATCCCAATTTTTTTTATTTGGGCCTTTCAATTGGGCCTGAAAGACATGGGTGTTACAATTCACCCCTCCATATAAGAATTTCGTCCTCAAAATTTACTTAGCTGAAGCAGATGGGGATATTGAGTCCGTATCTGATCTTCATATTCCCAAGTCACCTCTTCCACTGCATGATTTCTCCATAACACTTTTACAAGAGGAATAACCTTAGTACGTAATACTTGTTCCCTTCTATCTAGAATCTCAATAGGTTCATCTTCATAAGTTAAATCTTCTCTTAACTTCACTAGTTGTTTGGTTAAAACATGCGTAGGGTCGGATATATATTTTCGAACCATAGAAACATGAAATACATCATAAATTCTTGAAAGTTCTGAAGGCAACGCTAAACGGTATGCCACTACTCCTACTCGGGCAATGATCTCATACGGACCAATGTATCGTGGACTTAACTTACCACATCTTCCAAATCGAAATACACCTTTCCAAGGCGAAATTCGTAGGAATACATAGTCACCTACTTTAAATTCAAGTTCCCTTCTCCGCTTATCTGAATAGTTTTTCTGCCTATCTTGAGCAACCTTTAATCTGTCTCTGATTATTTTGATCTTTTCTGTTGTGACTTGAACAAGTTCTGGACCGAACAACTTTCTCTCGCCTACTTCATCCCAACACATCGGTGTTCTACATTTTCTCCCATACAGAGCTTCATAAGGTGCCATTTCGATGCTAGCTTGATAACTATTATTGTAGGCAAATTCTATCAAAGGTATATGTACATCCCAACTACCTTTGAAATCCATTACACACGTCCGAAGCATATCCTCCAATGTCTGAATAGTACGCTCCGATTGACCATTAGTCTGCGGGTGAAAAGCAGTACTAAAATGCAATCTAGTTCCCAAAGCTTCTTGTAAATTGGGCCAAAATCTAGATGTAAATCGAGGATCTTTATCTGACACTATAGATACTGGTGCGCCATGAAGACGAACTATTTCACCCACATTAATTTTGGTTAATCTGTCAAGAGAGTAAGTGATACCGATTGGCAGAAAATGTGCAGACTTTGTAAGTCGGTCGATGATCACCCATACACTATCGTGACCATTCTGACTACGAGGAAGTCTTACCACAAAATCCATGGTAACATGTTCCCATTTCCATTCGAGAATAGGCAGTGGTTGTGATAGTCCTATTGGTTTCTGATGTTCTGTCTTGACTTGCTGACAAATCAAACATTTAGAGACGAATTCTGCTATCTCTCTTTTCATACCTTGCCACCAGTAATGCTCTTTCAAAGTACGATACAACTTAGTACTTCCTGGATGCATTGCATAAGCTGATGAGTGAGCTTCTTCTAAAATTTCATTCTTGAGTTCTTTAATGTTTGGTACACACAGTCTGTTACCTAGAACTAATGTACCATCGATTCTCACTACAAAATCAGCTCGTACACTTTTCTGCACTTCTCCCTTCAATTGAACTAAATAAGAATCTTGAGTTTGCAATTCTCGTATACGATCAATCAAAATAGATCTAACCCGAAAGGTAGCCAGTAATGCTCCACAATCTCGTGCTTCTAGCTTAACTCTCAACATTCTTAATTCAGCTAATAAAGGAAGCTGAAGATGATTTACTTTCCAATACATCCTTAAATGAGCCATAGAACTTGAAGACTTTCTACTGAGTGCATCTACCACCACATTTGCCTTACCAGGATGATATTCGATCGTACAGTCATAATCTTTAATCAACTCAATCCATCTTTTTTGTCTTAAATTCAGTTCTTTTTTAGTGAAAACATATTGTAAGCTTTTATGATCTGTATAAATCTGACAAGTAACTCCATATAAGTAATGCCTCTAAATTTTCAGTGCAAACACCACTGCAGCAAGCTCTAGATCATGGGTTGGGTAATTCTTTTCATGCTTCTTTAATTGTCTTGATGCATAAACTATCACTTTCCCATGTTGCATCAAAACGCAACCCAAACCATGTTTAGATGCATCACTGTAAACAACAAATCCATCACTTTCAGTTGGAAGAGCAAGTATTGGAGCAGAAGTCAATCTCTCCTTGAGTTTTTGAAAACTCTCTTCACAAGCTTCTGACCACTCAAACTTCACATCCTTCTGAGTCAATCTTGTCAATGGTGAAGCTATTTTAGAAAATCCCTCTACAAATCTTCGATAGTAACTTGCTAAACCCAAGAAACTTCTAATTTATGTCACACTGATTGGTCGTTCCCAATTCACTATAGCTTCAACCTTTTGAGGATCAACATAAATACCATTACCAGAAATCACATGGCCCAAAAATGTAACTCTATCAAGCCAGAATTGACACTTACTAAATTTGGCATAAAGTTGATTCTTTCTCAAGACTTGTAGAATAATCTATAAATGCTATGTATGCTCCACATCATCCTTAAAATAAATCAAAATGTCATCAATGAACATGATAACAAATTTGTCTAGATAAGGATGAAATACCCTATTCATCAAATCCATAAAAGCTGCTGGAGCATTTGCTAATCCAAATGGCATAACTAGAAACTCATAATGCCCATAACGAGTTCTGAAAGCGGTCTTTGGTATATCACAATTTCTAATCCTCAATTGGTGATAACCTGTTCGTAAATCTATCTTGGAGAATACATTTGCTCCCTGAAACTGATCGAATAAGTCATCAATACGTGGGAATGAGTATTTATTACGCACCGTTACTTTATTCAATTGCCGGTAATCGATGCATAAACGTAACATTCCATCTTTCTTTTTGACAAACAGAACTGGCGCTCCCCATGGTGACACACTAGGTTTAATAAAATTCTTGTTCACCAATTCTTCTAATTGAATCTTCAACTCTTTCAATTCGGTTGGAGCCATTCTATAAGGTGGAATAGAAATCGGAGTTATGTCTGGGACCAAATCTATCACAAACTCAATGTCTCTATCTGGTGGTAATCCATGAAGATCTTTCGAAAATACATCTAGAAATTTCTTTACCACCGATATATCTTATAATTTTACCTCTCTATCCCGAGTATCAATTACATAAGCCAAATAAACTGAACATTGTTTCCTGAGTAACCGTCGGACAGTGATAACCGAAATAACACAAGAAGGGAGAATCCGACGTTCACCATAGAAAATAATATCCGACTCTCCTTGAAGTGTAAATTTTACCTCTTTTCGAAAACAATCTACAGTAGCATGGTGTATAGCAAGCCAATCCATTCTCAAGATAACATCAAAATCATGTATATCAAGCGGAATTAAATCAATATGTAGCTCATGCTTACCGACTATAACCTTACTGTTTCTATATATATTCTCAGCCAATAAAGATTCACCAGTAGGTGTAGCCACTACCATACTAGAATCTAATGGACTTAATTCTACATCCGCATACACCATAAAAGATCGAGATACAAAAGAATGAGTAGATCCAAGATAAATGAGGATATGAGCATCGTGGCCAAAAATTGTTAACGTACTTGTAACGACATCTGGAGTGGTCTCGGAATCTTGCTAAGTCATAGCAAAAACCCTTGCATGAGTACGAGGTCTACCCGGCTGACCTCTCTGTTGGTTGCATCTAACACCTGTTGTGCTAACTTGGGTTTTCCCTGTAGTTGTAGATCCTCCTACTCGGGATCCCCTATGCCCTTGAATCTGACCAGTGCCACTTTGTATTGGTTGAAAACCTATCTTTCTTTCTTCATTACCTCTCGGAACTAACTCGGGGCAATCTCTTTTTAAATGACTAGGTTGCCCATATTGATAACAACCTGATCTCCCCAAATAACACTCACCATCATGGTGTTTTCCGCAAGTCGAACATAGAGGACGCCAACCTCTACCCATATTAACACTCAATTGCCGACTACCCATTGGCTGCTGGACTAAGGCTTGGCTAGAACCAGATCCACGACTCTGTTGATAATTACTAGTCTGACCTGAAAAACTGCCTATTGCCTTAGGCATTTTGCCATAAGAGCCTCCTACTGACCAGTTACTGCGCTTTTGTTTCTGTTGTTCAAATCTGCGAGAGTCATTAAGGTCTCTCTCCACTCTCAATGCAGCTTCAAACAACTTACCAAACTCAACATGTCCCGAAGTAGTCACTATTGTCTTAATTTCTGATCTAAGTTCATCTTTGAATTTTCTACACTTATTCTCTTCATCAGCGACTACATACGGAGCAACCATCGAAAGTTCTGTAAATTTCTTCTCATACTCTTCTACTGTCATAGATCCCTGTACTAGTTTGAAAAATTCAGCTCTTTTCAAATCTTGATAGAAACGGGGATAATAATGATCATTAAACTGTTTCTTAAAATCCTCATAATTAATTCCTTCAGGAGTTCTTCGTTGAACCGAGGCCCACCAATCATATGCTTTTTCCTTTAGCAAAAACGTAGCAAAGGAAACCTTCTGCTCATCGGTGCACCTCATAACTTCAAATACCCGTTCTAGTTCATTCAATCAAGAACTAGCACTATCTGGATCTCCTGTTCCATCAAAATTCGTAGCTCCCAACTTTCGTACACGCTCAATTGAATTTTCAGGCACTCGCGTTTGGTACTGGACCATCGCAGTTAATAGTTCTGTAATTCTATCCATTGGTTCCTCCCTAGGTTCCGGTACACGTGGTTGAGCTATAAGTGGCTGAGCTATACGTGGTTGAGGATGTGATTCTATCTCGTTTTCACCTTGGTTACCACTCCTCTCTCCAAGGTCAGCTACCGGTCTTGTGAGTGGGCAGCCAACTCGACGCATGATGCTGTTAAAAAATCAAAGTTATGCTTAAATGCATGAAACTAAATGCAAACAATTATTCTGTGGTCTAAGGAATTAAAAACCGTGGGCTCTGATACCAAGTTGACAGGACCCACCCTGACTCCTCTCTTGAGTACGAGGGAGGCCACGTGGGCTGCCCCGACTCCTCTCTTGAGTACGAGGGAAACTCTATGGGCTCTACATTTACTAGCATGATAAGAGGACTTTCTACTGAAATTTCCATAGAAAATACTTGTTATTAAACAAATAAAATGTAAGGAGAGTGCAAAATGTACATAATTTCAATTTCTTTTCATATATTTTCGTTCTTTACAAAAAGTGTCAAAATTGACCGATCGGACCAAAAACCGACCACTATAAAAACTAAGTAACCAGTCCATCCCGAGTGGGAAACTGAACAGACCGAGTAAGAAAACCGAGTAGGCCGAGTAGATCGAATAGGCCTTGTGGGCCGAATAGGTCAAGTGGGCCGAGTAGAACGACCATGCCAACCGTCCCGACCATGCCTACCATCCCGACCATGTCGACCTCATATCACTAAAGATGTACATGAAAATTTAAAATGCATGACTTTTATGCTTCATGATGTCATCGAGTGGCCCACTTCAAAACTTCTGAGTCCGCACAACCGAACAACTACCTGGATAAATATATAAGAGTGAAAGAATGAGCGCTAACGCTCAGTGAGTGAATGAAAACTTTTAAAACACTTTTCTAAACCACTTTACAATATGCATTCAGTAATACATGGTATAAGATAATATATCTACTTTCATATTTAATAAACCGAATACTGAATGCATCACTTTTCTGAAAAGAGTAAGATACTT
This sequence comes from Dipteronia dyeriana, assembly GCA_032871835.1. Taxonomy (NCBI): domain Eukaryota; kingdom Viridiplantae; phylum Streptophyta; class Magnoliopsida; order Sapindales; family Sapindaceae; genus Dipteronia; species Dipteronia dyeriana. Next base: position 7,527,396 of record CM065299.1, on the reverse strand, counting down.
TATAAAATCTTAATCTTCACCAAATTCGTACCGGGGATATCCTCCATACGTAAGCCGAAATACATTAGGGCAAACACCGAGTCATGAATAACTTCTGGTCATACCCGTGTAGAGCGACTCAATTACTCTTTCTCTGGTCATGCTCGGGCAGAGCGACTCTCTGGTCATACAAGTACAGAGCGACTCTATTACTCTTTCTCTGGTCATACACTTGCAGAGCGACTCATGACATATACATGTGTAAAACGGCCCCCAAAAGCCAACCATAATCATAACTGAGGAAGGTACATACATGGTGCTTTTATAGAAATCATAATCTCTTCTTGATAATTCATAAAAATAATATACTGATTCTGAATGCTAATAGAAGCATAAAATATATATACTTTCAGTTCTCTGTATACTCACCATCAATCATAAAAAACAATAAAAAGCTTAAAATGATTTGCAGCAATTAAAGCATAAAACTGTAAACTTGAGTTAAAAACAAAACTGAAACTAAATTCACTCACAACTTAGACGTCAAGCTTAATTCAGACTGGGTATGCTAGGTTCTCTTCGTCTTCTTTCCCTAACAATCACAAGATTCAATTAAAAACTGGATATCAAAGAAGAATCAACTGAAATATATGATCGAGAGAGCTTCACTGGCTTATTCTCTTTCTTCTCTTTCCTTTCTTCTGCTGGATTCTATTGCTTTCTAGCTCTCACCACGTTTATCTTCATATATTTATACTCATGGAAGGACACAGCTGAAGTTGTGAGCTAATTAACTAAGCTCACAACTGTCTGTCAGCCATGCAATCACCTAGGCTTACCCACCTGATGCCTTTTTCTGCTTCACGCTTATCCCATTTTTTTTTAATTTGGGCCTTTCAATTGGGCCTAAAAGACATGGGTGTTACATCATTGACATCCTTAATAATAAAACAGACTTAGACCTTGCTGAATTGGATTACGGTGTAATACATCTTATGACGAAGTGAAACGGGTAGGCAACTTAGTTGCTAGCCTAGCTAGTTATTCACAATCTCATGGCAAGAGAAATCTTCTTCTTTTTATAGCCGTATTTTTACAAATCTATATGGATAAATTAAGTTGGGTTTGTGCCTACCAAGAACAAAGGAGATGTTCATGCCTTAGGATCCCAATCACTTTTTGGTAGAAAGGGCAAAGTAGTCTACTCGCTATCATATGAGTGAACACTTATGTAAATATATGAGAACATTGAATGTGAGTCACTCATTTATAGAGAAGTTTTGACAAGTGTATATACACTAAGTGAGTGACCCACTTACAATGTCCTCATATATTTATATGAATGTCCTCATATATTTATATGAGTGCACACTCATGAGAAAATGACTATATATATATATATATATATATATATATATATATGAGGAAATAGTCATTTTTAACCAAAAAAATTAAGGGGTTTCTATTTTTAGCTGGTATTAGTGTTTTGATTGTTTTTATCAAATTATTTATTGAAGAGACAAATTTAACCTTGCACCAAATTAAACATACTAGAATTAAACACTTCGATAATTAAACACATTGGGGAAGTATATATATATATATATGAGAAAATAGCCCTTTTTAACCAAAAAAATTAAGAGGTTTCTATTATTAGCCGGTATTAGTGCTTTGATTGTTTTTATCAAATTATTTATTGAAGAGACAAATTTAACCTTGCACCAAATTAAACATACTATAATTAAACACTTCGATAATTAAACACATTGGGAAAGTAAATTGGTGGTGTGTTTAATTGAAAAAGACTAGTATGTTAATTCTCGGTGTGTTTAATTCCTAGCGTGTTTAATTCTAATGTGTTTAATTAAACACACCATCAGACTTTTTCAATTAAACATACTACTAGTTTTCATCATTAAACATATCACCAATTTAATTCCCCTATGTGTATAATTCCTGATACGTTTAATTTCCAGTGAGTTTAATTTGGTGCAATATTAAATTTGTCTCCTCATTGGAAAGTTTAAAAAAAACAATCAAAACATCAAACTAGCTAAAAATAGAAACCCCTTAATTTTTTGATTAAAAAAGGTTATTTCTCATATATATATATATACAAATACTTTGTTTTAAAAATACCGCAATATATATTGAACCAACGTGCTCAAGGCAGAGCAGATGATCAGATGTGTAAAGCAGATCCTCAAAACTCGTTGGGTGGTTTTGGTATCATATACTGGAACGTACTTTCACTTATTCAAGCACAAGCAAGTTAGTGAGTCACACTAGCATCATACGTATCATTTATATCACACTAGCCTCATATATATCATGAGCTAAAATTGCAAGTATTTTCGATATCAATTATTAGGAAGCCGTTTGGATGGAACCCGCCCATTTTGAAGCGGCATTCAATGGCGACCTCAATAAGTTTCCATTTTGTGTCATCGAGGGAGGTTATGAGCCTGAGAATCTGAATGGAATTTTCAGCAAAGTAACCCCCGCCGGGAATTCACTTCTACATGTGGCCTCAAGCTCTGGTCACGAAGAGATGACTCGACTCATAGCTCGTAACTTTCCCTTCTTGATCACCAAGCAAAACAACGAGGGCAACACTGCACTTCACCTTGCTGTTAGAGCTCACAAATTGAACACTGTCAAAATACTTGTCGACCTTTCCAAACGAAATCCAAACATTTCCACCGACACTTTACTGACCCTGAAGAATAAAGCTGAAGAAAATACAGCTCTGCATGAAGCTTTGTTTGCATTACATGCATCAAAGAAAAATGTAAACATTTTAGTAGACATGGCTTGTTACCTAGTTTTAAATGACCCAAATGTTACTTGTCTAGCAAACAAAGCAGGTAAGTCTCCGTTGTGTATGGCAGTCGAATCAGGTAACGAGGAAATTCTTCAATACATTTTGAATGCTCTACCTTATCAAGGTGATGGTTTACTACAAAGACTCCAAGGAAAGTCTCCTGTACATGTTGCCATCGAGCAAGGACAGTTAGGTATGTATTCTTAGCATCATTGCATATGTCATTTTCTCACTATGTTTCAAATTTTATTCTCATTTTGATGTTCTTTCTTGTAATTTTCAGATATGTTGAAAGTAATTAAGGAACGAAAAGCAGAGCTAATATTACTCTCACGAGATGAGAAAGGGAATACTCCACTCCACTTTGCAGCATACATGGGTTGCATTGAGGAAGTTCGCTACCTCTTAGAAATCAAGAGTGATTGGGCTTTTGAGAGAAATACTAAAGGCTTTTATCCTCTCCATTTAGCATGTGAAAATGGTCATATCAAAGTAATCAAGGAGCTGCTTCGAAAGTGGCCAGATCCAACTGAATTGCTCTGTAATAAAGGTCAAAACATTCTTCATGTTGCAGCCAAGAGTGGAAAAGATAACGTGGTTAGGTGTTTACTCAATGAAAAAGGTATCGATGAGCTTGTTAACAAAATTGACATAAATGGCAATACGCCTTATCATTTAGCAGCAATACATGGCAATTCTATGGTACTTGTTACTCTAATGCGTGACAAGCGATCAAAGATCGATCTTGTAAACTATCAAGGCCTGACAGCATATGATATTTTGGAATCAAAGATATATATGGTATGATTATTCACTACTCAGCTCAAACCCAACTTCAAAGAGAGATGGTAAGACTTTTAAGAGTATATATATAAAATTAAACTTCTCTTTAATTTCTTGTGTTTTTCTCAGGAGCACGACGATCAAATTGATGTGAATGAGAGAAACCTAAAAGCTTCTGGAAACGTGGAGGAGAATACTGCAGAGGTTGACTTGAAGAGTTATAAAAAAACAAAGCAATTTCAAATGGTACGAAATACTAAACCTTTTAAAGTATTAATTAATTAGAGTTGTCACTGCTGTTATTGGTGATGATATAACTGCAGGGCAACCACATAATTGATTTTTCACCAGGAAAAATAAAAATTAAATTTGAAGTTCAAAATATTGCTAATACTAAAAGTTATTGAAATTGAAGGACAGCTTGTTCATCATGACCTGTGAACATATAAAAGTATCAGATTCGACTGGGAGTATTAGAAAATTCATGCATTGGTATTGGTCGATCATAGTTTTTTATTCTCTTTATTTAGCATCAATATAAAATGGAATTTAATATGTTTTTTGAAAATTTCTTTTACCATACAGATGATGACATATTCAATGTTATACATGTATCATGACATCCTTCAATGGATGTTTGGAAACTTTCAAAGGTGGCGTGAAAACTTTCTAAGGTGTTGTGAAAATGTGGGGATCAGACGCCGTCGTCCTCACCGCCACATCTCAACGAAAATATCACGTATCAAAAGCAAGCCACCAACCCCAAAACAAGATCTTAATAACACCATAAACATTCTTTTTGTAGTCGCGGCACTTGTCGTGGGTGCGGCCTTTGCTGGTGTTCTCCAGGTACCTATTGATAATGATAAGAAGGATAGTAACAATGACAGTGCTTCCCCTCCTACTAGTAGTGCCTTTGAAGGCATGAATAATGACGTGAGGCTAAGTTTCTTCCTATATTATAACATTATAACTATGAGTCTGTCCATAGCAGCAGCATTCACTCTCTTTTTGGCTCTAGTACTTGACAACAATCTCGCCACTATATTGGTTTCTATTGCATTCTTGTTGTTGGAGCTTGCCGTTAGTTTTATGGGGTTTGCATTCTTTTGGGCTATGTGGATAAGAGCTAGGAACCTTAAACATGACCTTGCTTCTCCCAGCATTCTCAACATACTTACCATTTTTCAATATATTCAGATGGTCGTAGTTATAATTCCATTTCTTAATCTCACATTGGGACGTAAAGGATTAGCTTTAATCATCTACTTCCTTCTCTTTCTTTTTTATTATCCTCTCTATAGGGTATGGAATCTCATCTGTTTTAATCCCCTGAAATCCTTTGTAAAATTTGTCATTTGTTGTTCAGTCTACGTTATCCCTTTTTATGTTGTAATGTACTCTTCTTTTTTTATCTTTCTTGTAAATCAAGTTGATGAGGTATTCTGATCATAAAATGGTTTCGTTTAAAGGTTGAAGATTTTTCTCCCTAATGTATTGAATTGTATCCCATGTCCAATTGAATTGTACTATATCATCTATTAATACAATCATGTGTTTGATGATAAAATGTATTGTATTGGTTTTATTTTGTTAATAATAAAAAATATAATACTTTTTAAAAGTTAATCTTTTATTTTAAACATTTTTAATATGAAATAAATAAATAAAAAAATCTATTGATAAAGAATATTTAAATACACGGTTCCGTATGCTACCACAAACACCTTACAAGAATAGTAGCAATACACAATCAACCATGAGCAAGCAAAACCACACCATAACACAAGTAATTTTTATATGGTTCATCAAAATTGGCCACATCACAGGCACATTTGTGTAGAGTGATATTTATATATACTTTTGTTTCAATAGGGTTGAAAGTGATATTTTTATACCAAATTTAATTAAGACTACATTTTAATAAGTGATTGATAAATTATAATTTATAAACTTTAATATTAATAAAAATAATATTATTGTGAATTTCTCAATGATATTTTTAAAACGGTATTATAATAGAGCACGGAAATAAACAAAAATACCCACTATTTTATTTGCTTTTATGGTTTTGCATGCCGCGTTTTTTAAATCCTTTAAAATGTTATCTCAACCCAGTTTTTACGGCTTTTTCTTATAAAACCCCTATAATTACTGTAATTTCTATCAATTGCAGCATTTTTTTTTACCAAACGCCTTAAATTCAATGTTGTTAAGAATCAGGTTTCTTTTAGTGTGTAGAGAATACATCACTCCACAATGCAGCATCAGTTCTTTTCTTAAAGGAGTTCGTTATCTCTTAGAAATTAACGGTAATTGGGTTTTTGAGAGGAACAAAAAAGGCCTATATCATCTCCATCTAGCATGTAAAAATGGTCATGTCAAACAATGGAGGTGTTCCTAGGAAAGTGGCCTCATGCAACTAAATTTCTTTGTAATAGAGGCAGTAGTATTCTTCATATTGCAGCCATGAGCGGAAAAGAAGAAACGGTGAGGTGTGAGGTGTGTACTCTCGAAGAAAAGGTAATCAGATGAATTCGTTAATAAGATAAATAAGAATGAGAATACACCTTTACATTTGGTAGCATTGAATTGCAATCCTTTAGTGATGGCTACTCTGCTGTGGGACAAAAGATCAAAGCTTGACCTTATAAACAAGCAAGGAATGACAGCCTATGATATTCTTTATAAATTAAAAGAATTTCAGAAGGTAAGATATAGGTGTTCACTGCTCACCCCTAGATGTGTAAAATGGGATGTGATTGGCCGGCACGACCTACATTTGCAAGGCCCATGCGGGCTATGGGTTGTGCCAAGTGTTGCACGAAATAGTGTTGTGTCGAGCCAGACAGACCGACATGATCGATAATTGTAGATGTAGAATAGCACATCCTTCGTGCCGACATGATCCAATACATATTGTGCTTATGATGTGCCTGCCTGTGGGCCGGCCCATATACAACAACTTTTTTTAAAAAATTATAACCTTTAAGTTCTTAAATTTGTTTTGATTATTTGCTAGATAAAAAATTCTTATTAAAACGTAAAGTATTTAATTATAGATTTTATTTGAATGAATTAATTTAATTTCAATATTATGAAAACAATATTTTAACACCAAAACATGTAACATATTTATTTTTATTTTAAATAATAAATACTTTATAGATATTTACGAGGAATCCAATCATTCGTATAATAATGGTTGATTTTAAAAGACTGAAGAAGTAACAATTTGGCAGACTCGTGTACGTAAGAGTTAAAAAGAAAATAAAGTTATAAATAAATAATGAAACTTTATTTAACTATAAAACGATTTAAAAACCTTATTGTATTGTGTTTTGATGGTTAAATGTTAACATAGTCATTCCGTTTGATAATTAATTTAACATCGGACTTAGAGTAGCCGCCTTGCCGGTGATACTATATAAAAATTAAAAATAGAAATAATAAACCTTTTTTTTTATAACTCTTAGAAATAATAAAGTTAAAAAAAATAGAACTAACAAATAAAAGGAAAGATCCACAATTCTTTACGCAAAAATAAAATAATTACAGTCTGGCTTGTTAACAATTCTCGGATTTAGTCAAAACCAAAGAAAAACCCTAGATTCTGTTCCTCTCGGATTCATTCTAGGGTTCAGTGCGGCTATGTTTTTTTGTTTTGTTTTGTTTTGTTATTCTTTTTCATAATTTAATCAAGTAGGTTGGGTTCTTGGGCAACAAACAAAAAAATGGTGAGCATGGTGAGGAGTTGCATGCAATCATTATTGAAGATGGTGAATTCGGTGATTGGAATGGTGGGCATTGCGATGATATTGTACGCATTGTGGCTGATTAGGGTTTGGGAGATACACATGGGTCATTTCCCTCCTGCCGGTGATCATCCAGTTCCATGGTATTAGTTTCATCTATTTATCAATCGCATTTTGAGTTTCCCATGTTTTATTGCCTGCATTTTTTTCTGGTTTACTTTAGGGGATTATTTGTAGAATTAGTATGTGTTTTGCTGACTGGGAATTTGATAAAGTTTTGATTTTGTTTTTTTTTTTAATTATTTTGGGGTTTGGTTTACCTGTTTTGTTATCTGGGTTCTCTGTTGTTGGCTGCTGAAAGAATGTAGGTAGAGAGAATGAATTGAACTAATCTGTATTCAGTTTTTCAAAGTTTGAAGGTTGAGAATCATATGTTTAAGAGTTATAAACTTTGAAGTTTGATGATTCTCCCTAGTGAGAACAAACAGATGAAAATTTTGTCTGTATTTGTCTCCCGCTCCTTTTCAAAGTTGCATGTCTAGTAGTTTAGAAAGTTAAAATCTTTGAAGTACTTTTTATTGGGTTTATGGTTATTGAAGCTTATTGGTTTCTTTGGGCGGGCTGAATTTCTTTTTGCAATAAAAGCTGCATTGGGGGAAGAGGGAGTGGCATAGAGTTCCCTTTTGGTGTTCTTTGGATATTTGTTTGGAAACCCTTCCAATGCCTTTAATTGAAGTTATTTTTATCCAAAATAAAACGAGGCGAGAATAGTGTTTTGTAATGTTAATGGAGTTTTGTTTTAAAGGATCTAACAATCCAGAGATTGGTTCTGTCATCATCATTCAGTTGAAAATACGAAACATTTATACTATAATGTAAGGGGTGCATTCCTATACTTAGATATTTTGATTTTTCCCTCTTTTTCTTTTTGCAAACAATGAATGCAAAATAGTTTAATATAATGTATTCTCGTCTGAATTATTTCATGCAATTTATAGCATTTTATTTGGCATGTATTGCAGGTTCATTTACACTTTCCTTGGACTTGGGGTCATTTTGTGTGTGATCACATGCTCAGGTCATATTGCAGCTGAAACTGCTAATGGTTGTTGCCTTTATTTAGTATCCTTTTCCCTGATTAGTATATGAGTATAAATGCTTCCTTAATTTTACCTTTTTATACAGGCTCTGTTTCCATTTAATTACGATAGTTTGAGAATATGGAAATTTACTTGGGGGTTGATCTGTTTGATGCGGTTAGGCTAAATTGACCAACATTATTATAAATAAACCATGCTACTATGTACTGGGAGTTGCAAATAACAGTCTCAATGCAATACTTCGCGCTTGCAAATAGAAGTCCAATTTTGCAAAATAATATCCAACGGTTTTGACCTGGATTGATGGTGAAATTTTACTATCAGACTATCAGTATTGAAGTCTCACACCATAACCACATTGAATTGCTGTCTATAAATGTTTCACGACTTCCGAATTGCTTTTTAATAATGTAAATAGTGTTAAATTTACATCTCAGCTTTTCAGATATTTGATTCTTGAGAATTGAACCATTTGAGATTAATAAATATATTCTACTATTTCCTATTTCTGAAACTTATAGTACTAGCATAATGCAATTTATATAATTTTCACTGGTGAATTTTTTTAAGAACCTCAACATTGCTTCACTGGAGCTACATTAACTAGTACTATCTGAATAAGAGTTCATTGCTGACCTTAAATTGGTACAGTATATGTTTTTTGTCATTTTGCTCCTTATGCTGGAGGCTGGGGTGACAGCTGATGTGTTTTTGAACCCTGACTGGGAGGAGGTATATTATACATTCAAACATTTGAATAAATTATATGATATTTGATGAGGTTAGGTTGCAGTTTACATTGCTACACTTTTTTTTTTTGTTGAGAAAAATATACGAGTATTGTATTAATAAAATTCAACTTGTCATCAGGACTTTCCGGAGGATCCAAGTGGGAGTTTTACTCGATTCAAGGAATTCATCAGGTCTAACTTTGAGATCTGCAAATGGATAGGCTTGTCAATTGTCTCTGTACAGGTATCTCTCAACCTGTAGAAGCCTTATAGATTGGTCTGGGGAATGATTGGGCCAATCCTCTTATGTCTTGCACACTCTCTCACACCAAAAAAAGAACAAGTTTATATTTTCTGGATTTAACATAACAATTTTTTAGGTTTGTAGAATTCTCTTTCCTGATTTGGATGATTAATGGTGTCCTTCATTTGCAGGCGGTATCTTTTTTATTGGCATTGATGCTCAAGGCTCTTGGACCCTGTCAATACTATGACAGCGATGATGACTATGCTTCTGATAGGGTTCCACTCTTGAAGAATGTTGTTCACCCACCTACCTATGTGGTTGGGGATCCTGTTTGCAGATCCAGAACTGATGCATGGACTATTAGAGTCAATGATAAGGTAGAAATCCTTAACCTTCCCATTGACCTTACTTACTTCTCAATTTTGCACCTATATTAAATCGCAAGCCATTATGAAGTTAATCATATCCTAAACAGCTATCAATCACCGTATTTTACTTGAATGTGTCACTACTCTTGACAAGTGAAAGTGTGAAACCATGTGCGTCACTGCAAGTCAGTTTGTTGCTTGTCCTTAATCTGCTTCCAGTTGCATGTACTCTTTTTTTTTTACTACTGAGCATTCTGATTGAAGATAAATTCATGTTAGCTACAAAAGGGGCCATCTTTCTGTCTCCTTGTTTGGCAACCAGTATATTCTAGAGCTTAGCTCATTAGGGAACGGATTGATGGATACTATATTCACATATTTCTGTTACATGGTTAAACACTTACGCGGCTATACAGATAGCTAGAAAATTCACCTAAGGGTCCATCATCACATTCGGATTTCTCAGATTTGTTATTTTCTCCGGCTTTTTATCCTGTAATTAGGCGAGCAGGTGACAGGTTTCGCATTGGTTAGGCCTGACAGTCATGTGGATAGCAAGTGTAGAGAAGCAGCAGGAGGCCTTATTTTCTAACTTAATAAACCGGATGAAACTCCAACGTCAGGAAATGGATATGCTTCTGACCAACTAACTTAGAGCCGGTGAAATTGTCTTCTCTCTGTACAGAATATAATATACTGCCCAAATTGTACCTAAACATCATGAACACATCTCATAATCAATGTTATTACTTATATATATTGAGTGATGAATTTCGAATTCATATTTGTTTGGTTATCATATATTCTTATGCGCATTTTGTCAAGTAAAGATCCCAGGAAGTAGGATAGATTTGAAGTTGGACAATATTTTGTTGCTATAACATTCTTAATCAAAAAGTATTAAAACTAGTGAGTGGTGCCTACACATTGAAGCTTGTGGGTTCAAGGGTTCAAGGGTTCAAGTAGTACACTCATGTTAAAATTCCAAATTTATACCTAAAAGAAAGAAAGAAAAAATTTATATCATTCCATACGTATCATCATCAATGGTAAGGTGTAGATATACAAGTCATTAACTGTTGAATACTTGAATGTACTTTGATTATTCTATTACAACAAAGAATTTTAGGTATTCAATTAGAAAAGTTTGCTCATGATCAGTTACGTATCTTCTTCTCATGTCATTTTCCATATAATAGTAAAATCTATTGTGAAAGTTGATGCATGTGCAAACCAACTAAATTGTGTAATCAAATATTGAACACCCTAGCAAAGCAAGGATTCATACAATACAACCCATAAAGATACCTCAACACCTTCAAAGAGAAAATTAAAGTAACTAAAATAGACTTTACTAAAGAGTAAAGAGCTATAGTAGCTTTTCTGTTTTCTTGCCTCTTCTTGATTTTGATTGTCTTTTCAAAAAGACTGATTTCTCTGGAGCCTGGACACCCATTATAATTGATTCATATCTTCTATTTTTTTATATATAAAAAATAAGAAATGTTTTCAGTTTAATTATGTAGCACTTTTTGCTTACACAATACAGTAATTTTTACCAAGATTTTTCCTGGACACACCCTAAATCAATGGGGTCCCAATATAAATAATAATTCAAGACAGTTTGTGGCATTTGCTGAATGGATTTACAAGATATCTTCTTCAACTGTAGCTACTTTAACTACCACACAATCATATTTTATAATTATTATAAAAGAAAAAAATGGAAACCCTCTTTTTGATAGTTTTAAAATAATAATTTATGAAGCTATCGTGCATATTTATGTCACATTATAGAACGTGGCCATAATCCCCATCTTATCATTAAATAATTTCATCTTGGATTTTTTTTCTTTAAAAAAAAACACGCTGTAAAAAATTTAATTAAGTCAAAGTATGCTTGTATTTTTATAAGATCAATTATTTAATTAAGTCTTCTTTTATTAGCACCACTTACCCTTTATTTGTTCGATGCGTTGTCTCTAACTCTAAGCTTTATCATGTATATGCTTTTTTTTGCAATATTAATATGGATTCCCACTAGTCAAATAACGATAATCAATGATTTAATTTAGATGAAATATTATCATATAATAAAATACTTGATAGCCTGATAGGTTATATCAATATGAGCATGAGCAGGGCATAATTAATTTGGTTTTCGGAATAAGTATTTAGAGTTTAATTGTTTTGAGTAAAATAATAATAATCATTACTATGGCTTACTATGTAGTAATGATATCCTAATTATTAGTCAAAATAATAATAACAATATCCTAATTATTAACTAATTAATCAAATGATTGGAAGTGTATTACAAGCAAACTCGAAACTATTTGTCTTAACTAATTTGTTTTTATGATATAGTTGCTCTTTGAACAACAACATGCATTGAAAAATCATTCTATTTAATTTATTCATTTAAATACTTTCAGTATCAAACTTTGATGAGACAGTATCGAAAAAATAAAAATGAAGAAAAAATAGCAAAAAATGAGATATTCTTCGACATTAAAATCAATTACAAAACACAAACCATAAAAATAAAAATAAAAATGTAAATATTAGTTTAATCTTGAGAAGCAGATTGATCTTTAATAGGGAAGTTTTTCACTCTTTTTCATCTCTTTGAAATTTTTATGAATTATTACATAAATGATGTGATATGCTATCAATCAAGATATATAACCATATTATATAATTTATATGTATATAAGAGAATCTGTGATATATATATATAAAATTTAAGTCAGTGTACACTGATATAAATTCGTCAGTGCATTGGATGTGAACCATTAGATTTTCATACTTTGACTACAAGTGTATGCACTTATGAAAACTTCTCTATAATCAATGGTTCAAATGCAACGCACTGATATAACTTATATCAGTGCGTACTGACTGAAAAACCAATATATATATAAAGTATGGTTATCTGGAAGGACGGTCCTGAGAGGTAAAGACATCCAACCACATCTACATATTGGGTTTGGGTATGGGTGTGAGCATTTATTAATGAAGAGTTGTCGGCCCACTGTGAATGTGTGGTTGTGGTTGAAGGATCTGATATAATAAAGCCTTGACGGTTCTGACAGGAGAATTATTCTATATATCGGAAATTTTTAAGTTAGTGCGTACTGATATAAATTTATCGGTGCATTGAATGTAAACTATTAGATTTACATACTTTGACTCAAAGTGTATACACTTATCAAAACTTTTCAATAATCAATGATTCACATGCAACGCACTGAAATAAGTTATATCAGAATATGTATATCTATATATAATGGCATATAAGTCAGGCTGCCGACAAGCTGTTGTCACATGCAGTGTCCGAGCTCGAGACAAAGAAGAAATTTTGATGCAATCCTCCTTTGAAATTAGTGGAGATTTTAATTTTGCTTCTATTTTGTGAAGATGCTTTCACATTTCAACTTCTACTTCTAGAATTGCTGGACCTTGGATCATTCACTATAGAATCCAGTGCTCAAATCAAAACTAACCAACAAAATTTCTTTTCATTTCGCTTTCTGGGTCATTGAAATCCGCTTTCTAGCTCCATCAATTAAGGTTGTTTCTTTACTTTAAATTATTTATTGGACCTTGATTTAAGGTGGTTTTAAAGTATGTTTATGGGGAAATTTTTTTTATATTCATTAAAAATGCTGGCCAATAAATATACTTTCAAGTGATAAAATCACTTTAAAACGTTTTGGGAAAAGTTTTTATACAAAGTTTCTTTAATTTGATAAAAGTGCTTGGTTTTAGGTTATGTTTTATGGTGCTAATTAATATATAAAAATGCATACCAATATAAACTCTTTCAAGTGATAAAAATATTTTAACCAAATGTTAAAAACACTTCAATAAATTATATTAATATAATACCATCTATTAATATGATTAGATGGAAGGAGCGTTCGTTTAGTCTAAAATTTTTTGATAAAAATTTATGATTTCAATATTTATCGATCCATTTCTTTATAATCCAATGGTGAAAATGAGTACGTGAATTTAAGGTAGATGGCAATTATTGGATTACAAGAAAATAATTAGATAGATGTTAAAATTATAAATTAAAATTAAAATCTTAAGTTGATTTTCTCCGGTCTTAAATAAATTATGGGCATAAAACTTTGTTGGAAGCAACACTATCATTAATTCAAGTTACAAATCTAATTAATTCAAGTATAGAAAAATGAAATTGGCAGTTTACCTTGCATGTGTGATGTGTGTTTATAAACATGTAGTCAAAAACTCAAAAAGAGGAGGGGATGTGAATCATGTGATCAAATATTACATCATAAATGGTATTATTATTTTTGTAGATATAATTATAAATCAATTTAATGGGGGCGTCCACTTATTAAGTTATTGTTATTTGGATAGATAAGTAGACAAGATTGGGCCACAGTATATGCCAATAATTCCACCACTGTTAGCCCACATTCTACTTTTATCATTTTCGACATTGCATTCAATTTTCTGCTTCCATAACATTATTTTGTCGAGTGTATCTACACAAATATCAAAGTTCTTTAAAATAAAATCTCAACCTTATATTTTTTTTTTTTTTTGAAAAAAAAAATTATTAACCTTTTTTTTATTATTATTTTTACGATATCTATTTATCCAATTATCTAAAATATATATATTTTTAAAAAAAAATATTATTATTAGTTGGATTCGAACTGTTAATTTATGAGTCATTTATTTATATCCTAAACTCGTCTATCTTTCAATTGACATACAATCTTAAGAAAAAAATACTTAAGAATTTATCAATAATTTATGTTGAAATTCTATTCCCACATGTCATAGCAGCACTATAAGAAATATCTACTTCATTAAAACTGAAATGAAACCTCTTGAGTGAGACGTACATATTAGACTTGAATATTCAATTATTAACGAAGATAAGAAGATATATAGCTAATTAAATTTCACATATATTATGAGAATATGATTTGTATAAAAAAAATCAATTAATAACGGGACAAATCAAAGACAATTAATAAAAAATTTAAAATAATTTAATGATCATGTAAACCGTTGCAAACTTGTAATATAATTTTTTTTTTGTTAGCAAAAACTTTTCGATTTTCATAGAAACAGATACAGCGATAGGTGATCTCCACCGGGTATCTTGATTCATGAAATAGTCAAAACGACCTCGTTTGATCCTAACACACACATGCTAATCTGTTGCTCTGTCAACATCCAACGACTCTTTCACATCATCTTCACAGGGCCCGAGAACAGAACAAAATTAACGGTCCATTATGCAAATGACCAAAAGACCCTCTCAGTCTTCAGTATCCAACACCACCAATGACCAAACGCACGGCAAAGCGGAATTAACGCCTTAACCGTCGATGGGCCCCACATTGTTGCCCTTAAGTGGCAATTCCTCGTAAATAAATCCAAACGCGATGTATCACATGGTCACGAAACAAATAAAAATAAAAACCAGAAAACTTTTCTCACTTGTTCGTTCTTCTATTAATAGACCATTGACACACAAAGCCTTGAACAAACACTATTGTAGTGTCTGCTCTAGCTAGTCAATGCAAAGAAACTGTCGGCAAACAAATCTCTCTCCATTTTTTTTTTCCACTTTGATTTTCTGGGTTACTCCGCTTTTGCCCGGGAAACTGACATAGGTGGTAGCGACGGTGGTGGTGGTGGCGGCGCTGCCTGTATATCGATTTCACTAACACAATGCAGGTCCGCCGCGGGTTCAGTCAAGTTTTGAGCTTCTGTATTTTTTTGGTGTTCGAGTGTTTGGTCGTGTCGGCGCAAGTTAAACACCTTGTGTCGGACCCACATTGGCGTCCGGCTACCGCCACCTGGTACGGCAGCGCAGAAGGCGACGGAAGTGACGGTAACTCCCACATTTCGACTATTTTATTCACTACTTAGTAAAAAAAATGTGTTCTTTTCTAGAGTTTTGAGTCACTTATTAAGATTTGTTTCAAGCTACTAAGCTAGTGGTTGCTTTTAGTCTAACCAAGTGAGTTACCTCGCAATCAAGAACCCACCTTTGTCAAACCCGGACTGACAATACCAGTTCTATATATTTATATTATAAATTGATTAATTTGTGAGAAAACGGTGATGGTGATGCGCAGGAGGCGCATGTGGGTATGGGTCATTAGTGGACGTGAAGCCGTTGCGGGCCAGAGTGGGTGCGGTGAGCCCAGTACTTTTCAAGAACGGAGAGGGTTGCGGGGCCTGTTACAAGGTCAGGTGTCTAGACAGGAGCATATGCTCGAGACGGGCCGTGACCATCATTGTAACAGACGAGTGCCCAGGTGGGTACTGCTCCAATGGACACACACACTTCGACCTCAGTGGTGCAGCTTTTGGTCGCATGGCCATTTCCGGCGAGGGTGGTCAGCTCAGGAACCGTGGAGAGCTCTCAGTCCTCTATAGACGGTACGTGTGTCTCTACTCTAAGTCTCTAATGTACTACTTTAGCGGCTTCTCTGTTTTGTCATTTCTATTTTGTCACTTTGTACTCAATCTTATAATTATTATATTCTAGTTAGAAAAATGAAATTCTACATAGTAAAATTTGGGCTCTAAAAAAATTGGAATTTGTTTATGTTAATTGCAGGACTCCATGTAAGTATCCTGGAAAAAACATTGCCTTCCATGTAAATGAGGGTTCAACAGGTTATTGGCTCTCTCTTTTGGTGGAATTCGAGGATGGAGATGGAGATGTTGGGTCAATGCATATAAGAGAAGTATGAAATCTTTCTCTAATTTAATTATGCTGCTTCACTGTTCAGGATCTTTTTCTGATTTTCATTTCTCAAAAAGGAATAAAGAAAAAGGGTAAAGAACTAAAGATATTATATTGCCGTGGTTGAAGTTGTTGTGCGGGTTCAAAAATTCTGTTCTTTGCTTTCTCATTTTCCTACAAGAATATACTCAGGAAAGTTAAATTAATATGATAAAAGTGTGGTGAAAATAAGCACTTTTAATTTTTTTTCACTTGAGTTCAAGACATGCAAGTCCTAACATTGGGGATGTGTCTGCTTCTTGTTTATCAACCAGTGCCCAACATATCTTCACTTTATTAAGAAAAAACATTGCCCCTTGTTTTAACTTTTACAAAGGGATTATTTTATTTTGAGTGTAATATTTAATGATTGTTGTTGGTCTTAATGGAGCCAATGTGCAATGTGATCAAAAGCACTTTTTTTTTCCTTGGCTTTTTCCTCTGTTCCATAACCATTTTCTTTGACTCTTTGCATGTGATATTAGAGCTTATTTCAAAAGTTCACATTATGCGCAGAAGGCCATAAGGCCATGTTTGATGTAATTAAATAATATATGTAAACGCTTTCCAAAATCTTCTCAATTATGCAACTTTAAGCTTTACTTATCGAAACAGTACCCAAGTCTTATCTTACACTAATTTCAATATATGGGATCGCTCTGTGTTGGCTTGCAGGCAAGTTCTGGTCAGTGGTTGCAAATGAATCATCTATGGGGAGCAAACTGGTGCATAATTGGAGGACCTTTGAAGGGTCCATTCTCAGTGAAGCTAACAACACTTTCAACAGGAAGAACTCTCTCTGCAAGAGATGTCATTCCCAGAAACTGGTCTCCTAAAGCAACTTACACTTCTCGCCTCAAATTCTTCTCTTAAGACTTTTTAGTTTTAACAAAGGAGCATTTAACTTCAGAGTTCTGATGGGATTCGATCGCATACCAGCCCGTTGTGTCTTCTTTTTTTTTTTTTCTTTCCTGATATAATCTTCTTCTTTTTCAAAAGAAAAGTAGCAAATGGACAGCATGAGATAGCATCCAATGCTCTTTCTTTTTATCATTTATTATGCAGTGAGTGAGTAGTGTGTGTTGACTGTGTAGATGTAGCCCTCTCCAAAGGAGAGAGAGCGGGTATACTGCTAGTAATGTATGTTACTATTTATCATGTAAGTTTGTTGTGGGCCATTGGGATTTTAATGAATATGGACCGTTGAATGTGTTTGTCTTGATATTTAGAGCCGAGGTCGTTATTTGCTTCTGAGATAGTAAAGATGAGCTTGAACTTGGTAGCTTTGTTCTATAAGACTAACAGTAGTTAAGCTTTGTTCCATAACTTGTTACTTGTCTCTTATTATAATATTTCAAACTCGATCAGACTGACAGATCTATATGAATTACGAAATATGAACAGATTATGTGTGGTTCCAGCCTTTGATCAGATCACTTGCAAGGTGATTTGGTTTATCAGAAATCTCTGATCTTAATCATATTAAAAGATAAATAAATCCAAGATTCTTCGTTAATAAAAATGAAAAAAAACAATGTCCAATAGTGACAATAGTTACAACCAGACTCCAGAGATCTAAGTCAATTACAGGGAATCCTATAGAATCCTGGATGCTCAGAACAATTATGAGCATGGACCATGGTCCTTGACTCCTTGAGCCTCCATAATTGTTGTTTTTTTTTTCCAATTCCACGAGCTGCAAATGGCTTTTAAATGCAAACAAGCTGTGTGAATGTGTGGATAACATATCATTATCTGTCTGACTGTCTCACATGGGAGCAAAAACTAGTTGGGTGGGTCATGGGGTGGTGTGTGGTGATAAGAAGGCTGTGACCACCGCACGTGGAGGAGATATCACTCAAATCCTCACTGATTGGAACTTCACATTTCTTGTCATGTGGGAAGGCCACATGTTCAATCTATCTAGAATTGATTCATTTCATTACTAATATTCCTTGATCAATAATAAGTTTGCCAACCAAGCACAAAATTTGGAAAGAAAATATGCTTTTACTTTTAACATATGATCAATTATATCATACAATCTTTTGATCCTCTGTAATCTCATCTACTGTTCTTGTTAAAAGAATTGTCTCATTGGTTTTTTATGCTAAAGCAGTTGCTCCAGAAGTGTTCAACTCATGCAAAATTCACCCCACTCAACTCTGATCAGAATTCTTGACGATGTATCTTCAATGCACAGAGAACTTTAATGCTTTCTGTTTAAATGCAATTGCTGGCAAGGAAAATTTCAAAGGCCACAAGAATTCAATCATTGTACAGTTCTGGTAGCTAAAATCTTCCTTTTTGACCTCTTTGTTCTTTTCTACCAAAGATATATAGAGATCCAAAATCAAAAATGTTAAAGCGTGAACCAAAATTTGATAATATTCTTAACGACTTAGTTACCGAACAAACAATTCGATATGTGAAAGCTTCTAAAAAGATTTAAGCTACATAAATTTATGCCAAGGACTATAAAAATCCTCACTGAGCCTACAAAATCTTCAAGCAGGTTAGGAAGAAAGCTTGTCGTAGCCTATGCTGCAGACTCCAAAACATCTACATATGGCTTACTCTTATTCTCCAAAACGAATGGTTAAGTAGAGGAGAGTATTAATAACTAAAATAATTTGGTATGTCATCACTCAGTAGCGGCTGCCTCTGGTGCAGTTGCTGTAGGAGTCTCTAGGTTTGTTGGGTCAGAAGCAGCATCTTTAGCGGGTGATGCAGGAACATTTCCAGCTGCATCTGCCTCTTTAGCCGGTAAAGCAGGCACATCTCCAGCTGCGGCTGCTTCTTTAGCCGGTGAAGCAGGCACATTTCCTGCTGCAGTTGGTGTAGCACCCTTCTCATCCTTTCCATCTTTTCCATTCTTGGCATTCTTTCCGTCCTTTCCATCTTTTGCAGGCGCAGGTGCAGGTGCAGGTGGGGGAGGCATCATATGAGCCGGTGGTTTCTGTTTCAGCTTGAAAAACAGTTGTCTCATTCTTGTAAGATCGGTTGGTTTCCCAGGCTTTGGACCCTGAATTACCGTGATCGAAGGCTTCTGGTCAGGATCTCTTCTCCCTCTTTTCTTCTCAATATTAGCAACCTCGTGAGGAATGAGCTCCGCAATTGCTTTCCAGAAATGTTTGTCAGCTTCTTTGTGGAATTTTTCTTGGTTCGCCAAGTATAGCTACACGATTACAAACATACATACATACACATGTTCAATCATCCAAGGTAAATATGAGAAGCCACGTAGAGACAGTATAAGAGTGAAAATTGATTTCTTGGAATTTCATATACCTTCTCTCTTTCTCTGTTGTTAGCTTTGTTAGTTTCCATATTCTTTCCCCTTTTCTCGTAAAAGGATCGTATGTACTCCTCAGCTTCATCGATGATCTGATTGCGCATCTCCTTCTCTCTTGTCTCCTTTTCCTCTAAATGGATGGCGTTTTGACTGCACCATTGCAAATCAAACGTTTGACATTCTACACATTTGATGCCTTTACGGCCACAATGTACTGTGAAGAAAAGTGAAACATGATTTCTGAGTTACGAATTTCTTCTTTCCAAATTAAGTATATAATATCATAAATCAACAGCTTCAACTTTATTATATATCAATAATGCACCCGATCAATATAATTTTACAGTGCTTTTTTATCAGTAGTGCCTAACAAACCATCAAAACTAAGGTTTCACTAAATTTACAAGCCAAAATTGCATATATAATATTTTACGGTGGGTAGAAATCACCATTTTCAGCTGGGTTTGGCGTGCAATCACAAATCAAGGTCTAAACTTGTAAACATTTTAAAAAAAAATAAAAATAAATAAGAGACTAACCGGCGCCATTCGCGGAATGCGACGCCTTCCTCATGCAACATCTCGCTAGGCGGAGGCAGAACCGGCTCATTCATCATGACGCTAGGAGAAGGCAAGACAGGCTCATCCGAAAGAAAAATGTTGTTTTGGTCAGAGTCGGTAAAGATATTATCAACACCATCGCCAGCAGCATCGTTTCCGACGGTGTCAAACGGCGAGCCGTAGTCGACGGAAACCGGAGGAGGCGGAGAGTGAGTGAAGGATGACTCGTAGGTGTCGTTCTCGACTCCCATGGGTAGGTGGTGTTCATGACCGTCGTTGCTAAGTGCATCGAACGCGTCCATTCGAGAAAAAAAGCAAAAAAAAAAAAAACAAAAGAGTGTTTTTTATTTCTGGGGATTTTAAGTTCGTGTCTCTGTCTCTGTTCTCTGGTTCTCTGGTGTACGTGGTAGAGAGATTGAGATAGAGTTTCTATAATTAGTTAGAGAGATCGTTTTGTTCGGATCGACAAGAACCTGGTTGTAGATAAAGTCTTTGTCTAGGGCCACGCAATTATTACATAGATTTTCAATTAACCAACGTGCGAATTTTACTCAACTACCACAAATACGGTGTCGTTTAATGTTTGAGAAAATAACTAAGAATTACAAGTTTGTGTTTCGATTTGATGTAGGTTAATTCCAATGTTTAAAAACATTTTTTGTATGAATTTTCATATAAAAATGTCGTATGTAAATTTTATCAGATATATACGTCATTGACAAAGAGGATTAAATTGTCAGATGGATATCTGAATAGGCATTCAGAAAGTATCCTACAAGACATCACCAAATAAGAGAAGCCCGAATAAACAAGTATTGAACAAGATCTGCTCGGGGTCAACTGAAACCATATACCACTCGGAGTCAATTAAACATACTCGGGGTAAGTTGGTGACATTTTCTACTCGGGATCAGATAATGTCACTCGGGACCAACTGATGTTGTTTCTTACTTGGGATAAACATGAAGAAAAATAAAAAGCCCAGCGCATAACTCACACGAATCGAATCATTAAAATTCACGAAGATATTTGTATCAAAGAGGAATTCCAAGAAGAGTATAATTACCAAGCAGAATGTTCATAATCAGGCAACAATTCTATTTCTTCAAAAAGACTACAATCTCGTAAAGAAATAAGTCATAATTTGACTACATTACTAGAGTCTCATTCGATCTCAATACAAATCTTCAAAACAGAAAAGAAGATTATTAATGTTTGAGAAAATAACTAAGAATTTCAAGTTTGTGTTTCGATTTGATCTAGGTTAATTCCAATGTTTAAAAACATTTTTGTATGAATTTCACATAAAAAGTTAGTAAATTGTAATAATCGTTATTATTAAATTTTACACCAAGAATCAGAATTATGTCAAAAACCAGTGAGATCAACTTCTACGGCAAGGAGTTTCTATGTTTATGTTTAGTTTTACTTTATTCAACAATTTACAATATTTTAGAATTAAAGAAGTGGTATAATTTAAATCAACAACCTCTTGAATAGGTGTGACTTGTGAGGCCGAATCATTTTATTTTTTATATTCTCAATGTTTATTTTAAGTCTTTATTTATGATTTTATATATCTACATGTGCTTTTTAAATTTATAATTTAGATCATGTTGCAGAATTCATATATATATACACTTATATTAGACAATCCAAAAATTTAATTCAAATGATGTGGTAAGTGATTTTTTCATTAACCACACCATCTTATATTTTGTGTGGTGTTAACAACTCCCTTATCATATCATTTGAATTGAAATTTAGATTAAATTGTTTGAACGTTTCAGTTAACTAGCATTGTTGATGTAACAAGAAAGTTCTGACCATGTGATATACAAAATACAATTAATAACTATCATTTGATTTGATGAATATTATTAAAATTTGAAATTAATATCTTTTATTAAAGTAAAAACTTAAAACTTTTTTAACAAATTTCTTTATATATATAATTTAACAGAGTAATTAAATGATTTTATTAGTACTCTAACAAAATGAATTATTAATATAAAAACAAAGAAATTTATATTATGGGTTTATAATTGTCATATGTAAATTTTATTAGATGTACACGTCATTGATAAAGAGGATAAAATTATCAGGTGAACATTCGAATAGGTATTCAGAAAATATCCCGCAAGATATCACCAAATAAGAGAAACCCGAGTAAGTATAAAATCAAGTATTGAGCAAAACCTACTCAGGATCAATTGACGTCATATTCTACTCGGGATCAGTTGACGTTATGTTCTACTCGGGATCAGCTGACGTCATATTCTACTCGGGATCAGTTGACGTCATTCGGGATCAACTGACCTCGTGTTCTACTCGGGACAAATATGAAGAAACCCGAATAAAGAAGCTCATCACATAACTCGCATACGAACCAAGAATCATGTTAAAATACGTAAAGATATCCGCGTTAAAGAAGAATTCCAAGAAGAATAGAATACCAAACAGGAAAAAGGTTCCAAATCGGGCAACAATTTTATTTCTTCAAAAAGACTACGCATTTATAAGGAAATAAGTCATAACTGGACTATATCACTAGAGTCCTATTCGATCTATATACAAATCTCCGAAATAGGAAAGAAGACAGACTACTCCAAACAAGTAACCAATCATAATTAAATACAAAAATCTTTCATTACTTGTACAAAAAGGATTAGGGTTCTATACACATATAAATAGACCCATAATCTCGTCAGAAAAATATATAGAAGAAGACAGAGAGAAAAAAGAGAGATCAAGAGTTGTAAAATCTTTATTTCAATAGTGGATTTTGGCTCGGTTGTTTATTCAACTACTCGTGAACGTTTCTCCGGTCATCAGAGTTTTACCACGTAAAACTTGTATCCAATTACATTATCCTTCTCTCTCTTTGAGATCACGGCTAAAATCCAATCTTGTTAACTTTTTCACACATCTAGAAATCGACGTCAACAATTGGCTCTAGAAGAAGGGGGATGGACCTTCCGATACGATTAAAAGTAATGGCGGGAAGCAGAAACAGTTTTGGGGATATCCGAAAATCTCCAAATAATGTCCATATTGACAGTAGTTCACGAGATCTCGCCACAACCACCGATAACCAACCAACATCTCTGGCGGGGATCCAACAAATACCTTCGACCAGCAGAGACCTGACATGACGTTTCTGTGTGGCACTACAACATCTGGTGGCGGACGCGACAAAGGAAGGAGTTGATCTACTAGCTGTAGAAGAGACTCAACCTTCTAATCCTCCACTTACAAGGCTTCGCTCGGTTATAGTTGGGTCAGAACTAGATGCACCAGAAATTGGAAGAAACTCGGTTCCAATTAGTCAGGCTGGACGTGAAACATCTGAAGAGGAGAAACCACGCCAAAGGCAGAGCCATGATCAGATAACTCATAATAAACACCGCAAGCATGATCGACACAGGAATCGGTCCTCATCAGAGGATAGTGATCGGCACCATCGCAAGTGCCGTCACGGAACCATACGCCCGTAAGGATCAACCCGTGAGACTCGGCGGCAAAGAGAAGAGGAACTTGAAAAAGGCATGAAAGTCACTCAGCGGTTTAACCATCATGGAGATCCGGTGGGAGATAGAGACGTTGTAATTCAGAGCTTGACCCGAGAAGTTAAAAACAATATGCGTCAAATGGACGCACTGGTTAGACGTTATGGGTACAATGACTTGTCCGATGACGATTCTGATAGTCCATTCACTAGGGACATCCTACGAACCTTATTCCCAGAAAGATTCAGGATGCCGCACGTGGAACAGTTCAAGAAGGATACAGATCCTAAAGAACACGTCAGACGGTATAAAAGTGTTATGGCTCAGTACGCCCACAGCGACCCCTTACTATGTCTCAACTTTTCACAAACTCTAGGAGACACAAACTCAAGATGGTTCGGAAGGTTGCCCCCAGCAAGCATCGAAAGTTTCGGTGAACTAAGCAGAAGTTTCTCAAGACAATTTCTGGGCAACGTTCATAGGAAAAAATCAGTGACTTACCTTTCTCAACTGAAACAAGGGAAATATGAGTCGTTGAAAAATTACCTATGGAGATTCGGCCAGACGGTATCAGAAATCGACAGTGCAAATGACGAAGCAATAATTGATACATTAATAAACAACTTACAGAATGGACGGCTATCTTTTGACTTAAGAAGGGCCCGTCTAACTAGATATGCAGATATGATGGACATGGCAGGAGGATATGCACTGGCTGAAGAAGAAGAGTTAGCCACGGGAGGATGTTACATGCACGGAGGAAAACCCAAAAAGGAGGTCAAATCAAAGGTACAAAACCAAAAGGGAAAACAAAAAGGAAACGATAAAGAAAGAAGCAAGGACTGAGGAAACGGACGTAATACCGACCAGACCAGGGAGAAATTCCTAGGTAAATACGCAAACTACACCCCTCTCGGGAAAAAGCAGGAAGAAATCCTGGCCATACTGGAAGAAAAAAATCTGGTAAAAGAGTCACGCCGACAGTCTCAATTTACCCGGCGAGATACAACCAAATACTGCAAATTCTATAAAAAAAATCGGTCATGAGACTTCCAAGTGTTACCAGCTCAGAGATTACATAGAAACCCTCATTCGGGAAGGACACTTACAGGATATAATCTTGAAAAGAGATGAGAGGCTAAAAACAAAGAATAAGACTAGGGCGGATCACAGCTCCGGTCGAAACCAAAATGGTAGCCCCAAGGCCAATGAAGTAATACAAACAATCTTTGGAGGACCATCAACTAGAAGAAGTAACCGAGAGCGAACACAGAAAATCAGAGAAGCGGTGGAGGCAAAACAGAACTTTGACGTGAACTCGGTCAAAACAGACCCGAAAAGGGTAAAGGAAGGATGAGACCCAATAATATTCACAGAAGTTGACTCACATGGAGTCGATGTTCGATCAAATGACACTCTGGTCATAAGTGCTCGAATTGGACACATGGAAGTCAGGAGAATTTTAATAGACAATGAAAGTTCGACAGATATTCTCAATGTAGTTGTATACGATCAACTCAGGTTGAATCGAAAGGATTTCCAGCATTTTCATACCCCACTCATGGGATTTGGGGGAGTTGAGGTCAGGTCTCTCGGGACAGCAAAGTTACCCGTAAAAATTGGAGTGGCACCTTGTCAGAGAACAGTATTACTCAATTTCATAGTGGTAGACTTAGATAATTGGCCATCTAACGCATTGTTAGGTCGGCAATTCTTGAATAAAACAAAGGCTGTAACAGCTACTTACGCCCTAATGATCAAATTTTAGACTAAACAGGGGGTCGGAGTAGTCAAGGGGTCCCAAGAGATGGCCCGAATAGCTAACCTGTCAGTTTACAAAAACAGAAATGATGGTGAATAAGTATGCATTATAACACAGCCGAATCAGAATAAAGAGTCACTATTATTCGAATTTGATCCAAGGGAATAACCAAATGAGTCCAAAAATGAACCGGTCGAAGAATTAATGTTGAAAGAAGATAAACCAGATAAGAAGATCAAGATCGGGGCCAATTTGGAAGGAAAAGTCAAACAAAGCCTCACTGATCTACTCAAAGAATACAAGGATGTGTTCGCCTAGAGTCATGAAGACATGGTCGAGATAGATGCTTGAATAATATCTCACCATCTCGCGGTAGACCCGAATGTAAAACCATTAATACAAAAGAGAAGATCATTCAATCTCAAAAGAAGCCAGGCAATCAAGCAGGAAGTGGAAAAGTTACTCGTTGTATGGTCAATTAGAGAGATCAGTTACCCTTAATGGGTAGCTAATGTAGTCCTCGTCCAAAATAAAAACGGTCTGTGGAGAATGTGCGTAGATTTCATAGATTTGAATAAAGCATGCCCAAAAGACAGCTTTCCACTGCCAAGGATAGGCCAATTGGTTGATGCTACGTCAGGCCACAAATTGCTCAGTTTCATGGACGCTTACTCAGGATATAACCAAATCCGGATGTACAAGCATGACGAAGAAAAAATGGCGTTCACAACTGATCAGGGCTTATACTCTTACTCGGTAATGCCCTTCGGGTTAAAAAATGCAAGGGTAACATATCAAAGGTTGGTCAACAGAATCTTCGCACGCCAAATAGGAAGAAACATGGAAGTTTACATAGATGATATGTTAACCAAGAGCATCTCGGCAAACAGACATACCTCATACCTGTGAGAGACATTCGATATTTTGAGGAGATACCAAATGAAGCTGAATCCGAACAAGTACCTATTTGGAGTTCCTTCAGGAAGGTTCCTGGGTTTCCAAGTTCACCAAAGGGGAATCGAAGTAAATCCTGAAAAGATACAAGCCCTACAAAAAATGACCTCACAAAGGACGCTAAAAGAAGTGCAGCGCTTAATAAGATGCTTAGCTTCCTTGGGCAGATTCATCTCAAAGGCCACAAACAAATGTGCTTCTTTTTTTAAAGTGATTAAAAAAGGAAAAGGACTCGAATGGAACAAAGAATACGAGCAGACATTCTTAAAAATCAAAGAGTACCTAGGGCAAG
Organism: Dipteronia dyeriana; assembly: GCA_032871835.1. Lineage (NCBI taxonomy): Eukaryota > Viridiplantae > Streptophyta > Magnoliopsida > Sapindales > Sapindaceae > Dipteronia > Dipteronia dyeriana. The sequence goes on along the minus strand of CM065299.1, from coordinate 7,500,447 downwards.
CTCCCATCCTTTCGAAATCAAAAATGAGAGAGATACTCCACTTGTACTTATCAATTACAGAATTAGCAGCAAGCTCAGTTCTAGTCAAAACATAAGATGGAGTACAGAGGTCAGTGTGCTATACCAGCAAGGCACTTCTATCAGCCGAAACCAGGTTTTCACAGGCAGAAAAAATGGTCTTAGCATTGGTTTCATCAGCAAGGAAGCTAAGGCCATACTTTCAGGCTCACCAAGACTATCGTTTTGCCTCCCCCCATCTTCAGGCAATTTCTGAGTGCGGTCAGCTGGGCCGCTCGGATCACTAAATTCCCCTATGGTCGACTGGATAACTTCCTCGGGAACGTACTCAGGGATCCCTGCTTCAGCCTCTTCAGTTTCCTCATCCGACTCATATGAGGCAATACCTTCCTTGCTTTGACGAGAAGCCTCTTTTTGGCTAGCCTAAAGGATTGATTTCACCTGACGAGCTTGGACGTCGCAGACGATGTCCGAGTCATACACTTAAAATGATAAAGAGAATCAAGTCAGACTATAAAAAGCAGAATAATAAAAAAAGAGGGTGGGAAGATCATTTACGTCGCCTGCGATAACCTGAAATCTTGCTAAAGAAGCCAAACTCTATCATATTTTTCTCACTGAAAAAATAAGACTTGCTCATTTTTTCCAAAGTACCCACTGTAGCCCGAGAAAGTCTGGTTATTTCAGTATCAGAGAATTCAAGTTTTTTCTTGTTCCATTTGTTAAGGGAATAGAAAAAATGAGGAACCTTCAACACCGTTCGATTCTCCCCGACCGAAAGAGTAACTTGAAGTCTAAGGTTCCCTCAGGTAAAAAACCAACTGTTCTTTCAGTACTTGTTAGATGAAGGGAATCCCCATACAAAGCCCCTCTTTTTGGTATCATCAGAGGTGTCAACTCCCCAATTCACTTTTGTCCCCTCAGGGACCCAACAATCTGGCGGATTAGATATAAGAAATTAGGTCCCTGTCCAACCAGATTACCTTAGTGTGTAGAAGTGTCTGATTTCACTCGGGGAAGGCGGCGACAAGTCCATCTGGCTCCACATATGCCACATGCACATTAAGATCTTGTAGTTGTTCGGGGCCAGTTAGGCTGGAGCGATCTCTGTTTCAGCCAGAAACCAGAAAATAAACTGCTGGAGAAGGAGAGTGACACCGCAACAAAGCATGGACCCATAAATTGCAACCATGCCCGGGGGAGGGTTCCATACGGCTCTATCACTAGCAGGAGACAATGTAACTGAGTCATCCAAGTCGAATCTAGCATAATAGTTCCCGATCACATCTTCCCCGACCACATTCAGCTCCATGTCATACCCACTCGGGCGATCGACAGAAAAAGAGAGACTAGATTTTCTAAACTCCTCTTCAATGTCCTTCTCATCAATAATTTATTCCCTGATTCGACCGCTACCCGAGTTGTGCTTATGGACTTCACTTTTACTTTGATGTTTCCCCATCCTCGATCGAAGAGGTACCCTGTGATTAGAAACGATAGATTCAGAAGTAGATGATTCAGAATTAGATTCAGAACTAAAATGGGCGTCAAGGTAAAGCCCGGAAACATCAACATCAACATCAACATCTAAAAACGGAGGTTCATCTGGAGAGATTTCCCCCAATAATCTACAAGCGCAAGAAACCTGTTGAAAATCTCCACGATCAAGCGCTTCAAGAGCTATAGTAAAAAGACGACGACGAGAAGATGGATCCAGTAAAACTAACCTTTTGAATGAAGAAACCTGTTGTAGAAACTTCAACAGAGAATTGAGATTTTCTGCGTAAAGAAATCTGGGTTGGAAAATTTCTGGTTTAAGTCTCTGAGAATAAACCATGGCAACTCCGTTCAGTGGAGCATTTAAAGGGACAATAGCACAAAACCCTAGGATCTCAAAAGGCGGGAAAAATCAAAGACAGATTTGATGACGTAGGCGACGCACTAGGAGACGCGTAGGTCGTTTCTCATAAATGGTATTGAGAAATGAAGAGGTAGAAGACACGTGTTAAGAGAAGAATTGACCAAGACCGTCAGGACTCCAAAACGTCACAATCATTGAGATCTCGCGTGAGGAGGCAAGTTAAATTTACATGGTCATTATTAAGACACATCATTATGACAAGACATTCATTAACATAAAAGATTGAAGAGTTGATTAAAATACTTTCGCCTAGAACGAATCCCTATTCGGAAAAAATATTTTAAGGGGGTATTGTCATATGTAAATTTTATCAGATGTACACGTCATTGACAAATAGGATAAAATTGTCATGTGGACATCCGAATAGGCATTCAGAAAATATCCCACAAGATATCACCAAAGAAGAGGAACCCGAGTAAGTATAAAAACAAGTATTGAGCAAAACCTACTCTGGGCCGGGATCAGTTGACGTCACTCGGGATCAACTGACGTTATGTTCTACTCGGGATCAGTTGACGTCATTCGGGATCAGCTGGCGTCGTGTTTTACTCGGGACAAATATGAAGAAACCCGAATAAAGAAGCCCAACACATAACTCGCATACGAACCAAGAATCATGTTAAAATACGTAAAGATCTCCGCGTCGAAGAAGAATTCCAAGAAGAATAGAATACCAAACAGGAAAAAGGTTTCAAATCAGGAAACGATTTTATTTCTTCAAAAAGACTACGCATTTATAAGGAAGTAAGTCCTAACTGAACTATATCACTAGAGTCCCATTCGATCTATATACAAATCTCCGAAATAAGAAAGAAGACAGACTACTCCAAACAAGTAACCAATCATAATTAAATATAAAAATCTTTCATTACTTGTATAAAAAGGATTAGGTTTCTATGCATATATAAATAGACCCATAATCTCGTCAGAAAAATATATAGAAGAAGACAGAGAGAAAAAAGAGAGGTCGAGAGTTGTAAAATCTTTATTTCAATAGTGGATTTTGGCTCGGTTGTTTATTCAACCACCCGTGGATGTTTGTCCGGTCATCGGAGTTTTACCAACGCAAAACTTGTGTCCAATTACATTCTCCTTCTCTCTCTTTGAGATCACGGCTAAAATCCAATCTTATTGATTTTTTCACACATCGAGAAATCGACGTCAACAATAATTTAGTTAGAAGTTTAAATAATATTGTTTTACTTTTAGAAAAAATAATGACATTATTGAATTTATAATTTAATTAGAAGCTTAAATAATATTACTTCACTTTTTTTTTTTAAAAAAAATAACATTATTTTATACAACGTGAAATTGTTTTACACATTATTGGTTCCAGACTGATTTTTTTTTTTTAAAAGGAGGCTAGGCCCAACGGTAATTTTTTTTTTTAAATTTCAAACCCTTTTTCTATAAATACCCTATCCCATTTCATTTCTTTTCACTCTAATTCTCTCTCAATTACTCAATTCTCTCTCATTTACCTAATTTATTGCAATTAAATCGCAATATATATATATATATATATAATAATAATAATAATAATAATAATAATAATAATAATAATTCTCCTATCAGGACTTTCAGAATTTTATTATATCAGAATCTTCAACCACAACTACACATTCACAATAGACTCGCAGCTCCACATTAATAAATACTCACACTCATACTCAATGTGTGACTGTGGTTAGAAATCTTTACATTTTATATCATGACCGTCCTTACTAGAGAACCACTATATATATACTTTGTACTCAATTCAAATTTATTTCCATTCATTTTTTTTAAAAAAAAAAATCAATAATTGTTTCAAAATTATTTTTTTAATTTATAATTTTAAATTAGAAAAAAGTTTGAAACCGAAATCAAAGCCGGAGTTGAGTGAACCGGAACTGGCTGAGTCATGTAGGTTATTTCTTATTTTCTTCTGTCGGTAATTTATTTTGTTTTTGTTTATTTATTGCTGTGTGGTTTGTTTGTTAAATTAGTTAGTTATTCATTATTCGTTAGTTACCTTTAGGTTTAGATTTATTATTATTACTATTTTCTTTCATTGCATCATTTTATTTTGTCATGTCCGTCTCCTTTGGATATATTTTCAAGCTTTTCTAACATGTTTTCAAGGTTTCTTATTTATTTTATTAGAACACATTATGGAACCAAGATCTCTTCTTACTATTTGATATTGTCTTTTACTTTTTATCTTCTAACACTTGCATACGCATTTGTGGATATTATTTTCAAAATTAATGTGACATAAATTAATGTTGGAAAATTTTCTGATAATCACGCGTTTTGAGAGTGTTATTTGAGTACGATTGATTTCATAAACATTGAAGATCAATGTATATTCGAATTCTCCTACGTGAGAACATCAAATTGGTATACTCAAATTTCCAAAATGATTAATGGGTGAATGAAAAATTGAGTTTCTAAGTGAGCTCATTTGTGTAGGGACAAAATATGAATCCCACATTTCTTAAGGAAAACAAATATATGTGGTCTATAATTTAGTGTGCTATAGTAGCTTATTAATCTGTGTAGTATAGATGCTCTTTCTTGAGTGTAAGGGGTGGGGTGAGGGATGCAAATCACGGTCCTCAAACCTTCAGTTAGACGATTCGTATGTCATCACGAATGTTGGACTGTGAGAGTACAATCGACTTTTTGTTACTATTTTTAATTTCCTTTTGATACATACTTGATTACTAAAAAAATAGAATCAGTGTTTAATTATGAATAGATCTTTTAAACGTGATTATCAAGTATTTCCATATCAGTCCTCTTGATTAGGTTTTTTATAAAAACCCTAGTCTACTATGTAAAGAATTAGAGTCCGTTTGGAAGACGTTTTTCAAATAGATCTATTATGAGTAGATCTTTTAGCATAGACCTTCTACAAGTTGAGTTTTTAATAGGCAGTTGTTGGTCATTTGGTTGTCAATAAGATTTTTTTAAAAAAAAATGGTAGGATAACCAAAATATTCAAAAACTATTTTAAATGACAGAGTTATATTAGACATTTTAGTGTTATTAAAAAAAGCTTAAAAATATCTACTTGAAAAAACCTAAAATTTGTAAAGTGCACCTTATCTTCTGCAAATTTAACCTAGAAATGAGCAATAACTCTCTCATAAGGATCAGCTAGGAGCAAAGGAGTGTGTGACCACATCTCTTCGATGTATTTGATGATAATCATGGATTCGTAGATTGATTTTCCGGTATGAAGAAGCATAGGGATATTCTGGTGGATTGGATTGTACTGCAAAAGCATAGGAGTTTTGTTGGAGAGATCTTCTTCTATATATTCAAATGCAATGCCTTTTCGTTTCAGTGCCCATATCACTCTGCAACTAAATGGACTTAACCATGCCCCATGAAGCCTCACTTGTTCACAATCACCCATGATTTGCAGCTAGCAAGATCTTTTCAATTAATTAACTTGACATCATACCCTGCCAAGGCCGACACTGACAATTTTGGAGCCCGGGTGAAAATTTAAAAAAAAAAATGGAAAAACGGACACAATAACATGTCATTTAAGGAATATGGTCATGTCACAAATTAGGTCATACGATTTTTTTTAATATATTCTATACATATAATTAAAGAAATGAATTAAGCTCTTCGGAGTCATATTTTTTTAAATATATATATTATATATATATAATAAAAAATGAATTGGACCTTTCAGAGCTATAATTCTTTTTTCTATAGACTATAACAACTCATAACAGACCCAAACTTATGTACCCAAAACCCAATACGACATATTAGCTTTGATAAAAAAAAATTGGGGCAAGGGTTGTTGCACTTGGTGCATCACCCTAGGGCCGTCTCTACCTGAGAGAATTTGTAACTAAGAAAGTAAGAGTCGAAAATTGAAGTGAGGAAGTGAAATAAGGAACACTGGAATAGAGGAACTAGAGTCGTAGAGTCGTAGAGCCGTAGAGAGATGAGTAGAAAAGGGAGTGTTACTCATTGACTCATTGAGAACTGAGAGGTTGAAATAACTGAAAAAAATAGAATTTGGGAACAAGAAAGTGAAGAAACCCTATTGGACCTCCACTGATATACCTAAATGAACCTTTATTTTATTTTATTTCTAATGGGCCCAATTTTATTTTATTTTTTATTTTGTTTTACTTTTTCAACAAACTTTGATCAAGATGAGTCTTTTATTTGATCCCAAACATTTAGACTAATACACAAAGTAAATATTTGGGCTTTTTATAATTTAAATAAAATAAAAGTAGTCCATTAAACTTCAAAATATGTAAATATAAAAATGAACCCCTAAAATACTATTCAAAATATGTAAACATGAAAATAGACCTTTAAACTAATACTCAAAACATAGAAACGTGACCCTTAAAAAATTAGGCCTGGGGCGGGTTCCCCTCTAGCCAAACAGAAGGGTCGGCTCTGTACCCTGCAATCTCATTCTCTTTTTATTGTGATAATTGGAGTTTCGTTGCTTGGGAAATAAGCTTTAGATTTCTATTAATAATAGGGGTAAATTCACTAAAGTCCCTATTTTTTGGTGAAATGTCACTTATTTAAATATTTTTATTATATTAACAACTTAAGTTCTCTGTTTTTTTTAAATATATCATTTTAGTTCATTATACCAAAATATTAATAGTCAACTCTAACTATATAAATGAAAGTACAATTTTACCATTGTCAAAATGATTTATTAGGTTTAAAAAATAATAATATTAAAATGGTTTATAAAAAAAAAATTCTAAAAAATATATAATAATTTTAAAAATTTTAAAAAAAAAACTAATGGATTATAGCAAATATAAAGTTAAAATAAATAATAAATTGAAGTATTTTTATAAATTTAAAAAAATTATTTCAAAAAATAAAAAGAAAGTTATTTTTTTCAAAAAAAAAAAGTAAATGGATTTCCACCATTGGATCAATCAAAATCCAACGTTGGAGATCCATTTATTGAAAAAAATTGTTTTTATTTTTTGAAATACTTTTAATTTTTTGAAAATAATTTCAATTTATTATTTATTTTAACTTTATATTTTTCTTAATTCATTATTTTATTTTCTTTGTTAATTTTTTTTTTTTGGTTTTTTAGAAAATTAAATTTTGTTGTTTATTTATTTTTATAAATCATTTTATCATTATTTATTTTAAAACTCAATAAATCATTTTGATAATGGTAAAATTGTACTTTTATACATATAATTAAAGTTTACAGTTAATATTTTAAAAAAGCAAGGGACTGAAGTTACTAACATGTCATAACAATGTTAACAACTCGATGGCAGTTGTTTCTTGGACGAATGGAGGTGACTTCGGTAGCTTATGTTGACACCATTTATGAGATTCATAGCTATTTAAGGCAATGGAGAAAATGGTTGTGACTCACGATTCCAGAACTTGCAATTCTTTCGCTGACTCTCTAGCTAAGCAAGGGTCTGATTTGTAGAGGAATATGCTTCATTGGGGTGTACTATGATCCCATTTTTTTGGGTTGGTTATGTTGGAAAAATTTCATCATATGGGGCCACACATGTGAACATTAAATGTGTTGTGCTATTTTTTGGTTAAGCCTAAATTAAAGTAATCTAATTAAAATATAAATCATTAAGGCTTAAGGGTATAATTGTCATGGAATTAATATGTAGATACAAGAGTACTATTTCTAATTTGTTGAGGGGCCGAATTAGAAATAGCCAATATATAATAATCAAATTATTATATATATTTAGAGTTATGGTCCCCAAATTACACGATACTTTTACATTTCTCTATATCCCATCAACAGAGCATCAAGAACACAGTAGGGTTCATAGAGATCGTGTTAATTTGGAAGATCACAACCCATTCACAAATCTCCAGCGATGGATTCAGGTACGCTTCCGCTTTCTAGATTTAACTTTCTCTTGAATTGATATGGGTTTATGTTAGGATTGTTTAGGGCTTGATTAAATATGTATAGAAACATGTTTAGGTTAAACATTCAGACTAATTTTGTGCCTAAGCATGTTATGGTTTTATGTGAATGGTTTTGTGTTAATCAAATCCTTACAAGTGGTATCAGAGCTACCCATAGTTGATTCTTGAGGATTTATTATTTGGATTTTCGGAATTAAAAAAAAATCTAGATTTACTTTTTTTTTGTTGAGACTGATGCAATTTTATTGTTTAATATGTGTTGAATTCATAAACAAAATATTATGTTTGTGATTTCTGTGATGGATTTGTTTGGTTGATGAACATAAGTAAATCTGGATACAGGTTTGGGTTGTTTGATCATCTGTGATTTGGATTTTGGTTTAAAAAAAAATAAAAAAAATGGGACCTGCATGTTTTCGAAACAAAAAAAAAACCTAGTTTTGATTTTTGGTCGATGGGTTTTCTCACCCAGACCATGTTTTTTTGGGTCGATCTCGGGTCAACCGAGCAGCTTTGTCGACGCACCTGTCCCCGTCGATCACGCCGCTGGTCCAGATCGGGCGATCCATCGCCGCCTCCAGCCGTCAGTTGCTCGATCAGGTTTGGATCGGTTTTGGCCTTCGACGATCGCCGATCTGGGTCTGTGGGCCGTCGTTTGCTGCTCTACCGTGCGTCGTTGCTCTCTGGTGACGGCGTGGTGGTCTGGAGCGACGGCGGTGAAGAACTAGGGTTTACAAACGTTTTTTTTTTGTCAGGCCCCTCTTTTAAAAATTTGAAATTCTTGAGGGACTGTTTTGTAAATTATTTGGGTCATTGTGTGATTTTGATAATGTTTCGGGGTCAATTTCTAATTTCCAAAACTTAGAGGGCTTGTATGCAATTACGAAAGAGTTTTGGGGTAGATTTATAATTATTGAAAAGTTACGGGGTCACTTTGTAATTTTCAAAAGTTTTGGGGCCAAATTTTAATTATTACAAATTACTGGATCAGTTTATGATTTTGACAAAATATAGGGGTCGATTTGTAATTACTAAAACTTAAGGGGTCATTCTGTAATTTTACAAAATAAGGGCACTTTTATAATTTTTATAAAATAAAATATATTTTTTATTTTATTTTATTTTATTTTATTTTAAGGATCAACTAAAATTCAGATATTTGGTGGTATACCATTTATGGTTAAATAAAGTAGTCCCTCATTCTAAATAGGCTAATTGAAACAAGATGTCACTAAAGTGGCATCTATTGTGTAGATTATTCATGAGGGATGTTGGATGTTGGATGTTCATGTGTGTAAATTCATGCGGGTATTTACCGGGCCAAAGGAAGGTTAATACTTGGCCGAATTATACACACATATGTGGTGGTAAACATGTGACGATTGTAAGGTTTTACATGTGAATAATAAATCGATCCAAAGATAAATTTATTATTTAACATAAATTATTGTCAATGTTTGATCACTACTAAATGAGTACCATGTGTGTGTATATAAATTCATACGGGTATTAGCCGGCCCAACGGAAGATTAATACTTGGCCGAATTGTACACACATCTGTGGTGGTAAACATGTGATGATTATAAGGTTTTGCATGTGAATAATAAGTCGATCCAAAGATAGATTTATTATTTAACATAAATTATTGTCAATGTTTGATCACTACAACAAGAGTACCACTTACAATTAATATTATTGTCAAAAGACTTGATATTAATGTTGTACTAGGTATCTTAAGATGAGACAGACCATTATTTGGTATATCTTTTATGGTTAAATAAAGTGGTCTATCATTCTAAATGGGCTATTGAAGCAAGATGTCGCCAAAGTGACCTCTCTTGTATAGATTATTCATGAGGGATGTTGGATGTTTGTGTGTATGTAAATTCATGTGAGTATTAGTCGGCTCAAATGAAGGTTAATACTTGGCCGAATTGCACACACACACCTGTGGTGATAAATATGTGACGATTATAAGGTTTTACATGTGAATCGTAAGTCAATCCAAAGATAGATTTATTATTTGACATTAATTATTGTCAATAGTTGATCACTATAACAAGATTACCACTTACAATTAATATTACTGTCTAAAGACTTGATATTAATGTTGTGCTAGGTATCTTGAGATGAGACTTACCATTATTTGAACTTGTTGATCATTGTATTTGGTTATTAATGTGAGCATGTTTGTGTATATGTTTTGTTCTCTTTCAAGTTAATATTTTACTATATCTGTTAATACCAACTATATACCCATGCTTAATGGGATTAATTTTAAGGATTGGAAGGAGAACATAGAAATTGTTCTTGGCTGCATGGATCTAGACATTGCACTTCGGGTTGAGCAATCCGCTTCTCTTACGGATACAAGTTCTCCTAATGATAGGAAGAATTTTGAGAAGTGGGATCGCTCAAATCGCATGAGTCTTATGATCATCAAGCGCAGCATTCCAAAGGCATTTAAGGGTGCGGTATCTGAAAAGATAATCAAAGCCAAAGAGTTTCTAGCTGAAATTGAAAAGCGTTTTATGAAAAACGATAGGGCAGAAACAAGCACGCTTTTGCAAAGCTTGATTCTATGAAGTACAAGGGCAAATGGAACATAAAGGAGTACGTTATGTAAATGTCTCATATTGCTTATAAGCTTAAAGTATTAAAGCTCGAGTCGTCTAACGACTTGCTCGTGCATTTGGTATTAATATCACTTCCTGTATAATACAGTCAGTTTAAGGTCAGTTACAACTGTCAAAAGAAGAAATGGACTCTTAATGAGCTCATTTCTTAGTGTGTGCAAGAGGAAGAGAGAATGAAGCGAGACAAGACCGAAAGTGCTCAATTGGCTAGCACCTATAAGGATAAGGGCAAATAGAGGAAGAATAATGAAGCTGTAAAATACCTTATGAGCATTAGACAAGCATAAAAGCCTAATCTAAAGCATTTTCACATTTGGAGATGTCCAGCTGAGGCAAGGCCTTACAGGCCACATGAAAAGAAATTGGACTCCAAAACTGTGAGCAACTACTTCATTGGCTACTCTGAGCGATCAAGGGGCTATAAATTTTATGATCACACACTTAGGTCAATTTTTGAAACTTGAAATGCAACATTTTTTGAGGATGTTGAGTTTGGGGGGAGAAATAAGGTTAGAGACATTGTCTTTGAGGAAGAATCGATTTCGATTCCTACTATCGCTTTTGACAATATGCAGGTTTCTATACCTGTCATTGATCAAGAAGCAAATCTAGATTCTCAACCAGACAATGTTAAACAACCCCCCATTCAAGATGAGGTAATTGTTCATGTTCCTGATGAACAAACTCAACAACCTTAAGAACCAATATCATTAAAGTGATCCACTAGAGAAAGGAGAAATGCTATTCCGGATGTTTTTTTATGTATTTCTCTAAGAACATGAGGAAAACATTGGAATGATGGAAAATGATCCAATCATTTTCCATCAAGCCATGCAGGGTTCCAACTCTCAAAAGTGGATTGATGCCATGAATGAGGAGTATAAGTCTATGCAAGACAATAAGGTTTTGGTACTTGTCCCATTACCAGAAGGTGCAAAGCCCATTGGTTGTAAATGGATATTTAAAACTAAGGGGATTCGAAAGGTAATGTGGAGAGGTATAAAGCTCGTCTTGTAACTCAAGGCTTTACCCAAAAGAAAGGGATTGACTATAAAGAGATTTTCTCTTCGATTTTTAACGAAAGACTTTTTTAGGACAATCATGACATTTGTTGCATATTTTGACCTTGAGCTTCATCAAATGGATGTCAATACGGTGTTTCTCAATGGTAACATTGACGAAACAATTTATATGGTGCAACCAAAAAACTTTGAGTCGGGTGACCCAAAGAATATGGTTTGCAAATTGACAGAATCCATTTATGAACTCAAGCAAGCTTCCCGTCAGTGGTACCATAAGTTTCATCAAGTGATTATCTCGTTTGGTTTTTGAGATAAACGTTGTTGATAATTGTGTGTATCACAAATTCAGTGGGAGTAAGCACATAGTCTTGATTTTATATGTCGATGACATACTGCTTGCCACAAATGATATAGGCATATTGCATGAAACCAAGAGATTTCTATCAAAGAATTTTGAGATGAAAGATCTTGGTGATGCCTCTTTTGTATTAGGGATTCAGATACAACGAGATCATTCTCGGGGTATTCTTGGATTATCACAAAGGAGCTATATCGATACAGTGCTCAAAAAGTTTGACATGCAGGATTGCAAACCAGGTGACACCCCCGTCGCTAAGGGAGACAAGTTCAATCTCAACCAGTGCCCTAAAAGTAACCTTGAAGTTAAGGAAATGCAGAAGATTCCCTATGCATCAGCTGTAGGGAGTCTAATGTATGCTCAGGTGTGTACGCGTCCGGATATTGAGTACATTGTTGGTATGTTAGGCAGATATTTAAGTAACCCTGGAATGAATCATTGGATAGCATCCAAGCGGGTTATGAGGTATTTGAAGAGAACAAGAGATTACATGCTCATATATAGGAGATCAGATCAATTTGAGATCATAGGTTATTCCGACTCCGATTTTGCTGGATGTCAAGACAGTAGGAGATCCACATCAGGCTACATATACATGTTGGCTGGTGGAGCTATATCTTGGAAGAGTGCCAAACAGAAACTCATAGCTTCTTCCACCATGGCAGTAGAGTTTGTAGCATGCTATGAGGCATCCAACCATGGAATATGGCTGCGGAATTTTGTCAATGGGCTTCGCATTCTGGAGGGTGTTGAAAGACCACTCAAACTATATTGTGGCAATAAGTCAGCAGTGCTATATTCTAACAACAACAGGAGCTCATCTAAGGCAAAGCATATTGATATTAAGTTCCTAGTTGTGAAGGAAAGAGTACAGAGTGAACATATATCCATAGAGCACATTGGGACAAACTCCATGATAGCGGATCCCCTTACAAAAGGATTACCACCCAAGGTCTTTCATGAGCATACCGCTCATATGGGTGTTATTTTGTGTGAGGATATCACATTATAGTGGGAGTCTGTATAATTATATATTGTATTGCTCTATATTTTTATGTCCACTCTGTACTCTTTCCTTCACAACTAGGAACTTAATATCAATATGCTTTGACTTAGATGAGCTCCTGTTGTTGTTGGAATATAGCACTACTGACTTATTGTCACGGTATAGTTTGAGTGGTCTTTCAACACCCTCCAGAATGTAATTCCCATCTCAATTCAAGAGAATGTTAAATCTAGAAAGCGGAAGCGTACCTGAATCCATCGCTGGAGATTTGTGAATGGGTTGTGATCTTCCAAATTAACACGATCTCTATGAACCCTACTGTGTTCTTGATGCTCTGTTGATGGGATATAGAGAAACGTAAAAGTATCGTGTAATTTGGGGACCATAACCCTAAATATATATAATAATCAAATTATTATATATTGGCTATTTCTAATTCGGCCCCTCAACAAATTAGAAATAGTACTCTGGTATCTACACATTAATTCCATGACAATTATACTCTTAAGCCTTAATGATTTATATCTTAATTAGATCACTTTAATTTAGGCTTAACCAAAAAATAGCACAACACATTTAATGTTTACATGTGTGGCCCCATATGATGAAATTTTTTCAACAATCTCCCACTGGACCACATATGTAACTTTATAAATGTGTATGACTTTATGAGCTCCAAAATTTTGTTATTACAATTTTATGGTATATCCGAACAATCTCATCCATTGATTATGCCAACATAGGATCAAAGCGGCTTTCGTCACATTTAGCGTAACTAAACCCATCAATGTGCTCCCTAATGTTTTCTTTCGCTGACTCTCTAGCTAAGCAAGGGTCTGATTTGTAGAGGAATATGCTTCATTGGGATGTACTGTGATCCCTTTTTTTTGGGTTGGCTCTTTCATCTACTTAGTTTTTTCTTTTGCGTTTTGTTTTCACTAGTTCTTGTTTTGTTATCGGATCCCTTTTAGCCTTTGCTATTTTGTTGGGTGCTGGTAGCTTTGTTTTTCAGGTGGCTTCTTTTTGCTGTAGGATTGTTTGGTTGTAGTCGTTGCTCGTTGCCTCCTGGGTAGCCTTTGCTTGTCGCTTTGTTGACCCTTTCGGTCTCTTAATATTTAATAATATCGAGTTGTTAAAAAAATATATCAAATTTTTTTAAATAGATGACCTTTCGTCAAAAAGTATGGAATTTAATGTAATTACCCCTTAATAATATACCCAACACAATTGAATTGGAATTCCAAAGTTCAAACCAATTTATGTCAAACCATCCTATTTTAAGAATTTTGACTGAGATTTTTTGTATGGTTGAGAAGAAAAATGATAAATACTTATAGTAAAAGTTTAAAAAATTTGTAAAATACATTTAATTAATACATTTTTTAACTTTTCAAGTTTGGGAACTAGCCTTTCTATTTTTTTTTTAACTTAAAACATTTTAAAAAAAAGGGGGAAATATAGGAAAAATGAAAAGAAAAATGATTATTTAGTCAGAATTTTTTTCAAAAGTTTTCTCAAACCATATCTCATTTATTTTAATATCCATACGAAAAAATCTCATCAAAATTCATAAAATTCCATCATAGTATGATGAGTTTGAACATAAAATGGTTTTCACAAGAGAAATCATTGTTTTAAAATATGCTAACATTGAAAATTATTGGTTGCCAATGTAATTTTTGTGGATAATTTTTTTTTAAAAAAGTATTACAAATTTAGTAAAAGATAAAAATTTAGAGAACCCAGCCTTATCAACTCTTTATACCTTATTATTTCATTTTTATCTTGATACCAATTAATGACGTGCCAATTAGATTCATATAATTAATCGGGTTTAAAGTGGAATACAAAAATGAAATGTCTAGACTGTAGCCTTTTAGGCCATGTTTGGTGTCGTATCGATTAACCTGCTTTTCGTTTTTTTTTTTTAGTTAAAAAACATATAAAATTTGTCCAGCAGTGTTTTAAGAAAAAAAAAAGACGAATCAATTTTTTTATTCGACATGCTGGGCTCTTCCCGGTTGTCATGAAAACAACTTCTGCACATTTTTTTCTGTGGAAATTGTAAAAAATAACCCAACTATTATAATTTTTTTATTTTGAACCATATATGAAAATTTATTTGTTAATAGTCACTTTTTTAAGAAATTACTTGAATGTCTCCGTATAAAAACCATCCCCAACCATTTTCTCTCTCTTCTCTCTTTTTTTCCCTCTCTCCTTTCCTCTCTCTCCCCGATTTCTCTCTCTCCTTTCCTATATCTCTCTCTCGCGGGCGAACCGTCGCCGGCATCCATGCGAAGGCCGGCGAATCGTCGCCGGCCTCCTCTCTCTCTCACCCAACCTCTCTTCTCTCTCCCCGCAACTCTCTCTCTCTCTCTCTCTCTCTCTCTTTCACTCACATCTCTTTCTCTCTCCTTTCCTTTCTCTCTCACATGTCGTCGACGGCTTACCGGAGTGCCGTCACCTAGGCTTCACGACCGTCCAGCAACACTGTCGAGCTCCCCCTCCGGCGGCGATTAGATCTGTTGAAAAAAAGGAAAGAAAACGAAATATTAGAAACCCATAATATTTCAAGTTTGTGCATTTCAATTTAGTCAACATTTCAAGTTTGTGCATTTCAATTTAGTCAACATTTCAAGTTTCAACATTTCAATTTAGACAACATTTCAAGTTTAAAAATTTGAAAACGAAGAACTTAAAAACCCAGAACGTTTCAAGTTTCAAGTTTCAAGTTTCAAGTTTCAACTTTCAACTTTCAATTTAGTCTAGATTTCAAGTTTCAACATTTCAATTTAAGCAAGATTTCAAGTTTCAAAATTTCATTTTTTTTAAACAAGATTTCAAGTTTCAAGTTCCTTGCCGTGATTTCAAGTTTGATTCCAGATTTTAGTCATGATTTCAAGTTTTCTTTCAGTTTTTTTTTTAAATCAAATCCAAGGGTATTTTTATAATTTACGGACATACACTGATTTTTTTTTAAAAGTTGCTATTAACAAATAAATTTTTGTATGTGGTTAAAAACAAAATTTTCATAATAGTTGTGGTTATTTTTTATTTTTTTTCTTTTTATCTTTTCTTTTGGTTTACATTTTTAATGGCCCACCAATTAGATTATTATTATCTTTTTAAACGTACCAAGTTAGATTATAAATTATTTTTTCTTTCTTTTAAATGAACTCATAATTTATAATTTGTCATTTATTTATTAAGAGATAATAGAAATATGGAATAATAATAATAATAATAATAATAATAATTATTATTATTATTATTATATCATTTTTAAATATATAAGTTTTAAAAAAAATTGTACGGCTCTTGAGTGTTGGAACGAAAGATTGGTGCGAAAGATTGGTGCATGACTCCTTCCTGCCAGATGATGCTGAACTGATCTTTTTGGTTGATAATGGCTACCAGATGGAGGAGTGTCATCCAAATGTGGTACAAAGTTATGCTGGGTGACTGTCCCAGGTCTTTGTAGTGTTTTGGAGTAATGAATTTTTTGTTTAAATTTTTTATAAAATGCATTTAATTAATATATATATTGTTGTACGTAAATTTTACCAAGCATACACGTCATTGACAGGAAGGAAAAAATAGCCAGGTGGATGCTCAAATAGGCATCCGGAAAATATCCTACAAGACATCGTTAAAGAGGAGAAAGCCCGAGTAAACATATACTGAATAAAAACCTACTCGGGATCAGCTAACCGTACTCGGGGACTGATTAGATAACACTACCACTCGGGCTCAAACGGTACTATTCGGGACCATCAGGTATTACTCTTACTCGGGAATAAATACGACCCAAGTAAGAACTTGGTGCTTATTTCATACGGATTGTCATTAAATACGTGACGATATCCATCAGGAAGGAATCCCAAATGAAATAGAACATCAAGTTAGAAGAGCCCCTAATCAGGAAGTAACTTGATTACTTTGCGAAGATTACGTTCTTATAAGGAAACAAGTCCAAATCGAACAGCACTACTAGAATCTCACTCGATTTCCATAAGAGACTCTGAAACAGGAAAGAAGACAAATCAACCTCATGCAAGTAACTGAATCCCAATTAAATACAAAGATCTTGTATTACTTGTACAAAGCGGGTTAGGGTTCTATAAGCATATAAATAGACCCATAATCTGGCTAAAAAAAAATATAGGCAATATAGCATACAACAATCACAGATAATACAGAGAGAAAAAAGTGAGATCGAGAGCTTGTAAAATATCTTATTCTCCTAGTGGATTTTGGCTTGGTTGATCTTTCAACCACCCGTGGATGTTTCTCCGGCTGTCGGAGTTTTACCACGTACATCTTGTCTTTGTTACTCTCTCTCTCTCTCTGCATCTTTTTCTCTTTAAATCAATAGCCAAAATCCAATCCTTGTTGACTTTTCTGGTATAATCCAGAAATCGACGTCAACAATTGGCGCTAAAAGAAGGAGTCGAAACTCTGAACTTGTTAAAAAGCAATGGCAGAAAGCAGAAGTAGTTCAAGGAATGGCCAAAGATCACCAGGCGATTTCCATATTGGCAATACGTCACAAAATCCTACAGCAAACACAGAAAACTAACCTGCACACCTGGCAGGGATCCAGCAAGTTCCTCCAACCAGCAGAGATCTTACGCTGCGTTTCCAAGAGACCCTGCAGCAATTGGTGGCGGACGCAGCAAGGGAAGGGATTGATCTACTGGCAGCAGGAGCACATACTCCCAATCCTCCACCCGTAAGGCTCAGTTCAATGGTGGTAGGGCCAGGAATAACTATGCCAGAAACCAGAAGAAACTCTTCCCCAATCAATCCAGCTGAACAGAAAACACTAGAAGAGGAAAATCACCAGAGGTTGGATCGCAATCAAACAGTACGTGCCAGACATCGTAAATACGATCGGCGCAGAGGACGGTCATCATCAGAAGACAGTGATCAACACCATCGTAAACTTCACCTTGGAGTCACACCAGGGTTCCGGCATTAGAGTGAAGAATCTGAGGAAAGAATGACAGTTACCCAAAGTTCAACCGTCAAGAAATCCTGGTGGGGGACAGAGATATTACAATCCAGAGCCTAACTCGAGAAGTAGAGAATAACAGGCGACAGATGGAGGCACTTGTCAGACGTTACGGCTGCAACGACCTATCCGACGATGACTCCGACAGTCCATTTAACAGGGAGATTTTGTGGACCCCTTTCCTAGAAAGATTCAGGATGCCGCATGTGGAGCAATTCAAAAAAGATACAGATCCAAAGGAGCACGTTAGACGCTATAAAATTGCCATGGCTCAATATGCCCACAGTGACCCCCTATTGTGTCTCAACTTTCCACAAACACTTGGGGACACAGGCTCAAGATGGTTCGGAAGACTACCCCCCGGCAAGCATCAGAAATTTCAGTGAGTTGAGCAGGAGCTTCTCAAGGCAATTCCTAAGCAACGTTCACAGAAAGAAGTCGGTGGCCTACCTCTCTCAAATAAAACAGGGGAAGGACGAGTCATTAAAAAAATACTTGGGCCGGTTTGTCCAAGCAGTATCAGAGATTGGCAACGCTAATGATGAAGCCATTATTGCTGCCTTCACCAATAACTTGCAGAATGGACGACTATCCTTCGATTTGAGAAGAGCACGGCTGACAAGGTATGCCGACATGATGGATATGGCGGGAGGATACGCTCTGGCCGAGGAAGAAGAGTTAGCTACAGGAGGAAGCTATATGCATGGAGGAAAGCCCGAACAGAAGAATACCGAATCCAAGGGGCAGAATCAAAAAGAAAAACGGAAAGGGAACAACCAGAAGAAAAACAAGGATGGGGGTAATGGGCTCAACGCCGAACGGTCCACAGAGAAATACCGCGGCAGATATACCAATTACACCCCTCTTCGGAAGAAACAAGAAGAAATTCTAGCCATCTTGGAAGAAAAGAATATGGTGCAAGAACAGCGGCGACAATCACAGTTCGCCCGGAGAGATACAACCAAGTATTGCAGGTTTCATAAAGAGACCGGGCATGAAACTTTAAAGTGTTTTCAGCTCAGAGATTACATAGAAACTCTTATTCGGGAAGGGCACCTGCGAGATGTAATCTTGAAAAAAGACGAGAGACCAGAAACCAAGAAAGTCAAGGCTGATCACAACCCTGGTCAAAACCAAAGAACCAGCCCCAAAGCCAATCAAGTAATACATACAATTTTTGGAGGACCTTCTACTGGGAGGAGCAACCGAGAATGAACTCAGGAAGTCCGAGAAGCAGTAGAAGCAAGGAATAACCTCGACGTAAACTCGGTTGATCCAGACCCGAAAAGGGTAAAGGAAGGATAGGACCCAATAGTCTTTACAGAGGCAGATTCCCATGGCGTCGATGTTCGACCTAATGACGCTTTGGTTATAAGTGCCCAGATTGGCCACAGGGAAGTCCGGAGAATTTTAATAGATAATGGAAGCTCAACAGACATCCTAAGCGTGGATTTATACGACCAGCTAAGACTAGATCGAAAAGATTTACAGTCTTTCCATACTCCATTAAGAGGATTTGGGGGAATAGAGGCCAGGTCACTCGGGACGGTCAAACTACTTGTGAAGATTGGAACGGCACCATGCCAGATGACTGTTTTGCTCGACTTCGAGGTAGTTGACTTGGATAATTGGCCGTATAATACGTTATTGGGCTGGCCATTCCTAAATAAAACAAGGGTTGTGATGGCCACTTACGCATTAATGATCAAGTTCCCAACAAAACAAGGGGGTGGGATAGTCAAGGGATCCCAAGAGATGGCCCGAAGAGCAAACCTGTAGGTATACAGAGACAAGCATGATGCCGAACAAGTGTGCACCATAATACAGCCAAATGAGTGTGAAGAATCCTTGTCATTCGAACTGGATCCAAGGGAGGGCTCGAATGAATACAAGATAGAATTGGTTGAAATACTACTCGAAGAAAACAAACCGGACAAGAAAATCAAGATCGGGGCCAACTTGGAAGGAAAAGTCAAGCGAGACTTGACCAATCTGCTCAGAGAATACAAAGATGTATTCGTCTGGAGTCACGAAGATATGATCGGGATAGATGCTCGAATAATATCCCATCACCTCGTAGTTAGCCTGAATGCCAAACCGGTAGTACAAAAAAGAAGATCGTTCAATCCTGAAAGAAGTCAAGCAATCAAACAAGAGGTGGAAAAAATACTAGCGACGGGATCAATCAGAGAAGTCAGCTACCCTCAGTGGGTCGCTAACGTAGTCCTCGTCCAGAAGAAAAATGGACAATGGAGGATGTGGGTAGATTTCACGGATCTAAACAAGGCATGTCCAAAGGACAGCTTCCCACTCCCAAGAATAGATTAGCTGGTGGATGCCACAGCAGGTCATGAACTGCTCAGCTTCATGGACGCTTACTCGGGATACAATCAGATCTGGATGAACAAAGCTGATGAAGAAAAAATAGTTTTCACAACGGATCAGGGTTTATATTGCTACACAGTAATGCCCTTCGGTTTAAAAAATGCAGGAGCCACGTACCAAAGGTTGGTTAACAAAATCTTCACTCGGCAAATAGGAAGAAACATGGAACTGTACATTGATGACATGCTGACTAAAAGCGTCTCAGCAGATGAGCATTCCCTTGATGTATTGAGAAGATATCAGATGAAATTAAACCCAAACAAATGTTTATTCGGAGTCCACTCGGGAAGATTCTTGGGTTTTCAAGTCCATCAAAGAGGAATCGAAGTTAATCCAGAGAAGATCCAGGCTTTGCAACAAATGACTTCACCTAAAACATTGAAAGAGGTACATCGCTTAACATTGTGTTTAGCCTCCTTGGGAAGATTCATCTCAAGGGCTACAGACAGGTGCGCGCCTTTCTTCAAGGTAATCAAAAAAGGGAAAGGCCAAGAGTGGAATAAAGAGTGTGAACAGGCATTCTTAAAAATAAAAGAGTACTTGGGGCAAGCTCCCATCCTCTCAAAACCATAAAAAAGGGAAATACTTCAGCTGTATCTGTCAATAACCGAGCTTGCAGCAAGTTCAATCCTAGTCAGAACAAAAGATGGAGTGTAGAAACCAGTGTACTATACAAGTAAGGCACTCCTACCTGCCGAGACCAGGTACTCACAAGCAGAGAAGATAGCCTTAGCATTGGTTTCAGCAACAAAAAAGCTGAGACCATACTTTCAGGCTCAAACGATCCAGGTTCTCACCAATTGCCCATTATGACAAATCTTATAAAAACCAGAGATATCAGGAAGACTTACTAAATGGGCAATCGAGTTAAGTAAATTCGATATTCATTATATCCCCAAAACTTCCCTCAAAGGACAAGCGATGGCAGACTTCATAGCCGAGTTCACAGAACCAAACCTGAAAGCAAAAAGACTGTTAGATAAAAGTTTCCCATGGAAACTATATGTTGATGGTTCTTCAAACACTCATGGCAGCGGGGCAGGGATCGTAGTTCGCACCCCAGAAAGAGATGATGTTGACTGTGCCATGAGATTTGATTTCAAAGCAACCAATAATCAAGCCGAATACGAGGCATTGTTAGCTGGACTCATAGTCTGCATAGCTCTTGGGGCAGATGAAGTTGAGATATTCAGCGATTCACAGGTAGTTGTCAACCAGGTTATGGACGAGTACCAGGCCAAAGATGAAGGAATGATTGCCTACCGTGACATCGTAAAACAGCTCCTCCAAAAATTTAAAGAATACAAGATCGCTCAGATTCCTAGAGAAGAAAATGAAAAGGCAGACGCTTTATCTAAATTAGCGTCAGCAACAACCTCAATCAGACCAAAAACCATTCCAGTTGCACACCTCTTTAAACCAAGTACAGCTGAACTTAAGCATTTAGAAATTTTAGAAATCCGAACACCACAAGACGGTTGGATGGTCCAGCTGAGAAGGTTCCTGGAAGAAGGCATGCTCCCGAAAGATCCGGTATTAGCAAAGCTCATCATGTATCGATCGGCTAGGTATACCATGATCGGAGGAGAATTATACAGAAGGGGGTTTTCTCGAGCTCTCCAGAGATATATACCGAAAGAAGATGCACATCGAATACTTCAAGAGATCCACGGAAGAGTTTACGGGAACCACACTGGGGGTAGGAGTCTGGCACATAAGGTACTCAGGCAAGGCTATTATTGGCCTACATTTTTCTCAGATGCACATCAATGGTTGGAAAGTTGCAACACCTGTTAAAGAATTGCCAACGATATCCGACAACCCCCAGAAAAGCTCAGAAATCTCACTACCCCGTGGTCATTCGCCATGTGGGGCCTAGACCTGTTCGGGTCAATGCCAGTTGGAACAGGGGGTGGAGCGAAGCACGCCATAGTAGCTGTCGATTATTTCATAAAATGGGCCGAAGCTGAAGCGTTGGTGCATATCACGGAAGCCAACACCATAAATTTTGTAAAGAAAAACATACTTTATAGGTTTGGAATTCCGGACACTATAATCACTGACAATGGCACTCAGTTTGTTAACCAAAAGTTCAGACAATTGTGCGAGAAGTATCATATTGCTAACTACTATGCGACACCAGCTCATCCACAAACAAACGGGCAAGTAGAAGCAGTAAATAAAATTATCAAGCACACTATCAAATCAAAATTAGATGACAAAAAATGAAGCTGGGTTGAAAAGCTTTTTGAATTATTGTGGGCATATCGGACGACAGCAAGGACTTCAACAGGAGAAACTCCGTTCAGCCTAGCATTTGGAACAAAAGGTGTCATCCCCATAGAAATATCGTATGCATCCCCCCGGGTCAGGCTATACGATGAAGAATAAAATATTGATACACTGCTACAAAGTTTGGATGAGCTAGAAGAAAAAAGGGAAAAGTCCCGAATAAGAAATACAGCTTATCAAAAAAGAGTGGCTCGCCACTACAACTCTCGTGTTCGGATCAGGAAATTCCAGTTAGGAGACCTGGTGCTCAGGAAGGTGTCACTGAACATAAAGAATAGAGCCGCAGGATCCATGGCTGACAAATGGGAAGGTCCATACAAGATCGAGGGGATAGCTGGCCATGGAGCTTATTGTATTGCTCGACCCAATGGAGGGGTGTTACCCCGACCATGCAATGCCCAATATCTGAAGATTTTCTATCCTTAAAATATATATTTATATAAAATATTTTATTCTTTTTCTAGTCAAGACAATATTAGTCAGGATAAATATTAAATTGTAATTTAAATCTTTGTTGATTTTTCGCAGTAATAAATAAAACTACTTGAAAATTCCAAAAGGAAAGCATTTAGCTCGGGATTTCCAAAAAGCATATGATAATAAGAACATATAGAAGAAAAGCATATGATAATAAGAACATATGGAAGAAGAGCATGATAATAAGAACATGCAAATAGAATTCTCGGGGACCATCAAATCCCTAAAGGGTGGAGAAGCTCGTAGGAGCATGCCAGCCGAGCATGGTCAAAATAACCTTCGTAAAAAGGGAAACCCGATGCACCAGACTCTGGAAAAATGGTCGGGACGCTATCGGGAGAAATTCCGGTGAAATGCGTAGCAGTGTTGAAGCAACTTTTTAAAGGAGCTCAACGATTCGGCAAACCCTTGCGCATAAAAACTAGGGAGACGTCCTTGGTATTGCGTAAGGACTTGAACGTATAATCATGGTGAGCCTTGATATAATGTTCGGGTAGCAATCGGGTATGAAACATAAGTGCAAACTTGCCTGTTTCAAGATGACTCGGTTAATAATAAAGAAGCCAGTTTAATAAGGTACTTGGCAATTGAAGTTATTCCGGTAAAAACCGGTTTAATAAGATACTCGGTTAAGTTACCCGAATATCGAAGAAGCCAATTTAATAAGATACTTGGCAATTAAAGTTATTCGGGTAACAACCGGTTTAATAAGATACTCGGTTAAGTTACCCGAACATCAAAGAAGTCAGTTTAATAAGATACTTGGCAATTGAAGTTATTCGGGTAACAACCGGTTTAATAAGATACTCGGTTAAGTTACCCGAACATCGAAGAAGCTAGTTTAATAAGATACTTGGCAATTGAAGTTATTCGGGTAACAACCGGTTTAATAAGATACTCGGTTAAGTTACCCGACCATCAACCAGTTTAATACAACATTCGGCAACAATCAGAAAAAAAAAAAACCGAAACCATTCAACTTAGAAAATTTAATTCTATTGCTCTTTAAAGGATGGTTACAGTTCAAATAATGATTCTTTACAAGTAAAAAATAAAGAAGAAATCTACAAAATTAAGGTTGCGAGGATTTCGAGTCTTTGCCAATACTCGGATCTGGCACCATCTGGTATTCACGAAGTAGGCTCTCATTAGACGGCCAAGCAATATCGTCGACAGTATCATCCCTCCACTGGCTGTAATCTTCACCCGGGGTTGGCCCGACATCCGGGACTACACCCTCAACAGACTCTTGACTTGCGTAAAAGGTCGAGAGAGAGTGCTCGGACGGAATCTCTAAATGCATAGGATGAGGCTCCTTACCTTGACTACGGCAGTAGGCTCTCCATTCCTTCATGGAGTATCCAGAGAGATTCCAAGGACCGGTCCACATGGTGTTTGATTGACAGCTCCCAATTAGCACGAGCCTTCTCGGTCACCCTACTCTTGACTTTGAAGAATTCGTTGGCCGAAACTAGCCCACGTTGGAATTCCTGAAGAAGTAGGGCATCGTAAGCGGGGGATCTTTTAAAACGATCCACCCCTTGGACTTCCAGCTCCAACCTGGCCTCTCGGGAAATGGATTCAATTGTCAGCACTTGGCGCTTCAAATCTTCAATCTTTTGGACATACGCCGACTTCGCTTGCTCCGCCTCCTGCTCCGCCTTAAGCATGGATTCTTCAGCAGAAGAAAGAAGGTTTTGAAGCGATGTAACCTTCTCATTTGCCAAAGATGCCTTGTCCTCAGCTTCAACCTGCTTTGCCAGGCAATGGTAGGTAAATATCTGCACAGAACCGACCTCCTGCTGATAAGCCTGCTCAGCTCGAGCACGACCCTCTTCACTCGCCTTCAGCTGAGCCTCCAGACACCTTATCCGATCAGCCTGACATTGCTGCGTCTGAACAAGCTCAGCAAATTCGGCCACCATCTGCAAATGAATATTCTTAGAAATCCGATAAAGACAAAACAGTAAAGGAGTCAGAATTAACTGAGTTAGATTTAACTTACATAATATACACAGTTGAAAACGTTTTGAAGACGTTCGGTCAGTGAACCATCTCTAAAACCGCTCTAGTGGTCTTCCCCGATATAAGCCCGACCAGAGGACATCTCCTGGAGCATATCTTTTGGAGAAAGGAATAAAGTAACCCCCGAGGGTTGAGCTCCCAGATTTCCAGACTCGGCGGCAGGAGAAGCCCTATTTGGCTCTAAGGATGGAGAGGGAACCCCCGAAGGTTCAGCCCCCATATCTTCAACCTCGGGGGTAAAAGAGGCCCTACTTGGTTCTGAAGTGACTGCATCTGCTGATACTCCAGCACCAACACTCGGGGCAATCTCATCCGTAACATCTTCGTCGCTGGAGTCAATGAATGTGACTACCCGAGGAACTTTGAGAGGACGAGGCGGCGAACTAACTGCCTTTCGCTTCTCACCCCGAGAACGTTGGAAGATGAGATCATCAGCAGGATCTTCCTGCGAATCATCCCGAAAAGACTCAAAAAGCTCGGTAATGGCAGGCATTTGATCTGTCAAGATGTTACCACCATCGCCAGCTTCAGACAGTCCAACAGGCTCTTCACTTGGACACTCATACTGCCTCTCCCCATTTTTAGGCAATTGGGTCTTAGTCGGCTCACCTTAGCCACTTGAACCAACGAGATCCTGAGCAGAAAGCTGAGCACCCCGATCAACGCACTCGTGAATTTGCTCAGTCATATCAGTCTCCTCATCTGGCTCGCGTGGAACAATACCCTCATTGCCCTGACGGGAAGCTTCCTTTCTAATCGCTTGTAGGATCGACTTCACCTGGCGAGCCTGAAGATCGCTGACAACGTCCGTATCGAACACTTTAAAAAAAATTGTTAGAAAAGAAAATGGAAAAGCAGAGAAACACAACAGAAAGGGCGCTGGGTTACTTACAACGCCTGCGATGGCCCGAAATCTGTCTAAAGAAGCCGAGCTTTATCAAGTCGTCCTCTTTGAAAAGATAGCTCTTGCTCCTCTTTGAAAAGATAGCTCTTGCTCCTCTTTTCCAGAGTACGAATAGCTGCCCGAGTCAGCCGCTTCAGCTCTGAATCACTATAGTCGATTGTTTTCTTGTTCCACACTTCGGGGGAACAGAAGAAGCGGGGAACACTCAGCACCATTTGGGAATCCCCAGATCGAACAGGGACGCCGAGCCCGAGAGTCCCTCCAACAAAAAACCAACTGTTCTTTCAGAACTTATTGGATGTGGGGAATCCCCATATAAAGCCCTTCTTTTTCGGGTCATCAGAAGCATCGACCCCTCGATTCACCTTCGCTTCCTTAGGGACCCAACCGTCCGAAGGAGTAGACGCAAGAAAATAGGTCCCCGTTTTGCTAACCTGCCTCAGCGTAAAGAAATGCCTGATTTCATTCGGGGAAGGCGGCGAAAGGTTCATTCGGCTAAACATGTGCCATATGCACATCAAGACTTTGTAACTATTTGGGGCCAACTGAGCTGGGGCTATCCCTGCTTCAGCCAAAAACTGGGCAATAGAATGCTGAAGGGGAAGTGTGACGCCGCAGCAAAGCATCGATCCGTAAATCGTGATCATCCCCTCAGGAGGATTCCATACGGCTATATTCCCCGCAGGAACCAAAGTGACTGAGTCGGGAAAGTCGAATCGGGAGTGGTATTTTTCTATCTCAGCTGGCCCGACCACGTTCGGTTCAATATCAAAGCCACTCGGGCTAGTGTCAGAAAACGAAAGATGAGAGGCCCTGTGTACTTCATCAATGTCACCCTCAATAACAGTCTGTTCCCTAGTCTGAACGCTGCTCGAGCCGTGCTTGTATACCTTGCTTGTGCTTTGATGTTTACCCATCCTTTGAGAAGATACCCTGTGATCGGAAATATTAGAATCAGAACTAGATGGAGAACTCGATACGGGGCTGAAAGTGACGTCAGGGTGAAGCCCAGAAACATCAACCTCTAAAAATGGAGGTTCATCTATTGGGATATCCCCCAGTAATCGTTTAATGCAAGATACTAATTGGAAATCCCCACGCTCTAATGCATCAAAAGCGATTTTAAAGAGACGATGGCGGGAAGATGGTCCCATTAAAACTAACCTTGAATTGAGACTGATGCAAGATCTTCAAGCGGAGAATCGCGAACTTCTGGATGAAGAAATCTGAGTTTAAAGAGATTTCTGCTGAATTTTTGAGAATAAACCAACAATGTCTCTCAACGAAGAATTTAAAGGTGAGACGGTACGAAACCCTAGGATTTCAAAGCGGGAAAAAGTTTATGACGAAACCCGATGACGTAGGAGGCGTTTAGGGAAATGCAAAAATCATTTCTCATAAATAATATTGAAAAACGAAGAGACGAGGGACGCGTGTCAAGACAGGAAGTAGCCCTCAACCGTCAAAACTTTAAAATGTCGCTATCATTTAAGATCTTGCGTGATAAAGCGAATCGAAATTACAGAGTCATCATTAAAATACGTCATTATGACAAGACGGCTTTTCTGACGAAAGAAAATCAAAATGATTAAAATACTTTTGCCTGAAATAAAATCTTCTCGGTAAAAAATATTTTAGGGGGGTATTGTTGTTTGTAAATTTTACCAAGAATACACGTCATTGACAGGAAGGAAAAAATAGCCAGGTGGATGCTCAAATAGGCATCCGGGAAATATCCTATAAGGCATCGTTAAAGAGGAGAAAGCCCGAGTAAGCATATACTGAATAAAAACCTACTCGGGATCAGCTAACCGCACTCGGGACTGATTAGATAACACTACCACTCGGGCTCAAACGGTACTATTCGGGACCATCAGGTATTACTCTTACTCGGGAATAAATACGACCCAAGTAAGAACTTGGTACTTATTTCATACGGATTGTCATTAAATACGTGACGATATCCATCAGGAAGGAATCCCAAATGAAATAGAACATCAAGTTATAAGAGCCCTTAATCAAGAAGTAACTTGATTACTTTGCGAAGATTATGTTCTTATAAGGAAACAAGTCCAAATCGAACAGCACTACTAGAATCTCACTCGATTTCCATAAGAGACTCCAAAACAGGAAAGAAGACAAATCAACCTTATGCAAGTAACCGAATCCTAATTAAATACAAAGATCTTGTATTACTTGTACAAAGCGGGTTAGGGTTCTATAAGCATATAAATAGACCTATAATCTGGCTCAAAAAATATATAGGCAATATAGCATACAGCAATCACAGATAATATAGAGAGAAAAAAGTGAGATCGAGAGCTTGTAAAACATCTTATTCTCCTAGTGGATTTTGGCTTGTTTGATCTTTCAACCACCCGTGGATGTTTCTCCGGCCGTCGGAGTTTTACCACGTACATCTTGTCTTTGTTACTCTCTCTCTCTCTCTGCATCTTTTTCTCTTTAAATCAATAGCCAAAATCCAATCCTTGTTGGCTTTTATGGCATAATCCAGAAATCGACGTCAACATATATATATATATAAAGACATAAATAATCACTTAATTGCTTTTACTATATCATGTTAAAAGTACATTTTTAAAACAATTATATTGAATACGTATTATAATATTATTAATTAATATATATATAAACATTATTTTTAGATTTTGTCACTAAATGTGTTTTTAAATTTAAAACAATATGAAAATCAATTTCTAAATTTTCAAATGAAAAACAATAAAACATAATAGCATTACGGAATATGTATTTAGTATGTGTTTGGTGTGGCTTAATTTGCTAGTGGCCAAACATATTTTTTTAATGTTTAAAACTATTTTATTGGGTTTTTTGGTTGTTTGATAAAATTTAAAAAGTGTTTTTTTTAATATTAAAAAACTATTTTATATCTTTTAGCTTTTGGGAGATGTCTAAAATTTGAACATCTCTTAAGAAGCTTTTTAAAAAGAGATAAATAGTTTCAACTATCCTTCAAATTTTTTATATATTTCACCGTATACTCTTATATTACAAATACTTTATTAGTGTTAATTTTTATACTTTTTAATAACAAAAGCTCTTTTAGATATATTTTATCGAACAACCTACTAAATTAAATTAAAAACACTTTTTTAAGTGAAACCCAAAACAACAAACAATTTTGTATTAAAAATTCTACTAATAAAAGATCTACCCCAAAAGTTATAACTAAAAGTAATCACAAATAGACCCTTGGCCTTTAAGCCATTGATGACTTTCTTTTTCCTTAAGGAAAACATAAAAATTTAAAGGGTCAGATCATTGATTAGGTCATCTTTTTATAGCATGGTATTTTTGGTGCGTCATTCATGATGCCAGTGTTATATTAATCATTGTTTATCAATGATTTTAATGTAGACTCATATTTTACAATATTTACTTCTTTCCTTTTTTTTCCTAAACTTTTGTTGATCTAATGACCACGTAAGCATAAATAAAAAAAGGGATAATTACCCCGGTGGCCATCAAATTGATGACACACTATCAAAATGGCCACTAGATTAGAAAGTTGTTCCAAAATAGTCACTTTAGATGAACTTTGTGACACCAATGACCATTCCATCAAACACTGTTAACTTTGTGGTTAAATAGATGGACATTTCAGCTTTAAAATTAGATCTGCATATTGAACAAATTTTTTTTCCCCTTTTTATAACAAATTCCATAAACACTTTTTATGAAGTGAATCAATTATGGAAGATAAATATCTCCAGATTACCCGAATACGAAAACCAACAACAGAGTAAACATATAATACTTTTGTTTTCAACTCAAAATTATTATATATTTTATGAACAATTCCATTTTTCATAAAGTATTATATTTTATATTTTATTTTTGTAATTATAGATAAAGTTACTAAAATGTCCATTTATTTAACCGTAAAATTAACAGTGTTTGATGGAATGGCTATTGGTGTCACAAAATTCGCTTAAAGTGACTATTTTGGAACAACTTTCCAATCTAGTGGCCATTTTGATAGTTTGTCATCAATTTGATTGCCACCGGGGTAATTATCCCATAAAAATATATTGTAAAAATTTTCACATTCTTTTTTCTCTTATGCAAGTAGATGTTTCACTTACATTTAAAAAAATATTTAGGAAAAAAAAAAGCGAAAAAAATGATTCTAACTCTTAGGTTTTGGCTTTGTGATTACTTCCTTGATGCTATTCAACAAGTGTCTATATATGTCAAAAATTTTAAAGATCTCTGTATTTTGAAAAGAGAAAGAAATGTTGAAAAAAGATGCATTTTTGATTGAGCATATAATTAGTTCCATAATCCTGGAAGTCAAACTATTTCTTGTGGTATAGATGATCATATGATTGATATGGCCTTATTTGATTTAGATGCGAGTGTTAAATTGTTGTCATATTCTATGTATGTGCAATTAGGATTAGGATAGCTGAAACTCACTTCTATGAGACTCCATTTAACTTATAGGTTTATCAAATTCATAAGGAATAATAGAAGATATTCTTGTTAAAGTTGATAAATTTTATTTTCCAGTGAACTTCATAGTTATTGTACTCAGGGGCGGACCCACATTAAGGTCAGATGGGGCATGTCCCCTACCACAATTTATATATATATATATATATATAATGATTCTCTCATAAATGATCCCTTAATTTAATTTCGGTAAGGACCACCATGAAATCATATCCATTTTTATGAATTTTGATTTGATTTTTTTAGTGGATGATATATTCAATGAAAATATATTTATAAATAAAATTTGAGAATTTTTCAAGTAATATAACTATTTTTCTTGATTTTTTCTATATTTCATCCTTTTTTCTGATGCCTGTATATTTAACAAAATCGGGATAAATAGTTGTTGTGCTTGAAAAATTCTCAAATTTTATTCATAGGTGCATTTCAATGAAAATATCATCCACAAAAAAATTCAGTTAAAAATAGATGTGATTTCATATTTTCATGGTGGTCCTTACTGAAAAAAATAAAAATAAAAATAAATAAATAAATAAATAAATAAATAAATATATATATATATATATATAGAGTGATAGCACAGTGAGTAGAGAACATACATTTCACTGGATGATGAGGGTTCAAGTCTAAACTGGTACAACTTGATTTTAATATTTTTATATCTTTTTTATTTTATCATCTTCTCTAATACCTTAATCAAATTTTCATTTTCTTCTTAAAATATTTCACTTTCTCTTTTTCCTCATTATCAACTTCTTAACTATGGTTATTTAAGTCAATTTTATTATATATTAAATAATATATTATTATTTTTGAACTTTTATTATTTTTAATAGTTTTAGTCGACATACCTAACACAACACATCAATAAACCCTAAAATCCTAAATTTTAATTTATTGTATTAAAATAATCCATATATTATTATGATTCATTTTAATGTTGGACAATTAGCTTTGGAGTTTGAAGAAGAGTTGGATAGAAAGTTGACAAAGAAAGAAATAGGCATGGCTAAAAGAGCTGGTTCAAAGAAAATGACATAACTTTTAGCTCGGTTATTCGATTGCCTATTATAGTATGTTTTCGGAAAGATTTTTGGCAATCTACGTCGTGGCAACCTAGGTGCCCCGGTTGAGGTCGTTGCACCCTCAAAATAGCTGACTAAGGTAGGCTGTCAGGCATTTTGAGTTTTATTTTAATTTTTTAGTTTTTTCGTTTTAATTTTTATTTGTTTAGTGAATGTCCAATTTGGTCCTTTTGTTTTTAGTTAGGGTTTTCAGAGACTATTTAAACCTCTTGTTCTTTGTTTTGAGCAGCATAATAAAATTTTAGTCGAATTTCAATTTCTTTTTCTGGTGGATTCCAGTTTGTGTGTTCTTGGGCCACGTTGGTATTCCTTTTTACTTCCGTTCTGCGTCACATTTTATGTTATCATTAATATTTTTCTTTATTTTATAGCTTTAATTTATTTAGAATCAACAAATCAAAAAATTTACCAATAATTTTAAGAATAACAAATTCAAAAACATATCTAGTAATATTTATTAATAAATTATTTTGTACAAATTTAAACTAAATTCATTATAAATACAAAACAAAATTTCTTATTATAAAATTAGATTGTAATTTATGTTGTTTTCCTTGTTATTATTTATTTATTAATATTATATTTCTTGTTGCATGTCACCTTTTAGCCAAGCAGATAGTGCATACACCGTCCACGTACATGATAAGGGGTTCAAATCGCACTATGTGCATAACATATCAAAAAATTATATTATATTTATTGTTTTTATTTCTTTTTAAATATAAGAATAAAAAAATCAATTTTATTTAAAAAAAAAAACTCATTTTACTATAATCTCAATTTTTCAATATATTTCATATATTATTATTATTTTGTCTAAGTGTCGCACCTTGATAAATTCTTGAATTCACCATTAATCGTACTCAACATGTATTAAGCACTAGTATTTTAAGTTGTCTTTTCTTGTCTACATCTAACACAATAATTAATTGTTGTAATAGTGTGATGAAGTTGTCGTTTGGGAATATGACTGGTCAGCTTAATGCTTTTAATGTTAGTCAATAACTTTAAGACCAAGAAGAGGTATGTGAGATAAACAGAATTGAACATGCATATCATGATCCATTCTTAGAATGTTTTGATGATGATCCATTGAAAATGAAATTAGCCGATCAGTTTTACATATGAATGGTTGGAAATTGTGTGAGTGACAGGCCAAATGCTTTGAATAAATCTACTCAATTAGTAGATATGTGTTAAATGGAAACTCCAAAATAAATTTGTTTTATCTTTTGAGTGTACACCTCTATTATTTGTGGAGAAAAATTGGCAGTTATATTTAAAAGGGATGAGATGTTTTTGGATGGTTATGTTGTTATTTTTATTTTCTTTAGTTTCTTCGGCTGTTAGACAAAAAAAGAAGAAAAAGAAGAAAAAGAAGTTGGTATCAGTTTCATTCATGTAGGTTATTTCTTCTGTTTGTAATTTATTTTGTTTTTGTTTTTATTACTGTGTGGTTTGTTTGTTAAATTAGTAAGTTATTCATTATTCGTTAGTAACTTTCGTGGTAGCCAAAAATAGCATACCCAAATACTAAGGCCGGATTTTACAGACCCAAATACGGAACGGTATTTCTATTAAAAATAGTCGGGTAGTCAAGCTTGATAAGATCCAAATCCATTATAATGATCCAATCTCCTCATCATATTTGACAAAGTCAACTATGACTAGGTCAAAAATATTTGCTCAACTGATTTAATCAATTAAACTGTCCAAGAATCTCGAGATAAATCAAATATCTCATTCCATGATATTTGGCCAAGAAAGGTAGAGAGATATCAGCTGGTACTTCAGTTGAATGACTCCTGGATCACTATAAATACAGGTCTCCCTCATAATTTAGGGAGGATCGTACTCTCTGATCCACAAAAAGATAAGTAATTAATACAATTCCATTCCTCAACTCAAAAATTCATCTCCCCCAACTCCCATAGAAAAAGGAGAAGTTAATGCGATTCTCTTTTTCAACTTCTAGGACGTTGCATTATCACCGTTACAACCATTCGATGTCACTTGGATTCTTCAACTTCAATACTTCAATAGACCACTCGACCAACACCACGATCTAAAAGGCCACTCCACTAGCATATATGTTTCCACATCATATTAAATTCATTTGACAACGGCATGCCTTGTCTACCCAACGCTCTCAGCCCAAGCGAACTTAAGGCTTTTCGAACGACACCACCCAGGACTCGACAACTTTGTTTACGGTTTGATTTAGATTTTATTCAATTTAGATTTATTTGGTTTAATTGTTAATTTGAAATTATTTTTGTTAATAGTGAAATTTGGTCAGGGGTCAAAGAGAAATTTTCCACTTTCCCGTCATAAGTCGAAACCCATAATCGGCGTTCATACTTCATAATGCCCGAATAGACCATAAAGCCACCCCGCAGGAGCAGGGAAAGCCGGCTCGGCTTCAAAACTACCAGAAAACAAGTCAGGCGCGACCAGAACAAGCCCCCACATGAATACTAGAACCCGGGCTTCTCCAAGCCATCTATCGGGGAACCTCGGCTCTGAGGTCGAGCTCCTCAATCGTCCCGTGAATGACAGGGGAGTCTCTAAGCTCAAAAGACATTCGAGAGAAGCCCTTCAACCTCTCCAGAAGCCCGATGTTCTTGCTGGACATGAAGGAGGAATCACGTCTAAATCTACACTACCCCGGCTACCTCTCAGGAATGTCTACAGGGACACCTCAAGCCCTCAAGGGTCAGGGAAAATCCATCTCAAGCTTCTAAGAACAGAGGCGGAGCAGGGATCTACCTCGTTCTACAGGACGACAGGCAGCTAGCTAGGTGACCTCCATGAAAAACCATATCGCGATAACATACAAGATCGTATCTAAGAGATAACCAACATTAATCCCGTATACGTGCGAGTCAAGAGTTTGATTCCAAAAAGGAAACAAACTCATTCACGTCAACAATATCATCGTTTCCGCTATTTACTCGGGGTCAACAACTTTTAAATAAAGGATCCCGCCCAATAAGGAGGAAATGGATTCGAAGGATCGTGGCAGGATATCAACAAATTCAAACCTACTTAGACCATATATAAATAAGGCCAAGCATGATGAAAAAAAAGAAGGAAGAAGAGCAACATACAGAAAAAGGAAAGGAAGAAGAGCGACATACAGAAAAAAGAAAGGAAAAAGAGCGACATACAGAAGAAAAAAAGAGAAGAAGAGAGGAAGACCTAAATTCTGTACTCATAACATGGCGCCCTTCATTTTCACTATTCGACAAGCACGGAGTTGCCATCTTCCTAGATCCTAGAGAGACTGCGAGCATATAAGAAAGTGATTTGTATTTTACTGTTATTACGATCCAGTCTCTTGTTTACCTCTTAACAGGTCAGGTGTAGACGATAACGACCCCGGCCACCACTTTCGTGGTAGTGGTCTCGAGGGTGTTAGTAAGAATTTCTTATCCCGAATAAATTTTCTGTTAACACTTTCTGGCGCCGTCTGTGGGAAACTCTCACACCATCATTCCTATATTCAGAAGTTTATTATTTTACTGAATCATGAGGCTCCGCTCTTCACAAGGATAGCCGGGCATATCGGGATAACCTTCTGCTGCGTCAACACGAAAGGTCCCAAAGAAAGGAAGGAAATCCGGGCTCCAAAGCCAGGTTCCAGCCCAGCCAGCCACTGTGCGAGCTCTGGATCCTCCTCCGGGAAATCAAGTCAAGCTTGACCAATAAGCGGCAGCCTTCATAGAAAACGTCTGCCTTCGATTACTCGTTGAAGGTATTACCATCCAGCAAGCAGATTTTTACAATCGGGCGGAGTCAAGCTGGTTCGGGACTAGGCATCCCGACTTTGACCGCCTAGGACCTACTCCTCGGGAATCAGCTCGTAATAGAATGAGGCTCCCAACCACGATCCGGGATAAGCTAGGTCCCATGCCCCCAGTCCCCGAAGCGCTGCCACGCTACCAATAATGGCAAGTCAAATCTGCGACAGACATCCTTCCCCGGGAGCGGGGAGAGTTTCTCCACCTAACGACTTCAAAGAGAGAAGCCTGGAACAGGGAAGAAGAAAGTCAGTAAAGCCCCCAAGCAGACCCCCTCTGAGGAAGGAACTGAGTGGAGGTCGCCAGTTCGTCAGAAGGATCCGATGGTGAGGAAACTGAGATCAACTAAAGGAAATTCGAAAGCAAACGTCTAAAGAACCAGTTGGCAGAGCTTTAGAAGGAGGTCCAATTGATGAAGAAGGGAAAATACAAGGAGGACAAGAAAGACCCTCTAAGTGAAATGAATGCTCCCTTCACTAGAAGGGTCCGGGTGGTAGAGCTCCCGCCTAAGTTCAAAATGCCAACTAACAGATTCTTCGGGACTGAAGATCCCCTGAGACATTTGGAGAGCTTCGTTCAACAGATGGAGGTCCAGAACATAACTAGGGCCACTATGTGTCGAATGTTCCCCACTACACTCACGAATTACGCTAAAACTTGGTTTAGAAAACTACCTGCCGGTAGTGTGGATTCTTTCACCAAGTTATCAACCGATTTCTACTCACAATTCCAGGGATTTAAGCCCCGGTTGAAGGACTCAATCCATCTACAATACGTGATCCAGGAGAGAGGGGAAACCCTCCGGGCATATATCGAGCGTTTTCATAAGGAAGTCATTCAGATGGGGGTCTTCACCGAGAAAGAAACCCTCGCCAACTTCAGAAGAAACTTATGGGCTGGAAAAATTTTCCAGTCTTTTGCCAAGAGACCTCTGGAAACCTGCCAAGAAGCATATAATTGGGCTCTAGAACAGATTGAGGTCGACGAACAGCTCAAGGTAAATATGGAACACGATGACATGAGAGCTGTAAAACGATAAAAGAAGAAAGCCTCCAGACCTGAGCAAGCTCAGAAAAACCAGAACAAACCCCCTAATAAATCAACATACCGCTTCCCCCTTTCTCAACCCAGATCGGAAAGGTATCCAGATAAGCGAACTCCTCCATAAGCTTCACCACCTCCCTGGGCAGTGGCCCCTATAGCTCACGATGAGAGGGGGTACGATCATTACACCCCTTTAAATGCATCCCGTGAAACAGTCTATCTCGCCATTCAGGATAAGGGTTTGTTACAGAAGCCCGCTCCCATGAAAGCCCCCGTCGATAAAAGAAATCGCTATAAATATTATGACTTTCACTAGGACGTGGGGCATAACACTTCAGAATGTTACAACCTGCGGAACCAGATCGATGCTTTGATAAGGGGAGGATGCCTAGTGGAATTCTTATAGCAAGTTAGGGAGAACATTCAGACTGTAAGAGAGGTGCAAACCGAGAACCGAGAACATGCCGAGAAAAGGAAGGGGGAACATGAGGACCTAATGCAGCAGATTCAGTTAGTACATACTATCAGTGGGGGTCTTACTCTGGCCAGCTCCTCCAACAAATCCAGGAAAAACCATGCGAGGAAAGTCCCTCGTACGGATGAGGGGCGGGATATCTTTAAGGTCTACCAAAGACCAACCAACTCCTCTCAGCTATCACAAATCATATTCACCGAAGCGGACATTTATAACACCGTGTAACCTCATGATGACCCCATGGTGATCACGGTACAGATTGCAAACTGCATGGTGCACCGTGTGCTCATCGACACGGGTAGTAGCGTTGACGTCCTGTTTAAAGATACTTTGGAAAAGCTAAACTTGAAACAATGGTGTTACAATAGTTGCACTACTCCGTTGTATGGGTTCACTGGCGACTCAATCACACCCGTGGGATCAAATTTTTTACCAGTGATCATTGGAGTTACACCTCTCCAGCAGAATATCATGACCGACTTCGTGGTGGTGGATACCCTATCGGCCTACAATGCAATATTAGAAAGGCCATTTCTATCATCCTTGAAAGGGGTCATTTCTATTTACCACAACGTCCTGAAGTTCCCAGTAGGAGACAAGGTAGGGGAAGTTTGAGGTGATCAGCGAGCAGCCAGGAGATGCTATGCAGTATAGGCTAACCCACCAGTTTTAGAAAAACAACTCGCCCAGGTGACAACGATCTAAGGCAAGGAAACCCTTACACTAAGCCTCGGAGATGTAGGGTCCACCGACCACCCTGAAAACGACCTCATAATGCCCGATATAGAGGAACAAATAAGGGAATAGGCCAGCAGCCATCCAGTGGATAAGTTAGAAGAGAATCTTGTCTGAGTAGGCGATCTCTCGAAGGTCATCAAAATTGAAACCACCATTGAGTCAGGAATGAAACAGGGATTGATCACGCTCCTCACAGAATTTAATGACATTTTTGCTTGGAGTCATGCTGAGATGCTAAGGATCCCGATGACATTAGCTGCTCATCGATTAACATTGGATCCGACTTTCAAACCCATTAAACAAAATAGGCGTCACTTCAACACCGAAAGAAATGTTACGTTTCAGGAAGAGGTGGACAAACTTTCCCGGATGGGCTTCATTCGAGAAGACCGTTATCCCGAGTGGATTGCTAACGTGGTCATGGTCACAAAGGCAAATGGAAAATGGCACATGTATGTAGACTACACTGACCTTAACCGGGCATGCCCGAAGGATAGCTTCCCTCTGCCAAAAATTGATTAGTTGGTCGATTATACCTCCGGAAACAAGCTTCTGAGCTTCATGGATGCATTTTCTGGGTATAATCAGATTATGATGTATCCCGTGGACCAGGAAAATACCAGTTTCATCCCAGCGCAAGGCTTGTACTGCTACAAGGTGATGCCTTTCGGGCTCAAGAATGCTGGAGCTACTTATCAATGGCTAGCCAATCGGTTGTTCAAATCCAAAATCGAGAGGTCATTATAGGTGTATATCGATGACATGATCACCAAGTATTCAACCTCGGAAGGCCACCTGGACAACCTTCGTAGGACCTTTATGATCCTAAGGAAGAACCAAATGAGATTGAACCCTTCCAAATGCGCATTTAGGGTGACTGCGGGAAAGTTTCTGGGCTTCATGATTCATGAGAGAGGCATAGAGGCTAACCCGGAAAAGATCATGGCTATCCTGGATCTAGAATCCCCCACATCCCTTAAACAGGTTCAAGCCTTGACCGGGCAGGTAGCAGCGCTCAATAGGTTCATCTCTGAGTCTACCGATAAGTGTCTACCATTCTTCAAAGCTATCAAGCAGGGAAGAAACATGAAATGGGATCAGGAGAGCGAACAAGCTTTTCAAGCTTTGAAAAAATACCTATCAAGCCCTTCACTGTTGGTCAAGCCAAATCCTAGAGAAGAGCTCCAAATATACTTGGCCATTTCAGAAACCACCGTGAGCGGGGCTTTGGTCAAGGAATGCGGGGATAGGATCCAGCGACCTATTTACTATGTGAGTCACTCTCTAACCAAGTCCGAAAAGAACTATACTCTATTAGAGAAGCTCTTTACGCCTTGGTGACCTCGGTAAGGAAACTTCGTCCCTACTTCCATGCTCATTCAATTGCAGTGGTGACGGACTTACCCCTCCGTCAATTCTTACAAAGGCCGGATGTTTCCAAAAGGCTAGTTCTATGGGCCCTAGAGCTTACCCAGTTTGATTTAAAGTATAAGCCTAAGACTGCGATAAAAGCTCAGGCACTAGCATACTTTGTAGTAGAGCTCTCGATACCTCCAGGCCAGGCAACCCCCGCGGTAATAGATGTAACCCTTGAGAGGATTCCAGAATCTGACAACAGGCCGAAAGGCTACGAGTCATGGACTCTTTACACTGACGAAGCTTCCGGGAAAGCTGGGGGACGAGCGAGTATAGTTCTCATTGACTCAGAAGGAACTGAGTGTTGCCACTGTTTCAGGTTTGAATTTAAAGTTACGAACAACGAGACAGAGTATGAAGCCCTTCTAGTTAGAATAAATGCAGCCATAGAACTCGGGGTTGATAACCTAAATGTCAAGAGCAACTCTTCACTCGTGGTCAACCAAGTCTCCGGAGATTACCATGTAAAAAGGGATAATATGATCGCTTACCTGAAATTGGTTCAACAACTCAAGAGCAGATTTAAGGGATTCAGAATCGAGCAGATACCTTGACAACTGAATCATCGAGCTGATATTCTCGCCAAGATAGCTGCATATGGTGGTCAGACCTTACCTCACGGAGTCCTTCTTCAAGTAATCCCCCTACCTAGCATTATGACAGGTGAGGAAGCTTATACCTTGAACCGACAGCCGTGCTGGATGGATCCAATAATGGAGTACCTATAGGATGGGAAACTTCCCGGGGAGCCCGACCAAGCTAGGAGAGTCAAAAGGCTCTTGGTCTGGTATTGTATAGTGGACGTGAATTTGTACTGAAGGGGAAAATCCCTTCCCTTGCTCAGATGTCTACACCCTAAAGACGCCAAGTGGGCTTTGAGAGAGGTTCATTATGAGGAATGCGGGAACCATATTGATGGGGAGGCTTTGGCATATCAGATTCTATGCATGGGCTATTATTGGCCGACCATCCACCAAGATGCGAAGAACTTGGTGCAAACCTGTGAGGCATGCCAGAAGGCAACAAACTTGAGTCACTTCCCTCCGAAGCGTTTATCGTCCCTTAGCTCGCCATACCCCTTTGCTATGTGGGGAGTCGATTGATTGGACCGTTTCCTACAGCTCCGGGTCAGGCTAAGCATGCTATTGTAGCGATTGACTATTTCACAAGATGGGTCGAAGCCGAACCACTCTCCCAGATATCAGAAGAAAACACAACAAGGTTCATTAAGACTAATGTAGTTTGTAGGTTCGGAACCCTCCTTGCCATTATAGCCGATCTCGAAAAACAGTTCAATAATTACAGATTTAGATTTTTACGAAGGCCTGGGAATCGACCTTCGGTTTGCTTCAATAGCCCACCCATAGACCAATGGTCTGGTGGAATACACGAACAAAACCATTAAGAAACTGTTAAAGAAAAAACTACAGCAGAAGAAAGGTAGATGAGCAGAGGAGCTTCTCGAGGTTCTTTTGGCTTACCGCACTACAAGGAGAACAACTACCGGGGAAACGCCCTACTTGCTGGCCTTCGGTGTTGAAGCAGTCCTACCTATCAAGCACAATTTAACCTATTTTAGAGTCCAACATTTCGAACCAAGGTGCAATGAAGGTAAGCTCCGAGCTAGTTTGGACCTCCTGGAGGAAAAACAAGATCGAATAGCCGAGAAGGTAGCATTCAACCAAAACAGGATTGCCAGATACTTCAATAGGAGGGTTAAAGCCCGAAACTTCAAAGAAGGGGACCTAGTTCTCAGAAAAGTAATGTTGAATACCAGGAAGAGGTCAAACAGAGTCCTAGGGCCCAACTGGGAATGACCATACCTAATAAAGATGGTGATCCGTAATGGGGCATACAAGCTCGAGGATATGAATGGACGACTCATCGATCATACTTGGAATGCAGATCACTTAAGAAAGTTCTACCCTTGAACAGGGGACTATGGAGCAAGCGGCCTCTGACTAAGTTTCTTTTTATCTCCGACAATAATGTACTCCATCCTTCGTATCAATAAAGCAT
Source organism: Dipteronia dyeriana (assembly GCA_032871835.1). NCBI lineage: Eukaryota > Viridiplantae > Streptophyta > Magnoliopsida > Sapindales > Sapindaceae > Dipteronia > Dipteronia dyeriana. The sequence continues at coordinate 7,459,384 of CM065299.1, read as the reverse complement.
GTTTTTTCTTATTTTCTCCATTTTCAACTATGTCCTACAATGTTTTGGGTCTATATGAAAAATTAGACATTATCACCTCAAGACCAGGGGTAAGTCGGGAAAGCCCCCCCGCCACTCCTAATGCCTTGGTCGAGCACTACCCCCCGCCAAGAACGGTCTGAGTGTAAGAGCATAGTTGTCATCTAGATCTCGACACCAAGAAATAGCTAGATAGCCCTCCTGATGCTTTGGTCAGGCTACCACCCCCAGGAAGGGTCTGAGTGTAAGAGCATAGTTGCCATCTAGATCTCGAGACCAGGAAATAGCTAGATAGCCTTCCTGATGCCTTGGTCGGGCTACCACCCCCAAGAAGGGTCTGAGTGTAAGAGCATAGTTACCATCCAGATCTCGAGACCAGGAAATAGCTAGATAGTCATCTTGATGCCTTGGTCGAGCTACCACCCCCAAGAAGGGTCTGAGTGTAAGAGCATAGTTGCCATCCAGATCTCGAGACCAGGAAGTAGCTAGATAGCTCTCATAATACCTTGGTCGGGCTACCACCCCCAAGAATAGTCTGAGTGTAAGAGCATAGTTGTCATCCAGATCTCGAGACCAGGAAATAGATAGATAGCCCTCCTGATGACTTGATCGGGCTACCACCCCCAAGAAGGGTCTAAGTGTAAGAGCATAGTTACCATCCAAATCTCGAGACCAAGAAATAGCTAGATAGCCCTCTTGATGTCTTGGTCGGGCTACCACCCCCAAGAAGGGTCTGAGTGTAAGAGCATAGTTGCCATCCAGATCTCGAGACCAGGAAATAGCTAGATAGCCCTCATAATGCCTTGATCGGGCTACCACCCCCAAGAAGGGTCTAAGTGTAAGGGCATAGTTGTCATCCAGATCTCGAGACCCGGGAATAGCTAGATAGCCCTCCTGATGCCTTGGTCGGGCTACCATCCCCAAGAAGGGTCTGAGTGTAAGAGCATAGTTGCCATCCAGATCATAGCCAAATAGCTCTCCTGATTCTTCGGAGGGGCTACCACCCCCAAGAAGGGTTTGAGTGTAAGTGCATAGTTGACATCCATATCATAGCTAAATAGCTTTCCTGATGCTTCGGTCAGGCTACTACCCTCAAGAAAGATTCGAGCTTAAGAGCGCAGAAGCTCTCCCGATCCTTAGCCTAAGAAGGGACTAAACAGTTCCTTACTTGATGCCTCACTCGGGTTACAGCCCCCTAAAGAGACTCGGGTCACGGCCCCCTAAAGAGACTCGGGGATAGAAGACTCGATTTACTTAAACTCTAAATATTCCGGTTAGTGTTGGTTACTAATTTTCCTTGATATGTGGTTGCACACTATAATAGTCCTACGATCAAATAAGAGGACTATCGACTAAAGACGTTAAGCTACGAGTCTTATAAGCCAGAAAGCCCGAGCTAGCTGTCTATCTTCACGCTTAAACAATGTTCTTATCTTGTTATTCTCCTCAAGATAAGTCAATTTTCTATGAATGCTGGACCTAAAGGGAGATCGAGTAAGTACATACATATCGGAGCGTGAATTAGATAGAAAGGTAAAGTTTATTGATGTACGAGGGAGCCTATTCCCCAATAAGGCTACATTAGGCAGGGAGCTCAACCCCTAATTCCGGGCTACAAAAAGGAAAATGAAATAATAAAGGGTCAAACACGGTTAAAGACGGGATGTCCACCCTCTTTTCTGGGCATTCAAAATGAATTACGAGAGAGAGAGTTCAAAATTCTTCATCTTCATGATGACCTTTAGCCTCCTCCTCCACAGAATAAACCTCGTCTCCTGCTCCTTTCTCTGGTGGTAGCTCATCCTGGTCAGCTGCATCTACCGCCTCCGTCACCTCCTCTTAGGGATTCACCTCGGCTGCTTTAGAGTAAATAGGATCCTCATCTACGACTTCGTTGATCACCGCCATAACCTCAGATGGTATTGTTGTATCAAAAAGCCTGGCTACTGATTCAGGCATAATCTCGCCCTCTGTTGACTCCACTCCTGAGAGCACCATGGAAGGGTCTGGGCTTCAGGAAGGCCTCCTTCTAGCTCCTCTGTTTGGACCCCCTCAAGGATTTGCTAGGACCAGATGCTGGGAAGGTCGAAACATGAGGAGACAGATCTAGCACTTCAAACCGCTTCCCAGCTCCCTCCCTAGTAGAAAGACCAGCTCCATCATTTTCGGGGCGAGACATCTCTGTAGCCCGTGACATCACCTCTTCCCTGTCCTAGCCGATAATGCTGGAGAGATCAAATGGAGAGGAAGGGCATCTGTAACCTGATAGGAGGCATAGAAATACCCCTCATTGAAAGAGGCTTCCACTTCGGCCTAGAGCTTGGTAACTTAGGCCTGCGGAGTTTGGTTCTCGATATCTAGTGCCTGTGCCTCTCTCTTCCAGTCATCTTGTTGGCTGGCTCGTAGCTTCGAATAGAGAGTTTCTTGATCAAAGGCTCGCTTCAACCTCTCATGGTCGCACTAGAGCTCAACCAGTTGTGTTTCCATCCGCCTCTGGCAAGAGGTAATCTCATGGACCAGGGTTTGAGCCCGTGTAAGCAACCCCATAGCTCACTCAGCCTCGGCCTTAGCTGCTTGATCTTGGAGAGAAGCCACTTGATGTCCCATGGCTACTTGAAATTTGAAGGCATACAAAGGGAACCCATGTTAGGAAATGATAAATCACGCTACTGAATGAGGAAGTAAAAGCGACGATTACCTCGGTTAGAAGAGTGGACCCTTTGGTAACCATGACGTCCACAGGCATCGAGGTCATCCTAGAAAGCCCACCACCTAGACAGGACGCAACAAATTGCTTCAGGACCGCGTCCTGACCCGCCGAGCTCGATTTCTTGTGAGGGTGAGAGGGGGTGATCCCAGAAGTAGCGGTCTCAAGGTCTCTGGGAACCTGAACTACCCGGGAGGTAGCTGGATCAGTGGAAGGAGATGATATGACTGGGGAAGCATCAGTTAAAACAATAGAAACTACTAGTGAGGGGGCAGAGGTGGATGTATCAACGGTTTGGAAAGATGGCCCTCCTCGGTTTAGAGCCTTCGTTGCCCGAGACGCAAGAATAACCATCTTGGACTTCACATGGGAAGGCGACAGAGTAGGAACGAGTGAGGGAGCAGCCTTAATGGTTGACCCACCTTCTTCGAAGCAGCCGAGAGAGCTCCCGGGGATGATCTGGAAGGAGGATGCTGGGTCCTAGCTTGCCGGGCTTTGAGAGAAGCTGGAGCAACAACAAACACTGTTAAAAAAGGAGTTAAGACCATCAGAGCTAAACCATCAAACAATTCAAAAGCGTGAAAAAGCCAGATACTTGCAAGGAGTAGCATTAGAGATTCGTAGGTATTTATTCACCCTGCGGGGGTCGAAGGGGTCAGCAGTTGGAAACTTTAAATTAAGATAATTCCTGGCTAGGATGGTTTTCAACACAACTTCAGACTCAGCAGGTAAGGAGTTTCGATCCCACGAGGGTTTGTCACTGAAAGCTGTAGGGACCTCGAGCTCATGCCCGCCGATGAATACAGAGCTCCCCCAATATCCCCTCGCCAGTATCCACTCCTCTTTCCAAGCGTGGTCCTTCCTTGAAGCCCCGGGGATGATAAAATTAAATTTGTTCTTGGCCTTGGCATAGAATTGACCTCAAGGAACTCCAGCCAGGCTCCCTAACTGGAAAAGAAAAGCGAGCTCCTTTTCCCCGGGTTCTCTAGCTATACTGCTCATCTCGTATTGCTCCCTCCATAGCACGAGAAAGACGACTAGATGCCTCCAAAAGCCGGGCATTAGTTAGAGCGGAGCCAGTTGTAGGGCGTTGAGAGCCGCCGAATGGTAGGATAAAGAGGGAGCCTCACCCCGCTCTCGAAGACTGCAACATGAATGGGAAGTACGCCTTTGGGCGGGCTAAAAAATTCATAATTCCTGTAGAGGACGGTGAGAGAAACGGTATCAGGGATGCCGTATTTATCCCGAAGATGGCTAATCGACTGAGAGTCAACGGTGGAATCGGGGATAACCCTAGGTTTGAAAAGAAGGGTCGCCGCTAAAGGAAGCTCCACCACTGTAACCTGAACCTTCCCAATAGCGTCGACTCTCTCCCCGATATTAGAATCCTCATCAACTAGGTTTAGAGGGTTGTCGGGCTGGTTCGAGATGCCGGAGCCAATAGAGACTTTCCTGCTAGAACAACGGTGCTGGCAGACCCTGGAAGATTCCTCATCACTCGAAATTTCTTGCACCCGTTTACGAGGAACTAGGTTAGAGCCTCTGGTGCCCTCAACAAAGGCATCAATACTATCTGAGGAAGTCGACATTAATGGCTAAGAAAAACTTGAAAATAAGCGGAAGATAGAGGGAAATCGGCAGAGAAAAGCAAGAAAGAAGGAATCTGAAAATTTGAGACTTGAGAAAGTATAAAGAAAGTGACGGTAAGGCCGAGTTTAAATAGAGGTTAAGGGTAATGATGTCAGTGATATCCTCGGGAAGATCACCTGGAGCCACTGAAGAAGCCGTGTTGCAGCCGTTTTTCCTCGAATAAAACACTACTTCAAATTCAAATATTGGGTAATTAATGAGAAGATTTCGCTCTCATTAATTATTTTCATAACAGAAAACTTTTTCAATTAAACAAGGAATCTGACTCCAACCCCAACTCTACCACCGGTGTTCAAGTCAGAGGGGACTTCTGTTAATTGTGAAATTTGGCCAGGGGTCAAAGAGAAATTTTTCACTTTCCCGCCACAAGTCAAAACCGATAATCGACGTTTATAAAGTCAGAATAGACCATAAAGCCACCCCGCAAGAGCAGGAAAGGCCGGCTCGGCTTCAAAACTACCAGAAAATAAGCCAGACGCGACCAGAACAAGCCCCCACATGAATATTGGAACCCGGGCTTCTCCAAGCCATCTATTGGGGAACCTCGGCTCTGAGGTCGAGCTCTTCAACCGCTCTGTGAATGCTAGGGGGAGTCTCTAAGCTCAAGAGACATTCGAGAGAAGCCCGTCAACCTCTCTAGAAGCCTGCTGTCTTTTCTGGACATGAAGGAGGAATCACGTCTAAATATATACTACCCCGGCTACCTCCCAAGAATGTCTATAGGGACACCTCAAGCCCCCAAGGGTCAGAGAAAATCCATCTCAAGCTTCTAAGAATAGAGACGGAGCAGGGATCTACCTCGTTCTATAGGACAACAGACAGCTAGCTGGGTAACCTCCATGAAAAACCATGTCGCGATAATATACAAGATCGTATCTAGAAGATAACCAACATTAATCCCGTATACGTGCGAGTCAAGAGTTTGATTCCAAAAAGGAAACAAACTCATTCACGTCAACAGTATCATCATTTTCGCTATTTACTCGGGGTCAATAACTTTTAAATAAAGAATCTCGCCCGATAAGGAGGAAACAGATTTGAAGGATCGTTGCGGGATATCAGCAAATGCCAACATACTTGGACCATATATAAATAGGGCCAAGCATGATGAAAAGAAAAAAGAAAAAAAAGAAAGAAGAGTGACATACAGAAAAAAGAATGGAAGAAGAGCGACATACAGAAAAAAGAAAGGAAAAAGAGCGACATACAGAAGAAAGAAAGAAAAGAAAAAGGGAAGGCTTAAATTCTGTACTCAGAACATGGCCACCTTCGTTTCCACTATTCGACAAGCACAAAATTGCCACCTTCCTAGATCTTAGAGAGACTACAAGCATATAAGAAAGTGATTTGTATTTCACTGTTATTACGATCCAGTCTCTTGTTTACCTCTTAACAAGTCAGGTATCAACGATACCGACCCCGGTCACCACTTTCGTGGTAGTGGTCTCGAGAGTGTTAGTAGGAATTTCTCATCTAGAAACAAATTTCCCGTTAACAATTTTATTATTGATAAATTGTCTAACTCGAACATCAGAGTCCCCAACGGGACATTCCCTCTTGCTTTGTTCTATCTTATTTTTTACAAGATCTCTTAGCGCACAATCTATTAATTTCTGTTCTACCATTGTCAATGTCCACCGACTTACGAAAATTCAACTGGAGATTTTCGGGCTTTTCAACCTTTAGTATTAGATTTATTATTATTAATATAGGGGTGGGTGATGATTGGATCGGTTCACTTTTGAAGTGAACCGATAAAAAACTGATATTATTCGGTTTTTGAAAAAATGATCTGATCTGATCCGATATACAATTGTCAATTGATTAAAAACCGATTGAACTGAGCCGATTCTGTTTTTTTTTTTTGGTCCTGGGCCGATTGGGCCCAATTATTGAGCTTTAATTTATAAAATTTGCTATAGTCTGAAAAATTGAAGAAAAAAAACAATTTTTTTTTATGTTGGAGTCTATTCGGTCGAATATGATTAAATTACTGCATACGTCCATAATACAAATAAAAACAAGTAAACAACTAAAAATTATTCAAACAATAAGTCCGTAATACAAATAGAAACAACTAAAAATTATTCAAACAATAAGTCCATACTACAAATACGTACATAATACAAATAAGTCCATAATATAAATAAAAACATCCCTTGAATCCAAACTCCAATAATGCCCAACAACCTTTGAATCCTTGAGTACTCAACAGGCAATACCCACTCCAAAGTTCCAAATCAAACTATACATAACTTGAAATAATAAAAAACATGTTTTCATTGAATTAACTTGATTGAACAATAAATCAGAGATAAAAAAAAATCATAATAACATAAAATCCTTACCATTGGCAAACTCGAATCAATTCTTTATCAAAATTCAAACAACACTATACACACTGCCGTAACAACACATAAACTTTATCAAAATTCAAAACAAGAAACAAATTAATTGAAAAGAAAATATCAAAATGAAAGATGATATTTCTTTAGCGGCTAATCCAAAAGGGGGAAATACAGTTATACTATACACATTGCACACATAGCAAACAATCATCAAGGCACCAAAGGGAGCACCCAAAAACAAGCAAACAACAAGAAACAACAAAACCAAATAGCAAACAACGAACAAAAGCCCCAAAGACACAACGCCGAAACATAAATGAAACAAAGACCACCAAAAAACAAACCACTGCAACAGAGCAAAAAACAGAGCCAACCAAAACACTCCAACACCCGCAACAGATAGACCAGAACCAGAACAACCGACCACATAGGTCCAAGACCAAGTCGTCAAGCAAACTAAGATTTTCAAACTAAAATTCAAACTAAAATTTTTAAATTCATAACCCAACACTTTACAGCCCAAGTTAGAATAAAATATTTAGCAAAAACTTACGGTCGAAACCAGAACGTCGATCCAAGACCAAGTCATCGAACCTAGATCGAAGCAGAAGAAGTTGAGCAAGTTGCCGAATGGTACAAGTCGACGATCGAAAAAGCAGAGAAACGGTGGCTCACCAGAACAATACCATCAGCACCTTGACGGGAAGCTTCTTTTCTACTCGCCTGCAGAATCGACTTCACCTGGCGAGCTTGAAGATCGCTGACAACGTCCGTGTCGAACACTTTAAAAAAAAGGGGGATTCATGTCAGAATAATATATATATATATATATATATATATATATATATATATATAATGTAATAAAAAAAGACGCTGGGGACGCTTACATCGCCTGAGATGGTCCGAAATCTGTCTGAAGAAGTCGAGCTTTATCAAATCCTCCTCTTTAAAAAGATAGCTTTTGCTCATCTTCTCCAGAGTACGAACAGCTGCCCAAGTTAGCCTCTTCAGCCCAGTATCACTATAATCAATTATTTTCTTGTTCCACACTTCGGGAGAACAGAATAAACGGGGAACACTGAGCACCGTTCGGGAATCCCCAGATCCAGCAATGACGTTGAGTCCGAGAGCCCCTCCAGCAAAAAAACAATTATTCTTCCAGAACTTGTTGGAGGTAGGGAATCCCCATACAAAACCCTTCTTTTTTGGGTCGTTAGAGGTATCGACCCCCCGATTTGCCTTTTCTTCTTTGGGGACCCAGCTATCCGATGGAGTAGATGAAAGAAAATAAGTCTCCATTTTGCTGACTTGTCTCAGCCTACAGAAATACCTGATTTCATTTGGAGAAGGCGGTGAAAGGTTCATCTTACTGAACATATGCCACAAGCACATCAAAACTTTATAACTATTCGGGGCCAGTTGAGCCGGGGCTATCCCTGCTTCAGCAAAAAACAAGGCAATAAATGACTGAAAGGGAAGTGTGACACCACACCACAACATTGATCCATAAATAGCCACCATACCCTCAGGAGGATTCCATGCGGCTCTATCCCCCGCAGGAACCAAAGTGACCTAGTCAGGAAGGTAGAATCGGGAGCAGTATTTTTCTAATTCAACTTGCCCGACCACATTCGGTTCAGTATCAAAACCACTCAGGCGAGCATCAGAAAATGAAAGACTAGAAACCCTAGACATCTCATCAACATCATTCTCGTTAATAGCCTGTTCCCTGATCTGAACATTGCTAGAGTCGTGCTTGTGAACCTCACTTTTGCTCTGATGTTTATCCATCCTTCGAAAAGATACCATGTGGTCAGAAACGTCAGAATCAGAACTAGATGAAGTATCAGATGAATCGGAACTGTCTATAGGATTAAAAACGACATCAGGATAAAGCCCAAAAACATCGACTTCTAAAAATAAAGGTTCACCAGAAGAAATTTCCCCCAACAATCTTCGAACACAGGAAACTAACTGATAATCTCCACGATTTAGAGCATCGAGAGCTATATTACAAAGACGAAGGCGGGATGAAGGATCCATCAAAACTAACCTTGAGTAAAAAGGAATACTGAAGCAAAAGAAAAGAACCCTTGAAGATAGCGATCTGCAGCGAAATCTGGGCTAATAGGAAAATTCTGGTTTTCTCAAAACTTTTAAGAATGAATTACCACAAACTCAGTGAAGAATTTAAAGGGGTGATGATGTGAAACCCTAGGGCCTCGAGGCGGGAAAAATTTATGACGACATTCGATGACGTAGGCGGCGTTTAGGGAGACGCAAAAATCATTTCTCATAAATGATATTGAAAAACGAAAAGACGTGGGACACGTGTCAAAACAGGAACTAGCCGTCGACCGTCAGAACTTCAAAACGTCGCCATCATTTAAGATTTCACATAATAAAACAAATCGAAATTACAGGGTCACCATTAAGGCACGTCATTATGACAAGACGGCTATTCTAGCACGAGTAAAAATTGAGATGATTAAAATACTCTTGTCCGAAATGAAATTTACTCGGCAAAAATATTTTAAGGGGGTATTGTCGTATGTAAATTTCATCAAGCGTACACGTCATCAACGAGAAAGAGAGAGTTGCCAGATGGACGCCCAAATAGGCACTCAGGAAATATCCTACAAGGCACCAATAAGGGGAAGAAGCCCGAGTAAACAAGTATCAAGGCAAGACCTACTCGGGCTCAAACGACACTACTCGGGACCAACCAATAATATTCTTACTCGTATAAATGCAACTCGAACAAGAAACTTAGTGCTTAATTCACCCGGATTAAGTCATTAAATATAAGAAGATACCCATCAGGAAGAATCCCAAAAGGAACAGAATACTGAGCTGGAAGAATCCTCAAATCAGGAAATAACTTGATTTCACTACAAAGACTACACTCTTAAAAGGAAACAAGTCCAAATGGAACCGCACTACTAGAATCCCACTCGATTTCCATAAAGAGACTCCGAAACAGGAAAGAAGATAAATCAACCTCAAACAAGTAACCGAATCACAATTAAATACAAAGATTCTATATTACTTGTACAAAGCAGATTAGGGTTCTGTAAACATATAAATAGACCCATAATCTCGTCTAAAAGAGAGATAGGCAAAATAGCATTCATAACTAGCAACAGAAAAATACAGAGAGAAGAAAGTGAGATCGAGAGCTTGTATACATATTTTCATAGTGGATTTTGGCTCGGTTGATCCTTCAACCACCCGTGGACGTTTCTCCGATCGGAGTTTTACCACGTAAAACTTGTCTCTTCGTTACTCTCTCTGAATCTCTTTCTCTTTGAATTAATTGTCGAAATCCAATCCTTGTTGGCTTTTTTGACACATTCCAGAAAAAGATTTCAACATATATAGTGAGACTAAAATACCCTCATTTTTTTTTTCTATTTTGCATTTTAATTTCTCTATTTTTCTCTTTCATTTTCCTTCTCATTTCACAACTCACAGAAACGTCTCTCTGATTTTTTTTTTGTTTTAATTCGTTCTAATATCGTTGGTAAAATTTGAGACCAAAATCAAAGTCCACCCAAGTTTTTCTTTTGTATTTTTTCTCTCTCACTAATTTGAGACTTATTTGTAATTTCGAGACTTATTAGGTAAAATTCGAGACTTATTTTATAAATTCGAGACGTATTCGGGTAAATTCGAGACTTATTGACAAAATTCGAGACTTATTTAAAAAAGTTCGGGACTTACTGGACGAAAATCGATTTTTTTTTGCTTTCTTCTTCCGCACGACATGTAATAGACCATCAATGGTAAAATTGATGACTCGATAACGGCACCGATTGACTCCAAAATTAGTCAGATCTAGAAGATTGGACGACGCTAAGTTCGTTGGCACTATCGGTTTCGTCGGATTCGCGATGGATCATCACAGATTTGACGATGAAGGTATGAAGACGATTAGGGTTTGACTTCGTTTCTCTCTCCACACAACCCGAAACTCAAAACGGATTCTTTGGTTACACCAGGTGGTGCAAGACGAACGTTTTGCCGGTGGTTTTGTTGATCAACTCACCGGTGATGACATCGACGGTGGAGCTCGAGCTCCATCAATGGAGATTTTGAAAAAAAAAAGACTGGTTAGAGAAAATTATAGAAGGGAAGGGTATTTTTATCCCAATCCCATTATTAGTGCTATTTAAACTAAAATTATTGAAGAGGTGCTAATTGCACAAATCAATCCCAAAAAAGTGCTATATAATTTTTCATCCCATATATATATATATATATATATAAAGACACAAATAATCATTTAATTGCATTTACTTTTACACCATGTTAAAATACATTTTCAAAACAAGTATATTGAAAACTATTATAATATTATTAATATATACATATATATATATATATATATATATATATATATATATATATTCAAAATATTATTTTCAGTTTTTGTCATTGAATTTGCTTTCAAATTCAAAATATTTTGAAAATCAATTTCTTATTTTCAAGGAAACCAATAGAATATAGAAACATTACTGAATATTCACATAGTGTGTGTGTTTGATATGACTTAAATTTTTAGTGGTCAAACGTATTTTTTTTATAATTTAAATATATTTTAATGGGCTTCTTTTTTTTTTGGTTGATTGGTAAAACTAAAGAAGTATTTTTATGTCTTTTGGGAGAAGTCTAAAAATTGAGCTTCTTCTAAGATGCATTTTTGAAAGAGATAAATAGTCTCAACTATCCTCTATAAATTATATATATTTTACCGTATACCCTTCTATTATAAATGTTTTATTAGTGTTAATTTTTATACTTTTTAATAACAAAAGCTCTTTTAGAGATATTTTATCAAATAATCTACTAACTTAAAAGCGTTTATTTAAGTGAATACCAAAACAACACACAACTTTATATTAGAAGTTATATCTATAAAAGATTTAACCTAAAAGCTCTAATTGAAAAGTCATCTCAAACAGACCCTTAGACAGTTGATGACTTTTTCTTTTTTCCCAAAGGAAACAATAAAAATAAATTAAGTATGTGTTAAGAGAGAATAAGTTCAAAATAATAAAAGGAAAAAGAAAATATTATGGACTTGACTAATAGCAATAATTAAAGGGTGAGATCATTGGTTATGTCTTCTTTTCATTACATGGTATATTTGGTGCGTTATTCATGAAGTCAATGTTATAATAATCATTGTTTATCAAGGATTTTAATGTAGATTCATATTTTACAATATTTACTTCTCTTCGTTTTTTTTCTAAATTTTTGTTGATCTAATGGAATGTAAGCGTAAATAAAAATGCATTGCTGGAATTTTCACATTCTTTTTTCTCTTATGCAAGTAGATGTTTGGAGTAATGAATTCTTTGTTTCTCAAAAAATAATATTGTAAAATACATTTAGTTGAAACATATATATATATATATATATATATATATATAAAGGCATAAATAATCATTTAATTGCTTTTACTTTACCGAATACTATTATAACTTTATCGGGTTGGGTTAGGTTGGGTTGATCGGGTTGAGATTTTTAAGCCCAATAGAAAATATATATTTGAATTCAAATTTTGTTATATCAAAATTGAAATTTAAAATAATTTTTCACCCAAATATTATACCACATTGAGTTTAAATTTCTTAAAAGCTTCAAAATCAAATCACAACATATCATGCAAATTTGTTTAAATATTTGTTGTATAATTAAAAAAATAAAAATATAACAATTTATCCAACTTGAAAAGTCTCCATCTAAGTCTCCTATCAATTTTACAATTATAATCACCGCGTCGAATATCTTGTAGTTGGATAATCTATTATTTATTTCAATCAACTTAATAGTTTGAGTTTATATACAATTATTAGACTTTTTTCTACCAAATTCTTAATCAAACCCTAAGAAAAAAAAATACATTTTAAAGTATAATTAAGGATGTGACAATTAATACAAAAGACGAAGATAATATAATTGCATGTTTTTAATAAATGTATTATATATTTATGGTATAAAATATTTAAAATTATGTATTTATATTTATGATTTATAATTTTATAAATGGTGTATGAGTAAAATTTTTAAATATTTAAAAAATGAGATTTCATAATAGATATAAAATTAAATAAAATTATTTAATTTATTTTTTATTATTAATGTCGGGTTGTCGGGCTAGGTACCAATCCAATCTTAAAAGCAACCCAACCCAATCTAGTTGGGTTGGGTTGGGTTGGGTTGACGGGTTGGTGATCCACCCTTAGCACCATTGGTGCGTCATTCATGACGCCAATGCTATAATAATTATTGTTTATCAAGGATTTTAATGTAGATTCATATTTTAAAATATTTATTTCTCTCCTTTATTTTCCTAAACTTTTGTTGATCTAATGCCATGTAAGCATAAATAAAAATACATTGCTGAAATTTTCACATTCTTTTTCCCTTATGCAAGTAGATGTTTAGAGTAATGAATTATTTGTTTCTCAAAAAATAATAATTATAAAATACAATTAATTGAAACATAATATATATATATATAAAGACACAAATATTCATTTAATTGCTTTTACTTTTACACCATGTTCAAAAAACATTTTCAAAACAATTATACTGGATATTATTATAATAGTATTATTTAAAATATATATTCAAAACTTTATTTTTAGTTTTTGTCACCAAATGTGTATTAAAATTATAAACATTATGAAAATAAATTTCTTATTTTCAAATGAAAACCACTAGAACATAAAAACATTATTGAATATGCACTGAATGTGTGTTTGGTATGGATTAATTTTCTAGAGGCCAAACGTTTTTTTTTTAATGTTGAAAACTATTTTAATGGTTTTTTTGTTGTTGTTTTGTAAAACAAAAGAAGTGTTTTATTAATATTTACAAATCTATTTTATGTCTTTTATGAAAAGTTTAAAATTTGAGCTTCTTCTAAAATGCTTTTTTAAAAGATATAAATTGTCCCAGCTACCTTCTAAAATTTTTATATATTTCACTATATACCCTTCTATTACAAATATTTTGTTAGTGTTAAATTTTATACTTTTTAATAACAAAAGCTCTTTTAAAGATAATTTATTAACTTAAAAACGTTTCTTTAAGTAAACACCATAACAACAAACATCTGTATATTAAATGTTATATCCATAAAAGATCTACCTCAAAGCCTCTAATTGAAAAGTCTTCTCAAACAAACCCTTAGGTAGTTGATGACTTTTTTTTTCAAAAAGGAAACAATAAAAATAAATTAAGTATGAGTAAAGAGAGAATAAGTTTAATATAATAAAAAGAAAAAGAAAATATTATAGAGTGGACTAATAACAATAATTAAATTGTGAGATCATTGGCTAGACCATCTTTTAATAACATGGTACCTTTGGTGCATCATTCATGATGCAAATGTTATAATAATCATTGTTTAACAAGAATTTTAGTGTAGATTTATATTTTACAAAATTTACTTCTTTCCATTTTTTTCCTAAACTTTTGTTAATCAAATGACACGTAAGCATAAAGAAAAATGCATTGCATTACTGAAAATTTCACATTCTTTTTTCTCATATGCAAGTAGATGTTTAGATTAATGAATTCTTTGTATCTCAAAAAAATAATTAAAAAATACACTTAATTAAAACATATATATATATATATATATATATATATATATATATATATATATATATATATATATATATAAAGACACAAATAATCATTTAATTGCTTTTACTTTTACACCTTGTCCACAATACATTTTCAAAACAAATACTATTAAAATATTATTAATTAATATATATATATATTCAAAACATTTTATTCAGTTTTTGTCATTGAATATGTTTTCAAATTATAAACATTATGAAAATAAATTTCTTATATTCAAAAGAAAACCAATAGAACATAAAAACATTGTTGAATATGCATTGAGTATATGTTTGGTATGGTATAATTTTTTAGAGGCCAAATGTATTTTTTTTAATGTTAAAATCTATTTAAAAGGGTTTTTTTTTTGTTTGGTAAAACCAAAGAAGTGGTTTATTTTTAATATTTAAAAATCTATTTTATGTATTTTGGGAAAAATACAAAATTTGAGTTTTTTCTAAGATGCTTTTTTAAAAAAGATAAATTGTCTTAACTACCCCTCGTAAATTTTATATATTTAACAATATACCCTTCAATTACAAATGTTTTGTTAGTGTTAATTTTTGTACTTTTTAATAACAAAAGCTCCTGTAGAGATATTCTATCAAATAATATTCTAACTTAAAATCGTTTCTTTAAGTGAAAACCAAAACAACACACAACTTTGTATTAAAAGTTCTATCTATAAAAGATCTACCCCAAAAGCTCTAATTGAAAAGTCAACTCAAACAAACCCTTAGAAAGTTGATGATTTTTTCTTTTACCCAAATAAAACAATAAAATAATTTATGTATGTGTTAAGAGATAATAAGTTCAATATAATAAAAGGAAAAAAAAAATTATGGAGTTTACTAATAGAAATAATTAAAGGGTAAGATTGTCGGTTAGGTATTCTTTTCATAACATGGAAAGTCATTCATGATGCCAATGTTATAATAATCATTGGTTATCAAGGATTTTAGTACATTGAGTGTGTGTTTGGTATGACTTAATTTTCTAGAGGCTAAACATATTTTTTTAATGTTGAAAACTATTATAATGAGTTTTTTTGTTGTTGTTTGGTAAACTAAAGAAGTGTTTTTTTTTTCCAATATTTAAAAATATATTTTATGTCTTTTGGGAAAAATCCAAAATTTGAGCTTCTTCTAAGATGTTTTTTTTAAGAAATAAATAGTCTCAACTACCCTCTATAAATTTTATATATTTCACCATATACCCTTCAATTACAAATGTTTTGTCAGTGTTAATTTTTATACTTTTTAATAACAAAAGCTTCATTAGAGATATTCTATCAAATAATATAATAACTTAAAAACGATTCTTTAAGTGAATATCAAAACAACTAACATCTTTTATTAAATGTTCTACCTATAAAAGATCTACCCCAAAACCTCTAATTGAAAACTCATCTTAAACAGGTCCTTAGACAGTTGATAACGTTTTCTTTTTCCCAAATGAAACAATAAAAATAAATTAAGTATGTGTTAAGATATAATAAGTTCAATTTAATAAAAGGAAAACGAAAAGAATATGGAGTTTACTAATAACAATAATTAAATGGTGAGATCATTGATTAGGTCTTCTTTTCGTAACATAGTACCTTTGGTGCGTCATTCATGATGCCAATGTTATAATAATCATTGTTTATCAAGGATTTTATTTTAGATTCACATTTTACAATATTTACTTCTCTTCGTTTTTTTCCTAAACTTTTGTTGATCTAATGGTATGTAAGTGTAAATAAAAATGCATTGCTGAAATTTTCACATTCTTTTTTCTCTTATGCAAGTAGATGTTTGGAGTAATGAATTCTTTGTTTCTAAAAAAATAATAATTGTAAAATACATTTAATTGAAACATATATATATATAGTGATTTTCCAGTCAGTGCGTGCATGTGAGTCATTGATTATGGAGAAGTTTTGACAAGTTCATACACTTGGAGTCAAAGTATGTAAATCTAATGATCCACATCCAACACACTAACGAATTTATATTAGTGCGCACTGATTTGAATATATATATATATATATATATATATAAGCACAAATAATCATTTAATTGCTTTTACTTTTACACCATTTCCTAAAGCAAAACCGAAAAAAATCCGATTGGATCGGTTCGGTTCGATTTAATGGATTTTTACCCACCCCTAATTATTATTATTTTCTTTCATTGCATCATTTTATTTTGTCTTGTCCATCTCCTTTGGATATATTTTCAAGCTTTTCTAACATGTTTTCAAGGTTTCTTATTTTTTTGTTAGAATACATTATGGAACCAAGATTTCTTCTTACTATTTGATATTGTCTTTTATATTTTATCTTCAGATACTTGCATACGTATTTGTGGATATTATTCTGAGGAAAAATTCAGGACAATGTTTACAACATGTTTAGGGGTACGAAGTTAAAATTTTTAAAAAACTTTTGGTTTCATGGTACTTGAACTTTTATTTTTTATTTTTAGTTTTGCTTTGTTATCAGCAACATTGAGCAAAAAATTGATCGTATCAAATTAAACTTGTTGACTCTCGCAATAATATGAGGTCAGAATGATAGTATAATGATAATATAAGGATTGTTACCACATGGATTACGGTTACGATTACTGGAATTCTATTACTTACAAACTATTTAAACAATCTAAAATCATAAATTTTCAAGATCCCTACAGTTTGGTTAACGGAACCGAATCGTAATCACCTCTATTCTAAGGCTTTTGAAGTTATCTAATTTTTTAATTTTTTTTTATCTTGTTGGCCCTTTTTATTATTATTTTGTTGGCTGTGTGTCGAAGTGCTCATGTCATGGAAGTACTAAAGTAGTCTAAAGTCAGCTACAAAAACCTGTACGGCTGCCACGTACACTGCACAGTACACGCAACATTTGTTTTACGCGTTGATAGCTTCTCGTCTCTCTGCTGACCTCATCCTTCAAATTATATACACAATACAATTCTTCAGAGTCCAGACGAGTAAAAGAAATGGCGGATCGGTTTTTCCCAAACGTAATGCCAGACTTTGTTGAAGAAACAGCCCTGCACCAAGATGACTCCGCTGATTCTCTCTTGAATCTTCTCTCCATGCCCTACCCTTCACTTTCTCAGAGTTTCAAACGCGCCGCTCTCGACCTTAAAGAAACCGTACTCTTGTTTCTCTCACTCTCGTTTGTTTGTTGAATTGTCTTCTATGTTGAGTGCTGATTATGTGTTTGTGAAATTTCGCTTTGTTCCAGGTTGTGGTGGAGACGTGGGGTTTAGCTGGCGAACATGTACAAGACTTTACTCTCTATTCAGGGGCTCTTGGTACGGCTTTCTTGCTGTTCAAAGCCTATCAAGTCGCTCAAAACAAGAACGATCTTAATCTTTGCTTGGAGATTGTCAAAACTTTTGACTCTTCTTCTTTAGCTTCCAAGTATTACTCCCTCCATCTCTCTGTTCAATGCATTAAAAAATTTAGAGCAAATAAATTAAATAAGTCTTGTTTCTATGTGTTTTTTGTTATAATTAATAGGGACGTGACATTTCTATGTGGCCGGGCTGGTGTTTGTGCTCTTGGAGCTGTTGCGGCTAAATATGCCGGTGACCAGAAGTTGCTTAACTACTATTTAGCCCTATTTACAGAGGTAACTTGATTGTGTTTGCTACAGTTTTCTTGTCATTGCTTCATTAACTTGATTGGTTTATTTATTTTAGTTGTTGATGTTAAGATTGTGGAAAAAATTGAACCATGAAACAGATTAAGCTGCCGAAAAATCTCTCTGATGAGTTGTTATATGGGAGAGTTGGGTATTTGTGGGCTTGTTTGTTCTTGAACAAGAATGTTGGCCAGGGGACTATTCCTTCGACAAACACGGTAAACTCCCATTTTACCTTATCACGATTACATTTTGATTTTCGTAGTTTCTTGATGGAGGGTCAATCAATATTAGTAATATGACAAATTTTGCATAGCAGCGTGCAGTCGTAAAGGAAATTATTGAGAATGGAAGAAAATTGGCTAAGAAAGGAGGACCCCCATTGATGTTCGAATGGTATGGACAAAAGTACTGGGGTGCTGCCCACGGATTGGCTGGGATTATGCATGTTTTGATGGACATGGAATTGAAACCAGATGAGGCTGAGGATGTCAAGGGCACGCTTAAATACATGATTGAGAATCGCTTTCCCGGTGGGAACTACCCTGTCAGTGAAGAAGATAGAAAGCAAGATGTTCTTGTGCACTGGTGTCATGGTGCTCCAGGGATTGGTCTCACACTTGCCAAGGCGGCTAAGGTAAAGTGTTGTGGTTATAAGCTTTTCTTTGACAATTGCCATGAAGTTATGTTAATTGAACCACCTGGTTGATTTCTACTTCAACTTGAGCAACAATATACTTTTAACACAATTCATTAGCTTATATATAGTTGGAATGTAAGACATTGCTTCTTGAAGTAGTTTCAGAACATGCCCACGTTGTCTTATTGAACCAACTAAGCCTACTAATTTTTAACTACAGTGAATTTTAATTTCAATTTCCTTTTCCTTTCTTTGGTAATTGGTTTCTCAAGATTTCCCCAAAATCATGTCAAATTCTCAGGTCTTTGATGACAGAGAATTTCTGAAAGCTGCTGTTGATGCTGCGGAGGAGGTGTGGAACCGTGGGCTGCTTAAGCGAGTTGGGTTATGCCATGGAATTAGTGGGAATGCATATCTGTTCCTCTCGCTCTACCGCATAACTGGCAACTTAGAGTTCCTATACCGGGCAAAAGCATTTGCTAGTTTTCTTCTCGATAGAGCTCACAACCTTATCTCGAAGGGAGAGATGCATGGAGGTGATAACGCATATTCCCTGTTTGAAGGGATTGGAGGTATGGCCTATCTTTTTCTAGACATGTGCGAACCATCCAAGGCTAGGTTCCCAGCTTATGAACTTTGAAGTTTTGGAGGCTTTACATACGAGAACTAATGTTGCCTGCTGTAGTGCATTCCTTTCAACTTTCAAGTATGTATAAGAATAATGTTTGGAGTTTTCATCCAATGTGAGATATGTTCAGACATAGTTGCTTATGCTTTTGCCTTTTGTGCATCTGTATCAAACTTTGTTTAGGCTCCAGTTGTTCCAGAATATGTCATTTCTTATTAGAAATTAATGAGCAATTGGGTGTTGCAGACTTGCAATTCAATTTGAAACAATAAATAGGTTTTTCAGTTTGTAGGCCAGTGCAAAAACAATTGCATCAAGTAAAAGTTGTTTACTGAATCATGACAATAGAAAACATAAATTTTGGTTACCAGAATAGGAACCATTATCCACATTATTTATTTTGAACCAAATCCAGTAAATATAAACTGAGAAGCATTATTCTAGACAGGACCAGTTTTTACTAGTAATCTCACCATTACATAGCCTATTTCTTTAATCAATCATAATGGTGACAGTTACGGAGGAGAATAAGTAGCAACTTATTTATTCTTCTCGGTAGAAAACTATTGAACCACCTCAAATGCTCTGAATATAATCTTCTCATATACTAATTTTGTCAAGGAAGCTGATGATGAGTTGATTCACCTGCTCCGGAAGTTGTTCTTGAACAAAATGGTTCCCATCTGCCATGAACTTCATTTCCATATTGGGGATAAAATCCTTCAGCTGATCGCTTCGAATGAAGTCCTCAATCCCTGGAAACTTTAGAACATAATCTTTCTCACCCAAGATCAACAATGCTGGAGATGTAATTTTTGGATCAGTTATCCCACAATCAATTCCAAAAGCCCTGAAATGGAAGGGAGAAAGTAGTTTTACTTGTGCCTGCCTCTTGCAAGATTGGTGTTTGATAAATTTAGTTTTCCGGTTACCTGTAGGGGACCTGTAATGCAGTACGGAAACCTGAATTCGCAAATAAATCAGCATACACAGAGAGATCTTCCTCACTGAACCAAGGCGGCAGAGGAGTTGATGTATCAACTAAGTCCATGATCTCCTGATCATCATCGGCTACTGGCATCTCACATCCTGAGAAGAGAATGAAGATTTTTCTCATCACCGTCTTCACATCAAAACGACCAAAATCTGCTTCAGCTCGCCCTGGTTCCTGAATTCAATCAGGCATATTCTTATTATCTCATCTCTAGCTCCCAGCTAATTAAGCAATTAGATATATTAGTTTGAAATACAATAGATTACCTTCCACCTTACTCCATAGAACCCTTTGGGAAGGTCTTTGATAATTTGGAGGACAGATGGCCCTGGCAGCAGGAAAGGGATACCCATTGTTATGATGCCGGCCACTTTTTCAGGGCAGGCGGCGCCTAGCATGTGTGCTGGTACCACTCCGAAGTTTTTCCCCACCAAAACGGCCTGATCACATGCAATATATATGGTTTAGTTTAAATCAAATTAATGTTCTGATTGCTCAAGTTGTTAAGCTTGAACAGAGCTACCTTACTGATACTCAAAGAGTCAAGAAGGGCAACAACGTCGTCAGCAAGGTCGTTAAATGTGGTTTTCTCAGGCTCAGGTGAATGATCTGAGAGTCCATAGCCCCTGAAATCGATAACAATTGCCCTGTAGCCAGCTTTTGCTACAGCAATCATTTGGTGCCTCCATGAATACCATATTCCTGGAAAACCATGCAAGAAAACCACCACCTTTGGACCTGCAGAGAAATCTCAGTGGTTTATTCAGAAAATTAAGTTGAGCTATATACTAAGATGATGTGAATGAAAAGTACTACTACTGGTGTAAGAAAGACTGTCAAGATCTACCATTCCCGATTTCAGCCACGTGAAGCTTCACTCCTCTTACTCGGACATGGCTGTGCTGAATCTCTTCCATGGAAAAATGTACCTCTAGATAAAATAAGGAAAATCTTTCATCCAGTACCTGTCATCATCACATCTCAG
Organism: Dipteronia dyeriana; assembly: GCA_032871835.1. NCBI lineage: Eukaryota > Viridiplantae > Streptophyta > Magnoliopsida > Sapindales > Sapindaceae > Dipteronia > Dipteronia dyeriana. The sequence continues at coordinate 7,438,136 of CM065299.1, read as the reverse complement.
AGCAAATTTCGCAAGACCATGAGCTGCTGCTAAATAAATGATTTCGTGTGAAGTTAATCCGTATTCATGTGTTTGATAACTTTTACTGTTAATTGTTATGATTTTAGGTAATAATTAAAGCAGACATGAAACAATAACAAGGGATTATTTGTGCTAGTAATTTTTCAACTGAAACCTAATAATATTCTTAGATTTTGTTTTTCTTCATATTAAAATTTCAGAACAAATCTAATTTGAAAAACATATACAATAAAGAAAAATAAATTACAAGAACAAGTGTTACCGGTGATGGAAAGAGCAAAGGTCGACAATGACTAGAAAGATTACGAAAATGATAATCGACGACTTATATTGTTAACATAGACAATCTATAATGAACATACTAGCAATAAAATTGATTTATATGAAATTAAACCTAAGATATAATTATCTTTACGTTAAATATATGGATAATTTAGTCTTTAAAAATATTCATTAAATCTGATAACAGATTCTTTCATAATCATCTTTACAAAAATAACCCCCAATTGTTTATTAAAATTGGTGTCAAATCAATCCAGATTTTTTAAATAATCACTTTTGAAAATTTATCAAACAAATACCAAAATTATTAAATAATCAGATTTTAACTTCTCAAAAACAATACCAAACTGGACCTAAATTTGATTGGAATGGAATTGAATTCCTACCAAAATTATTAAATAATTATATTTTAACTTTTCGTCTTTGTTTGAGTGAATTAATTTAGATCTGTAATGAGTCCATACAAATTTGGAGATATTCAATCCAAATTTTGAAGGATTCCAATAAAATCAGGTGTATTCAATCCAAACTCTTAAAAAATCCAAACAAATCTAGATGTATTCAAAAAGTTACTGACTTTGCAGATTTTAGTTAAGTGATGGAGTTTGATAGAGTTTAAAATTAGATTTATATACAAAAAACCCTATAATAAATCTTACCCATACCTGATAGATTTTGATGGATTTGATTTTTATAATGTATTGAAATTTATATATATATCCAGCAATTGACGTTAATAATTAGAATTAAGAAAAAAAATCACCTTTTTATGATATCACATTTCCATTAATGTGATTAATAATAAACAAAAATCTTGTATAAATTTGTTGTTATGCACAATGACAGTGATGACAATGAAGAAGAAAGAGGAATGACATAAGTGAAATAATTTCTTTTGGACTTTTATACTGCATATCAGTTCAGAATTGTTATTTTTTGAAGTTGAGATTGAATTGTTAAAATATTCAATTTTATATAATGTTTTATTTTATAGAGACATTTTATCTTTTGATATGCTAGACTCGAATGAATTAAAATTAATATATATATATATATATATATATATATATATATATATATATATATTTATAAATAGAGTTTAAAAAGTTAATTATTATTTTTATAATATTAAAAATTTATTAATTTGTTTAATATAAATAAAAGTTCTGTATAAATTTAATTTGTTATTAATTGATAGTCTCAAACTAATATATGATGAATAATCAATTTTTTTTTTAAAGACAAATAATTACCAATCCATTAAATTCCATGCAACTAGTATAAAAGTTCAACAAACTCTATATAAAATTCTTTATAGAGTCTATGGAATTTGAGAATTCTATCAAAATCTATCTCTTAAAATAAATCCATCAAACGTCAACCAATTCGAGATTGAATACATCATTTCAACATTCGACTTTTATTGAATGCATCAAAAATATCCATCCGACTAAAAGTTGACAATCAAACTTAAAGGATTTAGCAAAAAGACTGTTTTTCTCATTTTAAAATAGCTCGACTGAAATAATTGTTTTGTCCCTATGCTTTGTACAAATTTACCATTGTGATAAAGACTAGTTGATTTAAACATGCAAACTCGTTGATGCAAATTTACAAACTCATTGATTTAAACTCTTTTATTTATAAGTAAACTCGGTGATTCATGCATCTCGTTGATTCAATAAAATACGAGAAAGTAAAAATGTAAAATAATGAAAAACAACTAAACTTTTAGGGAGCATTAAGTGGCGTTTTCGAAACAAATTTTTCTGTTTATTGGATTGAAAAAATATACAAAATCTATTCGGCAAAGTTTTGCAAGTAAAATAAAAGAAAATACGAAAATGGTTTTGGACATTTAAACAATTGAAAGTTCGGTGTGAAACATTATCGCCATGCTGGAATGTTTTCAAAATACTAACTTAAATAATTAATTTCAATTTTAATTTAAATGATATTGTAAATAGATTGTTATCATTACATATAAATGATATGATTAATAAAAAAAAACTCATTTATTAGTGTTAAAATTTAGACTAAATTTTTGGACAGTATAAAATTATCGTTTCAACTTTCTGTTTTCACTTTCTCATTGCCCCGTTTGTCAAATCATTAGTTGTTCTATTTTTTTATTCCTTTATCTATGTTAGTAAAAAATAAAAATAAAAGTTTTTTTAAATAATAATAATGATAACAAATATTATTTAAAAAATATATCTTTTTACTGTACAGAAGTACAGAACATGAATAACTTTCAAATTATCTAAAACATGGAAATGAGATTATATTAATAAAATACTAATATATTTTTCTTTAAAAAAACTTATATATATATGGTTATGTATATATTTATATAACCTTTTTTCTTAAAATTAATAAATTATATATTTTTTGTTCTATTTTTTTTAAAAGACAAATTATTATTTAATTACTTTAAAAATTGATTTGGTTAATAATATATATATATATATATATATATATATATATATATATATATATAAACTTTATTACACAATATTTTTTTTACTATTACATTATATTCTTAAAATAATTTCATTCAATATATATTATAACACTATTTTTTTCATAAATCAATTTTAATGTTGTCGTATGTGAATTTTATCAGACGTACACGCCATCGACAAAGAAGATAAAATTGCCAGGTGGAAGTCCAAATAGGCATTCAGGAAATGTCCTGCAAGACATCACCAAAGAAGAGAAACCCGAGTAAACAAGTATCAAACAAAACCTACTCGGGATCAACCGACGTCATATACTACTTGGGGTCAGTTAAAGATACTCGGGGCTAGTTGATGACATTTTCTACTCAGGGATCAGATGACGTCACTCGGGACCAGCTGATATCGTGTTCTACTCAGGACAAGAAGAAAACTGAATAAAAAGCCCAGCGCGTAGCTCACACGGATCAAGTTATTAAAATATACGAAGATATCCATATCAATACAAGTCTTAATTGGACTACATTACTAGAGTCCCATTCGATCTCAATACAAGTCTATGAAACAGGAAAAAAGATAAACTACTTCGAACAAGTAAACAATCATAATTAAATACAAAGATCTTTTATTACTTGTACAAAGAGGATTATGGTTCTATGAACATATAAATAGACCCATAACCTCGTCACGAAAGACATACAGAAATCATATAGAAAAATACAGAGAGAAGAAAGAGAGATCGAGAATTGTAATTATTTTATTCATAGTGGATTTTGGCTTGGTTGATCATTCAACCACTCGTGGACGTTTTTCCGGTCATCGGAGTTTTACTACGTAAAAACTTACGTCCGATTATTTTCTCATTCTCTTTCTCTTTGAAATCACAGCTAAAATCTAAATCTTGTTGGTTTTTCTCATACAACCAGAAATCGACGTCAACAATTGGCGCTAGAAGAAGGGCGGGGTTGAACCTTCGATTTAGTTAAGGGTAATGACAGAAAGCAGAAGCAGTTTTGGGGATGTCCAAAAATCTCAAGATAACTTCCATGTTGGCAGTAGCTCGCGAGATCTAGCTGCAACCACGGAGAACCAACCCTTATCCCTGGCGGGGATCCAACAAGTTCCTCCAACCAGCGAAGACCTGACACAACGCTTCCGAGAGGCGCTGCAACAGTTGGTGGCAGACGCAGCAAAGGAAGGAGTTAATCTACTGGCTGCAGAAGAAGTGCAACCTTCTAACCTCCCACCTGCAAGATTTCGTTCGGTTGTAGTGGGGCCAGAACTAAATACACCGGAAGCTGAAAGGAACTCGGCTCCAATTAATCAGGTAGGACGGGGAACACCCAAAGAGGAACGACCACACCAGAAGTAGAACCATGATCAGACAGCCCGTGCTAGACACCGCAAACATGACCGGCACCGGGATCAGCCGTCATCAGAAGATAGCGATCAGCACCATGGCAAACGTCATCACGGAATCATACGCCTGTAAGAATCAACCCGTGAAACTCGGCATCAAAGTGAAGAGCCAGGGAGAGGAATGACAATCACCCAACGGTTCAACCGTCATGAAAGTCAGGTGGGAGATAGAGATGTCATAATTCAGAGCTTAACTTGAGAAGTCGAAAACAATAGGCGTCAAATAGACGCACTGGTCAGACGTTATGGGTACAGCAATTTATCTGACGAAGATTCTGACAGTCCATTCACTAAGGACATCCTGCAAACTTTATTCCCAGAAAGATTCAGGATGCCACACGTTGAGCAGTTCAAGAAGGATACAAACCCAAAAGAACATGCCAGACACTATAAAAGTGCTATGGCCCAGTATGCCCATAACGATCCCCTATTATGTCTCAACTTTCCACAGACTCTAGGGGACACATACTCAAGATGGTTCGGGAGATTGCTTCCAGCGAGCATCTAAAGTTTCAGTGAACTGAGCAGGAGTTTCTCAAGGTAATTTCTGAGCAATGTTCACTGGAAAAAATCAGTGGCTTACCTTTCTCAAATAAAACAATGAAAAGATGAGTCGATGAAGAAATACCTGTGGAGATTCGGTCAAGCGGTATCAAAAATCGGCAGTGAAAAACGATGAAGCGATAATTGCTGCATTCATCAACAACCTACAGAATGGACGGTTATCTTTTGACTTGAGAAGAGTCCGTCTGACCGGGTATACAGATATGATGGATATGGCAGGGAGGATATGCACTAGCCGAAGAAGAAGAGTTATCCACGGGAGGATGCTACATGCATGGAGGAAAACCCGAAAAGGACGCTGAGTCCAAGGTACAGAACCAAAAGGGAATACAGAAGAGAAACAGCAAAGAAAAAAGCAAGGATATGGTAAACGAGCGTAATGCTGAACAGATCACGGAGAAATTTCGAGGTAGATACCACAACTACATCCTTCTTCAAAAAAAGCAGGAGGAAATCCTGGCCATACTGGAAGCAAAGAATCTGGTACAAGAGCCACGACGACAGTCTCAGTTTGCTCAGCGGGATACAACCAAATACTGCAGATTCCACAAGAAAACCTGTCATGAGACTTCCAAGTGTTACCAGCTCAAAGATTACATAGAAGCCCTCATTCGGGAAGAACATCTACAGAATGTAATCTTGAAAATGGATGAGAAATCAGAAATAAAGAAAGAGATCAGGGCCGATCACAGCTCTGGTCGAAATCAAAGGGTCAGTCCAGAGGCCAATAAAGTAATACATACAATCTTTGGAGGACCATCCACTAGAGAAGTAACCGAGAGCGAACACAGAAAATCAGAGAAGCAGTAGAAGCAAGACATAACTTTGACGTGAACTCGGTCGAGCCAGACCCGAAAAGGGTAAAGGAAGGATGATACCCAATAATATTCACAGAAACAGACTCACATGGGGTTAGGGATGGCCAATGGGGAAATGAGGGCGGATGTAGGTCCCCACATCCCCAACCCCATTTTCCAAACCCCCCCCCATCCCCCCCATTTGCCAATTTGGTGGAAATGGGGTTGGGGTAATTTTGGGGGGAGGTCCCCCATCCCCATTTCCCCCATTTTCCCAGTTTCTCCATTTCCCCATTTCCCCAAAGTCCCTCATTTTTCCTATATCAGTAAAAATTACATATTAAAGAAACACATAAATTCGCAATCCAATAAATTAAAATACAAAATAACATCCCATACAAACTGAAAATGAAAGTTAAGTTGTTTAATATGTATATATAGTTAGTAAAATATGTTAATAAATTGTATTGAGCTTGTTTGATGTGCAATTTAACGGTAAAATCAAAATGTATATATAAGTAGATTGCTTGGTGTGTAATTTAAGTTATAGTTTATAAATATGTATATATAGTTAGTAAAATAAAAATAATAAAAATATTGAAAATATAATAAAAATATATATTAATATATATTTTTTAATTAATGGATTAATGATTAAATAAATTAAAAAATATAATTTAACTAAAATGACAGTTTAATAAATGAAAAATATATTAAAAATAGGAAACAAAAATTAAAAAAATGAAAAAAAAATTCGAAATCTGATAAAAGTTGATTAAAAATTCATTTGAAACAATTTCACCAATTGAAATTTCAATTAGGTGTGAGCACATGGGAGAAGCACCTAATTGAAATTTCACCAATTTGAAACAATTTTAATTATTATCCAAAAAAGACTCTCCCCTACTCAATATGGTTTAGAATTTGTGTAACATAAAACAAAAAAGTATGGCTTAATGTATTCTAAAAATTTATATTTACCTTTTTTGTGCCATTGTTAGTAATTTTAGTTAAGATTTCTTAAGAATAATTACAATGGTAAAGTTTTAGGCTTAGGTTTGTCGAATATGAGAATATGAATAGTAACCGATGTGAAGATCTTTTTTTTTTTAAATTTCAAGACTTATTTTTTCTATTTTGAGACTTAATTTATGAATACTCGAGACTTATTACGATTATTCGAGACTTGTTTACGAATCTTCGAAACTTATATGTTTTTTAGATTTATTTATGAATATCCGAGACTTATTACGCTTATTCGAGACTTAATTTATAAATACCGGAGAATTATTACGATTATTCGAGATTTATTTATGAATTTTCGAGACTTAATTCACGAATATTCGAGACTTATTTATACGTTTTCTAAAAATTGTTTAATCTTCAAAGCTGAGGCATGAGTCAACTTAAAGGAGTGAAAATGGTTTGGACATTTTAGAAAAAGAAGAAACAAGAGTCCGAGAGGATAGGAAGAGAGAGAGAGTAAAAAGTAGAACTTAAAAAGCTAAAAAAAAAAGATAAAAAATAAATGGGGGTATTTTGGTCTCACCATCTACTATATTTGTATTTAAACACAAGAATTATTGACGTGGTGCTATTTAATTAAGATCCACACCAAATATTGCTATTTAATTTTTGATTCCTAATTAAGAATACAATTGTCGAAAACCAAACATTACTCGGCCATTACTCAGCCTAGTTCTGAACTTCTGAATAACAGAGATTGATGGAGAGCAAATTATTCAGCATGTATACTATCAAGTCTCCCATCTTGTAGAGTATACAACAACAATTTATTCTTAATTTAAAAGTTGTGCGCCACCTCAAATACTCAGAGCAATCTCATCACTCAGATACTGATTTTGTTAAGGAAGCTGATGATGAGATGATTCACCTGCTCTGGAAGTTGTTCTTGAACAAAATGGTTTCCTTCTGCCATGAACTCGATTTCCAGGTTGGGCATAAAATGTTTCACCTGCCCACTTCGAACGAAGTCCTCCATCCCTGGAAACTTTAGAACATAATCCTTCTCGCCCATGATCAACAATGCTGGAGCTGTGATTTTTGGATCGGTTATCCCACAATCAATGTCCATGGACCTGAAATGGCAGAGGCAAGTAGTTTACTTCAGGAACATGTGTTTTGGTACATATGTGACAATTGCCTGCAACTTGAGGTTATGTGTTGCAGGCTTGCAGCAATTTCAACCTATTGTATCTGTATGCAATGCTCAGAAATTACACAAACATTCTTTAGAAAAATAGGAAGAGTTCCTCTAATCTTCTATAAAGTATATATGGACTACAAAGACAGATATCCTCAAAAGGGTTGTCGTTTGATAAATGTTATAAGCACCATGGAGCATTTTCCATTGAAGAAATTGCCTTCGATCTGGAATTCTCTGGTAATTAATTACCTGTAGGGGACCCTAAATGCAGTGCGGAAACCTGAGTTTTCATATAAACCAGCATACACAGAGAGATCTTCCTCACTGAACCATGGTGGCAGAGGAGTTGATGGGTCAACCAAGTCCATGATCTCCTTATCATCAGCAGCTATTTGTAGCTCACTTCCTGAGAAGAGAATGTAGATGTTTCTTATCACTGTCTTCACATCAAATCGACCAAAATCGGCTTCAGCTCGCCCTGGTTCCTGGAATATTGAATCAGGCATATTCTTGTTAGTTATTACTAACATGAAAGTGGACATCTCTCTTATCTCCCAGCTGATATCAATCAGGAAATTTTGTTATGAATTTTTATTACCTTCAACCTCACTGTGTAGAACCCTCTGGGAAGGTTATCAGTGATATTTTGGCCCATTGAGGGTCCTGGTAGCATGAAAGGGACACCCAGTGTGATGATTCCGGCCACTTTTTCAGGGCAGCTAGCGCCTAGCATGTATGCCGGTATGGCACCTGCGTCTTTCCCTACCAAAAAGGCCTGATTTTGTTCTTGTTGTCAATGTTAATTACTTAATTGACAAGATTCCGAAGATTCTCATGTATGCAGTACAGATAACAGAAACAAGCATGATGTAGATTGAAGAACAGTACGTTCCAGTAACTTATGGAGTACTCAAATTAATGACAGATCCGAAATTGACTAAACTCAGTGTTGTTCACATACAATATCTATGTTTAGTTTGAATTAAGTATTCAGATTACTAAAGTAATTAAGTAGCTATAACAATTTTTACCATATTGATGCTCAAGGAGTCAAGAAGAGCAACAACATCGTCAGCAAAGTCGTTAAATGTTGTTTTCTCAGGCTCAGGTGAATGATCTGAGAGTCCATATCCCCTGAAATCGATAGCGATGGCCCTGTATCCAGCTTTAGCTACAGCAATCATTTGGTGCCTCCATGAATACCAAATTTCAGGGAAGCCATGCAAGAAAACCACCACTTTAGGACCTGCAAATTATAAAATTCCACGGTTTTAGTACTGTGACATGAAAACAATATAATTGCTGTACGGATGCTGAGATGAGTTTTACCGGTTCCGATTTCAGCAACGTGAAGCTTCACTCCTCTTACTTGGACATGGCTGTGTTGAATCTCTTCCATGGAAGAGAGAAAGAGGGTTGGTGGGAGATTGATGTCTTGAGAGCTGACTTTTTTTTTTTGTGTGTGTGCGCTTCGTCCCAAGTGATTATTTTAGTTTAGTTTAATAAATGTTGATGAGCTACTAATAAACTGACAGAGAATCATTTAACATGAGACAATATACTAAAACAAACCATTATAGTGTTGCGGAAATGGTTAGAAATTAAACAAAAAATGCACACAATACAATAACACAGAAATTTACGTGGTTCGGTAATTACCTACGTCCACGGAAGGCAACAAACTATATTATTTTTGAAATGATACAAAAAACAGAGTTTTTCTCAACGCTCAAGAACTCTCTCTGGAAGCACAGAATACTGAATTGATTCTTGCTGCTTGCCTTCTCTTGCTTTGCTGAGGGTCTTATTTATAGGGGAAAGGCAGAGACAACCCTTCCCCATTTTCAACATGGTGGTTAATGGTTGCCATGAATGTGGCCGGTGGTTTGGTTTCCACAATGTCAACAATGTAGGTTGTGGTAGATAAAAGGTGGAAGTTGAGCCGATTTGTCAACAATCTCCACCTTGGCGAGAATCCACCAATCAATGCTGCCTCCATTACGCCCTTAGGCGATACGAGCTCGAGAGATGGGCTTGGTGCGAACATGATGGACTTGGTTCTTTGCCAAACAAATGGCACTCTGGCTGTCACAGAAAATCTCTACACTTTCCTGAACAATGCCCAAATCCTTGATTAAACCACGAAACAAAATGGCTTCTTTGAAAGCTTCTGTTACAGCCATATACTCTGCCTCAGTAGTAGACAAATCCACTGTTGACTGTAAAGTTGATCTCCAACTTTCTGGTCCTCCTGCCATAGTGAACACATAACCAGTAGTAGATCGACGCTTATCCAAATCACCAGCATAATCAGAATCAACATATCCTACGATATGTTTGTCAATCGTCTAATCTCTCTCGAACTTCAAACCAACATCTACAGTACCCTGGATATACCGTAGAATCCATTTCATAGCTTGCCAGTGGCCCTTACCAGGATTGTGCATGTAACGGCTCACCATACTTACGGCGTGTGAAATGTCGGGTCTGGTACACACCATCGCATACATCAAGGCACCAACTGCATTTTCATAAGGAACATGATCCATTCCCCTCTTTGTATCATCAGTAGTCGGTGACATCAGTGCACTCAGCTTGAAATGTGGAGCCAAATGTGTACTTACAGGTTTAGACTTGTTATCAATGCCAAACCTCTGAAGCACAGTCTTCAAATACTGAGTCTGTGTCAAACAAATGGTACCTTTTGCTCTGTCCCTTTTGATCTCCATACCAAGAATCTTCTTGGCCTCTCCAAGATTCTTCATGTCGAACTCCACCTTGCTCTTAGATGCTATCAGCATATCATCCACATATAAGAGCAAATAGATAAATGTACCATCTTGGAGTTTGCGAAAGTATACACAGTGATCAAAATGACTGCGTGTATACTTCTGAGTCATCATGAAGCTGTCAAACCGCTTGTACCACTGTCGCAGTGACTACTTCAAACCGTGCAGGGACTTGTTTAGCTTGCAAGCCCAATTCTCACGACCTGGAACTTTGAACCCTTCTGGCTGAGACATATAAATTTCTTCGTTCAAAGTACCATGGAGAAATGCAGTCTTCACGTCGAGTTGAGCTAACTCGAGATCAAATTGTACAACCAAAGCCAATAGGATCCGAATAGACGAATGCTTGACAACTGGTGAGAATACCTCATTGTAGTCTATTCCTTCTTTCTGTGCGTATCCTTTCGCTACTAATCTGGCTTTGTATCTGATGTTGTCTTGGCCATGAGCACTTTCCTTCTTGGCATAGACCCATTTGCACCCAATAGTTTTTTTTCCCTTTAGAAGTTGTGTCAGCTTCCAAATTTCATTTTGGTGAAGTGATTTCATCTCCTCATCCATTGCCATCTTCCACTTGACATTGTCCGTACAGTCCATAGCTTCTTTGTATGTGTACGGGACTTCATCATCAATCACTGGAAGAGCGTATGCCACCATGTCTGTGTAACGAGCAGGCCTCCGAATATCTCTTTTCAGTCTGTTGGTGGCAATAGATTCAGGTTGTTGTCTGATCTCAGATAGTGGTATTGTATCATTCACCTCAACTGATATCTCGTCCTGGCTATCAAGATCATCTTTAGAATGATCGACTATTGGAGATGCCTTTTCTGACTTCTTGGGAGTCTCAAACTCCACCTGTCGCAGATAATTTGGATTCTCATTCTCTGTGTCTCGAGGTGTCTGCTTCAGCATTTCAGATTCGTCAAAGGTAACATCTCGACTCACGATGATCTTTTTTTACTCGGAATTCCATAGTCTGAATCCTTTAACTCCTTCACTAAAGCCTACAAAAATAGCTTTCTTGGCTCGAGGATCCAGTTTGGATTCAGTAACATGAAAGTATGTTGGACATCCAAATATATGTAATCGGTCGTAATCAGAAACAGGTTGTTTGGACCATACCTCCTTAGGAGTTTTTCCATCAAGTGCAGAAGCGGGTAGTCTATTGACAATATGAGAGGCATACATCAAAGCCTCTGCCCAGAATGCCTTACTAAGGCCAGATTGAGAAAGCATACATCAAACTTTCTCCACCAAAGTACAGTTCATCCGTTCTGCAACGCCGTTTTGCTGTGGCGTACCAGGAACTGTAAAATGTCTGATTATCCCTTCATCCTGACAGTATTTCATGAAAGGATCTGATTTGTATTCTCCGCCATTGTCTGATCTGAGCCTTCTGATTTTTCTACCTGTCTGGGTTTCAATCATCTTCTTCCATTGAAGAAAGATATCCAGAACTTCATCTTTATGCTTCATGGTATATACCCAGACATACATGGAGAAATCATCAATAAAGGTCACAAAATAATGTTTACCTCCCAATGAAGCATTTTTGGAAGGCCCCCAAACATCAGTGTGAATGTAATCCAATGTTGCTTTTGTACGATGAATGGCGATGCCGAACTTGACTCTTGTTTGCTTTCCCATGACACAATGCTTGTAGAAATCAAGTTTACCTGTCTTGGCACCTTTCAGAATACCTTGATTCACCAAACCTTGCAAAGTCTTCTCCCCGACATGCCCTAAGCGCATATGCCAAAGTCGGGAAGTATTAGATGGTTCATCGTCGGAACTGCTGGAGACGGCTGCTCTCCCTGTGACTGTGTACCCGTCCAAGAAATATAGATTTCTCTGTCGAGTACCTTTCATTGCCAAGAATGCACCTCGTACAACTTTAAGGACTCCACCTTCCATGGTCACCTTGTAACCGCTGGAGTCTAAGACCCCTAGTGAAATGAGGTTCTTCTTCAAATCAGGGACATACCTGACGTCTGTCAATCGTTTGGTTGTACCATCGTGCATCTTCAAATGAATAGTTCCTATCCCTTTAGTCCGACAGGTATTGTCGTTGCCCATAAGCACAACTCCCCCGTCAAGCTCCTGGAAGCTTGAAAACCACTGCCTGTTGGGACACATATGATAGGAACAGCAGGAATCTAAAATCCATTTATTAGAATGGTCGTCTGATGATGAAACTGTAAAAGATGAATCCTCTCCATCATCAGTTTTTTCTTCAACATTCACATTAGATTTGTCCTTGTTTGGACAATCTTTCTTCCAGTGCCCTTTCTGATGACAATAGGCACACTCGTCCTTCGCATGGCATCTGAATGATGATTCTCCTCTTGGCTTTGAGCGAGATGCTCCTCTTGATTTTGAGCGAGATTTACCACGTTCATTGGGTACTCCAGATCTTCTGTCGTCTGTCCTGCCTCGGGAAACAGTCAGCGCTTCTGATGTTGAGTCTCTGTGATCAAGCTGATCCTTCTTCCGATACTCATTATTCACCAGAGCATTAGAAACGTCTATGAATTTAACCTCATCCTTTCCATATAACAGAGTTGTGGTTAAGTGTTCATAGGTATCAGGCAGGGAATTTAACAACAGTAGTGCTTTATCCTCATCGCTAATTTCAACATCTAAATTTTGTAAATCAGCGAGAATTTTATTGTAATTATCCAAATGCTCAATCATAGAAATACCTTTCTTGTATTGGAATCGAAAAAACTTCTTCTTCAGGTAGAGTCGATTCTTTATGCTTTTTGTCATGTACTTGTCCTCCAGCTTTTTCCAGAGACTTGATGTCATAGTCTCCTTCATGACAAAGTACTTCTAGTCCTTGGCTAGACACAACCGAATTGTTCCACAGGCTTGACGATTTACATATTTCCAATCTTCATCGGAAATATCCTTCGGTTCGGAACTTAAAGCAATATTTGATCCTTCCCGGAATAACAAATCCATAACTTCGCATTGCCACATGCCGAAGTTGTTGGTGCCTTCAAACTTCTCAATATCAAACTTTGCATTAGATATCAAGCTCCTTTGCCAAGAACTACTGGTTGATGTCGAGGTCTGAGGTTCAGTTGATTGTTCCAAGTTTTCTCCAGCTTCTGGATCACCCATCATACCCCTAAAAAGAGTTTATAAAGCTTGAATAAGTCACAAACAGTACTTACAAGCGGAATTAGCTGAAACTGATGGCACAGTTGCGTCTGGAACGGTCGAAATAGTTGGAAATAGGACCGACTCAGTCGAAAACAAGTGAAAATTGTACTGAGTTTGGCAAAAAACACTTCTGGACCGAGTTGACACAAGAATATTCCGTTAGGCTAACGGAATATTCTGACGGAAACAAAATATTCTTTGATGGAAACAGAATATTCTGACTGACGACGTGGTGATGACGTGGACTGTAGCTGACGTGGCGGATGACTAGTGATGACGTGGCCGCTGGCCGGCCTGACTGAGATGACGTGGCGCTGCCTGTCGCTGACGTGGCGCCTGCCTGTCACTGACGTGTCGGCTGATGATGACGTGGTTATTGACTGTGTGACGATGTGGCAGATAACACGTCGAATGACGTGGCTGCTACAGTGTCGTCTTCTTCCTTGAAAAATTTGCAGAAAAAATTCTGGAAAATTTTCCAATGTTGACCGAAGCTAGAGAGTTCGTTGGAGCTCCGTTTTAGATGCGGTCATCGGCGTTGGAATCGTATTTCCGAGAGGAACACAATGGTATCCTCCGAACAGCGATTCGAGCACTTCGAAATTTATGCACTTTACATAAAACCAAAGCTCTGATACCAATTTGTTGCGGAAATGGTCAGAAATTAAACGAAAAATGCACACAACACAACAACACAGATATTTACGTGATTCGGCAATTGCCTACGTCCATGGGAGGCAGCAAACTATGTTATTTCTGAAATGATACAAAAACAGAGTTTTTCTCAACTCTCAATAACTCTCTCTGAAAGCACAGAATACTGAATTGCTTCTTGCTGCTTGCCTTCTCTTACTTTGCTGAGGGTCTTATTTATAGGGGAAAGATAGAGACAACCCTTCCCCATTTTCAACATAGTGGTTATTGGTTGCCATGAATGTGGCCGGTGGTTTGGTTTCCACAATGTTAACAATGTAGGTTGTGGTAGATAGAAGGTGGAAGTTGAGCCAATTTGTCAACATATAGTACATTAACTCTTTATTTTTATTTTAAATCTGACACCGAACCAATAATGGGATCGGATTTGCCGGCTGTATGAGATCAAGCACCATCTTTTTCTTAAAAAAATAAAAATAAAAAAAACAAAAAATTTCACATGATTACAGGAATACTTTGATATCTCCTTTTTGATTTGTTGTACTTGTTAGTGAATCATAAACATTTTTATGGAGTCTTCGAATTTTCCAAAGGATCTTGTCGATCTTTTTTAATTGAAGTGAAAAAGGCGTTGGAGAAACACAGTATGAAATTGATAAGCTTAATGCAGATAATTTGTAAAAGTTCAGATGGGATTCAGAATTATTGACAATATATTTTCACTTTTAAAGCTTTTGCCTCTGTTTTTGTTATTCATAATCTCTGGCCATTTTTATCTTTAGTCTTGATATAAATATGATATATACCAGAAAGGTCCGGAGATTCACACTCACATTTCGTAATTAGAAAGTTAGACTATATTTGAGAGTGTTTTATTTAAAAAAAAAATATTTATAGTTTAACTTAAAAAATAATCAATTTAATAAAAAAAATTGGTAAACTAAATTTTAAAATTGTTTTGTTTTTGAATGGATGAAAAATGCATTTGATAAAATGACAAAAATAAACACTAAGTCAACTCGGTCAAAATGACAAATCAAATGAAACTGTGTCAACTACCAACAGAAACTCTGCCTCTACGGTGGACTGAGTCAACTCGCCCAAGCATTAGAAACTCAGCATATAGAACTGCTGCTACAACGTCGGCCTCTGCATTTCCACTCTGTCTCCCGTTTCATCGGATTTTCCGCCGAGAGTGTCGCTAGCCTCCTGATAGTTCTTTCACGGCCCCAAAACTCGTGTTTGAAATCGCGATTTCATCAATAAAATGGGTAAGCCTCCTCCCTAGTCAAAGTTGAACCGGTCTCTTTGGCACCGGAGAGGCCGGTTAAACTCCAGCTATAAATCCATGATTTCTATTTCGAAAACGGAGGAGGTTTTCACCTCCTGCACTGCCAGATGAGAATATGCCTTCCTCCAGCGTCGACTACATCGTCGAAGGAAGCCGAATCTCCTCTAGCCTCCATCTCCGATGGCTGCCACCACCATTGTTTGACTATTTTTTTCAGTTTATTTTTTTAAAAATATTAATTTTAAATTTTAAAAATTAATAATAAATATAAGAGCATTATTTTTCAAAGGTGAAAAGCTTGCTTCTCCGATAATCAATTTTCAAAAACAGCCCCCAACTTCTCAAAAGCAGAATATTAGTAGAGCAGGTTATGAAAAGAAGTGGTTATAGAGTGATTACCGAACACTTCATAATGAAATAAGTGATTAATCAATAAGTTTGAGCAACCCCAAACACAGCCTAAGTACGAAAAATTGAGAAGCATTGATGTAATAATATTAACTAGGACCAGATTTCATTAGGTGATCTCACCATTAATCAACCTTGGAATGTAAAAGAAAGAGAATGGTGATAATTGTGGGGGATAAAATATGCTTAGAGCAATTTACTAATTGACATGATTACACGGTCAAGTCTCTCAGCTTGTAGAGTGAACATCAACAATTTATTCTTCTCAATTTAAAAGTTGTGCACCATTACTTAAAATACTCGGAGAGT
This sequence comes from Dipteronia dyeriana, assembly GCA_032871835.1. Taxonomy (NCBI): domain Eukaryota; kingdom Viridiplantae; phylum Streptophyta; class Magnoliopsida; order Sapindales; family Sapindaceae; genus Dipteronia; species Dipteronia dyeriana. The sequence continues at coordinate 7,421,808 of CM065299.1, read as the reverse complement.
AATCTCATCACTCAGATACTAATTTTATTAAAGAAGCTGATGATGAGCTGATTCACCTCCTCCGGAAGTTGTTCTTGAACAAAATGGTTTCCTTCCGCCATGAACTTGATTTCCAAATTGGGCATAAATTTTTTCACCTCCCCGCTTCGAATGAAATCCTCCATCCCTGGAAACTTTAGATCGTAATCCTTCTCACCCATGATCAACAATGCTGGAGCTGTGATTTTTGGATCGGTTATCTCAAAATCATTTCCAAATGACCTGAAATTGGAGGTGCAAAGTAGTTAACTTCAGGGACAATGTATTTTCGTTTCCTATTTTTCGATATTTTCATCTCAAGAACTCCAATTATAGTTTGCAAGCTAGGATGATGATAATAGTTGTTCAAATTACATTCAGTTATATAGGAATAATTTCTACGGTTACCTGTAGGGGACCTGTAATGCAGTACGGAAACCTGAGTTCTCGTATAAACCAGCATACACAGAGAGATCTTCCTCACTGAACCATGGTGGCAGAGGAGTTGATGGATCAACCAAGTCCATGATCTCCTGATCATCACTTGCTACTTGCAGTTCACTTCCTGAGAAGAGAATGTAGATTTTTCTTATCACTGTCTTCACATCAAATCGGCCAAAATCTGCTTCAGCTCGCCCTGGTTCCTGGATTCAATCGGGGAATATTATCAATTTCTCATTAACGAAGATTAAAAAGGTGAGCATTTCTCTTATATATCTTCCAATTCACATATTAAACCAAAACTATTGAACACAATAGATTACCTGCCACCTTAATATGTAGAATCCCTTGGGAAGTTTATCCAAGAATTGGAGTGTCATTGGCCCAGGTACCATGAAAGGGACACCCATTGTTATGATGCTGGCAACTTTTTCAGGGTGGGCAGCTGCTATCATGTATGCCGGTATGACTCCAGAGTCTTTGCCAACTAAAAAAGCCTGGTTTTTGATTGTCAAAGAGTACACAAAATTAATGTACCAGAATTTCCAAGTACACATAAACCTAAGAATACAAATGATACTCTAACACAAGCAAATAAGCAATTAATCAAGTTAAACGCAGATTGAAGAACAGCTTCTGAAACTTTTAGAGGACTCAAATAATTAACGATTTCAGCATTGACCAACTTGAAAAAATCGAATATTTTGTTGTAAATACAATTGTTACACAAATTTTACTTTGAATCAAGTATTAACTCAAATCAGCAGAGTACTTTATAAGCTTGAAGAAGAAATAAGGTACCTTACTGATACCCAAAGAGTCAAGAAGCGCAACAACGTCATCAGCAAAGTCGTTAAATGTGGTTTTGTGAGGCTCCGGTGAATGATCTGAGAGTCCATATCCCCTGCAATCGATAGCGATTGCTCGGTATCCAGCTGTAGCTACGGCAATCATTTGGTACCTCCATGAATACCATATTTCTGGGAATCCATGTATGAAAACCACTACCTTAGGACCTGCATGCGCAGAAATTTGATGGGTTTGTTCAGAAAATAAAAAAATAAAAAAATACAGAGATGATATGATACTCGTGGAATAAGACTAATAAATTGTACCGGTTCCGATTTCAGCTACGTGAAGTTTCACTCCTCTTACTTGGACATGGCTGTGCTTAATCTGTTCCATGGAGAGAGAGACCTGAAGATTGATGTTTGCAGTTTGAAGTGTTTTTATATCGTTACGAGGACACCATTTAAGATGCAGGGAATCATTTCACTAAAACGGGTTTGGAGTGTTTTTATACAGTTACGAGGACACCATTTAAGATGAGAATCATTTGACTAAAAAGGACGAACTGACGAAGAGACCAAACTGGGTATTGGCTACGGTTCTCACAAAAACACAGTGATATTATACAAATTACTTTTTGGGAACAGCTCCATCATATCTAAGCTGTTTCCTAAAATCAACCTTTAAGTTGTTTCCAAATTCCAATAGTCGGTGCTATCAAACCTATAGGGGTACATTAGTCAAGCCCCACCAAAGTGGCACACTATGATAGTAATGACTCGTGAGATACAGAGGTAGAGAATTATGTCTAAGAAAGTCAAAAAGAGTAACGTGTGACTTTACAAGTGAATATATATTTATTGTAATTTATAATACTTATCTAAATGTCCATTCAAAATTTAATCTTTTGGATTCTTCCAAATATAACGTTTAATTTATATTGAATTAATTTATTTTGTTTTATATACATGAATTTAGATCAAATTTTGATTCTATTGTATTTTGTTTAAGGATGGTAATTTGACCCGCACCCTCAGACATCCATCCGAACCTGACCCTGTAGGGTCAGGTGTAGATGGTGAATTTACGACCCACGGACTCACGAACTCGTTTAATGAAAAATCTAGTGGGTTCGCGGGCGGATGCGGATTGGAAAAACAAACCCGTGAACCCGTATAAATAAAATACTTGTATATAAACATACATAAACATTTGAATTATTTTTAATCTTAGGAAATTAGAAATGAAAATTTAATTCAATTAAGTATTAAATAGGTGATTAATCACATGTGGAAATTTATAAATAACAAATCGCGGGTTCGTGGGTTGCGGGTTTTTGGATATCTTGCGGGTGAAGTATAAACCCGTGAACCCGTATTATTTCGCGGGTGAGGGTATGGGTGCAGCCATAAACCGCGGGTTCAAACCCGCCCGTAAACCCGTTTAACTATATGGGTTCGAGGGCGGGCGTGGATGAGGAAAATTTTCGTTGGTGAGGGTTTGGATTTTACAAAACCCACCCGAACTCGAACTGCTACCATCCCTAATTTTGTTATAACAAATGATTATATTTTTTTTTTTAAAACTCTTGAATGATTTTATTTATGTTTGTGTTTAGAACTTAATGTTTATAATTCGTTAGACTATTGAACTTTAAGGTGTATAGTTATGTATTGTTTTTATGCTAATTATTAGTTTATTAATTTTATTTGAAGTAATGTATGAGTTATCAATTTGACTTTGTTAATTTTAAGAATGTTATAAATTTTATATAGAAAGAATTGCTTAATTTGAATATGATCCATAGGATTGGATCAAATCGGATTTAAGTATTTTACAATTGGATTAGATTTCGTTGTGAGATTGGATTGTTGGAAATTTTGTGATAAACTCTCATTTTGATATCACAAATTGAGTATGATAAATTCCATAGAAATGGAAGATTAAAGTGGATTCGAATTCTCCTCTATGAGAATTTCGAAATGGTATACTCAAATTCACAAAATGGTTAATGGGTGAATGAGAAACACGGGCCTCGGTTCAAACACTGTTTATAACGTGTTTTATTGTGTTGTTGCTTTTTTTTTTCTAGATACCGACCAGATTTTTTTTTTTGGAATTACGATTACAATCTTAAGACATTTTCTCGTTATTAAATCTTTTACAAAAAAAAAACGTTTTTTCCTCTTCAAACTTTCTGTTATCAGGGTTCTGGTTCAGATCATCACAAACAATTTCAACTGTGGTAATCAGGTTCTTTTATAACACTGATTACAATTTTGTATATGTGGAAATCGGGTTCTTTGGAACACTGATTTCAATTTTATACATACGTAATCTGTGGAAATCAGGTTTATTATTAGACACTGATTTCAAAATCAATTGTGATTTCAACTGGGTAATCGGGTCTACAAAATCAGACATTGATTGTGATTTCCATCGTGAAATCTGATTTGATATCAACTGATATCTGTGCTATAATTTATGTGATACTAAAACAATTTATTTTTGTTTCAGATATTATGACAAACAAATCGAATGTGAACTCCAGTGATCCACTAGAGACTCCGGAAGTTATTCCAAGTATGGGATTAGATACTTAGGCTGTGAACTCTGTGCTTGTGGGCCAGGTACCAGTAGTAGTACCTATTGTGGCCACAAGGACTCCGGCCATCAACTCCTTCGTGAGAAACATGTCTGATCCAATGATGAGCCAGTATATGAGTCAAGGGAATGTTCCTATGGCAAATCCCTACATGAATTCGGTACCTTTACCGATGAATCATATGGAGAAGCCTGATAAGTTCAGTGGACCGAATTTTAAACGGTGGCAACAAAAAATGACGTTTTATCTGACCACACTGAACATTGACAGGTTCTTGACTGAAGATGCTCCTCAACCTAATAATGGTGAAGAGCGTGATGTTTAGGTATGGAATGATATTGATGCATGGAATCACTCGGATTTCCTGTGCTGTAATTACATACTGAACGGGCTGTCAGATTCACTATATAGCGTCTATTCTTCAAAGAAAACAGCCAAAGAGCTGTGGGAATCATTAGACCGAAAACACAAAACTGAGGACGCTGGTTCCAAGTAGTTTATCGTGGGTCGGTTTCTTGATTACAAGATGGGGGATTTCAAGACAGTTATGAGTCAAGTCCAAGCACTCAGGGATTCTGCATGAGATACATGCCGAAGGGATGACCCTGAGTGAAACTTTCCAAGTGGCTGCAATTATTGAGAAGCTTCATTCTTCATGGAAAGAGTTCAAAAAATATCTCAAACACAAGCGAAAGGAGATGAAGATCGAGGATTTGATTCTCAAGCTTCGTATTCAGGAAGATCACATGAAGCATGACAAGAAGAAGTCAATGCGCCTGAAGCGAAGATCAATGTGGTTGAACATGAGCAAAGTTCTAAATTGAAAAAGAACAAGCCTGGGAAATGATCTAAATTGGGTCCTAAGGGAGGAGTCTCTAAGAAGCCAAAAATCCCAGGGAAGTGCTTCAATTGTGACAAACTGGGTCACAAATCTTCTGAGTGAAGGTTTCCAAAGAAGAAGAAGAACCACGAGGCAAATGTGGTTGCTAAGATCTCAAAAGATGTATCCGAGATCAATCTCTCTGCAGTTATGACAGAAGCAAACCCGGTTTGGTCAAACCCAAGGGAGTGGTGGTTGGATACTGGGGCCACTCGCCATATATGCTCTGACAGGGAGATGTTCAATACATTTGAAGAAATAAATAATGAAGAAAAGTTATACATGGGCAACTCAGCCACACCTGATGTGAAGGGACGTGGTCAAGTCATTCTTCAGATGGCCTCTAGTATAACCCTAAGCTTGAACAATGTGCTGTATGTACCTGATATCCGTAAGAACTTGGTGTCCGGTTCGTTGCTCAATCATCATGGGTTCAAGATGGTGATTGAATCAGACAAAGTGGTTTTAACCAAGCGGGGAACTTATGTAGGTAGGGGATATGTAACTGAAGGGCTTTTAAAGCTTAATGTATATGTTGTCAAAAGAACAATCAATAAAGATAATTCTTCAGTTTATTTGCTTGAGTCTTCCAATTTATGTCATGGTAGGCTAGGACACGTTAATTATGATACTTTACGTAGATTAATTAACTTAATTCATATTCCCGCATTCAATATTGATCCTAAATATAAGTGTGAAGTTTGCGTTGAAGCAAAACTAACAAGGTCATCATTTCAAACTATTGAAAGGAAATTTGAACCTCTTGATTTAATTCACACAGATATATGTGATTTAAAATTTGTTCAAACAAGAGGTGGTAACAAATATTTCATCACATTTATAGATGATACCACCAAATACTGCTATGTATATTTGCTGAAAAACAAGGATTAAGCTATAGAGAAGTTTGGTCTCTATAAAACTAAAGTTGAGAATCAACTCAACAAGAAAATCAAGGTACTGAGAAGTGTCCGAGGTGGTGAATATGTAGCACCGTTTGGTGAATTCTGTGCACAACACGGAATCATACATCAAACTACTGCACCATATTCCCTTCAGTAAAACGGTATTGCAGAACGTAAAAATCGTACCTTGAAAGAGATGATGAATGCAATGCTGATAAGTTCTGGAGTGCCTCAGAACATGTGGGGTGATGCTATATTGTCTAGCAATTACCTTTTCAACAAGTTACCCCGAAAGAAAGAAGACAATACACCATATGAACTATGGAAAGGAAAAAAGTCTTCCTATAAATTCTTATGCATGTGGGGGTGTCTTGTCAAAGTAGTCGTACCTATACCTAAGAAGGTGAAAATAGGTCCGAAAACTGTTGAATGCATTTTCATTGGATATACACAAAACAGTAGTGCTCATCGATTCTTGGTCTATAAATCTGATATATCAGATATACACAAAAACACGATAATGGAATCTAGAAATGCAATGTTCTTTGAACATGTATTTCCATATAAATCCAATAATGAAGCAAGTTCGTCAAAACGAACATATGCTGATAGTTGTGAGGACCAAGAACAAGAAAATGAAGTAGAGGATGAGCCTAGACGTAGCAAAAGAACAAGGATGGAAACGTCTTTTGGTCCAGATTTTATGACCTATTTGCTAGAAGGTGAACCTCGAACTTTCAAAGAAGCGGTAAGCTCTTCTGAATGACTCTTGTGGAAAGAGACAATTAAGAGCGAAATTAATTCCATCCTTCAAAATCATACTTGGGAATTAGTGGATCTTCCTTCGGGATGTGAACCGCTAGGATCCAATTGGATTTTCAAAAGAAAGACGAAAGCAGATAGATCAAGATAAGTATAAGGTCAGACTTGTAATTAAAGGTTACAATCAACGAGAAGGCCTAGACTACTTTGATACATATTCTCCTGTGATGAGAATAACTTCTATTAGAATGACACTTGCAATCGTAGCTTTGCGAAATCTTGAAGTACATCAAATGGATGTGAAAACGACTTTCTTAAATGGAAATTTAGATGAAGAAATTTACATGGAACAACCAGAGGGTTTTTCTGCTCCAGAACAAGGAAAGAAAGTCTGTAAATTGGTGAAGTCTTTATATGGTTTAAAGCAAGCACCAAAACAATGGCATGAGAAATTTGACAATACTATGATGTCAAACGGATTTAAGATCAACGAATGTGACAAATGTGTTTATGTTAAGGACACGGAAAATTGCTATATCATTGTGTGCCTTTACATTGATAACATGCTCATTGTTGATAGTGATGATAAAATGGTCAAATCTACCAAGGATATGTTGAAATCAAGATTTGATATGAAAGATATGGGACCGACTGATGTAATGTTGGGAATGAAAATCTCAAGGACATCTAACGGACTCATACTAAGTCAATCACACTATATTGACCTGATTCTTGAGAAATTCAACAAAAATGATTCTGAAATTTCTAGAACACCACTAGATACAAATCTACATCTATCCAAGAATAAGGGTGATAGTATCTCTCAACTAGAATATTCTCGAGTGATAGGAAGTCTGATGTACTTAACCAGTTGTACAAGACCAGACATAGCGAATGCAGTTAGTAAATTAAGCAGATATACGAGTAATCCAGGAACCGATCACTGGAAAGGAATAGTATTAGTACTGAAGTATTTACGATTCACTCGTAATCATGGATTGCATTATACCAGATATCCAGCTGTCCTAGAAGAATACACTGATGCTAACTAGATATCTGATATGAAGGATTCAAAATCCACTAGTGGGTATGTGTTCACACTAGGTGGTGTGACGATATATTGGAAATCCTCCAAACAAACATGTATAGCCAGATCCACCATGGAATCTGAGTTTATAGCATTTGATAAATGTGGAGAGGAGGCTAAATGGCTATGCCAATTCTTAGAAGATATTTCACGATTGCCAAAGCCTGTGCCGACGATTTGCAATCACTATGGTAGTCAATCAAGAATAGGAAGAGCACATAGCAACATGTATAATAGGAAGTCTAGACATATACGTCGAAGACATAATACCATTAGACAACTAATCTCAACTAAGGTTATCATTATTGACTATGTAAGATCAAAAGATAACATTGCGGATCTGCTAACTAAAGGGTTAAACAGAGAACTAGTTGAGACATCATCAAGAGGAATGAGACTAAAGCTCATTAGATAAAAAGTCGATACAATGGACACCTAACCTAGTTGACTGGAGATCCCAAGATCTAGGTTCAATGGGACAACCAAGTTGTAAGACTTAGTTGGATCACTGTGGGGGGTTACCCTCAAGTCCATTCCTATGATGAAACAATGATGTTCATTGGGAGAAGGTTAAACTATGTTTTTAATGATTCTTATGCGTCAAAATTCCTAGCTATGGAAATCCGAGCATAGTAAAGCGGATTACTCTTAACTAAGAAGTCACCTATGTGAGAGAAAAGTGGGGCTCTTCTAAAAGAGAATAGTAAAGGGCTATATTCTCTAGAGACTCTCACAGAACCAGGCGCATGTTCATAGCTAAAACGAACATAAAAATGAGAACCAAATCGGGTCTAGAAGATACCTATGTAAGGTGTGTGATCGTTTACATAAAATGACAGACCAGTTCAAGAATATCAAATTTACTGATCAGCCAGTAAAGTAAGCATACATTTACAAAGGAAGGTTCAAAGGGTAACACCTACCTATCCTATGTAGGTTTCGACTGTTTGAACTTACCAAACATCTTCGTTGTGTCTCCTAGGTCAATTTCATTCATGTGGGGGATTGTTGGAAATTTTGTGATAAACTCTCATTTTGAGAGCACAAATTGAGTATGATAAATTCCATAAAAATGGAAGATTAAAGTGGCTTCGAATTCTCCTCCATGAGAACTTCGAAATGGTATACTCAAATTCACAAAATGGTTAATGGGTGAATGAGAAATTGAGTCTCAAAGTGGACCCATTATGTAGGGATTAAAATGAATCTCACATTGCTTAGGGAAATCACTTATATGTAGTTTATAAGTGAATGTGTGATATGGGCTATCAACATGTGTGGCATATAGGCTCTCTCTCATGGGGTGGGGGTTTGCAAATCATGGACCCCGAACCTTCGAATGCACGACTCGATTGTGGGCGCGATCTGCGGACACGAATGCCGCTCCGATTGGACCGTGAGAGTATAGTTGACCTTTTACCACTTCCCTAAGTCAACTTTTTTTTTTATTGTGATGAATAAGGAAATGTTTAATTGTTAGGATTCTGATTTCTTACTTGATCACTAAGAATACAGAATCGAGTTTTAATTAGAAGTAAATCTCTTTGGAGAATATTATCTAATTAAATCATTTCCTTATTAAACCAAAAACGTGATTTTCCAAAATAATCCCGAATTAATCTCAAAACCCTAATGTTTCGGTTTAGGTATATAATAGCTCTTATATTCTGTTCGAAATACACAGAAAAATATACAATTTTATTTTGAGCAGTCGAATTCTCGTTCTTCTTTTCTGATTTTTCTTGGTAAGTTCAAACTCGGTTTGAGTTCGCTGGTAGTGGTTAGTGCTTTGACCTACCACTGTAGAACCGTTGTATCCTGAGAGACAATCGCCTAATACACATACGGTGTTGTCCGGTGAAATTGTCTTAAGGACACCGTGTGAAACACAGGCCTCGGTTCAAACACTGTTTATAACGTGTTTTCTTGTGTCGTTGCTTTTTGTTTCCAGATACCTACCATATTTGTTTTTTGGAATTACGATTACATGGATATAATCGGAACGGATCATATCGGATTGTAATTTGATCTTGGATCGTAACAAATCCAATGGATTTGATCCACTGCACACCCCTATTTAGAGGTGTCAAATGATCAGCCCTTCTAAAAAATTGTCCATGAGTGCTTAAGTAAGGTGAGAATTGTACCAATGTAACTTCGATACATCCTAACTAGGGTGGCACCCATCAAAACTACTTATCTTTGGCATTATCCAACCCATTAATGTCTAAATTAGTAAAATCATATATGAAATCATCATCATAGTTTTGTGCTCTTTCTATTGCATCATCTTAATCTTTCAGACATATAAGTCAGAGAGGAAAAACAAAAAGCACCAGATACTTGATTTATTTTGTAAATTTGCGCTTAATGTAGTTATTTTCACTGCAAATGCAATGCCTATTCATTATCTTCGACATTTTCATCCTACTCTTTATATATATATATTGACGTTGATTTCTGGATGTATAAGAAAAGCCAACAAGATTTGGATTTCAGCTGTGATCTCAAAGAGAAAGAGAAAGAGAAGGAGAAAGTAATCGGACGTAAGTTTTTACGTGGTAAAACTTCGATGACCGGAGAAACGTCAACGGGTGGTTGAATGATCAACCGAGCCAAAATCCACTATGAATAGAATAATTACAATTTTCGATCTCTCTTTTTCTCTCTGTATTTTTCTATATTATGTATACTTTTTATGACGAGATTATGAGTCTATTTATATGTTCATAGAATCATAATCCTCTCTGTACAAGTAATAAAGGATCTTTGTATTTAATTATGATTGTTTGCTTATTCGCTTATTCGCTTATTCGCTTATTCGCTTGTTCGAAGTAGTTTGTCTTCTTTCATGTTTCGGAGACTTGTATTGAGATCGAATAGGACTCTAGTAATGTAGTCTAGTTAGGACTTATTTCCTTATAAAGGCGTAGTCTTTTTGAAGAAATAAAATTGTTGCCTGATTAGGAACCCTTTCTGCTTGATATTTTGTTCTTCTTGGAATTCCCTTTTGATATGGATATCTTCGTATATTTTAATGACTCGATTCGTGTGAGCTACGCGCTAGGCATTTTATTCAGTTTTCTTTATGTTGTCCCGAGTAGGACACAATATCAGCTGGTCCTGAATGACTTCATCTGATCCCGAGTATAAAATATCATCAACTAGCCCCGAGTATCTTTAACTGACCTCGAGTAGTATATGACGTCAGTTGACCCCGAGTAGGTTTTATTCAATACTTGTTTACTCGAGCTTCTCTTCTTTGGTGATGTCTTGCAGGATATTTTCTGAATGCCTATTTGGACGTCCACCTGGCAATTTTATCCTCTTTATCGATGACGTGTACGTCTGATAAAATTTACATACGATAATATATATATATATATATATATATAGTGTTCTAGTATTCGGTCTAGGAGGGTGCCTAGGTATTAGGCGGGTCTGACCGCCTTGATTTTCCTTTAATCGGCCTTCCTAGGCGGGCGCCTAACCCGCCTAGGCAAGCCGATTAATTGGCTTATGCGTTTTTTTTTCTTAAAACGACACTGTTTTCAGTGTTTTGGTTAGTAAACCTAATATTCTCATTTCTCAAACATATATTCCAATTGAAACCACCATAAACAGATTCAGCTGGACTAATAATTGAAACCACATTCCAATTGAAACCACCATTCCAGTGTTTTGTTTTATTTTGTTTGTTAGATCTGTAAAATTATCATTTTCTTGACAATTCTAATGATTTTATGTGGATCTTTATTCACTTTGTTAGATTTAATCAAGTTGTGATTTGTTTAAATGGGGATAAAAAGAAAGGAAAAAAAGTTTGCCGCCTAGATGACGCCTAGGATTGATCCACCGTACGACTATCGTCTAGCGCCTATATATATATATATATATATCCCATAATGGTATAGAGATTCACATTCACTTGCAAGTGGAAAGCTTGAATTTGGTTAAAAAAATGGAATTACTTTGCACATGTATTATTCTGAAAATTATCAAAGGCGATCCATATATTTATATTTATATATATATATATATATATAATGGTATAGAGATTCACATTCACTTGCAAGTGGAAAGCTTGAATTTGGTTAAAAAAAGGAATTACTTTGCACATGTATTATTCTGAAAATTATCAAAGGCGGTCTCGCTTTGTACCCGTATATGTATATCGAATTTTGTATCCATTATGTATTGGGGATACAACAACCAGTGAAAGAAAATAGAAAAATATAATTGTTTATACAGTAAAATGTAAACAACAATTTTGAAGATACAAAAAACTTAATCTTTCAATAACCTACTTCAATTAAATAATAATGAAAAGAAATAATGTAGTAAAACTAAAATATTGACTTGGTAAGTATATAGAGGCTTGCAAATGGTTGCAATGCCCTAAAATGGTATTTCACCCCTTCTCATGTACTTGAAGTTCTACAAGTGACTGTTTCCCATGATACAACTATTTATATTCTAATTTTTAGCACCAGAAATTAGAATCCTAGCAAATTTTGTATATTTCCTCTAAATAAAGTGTATGTATACTTTGTGCAGAAATTTACTCATGAACTTTGTCTTAATAAACTCTAACTAAAACTCATGAAAATTTGGAATGAATTTTCATTCAAATTTATAGACTCATATATGTCTCTTTGTAAATACACAACTTCTGGGAAGAGTTACATCTCTTTCATGGAAAGACATAATTTTTCACTCTAATAGGCATGACTTTTGGGTTGTTTTATTTTGAACATACACAATTTTTAATTCGTATCTTTTGAATGTCATTCAAAATTCCAACAATACCCCATATTTGAATCGAAATTCAAGACCCTACATTTATGTGACGATCTTAGACTACTAAATGAATGTCTTTATTGAGAGGAACAAAAGTGTTATGGATTGGGAGAAATGTCTTTCGGACTTGAACTTACCCTAGTGGAGACATATCAGATTTACTTGGTGACGCTGTGGATATAGATGATCTTGAATTGTTCATCGTTGCAGTAAATCAAGACAACATGTCTCACACATAATACTACTTAATATACGTTAGTTCATTTTTTTTTGTTCATTTTGGTCCTGGACAGATCCCGGTTTTCATGATAACTTTAGAGAATTTAGCCTTTTTCATTCTTATAATTGTGACCCCACATTTACTATCATATAGGTGACACAAATTAAAAGTTTTATGCTTAACTCCTCTTGATAACAAAATACTAGTTTCAATAAATACAAAGCACAACCTTCACATCCGCATACAACACACCAACCATCATAGGAAAGAATTAAATTATGTGTTCTATAATTTAAGTATTTCCAAACCAGTTTGCCTATTGAACCTAGACCATGAGATCTCCAATTAACTAGGTTAGGTTTCCGCTTCCGCCCAGTTCAACCCATTAAGTGTCTATAAACTCATTCCTCTCGATATAATATGTAATTTGCTCTTTAGGTTGGTCTTTTGTCAAAGAATCTACAATATTTTCCTTTGTCTTTATATAATCAATATATATATATATATAACTTTATTGAAGAACAACTGCTTAATATATTATGATGTATTTGAGATACATCAAAATTTAATAACTCATGACCTATATGTTGCAATTGTGTTTACAAATTCTATGAAAACACAATCAACTATCTTAGAACATAGTTTATTTCTCTATTACAAAAGAACTTCAACTTCTACAAGTCAACCTCACACTCGAAGGGTCTTATAAATTGAAATCTATATTTTCCACGCTTATGATTATATATTTTAATTTTGACAATAAACCTATGTTTACCGTTTTATACAATGATTGGAAATTTAGATTTTCAAATCTTACATGCCAGGGTCTTATAAATTGAAATCTATATTTTCCACGCTTATGATTATATATTTTAATTTTGACAATAAACCTATGTTTACCGTTTTATACAATGATTGGAAATTTAGATTTTCAAATCTTACATGCCAAATATTTCAATATTCAACAAAGTAAATGAAACCAAGTTTGAATATGATGTTAACCTTTTTGGTTAATACATATGTATCAAACTCAAATATTGGTTTGAACCTTTTATTAATTAGACGATTCATGATAATCTTGTGTTCTGTGTCTTTGACTTTCCACAAAACCAACAATGACCTTTGATTTTCTTAAAATCATTGCCTTCAGTGTATGTTGTTTGATAGATTTCCTAACACCTTTCTAGCATTGATTGTTTTGGAAATGGTAATACTCATGTAATCATTCATTTATGTTACAACTCTTAATCACCATTGTATATAAAAATGTTTTAATTCCAGAAGACATATCCTATTGTAATTAAAAGATACAACCTCTAGTTATTGTCTTATAATTATCAACATGTCTTTTAACTGTATTTTAGTTAAAAGGCATTACTGTAGAAATTTAAATGATATATTACAAGAGACAAGATTCTTTGAATAAAACTATTCTCCAAACTGACACGATAATTTGTATCCAATTATAATGGTTCAAAATGTTTTTTATTAGGACATTGCACCTCCATAATTCTTTCTTTATTCTACAATCAATCAAACCACATTCATTTACACATTCATATAATCTATTTGTATTTTATAAATCATGCAGGTAAAATCATTACAAATAGTAAGGAATGAAATACGTAGGTAATTGTGGCAAATGAAAAATAAATATTTTTTCACTTACTGTGCATTTTTAATATAATGCTAAAAAGCGAGTCTTCAAATTTTGTTCATAATCCCACCTATTCATTTGGCATGTTTGAAATACAAGTTTCATTAAAATCTATATTCTAGTGGTCCTTGAACCAATTAACATGCTCAAACTCATGCTATATTGATCTGTCTACTTATTTGGAATACTATTTAGAATACGATGGTTTCACCATTCTTATTATCTTGATGCAGCACAGTCGTACCAAAGAGAATTTTCAAAACTAAAATGTCACAATTACCATAAGCTGTCACCAAAATTTGTCTCACCCTTAAGAACAATTAATAACAACACTTATTTATTTTATTTTTCCGTGATTAATATAATGAATCTATGTTTATAAATACTACCAATCATCAAAACACTCATGTTCTTTATCTAAGATATTTTTTTAACAGAGAAGACATTTCACATCTAGAGTTTAGATCAACCCTGATCAACAAATATGAAAAAATATCTTCTTTAATTTAAAAGAACCAAAGATAACTAAGCGACAAATGATGGCTTAAAATTCACTCATGCCGATTATTTTCCTAAATTTGACCATTAAGTCTAGCAAATCAAATATCGGCAAGAACCAAATTCAACAAAAATTTAGATCTGTCAATTTGGTTCCATCAATCTCAAATTGATAAACAGTTTGACATTGCTTAATGTGATCCATATCACATGCACATGAGCGCATCCTTCTTTGTCAAAGTTGACTTCTCTTTGGATCAGTGAAGTCAAACACTTAATAATCCATCCAACTTTAAATTACTTTCATGCAACTCTACATTCCGTTCATAGTCACTGATTGTGGGGTTCAAAAAAAAATTGTTTTAAATTGTTGAGGACACAACAATCATTAAAAGAAAATAGAAGAAGAATATAATTGTTTATACAATAAAATGTAAACATCAATTTTAAAGATACCAAAAACTTAATCTTTCAATAACCTATTGCATTAAAATATCAACAAATAATAAAGAAACAAAATAATGTAGTAAAACTAAAATACTGACCTTATAAAGACTTGCACAAATGGTTGTAATGTACTAAAAAAGTATTTCACACATTCTCTTGTGATTGAAGTTCTACAGGTGACTATTTCACAAGATACAACTATCTGTATTATAATTTCTAGTACCGAATATTAAAACCCTAACGAACTTTATGTAATTCCTCTCAATAAAGTGTATGTAAACTTTGTACAAAAATGTACTCCTAAAATTTTTGTCTTAATAAACTCTAGCTAAAACTTACGTAATTTTGAAATAAAATTCAAATTTATAGACTCAGATGTGTCTCTTCGTAGAGACAAATCTTCTAGAAAGAGTGACACCTCTTTCAAGAGACATGATTTTTCACTCAGATGTGACTTTTGGGTTATTCTATTTTAAACTAACACAACTTTTAATTCATGTCTCTTGAATTTTATTCAAAATTCCCACATTATGCACCGTGTAAATTTGGGTCTCTCATAAAAGTCGGTATGTTTTATTCCAAACCAACAAAACTTAGTAGGTAAAATTGAGAATCATTAATATAATAATATAGCTAGGACCAGATTTCACTAGGTAATGTCACCAATCACCATTACTCAACCATGTTATGCAAACGAATGAATGGTGGTGACAACTGGGGGGATAAAATATGCAGAGAGCAATTTACTACTTAACATGTTTACACGGAAGTCTCTCAGCTTGTAGAGTAAACATCAACAATTTATTCTTCTCAATTTAAAAGCTGTGCACCAGTACTTCAAATACTCATCACTCACATACTAATTTTGTCAAAGAAGCTGATGATGAGCTGATTCACCTCCTCCGGAAGTTGTTCTTGAACAAAATGGTTTCCTTCCGCCATGAACTTGATTTCCAAATTGGGCATAAAATTTTTAACCTCCCCACTTCGAATGAAATCCTCCATCCCTGGAAACTTTAGAACATAATCCTTCTCACCGATGATCAACAATGCTGAAGCTGTGATTTTTGGATCGGTTATCTCAAAATTATTTCCAAATGACCTGAAATGGGAGTGGCAAAGTAGTTAACTTCAGGGACAATATATTTTCGTTTCCTATTTTTAGATATTTTCATCACAAGAACTCCAATTCTAGTATGCAAAGCTTGGATGTTGATAATAATTGTTCAAATTACGTTCATTTTATATAGGAATAATTTCTACAGTTACCTGTAGGGGACCTGTAATGCAGTACGGAAACCTGAGTTCTCGTATAAACCAGCATACACAGAGAGATCTTCCTCACTGAACCATGGTGGCAGAGGAGTTGATGGGCCAACCAAGTCCATGATCTCCTTATCATCAGCAGCTATTTGTAGCTCACTTCCTGAGAAGAGAATGTAGATGTTTCTTATCACTGTCTTCACATCAAATCGGCCAAAATCTGCTTCAGCTCGCCCTGGTTCCTGGATTCAATCAGGGAATATTATCAATTTCTCATTAACGAAGATTAAAAAAGGTGAACATTGCACTTATATATCATCCAATTCACCTATTAAACCAAAACTATTGAACACAATAGATTACCTGCCACCTTAATATGTAAAATCCCTTGGGAAGTTTATCCAAGAATTGGAGTGTCATTGGCCCAGGTACCATGAAAGGGACACCCATTGTTATGATGCTGGCAACTTTTTCAGGGTGGGCAGCTGCTATCATGTATGCCGGTATAACTCCAGAGTCTTTGCCAACTAAAAAAGCCTGGTTTTTGATTGTCAAAGAGTACTCAAAATTAATGTACCAGAATTTCCATGTACACATAAACCTATGAATACAAATGATACTCTAACACAAGCAAATAAGCAATTAATCAAGTTAAACGCAGATTGAAGAACAGCTTCTGAAACTTTTAGAGGACTCAAATAATTAACGATTTCAGCATTGACCAACTTGAAAAAATCGAATATTTTGTTGTAAATACAATTGTTACACAAATTTTACTTTGAATCAAGTATTAACTCAAATCAGCAGAGTACTTTATAAGCTTGAAGAAGAAATAAGGTACCTTACTGATACCCAAAGAGTCAAGAAGCGCAACAACGTCATCAGCAAAGTCGTTAAATGTGGTTTTGTGAGGCTCCGGTGAATGATCTGAGAGTCCATATCCCCTGCAATCGATAGCGATTGCTCGGTATCCAGCTGTAGCTACGGCAATCATTTGGTACCTCCATGAATACCATATTTCTGGGAATCCATGTATGAAAACCACTACCTTAGGACCTGCATGCGCAGAAATTTGATGGGTTTGTTCAGAAAATAAAAAAATAAAAAAATACAGAGATGATATGATAATCGTGGAATAAGACTAATAAATTGTACCGGTTCCGATTTCAGCTACGTGAAGTTTCACTCCTCTTACTTGGACATGGCTGTGCTTAATCTGTTCCATGGAGAGAGAGACCTGAAGATTGATGTTTGCAGTTTGAAGTGTTTTTATATCGTTACGAGGACACCATTTAAGATGCAGGGAATCATTTCACTAAAACGGGTTTGGAGTGTTTTTATACAGTTACGAGGACACCATTTAAGATGCAGAGAATCATTTGACTAAAAAGGACGAACTGACGAAGAGACCAAACTGGGTATTGGCTACGGTTCTCACAAAAACACAGTGATATTATACAAATTACTTTTTGGGAACAGCTCTATCATCGCAAATTAATGATGGAATGATTCCCAAATATGAAAGCTGTTTACCAAAATCAACCTTTAAGTTGTTTCCAAATTCCAATAGGCGGTGCTATGTGCTGTGGGATAATTGTTTTGGGATCTACTGTGGATTAAGTATTTGGTAAACTAATTTATAAAAATATTATGATAATCAAAAACAATTTCAATTTACTAAAATAGTATCGTGATCGTGTAAAATTACTAAAAAGATACAATTATAATGAAACTTGTCCATTATAACTCATCCATTATAATCCTTTGATGAACCATAGTATAATTTTTTATAGGGTTTTTTTAAATAAAATAATAATAATTATTATTATTATTTCTCTATAATAATAATATTATTATTATTATTTTAAAAGACTGCATTTTATAATTTAAAACATATAAATTTCATATTTATTTTACAATTTCTTTTATGGTCAATACGTTTCTTAAAAAAAAATATCACTCCATCCATACCCAAAATTATCATCCACTCACTCACACATACAATTACTATCCAACCCGGATCACATTATGGTCTTTATTTATTAACCACTCACTCACCCATACCCATTACTACCCAACCCAGATCACAAAAAATTACACCCAAATCGATTAATCTCTCTGTCTCTGTCTGACTCTCTCTCTCTATCTCTCTCCAAATCAATCCCAAAATCAAGTTACAAATCAACCCCAAAGAAGAGATCGAAGAGATTGAATCAAAGAAATCGACGAAGAGATCCAAGAGAGGTCGATCGTCCGTCGATCGCCGGCAATGGGACGATGAATAGATCGATGAGAAGGTTCTACTCTGACTAGCTTATGTTTTTTTTTTTTTTTTTTGCTTTACTGTGCTACCACACTTCTTTGTATTCTTGTTGAAAGGCATGTGAAACTTGTGCTTCTCAGTTCTTAGTGCAGGTTTACTCCAAAAAAAAAGGGTTTTCTGGAAATTTAAGACACGAAAAAATGGGTTTTCTGGAGATAATTGAAGATGAAGAAACGAATCATGGAAAAACTGAGAATCGGTAAGGATAAAATAGGAAAGTTGTGAATTTCATTAAAAAAGCCACTGCGTTTGAGAAAATTGCTTCCCCAGAAGCGGAAATCCAAAAGCTACAAATTGTTGCTTCTCAAAATCTCAATTGAGAGAAGTTAAATCGGTCCAAAGCACTTTCCACAGTTTTACCGAACACCCTAGTCTCAATCTGGAATCACTTTTGATCTAAAAAATAGTCCGGAATAACTTTTGATCTAAAAAAATAGTCGAGAAAGCAATGTCAAAATGAGCCCCTATAGGGGTACATTAGTCAAGCCCCACCAAACTGTCACACTTTGATAGTAATGACTCATGAGATACGGATGTAGAGAATTATTTGTCAGAGAAAGGCTAAACATCTCGCTTACGGTTACTTTTTTCATATGTGAAAGTTGATATATCAACCGATGAATGGATATAAATTTATTGTAATTTATTATATTTATCTATGTATTTATTTAAAAATTAACGTATATTCATTTATAAAATGACAACTCGTCTATTATACGTGTTGATAAGAAAATTATGAAATTTTAGATGGGATGTCAAATAATAAAATAAGACAGTTCAATAAGACAAGTTGATAAAGTAGGTTAGCTCTCACGAGTCGGGATCGGTCTCGTCACACTTATCAAATCATAAATTACTGTAATATTTTAAAAAAATTAAAGACAGCATTCTTCTTTCCTTTTTTTTTTAGTATATTATAGGGTTTTTAATAAAACTACAATAAAACTACCCTATTTCAATTACTGAATTATAAATCTATCCTAAAATCTAAATAAATTATAAAAATGTACTAAAATTTTAAAAATAACCTCACTCATAAGTGTAACCCATTTATTAACATTATTTATCACATTTATCAACAATCTACCAATAAACTCATCAAACCATTAACTAACAATATCTAACATTTTTTCTTTCTCCACATCACATTTCTTTTTCATAATTTAAGTTTTTTAAAAAACCAAAGAATGTTATATAAAGTTGCTTGAAGGGTATTACATTCTGAAATTATTTTTAAAATCTCATAATCCTTATTTTGATGATGGTATTCATATATCTTTACTCTTTTTAAAAAAAAATTCAAATGAGGTATAAAACCTATAAAAAAAACCATCGGGTCTCGGGACAGGGTAACCGGATGGTTTTTTCATGGTTAGAAATAATATGTAAAAAGCCATCGGGACTTGGGTCACCCTGACCGGACGGATTTTTCCATAGGTTTTATTCGTCAATCAATTTTTTTTTTTTAAATGATATATGAATACCATCATCAAAATCAGGATTAGGAGGTTAGAAAAATAATTTTATAATGTAATACTTACCCTTCAAACAACTTTACATAACAATCCCGAATATTTTTAAAACCTACAATATGAGAAGGAAGGGTGGTGTTGAGAAAGAAAAAGGTTAGATGTTGTTTGGTTAATGGTTTGATGAGTGTGTTAGTAAATTGTAAGCTGATGGTTGGTAAATGTAATAAATAAGGTTAATAAATGGGGTGTAGTTACGAGTAAGGGCATTTTAGGAATCTTAGGGTATTTTTGTAATTTATTTGGATTTTAGGGTAGATTTACAATTCAACCCCTAAAATAGGACAGTTTTGCTAAAAAAACCCTATATTATTTCTCGCTTTTTTTTTGTTGACTGTAATTTTTGGATCGTGTAGAATTGATCACGCGTCTAACAAGTTTTTGTAGATTATTGAAGATGTTATGATAAAGATAGAAAAAAGAGAAGAAAACATGCACACATAAGTTTACGTGGTAAAACCCCAAGGTGGGGAAACATCCACGGTTGCCTGTGACGGCGAGAAGAAATTCACTATAATGTAATAATTACACACTCAATCTCTCTTTTTTGGCATATCTCTTCTATGTGTCGTTATGTATTTGTCTCTGTCCCTTTTTACAATGAGATTATGGGTCTATTTATACGTGCATAGAACCCAAATCTTTGTTACACGAATATGGAAAGATGATAGTGTTTAATTAGAACTGGTTACTTGTTGAAGTCGTCTTTGTCTTCTGTCCTGTTTTGGAGTTTTATCATTCTGAAAGCTTTGAGTTATTTCCTGAATAGAATTCTCTGATATTGGAGAGAAAATAAGGGTATTTCCTTATTGGAGTGCGACTCTAGATTCCTTGTTTAAGTAAGACAGTTCTTATTCGTATTTGAGTCGTAGTTACCTTTAATGTTTCTCACGCGTTGTTCAACTGATCAATTGTCTAATCCCGACCAAGTTTTTTTTGTCCTGATCGGATGGTCCCGACCAAGTCATCTCTACCCGATCGACTAGTTTCCCCGACCAGGTTATTTGTGCCCGATCGGTTAGCTTCCCCGACCATCTTGGGTAATTTTGACTTGGCCTTGAGATCATCTATTAATTGCCTTGAGTTGATCTTTCCTGATTCTTGTGATGTGGCATATCTAATCATGCTATCAAAAAATCTCTATAACAATACCCCCTCAAATCCCCTTCGTTGAGCTGCTATCAAAAAATCTCTATAACAATACCCCCTCAAATCTGCGAGATGAGCTCTTGACAGCTCAACGAAGGGGATTTGAATAATTTTAATTTTTTGACATTCATGCACTTATCGCTTCTAACCCGATCAAGTATCTTATTAAAGTGATTGGATTTTTTTTTTAATTGATCATTAACTAATCAAGTGTCTTATTAAACTGATCAGTGTTGGACTCCTTTTTTCTCCCTTGTAACTGAACTAGTTGGTGTCCTGGCTCTCTGCTCAGGATAATTCCCAACTATCTTGGTTGGGTCGGTGTCCTGGCATTTCGCTCTGGATAATTCCCGACTGTCTTGATTCGGTCAGTGTCCCGACTTTTTACCTTGGATAATTCTTGACCGTCTTCATTTTTCGGTACGTGTCCTGGCTTTTCGCTCAGGATATTTCCCGACCGTCTTCATTTTTCGGTTGGTGAGAGGTGTTATGGGAACCTTGCCTCATTTTTCCCTGTTTTTCTCATGTAAACAAGTCACCAAGGACGTCTCATAGTTTTGTCTGTTTACAAGGGTTTGGCCGAATCGTTAGTGTGATACTAACACAGTCAGACGCATTTCACCAGGTTTTCCCCGATAGCATACCCAAGTATTTTTTCCCTGTAAAACCGGTAGCTTGGGGTGACCGGATTGCTGACAGTGCTTTTATATACACTCAGTCAGTTCGGCAGGCGTGTTAGGTCTCTAACCCCCGACTTCTCAACCTCTCGGGCACCTTCACCCACCATGGCAGATGTCGGCGCTACGAGTTTATCTTTGATAACAAAGATGATTATTAAAAATTCGAACACTATTCTTGACTTCTTTATTAATTGATCTAAAAATAAACATCAAAATAAAGAATATTTAGAAAAGCTAAAAATATAAAACAAACTAAAAATATCTCAAAAACTGAAAGCAACTAAGCTATTTCTCTCAAGAGATTTTTTTTTTCGAATACTAAGTTCGGTCATCCGTAAGCTAGTGTAGGGTCTTCAAAAGATAATGTTGATCGTCCCTTCATCGCTGTCTCGGCTCTGGCTTTGCTTCTTTTCATGATTTCCCATTGGCTGATCGCCCCAGCGGGGGTCTTTTTGTTCATCGTTAGTCCTTTTAAAAATTAAATCTTTGAGGTGACCCTCCATGATGAGTATCTCGATGTGGTCTCTTAGTTGGTAGCACTTTGATGTGTCGTGACCAGTTTCCTTGTGGAACCTACAATATTTTGTCATGTCTCTTCGGGCGTAGGTTGACAGTCTAGGAGGATATTTGACTAGTTTCTGGTCTTCTAAGATCGCCAGGATTTCTTCTTGTCTCTTAATGAGGGGAGATAGTTAGTATACCGACCTTGGAACTTTTTATCGTTCCGATTATTTCTACGATTGCTCTCGTCACTCTCCAGATGATCACCCTTCTGGCTCTTTATATAGCCATTATTTGTTTTGACGTTCTCCCCGAGGTGACCCCCGTGTACATAACTACCCCCTTGAACTAACTCCTCTTCTTCAGCCATTGCATAACTACTTGCCACATCCATCAGGTCGGCATATGTTTTTAGGCACTTCCTCCTCAAATCAAAGGAAAGCCGACCTTTCTGTAGGTTGTTGGTGAAGACAGCCACTACATCCTCATCATTGGGGTTATGGATCCTTGACACTTCCTAAGAGAACCTTTTCAGGTAATCTTTTAGTGACTCGTTCTTTCCCTGCTTGAGGGTGGCGAGGTGAGCTATTGACTTCCTCATTTGTGTGTTTCCCAAGAATTGTCGTGAAAAAGTCTGCGTTAACTCTCGAAAATTCTTGATTATTCCCTAAGGGAGCCTTCCAAACCACCTAGACCCTAAGTCCCCAAGCGTTTGCAAGAACATCAAGCATAACAATGGGTCATTGTAAGCGAATTGTGCCATCGCACTCCGAAAATGTCTCACGTGTTCTTTTGGATCTGTGATTGCTTTAAATTGCTCAACCTGAGGCATTCTGAATCTTTTTGGAAACTGGGTTTGGAGAATGTTGTTCACGAATGGGCTTTCAGAATCATCATCCAGTAAATCTTTAAGCCCCTAGCGACGCTTTAATGCTTCCACATTCTGGGTTAATTTCTGTATCAGGATATCTCGTTTATCTCCTGGTTAGTTATCCATTCCCGATCACTGATGGTCGGTGTGCCCATGTTAGAATCTTAACGGGGACTTGCCCCTTCGGCGTAATCTGCGGGGTGGTTGGTCATTATCATCTGACAAGCTAGATCGGTCCCGCCTCTGAACACCTTTACGGATTTCATCTGACTCAAAGTTCGCTTTGATACCGATCTTGCCTCCCTTGTCTGATAATTCCTTCATCTCCCCTTTGGGATCGCTCCCCCTTTCCATGATGGTCTGTTCTTTCTCTACTAGGCTTACAGGGTGCACCTAGGGTCACGTCCATTATTTCAGAACTTACCTTAGGGTCTCGGGCCACCATAGGTGTGGACAATTGATATGGCGAGGTCAAATTAACAGTTGCTGCTATATTGATTCCCTGTCTAGCGGCGTCTTCAATGACTCTCCGTATGGACTCTTAGACCTATAGGAATGCATCTGGGGAAATTATTAGGAGAATGTTTATGGAGGTTATTGCAGCTTGTCCAGTTGAAATTGGAGTCACTGAGGACAAGTTTCCTCCAACAACGTTGGCGTTTATCGTGTCAGGATCATTATCAGCATGTGGGGTATCAACATTATTTGGAGACTGACTTCCATCCTTGTCGTTTGCCATGATGCTGTTTCACAAGTTCTTTTTTTTTTTTTAGAACTCTTGTTTGTGAATTCGCTCGTTTGCGTATATTCTGATGCTAATAAAACAGATAATCCACCCCATAACACCCTTTTTTTCTGGCTTGCTAGAGTATCTCAGTGTTTCGTCTGTTTATGTTGGTTCCTCGAAGTTGAGTTCTATGCCCCTCCATCTAGAGCCAGTTGTTGACGATGATTTTTAGATCGTGTAGGATTGATCACGCGTCTAACAAGTTTTTGTAGATTGTTGAAGATGTTGTGAGAAAGATAGAAAAAAGAGAAGAAAACATGTACACATAAGTTTACGTGGTTAAACCCTAAGGTGGGGAAACATCCACGGTTGCCGGTGACGGCGAGAAGAAATTCACTATATTGTAATAATGACACACTCAATTTCCCATTCTTGGCGTATCTCTTCTATGTGTCATTATGTATTTGCCTCCGTCCTTTTTTACAATGAGATTATGGGTCTATTTATATGTGCATAGAACCCAAATCCTTGTTACACAAATATGGAAAGACGATAGTGTTTAATTAGAACTGGTTACTTGTTGAAGTCGTCTTTGTCTTCTTTCCTGTTTTGGAGTTTTATCCTTCTGAAAGCTTTGAGCTCTTTCCTGAATAGAATTCTCTGATATTGGAGAGGAGATAGGGATATTTCCTTATTAGAGTGTGACTCTAGATTCCCTGTTTAAGTAAGACAATTCTTCATCATATTTGAGTTGTAGATGCCTTTAATGTTTCTCACGCGTTGTTCAACTGATCAATTGTCTAATCCCGATCGGATGATCTCGACCAAGTCATCTCTACCCGATCGACTAGTTTCCCCGACCAGGTTATTTGTACACGATCGGTTAGTTTCCCCGATCATCTTGGGTAATTTTAACTAGGCATTGAGATTATCTATTAATTGCCTTGAGTTGATCTTTCCTAACTCTTGTGACGTGACATATCTGATCATGTTGACTTGTCATGCTATCAAAAAATCCCTATAACATTTTTTATTTTCTAAATTCTTCAATTATCTTGGTTTACTTAATCGATTTTTGCTTAGGCTATGTTTGGTAAGAGAGAGAGAGAGAGAGAGAGAGGAATGGAGAGGATTGGAAAGAAAAAGAGGTGGGAAGAGAGCTCACACTCACATTTCGTAAGTAGAAAGCTTGAATTTGGTTACAAAAAAAAAAAAAACTACTTTGCACATGTATTATTCTAAAAATTGTCGAGAGCGGTCTCTATTTGGATAGGTGCATATCGAACACTATGTCCATTATGCACTCGTGTAAATTGAGATCCTATATTAAAAACTTGAAAGTTATTATGCATTATTCCAACCAACCAAACTTAGGCTATGTTTAAGATTTCTTTGTTTAAAAAATAATTTGTTTATTGTTTAACTTAATAAATAATCAACTGAACCAAAAAGTTTATAGGTGTTTGGTAATCTAAATTTTAAAATTACTTTATTTTTGAATGGATGGAAAATGTATTTGATAAAAGGATAAAAATAGACACTAAGTCAACTTGATCAAAATGACAAAACAAATTTAGCTGAGTTAACCCCGTCCAATTCCAATTTCCAATAGAAACTTCGCCTCTTTGGTGGATTGAGTCAACTCGTCCAAGCTCATAGAAACTCAGCATATGGAACTGCTTCTCCATGTCGACCTCTGCATTTCCACTTCGTTTCTCGCTACGTTGGATTTTCCACTGAGAGTGTCACCATCCTACTTCACGTTGCCTCAGACCATTCTCTCACCGGCCTAGAACTCCTGTGTTCCAAATCGTGTTTCTGTCGCGTTTTCGTCAAGAAAATGGAAGAGGCTTATTCATCCTCCATTGTTCGAGCTGAACCGGTTTCTTTGTGACAAACATCATTGGTAATATGTCAAAAGATTTATATTTTTTTCTACCTCACAAGAGCGTGAGTCAAAAGACTAGTACATCAACAAGTAAGGATGTCGTTCCGTGAGGAGGTGTGATCCGTCAACCGTCACTAGTTTAGCTAAACACGGATGTGTGTTTGTGTTATTGTGCAGTAAATGTAAATATTGTTAGAAAACATAAATTATTTACAATAATATTTATAAGGATAGAATGGATATGAGAGATGTATGAAATGTATGATTACACCAAGAAAATGACTCCACCGTAACAATCCTCCTAATTAGTGTTAAACTCACTTAGTCTCTCAAGTGTGCAAGTATATGTTATAGGCTCGAGTCCCCTTAAATAATCTGTAATCATTCTCAATGTCTTAGAGATTGCATCCATACATACAAAGATATGCATGAATCCATCAAGTTCTGTGGCACACACACACATGAGCCCTAGACTACAGCCTCGTCTATCTCTAGCTTACTAGACATATATAATGGATATTTCGATGAGCATGTTTAGTAAGACACCACACGGTTCATAGCACAACAGCGAATAGATCATTTACAAGATGGCTAGTCAAGTAAAAGCATTACATATACATAATACATATATGACAACACAAGCACAAGAGAAATTCAGTGGTCTTTATGACTAGATTAAGGATTCAGTTTCGTCAATTTCCCTAGGATGGCTAAAAATGAGAAACAAGGTCACCAAACAAACATGTGCATCAAGTTGATTGTTAAACATTAAGAACATTTAATTTAAGTTAAGTGTTCATTCTCTTGATTAAAGAATTTAACAAAATCAATTCATCATCCAATCTAAGCCATGGGAGAGCAATTGTGCCTTAATAAAAAAGACTCATTAAATATAAATGCATCAACCAAACATCTCACACTCTTTGGAGCTAAAACTCAAACACTCAAATCATTCTAAACATGGTATTTTGGATCATTCATCAATATACAAACAATCCTGGGAAGCTAAATTATACTACTCCTAATTTAAATTATTCTACTCATAATATCATTCATGCATACATATCAATTCCAAACCTCCACACACATGAATATCATGATAAGAGATTAAATCATGCATAAAGCAAATAGTAGAACAAAACCCAAAGAATATAAGAATAAACATACATATATAGCATAAGTATAGGTTTACAATATTCTCAAATTGGTGAATACATCAAAGAAAATAAGATATACAAGAAAATAGTGAATAAGATACAACCCATGAAGAAATATCCTTCAAAGATGCTCCAAGCTTTCCTAGCTCGAATTTGGTCCAAAGATCTCTCTTTTCTCCATGCAATATACTTTAAGATGTGTGGAAGATGTCTAAAATGAGGTGGTGGGGGTGTATGATGAGCTCCCATGGAGGAAAAACATTCATGGGAGCATGAATCTCTCACTTATTTGGGGAAGAAGATTGAGTTGTGTAAGGTGTGTGTTTCGGTTTTAGGGTGTGGGTGAGGTGATTTTAGTGTATTTGGATGGGCTTCCTCCCTTTGGCTGTAAAATTGGAAAGCATTTATAGATGGAATGATTTTAGGGCAAAACCCCGTCATTTAACAGAGCAAAATGCGACTTGGAAATGACCTGGTGCTCAGGTTGCATCCAGATCGCTTTTCCCTCCGGTGAAGATTTTCAACATCACGCACCGTTACAAAAATAGACATCACTTCCTCTAGAAAACACGGAATTACAATTTGTAAAACCGCTGGAAACTAGACATCCAGGGATTTTTGAAAATATATGGTAGGAAACCTAGTTCGATTTGAGGAGGGAGACATGGCCCCTAAAAGTTGGGTGTTTTGCACAAGCTTTTACAATTTCTGCCCTATTAGACTCCAATTCTCTTCAATTAAGTTCAACACCTTATTTTAGGTAATATAACTTACACAAAGGTCACAGAACATGTTAGACACACAAACAAGCTCAAAAACAAGAACAAACAATAAGAAATATGGACAACAAATAGATATATAAATTTTCCGATCACTTTAGCAAAGGAGAAGCCAATTAAGCTCCGGTGACTCTTGTGACAAATCCAAGATTTCCGTCGGAAATACGGAGGAGAATTTGCCTTCCTCAAGCGTGGAAGGTAAATTCTCCTCAGTCATCCAACTCTGGCTCCGGCCACACCCCACCCCCTCCCCCCCAATACCACTGTTTGACTTTTTAAAAATAATTTTAAGGTTTTAAAAATTATTAATATTTATAATGGCGTTATTTTCAAAGGTGAAAAGCTAGCTTCACCAAGTTTTCAATAGAAACCCCAATTAACTTCTCAAAAGCAGATTGTGGAGTGTTTACCGAACATTTCATGATTTGATCATGAAATATATGATTATTTGTTAAGTTTGAACAACCCCAAATGCAGCCTAAGTAGGTAAAATTGAGATGCGTTAATATAATAATATAGCTAGGCCATATTTCACTAGGCAATCTCACTAGTTACCATTACTCATCCATGTTACGTAAAAGAAAGAGATTGGTGGTGACAATTGCGGGGGATAAAATATGGAGAGAGCAATTCACATCTTTAACATGTTACACAATCAAGTCTCCCAGCTTGCAGAGTCCATCATCAATTTATTCTTCTCAATTCAAAAGTTTTGTATCACCTCAAACACTCAAGAGAGCAATCTCATCAGATACTGATTTTGTTAAGAAAGCGGATGATGAGATGATTCACCTGCTCTGAAAGTTGTTCTTGAACAAAGTGGTTCCCTTCTGCCATGAAGTCAATATCTAAATTAAAGAGTCTTATTTGAAGAGTCAGTTAGACCTAAATATGCTAATGTTGTTTATTTGATTTTAACAAATTGAATATATTTTTTTTGTTAGAGATGCTCTGATGAATAGAAATTACTGATGATAGTGTTAGGTATTTCGGTTTTCACACGAAACCTGACAAGTCTTTCTTGTTCTAGACCTGTAAGATTCACTCACAGAAAACACAAGAAATGAAAAAATAGAAGCAGTACCAACAAAAGATATACGAATCTAACATAGAAAACAAGTAAGAACAAAAATGAAGTGCAAGAAAGTAAAAGGGGCATAGGACTTTATCGTGGTTCGACTTATAAGAAGTCTACATCCACGTTTATGCTTGTAGTATTTTAAAAATGTTTAGTAGAGTTCTTGTTTTATGATGAAACAAAAACTCTGTTTCTATAAAAACTCTCTGGTGGCCTTTTGTAAGTCCTTGATGATAGGCAATTGTAGGCTTTGAGAGTATTGGAAATCTGTTTTTTGGATCTGTAAAACCCATAGAAATTTGAAATACTAATGTTATTAGCACCCCTCTAAGAATTGGTATCAGAGCCTATTTACTTTTAAATTTAATAATCTGGTTTAATGAGTAGTTACGGAAAGGCAGACTTCTAATTACATCTCTGAATGTTTTTCAAAAATAAAAAATTTATGATCTATGTTTTTATAAAAAGTTGTAATATCAGATGCTCTAATTTATTAATATTATTGTTGATAATTATGATAGTTGTTCATATATTATTAATATTACTTATTATAAGTTTATTAGTAGAAAAATATGAATAATTAAGTAAGGTATATATGCTGGAATACTCAGACATACCCGTATCCAGAATGGTGCTGGCCAGGGTAGACATGTGTTTAACAATGCCAAGTACCTATTAGTTATAATTAGCTATGACTACTAATATTTTAGATGATGTGAATATTGTAGAAAATATGAGTATTATAGATGCTATATTAATAAATTTAGCAATTAATGATCCAAAAAGTTTAGAATCTTTAAAAGAACATCATATTAGTATGATAGAAAGAATAAATGAAGCTCTTAAAACTAAGTATCAAGTATTTGATGAAATGTATTTAAGAACTAGCCATAGATGCCCTTATTTTGAAAAGGATTTACACGATTTAGAAGAAATGAAAACTAGAAGTGAAAATAAAATAAAAGAGATTGAAAGGTTATTTAAAGAATATAATCCTCAACAACAAGATCCACAAAAAAGCTTAGAATCTGAGAAAGTATCAACTAGTTCCTTAAATGAACCTGAATAAAGAATTTATAGAGATTAGTATAGAAAATTTTTAAGAAAAGAGTACTGGTATAGGTTAAAGTATAATAATATATCAAAGGAAGAAAGTTTTAGATTAAAAGCAAGATTAGCAGGAATAATTTTAGCAAAAGAAAAATGGGAAGAAAATCTTAGGATTATAACTAAGAAAAGAAAGTTTGGACAATGAATTTTCAGAATAGTATATTTTATAATGATATATTTGATAGTGAGTATAATACGTTTAATTGTTTCCTTAATATTTGTTTTGCAGGACCATTAGATGAGTTTATATATATATATATTACAAAGCTTAGATATTTATGAAATAGAAAAAATATTCGGTTTATTAATAATTAAAAGTAGATTTCCTATTAGAGAGCAATTAATTGAAGAAAAGCTTTATATATCAAAGACTTATTTTTTCCAACTTATAGAACAAGGTTCAGAGACTTTAAAAAGAATAGAGTATTTAGACTTAGCAAATACATGAATTTGACTAGATTAGAATATCTAGATTTAGAAATTACAAATTTTAAAAAGACAAAAATTAGCTTGCAGAATAATATAAAGGTTAATTGTAATATTGAACATCTAGAAAATCAGTATAAACATATACCTCATACTAGTAATGGCCAACAAAATTTTATAGTAGATTTATTAATAAATTTAGGAAGAAGTTTAGAAAACAATACTGATAAAATTAATAGTAATATTACAGAATTAGCAAAGTTTTTCCAGAATAGCAAGATTAAAACGTTACAGTCAAATTTAGATTATATAAGACAATTAATAAAAGATTTTAGTATTCAAATTAAAAAAATTCCTAGTACAAAAGAAATAATTGAGTTAAATAGATTAATAGAACTAAAAGACCCTAAACCAGTAGAAATATAGATAAAAAGAACAGTTGAAAAACTTCATAAAGAAGTAGAAAATATAAAAGAAACTCAGAAAGAATTA
Source organism: Dipteronia dyeriana (assembly GCA_032871835.1). Classification (NCBI taxonomy): domain Eukaryota; kingdom Viridiplantae; phylum Streptophyta; class Magnoliopsida; order Sapindales; family Sapindaceae; genus Dipteronia; species Dipteronia dyeriana. Next base: position 7,390,726 of record CM065299.1, on the reverse strand, counting down.
AAAGAACAACTAAAAGTTATAGCAAAGATAGTAATTGAATGAGTATAATATTAAATAAAATTTTAGAAGAACTGACAGTGGAAGCAAAAAATAATCTCCCGGTAGATATAAGTGATGAAAAGTTTAGTACTCCAAATAATACAATTATTCAAGGTCAAAATAACACTATAATAAAATTACTTATAGAAGTTTTAACAAAAATTGATAAACTAGAAGAGAAAATAGAAAAATTAGATCATAAAAGTATAAGTTCAGAATATATAGCATGGTTAGTAAAAAGAATAGAAGTAGTTGAATCTAAAGTTGAAAATTCCAATAAACTTGTAACATCTAAAGTAGATATAAAAGATATACTAGGACCCAAAGTAAATTGAAGATTAAAGAATAAATAGAATGGAATTAGCTAGGAATTCTAGTGTAAAACAATCAGCAGCTAATAAAGTTAGAAATATATTAAATTATAGTAGTAAAGGAAAAGAAATAATAGAAAAAACAAAAGATTTAATTCAGGAAGAAGATGAAGATGCTGGAAGTAGGATTTAAACAAGTTTAGAAAAAGAATTTATATAGAGAAGGGATATTAGATAGTTTTAAAAGTAGCTTATATGTATATAAGGATGAATTTACTATAGCAGTGGTTAAAAATAGAGAAGAAGTACCTCTAATAAGTCCTTAAAGTGCTAAAGAAATTAAAAAGAGTGTATTTACTTCTATACATTTAAGAGTAGTAATTATAGGAATACTTAGTCAAACTAGAGCAGGTCTAGATACTAAAGCTCATTTATACCTATATGATTGTAGATTTAGTAATCACACTCAAGCACAATTAGCAACAGCTGAAGTAGACTTAAGAAATAAAGTAGCTGTAGTAGGATGTCTTCCAGATATAGATATGGATATAAATGAATTTTGTAAAAAGATATAACTAAGCATACAAATAAAAGGGTTTGATATGAATGCAGAATATAAGAATCTTAGGATAAAAATATTTGTTTTAGGAAGATGTTATAATAAATATCATAAGAAATGTAGATTTATAAATAAAAGTATAGTAGAACATTTCCACAGTGATTATGTAAAAATGCAAATTCCTAAAAAATTAAGTAGTTGTGAACTTAAAGGAATGGAATGGAAGCTACCTGAATTAGAAATTCAAAGTATAGAAATTCCAGAAGATAGTACTATATACATCGATAAGAATAACCAAGCATTTCAAAAGTTTAAGGATTACAAAGAACAAGCTGAAGTAAATGAAGAAAAGTTTGAAGACTAATAATGGATAATAAAATTAATAAAGAAAAAACTTAAAAGGAAAATAAATAAGTTATTATAAATATTCTATTTAATAATTTCTCAGAATTCTTACCAGAAGAAGTATTTGAAGAAATTTGTAACAATCTAGAATTAGATGATGATAAAATAAGTATAATCCTTGAAGAAAAAATTAATTTCAAAAGAATAAGTGAAGAAGAGTCAACAAAAATCTACTGCATAGAGGATGAGATATATGTAGGAGAAGATATAGCTAAAACATAAATAGGAGAAGGTAGTGGATCGTCAAAAATACTAGATATAGAAGGTCTTCCTACCACTACTAGAATAGAAGAATACTTGGATAAAAGAGGAATTCATGATTCAAAAGAAGAATATAGAGATTATAAAGATAAAGAAAGAATATATAGAGCAAAAACAAAATTAGAAAGTTGGAGGAAAGCCCCAGAAGCTAAAGATGTATTAATTTTAAGCTTACAAGGTCATAAACCTGAAGATTGGAAGCATATATTTAATAAATGGGAAGGAAATTTAATTAGACATTCAATGGAAGCTCTTAGTAATATAACTGATTATAAATACAAATTAGTATATCTAGAAAGTACTCTAGGATATAATGAAAAGCAAACCTATTTAGGATAGAGAGAATTCATGAAAAAGGATGAAGAAAGAAAATTAGAACTAGAAGAATTTGAAGTTAATATTACAGTCTTAAGCTATATTGATGCAATTAGGAAATGCATATTAGGTGCCTCTATGGAAGAAGTAGAAGACACTCATAAGCAAATTAAAGCAATTAGATGTTTAGAACAATTAAAGATATGTGATATGCATTATTTTGATAAATATGTAGATTTATTTTATAAATACTGGAGTCAAATAGGTAGACCTTATGACGAGAATTTATTAATGAAGTTTGTTAATAAGTTACCAGGAAAGATAGGTGAAAGATTATACAAGGATGTAGATAAGTGGTTTAAAGAAAAAACTAAAGAAGGATTATTTTGGCAAATGTCATTTATCCCTATGGTAGAATTTGTTAGAAAAAAGAATAAAAGATTTATATGATGAAGAGAAACTTAGAAGACAAGCCCAAATACAATTTAGTAAGATGTGTGTTGATTTATACGAAGTTCCAACCTTAGGATGTGGAAGACAAAAGAATAAATATAGTTCAAAAAGATTTAGGAATATTTATAAACATAGAAGAAAAAAGTATGTACCCCCTTATATACCTTTTAATACACCTTATTCAAAGTCTAAGAAATTCTTTAAATTCATAGATAAAGACAAAAGAAGAAAGAAAAAACTAAGAAAGGCAGCTAAAGATAATAAAAAGATTTATAAAAGAAAAAATCATAAAGATTGTAAATGTTATTTATGTGGAAAGATAGGACATATTAAACCTAATTGTCCAGATAACAAAGGAAAAGCAAATCTAGTAGAATTAAATGAAGATTTAGAAAATCTAGAAGAAATTTATAACATAGAAGAAATTTCTGAAACTGAAAGCATATGTTTAATAGAAAGCTCAGATGAAGAATCAAGTAGTAGTAGTGATCAAGAGTCAAATGCTGATAGAGAAGAACTAAGTAGTGAATCTGAAATCGAATCTGAAGTCAACATGATAGAAATAGTATCTTTTCTAGGAAAAGATTGTTACAACTGTAAGAAAGAATTCAATAAAGAGTATAAAAATAATAAAAATTATTATTGTACTAATTGTAAAGCTATTATTCAAGAAAGTGAAAATGAAGTAAATAGAGCAGGAAGTGAGTTAATATTAATAGATATAGAAATTCTTTATAAATTAAGACCAATTAAGACTAAACTTATGACAGATACCGGTGCAAATAAGTGCATTATTCATGAAAGCTTAGCCCCTGAAGCATATAGAACTAAATTAGGAGCTAATATAGGACTAAGAACTTTTAGTGAAAATACTATTCAAATTACAGAATGTTTAATAAATATACCTGTTAGGATTAATGGTGAAACTCATTATTTACCCCAAACATTAATAACTAATCATCCAGCTAGCTACAAGTTTGTTTTATGATTAAATTTTATATTAGGAAATAATGGAAGTATGTTAATTACCCCAAGTGGTGTTAATTTCTTTAAAAAGTCAACTTTTGTTCAACCCAAATTAGAAACTCCTAATCTTCCTTATATAAAAAAAGAAGTAAATAAATTAGAAACACCTTTAAGATTAGAATATGAGAACTCAATATTAGAAACTTTAGATGAGGACTCTAATGTAGAAGAATCTTTAAGTAGTGAAGAAATGATAGAATACCATAAAAAAAATTGTATGAAATTAGAAGTACAAAAAGAAGAAAGTAAAAATTGGCCAATAGAAATAAGACAAAAGATAGAAGAATTAGAAGAATTAAAAATAATATGTGAAAATCCTCAAAATAAGGATAGTATAGAAGTATATAAAATAGAAATAATAAATCCTGATATAACTATAATTACTCAAGATTTGCCATATAGCTTAAAAGATAGACAGCAATGTAAAATGCATATAGAAGAATTACTAAAATTAAAAGTAATAAGAAAAAGTACTAGTAGGCATAGAAGCCCATCATTCATAGTATTTAGTCATAGTGAGCAAAAAAGAGGAAAAAGTAGGATGGTTATGAATTACAAAAGATTAAATGATAATACATTAAGAAATAGTTATAAATTGTCTAATAAAGATGAATTAATAAATTGTATACAAAAAACAAATTGGTTTTCAAAGTTTGATTGCAAAAGCGGATTTTGGCAGATAAGACTAGATGAAGAATCTGTAAGTTGGACAACATTTAACTGTTCAGAAGGACATTTTGAGTGGCTAGTTATGCCATTTGGATTAAAAAATACTCCTCAAGTATTTCAAGAAAGAATGGATAAATTTTTTAAAAAGCTTTCAAGTTTTTGTATAGTATATATAGATGATATTTTGATTTTTAGTAATAATAGATATATACATATGCATCATGTAAGGCAAGTATTAGAAATTTTTAAGATAAATAATATAATTATATCAAAATCAAAGATAGAATTATTTAAAAATAAAATAGAATTCTTAGGATTAATCATAGACAAAGGAAAAATAGAATTACAGCCTCACATAGTTACAAAGATTCTAGATTTTCCTGATAAAATAGAAGAAACTAAAGAATTACAAAAAAATTTAGGATTATTAAACTATGGTAGAAAATTCATTCCTAACTTAAGCACCTTAGTTAGACCTCTTTATAATAAAGTTAGTAAAAATTGCCAGAAATATTTTAATAGTGAAGATGTAAAATTGGTACAAAAAATAAAGAAAATAGCACAAAACTTAAGCCCTATAGCTTTACCCATAGATAGCTATTATAAGATAGTACAAACAGATGCTAGTAGTAAAGGATGGGCTGGTATTTTAATTCAAAAACCCACAAAGAATAGTTTAAAAAATACATAAGAAATAGCAATGTATGCTAGTGGAAAGTTTTCTGAAGTAGAATCTAGAAGATCTAGTACTGAGTTAGAAATATTAGGAATTATAAATTCTTTAAATCAATTTCATATATATATACAAAATGAATCTTTTACAGTAAGAACCGATTGTAATAATATAGTAGAATTTTATAAAAAAAATACAGAAAAAGAACTCTGAAAAGAAAAATTCATTTGTTAGTAAAAGATGGATAAGATTTTTAGAAACATTAACTGGAAGAGGTTATAAAGTTGATTTTGAACATATAAGTGGAAAGGATAATACTATAGCTGATATTCTTTCAAGACTAATTGATTGCTGATTATTTTGCAGGAATGACAAGAAGCTCAAAAGATAGTCAAAAGAGTTCAAAAGATATTTCTCAAAGCAGTAGTGGTAAAAAGATTAATATTGGATCTTATTCTATTAACTTTTGTCCAGGTGTTCCCTTTCAGCCATTAGCACAATTGAAGGACAAGATTACTGAAGCTCAGCAAGCAGTTTTAAATAATATTTGGATTTTTAGAAATGATAATAAAGGATTTCTCCAGTCTTTAAATATATTAAGCCATCAGTTTTCTGAATCAAATAAGTTTGGTCTTTATGTTGTTTTTAGAGGAAGAAGGACGGGAATCTTTTCTACATGGCAAGAAACTGCTAATTGTATTGAAGGTTTTCCAAATCCTATTTTTAAAGGGTTTTTTTCTTGTGATGAAGCCTATACAGCCTTAAAAATGTTTTTTCAAAATGAAGAAGGCTTCAAACCAATTTTAGAATTTAATGGTTGTACCTATAGTAGAGATCAAGTAAAAAGCTTCATGAACCATTTCAAAACTATCAATGAAGCAAAAATAAAAATTTCTGAAGATTTAGAAAGTTGTAAAAAAGATATGAACAATCTTCTTGGAGATCTTCAAAGAAAAAATGGAGTATTAAAGCAAGAACTAGCTAGAGCTGAACAGCTAATAGAGCAGTTTCAGAAAATGGAAACAAATGAAGAAAAACAAAAAAGAAGTGACAAGGGCAAAGAAATAAAAATGGAAAGGCCCTTAGACATTATTAACATTACCCTAATGAGGGATCAAGCAAAAAATCTTTATAAAACGGTAGAAAATCTACCTAATGATATTAAGCAGAGCATCTTTGGCCATGCTAGAGATGATAATCTGAAGAGATTTTTAAAAATTCAAAAGTTTCTTGCTAAAGCAGTAGGATTACCTAAGGGTATGACTACACTTCTTCATAAAGGAAATATTAATTATGAATATCCTTTTAAATTCATGACAGCTCAAGTTCATTTGGATGAATTTCCAATGAATTTTGAAGTTCCTGAATTAGGACAAGTTGGTATTGAATAATTGTTCAGTTATGGGATTATTGATTCCATAAGTTCCTTTAGTACTATAAAAATTCATTTTCTCCCAGAAAAACTCCAACAGTCCATCAGAATGTTTGGAGGGAAGCATGGCTTCTGCCTTGATATTGACTCAATTCCATGTGAATGGATAATTAATCAGCCATACAAGATAACTATAAGTTTTCTTCCAGCTTATCACTATATTGTAATTGTACCCTTAATTTCTAAAGGGACTTTGAGAGAAGATAACTTTCGTGCTGATTGTGAAGATATGTGTCATGAGTATCTACAGAGATATAGAGCTCAGAAATATTATATCAGCATTAATCTAATCAGGCCTAAATTAATCGGTCAAACTCCTCACATGTCTATTTTCCTCAGAGATCTACATGTCTGGTTCAAATATCCAATTCCTTGGATTTTTCTGAGTCCAAAAACTGATGATTATCTGAGAGAAGTTCAAGAGCAAGAAGTTTTAAAGCTTGAAGATTCAGTTTTTGAAGGAGAAGAAGATTATATTCTAGATGATGAAGCCCTTCATAAATTAGATACTTGAAGTGTCGGTAGAAGAAGCCAAGCACATCAAAGTCAGAGTTATCACAAACAGTATAAAGAAAGTAGTGAGTTATCAAGAACAGTTAAAAGCTAGAATTATTAAAAGAAGACAAACATCTTTACTGTTTAGAGAATCTTTTCCTTTTAACTTCGTCGGCCACTTGTTTAGGCGTTTTCTTCTATAAATAGCTTCTCTTCCTTTGTAAATGATCATCGATCAATCTGTGTAAACACCCATCTCTCAAAATTCTCTCTGTAAACAATCTCTGCTTCTCTATGTACTATATTGCTCTGGATCAATAAAGCTCTGTAATTATTCAGTAAGTCTTTTTGCAAATTATTTGTTTTTCTATTATTTATATTTCTTTTAACACCAAAGAAGTCTAGCCAGGTTAACGAAAATTAAAACAGTCTGTTAAATTTATTTAGTAAAGAGATCTATGGAATGTTTTTTTTAGAGCTAATGCTTGTAGTATTTTAAAAATGTTTAGTAGAGTTCCTGTTTTATGATGAAACAAGAAGATGAAACAAAAACTCTGTTTCTGTAAAAACTCTCTGATGGCCTTTTGTAAGTCCTTGATGATAGGCAATTGTAGACTTTGAGAGTATTGGAAATCTGTTTTTTGGATCTGTAAAACCCATAGGAATTTGAAATACTAATGTTATTAGCACCCCCTCTAAAGCTTCTTCTACATTAGAGTCCTTATCTAAAGTTTCTAATATTGAGTTCTCATATTCTAATCTTAAAGGTGTTTCTAATTTATTTACTTCTTTCTTTATATAAGGAAGATTAGTAGTTTCTAATTTGGGTTGAACAAAAGTTGATTTTTTAAAGAAATTAACATCACTTGGGGTAATTAACATACTTCCATTATTTCCTAATATAAAATTTAATCCTAAAACAAACTTATAGCTAGCTGGATGACTAGTTATTAATGTTTGGGGTAAATAATGAGTTTCACCATTAATCCTAACAGGTATATTTATTAAACATTCTGTAATTTGAATAGTATTTTCACTAAAAGTTCTTAGTCCTATATTAGTTCCTAATTTAGTTCTATATGCTTCAGGGACTAAGCTTTCATGAATAATGCACTTATTTGCACCACGATCTATCATACTCCGAGGAGGCTCTTCCACCGTATAAGAGCCCTTACAAACCACACTTAACACAAATCAGCCTAAAATAAGCCCAGAAAAACTAGAACAACCTTAATCTATCACCACAAGCAACCAGATCTTTAAACCCTCTCTTAATCTACAAATATACACTCTGTAATCACTAAAACATCAACAAAAAAAGTGGATCAGAAATGCTTAGACCTCACAGATTACAAGAATATACACTTCTTTACAAGAGAGAAACAAGATCACACACGTTGACCACAACGAATTACAACAAAGCCTCAAGTGAAACCCTAGGAAAAAGAAGAAAATATCACTAATGAATTCTTCTCTCTGTGGCTTTCCTTTTATATGCTTATCTGCTGAGACAGAGTAGCTATCCACCAGAACCCAATCACAAGACGTTACACCAGTTGAATTCTTGACTCAGCTTGATAATCTGATCTTATCATATTAATTAACAAAACAACATTGTATAGGATTTGGATTCAACTTGGGCCTAGTTGAAGTTGTAGATCAGGCATCCGGTCTTCTTGGCCTTGCAATTGAGCTTCTAGTTTGTGTCACCAACTTCAGATTAACTCAGAGGAGATTCTTTTGCTATATGAAGGTTGATGGGCTGACTCAAGACACAACAAAACAGTCAGCCATAACAAATTCCACCTTAGCCCATCAAACCTCGTATAGCAAAACAGTAGGCCATAATCTTCTATCTTAGGACCTGCAAATTAAGAAACTCCATGGTTTTAGTCATGCGACATACTGACAAGAATGAACAATATTATAGCTATAAGACTGCTGAGTTGAGTTCTACCGGTTCCGATTTGAGCCACATGAAGCTTCATTCCTCTTACTTGGACATGGCCGTGTTCAATATCTTCCATAGAATAGAGAAAGAGGGTAGATGAGAGATGAAGCCCAGAGAGCTGACTTTTTTTTCCCTTCCGTCTCGAGAGCTCACTTGGGGAATGATTATTGGTGTGCAGATTCGACCAATTGGATTTGAGGACATAAATGGATCGAATTGAATCCTAAAATCTAAAAATCATTAGATCGGATCAGAGTCTGGATTTCTATATACAAATCTGTTGGATTCGTCAAAATTTAATGTTTAATTTATATTGAGTCAATTTATTTTGTTTTATATATATAAACTTAGATCAAATTTTGGTTCTATTGTATTTCGTTATAACAAATGATCGATTATAATTTTTTTTAAACTCTTGAATGATTTTATTTATGTGTGTTTAGAACTTAATGTTTATAATTCGCTAGACTATTGAACTTTAAAGTGTACAGTAGAGGTGTCAACGGTTCGGTTTCGGTTCCGTAAAATGGTCTAACCGTAACCGTAACCGTAACCGGAGTGGGACGGTTTGGTTCGGTTACGTAACCGTCGGTTTGGCGGTTATGGTTCGGTTTCTGTTCGGTTACGGTTGATTTTTTTTTTTTTTACAAATGAATTGCCACGTGTCGCAATTCTATTTATTAGTTTTTTTCTAATTAAATATAGCAAAACCGTCGGTTTTGAGACGGTTTTTAGGATTGGATAACCGTAACCGAACCGTCGGGAAACCGATTTCCAACTGGTTTTGTAACCGGCGGTTACGGTTCGGTTTCGGTTACGGTTTTTGGAGGACGGTTTCGGTTCGGTTTCGAACTGTTTAACCGAACTGTGAACACCTCTAGTGTACAGTTATGTATTGCTTTTATGTTAATTATTAGTTTACTAATTTTATTTGAAGTAATGTATGAGTTAATTTTAAGAATGTTATAAATTTTATATAGAAAGAATCACTTAATTTGAATATGATCCATAGGATTGTATTAAATCGGATTTTAAGTATTTTATAATCGGATCATATTTCGCTGTGAGATTGGATCTGATCAAATCGGATTGTAATTTGTTCGATCCAATCTAATTTGATCTTGGATTGTAACAAATCCAATAGATTCGATCCACTGGACACTCCTATTTAGAGGTGTCAAACGATCAGCCTTCTAAAAAATTGTCCATGAGTGTTTAAGTAAGGTGAGATTTGTACCAATGTAATTTCAATACATCCTAACTAGACTGGCACCCATCAAAACTACCTATCTTTGGTATTATCCAACCCACTAATGTCTAAATTATTAAAATCTTATATGACGATCTTTTGTATTATCCAACCCATTAATGTCTACATTAGTAAAATCCTATATGACATAAGACAGAGAGAAAAAAAAAAGCACCAGATACTTGATTTATTTTGTAAATTTGTGCTTAATGTATTTATTTTCACTTTCAATGCATTTGCTATTCATTATCTCTGACATTTTCATCCTACTCTTCATATATATATATATATATATATATATATATATATTCCAAAATTGTATAAAGATTCACATTCACTTGCAAGTAGAAAGCTTGAATTTGGTTAAAAAAAAGGAATTACTTCAAACATGTATTATTCTGAAATTTATCAAAGGCGCTCTCGCTTTGCACCCGTATATATATATCAAATTCTGTATCCATTACGTATTGAGGACACAACAATCGGTGAAAGAAAATAGCATAATATAATTGACTATATAGTAAAATGTAAACAACAATTTTAAAGATATCAAAAACTTAATATTTCAATAACCTACGGTTATTGTCTTATAATTATCGATATGTCCCTTAACTAAAAGACATTACTCTAGAAATTTAAATGATATATTTCAAGAGACAAGATTCTTTGAATCAAACCATTCTCCAAACTGACACAATAATTTGTATCCAATTACAATGGTTTGAAATGTCTTTTATTGGGACATTACATCTCTTTATAATTCTTTCTTTATTTTACGATCAATCAAACCACATTCATTTATACATTCATATAATCTATATGCTTTTTTTTATAAATCATACAGGTAAAATCATTACAAATAATAAGGAATGAAATGCACAGATAATTGTGGCAAATAATACGAAAAATGAATAATTTTTCACTTACTGTACATTTTTAATATGATGCTAAAAATTGAGTCTTCAAATTTTGTTCATAATCCCACATATTCATTTGTCATGTTTGAAATACAAGTTTCATTAAAATCTATATTCCAGTGGTCCTTGAACCAATTAACATGTTCAAACTTATACTAGATTGATCTGTCTACTTATTTGGAATTCTATTTAAAATACGATAGCTTCACCATCCTCATTACCCATATAGAACACAGTCATACCAAGAAGAATTTTCAAAACGAAAATGTCACAATTTACCATAAGTTGCCACCAAAATTTGTATCACCCTCAAGAACAATTAATAACAACACTTATTTATTTTATTTTGCTGAGATTGCTATAGTGAATCTATGTTTATAAATACTATCAATCATCAAAACACTCATGTTCTTTATCTAAGACACATTTTTAACAAAGAAGACATTTCACATCCCAGAGTTTAGATCAACCCGGTCAATATATATGGAAAAATATCTTCTTTAATTTAAAAGAACCAAAGATAATTAAGCAACAAGTGATGGCTCAAAATTCGGTCATGCCAATTCTTTTTATAAATTTGACTGTTAGGTTTGGCAAATCAAATATTGGTAAAAACCAAATCCAACTAAAATTTAGATATGCCAATTTGGTTCTACCAATCTCAAATTGATAAGCAATTTGACATTGCTTAGTGTGATCCACATCACATGCACATGAGCGCATCCTTCTTTGTCAAAGTTGATTTCTCTTTGGACCAATGAATCCAAACACTTAATAATCCATCCAACCTTTCAATTACTTTCATGCAACTCTATATTCCGTTCATAGTCACTGATTGTGAGTCCAAAAAAAATATTATTTTAGATTGTTAGGGACACAACGATCAGTGAAAGAAAATAGAAAAAGAATATAATTGTTTATACAATAAAATATAAACAACAATTTTAAAGATACCAAAAACTTAATATTTCAATAACCTACTATATTTAAATAACAACAAATAATAAAGAAACAAAATAATGTAGTAAAACTAAAATACTGACCTGATAAGTAGATAGAGGCTTGCCCAAATGGTTGTAATGTCCTAAAAAAGTATTTCACCCATTCTTTTGTGCTTGAAGTTCTACAGGTGACTGTTTCCTAGGATACAACTATCTGTATTATAATTTTTAGCACCGGAAATTAACACCCTAGCGAACTTTGTGTAATTCCTCTCAATAAAATGTATGTACACTTTGTGCATAAATTTACTCCTAAATTTTTTGTCTTAATAAACTCTAACTAAAACTCCTGTAATTTTGGAATAAAATTCAAATTTATAGACTCAGTTGTGTCTTTTCGTCAAGACACATCTTCTAGGAAGAGTGACATCTCTTTCAAGAAAAGACATGATTTTTCACTCAGACGTAACTTTTGGATTGTTCTATTTTGAACGGACACAACTTTTAATTCATATCTCTTGAATTTTATTCAAAATTCCAACATTATGCACCGTGTAAATTAGGATCCCTCATAAAAGTCGGTATGTTTTATTCCAAACCAACAAAACTTAGTAGGTGAAATTGAGAATCATTAATATAATAATATAGCTAGGACCAGATTTCACTAGGTAATGTCACCAACAACCATTTCTCAACCGTGTTATGTAAGCGAATGAATGGTGGTGACAACTGGGGGGATAAAATATGCAAAGAGCAATTTACTTTAAGGATTTGAATTAACACATAGACTAACATGTATAGGTACATAATTAATCCAAATAACCTAAACATGTTTCTATATCATGATTAATCAAACCCTAGATACACATAATATTGACCCATATTCGATTCAAGAGAAAAGTGGAAAAGAATCAATAACGGAAACGTACCTGAATCCATCGATGGAGATTTGTGAACGGGTTGTGATCTTCCAAATTATCACGACATTTATGAACCCTACCATGTTTTATTTTGCTCTGTTGATGGGGATACAGAGAAAACAAAAGTATCGTGTAATTTGGAGACCATAACCCTAAATATATATAATAATTAAATTATTATATGTTGGCTATTTCTAATTTAGCCCCTCAACAAATTAGAAATAGCACTCTGGTATCTAAACATTAATTCCATGTCAATTATACCCTTAAGTCTTAATACTTAAATCTTAACTAGAGCACTTTAATTTAGACTTAACCAAAAGATAGCACAACACATTTAATGTTCACATGTGTGGCCCCATATGATGGAATTTTCCAACAATCTCCCACTGGGCCACATATGCAACTTTACAAATATGTATGACTTTATGAGCTCTAAAATTTTGCTATCACAATTTTAGGGTATATCCGATTAATCTCGTCCATTAATTATGCCAACATAGGATCAAAGCGGCTTTCGTCACATTTAGCATGACTAAACCCATCAATGATCACGTATACCAACATAACCAAATGACATAGTTCAATCATGGATGCGTAGCATGGAAATTACATGCAATGTGATCTATACATGTCTATTCCAACTAGTCCTACTTTATTCCTTAGTAAGATCAAAACTTAACACAATGTAACAGAGTGTAATTAACCGAATACTTTATTTCTGATCAGAAAAATATCAAACTACATAAATGCATAAATATATCCAAAATAAAAATATAGAGCAATACAATAAAAAATTATACAAACTCCCACTATAATGTGATATCCTCACACAAAATAACACCCATATGAGCAGTGTGCTCATGAAAGACCTTGGGTGGTAATCCTTTTGTAAGCGGATCCGCTATCATGGAGTTTGTCCCAATGTGCTCTATCGATATATGTCCACTCTGAACTCTTTCCTTCACAACTAAGAACCTAATGTCAATATGCTTTGACCTAGATGAGTTCCTGTTGTTAATATAATATATCACTGCTGACTTATCGTCACAATATAGTTTGAGTGGTCTTTCAACACCCTCCAGAATGCACAGCCCAATGACAAAATTCCACAACCATATTCCATGGTTGGATGCCTCATAACATGATACAAACTCTGTTGCCATGTGGAAGAAACTATGAGTGTCTATTTGGCACTCCTCCAAGATATAGCTTCACCAACCAACAAGTATTTGTAGCCCGATGTGGATCTCCTAATGTCTTGACATCCAGCATAATCAGAGTCAGAATACTCTATGATCTTAAACTGATCCGATCTCCTATATGTGAGCATGTAATATTTTGTTCTCTTCAAATACCTTATAACCCAATTGGCTGCTTTCCAATGATCCATCATAGAGTTACTTAAATATCTGCTTAACATACCAACAATGTACGTAATATCCAGACGCGTACATACCTGAGCATACATCAGAATCCCTACAGCTGATACATAGGGAACCTTCTGCATTTCCTTAGCTTCAATGTTACTTTTAGGGCACTGATTGAGACTGAACTTGTCTCCCTTAGCGACAGGGGTGTCACCTGGCTTGCTGTCCTGCATGCCAAATCTTTTTAGCACTGTATCGATATAGCTCCTTTGTGATAATCCAAGAATACCCCAATAACGATCTCGTTATATCTAATCCCTAATACAAAGGAGACAACATCAAGATCTTTCATCTCAAAATTCTTTGATAGAAATCTCTTGGTTTCATGCAACATGCCTATATCATTTGTGGCAAGCAGTATATCATCAACATATAAAACCAGGAATATGTGCTTACTCCCACTGAATTTGTGATACACACAATTATCAACAACGTTTATCTCAAAACCAAACGAGATAATCACTTGATGAAACTTATGGTACCACTGACGGGAAGCTTGCTTGAGTCCATAAATGGATTCTGTCAATTTGCAAACCATATTCTTTGGGTCTCCCGACTCAAAGTTTTTTGGTTGCACCATATAAATTGTTTCGTCAATGTTACCATTGAGAAACGCCGTCTTTGACATCCGTCTGATGAAGCTCAAGGTCAAAATATGAAACAAGTGCCATGATTGTCCTAAAAGAATCTTTCATTGAAAACCGGAGAGAAAGTCTCTTTATAGTTAATCCCTTTCTTTTGGGTAAAGCCTTGAGTTACAAGACGAGCCTTGAGTTACAAGACGAGCCTTATACATCTCCACATTACCTTTCGAATCCATTTGGTTTTAAATATCCATTTACAACCAATGGGCTTCGCACCTTCTAGTAATGGGACAATTACCCAAACCTTTTTGTCTTGCATAGACTTATGCTCCTCATTCATGGCATCAATCCACTTTTGAGAGTTGGAACCCTGCATGGCTTGATGGAAATTGATTGGATCATTTTCCATCATTCCAATGTTTTCCTCATGTTCCTAGAGAAATACGTAAAAATAGTCTGGAATAGCATTTCTCCTTTCTCTAGTGGATCGCCTTAATGGCACTGGTTGTTGAGGTTGTTGAGGTTGTTGAGTTTGTTCCTCAGGAACAATTACCTCATCTTGAATGGGGGTTGTTCAATATTGTCTGGTTGATGATCCAGATTCGCTTCTTGATCAATGATAGGTATAGAAACCTGCACATTGTCAAAAGCGATAGTAGGAATCGAAACCGATTCTTCCTTAAAGACAATGTCTCTAACCTTATTTCTCCCCCAAACTCAACATCCTCAAAAAATGTTGCAGTTTCCATTTCAAAAATTGATCGAAGTGTGGGATCATAAAATTTATAGCCCTTATATCGCTCAGAGTAACCAATAAAGTAGTTGCTCACAATTTTGGAGTCCAATTCCCTTTCATATGGCCTGTAAGGTCTTACCTCAACTGTACATCCCAAAATGTGAAAATATATTAGACTAGACTTTATACTTGTCCAAATCTCATAAGGTGATTAGCAGCTTCATTATTCTTCCTCTATTTGCCCTTATCCTTAGAGATGCTAGCCAAATGAGTACTTTCGGTCCTGTCTCGCTTCAGTCTCTCTTCCTCTTGCACACAGTAAGAAATGAGCTCATTAAGAGTTCATTTCTCCTTTTGACAGTTGTAGCTGACCTTAAACTGAATGTATTATGCAGGAAGTGATATTAATACCAAATGCACGAGCAAGTTGTTAAACAGCTCGAGCTTTAATGCCTTAAGCTTAGAAGCAATATGAGACATTTCCATAACGTACTCCTTTATGTTCCATTTGCCCTTGTACTTCATAGAATCAAGCTTTGCAAAAGCGTACTTGTTTTTGCTTTATCGTTTTTCATAAAACGCTTTTCAATTTCGGCTAGGAACTCTTTGGCATTGGTTATCTTTTCATATACCGCACCCATAAATGCCTTTGGAATGCCGCGCTTGATGATCATAAGACTCATGCGATTTGAACAATCCCACTTCTCAAAGTTCTTCCTATTATCAGGAGAACTTGCATCCGTAAGAGAAACGGGTTGCTCAACCCGAAATGCAAGGTCCAGATCCATGCAGCCGAGAACAATGAGTATGTTCTCCTTTCAAATCCTTAAAGTTGATCCCATTAAGCATGAGTATAGAGTTGGTATTAGCAGATATAGTAAAACATTAGCTTGAAAGAGAACAAAACAAACACACAAACATGCTCACATTAATAACTAAATACAATAATCAACAAATTCAAATAATGGTAAATCTCATCTCAAGATACCTAGCACAACATTAATATCAAGTCTTTGGACAGTAATATTAATTGTAAGTGGTACTCTTGTTGTAGCGATCAAACATTGAAAATAATTAATGTCTAATAATAAATCTATCTTTGGATCAACTTATTACTCACATGTCAAACCTTATAATCGTCACATATTTATCACCACAAATGTGTGTGTAATTCGACCAAGTATTAACCTTCCTTTGGGTCGACTAATACTCGCATGAATTTATATACACACAAACATTCAACATCCCTCATGAATAATCTACGCAAGAAAGGTCACTTTGGCGACATCTTGCTTCAATTAGCCCATTTAGAATGATATACCAATTTATTTAACCATAAAAGATATATCAAATAATGGTCGGTCTCATCTTACGATACCCAGTATAACATTAATATCAAGTCTTTAGACAATAATTTATGTTAAATAATAAATCTATCTTTTGATCGACTTATTATTCACATGTAAAACCTTATAATCATCACAAGTTTACCACCACAGATGTGTGTACAATTCCGCCAAATATTAACCTTCCTTTGGGCCGGCTAATACCCGCATGAATTTATATACACACACGTGGTACTCCTTTAATAGTGATCAAACATTGACAATAATTTATGTTAAATAATAAATCTATCTTTGGATCAACTTATTATTCACATGTAAAACCTTATAATCGTCACATGTTTACCACCACAGATGTGATACCAATTGTAAGGATTTGAATTAACACAGAGACTAACATGCATAGGTACATAATTAATCTGAATAACCTAAACATGTTTCTATATCATGATTAATCAAACCCTAGATACATATAATATTGACCCATATTCGATTCAAGAGAAAAGTGGAAAAGAATCAATAACGGAAGCGTACCTGAATCCATCGATGAAGATTTGTGAACGGGTTGTAATCTTCCAAATTATCACGACCTTTATGAACTCTACCGTGTTCTATTTTGCTCTGTCGATGGGGATACAGAGAGAACAAAAGTATCGTGTAATTTGGGGACCATAACCCTAATATATATGATAATTAAATTATTATATGTTGGTTATTTCTAATTTAACCCCTCAACAAATTAGAAATAGCACTCTGGTATCTACACATTAATTCCATGACAATTATACCCTTAAACCTTAATACTTAAATCTTAATCAGATCACTTTAATTTAGGTTTAACCAAAAAATAGTACAACACATTTAATATTCACATGTGACCCCGTATGGTGGAATTTTCCAACATTTACTACTTAACATGTTTACACGGTCAAGTCTCTCAGCTTGTAGAGTAAACATCAACAATTTATTCCTCTCAATTTAAAAGCTGTGCACCAGTACTTCAACTACTCATCACTCAGATACTAATTTTGTCAAAGAAGCTGATGATGAGCTGATTCACCTCCTCTGGAAGTTGTTCTTGAACAAAATGGTTTCCTTCCGCCATGAACTTGATTTCCAAATTGGGCATAAAAATTTTCACCTCTCCACTTCGAATGAAATCCTCCATCCCTGGAAATTTTATAACATAATCCTTCTCACCCATGATCAACAATGCTGGAGCTGTGATTTTTGGATCGGTTATCTCAAAATCATTTCCAAATGACCTGAAATTGGAGGTGCAAAGTAGTTAACTTCAGGGACAATGTATTTTCGTTTCCTATTTTTCGATATTTTCATCTCAAGAACTCCAATTATAGTTTGCAAGCTAGGATGATGATAATAGTTGTTCAAATTACATTCAGTTATATAGGAATAATTTCTACGGTTACCTGTAGGGGACCTGTAATGCAGTACGGAAACCTGAGTTCTCGTATAAACCAGCATACACAGAGAGATCTTCCTCACTGAACCATGGTGGCAGAGGAGTTGATGGATCAACCAAGTCCATGATCTCCTGATCATCACTTGCTACTTGCAGTTCACTTCCTGAGAAGAGAATGTAGATTTTTCTTATCACTGTCTTCACATCAAATCGGCCAAAATCTGCTTCAGCTCGCCCTGGTTCCTGGATTCAATCGGGGAATATTATCAATTTCTCATTAACGAAGATTAAAAAGGTGAGCATTTCTCTTATATATCTTCCAATTCACATATTAAACCAAAACTATTGAACACAATAGATTACCTGCCACCTTAATATGTAGAATCCCTTGGGAAGTTTATCCAAGAATTGGAGTGTCATTGGCCCAGGTACCATGAAAGGGACACCCATTGTTATGATGCTGGCAACTTTTTCAGGGTGGGCAGCTGCTATCATGTATGCCGGTATGACTCCAGAGTCTTTGCCAACTAAAAAAGCCTGGTTTTTGATTGTCAAAGAGTACACAAAATTAATGTACCAGAATTTCCAAGTACACATAAACCTAAGAATACAAATGATACTCTAACACAAGCAAATAAGCAATTAATCAAGTTAAACGCAGATTGAAGAACAGCTTCTGAAACTTTTAGAGGACTCAAATAATTAACGATTTCAGCATTGACCCACTTGAAAAAATCGAATATTTTGTTGTAAATACAATTGTTATACAAATTTTACTTTGAATCAAGTATTAATTCAAATCAGCAGAGTAGTTTATAAGCTTGAAGAAGAAATTAAGGTACCTTACTGATACTCAAAGAGTCAAGAAGGGCAACAACGTCATCAGCAAAGTCGTTAAATGTGGCTTTGTGAGGCTCCGGTGAATGATCTGAGAGTCCATATCCCCTGCAATCGATAGCGATCGCTCGGTATCCAGCAGTAGCTACAGCAATCATTTGGTACCTCCATGAATACCATATTTCTGGGAATCCATGCAAGAAAACCACAACCTTAGGACCTGCATGCACAAAATTTTGACGGGTTTTTTTCAGAAAAATAAATTGAAAAAAAAAAAAGAACAGACATGATATGGTACTAGTAGAATAAAACTGATAAATTGTACCGGTTCCGATTTCAGCTACGTGAAGCTTCACTCCTCTTACTTGGATATGGCTGTGCTTAATCTGTTCCATGGAGAGAGAGAGAGAGAGAGAGTTGAAGAATGATGGTTGCAGTTTGGAGTGTTTTTATAATAGACTCGATCTCAATCTCTATCTCTGAACGAAAAATTATTAAATTCAGTATTAATTTTATTGAACTAAATAAAAAGATATAATTTTTTATTATATTAGATTTATAACATAATATATATTAATTGAATTTAATTTGAAAAGTAAAGAGATGTAAATATCACAAATTTGTTTACAGAGCTATACATATGAGGGTAAAGTTTTTTTTTATACGGAACATGTGAGGGTAAAGTTGGAATATAATTTGTAAACAAGATGATCTTATATTGTCACGAGGTTGTCATGAGATACCATTTATGATGCAGAGAATCATTTGTCTATAAACAGGACGTAGAGTCGTAGATAACATACTTTTGACCTTGAGGATATTATTTCTTGTTTTTTTTCTAAATTCTTCAATTTTCTTGATCTACCAAATTGATTTTGCCTTAATAACCTCCAGAACCAAAAATATATATATTGCAAAGCTTTGCCGAGTTAACATTATTAAGAAATTAAGATGTGAAAAATAAATTAAAATTTTTGTTTATTTTTCTTTATAAGAAATATGAAGTTGTATATTTGTATGTTGAAAAAATAAGGATTTTATTGAGAACTAATTCATTTAGGATTATGAAATTAAAACTAATATATTTTTAAAAAGTTACAAAACTAACTCATTTATGATGATATTATCCATATAAATTTATTAAATTACAATCCTATCTCAACACTCTAATAAGATTTTTTTTAGGTTTTATTGAAAACTAACCTATTTAGGAGGCTCAAGTCAATAACTAACATCTTTTTGAAAAAATTATAAAACTAACTCCTTTTTGACGTGTAAGTACAACTATACCTTTATTTACAACTATATCCATTATATCCATTCTTTTCCTCTTATTGCTACCACAACACCATTCTATTCCTCTTATTTCCACATCTCTCTCCACCACAACATCCAATTTCGGTTTCTCTCCCATTATCCTCTCTCGCATTTTTTTTTTGTCCTCTCTTCCTTCATTTCGAAACTTTGTTAATTATTTACATTCTCCACCATTGAGCAACTCAAAAATATTCATCCACAACATATTCAAGCTTTGAGGTGAGTTTTTTTTGAAAATCTTTAGTTGAATCTCGGATTTAATTGTATTTGTGTTAATTTATTGTGGAAATAGATTACATTTACATAATAAAGCATGGGTCTTGTGTCAATTTGATGTTGTTTTGATAAATTTAAAGTTTAAACATAAATCTAAAGTATATTTATATTTTTCATCTCTTTTTTACTTTCCTTTGTGCATTGTTTATTTTTATGAAAATTGTTTTCATCAATATAATAGAGCATGGGTCATGGTTGAATTTGATGTTGGTGTGATCAATTTTAATTTTATACATAAATTTATAATTTAATTCATGTTTGAATATATATATATTTTTAGTTTAATTTGTGCATTAGGATTGCTTATTTTTGTGAAAATAGTTTACATGAATATAATAGAGCATGGGTCTTGTATGAATTTGATGTTTGTGTGGTTAATTTTCCATTGTTTGATTGAATTTACACAATTGGTAGTATTTTAAAAAAAAAATGTCCAAGATAGTTTTTCCTAACAGCGTTGGGAATTCCCAACTGCATTAGAAATTCCCAACTGCGTTTGAAATTCCCAATTGCGTTTGGAATTCCCAACTCAGTTTGGATTTTCTATCGGTGTTGGGAATTCCTAACTGTATTGGGACAGTTAGGAATTCTAGCGGCATCAATATTTTAACTTAGTTTGGATTTAGAATGTTTTATAAATTCACTGTACCATGAGTATAGAATATTTGTTTAGAAATTTAATCATTGATTTCTTATTCATTTGAAAGGTTTCATGGATAAAGTTTGGTTCGTTGTTTTATACGATAATGAATGGAGGGAAAGTGGTGGGAAGTTCAAATATCAATCTGGAAAATCAAGACTAATTTCAGTTTCAAGGGAAACCTCGTATGAAGAACAATGGATTTGATGGAAGTTTTGTGAAGTCTTATAACTCCCTATCGGAGGCATATAAAGTGTATGCTTTATACCGTCTCCGATGGAATAAGAAATGTGTCAACCGTCCAGTACATAGTGTTGACAGTGTTGAGAGTGCTGAGTGTGTTGACAATGTTTAAAGAGCAGGAAAAACATAAAGAAAGTGTTGTGTAATATTGTTTGACAGTGATATGTGAAGTTAATTAGAGATTTTCTCTGTATATTTGCTTGAATTCCTAACTCTGTATATTTGCTTTATACATGGAATTAATTCCATTTCACATGCTCTGTTTTTTTATATACAATAAGTACCTGACACAAATAAGATACAAATATCAAATAAGTACCGGACAAAAATAGTTAAGATTTCAAAATGTTAAGATTTATATGAACTATAAATAAAGATTAAAGTGAATGAACAATTCAAATAACAGTGTTGTGTAATTCATAACAGTGAGGAATCATTACTCAGTGATGCACAGTGTTGTGCAATTCATAACAGTTTGTTACATTAAATTCATACAAAAATCTGCAACACAAGTTGCTAACATCTGCACAATTTATTACATTAATAGGACTAATGTTGTTAATATCAAAATTAGAGCAAAAATAATAAAGTTGTTAACGGGGCTAAAGTTGTTAACATCAAACTTTTCTTTAATATGCTTTATAGTAACCGTTGATGAAGTATTGTTAATCTTTGTCGGGAAATGTTCTGAAACCTTGATTAACAAATCAACATCTTCTCCCATTCTATTTTCCTGAAATGTAACAAAACAACATTAAAGAATACAAATCATCTAACTGAACATCTTTCATCTAAATGCAAATCATTCGTAACGCTGTATGGAATTCTCAACGCTGTTGGGAATTCCCAACGCTGTGTTGGAAATTCCCAACACAGTTTGGAATTCCAAACGATGTTGGAAATTCCCAATAGCATTTAGAATTCCTAACAATGTTTAGATTTCCAAACGTTGTTAGGAATTCCCAACAGCGTTACAAACTCCCAACAGCGTTTGAAACTCCCAACAGCGTTTGGAAATCCAAACATTGTTAGGAATTCCAAACTCGGTTATGAATTCCAAACTCTGTTGTCACTCCAAACATAGTAGAGGCGGATTTCCTGAATTTGTATGTTCAGTGGTTACATAGACTAGACTTGTGTGTATGCCAAAACTAAACCAAACCAGAGCTTCATCATCTCACATTTCTTTAAATCTTTTCAGCAATTAGTGAGCTCTTGCTATTAGCTGAAAAACAACAGCTCTTGCATCATCTCAACTCATTAAGCTGAGAAAAACAGTAAAAAGTATTAACAAAACAAATTGCTATAAGATTTACAAATAACTACCGTATGAAACAAATGCCAGTCCAGGAGCCAAAAGAATTCTTCAAATTAAAGATGAGATCAAAGATTTCCAAGAGAATTTTAAGTCCTAGTTGCTGTCTTAAATGCAATGAAAAAAAAAATTATTGATTACCTAACCTCCTCCTAGAAGCATACATAGTTACATACCACAAGCTTCCATATAAAATATCAATCAGCATCATTCAATTTCAAAGGAAACTCAATGACACATGAATTAAAACCTAATGATTTGTTTAAGTAACTAAATATCTCCTCAGCCAAGGCTACCAAGCCAATTAAATTGGGTTGGGATTTTGTTTCATTTTCTTGCAACCTAATTACCCAAAGCAATGAACTGAAACCTCCAACTTTGCATTTTCTAAAACATTATGTCACCAACCAACCAGACTCTCAATAGAAAAGAATGTATTGAAACCCATAAGCATTATATCAACTTTTCCCATATTCTTCAAAGTGTCAACCCACAAGCGTTCTTAATTTCTATGTATACATCACATGCAAGGGTAAATTTAATTTATAAATAGCTTGCATTGTCAATTAAGCACAATTAAAGCAATGTAACTCGAAATTACTTACCAACAACACTTTAAAGTTCGAATCTCTCCACAAGTTCCATTGTTTCTTTCAATTAACACATGACCCAACATCATTTGCATTTAAGAAACCTTAATCTAACATTGAATAGCACATGAGAGTATCAATCAAGTCAAGTTCATCACTTTGAGGCACAACTACCCCCAATCCGAACTGTCGAACTCCATTGACCACCTATCCATTGTTAAGAAATAGTCATCCCAATAAAACCATTTATTAATGAAACCAATACTATCACATTCAGATTCAAATTGCTAAAGAACTTGCTTGCCTCCAAGATAAGTAGAGGAAAAAGAAAAGCCTCTACTGAAGAGCAAATATACACATTCAAGCACACATTGCATGTTTTCCCACACTTAAAGCCCAATTCAGCGCAATCCATAATTCATTTCCATTCTAACACATTTTATTCCACCCACATTGTGCACTTAATCGAAAGAATTATGCACATATCAACTTTTCTCAAATTCTTCTAAGTGTTAAAACCCACAGGCATTCTTAATTTCTATGTATTATACATCACATGCAAAGGTAAATTTAACTTATAAACAGCTTGCATTGCCAATTAAAGCAATGTAACTCGAAATTGCTTAACAACAACACTTTAAAATTTGAATCTCTTCACAAGTTTCACTGTTTCTTTTAATTAACACATGACCCAACATCATTGGCATTTAAGAAACCTTAATCTAACATTGAATATCACATGCAAGCATCAATCAAGTCAAGTTCTTTACTTTTAGGCACAAAATCAAAAACCCCCAACCCTGACTGTCGAATTTCAATCAAAAGAGAGGATTGGAGAGGGGTTTTTACTCAAATCTTATGTACAAAACAATTAAACATACATGCAATTGCCATTTCGAATCAACACAACCAATTTTACCCAAAATATGATAGAAATAGAACAAAATGTCATTTGCAGAGGCCCACTTCAAAACACCCAATCAAATATTGTTCTATGAATACAAAAAAAAAAACTTAATATTCAAACACAAACCAGAGTCTGATTTGAGAGAAAATGAAATTATAAAAACTCAGGCACAAACATATCAAAACTAAGCTAAAAATACTACAACAAGGACAAGAATAATAATAAAGTGAAGAAATAAGAACCTGTTTAGAATGGGAGTGTTCAAGTTCATATTGTATCTCTCTACAATCGATCCCTCTACGCTTGTTTTGTCGTTGTCGTGCAGTCGCCACCATCTAGCTTCAGTCGAGTCGTCATGTTGCTTCCATTAAGTCGTCGTCATGCTTCCTCGAATAATGGTCATACCTCCGCCACTTTTGTCGCGTCTCTGTCATTTCGACGCTTCAGTGGCGTCGTCGAGCTTCCCCTTCCACTTCACTTCACTTACCCGGACTCCATCGTTCTCCGTGTTTAGATACTTTAAGAGAGATTGGGGTTTCAATGTGTTTTGAGAGAGGTTAGATCTTTGTTCGTTTGAAAGAATAGATATTAGGGATTTGAGACAAGTTATGTTTTAGAGTGTTGAGATAAGATTGTAATTTAAAAAGTTTATAAGGGCAATACCGTTTTAAATGAGTTAGTCTTGTAACTTTTTTTTTAAAACAGATTAGTTATTAACTTGAAACTTCCAAATGGGTTAGTTCTCAATAAAACTTTTTCTTAACTGCAAAAATATTAGCGAAAACCGACCATATAAGGCTGGCGAACAAACAAGAAGAAAACGCCAGACCAAATAAAAACAGCCAACAACCTCCGAGGGAACAAGGCGACAAAACAAACAAAACAGTCCCAAAAACAGCAGAAGGAGAAGGGACTCGAGCCCCACTCAGAACATACAGAGACTCTGAACTAAAAAAGAAAGGCAAACCAGAGGCAAACCAAAAAGAAGCAGAGAAACACCAATCACATGTCTCCCCATTCCAGAATATATATATTTTTGGGTTTTAGCAAAAATACCCTATTTTAAGGGTTTAATAGCAAATCTACTATAAAAACGAATTTAATTACAAAACTACTATATTCTTCCTAATATACCCTCACTTATCACTAACAAAATTATTTCAAAACTAACAAAATAAACCTTATGAGGTTGAAAATATAATTCTTAAATGCAATATATACCTTCAAATTAATCTAACATAATATCTCTAAGTTTTTTGAAACCTAAAATTAATAATCCGAGTATAAAGTCGAATGCAAATACAACTATTCCATGGATTTCTATGTAACAAAATATGTAAGGACAAATGTATTACTTCGAATAAGTGATGGCATGCCGGCCTGCACAGGCCCCACTCTCACCCTCCTTTGACCTCTCCTTTGCCGAATCTTCTGGTCATAGACAATATCAGCATGAGTAGGGGTTACACAGATATGCAAGTTCATACTAACAGTAGTTCTGTAAGGAGTGTGAATTCAACTAAGTAAATGTGGAAATGTGTAATGATTTGATTTCCCATCTTTGCAATCCAGTCAAGTCATCAGAATTGTTACGCCCCTTCATTGTTTCTCCACAAGTTGCTCGGTATCTCCTAGCTCAATTTCACTTTCTTGCCAATCAAGTTCATTCTTAAATAGCAATTCAATCTGTTCCAATGATTTTCCGTTCGTCTCTGGAACAAACTTGTAAACAAAAAGAACAGCAAAAGCCGAAATGAACGAAAAGATAAAGAATGTTCCACCCACAGTAATTTTATGGGAGACAGAGAGGAAAGTCATGGCGACCAAGCCACTGCTCACCCTATTACCAACAGCACCTAGTGCTGCCGCTTGTGCACGTAGCCTTAATGGGAAAATTTGCCAAGCAAACAGGGCCAAGTCGCACGGAAAAGAAAGCTACATTTCCACAAACAGACAGGATTGTTAAAGCAATACCAAGTTCTCCCTTACCCAGTAAAGTTTGACCGAGAGCCAAACTGAATAAACAAACAGTCATTCCAATCGTGCTCACGTAGAGTAAGGGCTTCCTCCCAAGTTTGTCCATAAGAGATATAGCAAACAATATATAGACAGTCTTGGTAATCCCCACAGCAACTGTTGCTGCAAGAAGCTTTGAATTATTCTCAATCCCAGCTTGTTTGAAAATTTCAGGGCTGTAATAAACAGTTGCATCAATTCCTGTGATCATTTGGAAACACTGGATTCCAAACCCAGTGACTAGCATACGGCCAAGTGATGGAGAAGGGCTCAACAGTTCGCGCCACACAGCTTTTTCTTCATACTTCTCCCCATTACTAATTCCTGCAGCAACTAATATTTCTTCAAGTCTTTCCTCTACCTCTTTCTTATTCTCATTTGTTTTCAGCAGCACTAATCTTGCTTCTTCAACTCGGTTCTGCATTACCAACCACCTTGGTGACTCGGGGATTATGAATAGCGCAAACCCAACAATGACTGAGGGCAGAATCCCCACAGCCAGCATCAGCCTCCAGCTTGTGTACTGACAGACCAGAAAACGCATAGTTGGAGACATAACCGAGTAATATTCCTAAATTTATAAAAATCTCTGGAAAGGAAGTAAGGGAGCCTCTGGAAATAGTAGGCGATATCTCGGCAATATAGACAGGGGCAATCATGACTCCTAGGCCGATTCCAACTCCTGCCAAGACTCTTCCTATCATTAGTATTTCAAATGAAGGGGCTACTGTCATCACAGCTGCACCTATCTGAAAGACAAGAGCGGCTAAAGCCATCGTCCATTTTCTACCGAGAACATCAGATGTTTTCCCACCAGCTAAACTACCCAAAAGTGAGATGATGCTCAGGATTCCAATAAGAACTTCCACCTGTACATCAGATATCTTTAAATCTTCCTGAATGAATATGACTGCTCCACTCATGACACCCACATCTGCAGAATGAACGCCTTAATCTCTCAACCGCAATGTCATTTTGTACTCGAACAAAAAGAAAACATGAAGTTGATTTCAAACAATCCTAACAGTTTAAGTGATATAGAAGTTCAGTTTCAATGAAAATTTACCAATTGTGACATTAAAGATACAGTAAATAGGAAAATTATCACAAGCTCACAAGAATGCCAATGTGAAAGAATGAATCAATAAAACTGTTAAATACTTCCCCCAATAACATTTTCTTATCATCAGCCATACAGATTATCATCTGTAGCAGTTTTAATGAAAGGAACTAAGATTTGTATGAGGAGAAATTTGCCATGTTCGATTCGAGATAAGCATCTTACAGCTAAATCAGTTTGCCATGCTGATATGACAATAAGCAATGTTGAAAAACTGAGAACTTGAAAAATTAAAATCCTTGTGATTCTAGACCTCAGCAAACAGTTTGGCAGTGTAATACCGAAAATGTGGCAATTTACAATGACCCGGATTGAATTGTGTCGAGTACTAACTATACTTCCATCGTAAAGAACGAATTGAAAACTGTAAATTTCTTGGTTTTAATTTGCACCATCCCTGTTCTTTGAAAATACAATTAAAATGCCAAAATTTCTATAATTTGACTGCCGAAAAGATTAATTCTTATCTTTTGCAACTAAATTTAGACATCAAATAGAGAAAAATCTCTGCTAATAAATTCAACAACAGAGGCAATTACTAATACTATCACAATAGAGTAGCTTACCATAGCCAAGAATAACATTATTGAGAGATGCAAAAACAGCACAAGCAAGAACATATCTTCTGGTGGTGCTCTTCCTCTCCTCGTGAAGATAATCATAATCATCCTCTGTGAGCTCAGAATCCATTCTCCTGTACTTGTTCTTGCTTCCCAGAGCCAGAGAGACACCCGTTTCTCCATTCCCATTTTCTGGGACACCCACCAACCCCATCTTTCTCACCTCCTCTGTCTCTGTGTGTGTTTTCAGACAAATTAACCCAGATGTTGTTTTGGTTTGTTTTTTGATGCGTTAATACCAATTACCAACAATAAAGCCATGGAATTGGGAACTTTAGATCTAAAAATGTAAAGAAGACAAGTCTTCAGCAAGTGGGTCATTTTCTTTCTGTCAGAATGTCAGACAAGCACTCAACTTGCAACTTGATCAGGTTTTTACATGTATAAAATGTTAGCATCACAATGTGTTGACCGCTTACTTTAAATAAAGTAGACAAGGTTTAATGGTGTTTTCAAGGCGACATCACATGCACAAGCACAACTGTGCACTTGTGTATAAATAAATTATGCAAAGTGTTACTGCTATATATATTGTTTTGTATTCTTATATTGATTTTTGGCCAGGTAAAAAGTAGACTCCAGGAATAATACCAGATTCCTTCTATGGAAAAATGCCTGACAATTTATTTTAACACTTTCAGTTTTTGAATTTTGATGGAGAAACTGTTAATACTGAAATCCACTTAATTGTTGAATGTGAAATTAATTGAAATAAATCAAAGAAATAAATTAACTTTAATTGTAATATTCCAATTCCATAGTATTAAATCTTTTAAATTTCTACTTGGAGGACTCTTTTTCTCCAATTCTAGTATATCTGTATGCAAAGCTATGATGTTGGCAATAATTGCTCAAATTACATTCATTTTATATAGGAAGAATTTCTAATGTTACCTGTAGGGGACCTGTAATGCAGTTCGGAAACCTGAGTTCTCGTATAAACCAGCATACACAGAGAGATCTTCCTCACTGAACCATGGTGGCAGAGGAGTTGATGGATCAGCCAAGTCCATGATCTCCTGATCATCACCAGCTACTTGCAGCTCACTTCCTGAGATAGAATGTAGATTTTTCTTATCACTGTCTTCACATCAAATTGGCAAAAATCTGCTTCAGCTCGCCCTGGTTCCTGGATTCAATCAGGGAATATTATCAATTTCTCATTAACGAAGATTAAAAAGGTGAGCATTTCTCTTATATATCTTCCAATTCACATATTAAACCAAAACTATTGAACACAATAGATTACCTGCCACCTTAATATGTAGAATCCCTTGGGAAGTTTATCCAAGAATTGGAGTGTCATTGGCCCAGGTACCATGAAAGGGACACCCATTGTTATGATGCCGGCCACTTTTTCAGGGTGGGCAGCTGCTATCATGTTTGCCGGTATGACTCCAGAGTCTTTGCCAACTAAAAAGCCTGGTTTTTGATTGTCAAAGACTTAAAATTAATATACCAGAATTTCCATGTATGCATAAACCTAAGATTACAAATGATAATCAACATAAGCAATTAATCAAGCCAAACGCAGATTGAAGAACAGCTTTTGCAACTGTTAGAGGACTCAAATAATTAACGATTTCATCATTGACCCACTTGAAAAAACCGAATGTTATTTTGTAAATCATGAAAACTACATACAATTGTAGTTTGAATCAAGTACTAATTCAGATCACCGGAGTAATTTTTATACTTGAAGAAGAAATTAAGGTACCTTACTGATACTCAACGAATCAAAGAAGGGCAACAACGTCATCAGCAAAGTCATTAAATGTGGTTTTGTGAGGCTTCGGTGCATGATCTGAGAGTCCATATCCGCTGCAATCGATAGCGATAGCGCGGTATCCAGCTGTAGCTACAGCAATCATTTGGTACCTCGATGAATATCATATTTCTGGGAATCCATGCAAGAAAACCACAACCTTAGGACCTGCGTGCACAGAAATTTGACGGGTTTGTTCAGAAAATTAATTTGAAAAAAAAAAGGAGATGATATGATGCTAGTAGAATAAGACTAATAAATTGTACCGGTTCCGATTTCAGCTACGTGAAGCTTCACTCCTCTTACTTGGACATGGTTGTGCTTAATCTGTTCCATGGAGAGAGAGAGAGACTTGAAGAATGATGTTCGCAGTTTGGAGTGTTTTTATATAGTCACGAGGTTGTCATGATTCATGAGTTATCATTTAATCATGATTCATGAGAATCATATAACTATAAACAGGACGCAGAATCGAAGAAAAGAGAAAATCTTGGTGCACCGCGCTGCTAAAAAATTGACTAATTGAAACTTTTATATAAATATATAGTTTTAAAAAATTTCACTCTCCTCCCACTAACTTTTTCTATATGGACTCTTTTTTAGAACACTTTTGTTCCCCCACTTCAAGGGAGTTCAGAATTACCCCTCTTTAAACGATGATATATGTCTATATAGAGGGGTAAATTTAGGGATGGCTGCGGATCGGGTTCGGATGGATTTTATAAAATCCAAACCTTTATCCGTGGAAATTTTCCTCACCCACGTCCATCCTCGAACCCGTATAGATAAACGGGTTCGTGGACGGGTTTGAACCCTCAGGTTATGACTGCACCCATACCCTCACCCATGAACCCGCGAAACAATATGGGTTCACGGGTGGATGATTCACCCATGGGATACCCATAAACCCGCAACCCGCAACCCACAACCCACGAACCCGCGAACCCACGGTTTGTCATTTGTGAATTTCCATATGTAATCACATATTTATTAATTTTAAGAATTTTTTTTTTTAAGTATTACGGTTTATAATAGGATTACTGAAAGTGAAAGCTTAAATCTATTAAGATCATATAATATATATATACGGATCAGATACTTACTTCCATAAATTAAAAAAAAAACTATTTAAAAATACTTTTTAAAATGCACACAGGAACCATTCACAGGTCACCACCAATATATTAAGCTTTTATATAATTACCTATTCACTTGCTGCTTGTCCTAAAAAATGTAACAAATCCGCCCATTTGGTGGATTCAAGCTATAATAATGTTTTTTAAGTTTTCGAGGTAAAACATAATACAAGATGATGAAGGAAATACATACTCCCAAGAATGCTACATCTGCATCAGTACATGGAACCCAAAAATCCTGATTGATTATTTTGAAATCATTTTTTCCCTCCATCCATGTAACCAACAAGCCTTTAAAATAGTTGCAAACCTGGAGATTGCACAGGTTTCTGACAATAACATTTTCAAACATCCCTTTGGACGGTAAATTTTTATTAAGATTATATCAGAACATCTTATAAACTAATAATCCGAGTATTAATTCAAATGCAAATACAACTATTCCATGGATTTCTATGTAACAAAAACTGTAAGGACAAATGTACTACTCTGAATTAGGCATGACTGCACAGCCCCCACTCTCACCCTCCTTTAACCTCTCCTTTGCCGAATCTTCTGGTCATAGACAATATCAGCATGAGGAGGGGTTAGTCACGGATATGCAAGTTCATACTAACAGTAGTTCGGTAAGGGGTGTGAATTCAACTCAGGAAACGTGGAAGGATTTGATTTCCCACCTTTGTGATCCTGTCAAGTCATCACAATTGTTACGATTAGGCTCATTAAGTGACCTCTTCATTGTTTCTCCACAAGTTGCTCGACATCTCCCAGCTCAACTTCACTTTCTTGCCAATCAAGTTCATTCTTAAATAGCAATTCAATCTGTTCCAATGATTTTCCTTTTGTCTCTGGAACAAGCTTGTAAACAAAAAGAACAGCAAAAGCTGAAATGAATGAAAAGATAAAGAATGTTCCACCCACGGTAATTTTATGGGAGACGGTGAGGAAAGACATGGCGACCAAGCCACTGCACACCCTATTACCGACAGCACCTAGTGCGGCCGCTTGTGCACGTAGCCTTAAAGGGAAGATTTCAGATGTCAAAACCCAGCAAACTGGGCCAAGTCCCACGGAAAAGAAAGCTACATTTCCGCAAACAGACAGGATGGTTAAAGCAATACTAAGGTCTCCCTTACCCAGTAAAGTTTGACCAAGAGCCAAACTGAATAAACAAACAGTCATTCCAATCGTGCTCACATAGAGCAAAGGCTTCCTCCCAAGTTTGTCAATAAGAACTATAGCAAACAATATAAAGATAGTCTTGGTAATGCCCACGGCAACTGTTGCTGCAAGAAGCTTTGAATTATCCTCAATCCCAGCTTGTTTGAAAATTTCAGGGCTGTAATAAACAGTTGCATCAATTCCCGTGATCTGTTGGAAACACTGGATTCCAAACCCAGTGACTAGCATGCGTTGAAGTGATGGAGAAGGGCTCAACAGTTCACGCCACACAGCTTTTTCTTCATACTTCTCCCCATTACTCATTCCAGCAGCAACTAGTATTTCTTCAAGCCTTTCCACCACCTCGTTCTCATTCTCATTTGTTTTCAGCAGCACTAATCTCGCTTCTTCAACTCGGTTCTGCATTACCAACCACCTTGGTGACTCGGGGATTATGAATAGCGCAAACCCAACAATGACTGAGGGCAGAATTCCCACAGCCAACATCACCCTCCAGCTTATGTGTACCGACAGACCAGAAAACGCATAGTTGGAGACATAACCGAGTAATATTCCTACATTTATAAAAATCTCTGGAAAGGAAGTAAGGGAGCCTCTGGAAATAGTAGGAGATATCTCGGCAATATAGACAGGGGCAATCATGACTCCTAGGCCGATTCCAACTCCTGCCAAGACTCTTCCTATCATTAGTATTTCAAATGAAGGGGCTACTGTCATCACAGCTGCACCTATCTGAAAGACAAGAGCGGCTAAAGCCATCGTCCATTTTCTACCGAGAACATCAGATGTTTTCCCACCAGCTAAACTACCCAAAAGTGAGATGATGCTCAGGATTCCAATAAGAACTTCCACCTGTACATCAGATATCTTTAAATCTTCCTGAATGAATATGACTGCTCCACTCATGACACCCACATCTGCAGAATGAACGCCTTAATCTCTCAACCGCAATGTCATTTTGTACTCGAACAAAAAGAAAACATGAAGTTGATTTCAAACAATCCTAACAGTTTAAGTGATATAGAAGTTCAGTTTCAATGAATATTAACCAACTGTGACATTAAAGATACAGAAAACAGGAAAATTATCACAAGCTCACAAGAATGCCAATGTGAAAGAATGAATCAATAAAACTGTTAAATACTTCCTATCATGAATCAGATTATCATCTGCAGCAGTTTCAATGAAAGAAACTAGGATTTGTTTGGAGAGAAACATGACATGTTCGATTCATGATAAGCATCTTACAGCAAAATCAATTTGCAATGCTGATATGACAATAAGCAATGTTGAAAAACTGAGAACTTGACAAATTAAAATTCTTTGTGATTATATATCTCAGCAAACAGTTTGACAGTGTAATACCGAAAATGTGGCAATTCACAATGACCCGGATTGAATTGTAAAGAATGAATTGAAAATTGCTAAAAAATTTGGGTATTAATTTGCACCATCCCTATTCTTTGAAAATACAATTAAAATGCCAAAATTTCTATAACTTGACTGCCAAAAAGATTAATTCTTATCTTTTGCAACTAAATTTAGACTTCAAATAGAGAAAAAACACTGCTAATAAATTCCACAACAGAGGCAATTACTAATACTGTCAAAATAGAGTAGCTTACCATAGCCAAGAAGAACATTATTGAGAGATGCAAAAACAGCACAAGCAAAAACATATTTTCTGATGGTGCTCTTCCTCTCCTGGCGAAGATAATCATCATCATCCTCTGTGAGCTCAGAATCCATTCTCCTGTACTTGTTCTTGCTTCCCAGAGCCAGAGAGACACCCGTTTCTCCATTCCCATTTTCTGGGACACCCACCAAACCCATCTTTCTCACCTCCTCTGTCTCTGTGTGTGTTTTCAGACAAATTAACCCAGATGTTGTTTTGGTTTGCTTTTTGACGCGTTAATACCAATTACCAACAATTAAGCCATGGAATTGGGGACTTCAGATCTAAAGATGGAAAGAAGACAAGTCTTCAGCAAGTGGGTCATTTTCTTTCTGTCAGACTAGTAATCAATCAACTTGCTATTTGATCAGGCTTTTACATTTTAGAATCACAGCGTGTTGACCGCTTACTTAGAATAAGGTAAACAAGGTTTAATGGTGTTTTCAAGGTGACATCACATGCACAAGCTGACAAGCAAAACTGGGTGAATTTGTGT
Source organism: Dipteronia dyeriana (assembly GCA_032871835.1). Classification (NCBI taxonomy): domain Eukaryota; kingdom Viridiplantae; phylum Streptophyta; class Magnoliopsida; order Sapindales; family Sapindaceae; genus Dipteronia; species Dipteronia dyeriana. Next base: position 7,356,459 of record CM065299.1, on the reverse strand, counting down.
ATATAGTTTTGTATTCTTTTATTGATTTTTGGCCGGGCAAAAAGTAGATTCCAGGAATAATACCAAGAGTTCCTTCTATGGACAAATGCCTGACAAATTTATTTTAATTATTTCAGTTTTTGAATTTTGATGGAGAAACTGTTATTACTGAAATCCACTTAATTGTTGAATGTGAAATTAATTGAAACAAATCAACTTTTGTTGTAATATTACAATTCCAAATTATTAAATCTTTCAAATTTCAACTTTGTTTTTCTTTCATATACAAGTCAAGTCTTTGATCTTTCTAGCTTATAAACGTATTACATTAATGTTTAGAGGGAATATGGAATTTGTAATTTGACATTTTGAACCCAATTCTTACAGGTCACCCTTACAGGTCAAACTTGGCAGCAAAAAAGTTTGCGTGTCATTTCAGGTATCATATTCGGTAAAAAGTCATTGTTGTTAATTAATCAAACTGTTAATTTAGCACACAATTTAAAAAAAAAAAAAAAAAAAAAAAAACTCTCGATGCATTAAATTTTGTAACAACCATGTAAATATAGTATTATTATTATTATAGCACTTGTATGTAGTTACTCAAACTCAAACCTCTCTCATTATATTAGGTACAGGTTTACAATTTAACACTGATATATTATTATTATTATTATTATTATACCGTTTGATATTTATATAGATTGGATTTGACAACTCTATGGTCTCTGAATTATTGTAATACATCAGGAAAAAAAAATCTAATTCCATTGAATCTACTATACATATAAGTTTAATTATAGTTTTTATGAGTTAAAAGCAGAGAAGAGTTAAATTGAATGTAATTTATTTATTTGCAGGTAAAAACGTATTATGTATGCTAGCTTAGTTTGCAGTTTGCACCGAAAATATGTAGTAACTGCGCATGTTGCTGTGGTCTGTGGAGGAGGCCTATTACATCCATATCTAATAACTTGTGATGTGCTGCACTCGATTCTATACCTGAACCAGACAACAACTGCACATGTCCCAACATAAAGTATTTCTTTTTGGTTTCCTTCTTGATTGCTGTTTTGTAATGGTGGCAAAATGGGCTTGGTTTGGCGGGCCAAGCCCGGCCCGTCCACTCCACAACTGGATCGGGACTAACACGATTTAGCCCATAACAGGTCAGGCCGAGACCACCATACTGTCGCAGGCCAGGTCAGGCCTAGAAATGAGATCCGCAGGCAGGCCCGGCTTGCCAACAGTTCATTTTTTCTATATAAAAAAAATATAATTAAACAATATATATTGATATATGTATAGCTAAACAAAATTAAACTTGCAGTGAAATGGTTAAACAGGATAATCTTTACAATTTTAGTAAACCTTAATAAACTATTTATATATATATATATATATATATATATATATATATATATATATGAAAATACAATTTATAGTATTTAAAAAGATTCATTAAATCAAACAACAAATTCTATCGTAATCACTTTACTAAAGTAACATCACCACTTCTTAAAATTACTGACAAATCAACACAGATTCTCAAATAATCACTTTTAAAAAATTTACCAAACATCCTTTTTATGTAAAAATCATTAAATAATCAGATTTTAACTTCTCAAAAACTATATTAAACGAGATCTAAGTCACACAACAACTTCCTTAAGAATTCTTGTTCGACAACCCCATAAAATTTTTTAAAAAAAATGCAGGGCCACCTGTGTCGCCACCACTATTGTTTTGTACTCGATCCTCGATCTCAAATATATATACAAATTGTGTTAAGAAAAGTTTGATACGGAAGCTTTTTACATGGAAACTAAACTCCGAGTGTTTCCTTTGGATATCATTAGATCTCTCCTGGATTTTTAGTGGATCACTCTGATAGTCCCTGGATCTCCCCTCTAGTCTCCCTTGATATCTCCTTGGGTCTCCCCCGAATATCTCCCGGGTTTCCCTTCCAATCTCTCCGGAAACTCACTCCTTGGATTCACCCATTTTCTAATGTTTTCAGATGTCTCTAATCCTAGTGTTCCAGGGATAAACCACCCTCTTATTTATAGGTTGCAATTTTAGAGCCAAAATTATCACATGCTTGGAGCCAAAACCTTTTACTTGGAGCCAAAGCACACCTAGTGCCAAAGTACTTTCCAAGACTTTTCTGACAAGAAACCAATGTATATATGCTATCACATGTCTTCCAAAAGCTTCACGCGTCCTGAATAAGTCTTCACCACCACACTGATTTCAGTTGACTACTTTCGCTTAATTGAATACTATATGGATCACATGGGAATACGAGCCAATTTCCAACAAATTGCACTGTCTATCACTCAAATTTGAAATATTATTCCCTTAAAAAAAAAGATAATATTAGACTGGACGAGTGCCTTTTTCCACCAAACCATGATTACTCCTCTTCCTAAATTATTGGAGTGGTATTTCCTAAAAACAATTTACTTGGTTATTGTAGTGACCACAAATAGCACAATTAAAAATAGATCTTAAACCCAATACGAAAGCCCAAGCCCAAGGGTTCGATCTATGACTCAAACTCAAGTCACAAATCGATTTGATTGCTAGTTGATCAAGTCTTTCAGTTACAAAGCAATCGTAATTGTCAATTCAAATTGACTCTGAATGATATTTATGGAATCCCATAAAATTAGGAAAGAATTATGGAGAGTAATGATATGTAACCGACTAAAGAGATCCCACTTGAGGGTGTAGACTACAAACACTATAAATAGCACCCTTCTCTCCAAGTGAGGGTGAGGATTTGTTCCCCTCATTCCCAACTCAAGAGAAATCAAGTGATAAAATTATCAATCTCTCAATTCAATATTACGGCCATCAGAACCTCATCTCAGATACTTTCCACGCTCAGCCCAATTGAACCTAAGGCTCTCTAAATGACACCACCCATGGCTCGACAAGCCTTATCTACGACTTGCTTTAGAATTTACATTGTTTATTCCTTTTATTTAAATTATCGAATTTGTTCATAAATTGCCTAACCTGGGTGTTGAGTAGACTTGTCGGTGCCTCGAACTCTACAATTCTGACCGTAGGATTTTCTGGTTCTACGGTCATAAAGAAACTATACTGGTAATAAAACTAATTAGTACACTAATTTTTATAAATAAATCCAAGTCTAAATTTAAAAAATAAATATTATTATAAACATCCATCATAATATCAATAGTATCTTTATTAAAATAAATATATTTATTTTAATACATTTTATTTATAAATATTCTTAAATTATTAACGCATTTAATTTATATAAAAAAAATTATATTATTTTTACAATCAAAACTTATTTTAACGATGGTCCAATTTGGTGTAAAAGATTCAATATGGGCTGAAATTAATAATCGGAAAGTGGGCCACAGCCCACAGCCTAGTAAGGGCCAATCAAATCGTGTTCCCCAATGGAGTCAGTTTTTGGCGCGTAATTAACGGCAGGCAATTTGAGTTTTAAAACGGTTAGGATTCTCAACGAGTAAACGCCCTATAAATTGGATTCAAATCCAGAGACGTGAATCAATCATTCGAAGTCATGGTATTCGTTTCATCGCCCAACTCCGGAACCCTATTTTTCAACCTAAATCCCAACAACACGACTCTCCATTCCCTGAAAAAGACCCTCCATCAACACACCACCATCCCGATTTCTCTCCAGCACCTTCTAATCCCATCCCACAATTCTCGTAATGACGATTCTTCCCTTCTCTCTCAACTCGGCATCACTCGTTACTCAACCCTAACCCTGCACGTCCCCCTCCTCGGCGGCATGGCCATCGACGCTCCTCCTCCTCCGCCGCCCAGCAATTCCCGCCTCGATTTCCTCAACTCCAAGCTTCCGGCCAACTATGTTGCCGGCCTGGGTCGTGGTGCCACCGGCTTCACCACACGGTCTGATATCGGACCGGCTCGCGCTACTCCCGACCTTCCTGATCGACCCGCCACCACTATCGGCGGCGCGGTGGGAAGAGGCCGGGGAAAACCCGAATACGATGACGACGAAGACGAAGGAGATGAAAAAGGTTATGATGAGAATCAAAAGTTTGATGAGTTCGAAGGTAACGATGTTGGGTTGTTTGCGAACTCAGAGTACGACGAAGAAGACAAAGAAGCTGATGCTATTTGGGAAGCTATCGACAAAAGAATGGATTCGAGAAGAAAGGATCCAAGAGAAGCCAGGTTGAAGCAAGAAATCGAGAAGTATAGAGCTTCGAACCCTAAAATCACGGAGCAATTCGCTGATCTGAAGAGAAAGATGCACACAGTATTGGCCCAAGAGTGGGATAGCATCCCAGAAATCGGAGATTATTCATGGAGGAACAAGAAGAAGAGGTTCGAAAGTTTCGTGCCGGTTCCAGATACTTTGTTGGAGAAAGCCAGACAAGAGAAAGAACATGTGACAGCATTAGACCCCAAGAGCAGAGCCGCTGGTGGCATGGAGACTCCTTGGGGTCAGACTCCTGTTACTGACTTGACTGCGGTGGGTGAAGGGAGAGGAACCGTTTTGTCGCTGAAATTGGATCGTTTGTCGGATTCTGTTTCGGGATTGACTGTGGTGGATCCCAAACGTTATTTGAATGATTTGGAGAGTATGAAGATAACTAGTGATGCCGAGATTTCGAATATTAAGAAGGCGAGGTTGTTGTTGAAGAGTGAGATTCAAACAAACCCGAAACATCCTCTGGGTTGGATTGCAGCTGCCAGGTTGGAGGAATTGGCTGGTAAGATTAAGGCAGCCAGACAGTTGATGCGAAGAGGTTGTGAGAAGTGTCCGAAAAATGAGGACGTCTGGATAGAAGCTTGTAGGCTTGCTCGTCCTGATGAGGCTAAAGCTGTTATTGCTGCTGGTGTGAAAATGATACCTAATTCTGTGAAGTTGTGGTTACAGGCAGCCAAATTGGAACATGATGTTGTGTATAAAAGTAGAGTGTTGAGGAAAGGGTTGGAAAATATACCTGATTCGGTTAGGTTGTGGATAGCTGTTGTGGAGTTAGCAGATACGGAAGATGCTAGGTTGTTGTTACACAGAGCAGTTGAGTGTTGTCCTTCACATGTGGAGTTTTGGTTGGACTTAGCTAGGTTAGAGACTTACAATAATGCCAAGAAAGTGCTTAATAGGGCTAAGATGAAGTTACCTAAAGAGCCAGCAATTTGGATAGCTGCTGCCAAGTTAGAGGAAGCCAGTGGAAATATATCGATGGTGGGAAAAATTATTGAGAAAGGTATAAGGGCATTGAAGAGAGAAGACGTAGTAATTGATAGAGAAGCATGGATGAAAGAGGCTGAGGCTGCTGAGAAAGGAAAGTCTGTGGTGACTTGTCAAACCATCATTGCAAATACAATTGACATTGGTGTGGAAGAAGATGATAGGAAAAGGACTTGGGTGGCAGATGCCGAAGAGTGTAAAAGGAGAAAATCTATTGAGACTGCAAGAGCTATTTATGTACATGCCCTTACTGTGTTCTTGACTAAGAAAAGCATTTGGCTTAAAGCCGCTCTTCTTGAGAAGAGCGATGGGACTAGGGAAAGTCTTGATGCTTTATTGAGAAGAGCAGTTACTTATTGCCCACAAGCTGAGGTTCTTTGGCTTATGGGAGCCAAAGAGAAGTGGCTTGCTGGGGATGTGCCTGCAGCCCGAGCAATTCTTCAAGAAGCCTATGCGGCTATACCTAACTCAGAAGAGATTTGGCTTGCAGCATTCAAGCTTGAATTTGAGAATCATGAGCCTGAGAGAGCGAGAATGCTTCTTGCTAAGGTAAGAGATAGTGGCGGCACGGAAAGAGTTTGGATGAAATCTGCAGTTGTGGCGAGAGAATCGGGAAACACTGCAGAGGAGAGGAGGTTGCTTGATGAAGGGATGAAGCAATTCCCATCGTTCTTCAAGTTGCGGTTGATGCATGGGCAGCTAGAGGAGCGGCTTGGTCACATGGAACAAGCTAAGGAAGCTTATGAGTCAGGTCTTAAGCACTGTCCTAACTGTATTCCACTTTGGCTTTCAATTGCTAATTTGGAGGAGAAAATGAATGGAATGAGTAAAGCTCGGGCAGTGCTCACTATGGGTAGGAAGAAAAATCCCCAGAACCCTGAACTCTGGCTTGCTTCAGTTCGAGCTGAATTGAGGCATGGAAACAAAAAGGAATCTGATATTTTGATGGCAAAGGCATTGCAAGAGTGTCCCAATAGTGGAATATTGTGGGCTGCATCAATTGAGATGGCTCCTAGCTACCAACACAAAACTAAGAGTACGGACGCCCTCAAGAAGTGTGATCAAGATCCCCAGGTTATTGCTGCCGTTGCGAAGTTATTCTGGCATGATAGGAAGGTTGTTCAAGCTAGGAACTGGCTTATCAAGGCAGTGACCCTTGCTCCAGATATCGGAGACTTCTGGGCGTTGTACTACAAGTTTGAACTGAAGCATGGTAGTGAGGACGACCAGAAGGATGTGTTAAAGAAATGCATTGCTGCTGAACCAAAACATGGTGAGAGGTGGCAAGCAATTTCCAAGGCTGTCGAGAACTCTCACCAGCCAACTGAAGCAATCCTGAAGAAAGTCGTGGTTGCACTTGGGAAGGAAGAGAGTTCTGCTGAAAATATCAGACACTAGTTGCTCAAGCACACTTCACCAAATGTCGGGGATTCCTGGCTCCTTGGCACTGTGCTATAAGTTTTAATTGCATCATGAAGTGATGAGAACCAGAAGAATGTTTTGAAGAGATCCATTGCTGCTGAACAAATGCTCGGTGAGAGGTGGCAGGCATTTTCCAAGGCTGTGGAGAATTCTCATTAGTCAACTGAAGCATATTGAAGTTAGCATCTTCAAGCATATATAATTTTGCAATACTTTTGTAGTTGAAACTTATTATTTATTTATTTTTATAATCCTTTTGGCATGAAAATACTTGGTTTTGTCGTAATTTTGGGTGTTGGATAGAATGAATATATTCTGGAGTCATCAATTGTCCAAGTTCATATAACCTATTTATTATCTTGAGCAGATATTTGTGACTGTTTTCAGGTCTTTAGTATGTTACTTGTACAGCTGGACTGGAATTTATCACATTCTGGATATCTATATACTTACCCTGCTTATTGTGATTGTGCTAACCAGTCAGATGGATATTTGCATTGTCTTGAAACTGAAAAAAAAAAAGTGTAATCTAAGAGAGACAGTAAATTGTTTGTAGTTTTACTGTTTGATAACAAGATTTAAAGTATAATCCTTTAGAAAAAGATAAGTTGCTGGGCTTTAGTCTCCTTTGATGTTCATTTAGGCCAACCCAACAAGCTTCTCACTGATCTCCCACAGCTTTCGTGCCTTCTCTGCATCACTGGCTTCTTTAGATAGTTGGTTTTCAAATGAAGACGAGTTCTTGTTCCAGCTCCAGTAGACGCCAGACTTTGTCAGGTTCGGATCACTCACCACCTATATTACTACAGTGTTAGTAGCGTGGCAGGAAAAAATTTAATTCGGTCTTGATGCATATTAGTATAGAATTTTTAACTAACCTGAGCCAGTCTTTGTCCAGCTTCCTCTTCTGAAACATAGCCTTTGGTGATGTACTTTTGGAAGGGTGGGAAAAGAAGCCTGAACAAGGGTATGTGCTCCCTAAACAGGCCTGTTGTAGCAATGCAACCAGGGTAGAGAGAAGCAAAGGTGATTTCTGTCTCCTCATGGAAGCGTCTATGGAACTCTTGCATTGTAAGCATGTTGCAGACTTTGCTGTCTTTGTAGGCCTTGGCACCATCAAATTCTCCACCATCTATCATAGGTGAGCTGTTTACTCCACTCAAGCCGCCTGAAAGACCTCTCAGATCCCCAAGGTTGGCCTTTGGAGGAACATTTCCAGCCAAGGTGTTTGTGTTTCCTAAAATCCAATCAGTAGAAAACTCCCATTTAGAATATTCTTCTTTTGAATGTTTTTGAACTGTAATTGCATATAGATTCACAAGACCATATTTTTAAGGTTATACCTCCAACATAATCGGGTATATCGTTGTTAGTTCACAAGTTAATAATCAGAAAAGTTGCAAATCAATCCTGTTTTCCTTCAACATACTAGAAAAGTTTTAGTATCATCACTCATCAGTACTACGAATTTTTTGTTTCTAAACATGAATTGTGCTTTTTGCACTCTGATACTTATCGAACTTATTTCTAAAATGTACAAGTGTTTGTTTATATAGCATTTCAAATTGATAGTATTTGGAAATTTGGAATCTGGGATATAAATCAGTACCTGTAATGGAGCCAACAATAATGAGACGCTTTGATGGATAGTCTGATTGCTTCAAGTCCTCAAGCAGAAGCCTTGAGAGGAGAAAGTGACCTAGATGGTTGGTCCCAACACTCAGTTCAAATCCGTCAGCTGTGAAAGTTGGCTCCTTAGCAGTGGGTAAGTAGACAGCAGCATTGCAAACCAGCACATCAAGCGGCCTACCAGAAAGTTTGAAGTTATCAACAAATTGCCTGACACTGTCAAATGAAGCAAGGTCTAGATGCATGACAGTATAATTCTCCTTGGGAATGCCGACTGATTTAGCTGCCTTCTCGGCCTTGAGAAAATTTCTGCATGCCATAATAACATGCCATTTTCCTGTTTCAGCCAGTGCCTTGGCTGTGGCCAGACCCAATCCAGAGGAGGCTCCAGTGACTATAACATTGCCCTTTCTCAAAGTTTTCTTTTCTTCTGTTGCAGCCTGTTTGATTGCAGGAGATGTAGTAGCTGTTTGGGCTTTAATGGTAACAAGAGGTAGTTCCTTTTTTCTTAAATTCTGCATGTAGCAAAAGCTTATGTTTAGACAGATAAAATAGCAAGAGCAGAGAGCTCATTTCACATTTCATAATTGTGTCTCTTCTCCAGTTCTCCTGTTAATGATAATTTTTGGATACTATTAAAAGACCCCAGTTTCAATTCTTTACTATTAGTGATGGATGTACTGAAAACACACTCACACATCATATTGGGGTGAACTATTACTTTGGTATGGATATATTACATATTTCCATAATATCACCTGCAGTTATTTGGTTATAATCTCCAATGCATTTGCAATCAACTCATTTCAGGAAACCGGCGGATATGGTGTCGACATACAATTCAATAAGGTGAGCCATGCTATTACACCTCTTACTGAAAATTTACTGTTTCTTTCTGGAAAACATTGAATTGAAGCATCTACATAGCATTAAACGTAAAGAGAAAGAACTGTTGTATCAGTAACAATTACCTTTCTGCTGATCAATGAAGAACTGAACTCAGCTTTGAGGTTGGATGAGAGTGAAACTCCAAAGAAAGCTGTCTCTTTAAGAGAAGAATTGGACTTCCCCTGTTTTGAACAACATCATAGACTCATATTGAGAATAACTGTTGCTAGTAAAAGCAGATTTGAAACAACAACCATAACTTAGTTTACTAAACTATAAAAAAGGAAAAAAAGGAAAAAAAGGGAAAGAAAAGAAAACCCATTTAAGAAAAACCATTACAGCTAGTAGTTTACCTCTTTGTAGATGGAGACAGTAGAAGGAAGTATAGAGGCAGTGTGCAGAGCCATGAGATTGAGAGAAGAAGCAGAGCTTCCTTCGGTACTATTTTTAATGGAGTTTTTTGGAAGTTAAATGATAGAAAGAGATTAAGAGATATTCAAGAGAGAGAGACAGATAAGAGACAGTTATTGGTTGCTGACTAGTTTGCCACGTCGGCTTTTGTTAGCCAATAAGAGTTTAATATTTGGATTTCTATGATCCATGTATGTATCGACCCGTATCCTGCAAAATGTGCCAACTCTGTGGCCATTCCAGAATTCCAGAGTCTTCTAGCATAACTGTTTGAACTGGGCGTCTGTAATAGTTGGGCCCTGACATGATATTCAACTAGAATACATCACTCGGGCTTGGTCTACAGCAGACCCAGATGTCTTTGGGAAGACATAGTAACAGAGACAACTTTCTTTTTAAGTGTTGGGCACTTTTGATATCAATTAGTCCAATCAGTTTACTTTTGTTGAAGTCGCTGTCAATTTTTGAGCCATAACTTTCCTTCTGCCTTAATCTATCACTCAAACTCATGAAGCATAAATATCACCTGATTGCGGAGAAAATGTTGTATGGGACAGTCCAATCTTGTCGTCTAATTTCTTACGACTTTAATATTTTAAATTTGTTTTTATATTTCTAATACAAATCCTATATATAAATAGCTAGGTCTCAAAATTTCCTGAACCATAAACCTCAATCATGACAGCTTTCTTTCGTAACCAAAATTACTATTCAAATTTTGCAGCTCAGGTGATATATATATAAAAAAAAAGATAATTAAAATAATTAACATTTTCCAATTTGACTTTCTATCTAGTTATATACTTATATTGTACACTTCTATTTTTTTCTGGGTTCATAGTTTAGTGCTACAATTTCTTCCCAAATCCCATTTAATAATTTATATAAAAGAAGTTGAATTGTCTAGTCAAAAATGACTTGGAGGTTACTTCCAAAAAAAAAAATTGATTTGTAGATTGGTTCATACAACCATACCAAATCTAGTTTTGTCTTAACTTGTACGTCATTTTCAGCTTTCATCCAAGAAAATAAAATAATTTTTTAAAATTGAACAATCATTTAAATGGAGAAACAGATTGTAGTAGCTGCCGAATCATGACATCAAATGCTGGGTTTGGTTTATGGAAAATAACAGCAAATTTGTAATAGAATGGCAGATATTTTCATTTTTTATTAACAGCATCATTTTCTTATCTCTTGTTCATCATTCTCGTGCCGTCAAAAATAAGAAATTTGGATGATCTCATGGGCCGGTGACAGGGCCCACCACCTTTCACCGTCATCTAGTCAATATCCAATGAATCCAATCTTAAATTGTTTTAGATTTAGATACAATAATTAATTAAATGTGTAAAATATGTTTATTAAGACTAATCCTGAATTGGGTTGATTCCCAGACAAGAAGTATTCATACAAATAAGATAAAAAGATAAGCCGCATTTCAGGATTTGAAGATTCCCAGAACAATTTGCAGAGCCTGCAATGCATTTCTCAAATTGGTATCGGAAAAAGAAGATGATTGAAGATTTTCACAAACATGATCAGCCCATTAATATGTTAATTAACATAAATCCTGGACAAGGACTTGCATGGCTCCCACTCCCAAACTTGGTTTTAATAATTGGTCATCATACAAGTGATAAGCTGATTTTGTGGGAAAATCATCACAAGCAAGCATGATATAGAGTGCAAGTAATTAAGGTAATTATCACAAGCAGTAAAGTTTGACAAGAACAGTAAGAATTAATTATGAACCCAACAAATTTCTCCATCCACCCATCTACTTTTGGCAGCCAATAATTCACTCTTTACAACACTCTTCAAAATGTCAAACTAACCTTAAATTTTAATTATCATTTAATTAGATTATCTTTCAACCTAAACCCGTTTTATTATTTTTCGAACCCATGCAAAATTCTATAAATAACTATTTAAACCTAATTCAAGTAAATCAAACAAACCAACTTATACAATTTGATTGTCTGCCATGTTGTTTTGTAAAATTATTGAATTGATTTACTATAAGATCTCCAATCAATTATTTAGTACTTTTGATTTTCTTTTTCACTAACTGTGCTACCTTGTTTGTTTTTCTGTGAGAATAGTTCTGAATTTTATTTTATTAAGAAGAGTTTTGAATTAAGTGTTGCACAAATGTTTGTTCATGTTTTCAAGTGGGAGAGTTTTGATAAAGTTCTTAATGGATGGATGTTTTAGCGTTTGAACTTAATGGGTGAAAAATAACTTTAAATTATTTGCTGAAAATACTTTATCTATAAGTAATTTTCTTTAAGAGTATTTTAGTAAAATTTGAGTGTGGTGAGAACTATTTTTGATGACAATAGAGCCCCCTTGTAATGAACATTATAGTCGAGGAAGATCAAATTATGGCAGAATTACATAAATCAAGGTGTTAATAACAATTTGATTTATGCAATTTCATCGATCACCTAAGATGATGGTATATGTTTAATTTATGTGATTTGACCAATCATAGAGACGATGAAGGTATATTGTTTGGTGATTGGTTTATGTAATTTTCCAATGCCAATTTATTGGAGCTTTGTAGCCGTTTGGTAATAGAGTTGAGTTAGATTAATAAAATTTCAGTTATGAAATTTCTTATGTTTATTCTCTCGAAATTCACGTGAATCAACGAACTGCGTATTCCTAAAATCAATAGGGTTTGATCACCCATCCCGGCGTTGTGTCAATAGTGCTAGTAAATGAGTTGATTAATGATTACAACTACTAATGATTACACTAGATATTACAATGCTAAATTAAAAATAAACTTCAACAATGTACAGAAACTACATCAAATGCATCCTCCGAGCAGAAAAATAGAGCCCGTGAAGGATGGACCGATTGAGGAGATCTTAAAACTGTCTTCCTCTTTGCTGGTCCTAATCTAACATTAATACAGATTCACCCCATAACCTTATTACATCAACACTGAAGACACAAAAACTAGAAAAACTTGAATGAGAAAGTCAAGTGAGAGCTAGAGACAGATTGTGATACTACTGGCACTTAGAACAAAATGCATATCCTATGATGAAGCATCTACTAATCAATTGCCACTACTGAAAGGCCTCAAATATGCAGCCTTTTGAGATCAAATGTGGTGAAGGAAGAATTTTAAAAACCGAAGGATTTGAAAAGAATAAGAAAAATCACAGGTTGTTTTGTGAAAAATCAGCAACCATAGTGATTTGAGGATTTTTTTTTTTAAAACAAAAAAAGGTGAAGGAAATTGAAAGCTACAGGATGATTTTGCAAAAAATTCTGAGACCAGTGATAAAAATCAAGATGGGGTGGTCCAAAAACCTGCTCTAGAAAGGAAAGAGAGACCGCTTTTTGCAAAGACGAATCTTGTGGATCAATCAATCAATCTTGATCCTTCCAGAAAAATGGTTTCATGTGACAGGAAGATGAAGAAGAAGCAGAACCAGAATAGTCCTGCTGCTTGTGACGATCCGCTTCGTTGAAAACTTGCTGATTTGGATTGGCAAAAGGATGGTTTGAAGGAATCATAAGATTGTTACTGGTGTCCAAATCATCCCACACAGGACTTCCTGGACCCCAACCTTCTGGAATTGCATTGAACCAAGCATCTGCCATATCTCCCCACACCAATTCTTCTGAACCCGAAACGCCTTCCCCTGAACCCGAACCAGAACCTGAAGCAACCATCTGCACATCATCACTCGCTGTAGCCTCACTCGATCCAAAACCTGAATCACTGTCAGGATTTTCTTCATGAGGCTGTTGTGGTTGTGGTGGTGGTGGTGGCGGCATTGGTTCTGTGCTCGTAGCCTGCACATTTAAGGCTTCTTGAGCTTGTTTATTCCGGTTTTGAGATCGACCTGGCTTCAAACTTGAACTTTGGCGAGGAGTTGGCGGAGAAGTAACATCGGAAGCAGGATCTGTGGACGCTTCTTTGTCCTTATTGAGAAACAATTCAGGGAAATTAAGCCTGGCATTCTCTCCTCTCAATTTGAAGGCCTCGCGATCGTAGGCTAAGGCGGCATCTTCAGCCGTGTCAAATGTTCCTAGCCAAAGGCGAGTCCTGTTTCGAGGGAGACGAATCTCGGCTACCCATTTGCCCCAATGTCTCTGTCTCACTCCCCTGTATAGCTTTGTAGTGTTAAAAGGTTGAACTTGAGGCCTAAAAATTGGCCTCCCGTCTGGTCCCAATCGATTCATCATCATCATTCTTCCTCTCGGACTTAAACTCAATGCATGAAGAAGTTGCTGCTGATATTGCTGATGTAACAGCGCGTTTTCCCCAGTGAAAAACTGAGGATAGTTGAAGCTTTGCTGCTGCTGCTGCTGCTGCTGCTGCTGAGGACTAAAAGAGATCATTTGTTGCTGATGCTGTATCGGAGGGCGGAAAATAGGCAGAGGAGATGGTGATGTTGCAAACTGTTGTGGAAATCGAACAGGTTGCTGCTGCTGAGATGTTGTGTCGAAAGCGAAAGGAAAAACAAGTCTTGAAGAAGGCAGAGGACCACCGAGAGTGGCAGAGGAAGCTGAACTAGGAGAAACAGATACAGAAGAAGGTGATTGATAAGTTAAAGAAGATGAAGATTGAAATCTTTCAGGGCTACGAATCTTCTTGAGAGGTCTTTGTGACAAGGAAGCTCCATCAAAAACTGGCCTCCATTGCTGTCCTCCTCTCTCAAAGCTACTGATATCGACATCTTTGCCTTTGTCAATCTCCCAATCTCCTTCTCCTCTCATTTCATCAACACCCTTTCTGGATTTACCACTACTGTTCTTGGCTGCAGCCATTGATAAACTCAAAAATAAAACTCTCTATCCGCTCGCTCTCTTGATAAATAAAAACACCTGGTGAGATTCTTCAACTTACAACAAAGATTGATACGAATTTGAGATGGGACACCAAAGAAAATCTATCCACGCTAAAAAAAAATATTCGAATCTAATGTATATCAAAAACTCAATACCAGTGAACGAAGGAAAAAAAAAAAAAAACCAACACCCAGATCCAAAGTTGGTCGAAAGATAGAATTATAGCATATGAGTTGACAATTTAATAGATAATCCGATGGAATCAAAAACAGAATCGGATTCTAAAACAGCGAGCCCATACCAAACTTGAAGCATCAATACATAATATAGAGAGCGAGCGGCAGAGACGCGTGAAAGGGAATCCAGAAGGGTGCGTTTTTGAATTGTAAATTAGAGAGAAACAAAATCGGGAGATGCTGAATTGAAAAACAGGAGAGCGTTGCTATGTTTTTTGTGAGTTGGGAGATGGAAGAAAAACAGGGGCTGTGAGGGGATTTATATATGAATACGAAATACTACGAGAGAGAGCAGAGAAAAAGATTTTGTACAAGTGTTTCTAGTTTGTTGGGTGGGCCCCACACGGCTTTGTTTTAATGTTTCTAATTTCGTTGCTTACACTCCAATTTCTCTGGTCTCTCCACTAACCTTTTTGTATTGACATTATTGTATTTGTATTTTGTATTTGTGCTGTACATACAAAATTCAATATTATCTTCACTCTCTGCTCACAGTTCATTAACATGACTTCCAGGTTTGGCGAATCAGAGCGGGGCTCATAGGAAAAAGTACGGAGGAGTAATTTTTTTTTTTTAAAGAGCTTGATAAAAAATATAATATTATAGTTAGATAACTGTTCTGTCTTTTTCCGTACATCGTGACGTGTCGTGTAGTGGGCTGGCGCCTGGCGATGGGAGGTTGTGAATCCTGTGATTCTTTCTTCTTTTAACGTTGATTATTCAACACGTACTGTCGTCTGATGATCAGACTCAGACTCTGTTTGCAAATTGCCCCAATTGCAGATTTGTGGATGCAGTGGGCAGTGCAACGCTACATTTTGGATAAAAATTAATATATATATTTTTTTTTTATAAAGAGAGAATAAACCTGTTTAAAAGCTAATTAATAACAATTAAAACATTTTTTTTAAAAAAAAAGGGAATACGAGAAAATTATATTAAGAGACTGTTGAGATAGATATTCATTAGATCAAATATTCTGGATTATCTTTCTTAATGTGTTTATTTTGTTCCAATATGGCACAGCCAATATTGTAGACTACCAGGTCGAGTAAGTACAAAAGGAATGATAAGCATTTAAGCACCCAAGCTATATAGTTATTTTATATAAATTGATGTGTGTATATCAACCAAACTGATATTATTATTATTATTGTTATTATATATAATAATACTATATTAAATATTATCTATCATGGAAGAACATACGTTTGGATTTGAATATCAAATGGTTAAAAAATTACATCAATTATTCATTTATAATAATTTTATGTTTAATACAACTATAATCCGAACTCTTTTCCTCCCTAATAAGAACAATCTAACTAATTGATTCATTGCTATTAATATCTAATTAATATATATAGTTATAATTTTAAAATCGTAATTTTGTGATTCTAAACTGTCTAATTTGCTTTCAAGTAATACATTATCAATACCAACAATCGGATAAAAAAAATAAACAAACAACTGAATTAATCTCCTTTTGTCCATTAGATTAGTCCTTAATTAGCAAGTATTTGTAAAAAAAAAAAAAAAAAACTTCTAAAATGGATGAATTGTTCAATAAAAGGTCTTCCAAAATAACTGAAAACAACTAGATAAAATTGAGACTTCATTGATGTATTAAAACCAATATTAAAAATGTATAATAGTTAATATTGTATAATAGTTACATACGTTATACGCCCAAGTGTCCAACTTCCAAGTTCTTCCTATTTATAATCTCAAATTCTCAATTTAAAAAAGGTGTTAATTGCTTGACCATTTTTCTTTTCCAAGTATAAAAGTCTAATATAATGACAAATGTATTAATTCCAGGAGTTAATTAGTACAAAATTGGGTTAAGAACACTAATTCGTGACCGGGTATTATTCCAATCGGGTTCGGGTTAAAGTTTAGCAGCTAAAAAGCTGACGCGGTAAGGTAAGTCGTTGTGGCACAGAAGTGATCCACGTTTAGGGGTTCTAACTTTCGGTGGAAGAGTTCAAAAAATTGTCAGATGGGTGGTTTTTTTTTTCATAGTTTTTTCAAAGTCAACCACCATAACGGTGTCTTGTCAAAGTCGGTGCAAAATCGGCACGTGTCGGTGGTCCACCCTATCATTTCAATCATTTTTATTTTCTTTCCTCAACTCCAAGGCATTATTAATGTTTTTAATAAACTACTCAATTTTGTTTTCTAGCAAATACAACCGATTTTGTTGGGATGATAATCATGATACAATGGTATGCTTTTTCCCATCCATATTAAAAATTGAAAGATTGGAAAGTTGGAATCCTAGTACATATATTTTATTTCAGGTATAAATGTAAGAAGTTTGCATCCCGTATATCCGGTTAGCTCTATATACTTTTATTTCCTTAAATTTTAATATCATATAATGAGTTGTTAATGTGTAATTATAATGGGTTGTTCTCGTACATATCACAATTTTTTTATAAAAATATTATAATAATTGAGTATTAAAGATAGAGATATAATTCTGACTTATAATCTTATGATGTGATCTAGTATATATGAAGGTATACTACGTCCATACTAGACTAGGGATGAACATTTCTCCCATGGAATCCCACCCCCATTCGGAGGTAAATTTTGCCCCATTTACTCTCAAATGGGCGGGGGTTCCCATTTCGTCCATTCTCTTATTTATTTTAGTACGGATGGGGTGGAGCCTCATTTCTCCATATATTTTTATTTTATTATTATTTTTTAAAAAATAATAACTTTAACTCTATTATTCATTTCCTCTATTTTCATATATATATATATATATATATATATATATATATGTATATTAATGTGTAATACTATGTTTCTTTAATCATTTGTATTAATTTTAAATTAAATTAAATTAATTATTTATTGAATTAAATATCAAAATAGAATGAATCGAATAATTTAAATGATCAAATTTTAAACTTTAAATTAGAAAATATTAAGATTAAAATAAAAAAAAATAAGGGGTAGGGGAGTCTCCCAAACACCCCCATTCTCATTTCCCTTGAATGAGGCAATTTCTATTTCCTTTAAATGAAGAGTGGAGAGAGGTTTAAGGAGTGAGATTGGGAGTGGGGGACCATCCCACGCCCTTCCCTATCCTAGACTAACCATATGTAGCTGGAAAAACCTAAACCCTTTATACTG
This sequence comes from Dipteronia dyeriana, assembly GCA_032871835.1. Taxonomy (NCBI): domain Eukaryota; kingdom Viridiplantae; phylum Streptophyta; class Magnoliopsida; order Sapindales; family Sapindaceae; genus Dipteronia; species Dipteronia dyeriana. The sequence continues at coordinate 7,338,687 of CM065299.1, read as the reverse complement.
TTTATAACATGTAATTAATGCTGAGAATGAAAAAAGCTGTCTACGGCCTACACTGTTTGACTGTGTTCCCCAATAAAAATATTGTTTGAAACGGCAAACAACAACAGACCCACCACTGAAAGTTGAAACATCGCAAAGTCATGGAAGGACTTGTTCTATTGGAGTTGGTGACTGATCAGTTGGTGAGCACGTGTGATCCATTCCTCAATCGTGGTTGGATCGATATCTATCTACCTTTGGAAATGTAAAATATCTCTTTCTCTCTCTAGTCTCTCTATTTCTAGATTTTTGCACCACTAATCAAGTGTATGAAGACAAAGATGGGACTTGGGAAGAAGTGGTTTTTGTGTCTTTGTCTTCGACCCCTAACACACACAACATGCAATCCACCAACTTCAACAAAAATGAAGGGACACATGCATGAATATGTCACTCTTTTTTTTTTCACCTTCACTATTTATAAAGTTAAAGTGGAGATTAACATGAATTAGTATGTAACAAATTGTACTACACTATTACTACACACTCACTTTTCCACGTAGCAACATTAATAATGTTTGCTTTCTTTGACAATAAACCAAAATTGTTTGACGAAATCATGGAAATTATTTGGCTTTAGACATTATAATTAATTCAGACTCTGTTCCTAATTTTTGTTATGTTCGAATTACATTTTTGTATTAAAAGTTGGTAGAGATCAATATCGCAGAGAGATTTGATGATATTTTCAATTAATATTTCTTTTAAGTAGGCTTTTCTTTATGTTTTTTTAAAAGGAATTTTATGATAATTTTAAAAAACTTTAAGGGATAGTTAAAAAATTCAACGGAATAATCTATTAATATCTTAAGTTTTAAATAAACCTAAATAAATTTCCTTTCAAGTTAAATAATCATTAAAGTTGTAAAATACGTCAATGTTTTAAATTATTTCTTTTATATATATTATAAATGGTATGTGTTATGACGATTAGAACATGAACGATCTTCGTTAAAGTTGGAAGGATAAATCATAAGAACATGTTTTATTGAAAATATAAACTTCATTGTTAAAAAAATCAATGAGATCCATCTCTAAAGTATGAACTCGAGATATAAAGTTAAAAGTTACTATCAGTATGCAATTAAAATTAAGAATGATTTTAAATTTATAAACAAAAAAGCAGTTCTATTATACCCTGCCTTCCATAGTTTCATTTCATGGTTAGGTATCACTCGAAAACCATGAACCCAATATATATATCTCAAAGATATTTTGTCTTTCAAAGAATGGGATTTGAATAACACACTGGTGAGTGGTACGTAATTATTATTCTAGTTTTTTAAACTTATAACTTTTAAAATATCCTGTTACCTCAACACTAGATTTTTAAAGTATAAAATTAATTAAGGGTGAAGTTGATTCGGTAAACTCATCCTAACTACATCATGATATCGTCGGTTCATTCATTTTCCTTTCTAAAAAAAATTTAAATTTATTTAATAATATAATCATTAAAAAAATAGTGTCAACATATGTTCTAAGGGCAATGTGTTATAAGGGCATTATTTATTACATAAATATATTTATTACATAGAATTAAAAAGAATAATAAATACTTTTCTTTTAAGGTAAAGGCACGTGTTAACACTATCCAATTTAAAAAAAATATAAAATTAGTTAGTTTTTCAGTAACATGTTTTTATACAGTTTTTTTGCAAAAGTACCCTATTTTATTGGTTTAATAATAAATCTACCCATATATCGAATTCAATTACAAAATTACCATATTCTTCCTAAAATATCATCTCTCATCACTGACCATATTTATTATCCTTATTTATTACTTTTATCAACCCTTTACCAACCATTTACCAACTAAGTGACTAACATATCAAACAAATAAAAATGGTAAACAATATCTAACAATTTTTCTACACTATGACACTTTATTTCCCACACATTTAATTTTCAATTTTACGTTTTGAAAACATTGGAGAAGATTATATAAAATAATTGGACGGTATGTATTACGAATTTTTTTTCTTTCCATTTTATGAAGATTAAATCCCCATTGCAGTTTTTAAGGCTTAAAAAAAAGTTTGGGATCACCGTATCTGATCTATAACAAGTGGCTGAGTCATACATAGCTTTGTGGGACCATCCTAAATCTAAGAATAAATAAATTTAATTGAAGGGAATCGACGAGATCTTCTGAAATCAACACCTTTGGTGTTGAGGCACGACCTTTTTCGACCAAATTCCATCTTTTAGGCCCCGAAATCGTAATTTTTTCCTTTTAGGAAAATTTCCTTTTTAGTCATAAGTTGACTTTGATAAGCCAAAATCGACTACCGTTAATTCCGGTTTGTTTAGGGTCGTTAGTATATTTTAATTTCGTAACTTTTGTGATTTCGCTATTTTAGACAGTTTTCGTTATTTTTGGCAGTTTTTAATATGTAATCTCATTTCTTGTTCAACAAGGATTCGGGTTATAATTTTTATTTTAAATAACCTTGTAAGCCGAAAGGCTCAGCAATTGATCATTCAATAAAAATTGAAACTTTGTTTCTTATTTTCTAATGGATTCCAATTTTCCAATAGAATTTAGACGTCGGTCTAATTCTTTACGTTTTCACTGCGTCAATTAGTATCAGAGCACGGATTTGCCAATCTCTATGGCAACTAATGGAGCAGGAGACAGAAACCCTACTGACAGTAATCATGGGGTGGAGGCCTTGTAGGCAGCGGTGGAAGAACAACGACAACAACTAAGGGAGATTCGTGAACTGCTTGTCGGGATGAACCTCAACGCTAACAACAAGCAGCCGCAACTGGATAACAGAGTGCGAGCTGAGGGATTTGCCCGAGGGCAACCTGTTAACCGAGGGCGTCCCCCTCTTCATCAACCTGATAGCGAGGATGACTCTGAAGATGAAGGAGATGGAGGATATGGTGTTATTCAACCAGTGAGATGATGTAGAGAACATGATGACTACCGGTTGAAGGCAGATCTTCCAAGCTTTAATGGAAATCTACATATAGAAGATTTTCTTGACTGGATCACAAAACTAGAGCGGTTCTTCAAGATGATAGAGATTTCAAAAGAGAAGATGGTCAGATTTGTCACCTTTAAACTGAAAGGAGGGGCTGTAGTCTGGTGGGATCAGTTGCAGAAGAACCGTCAACGATAAGGAAAGGCAATTATGAGGACTTGGCGTAGAATGAAGCAGCAATGACGGGTAGGTTTCTGCCACCAAACTATGAACGATATTTATTCCAGTTGCTTTAAAATTGCCCTCAATAGACTAAGTCGGTGTTTGATTACACGGTAGAATTTTCTAGGCTCTCGGAGCAAAATAATTTGAATGAAACAAAGGGACAACGCGTAGCCAGATATCTCAACGGGTTGAGGCCGTCACTTCGAGATAAGATCGGGCTACAAGTGTTGTGGATTGTGGATGAATATCACAACATGGCGCTAAATGCCGAGTTACTGGAACGTAGAGAGGAACACTTCTGAGTCATCATTCTCTAATAAAGACAAAGGTGTTCAATCATCGATTCTAGTAAACCAACCAAAAGGAGCTAGTGGAGAAGAGAGTAGTAGTAGCAATCAAACAACAACATCAGCCAACAGGAATGTGCCTAGAAATTCGAATCCAAATCCATATGCTAGACCTACACCAGGAACTTGTTACAGATGTAGAAAACCTGGTCATCATTAGAATGCATGTCCTGATCGTCGACCAGTAAATTGGGTAGAATGATATGAAGAAGATCTAGATGTTCCTAAGTATGAAGAAGAATGTGATTTGTATGAGGGAGCATAATTCACTGAAGAAGATGGTGAGCGGGGTTAAATGTGTGGTGAAACGGATGTTGTACGCACTAAAGCAAGAGGACCTCAGTCAGCGTAACAATATAATTCGATATTGCTGCACAATCAGTCAGAAAGTCTATGACCTGATCGTGGACAGTGGAAGTTACGAGAACTTTGTTGCAAAGATGTTGGTGGAACATCTGAAGTTGCCAACCGATAAATATCTCATTCCATATACAATTGGCTGGATCAAGAAGGGACCGACATTAAAGGTAACTGATATTTATCGTGTTTCTATTTCTATTGGTAAGATATATAAGGAGGAGGTAGTGGGTGATGTGATTGATATGGATGCTAGCCATGTGTTGTTGGGTCGGGCATGACAGTATGATGTTGATATTACTTATAGGGATCGGGATAACACTTATTTATTTACTTGGGGGTCACATAAAATTGCTATGTCTCCCTCCAAATGTCAGACAGGGCCTAACAAACCCTCTAAAGCGGAGAAACAGTATTTTCTAACCGTGACCAGATCCAACACAGAATTCGTGACAGATGTTAAGGGTGTACAAGAGGTATATGCTTTAATGGTTAAAGCTCTTGTGGTAGAGGGGGAAGAAACACCAGCTATAACTGTTCATGAGAAAATACAATTGTTGCTGGAACAATTCAAAGATATTACTTCAGAAGATTTGCCTAACAACTTACATCCATTAAGAGGCATTCAACACCATATAGACCTTATACCTATGGCGAGTTTGCCTAACATGCCACATTACCGAATGAGTCCAAAGGAGAATGACATTTTGCGAGAGAAAATAGAAGAATTATTACATAAGGGTTTCTTACGAGAGAGCATGAACCCATTTACAGTTCCCGCATTGTTAACACCAAAGAAGGATGAGAGTTGGCGCATGTGTGTGGACAGTCGAGCTATCAAAAAAATAACCGTCAAATACCGATTTTTGATTCCCCTCCTAGATGACATGTTGGATCAACTGGAAGCTGTTTTCAAAGATTGATCTACGTAGTGGGTATCACCAAATTCGGGTAAGGCCTGGGATGAATGGAAGACGGCGTTCAAAAGCAAGGATGGTTTGTTCATTATAGAATCAACGGTACTTAAAGGATATATGTAATTAGAGGGGTATAACGGACATTATGACCCAGCTCTAATTATGAACTACTGTGGAGGATCACACCATGTGTAATAGCTATATCGATGGACACCGAGTTGTATCGATCTGTGTAAAAGTGTCTACAGTTGAGAGAGTGCAGCTTCGAGATTTTAGTGGAATAACACCGGAGTTAATAATCAAGGAATATTAATTAAAGAGTTTAATTAATGTTTCCGATGATTATTGGAGCTCAAAATATTGTGGGTCCATTAGGTCCCATTGCTAGCCCGCTTGATTTAGGTAATAAGGGTCACGGTTAATTGATTGGATTGTCTAATTAGTTGTGTTACAAAAATGACACGTATATATTTAGGAATTAATTGAATAATGAGATTATTTAATTAATGAATGTTAATAGTTAAATTAATTAAATAATTAGATTATTTAATTATATTGATAATTACGAATTATTAATTAACTATTAAATGGAGGATGTTAGTTGATATATGGATTTAGGTGAAGATAAAATAATAGGATTATTTTATTTTACTAAATCATTTATCTAAGTATTTGAATTTAAGTTTAAATTTAAAATACTTATTATCACTTTTAATATATTAGATATATTTGAAAAGGATAATTAAAAGAAATATATCAATTAATAACATAAAAGATTACATTAAACATAAATTAGTGTGTACATGAAACAATAGTCAAAAGAAAAAATTATATAGGATGTAAATACATAATACATATTATATATGTAAAACCGAGTGCGAACAAAAGTGATATGGAAAGCAACAAATATATAGATTTGTGGGTTAAAAGCAAGCTGCGGTGATAAATATAATTTTGTCATATAGCAACAGTAGGCGTGATAAATATAATTTGTCATATAGCAAAAGCAGCAGCGTGATATATATATATTTTTATGTTTTATGTGTTTTTGAAACATATAGAAGAAAGAGTTTCTTCAATTATCTCTACATTCTCTATTCAAGTTTCTGAGACCGTAACCTGTCCACACACAGTTATCAGTTTCGAGAGATAGCGAGGAAGATCGAGTGGTTCAGACAGGAGCACATCGTAGAGTGAGGGAGCTTTCAAACGTTGGTAAGATTGGTTCAGACAGGAGCATATCGAAAAGTGAAGGAGCCTCCAAACGTTGGTAAGTATATCTTCTTCTGATTTTTATTGATTACAATTTCCTATATTTACATATTGCATGTATTAGTTCCGAAAAATAATTACGATCCAAAGTTCACTGGTCCCAGATACATATATGATATGTATAAAAATTTTAAAACCTAGTTCCGCTGCGTGACCGGTGAACGGGGGTTCCAACATCAAATGCACCCAGGACTTTTATGCGGGTGATGAATCAGGTATTGAGGCCTTTTGTGGGAAAGTTTTTTGTTGTTTATTTTGACGACATTCTTATCTATAGTAGGACCGAAGAAGAACATGCGGAGCAGTTGCGAGAGGTGTTAAAGGTTTTATAGGAAAATTAACTGTTTCTTAATATGAAGAAATGCAGTTTAATGACCAATGGTTTGTTATTTTTGGGTTACGTGGTGAGTTCAGAAGGAATTCATGTGGATGAAGAGAAGGTGCGAGCAATTCAAGAATGGCATGCGCTGAAAATCGTAAGTGTAGTTCGTAGCATTCATGGCTTAGCCACTTTCTATCGCCAGTTTATTCGGAATTTCAGTACTGTCATGGCACCGATAATAGAATGCATGAAGAAATGTCGGTTTCAATGGGGAGAAGAAGCAGAGATGAGTTTTGCACTAATCAAGGAGAAATTGTGTATTGCACCAGTACTAGCTCTACCCAATTTTGAGAAGATTTTTGAAGTGGAGTGCGATGCTAATGGGGTGGGAATTGGAGCTGTGCTGTCCCAATAAAAGCGACCAGAAGCTTTCTTTAGAGAGATATTAAGTGAAGCTCGCCAGAAGTGGAGTACTTATGATCAGGAATTTTACGCAGTAGTCCGAGCCTTACAGCACTGGGAACGTTACCTAGTACATAGGGAGTTTGTCTTGTACACCGATCATCAAGCTTTGAAGTTTATCAACAGTCAGAAGAACTTGGACAACATGCATGTCAGGTGGGCCACTTTCCTTCAGAAATTTCATTTTGTTATTAAGCACAAGTCAGGGGTTTTGAATCGAGTTGCTGATGCATTGAGTTGCCGTGCCACCATGCTCTTAACCTTAGCTTATGAGATTGTGAGGCTTGATTCTTTGAAGGAATTGTATAGGGAGAACGAAAATTTAAAGGAAATCTGGTCAAATTGTATTGAGAAGCAGTCTGTGAGTGATTTTCATGAGAACGATGGGTATTTGTTTCGTGGAAATCATTTGTGTATTCCTAGGACGTCTTTACAGGAGAAGTTAATCCATGACTTGCACGGAGGTAGACACCTGGGATGAGACAAAACCGTGGCTAGCTTGGAGGAGCGGTATTTCTGGCCGCAACTGAAACGAGATGTTGATAGCTTTGTGCAGAGGTGTTATACTTGTCAGGTGTCTAAAGGTCAGTCACAAAATACTGATTTTTATATGCCTTTGCCTATTCCTAACAATATTTGGGAGGTATTGTCTATGGATTTTGTGTTGGGGCTACCCCGTACCCAGCGAGGAGTAGATTTGGTTTTCGTGGTGGTTGACAGGTTCTTGAAAAATGGCTCACTTTATCCCTTGCCGGAAGACCTCTGATGCTTCACACATAGCCCGACTATTTTTCAAAGAAGTGGTACAACTACATGGGGTACCACGGTCAATTACTTCTGATCGTAACACGAAATTCCTTAGTCATTTTTGGCTGACTTTGTTGAAAATGTTTAATACGTCTCTGAAACGAAGTACTACTGCATACCCACAAACTGGTGGACAAACAGAAGTGACGAATAGAACCTTGGGAAATCTGGTCCGTTGTGTTTACGGAGATAAACCGAAACATTGGGATCATGCATTGCCTCAAGTTGAGTTTGCCTACAATAGTGTTGTACATAGTGCCACGGGAAATCCCCTTTTGTTGTGACATATGTGTCACCACCAAAGCACACTGTGGATTTAATTCATTTACCAAAGGGTCCGGGAGTTAGTGTTGCTACAGAAGACATGGATACTCAAGCTCAAACGGTGCAAGCAGAGGTGAGACAGAAACTGGAAGAAACCAATGTGAAATACAAGGCAGCTGCAGACAAGCATAGGCGTCGAAAGGTGTTTGAGGAGGGCGATTCAGTAATGGTTTTCTTGCGCAAAGAAAGGTTCCCAGTTGAGACTTATAACAAACTGGTACCCAAGAAGTATGGTATGTACCAGATTCTGAAGAAGATCAATGATAATGCATATGTGATCGACCTACCTGAGACCATAGGGATTTCCAATACCTTCAATGTTGCTGACTTGTTCTAGTATCATACGGAAGAGCCTCTTTATCCTGAATCTAACTCGAGGTCGAGTTCTTTGCAAGTAGAGGGAACTGATGTAGAACACGTGTCTGAGTCAAAACAATCGGTGTTGAGGCACGACCTTTTTCAACCAAATTCCATCATTTAGACCCCGAAATCACAATTCTTTCCTTTTTGAGAAATTTCCTTTTTAATCATAAGTTGACTTTGACCAGTCAAAATCGTCTTCTGTTAATTCCGGCTTGTTTAGGGTCGTTAGTATCTTTTACTTCCGTAACTTTTGTAATTTCGATATTTTAGGTAGTTTTCGCTAATTTTGACAGCTTTTAATATGTAATCCCATTTCTTGTCCAACAAGGATTCGGGTTAGGATTTTTATTTTAAATAGCCTTATAAGCCGTAAGGTTCAGCAGTTGATCATTTAATAAAATTTCAAACTTTTTTCTTATTTTCTGGTGGATTCCAATTTTCCAATAGAATTTAGACGTCAGTCTAATTCTTTACATTTTGACTGCTTTAATATCCCGATGATTTAAAGGTAATCCGATCGTGTTCTAGTCATTCCTTTTTAAAATATTTGTGATTTTATGTAATAATTTAATATTAAAGAAAGAATGTAAAATTAATTATTTTTTCAGAAGCATGTTTTTATAATATTTATATAACGCATTATCTAATCCTATTTTTTTTAAGTGAATCACTATCACGCAACAAGAGAAGCAGTAAGGGATCAATACTGCAGATATTTTAATTAATTTGGTCCACAATTGATTGATAGACATGACAAGTTCTCAAAAACTCATTGATCAAGAACATCAATTTATTAAAAGTTAATGCCTATCTATCGAGAAATTTTTTTCAAACTTTTTATCATATAGAAATAGAGAGTGAAGCATGACATGGTATGGACATAACATATATTTATTTAATGCATGGTCAATTACTTATTTTATATATCATCAATCAAACCAAAACTCTAATAATAATAGAAATAGTAGGGTTATAAAAATGAAGTGGTGAGCACGCGGAAAATGTTTGATATTATATTATTATGGGCAGAAATTGGAGTAGTGGAAGCGTAGTATACCAGTATTGGCCAGAAACCTAGAACAAAGTCCCACCAAAATGGTGAACATAATTATCTTATATTTTACTATTTTTTTTTTAATCTTCTATCAACCTCAAATCTCAATTATATATAACTGGATTTCATCCAATTAAAATTCAACGTTTATTCAAACCACATGAGCGTGAAGGAAAGTGCTTGTTACAAGTGACTTGACTGGGTTTGGCTCTGGAAAGTGTTGGAATGATACTGCAACAATTTTTTAAAAACAATTGCATGATTCAGACTAAAATAGTAACGCGAAAGTGGTTTTCAAATATCGAAGTTGTTTTCAAAATTAATTTAAAACTAATCTAGAGTTATTCTCAAATACAATTACAGTGAGATACTGAGATATGAATGTAGTAGCCAATACCAACATGACTATGAATATAGTGCTGTGAGATATCGTGTCAACCATTACATAGGTATAAAGATCAAGATGGATGATATGAGTTTAGTATTAAGAATTTTCGTCGTTAGATGTTTGATGGCTTGATGCTTTTCAAAAACTAATATGGAATCTTTTGAGCGAAAATTAATGTTAAAACCAAGAAAACACGTGATTTTAATTAAAGTGAAGAATGCAATATAGCATTATAATGAAATTTTAATTGGATAAACACAAGAGTAATCTAGATCAGATCATGTAACGCCCATACCCATGACCTGACTGACTTTATATTACCGACAAAGTTGTGTGGTTTTTTGATCCCACACGAGGGTTGTAGGAGTTGCAAGTCAACCCCAATTGGGTTTATAAAAGAGTGAGCAATAAATTACCATAATTAATATATATATATATATATATATATATGTATATCACAATCCTTCACATTATTGGTCCATTACGGGAATGGCTCCAACGAGTAATCATTAATTTGCAGAGCCTGAAGTGAGCGGTACACGCGCTATCTTAAAATAGTTGCAGAATATAGATATATATATATATATATATATATATAAAAATCGATCTCGATTTAATAAATTAAGTTCAAAAGATATCTATTACGGTAAATTATTAAAATTATTTTTAAATAGTTAATTTTTAAATTTTAATTTTCTTTACACTTACATGTCTATACTTTGACCATTAAAAGCAGTAACTTCTCTATTTTCAATAAACTTATCTAAAAATCGATATACAATTTATCTGAAAGTCGACGTATTTTAACACAACAAGATATTTTGAGTCTTATAAGAGCATCTCCAATACAATGCTATTTGAGTATGCTAATACTATAATTTAGCATAAAATGAAAAAAAAGCATGTTCTAATACAATGTCAAATGTTGTGCCAAATGCACAATAATAAATGTTTTTTTAATTATAAAAAATATCATTATATAATTATATTGAATGTATTAATTACTGACTTTTATAATTTTAAATAATAAAAAGTATTATATAAATTAATTGTATTAATTATAATCGTTGATTTCTATAATTTTCAATAATAAAAAATTAAAAATAGAATTTCAAATAGAATTATGTATTTGAGTACAATGCTAAAATGATATGTTAAATATATTATTTTGCTATTTTTTATATCAAATTTAGCATTGACATTGGTATATGCATTGGAGATGGTCTAACAACTTATCCATTCCTTATGATTTATTATCTGAGTCTTTATGTGAACATGAAATTGATATTACGAAGTTTGAATCTTTAAATTTTGAATCTCCGAACCTTTGTAAACTTTATTTATAGCGTTCGACCCTTTGTGTAAATTATCCGAGACTTTGTGTAAAATTTTCTAGTTTTTTTTATAAATGATCCGAGCTTTTTTGTAAAGGCTCCGAGCCTTTTTACAATAGTTCTGAGCCTTTTTGTGATGAAAATTATCTGAGACTTTGTATAAAATCTTCAAGGTTTTTAGTAAAGGTTCCGAGTTTTTTTTATAATGGTTTCGAGTTTTTTTATAATGGTTCAGAGTTTTTTTTTTGTAAAGTAAATTATCTGAAACTTTGTGTAAAGTCTTCGAGCTTTTTTTTTTAAAATCTCTGAGTTTTTTTGTAAAGTCTCTGAGCTTTTTTGTAATATAAATTATCCGATACTTTGTGTAAAGTCTCTAAGTTTTTTTACAAAGGCTCCGAGCTTTTATTTAAAGGCTTTGAGTTTTTTTGTAATGGCTTTGAGCTAAATGCTTCGAGACTTTTAATAAAGGCTCCGATGTTTTTACTAAAGGTTTCGAGACTTTTATTAAAGGCTTCGAGCGTTTTAATAAAGGCTCCAAGGCTCTAAGCCTTTAGTAATTACATTTCGAGCTTTTTAAGTACTGACCCCCGAATGCGTCTGCGTAGTGTCATTTCGTCACTGTTCGAGTGATTGTCTGGGTTTCTACGAGACTTTCTCTCTCTACTTCACAACTCTGTCACTGTAAAATGAATGAAAGAAATCTGATGTTGAACAACTGTTTTGGGTATTTTTGTTCATTCACCATAATAGGTGTCTTTTAAACACAAGTTATTAAAACAGTGACAGTGTTGATATGCTATCTCCAACAAAATATCATTTAATTTTTGAACCATATATATATATATATATATATATATATATATAGTCATTTTCCTATCAGTGCGCACTGATGGAATTATATAAGGACATTGAATGTGAGCCATTCATTTATAAAAGAGCTTTGACAAGTGCATACATACCAAGTCAAGTATATAAAATGAGTGACTCACATTCAATGTCCTTATATAATTTCATAAGTGCACACTTATGTGAAAAATTTAGTATATGTATATATACGAAAATTTTCGAAAATTTTCGTGCATACATGTCAAGTCAATTATGTAAAATGAGTAACCGACATTCAATGTTCTTATATGATTCCATCAGTGCGCACTGATAGGAAAAAGACTATATATATACCTAATAATTTATGGAAAAAGCTTGGGTATTGACCGGTTAGTACCCAACTATACTGACCCCCCAATGGGGTGTTGCCACGTGACAAAAACTCTTTAATTTGTTACAATTTTCTCTTTACTTTGGATTACGTGGCAACCAACATTGGTTGGTCAGTATAGTTGGGTACTGACCAGTCAGTATCTAAGCAATGCCCATAATTTATTAGAGGCACATGTTTTTACATGCATACTTTATACTCATGATATTCCCTCCATACGTTTGTTTATTTATTTATTTATTTTATTTATTTATAGGACAACTGGAAATTAAATTATCTTTAACCCATTGCATCAATTTGTTGCAACTGTATAGTAAAATACAGTAATTTCCACACCAATTATTTTTTTCCATCTCCAACCCATTGCACCGAATCTTATTAAAAATATTTCCTAAATATTCACTAGCGCAACAGAAAAGATGTGCATTTGATCTAACATTGAAGAATAGGGTACTACAATCTAGCATAGAGAATGTCACCTTGATTGGAGTCCAAGTCTGCAACAATTTGGAGAATTGCGTCACGGTTAGAGATGCCCTTGGGAGTATACGAAATGACTAAAGCTCGGGATATTGTAGGATTGAACAAGTGCCCTTATCGTAGAGGTGACCACGGTTTAGTTAAATCGGTGGTTAAAAATCGAAACCGAAATTGAAAAATTGGAACCGAAACCGGTGATTTGAAAACCGGTTAGAAACCAGTTTGAGCCGGTTCAGTTACGGTTTGGCTCTCTCCAAAACTGACCAAAACCGGCAGTTAAAATCGCCGGTTTATATTAAAAAAAAAACCCCCTACCAAAACCGACCCAAACCGTCGATTTAACCGAAACTAAAACCAAAACCATAACCGCCTAACCGACAATTTCAAAACCGGTCCAAACCGGTTTGAACGGTTTCGATTACGGTTTCATCCCTCAACCAAACTGAAACCGTCGGTTTCTAATCGTAACCGAAACCGAATCAAACCGTGGTCACTCCTACCTTACCGGTTAACACTACATTTTACATATATACATAATACAATATGGAAACAAAGTTACATAACTTACATTCACACAAAATAGCTGAGAAAGAGAAGACTATTTGGGCCTTGTTTTCAAGGAAAACAAATGAAGGCCCAAGTCCAGGCTCGGACTCTTGACTTTAAAATGTTGCACAAATGTCTCAACCTTGAATTTTTCATCCTTTCAAAAAAAAAAAAAAACCCTGTATTTTTCAAGTGATTTATTTATGAATTGGTGCTCTTATAAACAAATTTTCCTCAAAACTTGATAAAATGTTGCCTCTAATACAATTGCTTAAAATACTGAGCAGAAGCAAATGTCTTGTTATTGTTACCCACAATTTTCAAAAAATTGATTTTGAGCTCTTTCCAACTTGTTTCTACATTTCGTGCACGGCCTGATCTAACAACAAATATTTCTAATTTCTGCTATTAGAGAACAAAAGAATTGTTCATATCATGTTACAGAAGGAGAAAAAAATCACTAGAAAAGAAACTAGTCCTATTACTGTGCATTAATACATTGGGGGAGGTTGCTTTAATCAGCTCTTATTCTGCAGAAGCTCTTTCTTGAGGGCCATGAACTTTTCCGCTATATCATCATAATCTGGCAATTTAGGATGAACATGATCAGGATGCTGAAGGGGTAATGAATTGCAGCGCAGGATGTTGTCTGGCCGAGTTTCTTTAGGCCGCTCTGGAGGCATTGTCTTCACTGTCAAGTAAGGCGGCATTGCTCGTTTTCCTGTCAAAGAATTAGTCTCTTTTGGGTGTACTTTTTCAGGAATAGCGCATTTAGTTTTCTGAATCTGTTCATTTGGCCAGAGATCTGGGTAGGTGAAAACATTGTACTCAGAAGCTCTACTGTGGTAGCTTGTTCTTATCGGTAGCTGAACAAGAGTAGGCCTTCCCATTTTTTCTTCCGATTCCGAGTTCAGGAAACAGTGGCAACAAACAATATGATCACATAAATTTTCACATTTTAGATCACCTATACAACAACAGGAATGTTCCAAGTTGCAATCATGCATTTCCAGGTTGAAATTACATGACTGAATGATAGTTCCTGAATCTTCACAGCAAACCTGCTTAAGTTTCTTCTTTGCATAAAATGATTGCTTTCCTTCTTCTGCTGGAGCCTTCTTCTGATATTTTTTGTGATGATGAGAACTGTGCTTGTTAGTTTTTGAACTCTTACAAGGCTTATCATAATAAATTTCACATTCTATATCCTTTATGCTTGAATTTTCCTGCGAAATCGATCTCCTCCTTGATCGTTTCCCAGATGCCTTCACACTCTTTGAGCTTGATTTTTCACTCCTTGATTCCTCTGCAGTTTCTGTGTTGGGCAGGACAGATGGTTTGAACTTGAATACTCTTTGGTCTTTGTCCTGGAAGTCTCCATTTACTGCAATGGAAGACTGAAACTCCTCTACATCATCAAGATAGACCACCTTGTCCTCAGGAAACTTAGGCAAACTTTCTGAAGAAGATGCTCCAGTCATTATTCTCTCTTCCCTTTGTTCTGGAGTGGCAGTGTAAATCCTGACACTCTTCCGCCTTTCTTGAGTATGACCACCAACAAATCCAGATTCATACGGATCACAGCGTGCAAAATCTTTCGCTCTCCCTGCTTCGTTATGAATTGGGGATTCTAATATATCCGGTGAAGATTGCTGAATCATGGAAGAACTAATGGATGTACTAGCTGCATAAGAATTTCGGTGAGAATATGTGGTCTCTTTCATCACAGAGGAATCAACATATAGGTCTTGCACCTGCAGATACATAACACATAAAGGATGTGAAACATTCTGGTTAGAAAACATCTATTACTTGTTTTAATGCATTGATAAAAGTATAACTGTTTACCTGTTGCAGTTCAGAAGCATATTCAATGGCCAAAATCTCAGGTTGGAGGCAGTGATCTTTAGCTATTTCGTCCACCAATTGTTGCTTCATGTCATCAGGTACTGACTTCAGGTTGAGCTTCTCTTTGATCTGTAACAACAATGTTATGTATTAGCATTTGTAAATCAACAAAAAAAGAAAAGAAGAGGAAGGACTAAAATAGACTACAGCGTACAACCTGATGGTTCACTAGATTCCCTGGAAACAATTCAGCAGCAGCCATTACGAATTTCTGACCATAGCGATCTTCGAAGAGCTTTCGTATCCCACGAAGCTCAGGAAGATCACCACATCTAGAAGAGGCAAATATAAGACTTGAAACTGCTTCATTGACATCATTAGGACAGTCCCTGTTGAAACACCGAGTTGTAGAAAGCACTGTCAATTTTAGACCAAAAAACAAGAAATGAAATAGCCAGAGGAAGCAACCATTTTGATAATTAATTAGTTAGGAATAAATATAACTTACTTGCGTTTGCGTATATATGACATGTTCATACGAATGAATTCACAGAAATTTTCCAACAATTCATACACTGCCATTGTGTTTTCATCTTTGCAAAGCTGCTCAGCCTTATATAAATAACATAAATAAGCTGGCAAATCGAATTCAATATATATAAATATATAAAAGAAGTCAAAACAGTAACAAGAAGAAAACAGGGGAAAAAAACAGGGTAGAGATTAGATTAATTCCAGGCATAGAATTTCATCACAGGATTGTAATATTTAACGTACCCGATTAAAGGCTATTTCTTCATTGCCAATTTTGATGAGCTCAGTCATGTCCTCGCGTAGCAGTTTCACAATTGAACATCTCTTGTTCTTCAACAGCTTCAGACGGCACTGGACATGCTTTATCAGCTTTTTACTGCAAGAAGAATTACACCCAAACAACATATAAAACGAAAACAGTAAGAAAAAAACCAACCTGCAAAAAAAATTCTGATCAACTCACATTAACTCACCATTTCGAAGCCTTTCGCCACCCGAACAAGAGGCCAAACATGGCGCAACTTCTGAGGGCCTTTTGAAATTTGAGTAGCTGAAAAGAAGATGATAAGAAACAAAAACTTTTGTAGCAAAAGCTGGTTTAAGAATTTTACAGGTTCCTTGGACTAGAATAGCAGAGAGAAGTAAAGAAGGGCAATAGCAACTGAACGAAGAAGAAGAAGAATGAAGAAGAGAGTTGGTTTTTAGTGGTGGAATTTGGTGGGTAATAATTTTAGGAGAAGTGGGTTTGACAAATAGGGAATATTGAAAGGGAGTGTAGTCGTGTAGAATGAGACAGTTTGGGTTTCTCCGGAAAAAACTGCTCCACGAGTGACCACTACACAGGAATTATCAGGACACTTGTCAACAACTCAACAGTATTGACATCGTGTCAGTTACCTGTTTTCCTGTTTTCTTGTTTTACATTCTCAGGTCAAGCTTCAGGTATACTCAAAATCCCTAGGGTTATTTCCCCTCTTTTTTTTTTTAAGGAAAGATGGTTTACGTTTTGTTTTTTAAGGAATGTTTGGAGATTATGATTAATTTATTATAAATAATCTTTTTCCTAAATAAATTATTACATAAATTCAGATTTTTTTTTTTGGATTTTGATCATAATCTAATATTTCTCTTGATCTAAAACATTTCACGAAAATATTCTGCATTTATAGATAATAAAAGTGGAATAAATAAAAGAAGTAAATCTAACCATTAATTATACATGTAACAAGATTTATTTAGATCATGAAAAAGATTAGATCAATGGAGAAGGAACCAAATTGTTCTTAAAAAAGAGGAATGACCCGACTTGAACCCACTCCCATAACCTCGTGATGCAGGTGTGAAGGTGTGAAGGAATTTTACCACCAACCAACCTCATATCGTCTTATTATAAATAATCTTATCATTTCGAATTATTGTATGCTTTATTTTCATTAATAAAAATGCTCATTCAGAGCAATTTTTTGTTGTGGATTGAACTAACCTAACACTTGAATTTGCTCAAAAAAAAAAACACAATTATAATACAACTCAAATACAACATTTTTAAAATAAAAACAACCTAAACAATTTTTCCTAAAAATAAAAACATCATAAACAAGTCTAATTGAAATAGAAATCAAATCTCAAAAACTAATTAAAAAAATTAAATCCTAAACAACAGTTCTCCTAAATTGTCTTACATCAACATGTATTAGTTTTAATGATGGCTTAATTTTCTTAATATTGTTTCAGTAGGTAAGATCAAAAAGGTGATCCAAACAAAAATATTTTGCATAATCTAATATTCTAAATATAAATAACGTGCCGTAACAAGAAAACCACACTAGAAAATATGTTTAAAAAAGGATCCCTAGAAAAGGGTAAGAATAAGCCAATTAAATTTAGTTATAAAAATTAAGAATAATTGTAATTAATGTATGCAGTTAAACCAATTTTGGTCTATAGATCCATTGTCAGATTTGTCAACATGACTGAATATTAATTCACACGCACTGACTCAATGAAACCACCTGCTCTCATCATTCGTTCCTGTCGGATAAAATCGAATTACATCAAACAATATTAAAATAAACAGAGAGCAAGTGCTTGAAGAAACTATTAAAAGACTGCCTGGTTGTTAGCACATGCCACTCCGGTCAATGAAACTGGTAATCAAACCCACTTTTCTCTCTCTCTCTCTCTCTTTTCCTCACTCATTTTTAATTCTATATTTATGGGCTGGTGACCAACTTACGTTGATGGGGTCATGCAGATTTGCAGAGGTGAGGTAGGGTTTTTGCTTCGGCATGCTATAATGGCCGCAAAGTTCATCATGACTTCACTGACTCTCATATCATTTCACATTAATTATTGCTTAATTAATTAGTTTCTTGAGCAAAACAGTTGGATAATGTATAATGATTAAGTTCACTATGTTGTATGCATGCCAACCATTACTCATTTGTTTAGGTATGCTTGTGATGTGCGATTAGGATATATATTTCTTGTTGCAATATCATTTCTTTACATCACGACCGGGTCACACCCCCACAATTTACTTACATGTGGCCAAAGACAACCTAAAGAAGATTTGTATCAATAAAAATTCTGAAGTGATAATATATGGATATAACACTTATTTCAACGGATTTTTTTATTAGCATTAAGATCATTACTTGGGTTTTAATAATACAAAAGTTAGTAACCGATACAAATACCTCTCAACTTTCTTGATTTAGTCTTTCCGTTAAAATGAACGGATTGACAATGTCAGAGGATAAAATGATCGAAATACCCTAAATAAAGGTTTCTGATAAGGACATTATGATAATTTTATATTTAATTAAATAAAAAATAAAAAACCTAAAACAAATTAAACTTAAAATTAAAATACAAGAAAAAATAATTAAAAAGTAATAATAATAATCTTATTTTAATTAAACTTTAAAAACATAAATTAAAACATAAAAAAGAAATTAAAGCAATTTTTTTTTAAAAAGAAATTGTAATTCACTAATAAAAAATTAAATAAAAAAATAAAAAAATAATAATAAAGTTTTTTTTTTATAAAAAAAAACAAATATCTGGAACACCCAACAACACCAATAAGAAGTAAAATACAATTCAACCCATCACCACCATCTGATCGAATGATTCTCACCAGCCACACAAATCACCAACACCCTTACCATCCACCATCATCACCATATCAACCCACACAATCACCATCACCAACACCCCACACCATCACCAACTCCCTTTCCATCTCCAACCCCACACCGTGACCTCCCGCTGCCACCACGCCCTCCGACTGCCATCGCGCGCCGTCCTCCACAGCTCCACCGTCGCTCCACCATCGCTGCAACCTCTGCCGTATCACACCAGATCACCATATCTTCTTTTCTCTCTCTCTTCAACCAAAATCTTCTCTTCTCTCTCTCTCTTTAATCATCCTTCAATCGTTCTCCAACTTTTTTTTTTGAAATCTTCAAACCACACCTCTCTCTCTCAATCACCGAGAGATTGAGATGGCGGTCGTGATGTGTTTGGGACTGGGTTTGTGGAGAATTATGATTGGTAATGAATATTTTGGTATTTGGGGGCTCGATTTGTGTTTGTGATTGTTAAGATCGATTTGATTTGTGTGATAGGGGGTTTGAAATCGTTTGGTTTGTGTAAAACTCGATGCTTGTGTTTTTTTGATTTGATTTTTGTGTTACGATTTGTGAATGGGTTTTTTAGATTTGGATTTGGTGGTGGTGGTGGAGGAGGAGGAATTAGACTCGTTTTTTCTGGGTTTGATTGAGATGTGGTGGTGGTTATGGTGGTGAGAAGCATGTGGTTCACGGTTGGAAATGGTGGTGGTCTGGTTAACGGTTGGAAATGGTGGTGGTCTGGTGAAGAAGATAGTTTGTAATATTAATTTCTTTAATTTTTTAAAATTTTTACATTATTAAATACCATTTATACCCTTATTCAAAATATGCTTTTAGAATCATTAACTGAATTTCTCATAATGCCCTTTTGACCTAACGAAAGTCAATAAAAACAAACGGAATTGGACTGAAAGGACTTAATTATGTTTTGTCAGAGAACTAATGTACTTAATTAAGTAATTCCAAAAACTAGTGGACTAAACCCAGATGAACGCAAACTAGAGGGACTAAAATCATAATAACCCTAAGAAAAATCATGAACATGTGCCCTAAGAAAATTCAAAGAAGATGTGTATCAATAAAAATTATGAAGCGATAATATATGGATATAACACTTTTTTCAACCAATTTTTTGGATTAATATTAAGTTAATAACTTGAGTTTTAATAGCATAAAAGTATAGTAACCGACAAAAATGACTTCACTTTCCTTTTTTCCTTCTTTTTCCCTCATGGAAAATGAAGGTTCTTTAAAGAAAATTATAGAGGAATCATGATGTTATCTTTTCATGTAAGTGTTTGATGCAATTTGAAGCATAAGAATGAGACAAACAAAGGGAATCGACGAGACAAGGAAACAAAAAATAATCATGAGAGGACATAAATTTGAAGAAAAAAAGGGCTAAAGAAAATAAGTTAGAAATATGAAATAATCACAAGAGGACATAAAGGCTTGAAAAAAAAGCACGACTTATTTTGTGTTTGCGTTTGAATGATATTTTCGTCAAAAACACCTTTTAGAAACACCTTTTTAGTGCTATTGAAATTCAAATTATTAAATTGATGCTAATCTCACATAATCAACACCAATATGAGTTAGAAATTCTAAGAACACAATTAGGAATGATACAAATAAAATTATGGCCAATTGCAATATAACACCCTAATGTTTGCTTAAATTGTAGCTAGATCGCATTTTTACCTAAATTATAGATAAATACCCTTAGCCTAACGGCTGTTGACGGTGATTTTTGGATTTTGTTAAATTAACCACACATCCAACAAGTTAATATGAATTAACGAATAGACTATAAAAATAAGAAAGAAAGTCAATGTTGACGTCGATTTTTGGATGTATGGAAAAAGTCAACAAGAATTGGATTTTAGTTGTGATTTCAAAAAAAAAAGAGAAAGAGAAGGAAAAGTAATCGGACGTAAATTTTTACGTGGTAAAACTTCGATAACCGAGAAACGTCAACGGGTGGTTGAATGATCAACCTAGCCAAAATCCACTGTGAATGAAATAATTACAAATCTTGATCTCTCTCTTTTCTCTTTGTATTTTTTTATGATCTGTATATCATGTCCCTCTTTTGTGACGAGATTATGGGTCTATTTATATGTTCATAGAACCCTAATCTTCTTTATACAAGTAATAAAAGATCTTTTGTATTTAATTATGATTGTCTACTTGTTCGAAGTAGTTTGTCTTCTTTCATGTTTCAGAGACTTGTATTGAGATCGAATGAGACTCTAGTAATGTAGTCCAGTTAGGACTTATTTCCTTATAAAAACGTAGTCTTTTGAAGAAATAAAATTGTTGTCTGATTTGGAACCCTTTCTGCTTGATAATTATGTTCTTCTTGGAATTCCTCTTTGATATGGATATCTTCACGTATTTTAACGACTTGATTCGTGTGAGCTACGCACTGGGCTTTTTATTTAGTTATCTTCATGTTTGTCCAGAGTAGAACACGATATCAGTTGGTCCCGAATGACGTCATCTAATCCCGAGTAGACAAATATCATTAACTAGCCCCGAGTAGACAAATATCATTAACTAGCCCCGAGTATCTTTAACTGACCCCGAGTATCTTTAACTGACCCCGAGTAGTATATGACGTCAGCTAACCCCGAGTAGGTTTTGCTCAATATTTGTTTACTCAGGCTTATCTTCTTTGGTGATGACTTGTAGGGTATTTTCTAAATGTCTATTCGGATGTTCACCTGACAATTTTATCCTCTTTGTCAATGACGTGTTCATTTGATAAATTTACATACGACAATACACCCTTAAAATATTTTTACCGAACAGGGTTTCGTTTCGGGCAAAATTATTTTAATTAATTCTTCAATTTTATATCTTTTTAGTGCCAGAGTAAATGTCTTATCATAATGGCGTGTCTTAATGGTGACCCTGTAAATTCGATTTGCCCTCTCACGCGAGATCTTCAATGATGGCGATGTTTTGGAATCTTCAATGACAGCGAAAGCCAGTTCTCTTCTTGACACGTGTCATTTGCCTTTTTATTTTTAGATATCATTTATGAGAAACGACATTCGTATCTCCCCGTGCACTGCCTACGTCATCAAATCTCGTCATAGTTTTTTTTGCCTTGAGACCTTAGGGTTTCGCTCTATTACTCTTTTAAATTCTTCACTGGGGTTACGCTGGTTCATTCTAAAAAACTCAAAAACCAGAAATTTTTACCAGCCTGGATTTCTTTGCGTAGAAAAGCGTCATTCTCTGTTGAAGGTTTTGCACCAGATTTCTTCAAGGTTAGTTTTATTGGAACCAACATCCCATCTTCGTCTCTGTACTATAGCTCTTGAAGCATTAGATCGTGGGGATTTCCAGTTGGTTTCCTGTGTTTGAAGATTACTGGGAGAAATCCCCTCCTGATGAACCTTTTTTGTAGAAGTTGGTTTTTCTAGACTTCACTATGATGTCCATTTTTCTTTATCCAGTTCTGATTCTTCATCTAGTTCTGAATCTGTCGTTTCTAATCACAGGGCACCGCTTCGATCAAGGATGGGAAAGCATCAAAGTAGAAATGAAGTTCACAAGCACAACTCGGGCAGCATCCGAATCAGGGAGCAAACTGTTGACAAGAACGATGTTGAAGAGACGTTCAGAGTATCTCGTCCTTTCTGTGTTGATCGCCCGAGTGGGTTTGATACTGAACCGAATGTGGTCGGGGCAGATGAAATCAGGAAATATCGTGCCCGATTCGACCTAGATAACTCGGTTTCCTTGATTTCTGCAGGTGATAGAGCTGCGTGGAATCCTCTCCCATGCATGGTGGCAATCTATGAATCCATGCTCTGCTGCAGCGTCACTCTACCTCTTCAGTCATTCATTGCCTGGTTTCTGGCTGAAGCAGGGATCACTTCAGCTCAACTGGCCCCGAACAGCTACAAAATATTGATGTGCATGTGGCACATGTACAGCCGGAAGAACTTGTCGCCGCCCTCCCCGAGTGAAATCAGGCATTTCTTCACGCTGAGGCAGTCTGGTAAGACAGGGACCTATTTCCTCATGTCTAATCCGCTAGACTACTGGGTCCCCGAGGGGACAAAGGTGAATCGGAGAGTTGACACCTCTGATGACCCTAAAAAAAGGGGTTTTGTATGGGGATTCCCTTCATCCAATAAGTTCTGGAAGAACAATTGGTTTTTCACCGGAGGGAATCTGGGTCTTGAAGTCACCCTCTCGGCTGGGGAAACTCGGAGGGTAATGAAAGTTCCCTGCTTCATCTGTTCTTCCGATGCATGGAACAAGAAGAAGCTTGAATTTAGCGACGCTGAGTTGACCAGACTTGCTCGGGCATCAGTTCGTACCCTGGAGAAGAGGAGCAAAATTTACCTTTTAAATGAGACAAAAATGATAGAGCTCTACTTCTTTAGCCAGATTTCAGGCTACCGCAGACGATGTAAGTGATCTTTGTAACCCTCATTTTTTCTCATTGTTATTTTTTGCTTTTTATATTCTGACGCGATTCCTCTTTTTTCTTCTAAGTGCATGACACTGACATCGTCTGCGACCTTCAAGATCGCTAAGTGAAGCCGATTCTTCAGGTGATCCGAAAAGAAGCTTCTCGCCAGAGCAATAACGGTATTGCCCCGTCTGAGTCTGATTATGAAACTGATGTAGCCGAGAAGTAAATCCCCGAATATATACCCGAATACGTTGTTCAGCCGACCGCAGGGGAGACTAGTGGTCCTTGTAGCCCTGCGAATCTAACTCAGGAGTTGCCTGATGAGGGGGAGAGGCAACACAAGGGTCTTGGTGAAAGGCTTGTAGAGTGGTCAAACGCCGGTGATGGAGGTAACATCTCCGCGGTACAAGTACCTCATGGTCCTGAATTTTTTGAATATTACTGGGATGAT
The DNA here is from genome assembly GCA_032871835.1 of Dipteronia dyeriana. Classification (NCBI taxonomy): domain Eukaryota; kingdom Viridiplantae; phylum Streptophyta; class Magnoliopsida; order Sapindales; family Sapindaceae; genus Dipteronia; species Dipteronia dyeriana. The sequence goes on along the minus strand of CM065299.1, from coordinate 7,314,890 downwards.
GCTCAGGAAGATCCTGCAGCTGATCTCAGCTTCCATCGTTCTCGGGCTGAGAAGCGGAAGGCAGTTGGCTCTCATACTCACCCTCTCAAGGTCCCTCAGGTGGTCTCATTCATTGATTATAACGATGAAGATACTGGGGCTGAGATTCTCCCGAGCATTGATGATCAAAGGGCTGAACCTTCTAGAAATCCTTCCTATCCTTCTCCCCAGGATATGCTCGGGGCGATGTAATCTGGTTGGGCTTTTATTGGGGATGATCATTGGAGTCATCTCAGGGGCGCGCCTCTGACGAGTCGTCTTTAAAATATCTTCAACGACGCATCTTATGTAAGTTATTCCTCTTCAATTGTCTTGCTTGTTTGCCAGATTTTTAATTAAACTTCTTTGTAGATGGTGGCCGAGTTCGCTGAGCTGGTTCAGACGCAGCAACATCAGGCTGATAGAATAAGGCGTCTCGAGGTTCAGCTGAAGGAAAGTGAGGATAGCCGTGCTCGGGTCGAATCGGCTTATTAACAAGAGGTTGGCTCTGCCCAAGTGTTTGCCTACCACTGTTTGACGAAGTAGGTTGAGGTCGAGGAGAAAGCTTCTTTGGCAGAGGAGAAAGCAGCGTCACTTCAAAATTTGTTGTCCTCTGCCAGAGAATCAATGCTTTAAGCCGAACAGGAAGCGGAGCAGTCTAAGTCAGCGTATGAATAGAAGATCGAAGACCTGGAACGTCAGGCTGGAACTTGAAGTCCAGGGGGTTGATCGTTTTAAAAGATCCCCTGCCTACGATGCCTTTCTCCTTCGGGAGTTTCAGCGAGGGCTGGTTTCAGCTGGTGAGTTCTTCAAGGTTAAGAATCTGGCAACTGAAAAAGCTCGAACCAACTGGGAACTGTCGATCAAGAATCACGTGGATCGGTCATTGGAATCTCTTCGGACTCAGATGAAGGAGTGAAGAACCCCATCCCATGCATTTGGAGATTCCATCCGAGTACTCTTTCTTGACTTTTTAGGCCGGTCATAAGTTGGTCGTGGAAGGTGTAGTGCCTGATGTTGGACCGATCCCAGGAGAAGATTACAGCCAATGGATGGACGATTCGGTCGACACTATTGCTTGGCCTTCTAATGAAAGTCTGCTCCGTGAGTATGAAATGGTGCCCGATCCGAGTATCGGCAAGAGCTCAAAATCCTCACAACCTTAATTTTTGTAGAATTTTCAGAAGTTTTTTGTAAAGATTCTTTTTGTCCTCTTTGTAACAATTCTTGTAACAAAATTCTTTTGTTACTTAACAATTCTTTTGTTACATTATTTGTAACAATTCTTTGTAAAGGTTAATGAAATCCCGAGTTGACTAATTCTGAAAACCGAGTGGTTTTGATTCATTGCTTAAGGAATTTCACCGAATATCTTCTTTATCTTGATTCTACTGTTGCCGAGTATCTTATTAAACCGACTATTGAAATTTATGTCAAGTATCTTATTAAACTGGTTAATTCTGATGTTCGGGTAACTTCACCGAGTATCTTATTAAACTGGTTTCATTACCCGAATAATTTTTAACGACAAGTATCTTATTAAACTGGTTATTGCAATCTTCATGTCAAGCATCTTATTAAACTGACTAATTCTGATGTTCGGGTAACTTCACAGAGTATCTTATTAAATCGGTTTCGTTCCCCGAATAATTTTTAACGCCAGTTATCTTATTAAACTGGCTAGTATTATTAACCGAGTCTTCTTAAAACAGGTAAGTAGGTTTATACTTGTGTTTCATACTCGGTTGATACCCGAACATTACATCAAGACTCACCATGATCATATGTTCGAGTCCTTACACATTACTGAGGATATCTCCCCAGTTTTTATGTTAGGGTTTGCCGAATCGTTAAGCTTTTCAAATCACTTAACACAATTACACATTTCACAGGAATTTTTCCCGATAGCGTCCCGAGCTTTTCTCCAAAATCTGGTGCATCGGGTTTACCTTTTTGCTAAGGTCAATTGACCTTGCTCGGCTGGCATGCTCTTTCGAGCTTCTCCACCCATTCGGGAATCAATGGTCCCGAGTATTCTATTTGCATGTTCTTATTATCATGCTTGTCTTCCATATGTTCTTATTATCGTATGCTTTATTTTTTGGAAATCCCGAGTTTGATTTTTATTTATAACTGCAAAATAAATAAAGATTTAAGTTCCAAAACTAATATTAGATCTTAACTAAAATTATTCTGACTAGAAAAAAGAACAAAAAATAATTTTATGATAGAAAATCTTCAGGTATTGGGTATTGCATGGTCGGGGTAAAACCCCTCCATTGGGTCGTGCAATCCAATATGCTCTATGGCCAACTATTCCTTCGATTTTGTACGGACCTTCCCACTTATCAGCCAGGGAACCTATAACTTTATTTATTATGTTCAATGACACATTCTTGAGTACCAGGTCTTCTAGTTGGAATTTCCTGACCCGAACATGAGAGTTGTAGTGGCGAGTTACTCTTTGCTGATATGCCATATTTCGTATTCTGGATTTCTCTCTTTTCTCTTCTAGCTCATCTAGGCTTTGTAACAGCATATCAACATTCTGATATTCATTATATAGCCTGACCCGGGGTGATGTATATGATGTTTCTATGGGGATAACAGGTTCTGTTCCAAACGCTAAAGTGAATGGAGTTTCTCCTGTTAAAGTCCTTGCTGTCGTCCGATATGCCCATAATACTTCGGGAAGCTTTTCAACCCAACTTCCTTTCATGGCATCTAGCTTTGCTTTGAGTGTATGCTTGATGATTTTGTTCACCGTTTCAACCTGCCCATTTGTTTGAGGGTGGACAGGTGTGACATAGTAATTGGCAATCCGGTACTCTTTGCACAACTATCTGAACTTCAGGTTATCGAACTGGGTGCAGTTATCAGTGATGATAGTGTTTGGGACTCCAAACCTGTAGAGTATATTCTTTTTCATGAAATCTGTGGTTTTTGCTTCTGTGATATGCAGTAATGCTTCAACTTCTGCCCACTTCGTGAAATAGTCAACGGCTACTATGGCATACTTCGCTCCACCTCCTGTCCCGGCTGGCATTTAGCCAATTAAATCCAAACCCCACATGGCAAATGGCTATAGGGATGTGAGGTTTCTGAGTTGTTCAGGAGGTTTTCGGATACCATTAGCGATCCTTTGGCAAGTATTGCAACTCTCCGAACATCCCTGTGCATATAAGAATAAGGTAGGCCAATAATAGCCTTGCCTGAGTACCTTGTGTGCTAAACTTTTACCCCCAGTGTGATTTTCACAAACTCCTCTGTGGATTTTCTGTAATATCCGATATGCATCCTCCTCTGATACACATCTTTGACGTGTTCGGGAAAACCCCCTTCTGTATAGTTCTCCTCCAACTAACGTGTACCTTGTTGATCGATACCTGATACGTTTTGCTTGTGAGGGATCTTCTGGGAGCATGCCTTTTTTCAAGAATCTTTTCAGCTAAGTCATCCAACTGTCTAGCGGTGTTCGGATTTTTGAAATTTTTAAGTTTTTCGGTTCAGCTGTGCTCGGTCTGAGAAGATGTGCAACCAGAATAACTTTTGGTCTGATTGTGGTTGTTGCTGATGCTAGTTTGGACAAAGTGTCTGCCTTTTCATTCTCCTCCATGGGGATCTGAGCAATCCTATATTCTTTGAATTTCTGGAGGAATTGTTTTGCAATGTCACGGTAGGCTATCATGCCTTCATCCTTGGCTTGGTATTCGTCCATGACTTGGTTGACAACTACCTGTGAATCGCTAAATATCTCGACTTCATCTGTCCCGAGAGCTATGCAGACTCTGAGTCCAGCTAGTAGCACCTCGTACTTGGCTTGATTATTAGTTGCTTTGAAGTCAAACCTCATGGCAAATTCGACATCATCTCCTTCTTGAGTGCATATTACGATCCCTTCCCCGCTGCCATGAGTGTTTGAAAAGACATCAACATACAATTTCCATGGGAAAATTTTTCCCAACATCTTTTTTGCTTCCAGGTTTGGCTCTGTGAACTCTGCTATAAAATCGGCCACTGCTTGCCCTTTGAGGGATGTCCTGGGGACGTAGTGGATATCGAATTCACTTAGCTCGATTGCCCATTTGGTTAGTCTTCCTAAAATCTTTAGCTTTTGTAAAATTTGTTTCAATGGGCAGTCGGTGAGAACCTGGATTGTATGAGTCTGAAAGTATGACCTCGGTTTCCTTACTTCTGAAACCAATGCTAAGGCTATTTTTTCTGCTTGTGAATACCTGGTCTCGGCTAGTAATAGTGTCTTGCTGGTATAGTACACTGGCTTCTGTACTCTATCTTCTGTTCTGACTAGGACTGAGCTTGGTGCTAGTTCTGTAATTGAGAAGTACAAATGAAATGTCTCTCCCATATGTGGTTTTGAAAGGATTGGAGCCTGCCCTAGGTATTCCTTGATTTTTAAGAAATCCTGCTCGCACTCTTCATTCCATTCAAGTCATTTTCCTTTTTTGATTACTCTGAAGAATGGTGCGCATCTGTCTGTGGCCTTTGAGATGAATCTTCCAAGGAAGCTAAACATCTTGTTAAGCGCTAAACTTCTTTTAATGTCCTTGGTGAGGTCATTCTCTGTAGAGCTTATATCTTTTCAGGATTGACTTCGATTCCCCTTTGGTGAACTTGAAAACCAAGGAATCTTCCTGAAGGAACCTCAAATAAACATTTGTTCGGATTTAGCTTCATTTAGTATCTCCTCAAAACATCAAATGTCTCTCGCAGGTCTGAGGTATGCTTGTCTGCCGAGATGCTCTTGGTCAGCATGTCATCAATGTACACTTCCATGTTCCTTCCTATTAGCCGTGCAAAGATTCCGTTGACCATCCTTTGATATGTTGCCCCTGTATTTTTTAATCCGGAGGGCATTACTGTGTAACAGTATAAACCCTGGTTAATTGTGAATGCTTTTTTTTTTTCGTCAGCCTTGTTCATTCGGATTTGGTTATATCTGGAGTAGGCGTCTATGAAGCTGAGCAATTCGTGGCCTGATGTAGCGTCCACCAATTGATCTATCCTCGGAAGCGAAAAACTGTCTTTTGGGCATGCCTTGTTCAAATCTGTGAAATCTACGCACATTCTCCATTGTCCATTTTTTTTTGGACGAGGACTACATTAGCTACCCATTGAAGGTAGTTGATCTCTCTAATTGACCCTACAACGAGTAGCTTCTCCACTTCCTGTTTGATTGCCTAACTTCTTTCAAGATTGAATGATCTTCTCTTTTGTATCACTGATTTTGCATTCGGGTCTACTGCGAGATGGCGAGATATTATTCGGTCATCTATCTAGACCATGTCTTCATGACTCCAAGCGAACACATCTTTGTATTCTTTGAGCAGATCAGTGAGGCTTTGTTTGACTTTTCCTTCCAAATTGACCCTGATCTTAACCTTTTTATCTGGTTCATCTTCTTTCAAGATAATTTCTTCGACCGATTCATTTTTGGACTCATTCGACTCTTCCCATTGGGTCAAATTTGAATGACAGTGACTCTTTGCTCTGACTCGGCTGCGTTATAGTGCATACCTGTTCGCCATCATTTTTGTCTTTGTATACTGACATGTTAGCTTTTCAGGCCATCTCTTGGGATCCCTTGACTACACCGACCCCTGTTCGATCGGGAACTTGATAATCAATGCATAAGTGGCTGTTACGGCCTTAGTTTTATTTAAGAATGGCCGACCCAACAACGCATTATACGGCCAATTGTCTAAGTCTACCACCACGAAGTCGAGCATTAAGTTTTCTAACAAGGTGCCACTCCAATCTTTATGGGTAGCTTTACCGTCTCGAGTGACCTGACCTCAATTCCTCCGAATCCTCTGAGTGGAGTATGGAAAAGTTGTAGATCCTTTCGGTCCAACCTGAGTTGATCATAGATGGCTACATTGAGAATGTCCGCCGAACTCCCATTATCTATCAGGATTCTCCTGACTTCCAGGTGACCAATCCGGACACTTATGACTAAGGCGTCATTTGGCCGAAAATCGACCCCATGTGAGTCTGCTTCTGTGAATATTATCATTCTTCCATTACCCTTTTCGGGTCTCATTCTTCCATTACCCTTTTCGGGTCTGGTTCGACCAAGTTCACGTCAAAGTTATGTCTTGCTTCTACTGCTTCTCTGATTTTCTGTGTTCGCTCTCGGTTACTTCTCCTAGTGGATAGTCCTCCAAAGCTGTGGTCGGCCCTGATCTCTTTCTTTGTTTCAGATTTTTCATCCCTTTTCAAGATTACATCATGTAGATGTCCGTCCCGAATGAGGGTTTCTATGTAATCTCTGAGCTGGTAACACTTGAAAGTCTCATGAGAGGTTTCTTGGGAATCTGCAGTATTTGGTTGTATCCCGTCAAGCGAATTGAGACTGTCGTCGTGGCTCTTGTACCAGATTCTTTGTTTCCAGTATGGCCAGGATTTCCTCCTGCTTTTTCCGAAGTAGGGTGTAGTTGACGTATCTACCTTGAAATTTCTTTGTGGTTTGTTCGGCATGACGCCCGTTTCCCCCTTCCTTACTTTTCTCTTTGTTGTTTCCTTTATGTTTTTCCTTTTGGTTCTGCACCTTAGACTCATCGTCATTTTCGGGCTTTCCTCCATGCATATAGCATCCCCCCTGTGGCTAATTCTTCTTCTTCGACTAGTGCATATCCTCCCGCCATGTCCATCATATCTGAATATCTGGTTAGACGGGCTTTTTTTAAGTCAAAGGATAATCGTACATTCTGCAGGTTGTTGATGAATGCAACAATTATCTCTTCATCGTTTACGTTGCCGATTTCTGATACCTCTTGGCCGAATCTCCCAGGTATTTCTTCAACGACTTGTCTTTCCCTTGTTTTACCTGAGAAAGATACGCCACTGATTTTTTCCAGTGAACTTTGCTCAGAAATTACCTTGAGAAACTCCTGCTTAGTTTACTGAAACTTCTGATGCTCGCTGGAGGTAATCTCCCGAACTATCTTGAGCCCGTGTCTCTTAGAGTTTGTGGAAAGTTGAGGCATAGTAAGGGATCACTGTGGGCATACTGAGCCATGACACTTTTATAGCGTCTGACGTGTTCTTTAGGGTCTGTGTCTTTCTTGAACTGCTCCACGTGTGGCATCCTGAACCTTTCTGGAAATGGGGTCCGTAAGATTTCCCTTGTGAATGGGCTGTTAGAATCGTCATCAGATAAATCGTTGTACCCATAACGTCTGACCAGTGCGTCCATTTGACGCCTATTGTTCTCGACTTCTCGAGTTAGGTTTTGAATTATGACATCTCTGTCTCCCACCGGACTTCCATGATGGTTGAACCGTTGGGTGATTGTCATTTCTCTCTCTGGTTCTTCACTTTGATGTCGGGTTTCACGTATGGCTCCGTGATGACGCTTGCGATGGTACCGATCACTGTCTTCTGATGACTACCGATCCCTGTACCGGTCATGTTTGCAGTGTCTGGCACGGGCTACTTGATCCTGGCTCTACTTCTGGCGTGGTCGTTCCTCTTCGGGTGTCTCACGTCCAGCCTGATTAATTGGAGCCGAGTTCCCTTCGGCTTCCGGTTCATTTAATTCTGGCCCACTACAACCGAATGAAGCCTTGCAGATGGGAGGCTAAAAGGTGGTGCTTCTTTTGCAGCCAGTAGATCAACTCATTCCTTTGCTGCGTCTGCCACCAACTATTGCAGCGCCTCTCGGAAGCTTTGTGTCAAGTCTCCATTGGTCGGAGGAACTTGCTGGATCCTCGCCAAGAACGTAGGTTGGTTCTTTATGGTTACAACGAGATCTCGTGAGCTAACGCTAATATGGAAGTTATCTGGAGATTTTTGGACATCCTCAGAACTGTTTCTGCTTCCCGTCATTACTTTTAATTAAATCGGAGGTTCAAGCCCCTTCTTCTAGCGTCAATTGTTGACGTAGGTTTTTGGATGTATGGAAAAAGTCAACAAGAATTGGATTCTAGCTGTGATTTCAAAGAGAAAGAGAAAGAGAAGAAGAAGAATGAGAAAGTAATCGGACGTAAGTTTTTACGTGGTAAAACTGTGATGACCGGAAAAACGTCCACGGGTGGATGAATGATCAACCTAGCCAAAATCCACTATGAATGAAATAATTGCAATTTTCGATCTTTTTTTTTTCTCTTTGTATTTTTTTATGATCTGTATATCATGTCCCTCTTTTATGACGAGATTATAGGTATATTTATATGTTCATAGAACCCTAATCTTCTTTGTACAAGTAATAAAAGATATTTGTATTTAATTATGATTGTCTACTTGTTCGAAGTAGTTTGTCTTCTTTCCTGTTTCGGAGACTTGTATTGAGATCGAATGAGACTCTAGTAATGTAGTCCATTTAGAACTTATTTCCTTATAAAAGCGTAGTCTTTTTGAAGAAATAAAATTGTTGCCTGATTTGGAACCTTTTCTGCTTGATAATTCTGTTCTTCTTGGAATTCCTTTTTGATATGGATATCTTCGTGTATTTTAATGACTCGATTCATGTGAGCTACGCGCTGGGATTTTTATTCAGTTATCTTCATGTTTGTCCCAACTAGAACACGATATCAACTGGTCCCGAATAACGTCATCTGATCCCGAGTAGACAAATGTCATTAACTATCCCCGAGTATCTTTAACTAACCCCGAGTAGTATATGACGTCAGCTAACTCCGAGTAGGTTTTGCTCAATACTTGTTTACTTGGGCTTCTCTTCTTTGGTGATGTCTTGTAGGCTATTTTCTAAATGCCTATTCGGATGTCCACATGGTAATTTTATCCTCTTTGTCAATGACGTGTTTATCTGATAAAATTTACATACGACAGTCAATCATTCAAAGGAAAAGTTTTACATGGAAAACCCTGGAAAGAAAAAAAAACCACAGTTGTCGATGACGGCGAAGAAAAATCTTCATTATAAATGTTAAAGTTACACGCTCAATCTCTTTTGTACTCTCTATGTATTCTCATGCTAACTCTAATAATGATGTTTTTATGGTCTATTTATACGTACCTAGAACCCTAATTCTTTACATACAAGTAAGGAAAATAACGTAATTTAATAAGACTCTAATTTATCGGAGTCATTTTCATCTTCTTTCTCTTTTTCGTGTATCTTAAGCATCGGATGAATATGATTTCTTACAATATTTCGACTCTGTTATCTATAAAGAGGTTTGTTTCCTTATTAGAGTGTAATTGAAGGTGCCTTGTTTGAGTAAGTCTCTATCTCTACATATTTGAGACTTGATCACCATTCTTCCACGTGTCGTTCAACTGATAAGATCTTACTTGCCCTAATCGGGTTCTTAATCTCGACCAGATATATTGACCCGATCGATTTAGTTACCCAGATCGGGCCACATTTACTCAACTAATCTAATTACCCTGATTGATAGGGGCGGACCCACCTTTAGGCCATGTGAGGTACGTGTCATACCTCAATTTAAAAAAAAAAAAATTACTTTCAGTTATTTATATATAAATTAAATAACTATTGTTAGCTCATAGTAACGATGGTATTGTGTATCATTTCTTTGTTGGTGGGTGGTGGTTCGAATACTACCACTTACATTTTTAGAAATTAAATTTTATTATGTAATTTTAATAAATTTTCATACTTTTTTTTCAACTTCTAAAATGCTTAATTGCATGAATAATTTGCGAAGTAGCAAGTTGTACCCTAAATGTTTTTTTTTTTACATTAAACCCTCTGAACTATCACTTATTGGTAAAGACTGACTGTAGATCCCCCTCATTGGGGCAATAAACCCAAGTATTTATCAGAAAACGAGAGTTTAGAGGACATTTATACAATTAAGCCTTCAATTTATTTTTTTTATATATTATTATTGAACTTTTATTATTTCTAATAATTTTAGTTTCCAATCAATATAAACCGTAAAATATCAAAAATTTAATTTATTGAATTAAAAAATAGTCCACATATTACTATCATTCATTTTCTTTTATCCTTAATATTTTCTTTATTTTATAGTTTTAATTAATCACAATAAATCGATAATTTACTCATCATTAGAAGAAAAAAATAAATTCAAAATCATGTATAGTACTATTTATTAATCAATTATTTTTATAAAAATTTCAAATGAATTTATTATAAATATGTAGCAAAATTTCTTATTATAATATTAGATTATAATTTATTATATTAAATAAGAACAAATATTATAATTTTTCACTGATTATTTTGTTTTTCTTGTTATTATTTAAATTTTAATATTTTGTTTCTTGTTTTTACTTTTATTTTTTTTAACGTAAAATTATTTTGTTTGTCTTAAGTACGTGTTCTATTTATTTTACTTTATCTAAACTTCAATACATCATTAATTTTTATACGTAAAAAAACTCATTTTACTATAATATTAACTTTTAAATATTTTTTAATGATATAATTATTATTTTATTCAAGTATCCCATCTTATTAAAATTTATGGGTTTATCATTACCGATCGAGTTACCTTTTTCCAATTGTTTGGATAAGTTTGATCTGGTTTCGATATCATATTTTGGTCATCTTGAGTTGATCTTTTCTTGCACACATTTGATGAAATGACATCTTATTTCTTGATAGTCTTGTTGACTTGTCTGGTAGATTGAGTTAATCGTACAAACTTACCCTACGTTTATGGAAACTAGAAAGATTTCAAACGGTTTATGCTATGAACTAACACAGACACTCCCCGTTAAATTGGATCCGTTAATATTGACGACAAATGGGTGTTTGGATTAGAAAGTTCCAAAATGCCCCTAATTATGTATTAAAGTGATGTGACCTGATATTTAAAAAAAAAAACAGTATCCTGACATGACATATGAATAATGTTATGTTTTAAGTGTTTGGCATGTCAAATTTACCCGTAAATGTTTTTATTGATGACAATTCACCCTAATTATTTTTTGGATCCGAGTCATATTTGACCTTGGAGCTCTATGGTTGAAACTTGAAACTAAGTTGCCTATTTAAAACGCAGTGTGGCATGACTTTCAAATATGAATGATTAAAGATGTTTATATATTCATGGTTTTGTGAATAACAAAATATTTGCGTCAAATAGTATCTTTTAGTATCTCAAAGTCAAAGGTAAATCCAACCAAATTGAATTTTACTGTAAAAAAGGGAATTGTGACTTCTACTCATTTTGGTCCCCTAATAAAATTTCAAACTCTGAACCCATAAACTTGGCACTTATATTTAAGTGCTAAATATCAACAGCTTGCAAACAAAAAACAAGTGCATATCAACAACCTGCAAACAAAAAACAAATAGATTCACATACAACATGCACAATGAGCCAAACAAATTGCTAAGTCTGGGTACACAAATTAATAATGGGACACATTGCTATTATAATATAACAATTCAACATTCAATTTTCACCATCCACTGAAAAAAAAAAAAACAATTGAACTCATCATGCATCCTATTGCATCACAGAATTTAGTATAAAAATAAAGTAAATAAGAACAAGTATAAAAAATATGAAAATTTGCTTCAAAAAAGAAAGAAACATATGTTGAGGAGATTATAATGAAAACCAATCATCAAGATTCTCAATAAAATGAGAAGAAAAAAGGGACAGAATATCTTATCATGAGAAAATGGGCACACAACACAAATCTCATGTTGAAGTTGTTTGCCGGATTTTTCTGAGTCTTTTTATGTACTTTTGGTCCTTTTGGGTTTTGATGATTGTTCTTTTTATTTAAATAATTTGAGGGTTAAGTTTATTAGCAATTAATTATTTTTTTTGCGACCTATAAGCACTTAAATAGAGTTTTCATTACAAAAGAAAAGATTATAGATGGAGAGAGATATGGAAGAGAAAAGAATGGTTGGAAAGATATAGAAAACATAAGAGTCGGAGAAGAAGGGAGAAAGAAGTTTCACGTTTAGAAATACAAAAAAAAAAAGAAAAAAAAAAGGGGAAGCTATCATTTTGCTCCTGCATTATGCCATATTAGTAATTTTATCTCTTATATTTTTATTAATGGCCAATCAACCCCTTAAAATAAAAAATATTGATCATTTTTCCCCTGTTGTCAAATTCGACACTATAATCAAACAAGTACTAGCTAGCTGAGCTATTTCAATTCATTGTTGATAGTTTGTTGATTTATATATATATATATATATATATATATATATATATATATATAGTTATGTAGTTATATAATTTGTGTAAAATAATTTTAATTTATTTATATAATTTAAAATAAACTCACATATATAGTTTAAAATAAAATCATATATATATTAATATAATTTAAATAAAATTATATTTAATAATAATATAAAAACAGATTTATGAAAAAGAAAATAAGAAAGCAAAAGGAAAAAAAAATGTTTTTTTTATTAGTTTTCTTTCTTTCTTTTTCGGTTTTGAATTTTTTTTCTCTTTCAATTTATGGGTTTTGATTTTCTGAATTTTATATCAAATAGAAATAATATATTTATGAAAAAGAAAATATTAAAAAATATAATTTTTTTTTGATTTTTTTTCCTATTGTTTACATATTTTCTTTTTATTTTTCATAAATCCATTTTTATATTATTATTAAATATGATTTTATTTTAAATTATATATATGAGTTTATTTTAAATTATATAAATAGATTTAAATTATTTTAACTAAATTATTTAAATATATAACTATATAAACATTTAAATCAATAAACTATCAATCAGTTAGAGTGGTTTAGTCGGTTAAGGTTTATGGCTCTGGATCATAAGATACTGATTGAACCATTTTAATTTTAGAATTAACAGTCAATGTTATTTTGAACGGAAAACTTTACGGCAGAGGGAAGATGATCAATATTTTTAATTTTATAAGGTTGATTGACCAATAATAAAAATACAGAGGTCAAGTAACTAATATTATATAATATAGTTGAAAAATAATACTATAAAAAAACAACAGGACAAAGAAAGTGACACGGTAAAAGCAGACAAATAAGTGATTGAACATTTGAACTAATCAACACGGTTTTAAAAAATAAAATAAAATTGATTTTATCAAACAAAATCCAATGGTTGGATTCATCCTAAAATAAATATAGATATAAAATCGTTGGTGTAACATTCACACCACCGACAGAATTTTTAACAACATGTTTAGTTATTTAACCAAACAATTTTATTGCTAAATCAGTTTAAATTTTTTTAACTTTAAATTTTTTTAACTTTAAATTTTTTTAAATCATTCATATTCTTTTAATCTAGTATTTATGAGAGAAAAATTTCTATGGATATGAGGTTGGTGACACAGACCACAGGAATGTGCCACATGGCGTACTCACTTAAACATGATTCTTCCTTATCTTTTCCTCTCTTTTTTGTTTTTCAGCCTCCTTTCACTTTCAGAAGTACAGGTCTGTTCCTCTCCCTGACAGGAACAGGTTTATCTCTTCCATCCTTTAATAATTTCTATTTTGAATATTAAAGTGATTTTATGAGGAGTTTTGATATTTTTTTTTGTTATTATATAATTTTAAGAACCTTTATTTGAGCTATGAGAAATAAAGGAATTATATAACATAAAAAAAAAAAAACAAATCGGGATTCGGGACCTGTTGGCTGTATTTTCCTATTAATAAGCACCTATCAAAAAATATATGTAACATAAATGGTTTACATCAATTATATAATTTTATGGTTTCAAGTTTTCATATATATTGATATCACCTTCTCTGCTTAGAAGCTCCAGGGCAGCAACCGACACCAACTCCCAAATCGATCCAAACAGCGGCTTCTGCTCAGAAACCAAGCCTCTATTTCTCTCTTTTATCTTTAGGTGTTATTATTGCACCAGCAAACCCGGATGATTCCATCTCGGAGTTGACTCACAAAATCCAACTCAGTAGACCCAGTATTGTGTTTGCTACTTCGCACACCTCCCACAAGGTTCCACCTATCTCGGTACGGTCTCGATTGATTTGCCGGCGTTTTCCTCTTTGTCGACTAGCAATAGTAGCACTAGTATTGAGAACAGATCATCAGATATTGGTGTGGTGATCAATCAGTCTGATGTTGCAGCAATCTTATTCTCGTCAGGAACAACAGGTCGAAACAAGGGTGTCTAGTTGACCCACAGAAATTTCATAGCGGTGATGGCTTCGCACAATGCAGCTTATCCATTTAGTGGCATAGAAGTAGTGTCAATGGCTACGCGTGCTTTGTTTGGTGTGTTTGGGTTAACATCCCTGATGAGGGCGGTTATAATGGGGGAGACTCTGCTTTTCCTTGAGACTTTTGAGTTGGAGGCAACGCTTGAAGCTGTGGATAAGTATAAGGCCACTTGTATTCCAGTTTCGCCTTCTTTTATAGTGGCATTGGTGAAATCGGATTTGACAAACTACCATCTCAGATCGCTGAGGACTCTCATTTGCGGTGGTGCACCGCTGGGCAACAAGGTTTCAGATAATTTCAGAGAGAAATTTCCCAATATTGGGATCATTAACGTAACCAAACATAATATATTATTTCTGTGTGATTTTCAACATGAAGATGAGCCTGGAGGTTGATTTTTTTTTTTCCCTTTCCTTTTTCTTCTCTTGATTAGGGATACGGTTTGACAGAGACTACATCAATTGGGGCGGTGAAGATATGTCGTCAGCTTGGTTCTGTAGGTGGCTTGCGACTATCTGCACTTCTAGAGGCGAAGATAGTTGATCCTGTAACCGGAGAAACATTGTCACCTGGACAGAGAGGAGAGCTGTGGTTGCGTGGCCCAACCGTCATGAAAGGTAATTCATTACTTAATAATTCAACATCTACACCATTGTCGGTTCAAAATTTTCCCCTTTCCCAAAACCCTAAATTATTGTAATATTAAAAAAAAAAAAATTGTTTTGATTTCGGGGTACGTACATGTATGCATGGCTTCTTGGTGGATTTAATAACTGAACATGTGTTGTTGATTACAGGTTACGTAGGAGATGAAAAGGCAACTGCCGAAGCTTTAGATTCAAACGGATGATTAAAGACTGGAGACCTCTGTTATTTTGACTTTGATGGTTTTCTCTACATTCTTGATAGGTTAAAGGAAATGATCAAATGCAATGGTTATCAGGTTACACTGTTACAGTTCTCAACTTGTTTTATTCGACCTGATAAATAACAAAAAATTCAAACATATATTATTTCACATAATGTATGGGCTGGTTGTCCCAGCAGAGTTGGAACATTTACTACTGTCGAATTCTGACATTGTTGACGCGGCTGTTGTTCCGTATGTGCCCCATGTCCATTATGTCTTCTTCTTTATTTTCATAAAAGCATTAATGGATGTCTTAACTCGTTGACCACCCTGTAATTTCAATACAGGTACCCCGATGAAGATGCAGGTCAGATCCCCATGGCCTTTGTGGTGCGTAAACATGGAACCACCATCACTGGAACACAAGTCATGGATTTCATAGCAAAACAGGCATGATTATTTCTACACCAATAATTACACTTAATTTTTTTTTTTACAAAAAATTAAATCTTATTTGATGTGAGAAAAATGAAAAAGCACATGCAATTATTTGATGATTTGGGTTTACTGTACGATTTTTTTTTTTTTTTTGTGAAGCTTTTGGATATAGTTCATTTCTTACTCTAAAATTTGATACATTTCTTCTTTAGGTTGGACTATATAAGAAAATCCAACGTGTTGTTTTCATTGATTCTATTCCGAAATCAATTACGGGAAAGATCTTAAGGAGGGAGCTGGTCAATTATGCTCTCTTCCACACTGTAACTGAATTATGATTGATTTATTGAAAGAGGTGCTTCGCAATAGGAAAGTTCAGGTCCATAAATCAGTTTTTTTTTTTTTTTTGTCCTTGTTTATAAATGATGTTTCAATTGTTTAAGTAAGTCATTTGTATTTCAATTTATATTTATTTATCTCAAATAAGTTTATTTTCCATGCGTTGATTTAATATGATTTTGGGTATAGGCAATAAGGGAAGCTCGCTTCTACTATATATCTATATATATTTGAACAACCGCTCGGTTAGAATTATAAGTTAATTACCAAGTCTATTATAATCAGCGTTTTAGTAATTGAAAATATTGGTCGATTAATCGTCGGAAATCGGTTAGGCAGCCTTCTGCTGTACTGAAAAGCCGAAAATAAGTCTTATTAGACTGAGGGAGACTGGTCAACGACTTTAGCTCTGACTAGCATAGCAGACTCTGACATTTCTGTGGTTAAGGTAAAAATATATGTTTATTAATATTGGGCCAAGTTTTTAGAAATAACTTACATTTGGATCCTGGGACGGATACATATTGTATATATAATAAAAATGTGATATATGTATAAAATAGATTATAATATTATTTTGTTTCTTTATTATTTAATAATAAATTAGTTAATATTTTTTATTTTCATAACTCTATTGACCATATAAATGGAAACAAAAACGATCCATTTTAATATTTTAATTTCCTATTATTTCATACATCATTATCTAATCTAGTATATATTATATATATAATATATTTTTAAAAACTTTTTTAATATAATCTAAGTAAATATTAAACTTTTGTAGCGACTATCTATATTATTTATTTTGCTATGTTAATTATTAATTTGAATTTAATAAATTTATTTTATTAGTTTATTATTTAATTTTTGTTTAAAATTAATATAAATTAATTTGGTTTGACATGAATATTATAAAATTAAATTATAAGTAAGTAAATAATTGTGAATTAAATATATCAATAGTATAATTATATTTTAATTAAGCTACAATTATCTAATAAAATAGGACACGTGTCAACACCCATTGGAGGGATCACTAACCAAGTCAATACTCAAGTATTGTTCATAACATTAAACACAGATTAAGATCAAAGAGTAAAACACATATGTAAAGAAATAAAAAAACAATAAATTTGATAATAAAAATAAAGACCGTGTTAACATGTGACTAAAAATTATTATAAAAGAAAAACATTTATAATAAATATATATTTATTGCATTGAGCAAGATAATAGATATAATTAATATTTTTTTTAATATGCTTTTTTTTTTTGGATTTTTTTAGTTGTTAATATGTTCCCTTATTACATAGGGTAACACTATCCTTAAAATTTAAAATAAATGATATGATATTAAGATGGTGATTTTTTTTTTAAAATATTATAATAACTATTACTGTCTGGTCATGTCGAGATCAAACAATATATATATTGTCTGAATATTTATTCCCATAATGGGAGATAACTACTTTTCACAATCCAGGAACAAAACTTCTTTCATATACTTATAAAATAGGCATGGTAAAATTTAAACACATCATCCCTTATGTGGAAGGGAGATACATTCTCAACTCTATAAAGATTAGGGGTAGACATTGTTCGATTCGATTCGATTTTATGTCAAACCCAATTGAACCTAAAATATTTCGATTCATCCAAAATTGAACCGTTTTAAACCTAATAAGAAATGGGAACCGAATTGAATTGAATCTATTTTAATTGATTCGATTCGGTTCGATTCAATTTGGTTTTGGACCTAATGGGCAGGCTAGCCTAATGGGTTTTTTGATTTTTTTTAACATTAATGAGTTGTTGGATACTAAGTTTGAACATTAAAATAGCCAAAAAACCCAAATCAAACTTAACTTAAAAATATATTTAAAAAAATTAAATCAGTTAAAAACATATTACCCTTAAATATATTAAATATATTAGGTTTTTTTTTACTTATATATTCGGTTTATTTGGTTCAATCCAGTTTTAAGAAAATCAAACCGATTTGAACCGAAAAAAAATCGATTTTCAATTTTTAAAGCGATTTAAATCGAATTATCCTTACGAATCGAATCAAATACCTTTTTTTTGATTATATTCGGTTCGAATCTTAATTTAATACCGACCCATAATTAAGATAGTGAGTTGGTAACAGCTTTATTTATTAAAAAAATATGGTGATACTAGCATGGTGTCACGTCTTCAGGTGCTATCAATAAAACCATAAATGCATATAAAAAAACAGTCCCAAACGCAAGAGAGAAAAAAAAATCCGTCTAGATGGTCTATAAGCCGATTGTCTATCAACCGTATGACTAGATAAGATCGATATTGCGATATACTTTATATAGATATTATAAAATTATGAGTTTAAGAGTTTTATCTTTTTTAAATTTTAAATTATTGTAATATTGTATATATATATATATATAGTTATTTTTTTATTATTACACACAAATATAATTATATAAGAATATTGATTATAAACCGTTTATTTATAAAAATGCTTTGATAAATGTATATATATCAGATTAAAGTATGTAAAATGACATTCAATATCCTTATATAATTCTATCTGTACGTACTTATGTGGAAATTTCTATATATATATAGTTTTTCTATTGTTAGTTCGAACTTATATAAGATATATCAGTTTTTTTATATGTAGATCATTGGATTTAAATGTTTTGATTTAACTGGATACACCTATCAAAGTATCTTTTAAATTTAATGATTCACGTACAGAAAACTGATATATTTTATATAAGTTATATCCGATAATAGAAAGGTTATATAAATAAAATTTTCGATAAAGAAAAAAAAAGTTTAATATATCGCTTTAGTAGTTTGCCATTCATATATATAACAAGAAGTTATAGGTTGCAGTTCGTCTTTCTCTTCTAAATTTTGAATTATCATAATATTTTTTCTATAAAAAAAAAATGATTTGATTTTCATTTATTGTGGGTGCAGGTTGGATAGGGATAGTAATTGCAATTTTTTGACAATACCGGCCAACCAGCACTAATTATTAATTAATGCAAGGGATGAGTAGTAGGCGCCAGTAGTAATTTTTCCTGCAAAATCAATAACATGGATGGAAACTTTAATTAACCATTTATTTTTGTTTGAAGGGGATAGAAACTTTATCTAGGGTGCGTTTGGTATAAGTGACGAGACGGAATAAGGTTATATAACTTTCTTTTATTTTATATTTGACGCGTCTTTAATGTGAGACTCGGCGAGACAATGTAGGATAAAAACACCAATTTTTATCTCATCCAAAACCTTATTATAAGGTTTGTCCCATAACAAGTAAAAAAAAGACTATTTTACTCTTAAAATTTTTAATATTATATTAATATATTATATATTAATAATATATAATATATAAATTATAATTAAAAAAATATTATAATATATATTGTTGACGGTGATTTTTGGATCGATCATACATCGAACAGAGTATATATAAAATCACACAATTATTAATTACGAACGAATAAGGAATTAAAGAGAAACAAAGATTTTATGTGGTAAAACCCCAAGGTGGGGAAACATCCACGGTTGCCGAAAATCGGCGAAGAAAGAATTTCACTATGAATAATAGATTACACACTCAATCTCTTAAGTTCTCTCTCTCTTGTTCTTAACATTTTATGGGTGCTATTATGGTCTATTTATACATGTATAGAACCCTAATTTGTGCTATACAAGTAAGTGGAATTGACGTGTTTGAATCGTTTTATTCTTCTTTCCTGTTTCATGTTCTTCACGTATTGGACTTCTTGCATAATTTGGCCTCTGGCATTGATAAGGAAATTTGCTTCCTTATCAAAGTGTGCTTCGAGATACCTTATTGAAGTAAGACTTATTATGCGTGCATATCCATATGTCAATATGGCGACCATCTAATCAAACCCAACCAAGCCTTGTTCTCCCCTGTGGTTGCTTTCCAATATTTGCTTACCTCTGATCGGGTCCATACAATTTGAAGGGCTTTGAAGAACCCTTTTCTGTATAGCTCTCCTTCTACCATCGAATATCTTGTGGCTCTATATCTGAGACGCTTCGCCTCAGCTGTCTCTGTCGGGATCACCCATTTCTCTAAATATTCTCTGATAGGGGCCATCCAGGTAGTTTGTTCCTCCTTGATTACTTCCACCCTCGATGCTTTGGCTTGATTTTCGTTCTCGATACTCAGCTTTTACAGGTGGACAATCGAGATCTTTTTGACCATACATTGATAGTTGATGCCAATTTTGACAGCGCGTCTGCTTTCTCATTTTCCTCCCTCGGGATCTGGGTGATTCTGTATGCTTTGAACCTTTCGAGGAGTGTCTTGGTTATGGTTAAAAACGCGGCCGGGTTGCTGTCATTGGCTTGGTATTCATTCAGAACTTGATTGACTACCACATGTGAATAACTGAATATTTCCAACTCATCCGCTCCTAGTGTCGTGCACACCCTAAGGCCTACCAGGAGCGCCTCATACTTTGCCATATTGTTAGTGGCTTTGAAGTCAAATCACAATGCACATTCCATTTGGTTACCTTTTGGTGGTGGATATAACTATACCTGCCCCGTTGTCATGCATGTTTGATGATCCATCTACATGCAGTATCCAAGTAAACAAGTTCTTTTCTTTTAACATCCTGATCACCTTGCTGTTCGGCTCAGTAAACTCCACAACCAAATTCGTTACAACTTGTCCCTTAATCGCCGCTCTTGGCGAATGGACTATGTCAAACTCACTCAGTTCTACTGCCCACTTAGTCAGCCTTCTCGACACCTCAGGCGTTGATAAAATATGTTTCAAGAGACAATCACTATATACTTCAATTTTGTGAGTTTGAAAGTATGGCCTCAGCTTTCTCGCTGCTGTTACCAGGGCCAAAGCCATTTGTTCAGCTGGAGAGTATCTTGTCTCTGCAGGTAACAGAGAGCTTTGCTGGTATAGTATATAGGTTTCTGCGTTTCCTCTTCCAATCTGAGTAGTATCGATCCTGTCGCTACATTTGTAACGGATAGGTAAAGATAGAGCACTTCCCCCTCAAGGGGTTTAGACAATATCAGAGCTTTTCCCAAATATTATTTGATTTTTTTTGAACGCTTGCTCGCACTCATCATTCCATTCTACCCCCCTTTCTCACTTAATTGCCTTGAAGAAGGGTAGGCATTTATCCGTTGATTTACTTATGAATCGGTTCAGAGATACTAGACATCCCGTCAGTCTTTGGATTTCCTTCAATGTCTTGGGAGATCTCATTTTTTGTAAGGCTCTTATCTTCTCCGGGTTTACTTCGATCCCTCTTTGGTGAACTTGAAATCCTAGGAACCTGTCTGATGGTACTCTGATTATGCATTTCTTTGGGTTCAACTTCATCCCATATTTTCACAGTACCTCAAACGTTTCCCTTAGGTCTGCTGGATGGTCTCCGAACGTTACACTTTTGGTTAGCATATCGTCCACGTGTACCTTCATATTCATGCCAATCTGTCGAGCGAACATTTTATTCACAAGCCTTTAGTAAGTCGCCCCAACATTCTTTAATCCAAACGACATAACCTTATAACAATACAATCTCTGGTAAGTTGTAAATGAAGTTTTCTCCTTATCTGGTTCGAACGTTCTGATCTGGTTGTAACCTTAATATGCGTCTATGAAACTTAACAGTTCATGTCCGACCGTTGTATTTACCAACTGGTCGATCCGAGGCAAATGAAAGCTATCTTTCGAGCATGCTTTGTTCAGATCGGTGAAATCCACATACATCTTCCACTGACTGTTTTTCATTTTTACCAGGACTGTATTGGCGACCAGTCGGGATATTTCAATTTCCGAATAGATCTTGCGGCTACTAGCTTGTCCACCTCTTCCTTGACCGCTTTGCTTCTTTCAGGGTTAAAATGTCTCCTCTTCTGGATAACTGGTTTTTGATCGGGATTTACTGCTAAGTAATGTGAGATCGTTCTTGGATTGATCCCTGGCATGTCAGCGTGCTCCTAATCGAACACGTCCTTGTATTCTTTTAGTAGTTCGACCATCTTGCCTTCATCGAGCTTCGTCAGTTGAGACCCCAGCCTAAAAGTCTTATTCAGATCATCTTTGCTAATGGAAACTTCCATATTTGGTTCCTTTTGGCCTTTTTCACTCTTTGGTGTTACCTCCCTCGGGTCTAGGTCGAACCCGGTCAGGGTTTCGGCTTTCGCCTCTGTTGGATCTACATATAGGTATTCACCTTTTTCAATAGCCTCCACTTGCATTACCCCCGACTTTGCCTTTTCTCTGTATACGGTGAGGTTTTCTTTTCCCAGCCCATTCCTGTGAGCTTTTCATAATCCCTACACCAGTTTCGGTCGGAAATTTCACCATGAGCGCATAGGTTGCAGTTACTGCTTTTTTTTTTTTTAGGAAGGGTTGGCCTAGTAGAGCGTTATATGGCCAATTCTCAACATTTACAACCATGAAATCCAGCAGTACTGTCAATGTAAAAGGAAAGCTTCCAGCTTCTACTGATAGTTTAACAGTTCCTAACACCCTGACTTCGGTTCATCCGAAACCACTCAATGAGACCTTCAGTGGTTAGAGATCATTCCTCTGTAGCCCGAGCTGGTCAAACGCCTCTATGCTTAAAATGTCTGCCGATCTACCATTGTCAATCAGGATTCATCTTACTTGCCTGTGCCCAATGCGAGATGACACAACAATCGCGTTGTTTAGTCTGACCTCCGACTCGTGTGCGCCTGTTTCAGTGAAAGTTATTGGCCCCAATACTTGCTTTATTTTTTTCCTATCTGGACCTAGATGATTCACCTCAATACTTATTTGGCTGTTCATGGCTTCCCTAACTTCAGACATCCTTTCTCGACTACTGCTTCTGGTATTGGGGTCACCAACAATGGTGTTGATTACCCCGTTATCCGAGTCTTTCTTCGAGATCCTATAACTCTTATCCCGATCCTCTGCCTAGGTATCCTTTTGTCGATCCTTTCCTCATCTGAGCATGACGTCAGTGAGGTGACCTTCCCAGATTAGCTTCTCAATGTAATCCCTAAGTTGGTAACAATTGGAGGTTTTGTGGCAATTTTCTTGGTGGAATCGGCAGTACTTTGTAGTATCTCTTCTAGCGAAATTTGATTACCTCGGGGTTTTTTTTTATATAAGTTTTTGTCTTCTATTATATTTAGGATTTCCTTATGCTTTTTGGCTAACGGGGAATAGTTGGTGTACGGGCGCCTCAGATTCCTCCATGCTTTATCATCATCTTTTCACTAGTCTTTTCCTTTCCTCGTTGCCCTTCGGGTCGTTCTTACCATTGTTTTTCGAACCACCTTCTTGGCTCTTATGACTGCTATCGAGGCAACCCCTATGTATGAACTCTCCCTCATGGGCAATTTGTTCTTTTTCTGCCATGGCGTATCCTCCGACATAATATACCATGCTAGTATATGTGGTCGGCCCCCGCTGCCTTAGGTTCAAGGTTATGTGACTGTGTTGCAAGTTGCTTATGAATGCGGATACCACTGCATCATCGTTGGGATCTTGAACTTCCGATACCTTCGGTGAAAACCTGGTTAAGTAATCTTTTAGCTTTTAATCTTTTCTTTGCCTTAAGGTAGAAAGGGCTGACACCGACTTCCTTCGCTGGGTATTTCCCATAAATTGTCTGGTGAATGCTCGTGTCAATCCTTCGAAACTCCTGATATACCCTGAATTTAATCCTCCGAACCACCTAGATTCCTGATCTCCCAACGTCTGAGGGAACATACGACACATGAGGGCATTATCATAATCGTACAGAGCCATGGCGCTATGGTATCTTCTAATATGTTCTTGTGGATCGGTATTGGCTTTGAATTGCTCCACATGCGGCATCCGAAATTTAGTTGAAAAATAAGCTTGCCTTATGGTATAAGTAAACGGACTCTCAAAATTCCCGACCAGAGGATTTTCTTGACTTTGCTTTTTCTCCAAGGCTTCTATCCTTCCAAGAAGAACTTCGTGCTCTCCTTCTAGTTCGCCATGCTTATCTAACATTTGGTGGATTGTGAGCCCATATGGGTCCCTTCGCTTTCGAGGGGCATGTTCGTCTTCATTTACATCCGATCGAGGCTTCTTTCCCTATCCATCATACCTATCTTCTTGCTCATAGTATTGTCCTACATCGTCATACCTCACGGTATCCTCGCGTGAGCTTGACCCCTCACATTCCTCCGCTCTTCTATCCTGATGTGGGTTGCTTCTTTCATGTGAATGCTCTTTTTTGTCCCGCTTCTATGCTCTATCTCTTTCAGATTTTTGGGGTGCGCCTGAAGCAGTTGCCACGATCTCAGAACGCACACTGGGTCCTTGAGCTACCACAGATGTAGAGAGCTGGTATGGTGAACTTAGATTCGCAGTTGTAGTTATGCTAATTCCCTGTCTAGCGACATCATCAATGACCCTTCGTAAGGATTCCTAAACTTGCCTAAAGGCATCTGGAGATATTTTTGCAGTCAAGCTCGTGGTTGTGATGGCGTCCTGTCTATTTGATGGTGGAGTTCTTGGAGGTGGATCTGTTCTTGGTGCATCGGCGTCCACGACGTTTGCCTCCTACGAACCACCAACGTTGTGTGGGGACGAATATTTTTCAGTCCTGAAAACCATGATTTTACCTTATATGACTAAATCCTTGGCTAATCAAAACGTCAATGGTTCAACTATTCCTTCTAGCGCCAATTGTTGACGGTGATTTTTTGATCGATCACACGTCGAATAGAGTATATATGAGATCACACAATTACTAATTATGAACGATTAAGGAATTAAAGAGAAACAAAGATTTTAGGTGGTAAAACCCCACAGTATGGAAACATCCACGGTTGTCGGAAATCGGCGAAGAAAGAATTTCACTATGAATAATAGATTACACGCTCAATCTCTTAAGTTCTCTCTCTCTATTGTTCTTAACCTCTTATGGGTGCTATTATGATCTATTTATACATGTATAGAACCCTAATTTGTGCTACACAAGTAAGTGCAATTGACGTGTTTGAGTTGTTTTATTCTTCTTTCCTGTTTCATGTTCTTCACGTATTGGACTTCTTGCCTAATTTGGCCTCTGGCATTGATAAGAAAATTTGCTTCCTTATCAAAGTGTGCTTCGAGATACCTTATTGGAGTAAGACTCATTCTACTTGCATATCCACGTGTCAATCTGGTGACTATCTAATCAAACCCGACCAAGCCTTGTTCTCCCCGACCAAGCCTTGTTCTCCCCGACCATTGACTCAATCTCGACCTGGGGCTTTGGCCCGACCTGAGGTTTTGTCCCGACCGGGTATTATGAGATTTTCTTTTGTTATTGTTGGTGGGTTCAGAGATGTTGTCTCTTGATGATAGTGGTGTAAATATGGGTCGGCCCAAGATGGGCCGGCCTGAACGGCCTGCCAAGGAAGGCATGCCGTGTCTAGCACGGCTCGCCTGGGAGGCGTGCCATGCCAGGCACGATCCACATTGATGGACCGTGACGGGCCTCAGATCGAGGCACACCGTGCCAGCCCGGCCCGACACGCCTGGCCGACGTGCCATGCCCAACCGTAGGAACGGCGGGCCGGCACAGTGTGCCCATTTATATATTAAAAAAAAAACTTTTAAAAAAATATTTTAAAGATAAATGATATTGAAGAGTATTGAACCATGATTCATAACCATTGTTTAGATATATATGTTTTCATTTATCTTTCCTTCCTTTTTATATTGATTAGACCTCTCTTCAATACTCTTATTTATCCGATGTGGGATATGAGATTAAATACAACTATGATTATAAACAATTACTATAACCAAGATTAGAGAAGAATACTATGTGAATGATATTTAATGATTATATATATATATGGAAAAGATGAAAATTATTGTATAATAATATAATATCAACAGATGGTTTATTTGTTTTTTTAACAAAACCATTATTTAATTTGAATAGATCTCCCAACTCTCTTTATGTTTTCCATATTTAGATAAAAAAAATGGACTCAAGAGAATATCATTATGTTATATACTTGTATCAATGAATGGGAATGGAAATGGAAATTCAATCCCAAATCCCACATCCCACATCGGATAAATAAGAGGAATGAATAGAGATATAACCTATATATAAATGAGGAAAAAGTAAAAGAGAACATACTTACTTGGACAAAGGTTATGGGTCACATCCCAATACTTTATGATGTCCATACTCTATGATATTATTAATAAATTATATATATATATTTTTAAAAGTTAAAGTGGCCCGACCTGTTTGGCCCGCCTAGCTGGCACGGCACGGCCTTCCATGGCTGTGTCCACGTGCCGTGCCGGGCCTGGCACGGCACACCCAATTGGGCGTGGCGTGCCAGGCCCAGTCCATTTTGGAAAACTGGCCCGACAGGCCGTGCCAAATTGGGCCAGGCCGGGCCGGCCCAATGTTACACGATGATGTGGTATCTTTAACTCCCTTGTTTTTTGGGTAGTTATGTTGACTCACCATTCTTCAGATTTTACCAATAACATATATAATAATAGTTATAGTATTATATATACACATATATAATAATATATATTATATATTATTTATATTAATTATATATAATATATAATAGGGACATTCTGATTATTTGAACATCTAGTCCCATCATGTCCCAGCCATACCAAACTCATATCAGTACATTTAACAATTCTATTACAAACCTTCCAAACACAATATAGAACAACATACCTTGTCATGTCCCGTCATGTATTGTCCTGTCCTATCTCCTTACCAAACGTACACTTAATTCAATGTTGGTACTATTTTTTTGCATTTCCAAATTTATTTTATTTTATTTTTATATTAATTAAATATTAAATTAATAAATTCGAATGATAGGTCCTTATTTCTTGGGAAGGAACTGATTTTTTGGTTCCGAATTTCGGATAATGATCAGACCATTATATTTGTTATCCTTATTGAACTTGACTCCTAATGATCATTTATCAAAGAATTAAATGATGATTGAATAATCAAGAACAATTTATTTACGATATTTGGTTGATATTCATAAAAAGCATCGAATGAATTATGACTTCAATTCATCTTGTTTGGTATAAAGACGATATTCGTTATTAGACAATCACTTATTTATAAGATTGGCATCTCAATGTCGTCTCTTCACCGCCTAAGGCTTTAGTACGAAGTGTTGGGTATGTTCAAGAATTGTAGCAAATTTTAAGTAAGAAATGGATGATATATTCTAGGATTTGATGTTGAAAAACAAATAAAAAATTAGTGCAGTTATTGGTGTAAAAATAATCGAGCCTTTTTTGCTACGAAACGAGTTACGGGTCTCATTTGTAATAACTTTTGTTTTTAACTTTAATCGATATAAAGTAAAAGTCCTAAGGGTGTTTTTTTTTTTAAATCTGAAAAGACATTAAAAAGATATTTTGTTTTTTATTTTTATTTTTTAGATCTTAAATCTGAAATAATATCAAAAACATCTTAAATTCAATAAGTTAGAAATCCTGACGTATATATAAAGTCTAAAAATCATATATAACTTTAACCCATTTTTTCTAAAAATATCCCAAATCTTCATAATATTACAAAATAAGATAAAAAAAAAAACAAAAATTAAAAAGGAATATGGAGGTACCATCCAAATCAAATTAAAAAAAATTGTTAAAACTTCAATACAGAGACCAATCTCCATTTAAAAATAAAAAATTACTTTTAAAAAATTTTGCTATGAAATTGGATGGGTTTTGACTTTTGACACTGGAGATTCGTCTTCAATTTTTTTAACTTTAAAAAATTAGTTTTTTTATTACGCGTCTTGATTCACATTTTTTTTCTTACTTAATTTTATTTTTATTTTTAATAATAATTTCATTAACTTTATTTTAAATACAAGTACATCAAATTAATAATCATTAAGGGTATAAATATCTTTATATCAGTTTTTAGATATTGATATTCAGACCTCCAATATAAAAAACAAACATGTTATCAAAATTCAGATTCAAGATACTTTTCAGATTTCAGTAAAGTTCAGATCTATTCAGATTCTAGCTAAAAAAACAAGCACCCCCTTAGTTTTTCGGTTACTGTTTGGATAGTTTATATAAAGAAGAATCTTTATATCCATAAGAGGTTTTGAGACCGTTTAATAGAAACATTTCAAAATGTTTTTAAATTATAATATTACCTTTATGAACTTAATTAGAGTTCATTTTTTTGACAAGCAAGCAAAACCTAAGAAGAACCATCAGCCAGGACAATCCTCTCCACGCAGGGAGGGCAAAAATCCACCCAAACTGAATCCCTTTCAGCCAAAAGGACCTCTTTTGCTAAGACATGAGCTGCTAGATTACCACCCCCGGAAACATGGGAAATAGAGCACCTAGGAAGAGACTCCAAAGAATCTATAATGTCAGAAGTAATAGGACCAACATCAGCAGAGGAAGGCACGCCATTATTCGCCAAATTAGCAACCTGAAGAGAGTTTGATTCAACCAGAAAAGGCCTAATGCCTTCAGAAACTGCCATCTGAATGCCCCACTGGACAGCCATAGCCTCCACAACAAGGGGCGGGACCATTGCTTTAAGCTTATTGACTGCGTCCCATGCTTGTCACAGATAATACAACCTAAGCCAATCGAATAATTTATATTTTAATACTTTTTGTGATTAAAATAAAAAATAAACAATTAAATTTATAAATTAAAAAAACTAGACAAATAAAAACATAATAATATTAAAATGCTAAATATAAAAATAAAAATAAAATAGTTACAATTTATTTTGACAGTAAAATAGTTACAACTTACAAGTGAAAAATTAAAATATAATAAAAAATACCATAATCCCTAAAATACTGTCATCCTTACAAACCCAACTCTCACCAGATTTACAGCCGCCAACACAAACCCAACTCTCATCATCTCCTTTTCTCTCATTCGCTATCAAAACATTTTCATTCTCTTCTCTACTTTCCAGTTTCCTCTCTTTCTTTGTCCTAATATTATCTTACTCTAAAGTTTAACCTCTCTCATATTTCATCAAAGCCATCAACTCCAAACTTCTCTCCATTGTTTCAATTTTTTGTTTAATCATTTTATTTAGTTTAATTTGCCCATGGATTTAGTTGATTTTTCTCATTTCTTTTTTAAGATGGTGGTTGGAATTTGGATTGGGATGGTGGCTCGAATTTGGGTGTAAAATGGATCAATTTGTTATTAATTGAGTAGAGGATAAAATGGTAAATAAAAAAATTCATTAAATTGTTTAAATTGTACCTTTGGCTTCAAGTGTTTTTTGTATAAGCCCTTTCAAAAGAAGCTGGGTAGGTGGTTTCTTATAAAAGAGCTTTTAACTTCAAGAAGCACTTCTGATATTTTATCTAAGATTTTTAACGTTTGATATCATATCTAAAATCACAACTTTTCTATCATAATATATATGACATTTTATGTCAATTGGTGAGTGCATACACGTTAATAATAATTTACCTAACTTATTTATATATCTATTCATTAATTGACATATAAACTACCATATGTATTGGGGATGAAAAAGTTATGATTTTAGGTGATATATTTAGTATTACTTTTTATCTAAACAACTTTAAAAGCCACTTTTGGGTACCAAAAACTCTTTTAAACATCCCAAAAGCTTTCCTAAACAGAGCATTAATGACACAAAGGCCAATGGAATCCGATAAAATAATAATGAAAGAAAAGCAAAATAATAATGAAAGAAAAGCTAAATAAATCGAATGATTTTGACCTACAGTAGGTGTTGTAGGCTTAAGAATGAGCGATAAACTATGGTTATAGATGACGTAGGACATCTTTAATGGGACCATTTTAAGTAGAGCCGGCAAAATTGACCCGTGACCCGCGAACCCGAGGTTAATAAGCATGTTCGGGTTGACTGTAAATTGGGTTCGGGTCATAAACGGGTCAACCCGTTTGACCTGTTTATTATACGGGTCGTGTCGGGTTTGGCTATTGGTGACCCGTTTAACCCGTTTATCACATATGTACATTTGTAATTTTAATAATTTTAGGGGTATATATGAATTTTTACATATTATGTAATCATTTACAACAACACTACACCCCAAAGTCCAAAATATTATTTTCAAACACAAACATTTCTTAAAAATAATAATAATAAATCATTAAATTATGGAAAGTGACTTATATTGTCAGAAAACATTTGGATTCTAGTGATAGTTATAAAGAAATCTACAAATTTCATATTAAAAAAAATTAAAACCTAAATCATATCTTTATCTTTCTTTTTCGTGGTCGCCGCCTTGCTTCAACTCAGCCACGCTTCAAGTCCTCCAGAACCTCTTCTTTCTTCTTCGTTGTCTCCTTGCTCGTCGTCTCAAACTCTGTGTTTGCCAAGTTCAAAAGATTTGATAGCTTTTTCGATTTCTGCTATTGTGACTTTTGTTGTTGTTTCTATAAATCGGTTGTAGTTGTTGTGCTTGTGGTGGTTGTTGAGGTGGAGACAGAAATGACATTGTTGTCGTCGGGGAATTCATGGAGGTAACAGAAGTTGTCACCGCCAAGAGCGCCGGAATCCCTAATCTTAGACGTGTCAGTGGTCAACCCGTTTAACCCGTTTAATTAAATGGGTCATATTGGGTTTCAAAAGATTAACCCGTTTAATTAAATGGGTCGTGTTGGGTTAAGGGTTAATGCTATTCGGATCGTGTCGGGTTGAGGTCAACCCAACCCATGAACCAGAATTGTCAGCCCTAGTTTTGAGGTGCCATTTGCGCAATTTTATTTTTCTTTCAGGTCAATTAATATCATTTTAGTATTTATATTCTTTGCCATCAAGTAAGATCTTCCACAAAGATCTTTAGGAATTTTATTAACTCGGTTACTTGGAGTGTACGTCAAGTAACTTAGAGTCTAAGTTAAGTGAGATTTATATAGATTATTGGATTTTCCTAATATAGCTAAACTTGGAGTCCAAATCAAGCTTAGAATCTCCTATAAATAAGACCCAACTTCTATTGTTTTCTGATTCATTTCATCATCAATAAAAAATTTCTTTAGAGCAATTAAGTGTTTTCATTATTTATCGCTTTCCGCTTCGTCAACAGATATCTCCATTCTTAGAGATAATACATGTAAATAATAACAAAGATAAAGAAGAGAATATACAACACATATATGTACAAAAAAATTATTCATCTTTTAACACTCCTAATCAACATGGAACATGAATGTCAAGAATGTGTTGGGTGTGCAACCAAAGTCCCACATTGGCTAGACATAGGGATGATCTTGGGTATAAGTATGGAAACAACATCCATTGGTATGAGGCCTTTTAGGTAGAGACCCAAGAGAAAATCCGTACCAGTTGTTGTTGAGAAAAATTGCACACACACAATCCAAACACACACAAGTAATAGAAAGCAATAACAAGACAGAAGACACCAAAGATTTTACGTGGTTCAGCAATTTACCTACGTCCACGGAGCGCACTTCACCCAATCTACTATTTTCAGAGTTGATTACAATCTCTATGTCTCTTGTAGTCTCTCTACAATTTCTCTCTCTTTCTAGCAATTTTTCTCTCACACACTTTTGCATACTACATAATGGTAGTATTTATATGGAAGCACTAGGGTTAGCCAAATCCCAATTAGAGTATATATATATATATATATATATATTAATTACTTCTCTACGCAAGATTTCCTTTTTCTCAGGCTGGTTTCTGGCTTCACATATCCCAACAATCTCCCACTTGAATACTGAAACTCAAAAGAAGTTCTCCATCCTTCCTCGATGACTTAGTGGATAAATAACGGTGCGCTCGTCCCTTACATCTTCACTTTTGAAGACCCACTGAAGCTGCACACAGCTTCAGTTTCTCAATAGTGACTGGTTTGGTTAACATGTCACCCAGATTCTTGGTTCCTGTGATCTTCACTAAACTCAACACTCCTTGTTCGATTAACGACCGAATAAAGTGATAACAAAGGTCTATGTGCTTGCTCCTAGAATGGAACGCTGAATTCTTAGCCAAGTGTGTTATACTCTGACTATCACTGTGCAACACGTTCATCACCTGATTGAATCCCAACTCAGCTAACAACCCTTGTAACCATATCAACTATTTGTTTGCTTCTGTCACATCCACATACTTTGATTCAGTTGTAGAGATTGTCACTATTTTTTACAATTGGGATACCCAACTAATCGCGGTACTAGCCATTTTGAACACATATCCCGTGGTACTTCTTTTATGATCCACCTCTCTGGTAAAATCTGAATCTATAAAACCTCCCAGCTTGAGTTCATCTCTCCTAAAGGTTAGACACTTCTCTGTCGTACCCCACAAATACCTTAGGATCCACTTTACTGTTTTCCAGTGTTGCTTGCCTGGATTAGACATGTATCTGTTCACAATTCCCACTGCATGAGAAATATCTAGTCTAGTGCAAACCACGACGTACATCAGACTTCTAATGGTTGATGCATATGGTACCCTAGCCAAGAAGTCTTTTTCTTCGTCTGTCTTTGGACACTGATCATTAGACAATCTGCAGTGACTAGCTAACGGTGTTCAAACTGGCTTTGCATCGCCTATGTTGAATCTTTGTAACATCTTACGAATATACTCTGCCTGAGATAGCTGTAAAGTACCCATTTGTTCGTCTCTACTAATCCTTATTCCAAGGATCTGCTTTGTTGCACCTAAGTCCTTCATCTCGAACTCATTTGATAGTTGCTTCTTCAAACTGTTAATCTCTTCCAAATCTACACCAACTATTAACATGTTATCAACATAAAGTAGCAATATTAAGAAGCTCGAGTTAACCTTCTTGAAATAGCAACAATGGTCAGCATTGCATCTAAAGTAGCTATCCCATTGCGTAAACCCATCAAACTTCTTGTACCACTGTAGGGAAGCTTGTTTCAAACCATACAAGCTCTTCGTCAATCTGCAAACCATCCATTCTCTGCCCTGTTCCATAAACCCCTCTGTCTGCTGCATGTATATCTCTTCCTGAAAGTCTCCATGAAGAAAGGCAGTTTCACATCCAACTGCTCAAGATGTAATCCCTTTGTTGTGACAATGCTCAATACTAACCGGATCATAGTTAGTTTAACAACAAGAGAAAAAATATCGGTGTAATCAATACATTCCTTTTGCTGAAAGCCATTGACCACTAGTCTCACATTTTATCTCTTGGAACCATCATGTTCCTCATTGATTTGAAACACCCACATGTTCTGTAGAGCTTTCCTTTCTTCAGGTAACTCAGTTAACTCCCAAGTCTGATTGGACACAAGCAACTTCATCTCGTCTTTCATTGCAATCTTCCACTTGATTGCATGTTCACCTTGACATGCATCATCATAACATTCAGGTTCTCTCGTATCTGTCAACGACAAGTAATTCAAGTACCTTCTATTTGGTACATGTGGGCGAGTGGATCTTCGCAGTGTACTCTTGACCTGTAGGGATCTTCTCAAAGCATTCCTAATTTGCGGATTCAAAACTCTATGACCGATCAGACTCTGTAGTGCTGAAATTTCATTTTATGGTATAGGTTTTTCAACCCAGGGTTGCATATCTTGCTCTTCAACTTTCTAATCACTACCACATTCCACGTTCCTACCACTCGATACATCCTCTGGCCCAAAGTAGTTTGGCTCTTCCTGCTCAGACATATGTGTACTCCTGTCCTTGTACATGACCTTCTCAATGAAAACAACATCTCTACTTCTGATCATCTTTCGGTTTTGGTCATCCCAGAGTTTATAACCAAACTCGTCTTCACCATAACCTACCAAGGTACACTTCACTGATTTGGCGTCCAACTTGCTCCTTGAGTGATTGATTGTGTGTAAATCGTGTTATAAAAAACAATACTCGCAAGTGCACCAATCGTGAAGATAAGTACAACAACAAGTAAGGATCGTTCCCACGAAGACTAGAGATTTAATGATTTAAATCTAGTTCTAATTAAAGCTAAATTAAAGTAACAAGAAGATTGTTGAGTTTGATTTAAAGTTAAAACTAAATTAAATTAAAACTAAAAAAACAATTGAAAAGATTGGGTTGTGGTCAAGGGTGAGAAAACATTAGGTCATCAATGATCCCCAATTATAAACACTCAATGCATGGATTAATTTGTAAAAAGATTCAATCAATTCAAGGGTTCATTCTTTATCTTTAATATGACTATTACCGTATGATCGCGGGATGAGTCAAGTATTCCCAACCGCTATTCACCCTTGGTCTATGGTGTGAACAATGATCGGAAACCCGTTAAGCGTAAGAAATAAAAACCAAATTCTATACTTTGCTTGGTCTATGCTAAAGATAAAATTCATTCGTTCAAAAGAGCATTAATCAAGGTTAGGTTTGGTCAATCCTCTAACTCTAATTCTCAGATAGTCTTAACCCTAAAATAATGCCAAATAATAATGCCAAATAATTATCCACCCTTGGTCTATGGTGTGAATAAATATTAAAACTAATGAGAGTCAAGCAATTAAGAATAATGAACAAATCAAGAATTGAGTTGATGAAATAATATTATTAATCCAAACATGAGCATTCACAAAAGGTTCACATTGATTCCCTAGTTATGGATTTATTTACACATTATGAAAATAGAAGGAAAAGAGAAAGAAAAGATAAAACCCATATTGTCATTCAATGAGTTCTTCAAGTCTTCAATGATGAATTCTTCTTCGTCTTCGAATCTTCGATGTGTAAAGATGAATGGAAGGTACGTGAGGTGATGTATAGTGATGGAGTGGTGGGGGATGGCCCTCTTGGTGGCTTGGGACCTCCCTTAGCTTCTCTTATCTCGAAATTAGGGTTCACATGGGGTTTAAATAGGTGTAGATTCTATGTCATGTCCTTAAACAACAAGGAAATCAATTCCAATATAGAACTCTACCTTTTTGGGACTTTAGTTCTTTCCTAATGCAATAAAAGACTACTTATTGAAGGAAGATTAGGATTAGGTTTCAACTTGTTTGCAAAAGACTCCCAAACAATTCCAAGAAGGAAATATTTCCCATTGGGTACTAAAATGGGCATAACTTCTTCTAGGAATATCGGAATTTCGATCCGTAAAGTGTGTCGAAAACTAGACTTCCGAGGTTTTCAATCTATAGGTAGTAGGACATACAATTCGTTCTAAACTAAGAGATATTGGCCCCGCAATCTAGTTGTTCTGCATTGGCTGAAATTCAACTTTTTACTCTTTTTCTTCAAAATAACATTCAATACCTCTTGAATGGAATGTGACATACACATGCTCAACAAACATATAAAATACCTAATTTTACCCAAGAACAAAGAACAAATAATAGGAAATGGAGATCTAAAATATGTATAGAAATAGACCGATCAGTGATCAACTACATGTACATAAAAAATACAACCAAACACCTTCAAATGAGAAAGTTTTACCTATTTTCCAGTCCAGATCTCTTATGGTATAGTGAGGTCCAAAGGCTTTGATGGTCCTCTATTGATCAAGTATGCTGCTGTATTGACTGCTTCTGTCCAGAACTGTTTCGGCAATCAGATTGTAAGCGCATGCTTCTAGCTCTCTCAGTCAATGTCTTGTTCATCCGTTATGTTATACCATTATGTTACGGCGTTTTAGGAACCGTCCATATGACATTTATCCCGTCCTGGTAGCAAAACTTCTTGAACTCGTTGTTTCATATTTTTCACCATTATCTGAATACAGCTTCTTCATCTTCAAACCTGTCTCATTCTCAACCATAGCTTGAAAGCCTCAAACACATCAGACTTGCAAAGTAAGAAGTAAACCCATACCTTTCTGGAATGATCGTCGATGAATGTGATGAAATACTGTTTACCCCCGGTTGATGAGACTGAAGTTGGACCCCAAACATCAGTGTGCTCTAGTTCTAGCTTCTCCTTTGCTGGTGCTCTTCCGGTCCTCTTAAAACTTACTCGTTTTTGCTTTCCAAGAATGCAAATCTCACAGAAATCAATCTCAACGGATTTTAACCATGATAGTTTACCTCTCGAATGCAGAGACTTCAACCATTGACTACTCATGTGCCCAAACCTCTAGTGTCATAGATTCAGATCCTCTCTACCCTCCGCCACTGCGATCGAACCATACCCATCGGTAGTGGTGTAAAGAGACCTGTTCTTAGTTCCTCGGGCGAGTTTCATAGCTCCTTTCGAGATCTTCCATTAATTAACTGAGAAAGTCATCATATGGCCGTCAGATAGCCATCACATAGCCGTCAGACGCTAACTGCCTTATAGAGATCAAGTTTCCAAACTGACCCATTCAGCTGAATCTTCATATCTTTCTTCCCGGTAAAGTAGCATGCGTGATTGTTACCAAGACACACATTACCTAAATTTTTGGAGACGTAGTTGTCAAACAAATCCCCGCGTGAGGTGGCATGGAATGACGCCTCAGAATCCAACACCCAAGATTTTGTCTTACTTTTCAATGAGCAGATAAGGCAGTCATCTGACTCCTCTAAAATACAATTCGCACTGCTCTTGCCATCTTCTTTCTTAGCGGACCTACGCTCACTTGAGTAGTGATTGACAGACACGTCATTGCAGTGTCATCAAATATGAATATTTAAATTTGGCATCGCAAGCGTGCGAGTCATAGAGACTAGCACAACGACAAGCAAAGATCGTTCTACAAGGAGGTGGGATTAACCGACCGTTTCTAGTTCTAGCTATTATTACAACACTCCGAGTGGACTCGTGTATTACGTATGCGAACGAATATGCTGAAAATTAAATGTTAAACTAACCTAACAAAATACATAAATAAACAATATGTACAATGATAGGATGAAATGGAGTGATATAGAATGTAAATGGTTACACTAAGCAAATGACTCCACTATAGCAATCACACAATTTCATACAACATGCATAGTCAAGGATGAATATTGTGCTCACTTAATCCTCGCCAATTGCCCTCACTCCAGCGACAATCGACTATACCGAAATGCACCAACAACCTATCTCTCGATGGTTGCCCGAACTGCACTCGGTTCATTAAGAACAATGAGACATATATAGCAACAATACATGTAAAACCGCGCGCAAGCTCTACACATAGTGGCCAATCTACTAAATGCATGTTGAGTGATTCACCTCTTGGTCCATCACACACAACCTAGGTTCAATGAAGGGGTGGCTAACCACTCAAGGCTTTAAGCATTTCGAAGGGCCATTCAACCAATAACAAGCATATGCAACGAAATAGGCAACAATACTAGGTTTATATCAAATTCCCAATGAATGAAAGTACACATCGAAAAAGAGACAAAGATACAAGGAAAGAAATACAAAATAGATAGAAAGGAGACCTCTCATCCATAACCAGGAATCGAACACCGGATCTTCTCGGTGACAATCCGAGCTGTCCTCACCACTGGACGACTACGGCGTTCTCCAATCTCCTGAACACACAACCCCCTCAACAAGAGAGAGCTCTCTCCTAATCTCTCTAGACTCTCTAAGATGGATGAATACGAATGGAAAATATGCTCACGTAACACTAATGTGCATCAATGCAATTGCTAAGACATTAAGTACATTCAATATGAATTAAGAGTTCATCATCTTGATTTGGGAATTATCCTTAAACCAATTCACCACCCAATCCGGCCAAGGAAGGGCAATTGTGTCCTAAAAAGACCCAATAAGTGCAAGAAAATGAACCAAAGCCAATTCATCACCTAAATGCATGAACTAGCATTTTCCACTCTTTGGGGGAAAAAATCCTCAATCACTCAAATCATCAATACATGGTATTTTGGTCATCCATTAACATACAAACAATCATGGGAAGCTAAATTAATCTACTCCTACATTAAATTACTCTACTCCTAATCCCAATCATGTAAACATATCAATTTCAAACCATTCATACACATACATATCATAATAAGAGCATTAAAACATATAATTTCAAGAGCAAAACAAAACCCAAATGAATTTAAGTACAAATATATATATATATATATAACATGTGAAAGGTTTACAAATTCCCATTTCGGGGTTACACAATTAAGAAAACAAGAGATATAAAGAGAATGAGTAAATAGAAACAACCCTTGGAGAAAACTCCTCATAGATCTCTTTCGCTTGGCTCGTTTTTGGTCAAAGACCTCTCCTATATCCTTGCAATCTACTCTCAGTTGGGTGGATGATGTGTATAAAGGGGTGGTAGAGGTGTATGGTGAGCTCCTATGGAGGAAAAACCTCCATGGGAGCTTGAATCATTCACTTATTTGGTGAAGAGGATGGAAGAGATGAAGAAGATGGAGATTCGGTTTTGGGGTGTGGGGGCTGTGTTTGGGGGAATAAATGGGAAAAAGAAGTCTCTGGAGTGAAGAGAAAGGAGGGTATTTATAGTGTTGAGAGGTTAGGGCAAGAATTGAGTGTGAAAAGACAAATTGCACCCTAAAAAACGAGCTGAAAATGGCAAATTTGGGCACATGCGCTGGTGAAGGGTGCGCTGGTCGACCAACGCTTCACTAGCGCCAACCTACTGATATTTTGCGCTGGTGAGTGTGTGCTGGTCGAGTGGCGCTTCACCAGCACCATCTCTTGATTCTTTGCTTCATCAGTATTTTTCAGCAGCGTGCACCTTTACCGAAATGACCATAACTTCCTCTAGAACACCCGGAATCACTATCCATAAAATGAGTTAGAAAGAAGATATCCGGGGCTTTTCAAAAAGCGGTAATAGAAAATGTAGTTCGATCTGAGGAGGAAGATATGGTCCCCAAAATTTAGGTGTTCTGTATAAAGCTCTCATTCGCTGTCGTGTTTCCAGCCTTGCGGGCCATTACAAAAACAAACATATCTCCCTCTAGAAAACCTGAAATTACGATCCATAAAAACCGTTGGAAAGAAAGCTTATGGAGATTTCTAAAAATAGGTGGTATGAAACCCAGTTCACTTTAAGGAGGGAGATATGGACCCCGAAATTTGGGTGTTCTGCACAACCTATTTCCATTTAAGCCCATTTAACCTCCAAAACTCTTCAATTAAGCTCAAATACTTCCGTAGGGAATATGTACCTACACAAGGCTTACAAACACATTAATTACCAAAATATGCCCGAAAACGAGAACAAAAGCTAGGTAATGAGGACCTCAAATAGGTATATAAATTGTTCCGATCAGTGATCCATCTTGCCACAATTCTAGCATTCGATGTCTTTCTTGCTTCATTGTTGATTACCCCAATTGTTGCCCAGATGATTCCTGGACTTGGATCTTCCTCTTGACTTTGATCTACCCTGTTGATTTCTGTTCCGATTCATATTTTTGCCTTCTCTACTTTTCATGTTCAGTGCTGAAGATGATGCCCGTGATCCCTCTTCACGCATCTTAATCTCTTGGGTCATAGTCATGTCTACGACTTGTTGGAAGGCTAACTTTTCTTTTCCGAATGAGTCGGCGATTGATTGACATGTTGTACTTCAACTCTCCGGTATCTAGCCGAGAATTATGCCTACCAACATTTATCATCGAATATGATGAAAACCGAATTTAACCCATCTATTACCTCATTGAACACATTTAGATGCTCCTTTAAACTCTGATTTTCTGACATCTTCAGATTCACTTGCTTTTTTATCAGATGGACCTTCCTTACTGTAGAAGGTTGCTCATATAAATTCGATAGGGCCTTTATGAGATCTGTTGTTGTCTATTGGCCCTTGATGTTGAAGGCGACTGATTTCGACAAACCGAGTCGAATTGCTCCCAACGATTTACGATCCAAAACTGTCCATTGTGCATCGATCATTTCTTTTGGCTTATGTTTGACCACCCATTCTTCATCGGACACGTCCTTTGGCTTCTCTACTATTGACATATATAAGTCCTTCTGTTACAGATAATCTTCCATCTGTATCTTTCAAAAGTTAAAATTCGTACCGTTGAATTTCTCTATCTTGTATGTATCCTTCTCGGACCCCATTGCTCCTACTCAAACCACGAACGACAAGCAATATGAACTGGTCAACGAAAAACTTAAATCAGGATGGAATCCGACGGAAATCTGAAACTTTCCATTTCAATGTAAAAAGTACTGAATCTGGACGATTTCACCACGTTGAGTTCGCTGATGGTGTCAATTTTCTCAGATTCACGATGGATCATCGTAGATTTGATGATAACTGTTTGGTTCTTTAACACTTCGACGACTGATTTGAAGACTTTCTGGTGCTCGGTTGACGATGACCTAGAAGACACTCTTAAAGATCGGCTCATTCCACTTCTTTTGGTGGTGGTGGTGTCGCTCAACTTGCCGGTGACAAATAGGCAGGGAAACCACTTCTCTTTAACCTTCGTCGATCGATTAGACCACTTTTTGGTGATCTTTTGAAAATGGTCCAGATGGGAAACTTGTAGATCGACTCTTTCTAATTCTTATGGTGTGAGAGGTGACTCACTCTCCGTGGCCGGTGGTGGCTTCTCTGGCAGTTGCTGCTCCGGTAGCGCATCAATCGTGTGGCTGCTGTTTCGGACTCCTGAAACCTTGTGCTACAGAATCCTCAACTCAGGATTCTACCCTAGTATACATTAAGCCAAGACGAGTTGAACCAAGCCATGATATGGTGGGCCCTAAGTAGCTTGCGATGAGTCCGTGATGTTAGCTCTTGGGGTAGGAGATGCTCTTAATCTTCACATAAGACGTGTGCTCCTGGCGTAGTGGAGAAGAGTAACCTCGATGGAGTATCCTTCCTAGCATTGACAGATGGATGATCGCTTAAGGGGGGACCCATACCGTGAAGATAATGATGGTCCTTTGTTCGAGGGGAGGATTGTTGGGTGTGCAACCAAAGTCCCACATTGGTTAGACATAGAGATGATCTTGGGTGTATAAGTATGGAAACAACATCTATTGGTATGAGACCTTTTGGGTAGAGACCTAAGAGCAAATCCGTGCGGACATAGACCCAAAGTGGACAATATCATACCAATGTGGAGAATGTAGGTTCTGTACTTCTAACAGAACACTCAAGTTGCGTAATAAAGTTTGAAATGCACTCTTCCTAAGTGGTTTGGTGAACAAGCCTGCAAGTTGAAGCTTCATGGAGACATAGGGAGGTGAAATCAATCCTGAATGGATTTTTTCATGTTTACAGTTGAGTTTGATATGTTTCGTCCTTTCATGGAACACGAAATTGGCAGATATGTGAAGTGCAACTTGATTATCACAATATAATTGAGCTAGTGCTGAGTAAGGAACCCGTAAGTCATGCAATAAATAAAGTAGCCAAGTGAGCTCACAACTAGTTGATTCCATCGAGCGATATTATGCTTTGCAGAGATCGAGAACTCGTTGATTGCTTTTTAATTTTGTTTTCCATGAAATTAGAAAATTGCCAAGGAAAATGCAAAAACCAGTAATGGAATGACGAGTCATGGAGCAACCAACCCAATCAGAGTCACAAAATGCTTTGAATTGAAGAGAGTTATGAGAAGAAAACAGTATTCCCTGACCCGGTGTTCCTTTTAAATATCGAAGGATGCAAAAAGCTATTGCATGGTAAGGTTTTCCTGATTGGTGCATAAATTGACTTAGGATGTGGATCTAGTAAACAATACCGGGTCTTGTAATAGTAAGAT
The DNA here is from genome assembly GCA_032871835.1 of Dipteronia dyeriana. Lineage (NCBI taxonomy): Eukaryota > Viridiplantae > Streptophyta > Magnoliopsida > Sapindales > Sapindaceae > Dipteronia > Dipteronia dyeriana. The sequence goes on along the minus strand of CM065299.1, from coordinate 7,273,436 downwards.
AATTAAGTCAGCCAACAAGATGATGGACCCTTTAAAATATGAATCGTAAAATATGCCGTACATTTACGGCTTCTACCGCAAGCCGTATTAGTTGATGTCGTGATCTCAAATATGGCATACCAAACGCGTCATCAATGTGTTTAAAAAAGTGTTGTAATTTGGGGGTCGTGTTATGATCTATTATATAGGTGTAAACTCAATCACGTCCTTCCTCTCTGCATGTCATTATTATCTTTTAAAAATATATTATAATTTATTTACAACACCTCATCCTATCTACCACCGATCAACTCTCCCTCTTATTTCATACCATTTAAAAAAAAATTCACATCGGGTATCAAACCTAAGACCTCATTATGTACAAGCAAAGCCTTGACCCATTCTGCTAACCATTTCACTTTGTTAACAATTACATAATGCTTATATATAAACTATATTTGTTATTAATTTTTTTATCGATTATTTTTAAATCAAACGTTTATTTCCAATAATATAGATTTTTGTTGTATATGAAAGACAAATTAACATTTATATTAGCATTTAATTAAACTTTATTTTTCAATCATATATTGTCGGATAAAAGGATATTCGTTAATCGTACCTAAGATGGAGAGATGTTTCTCTACATTTAACAATTTAATAAATAAATGTAATACTTGAATCCCTATCACAAAATGGAAGAGGAAATGTAAATAGACATTTCTAAAAAATGATTTTGCATTTTAGATTATTATTATTATATTTATAAATAAAAATAATATATTTTTTTCATAATTTTTTGAACTAATCTATAGTATTTAATATAAAATTTGAAGAAAATTTAATTATTTATCTGTCTCTTAGGAAAAACTTAATAAATAAAAATCAAGATAAAAACAGGGAAAATGTAGTCCCTAAAATCATTATCATCAAAAAATATTATTTTGTCCCGAAACACCAACCTAACAAAAAATTAAGTTTCAACTTTAATGTTTCTTTTAGGAGCCAAAGAGCTTGTTTATGAAAAGTGTATATATGGTGTGAATTGTATGTCTTAAAAGACTTTCAAATAAGACACGCAACATTAAAACCATAAAGAATTCCTTTTTACGGTGTTCCTCAAATGCACTCCATCTTTGAGAAATTATGCATCACTATTACGACTTGTACTAAACGCAAGTCGTAAATAATAATATTTACGACGTGCCATTTATGTGTGCCGTAAATATCAAGTCGTAAATGACTAAATCTGTTGTAGTGGCAATAGAATTTAATTTTACATGTTGCTCCATTGGAGTATCCAATGGACAAGCTCCCAATAAACCCATGTCATTTAATCTATTCAAAGTTTACTTTCTTTGAGAAATATAAATACTTTATTTGGAAAAAGAAACTTCAATGCCTAAGATATAATTTGGAGAGCCAAGATACTTTATATGAAAATATTAATGCAAGAAAGCCTTGAGTGATGCAATAGAAGAGGAGTCATTTCTTGTGATGATAAGGTCATCCACATATATCAATATAACTAGCTGTAAAGGATGATCTGGCATCACGGATAAACAAGGAATAGTCAGTTTTAGATCGATGGAAACCTGCATCTTGTATTTCCCCAGAGAACTTAACAAACCAATTACGTGATTCTTGCTTCAAACCATATAAAGATTTATTAAGTAAAAAAAACACGTGTCTCCCCTTTATGAATGTATCCGGGAGTTCTACTTTGTGTTACTCAAGATTGAGAACAGATTGGCCTTGTGGAAGATTAGATTTCTATCTAATGGGGGAAGATTAATGTTGATCAAATCGGTGCTTGCTAGCATCTCAACTTATTATCTTTTGGTTTTCAGGGTCCCTATCGGGGTGGCCAATAAGATTGAAAAATTGTAAACGGACTTCTTCTGGGGTGATGGTTCAATCAAGAAAAGGATTCATTCGGTGGACAGGGCTACCTTATGCAAAAGTAAAAAAATATGGCGGTCTTGCCATCACTCCATTCTTGATAAGAACAGAGGACTAATGGCTAAGTGGGTTTGGAGGTTTGGTACCGAAGTCGCCTCTTTTTGGAAGACAATTTTATGTCCGAATTATTGGTTAAATCAGTCAATGCTATTGTGGAATTGGCAAATCCGTGCCAATTATTCACACTTCGTCAGAGCAGTCAACTCTTTTTTTTATGAAGGCTCAGTTGTGGCGAAAGTTCTTAGGGATGGGTTTATTGCCATTCTTGGGCGTGGATACAGAATCAATTTCTGGTCGGATATGATATGGTACAACATTCCCATATGTGAGGCCAACCCAAGAATCCATGCTTTAGCAAAGAAGAAATCAGGAGTTGTTCAGGACTTAGGCAATCAAAATGGTTCAATGTCGGTGTGGAATGTTGATCTTCGGAGACCTTTGTATGATTTGAAATTCCACCAACGAAATTGTTTCTGGACAAATCTTAACTGTTTGTCTATGCACAGGAATATTAAAAACGAAATAGCTCGGTCGTTCAGTAAAGATGGAAAGTTCTCGATTAGTTCTATGCGTAGATGCCTTGAAGCCCCTCATTCTGATGTTTTTTTTCTAGCTATGACTTTCTTTGGAAAGGTAGCTATCCTCCAAAGGTGGAGATCTTCTCATGGCAACTGCTCAGAGGAAGACTCTTAGTCAGACGTTCTTCATCGTTTCGATGTGTGTAATATTGTGAACCTTAATTACTCGATGTGTAACAAAGAAAAGGAAATCGTTGACCAATTATTCTTATATTGCTCTTGGGCGTGGAGGATCTATGATTTTTGCATGGATTGGTGGGACGTTTACTGTTGTTTCAATATGACGCAGTGGAAATACAAAAAAAAAAACCCGATGTTTATATTCCATGAAAACCAGAAAATAAAGAGAATATTCTGATATTTTATTCAATCAAAAACTACCCAACCTTTCGGCTTACAAAGCTATTTAAAAAGATTAAAATCCTAACCTGAATCCTTGTTGGATAAGAAACGAGATTACATAGCAAACGTTACAAAAAATAGCAAAAGCTGTCAAAAATAGCGAAATTATAAAAGTTACGGAAATAAAAGATACTAATGACTTTAAACAAACCAAAATTAACGGTAGACGATTTTGACTTATCAAAGTCAACTTATGATTAAAAAGAAAAGTTTTCTAAAATGGAAAAACTGCAATTTTGGGGCCTAAATGATGGAATTTAGTCGAAAAAAAACGTGTCTCACCGCCAAAGGCTGTGACTTGAAAAGACCTCGACGATTCGCATTACGTGAAGTCACTTACCCTTGAATTTAGGATGGTCCTTCAAAACCATGTACGAGTCAACTACCTGTTCTACATCATAATAATAACATGAATGATTGGGTGTTCAATTAGACTGGCTTTTGCCCAGCGCCTGTATTCATGAGAGCTTGGATCACCTTCTATTTCACTGTGACATGGTTCATTTGGGAGGCTAGGAATGAGGTGGTTTTCAAAGGCCGTCCTATTTCCATTGATAAGGTAAAGGAGAAAAAATTCAAGGTGGTGTGGTGGTTTAAATTCCATGGAAAAGGCTTCAAGATTCCAATTTCTATTATGCTTCTCAACTTGAAGGTTGGCTGCATTGACTTCACTAAGCTAAATATGCCTAGTATGTCTCAGTGGGTTCCTCCTGCTCTATATGATTTGAAGTTCAATATGGACGGGTCAGCTAGGAGAAAACCGAGACCTACTGGCATCGAAGGTGTTCTTAGAGACTCAACAGGGAAGCCTTTGTGCACCTTCTCTACTTTTGATGGCATTTTATAGTCTAATACGATAGAGATTTTGGCTATCCACAAAGCTTGTGCTCTTTGTGCATTGAATTCTTCTCTTTCTGACCGAAACATCCTCATTATTAGCGACTTCAAAGTGGTAGTCTCTTCTGTTAACAAGTCTGAAGATATCGGGAGCTTTAATCACGTTAGCATCATTTATGATACCAGAGATTATTTGCATCAAATGAGAGGTCTGATGGTTGTTTTTAATCCAAGATCTTCGAACTCCTTTGCTAACGGCTTAGCCTAAAAGAGCATTAATAGCGCTGATGAGAGCCTTGTGTGGGACTTATTGGGTAACCAGCTTCTTGGGTGTGTTTTTTCTTTTTTTGGTCTCTATTTTGTTCTCTGGTTTGATCTTCGTTTCTGTTTGATGTTCTGTTTAGGTTGTTTTTGTTTGGCTGCTCTTCAGTTTTCCTTTAGTCATTTTCTTAGTTGAGGTTTTTGTTCTGTCTGTTGTTTGTTTGTTTGTTTAGAGGTTCTTCTCTTTTATAGGATTTAAACCAAGTCTTGTTAGTTGTTTTTGGTTAGTAGTTGGGAGCTATGTGCTAATAATGTTAGTAGTTGTTAATTAGTAGTTCGTAGTTGTGTTTAATGGTTTGTCAGGATTCCAACCTATATAAAGGTTGATCCAGTTCATTTCAATATAACTCAATCAACTCAATCTTAGTTTACAAATTGATTATTGTTCACATTTGGTATCAGAGCTTGAAGAGCTTGAAGGTGAGTGTGAGTGGTAGAGACTCTGAGTGTGAGAGATACACTGTGAGAGAGTGATCTGAGCTAGATTCCAGTTAGGAATCGGATAGCCGAAAATACTCCCCAGTGCCGGATTTGAACCAGGAGAGGTTCAAAGGCATTTCTTTTTGGAACCAGTCGAAGAAGGTTCAGTTAAAAAAAACGCAGCAGTGCTGCTTTCTCAGTCTCCACCACCACGTGCCGCCGACCGTCGGGAAAGTGGATTGTCACCACCACCACCACCACCACCACCAAAATCTTCAGAAGACGACCGTGATCAAAGCCCAAATGACTGGAGTCCAAATCAGACACCATTGACGACGAATCGAAGGAATTTCAATTTCGCGAAGATTTCATTTTTGTTGTCGTTTCAGACGAGTTAAGCACGGTTGATCAGCCAAAGTTGCTGGTTATCCTTTCTAGAGCAAGACCGGTGTCATCGGAGAAGAGAGAAATATCGAGATTAGAGGATTTTTTTTTCTTTGTTAAAAGGAAGGGAAGAGAAACAGGGAGTTGGAGTGTGATTTGTGTGTGAAAAGAGAGGAGTGAGGTTGAAGGTGAAATATATATATATATATATATATTAAGGAGGTGTGATTTGCTTGAAAAAGAGAGGGAGAAAGCAATCTTTTGTTGATTTTTTTATGCAGGACAAGCGAACACATCAAAAATAAATAAATTCTTGGTTTGTGTATTTTATGTAAAATTACAAATATTACCCCTCTATGGTAAATTTGCAAATAGTACATCTATTTGACTAATTATAAATGGCTACCTCCATCAATGGAAGTAATACAATTCAGTCCAAAATACCTAAATTTGATGGAAAGATAAATTTTCAGTATTAGAGGGTACAAATGCAACTTTTGTTCGAATATCAGGAGTGGTGGACTATTGTGTCAGATGACATTGTCGATTCAACAAATGCTGTAACAACTCGGAAGGATCTGAAAGTGAGGTTTTTTATCAAACAGTTGCTGGATCCGGTAATTTTTGAAAAAATTGCACATGCAACTTCAGCAAAAGGAGCATGAGATATTATGATGAATACGTACAGAGGAGTTGAAAAAGTGAAAAAAGTTTGTCTGCAGACTATACGGAGGCAGTTAGAGCTTCTTCAAATGACGGAAACAGAGAAAGTGACAAATTATTTCTCACGGACATTGGCTCTTGTTAATCAGATGAAGTCCAATGGTGAGAAGATTTAAGATGTTCAGATTATGGAGAAGATTCTCCGAACACTGAATTCAAAGTTTGAGTACAAGGTAACTGTTATTGAGGAATCTAAAGATCTCGAGAAGATGACGTTGGATGAGTTGATGAGCTCACTCCAAGCCCATGAACAACTTCTGGATGAGAAGTCATAAATTGAGGTTGAGAAGGCTTTACAAAGCCAGTTAAGTGTTAAGAAAGACAAAGACGGAACTCAGAGGAATTCTAAGTCAAAACAGTGGGGTCAGAACTCACAGAACAGAAAAGAAGGTGCTTCCAGTTTTAGTAAGGGAATAGGCAGAGGGAGCAACAACAACGACAACAACACTAATCGGAGGAATAAATCTCAGATTCAATGTTTTAATTGTAAAAAAATTGGCCATTACAGGGCTGAGTGCAGATCTAGAAAGCAAGATTTCCAAGCAAATGTTGCAAAAGATGGTGATTCAGAAACACTGTTGCTAGCATGTAACATGGTAGAAGATGGAGCCAAAAATGAATGGTTTCTGGATTCGGGCTGCAGCAACCACATGTGTGGTGAGAAGGAGATGTTCTCTCATTTAGATGAATCCTTTACTTCATCAGTGAAGTTTGGGAATGACACAACGGTGCCAGTGATGGGGAAAGGTAAAATCTCTATCACTTTGAAGGACGAGTCCCATAATGCCATCTCAAATGTACTGTTTGTCCCAAATCTGCACAAAAACTTATTGAGTGTAGGACAACTTTAGGAGAAAAGATATGACATACGGATCCATGAAGGAATTTGCACCATCAATAGTGCACAAAAGGGGCTAATAGCCAAGGTAAAAATGTTACAAAACCGTTTGTTTCCGCTGCTTATTAACTGTGATAGTGTACCTTGCTTTAGTTCAGTAATTTGTGATGATAATTGGTTATGGCACATGCGGTTTGGCCATGTGAATTTTAGAAGTCTGAAACATCTAGCATCTAGGAAAATGGTTTCAAGATTACCTTCCATTAATTCTCCAGATAAAGTTTGTGAGACCTGTGTCTTAGGAAAGAAGCATAGAGACCCGTTTCTTATAGGACAGACATGGAGAGCTAGTAAGCCCTTGGAGCTGGTGCATTCAGATTTATACTTAGTGGAGGTTCCACCAAATGGGAATTCCAGGTACTTTATTACCTTTATTGATGAATTTAACAGGAAAGCTTGGGTGTATTTCTTGCAGCAGAGGTCAGATGCTTGTGATGCTTTTAAAAGATTTAAGACGAATGTTGAGAAGCAGTGTAGAAGACCTATCAAGACTTTGAGAATGGACAGAGGCACAAAATATATCATCTGTGATGGTTTCTTGCAGAAACATGACATTAACCATCAGATGACATCCAAATACACTCCTCAACAAAACGGAGTAGCTGAAAGGAAGAATAGAACAGTCATGGATATGGTCAGGTGTATGTTGCACTTGAAAAATTTACCCAAAGGTTTTTGGGGTGATGCAGTTGCTTGTGAGTTCTATTTGTTAAACAGGTGCCCTACTAGAAGTGATCTCGAAAAGACTCTACAGGAAGCTTGGACTCGACGGAAACCCAGTATTGGAAACCTACGAGTGTTCGGTTGTATTTGCTATGCTCATGTACCTGATGTTTTGAGGAAGAAGCTTACTAATAAGGCAGAGAAATACATTTTCCTCGGCTATAGTCAGATGATAAAGGGATACAAGTTGTATAATCCAGTATCCGGGAAGGTAATTGTCAGTAGAGATGTTACCTTTGATGAGCAAGACTGTTGGGATTGGTCTAGTGGTAAGGGGAGCTCTTCAGACGTTAATGTTGATATGGAAGAGATTGGTCCATAGGAACCTACCCCTGTGACATCACCACTTGGTGTAACTCCACATTCAGTAGAATCTTCTTGTCGTCCGCAACGCCAACTGGTTTTACCAGCTCGTTTACAAGATTGTGTTTTGAGAAATGACGACTACCCAATTGATGAAGAATTGGTGAATTTTGCATTGTTTGCAGATTATGATCCTATCACATACGAAGATGCTGCTCAAGATGATTACTGGATTAAAGCAATGGATAAGGAGATAGGTGCAATTGAGAAGAACAACACATGGGAGCTTACTGATTTGCCTTATGGTAAGCAGCCCATTGGTGTTAAATGGGTGTACAAGACAAAATACAACCCAAACGGTGAGGTGGAGCGTTATAAAGAACTTTTGGTTGCAAAAGGCTACAAGCAGAAACCAAGGATTGATTATTTAAAGGTTTTTACATAGGTTGCCAAACTTGACACCGTTCGCTTGATTGTGTCTTTTGCCGCACAGAATCAATGGAAAATCTTTCAGATGGATGTGAAATCGGCATTCTTAAATGGTGAGATAGAGGAAGAAGTCTACATTCACCAGCCGATAGGTTTTGTGAAAATAAGGCAAGAAAAGAAGGTCTACAAGTTGAAGAATGCTTTATATGGGTTGAAGCAGGCACCCATAGCGTGGTATACACACATTGACACATACTTTCTTCAGCATGAGTTTCAGAGATGTCCCTATGAGCACACTCTATACATCAAGTCAAATCTACATGGAGATATTCTCATTGTGTGCTTGTATGTTGATGATTTCATTATTACCGGTAATAACCTTGATATAGTTGCAGAGTTCAAGAAAGCAATGATTGGTCATTTTGAGATAACATATTTGGGGTTGATGTCTTACTTTCTTGGCATTGAAGTGAGTTAGACGAATAATGGCATATTCTTATGTCAGAAGAAGTATGCCGGTGATGTGTTGAAGAAATTCAAGATTGAGGGATGTAAGCCAATTTTTACTCCCGTTGAAGAAAGATTGAAGTTAGTGAAATATGTGTCTGGTGAGCTAGTTGATGCTACCATCTTTCAGAGGCTTGTGGGTAGTTTGAGATACTTAACTTCTACTAGACTTGACATTGCATATGGAGTTGGGCTTATCAGCAGGTTTATGGATTCTTTGAGACAATCTCACTTGCAAGCCGGCAAGCGTATTTTACGATATGTGAAAGGTACATTAGATTATGGTATCTTTTACTCTTCTGTTGATAAGATTGAACTTGTGGGATACACAGATAGTGACTGGGTAGGTGATATGGAGGAGAGGAAAATTACTTCCGGATATGCATTTCATCTGGGTTTCGGAGTATTTTCTTGGTCATCGAAAAAGCAGTAGGTGGTTGCTTTATCAATTACGGAAACTGAGTATATTACAGTTGCTAGTGGTGCTACACAGGCTGTATGGCTGCGGTGTATGCTCTGTGACTTGAAGCATCAACATGATGTTTCTACAATGATCTACTGTGATAACAAGTCCACTATTTCACTGACAAAGAATCCAGTTTTTCCTGGTAGAAGTAAGCACATTGACATCAAGTTTTATTTCATTCGAGACTTGGTGAAGGACAATGTGATCGTGATTGAGTACTGCCGTTCCGAGGAGCAGGTTGTAGACATATTCACGAAGCCGCTCAAGGTTGATTCATTTCTAAAATTGAAGAAAACTTTGGGCATGATCAATTATGGAAAACTTGGTTTAAGGGGTGCTATGTAGGATTTAAACCAAGTCTTGTTAGTTGTTTTTGGTTAGTAGTTGGGAGCTGTGTGCTAATAATGTTAGTAGTTAGTAGTTGTGTTTAATGGTTTGTGAGGATTCCAACCTATATAAAGGTTGATCCAGTTCATTTCAATATAACTCAATCAACTCAATCTTAGTTTACAAATTGATTGTTGTTCACATCTTTGCGTTTTGGTTGTTTGTTCTTCTTTGGTGTTAGTCGGTTTCGGTTTCTTTCTCTTTTGTTTGCTTGTGCTTGTTTTGGCCTTGCACCTTCAATAAAAGTTTCGTCCCCTTTTCAAAAAATTGTATTCGGGAGGAGGAAGCATATACATTTCTTCATCAAGGTCTCCATGAAGGAAAGCATTATTAATATCTAATTAGTGTTGAGACCAATTATGAGCAATTGCTATTACAAGGAGACAACGAACAACAACAAACGTGGCAACCAGAGCAAATGTTTAATGGTAATCAACACCCATAGTGTATCCATTAGCTATAAAATGAGCTTTGTACTATGACCTACATCTTCATTTGGGTACATGTGAAGCTGTGATGAATTAAAATGGTTGATTTGGGAGGTGAGAGGAGCCATCAATGTGGTGGAGCTTGTAGACAGACAAATAATAGTGGACTGTGTTCAATTCTTCTCTAATTGTTGCAATACGGAGAGAGGACATTTTGTTCAGAGAAGGATGTTGATAGGAGATTGAGAGGTCTTAGAGTGATCAAGAAATTTACAGGAAATGGAAGGTTTGAGTCCAACTATTCTTCTTTAATGGAAGGTTTGAGTCCAACTATTCTTCTTTAATTTTTGTATTATTTCTTTGTTTAATCTATAATTGTTTGTCTCCACTATTGATCTTGAGAATTGAGATTGTCAAACAGGATTATTATATATATATATGGTTACACTACAAAAAATAGGGCTTTTTGCTGCGGGTAAATCCACGATAAAATTTGTGATAAAAAGATTTTTGCCACGGAATTGCCATGGATTTGGGGTGTTGTAAATACGGTTGTGGCAAAAGCTTTGGCCACAGATATTGCTGTGGCAAAAAATACTTTAGCCACGGAAAATTGCCGGTAACAAAAGCCTGTTGTAAGGTTTTTATATTTACCGCGGTAAGATACCCACAGTAAAAAACCTTTGGATGCAGTAAAATGCCGTGGCAATTGGGTGTTGTATATATATATATATATATATTGAATATTTATATTTTATTTTTGCTATTTTTTTAGTGATTTAAATATGAATATTAATTTTTTTAAAAATTTCTTTAAATTCTTAAAAATTAAAATGAAACCATATTATAGAATAAACAAACCATCAATAAAACAATAATGTAGTGAATACTATTACAATATTATCACAATAATGAAGGGAACACAATTACATTATTATTTTAAAAATGTCAAAAACACTATTATTCTTCTTCAACACTCTACGTCCATAGTTCTTCGACCATTCATAACCTGTAAAAATATGGTACTAATATTATAAATGAATAATTTAAGAAATAATTCATACACTTATTAAAAGTAACGTTAGATATAAATACACGTGTTTAATTAATCGATAATGTTAGATATAACTAACCTACCGAAAGTGATTTAGTAGCAACCTCAATCGCAAAGATAGTCAAAATAACTATTATTCGAGATCTTAGTAAATAGTACTAATTTTTTTTTTTATTTATTTATAAGGCTATTGATTTATTTAGATCATATTATTTAAACCCAACATAATATGATCATATTTTTATTAGTAACTTACTGTAGCAAGAAAATTTAAAGTTTGCTATGGTCTCGTACTTAGCCCGGTTTTCATTTTGAATTTTTTAAATTGCCATGTTGCCATCACACAAGTCTGGCTATATATAGAAAATGATAGGCTGTTTTTCACAACACAAGCGCAAAGAAGTTGGAGAAATTTGATCAATGAATAAGACAACATAGTACAAACATGCAAATGAGACTTTAAACACATGCTTGCTAATTTACCATAAAATCTAAGATAAAAACATTTAAATTAGATAGTATAGTAATAAAAAGAAATGGTTAAATAGATCTACATAAGCACAAACGTAAAAACTCAAATATTACCATAGAAAATGTAGAGCCAGTTGGCTTTGATTGAAATCCTCTTTCAACCTTATGAGATTTTCTAGGTGGTCAAGATCTTTCTGAAAGCACACTTAGAGATCGTTTGTTTTTTTGTCTGAAGATTGAATAGTCCTGAAGTTTTCTGAAGACTGAATAGAGACTGAAATCTGAATCTGAATGATATGTTTTTTTTCTTCTCACATCTGAATGTATTGTCAACGCATTTATTTTTTAAAAGTAAAATTGTCTAAAAATAAGTAATTTTATATTTATACCTCTGTTAAACAATTATATATATAATATAAAATAAAAACAATCTAAAAACAATAATTATATATGAACACATATGATCACATATGATCACATATGATCGTGATCTTCTTCTTCGATTACAAATAAACTTCATTTTTATTAAGAAAAGAAAATATTTATTTTTTCCTTTCAAAAAATGAAAGGGGTAGCACATCACCCTAATATCAAAATAAAGTATTGATATTAAACACCAATATGAGAAGTGATTATGGTTCATTTTTATTTTTAAAGCTATTTAAAATAATCAATATATTAAAATAAAATATTTATATACCATATATAATTATGATGAAATTGGAAATATGTTATATATTGGGGGATAATATCGGAAGAAAAGATTTTGGATTGCATTTAATGCAATTCAGTGATTTGCAATTAAGTGAAAAACTAGAATTTTTTACTTTTTTTTTTAAAATTTTATTTTAGGATTTTTAAGTTGTTTGACCACTTAAAAAAACAAATAAAACAACTTAATAATTATGATTCAGACCCATTAAATTTTAAATGAAAAAAACAAACGATCCCTTAATGATTTAGAACTTAAACTTATTATTATACCAACTAGTTAACTTTGAGAACTAAAAGTAAAGTTAATTAGCCATTTAATATATAAAGTAGCAAACAGCTGATGACCTTTTAGAAATGGGTTCTTAATCGACCTGAGCCCGAGTCAGTATCACAGTAATATATAAGTAATGGTTAAAATTTGTAGGCACCTTTACCACACTAACCGGCATCTTCTATATGAACATGTGAACATGTGTAGACTATAATGAAAATGCGTAGTAAAAAGACAAGCATTTTACGTGTATATTTTGGCACATTTTCATGAAAAGGCAAGTACAAAACAAACTCATGTAGCCAAGAAAGATAAGTACAAACCTCAGGTACTTGTAGTCACCTGCACAAATATCCAGTAACTTCTTAGAAAATGTATTCAAAGATACTTAAACACATAAACAAACAAGATAAAAATAAAAAGAAAGCTGATAGTGAGAATTAAATTTTAGAGAGAGCTTAGGGAATATAACTTAATGACTACCACTATATATATTAAAAGGCATATCCACTAAATTATATGATCAAATATTAATTATTGATAAGGAAGCACATGATCATATAAAATAAGCATTTTTCTCAAGCCATTGCAGCAGGAACTGAAATTTTAGAAGGAAATAAAAAGCAAAGCAATCACAAATCAACATGTAAAATTCCAATTTGAACTGACCTCCCAAATTACGGTCTATAACATGCCTAACCTCCCCACATCCAAAGGTCACAAGCATACTCTATAAAGTTCAGTCAGCAGAACACATGGAAGGTGGAGATAATTGTATTCCAACTCATTGGGTGTCACAGGTTGTTTGAGAGGCATGATAGACTTCTTTTCAACATATCGACATAATACTTTTCTCATATCTAAAAACAAGCATGTCACGAGTCATGAGTCATAGTGTACATAGTATAAAAAAGATCATAAAACCAAGTGGGCCATGATAACTTACCTAACCGATCGTCCTCTTCTGAATAATAGCATAGAACCGGTCTATAAGTGACATAGTCAAGCAACATCACTGTGCAAAAACAAAACTTATTAAGAGGAGGTTGAAATAATTATACTAATATTACAACCTCATTGTGGTCTACACCCCATCAAATATGATTTGCGAATCATCTCAAGTAAGAAATTGTAAATTTTGATAAATAAAGTTCATATACAACCACTTACCATTCACTCTGGATACCGATAACAACAAGCCTCCTTTAAAGTCCAATTGGGGTTTTTTTGAAAATAATTTTACCGCACCTACATCCGCGGTTAATAACCGTGGCAAAAAATTTACCACACCTGTCGATAAGAAACACATTTATCAATTATTTTATATTTTTACAATATTCTCTACGTATGGACATCCACGGCAGTACAGGCAGAGGCGATTGCACAGGGGGGCCTATAGGGGCCATAGCCCCCCAGTCGATAAAAGTTTGATAAAAATTATTTATATGTTTAATTGCAATCTGGTCTCCTATTTTATTAATAATATAGATTTATTCTATTTATTTTTGTTCAAGACAAAATCAACCTCTTTTAGTAATTTCATTTCTTATAATTTCATACATTATTTCTTAATCTAGTCCATATATGAGTTCAACTATTACATTAATTGGTGAATTTTTAATCATTGGATTTAAATCAATTGAAAATCTAAAAGAAATTAAAACTAAAAGGAAATAATATCCTCTCGTAATTACCTTGTAACTATACATGAACTGTATAGTGCTAAAACCGTCTTGTATGTATGTATTTTTTTATTAGGTATTCACTTGAACAAATTAACACTTTCTATACTATTTCATTATACAATATCTATATTGTTTTAAATATTTTATATGAATTATATATTTATTAATTATGAACTACTGAAAGATATATTGCATCAATACAACAAAATAAAAGATCATTTTCTCTCAAATTCTTTGATTATGTATATTGAAACGGAAATCGTAAATAAATTTAAATAAATGTGATTATAGATGAATTTTGAGATATAAAATAGAGTCAATTTTCATTTTGATTCTCAAAATTATTGTTATTATTATTATTATTATTATTATTTTGTATCATTACCTTAAAAACTAAACAGTATTACGTTTTGGTATATTAATATATTTTTCTTGAGTAACCTTTAATATTAATTTTTATCTTGATCCCTAAAAGTTAAAATCCTGACTTCGCCCTTGAGTACAGGTGCGGTAAAAGCCACCTTATTTTGTAGTGTCATTATATTGTTTACTTGAATGTACGTGGAGTCAATATCTTATTGTGAACTCGGTATCTTATCATCAATCATGTGCTCTTTTTGTTGATCGAGTTCTTGTGATTAGTATAATATGCATGTATATAATGATTTTGATTTCCTAAAATAAATAAATGAATAATCTCTAGAACAGCAGCATAAACACGAAGATATCATCATGGCCCCTTTTATATTAGCCATATATATATATATATATATATATATATATAATGCTTTTTGGTTGCAACTTTGATTTAAAATTCACGTGATTATGTAAATTTCAATTCTTGATATAGTATTCACGGAATTGACTTCAACCAAAGTCCATAAAACAAGTGGTTACAAACTCTTCAGTCTTTTTTTTTTATTTTTTATTTTATTTTATTTTATTTTATTTTTATTTTTTTTTTTAGCTAGGAAGTCATATTATGTAAGTTTGATTAACAACACTTGCACTTTGATTGATAATCTTTACTTTCTTGATCTCCATTTTGACAGTTTTTGGGCTCCAGTCATGGATCGGATGCTATGCATGTCTCCATAAACGCCATACTGGTTATTGAATCCTCTATTGACAATATTCTATCTCAAATTAAGGTATGGAATATGGATGCATGCCGCATCATTATTTGATAGCATAAAAGCCCAGTTCAAGTTCTTGTTTAGAATTGTATTCTGATTGATTACAATTTTTAATAGGAGCTGCTGGAATGTACGAATATGTCCTAGCATTTTTCTATGTAAACTTATTAGCAGATGCCAAAGTTATTAACTTCTTAGCAGATGCCAATATTTGAGCTTTTGAGGTAAAAAATTCAATCTTTAAATACTATACAGTGTTTACTGTTATTGATATAGCAACCGCTAGTGTTTCATTACATCTATTCAGATTAGTAATATAGTTTCAACTAGCAATTTACATTGTAATTTAAGTTATATTATCTTGTAAAGTAATAAATAATCAAATGCATTGAGTTATAGATATTCTTGTATTTCATATTGATTTAATGTAATTAAATTAAATTAATTGATTGCAAAATATTGATCTAATATAGTGTGAATATTATAATCTCATTCAAATTCTATTTATCATTCATATGAATTTGTATTCTATAATTTATCAATTTTAGAAATATATAAATTGAAAATATTGGCATAGCGTAACATAAAATGGTAAATGAAAATTGAAATAAAATCTTCTTTTACTATAGCTTTTTGGCCGCGGTAGGTATATGTGGCAATTATTAAACATGTGCAGTAAAACTTTTTTTCACGATAACAACTCAAATCCACAGTAAATATGTGGATGAGAGCCCAAATTCCAAGGGAATAAAAAATAATCCCTGATGTTTGGAAAATAATTTCCTTGCTTGCTTATTTAAACATCAAAATTTATTCCGTGAAACGATGAAATGTTATGTTTAATTTACGGATTGATTTTAATTTACGGATGCAAATCATTCGTTTAAAAATAGTATTTTAATTTATAAATAACCAATCAAATTAGATTATATATACATATTTTTTAAAAAATATAATTAAATATAAATGATACTAATTGATATATCTCAATTTGATTAGTTAGACACTAACTAAAACATCATTTTTAAACAGGTGATTTGAATCCTTAACTATTTATATATACCTTTTTAATATATCAGTTTAGTTGCTATAGGTTGCATATTATTATTTTTTTCCTGATTTTTTTGTTAAAATATTATATTATTATGTAAATCGAGTACTTAAACCCATAACCTTATAATACTTATATAAAAGGTCATAGGTATAAAAGGTTTTACATTTGACCAATCTCATCTCCGTCAAGATCAGCCTTTTGTATATAATTTAAGACACATTTTAATAGAATTCTTAATTAACTAATAATATTAAGT
Organism: Dipteronia dyeriana; assembly: GCA_032871835.1. Taxonomy (NCBI): domain Eukaryota; kingdom Viridiplantae; phylum Streptophyta; class Magnoliopsida; order Sapindales; family Sapindaceae; genus Dipteronia; species Dipteronia dyeriana. The sequence continues at coordinate 7,257,048 of CM065299.1, read as the reverse complement.
ATTAACTGATGGGAGAGTAAATGATATGCCACGACTTTCCCCTTAATAAATCAACGCATGGAAAATAAATTGATTTGAGATAAATCAAGACAAATGGAATCACAGACAAGATGAGGTTGTGTGCCCCTCAAACAGACTAGGAGTCTAGGATATTGTGGATTCGAGTCTTTTTTTCCTTTTCAAATTTTGAATTATTAAAATATTTCACCAAAATAAAAATTGAAACAAGGATGATTTATTTACACAATTTGAACATTATTTATAATTAACAAAAAAGATTGATTTATAGATTTCAATTTAGCGTGAAGTACCTCTTCCAATAAATCAATCATAATTCAGCAACGGTGGTGTAGAGAGAGCATAATTGACCAGTTCCCTCCTTAAGATCTTTCCCGTAACAGACTTTGGAATAGAATCAATAAAAGTAACACGTTGAATTTTCTTATATGGTCCAACCTGAAGAAGGAATGTAGCAGATTTCAGAGTAAGAAATGAACTATAATTTAACATCACCCAAAAAAAAAAAATCATATAGTAAACCCAAACCATCAAATAATTGCATGTTAGTTTTCATTTTTTCCACATGATTAAGATTTAATTTATTTATTTTAAAAAAGATCTAAGTGTAGTTACTGGTGCAGAAATAATCATGCCTGTTTTGCTATGAAATCCATGACTTGTGTTTCAGTGATGGTGGTTCCATGTTTACGCACCACAAAGGCCATGGGAATCTGCCCTGCATCTTCATCCGGGTACCTGTATTGAAATTACAGAGCAAGACATCCGTTAGTACTTTTATGAATGAAAAGATGAAGACGTAATTATAGATTCGTGGCACATACGGAACAACAGCCGCATCAACAATGTCAGAATTCGACAGTAGTAAATGTTCCAACTCAGCTGGAACAACCTGCACATACTTTCGAATTTAATCAGGAAATTAAACCAGCAGATCGATGCTACAGGTTGAAGTTGCTTTGACGTATATAAAATTAAAAATCAAGAAGTTTCAAGGGACAAATTTACAATTGTATAACCTGATATCCATTGCATTTGATCATTTCCTTTAACCTATCAAGAATGAAGAGAAAACCATCAAAGTCAAAAGAGCAGAGGTCTCCAGTCTTCAACCACCCGTCTGAATCTAAAACTTCGGCAGTTGCCTTTTCATCTCCCACGTAACCTGTATAATCAACAAACAGCAAATATCGTTCATGTATTGAATCCAACAAGAAGCCATGCATAAATATATGATATATGTACTGAGAAATTAAATCAAAACAATTAATAAGGAATGAATTACCTACCTTTCATGACGGTCGGGCCACGCAACCACAACTCTCCTCTCTGTCCAGGTGACAATATCTCTCCGGTTACAGGATCAACTATCCTGGCCTCTAGAAGTGAAGATAGTCGCAAGCCACCTACAGAACCAAGCTGACATTTAGTCCCCGCCCCAAGTGTTGAAGTCTCTGTCAAACCGTATCCCTAGTAGAGAGAAGAAAAAAAATAAAAATCAACCTCCAGACTCCAGAAATCATATATCTTCTTGTTGAAAATAAATATTAAGTTAATTAGTTACGTTAATGATCTCAATATTGGGAAATTTCTCTCTGAAATTATCTGAAACATTGTGGCCCAGAGGGGCTCCGCCGCTGAGGAGAATCCTCAGCGAGCTGAGATTGTAGTTTGTCAAATCCGATTTCACCAATGCCACTATAAAAGAAGGCGAAACTGGGATATAAGTGGCCTTATGCTTGTCCACAGCTTCAAGCGTTGCCTCCAACTCAAACGTCTCCAGAAAAAGCAGAGTCTCCCCCATTATAACCGCCCTCATCAGGGATGTTAACCCAAACACACGAACAAAGCACGCGTAGCCATTGACACTACTTGTATGTCACGAAATGGATAAGCTGCAGTGTTCACAGCCATCACCGCTATGAAATTTCTGTGGGTCAACAAGACACCCTTGTTTCGACCTGTTGTTCCTGACGAGAATAAGATTGCAGCAACATCAGACTGATTCACCACCGCAATATCGGATATGTTCCCGATACCAGTATTGCAACTAAGGCTATTGCTAGTCGACAAAGAGGAAAATGCCGGCAAATCAATCAAGACCGTACGGAGATTAGGTGGAACCTTGTGGGAGGTGTGCGAAGTAGCAAACACAATACTGGGTCTACTGAGTTGGATTTGGTGAGTCAACTCCGAGATGGAATCATCCGGGTTTGCTGGTGCAATAATAACACCTAAAGATAAAAGAGAGAAATAGAGGCTTGGAATTTGGAGGGAGTTGGGAGAGAGGATGAAAGCCACGTCGCCTTTGGATAGAGAGTATAATTTTTGGAGAGAGAAGGCGAGGGATTTGGTCTGGTGGAGGAAGTCGGAGAAGGTGACACGGTGGCCGTTGCCGGCGTTGATGAGAAATGGGGTTTCTGAGATGTTGGTGGTGTTGGAGTGAAGGAGAGAGAAAGCGAATTGTGTAACAGAGAGAGGTTGGGGTCGTGGTGGGAGAGTAATACTTGGTCTTAGACGGTGGAATATTTTGGTTTCTGAGCAGAAGCCGCTGTTTGGATCGATTTGGGAGTTGGTGTTTGTTGCCGCCATTAATGGAGTTTCAAAAGCAGAGAGAAGGAGAAACAGATATACTTTTGATTTTCTAATAACAGTACAGAGAAGATGGCAGACAAGGGAATAGATACATAACTGATCATCCTGTTGTTCGACTTGTTTCAATCTCTATGTTTTTTTTTTTCGAAAATTATGATATCTTGTTTTGTTTTTTTATACAACCTAAAGTTGCCGCAGTGGGTGTACACCACCGTTAAATTGACGTGGGTAATTTAAAAATTTAATCTAAAAATATCTAGATAATTTAAAAGTTTAATCTGAATTTCAATCCAAAAGATATGATAAATGAGTTGTTATCACTATATAAAATATGGGATGATATGGTTAATGAAAAAATCTATTGTCATATCGTTTGAGTTGAAATTTAGACTAAATTTTTATATTGTCTAGTATTAGTGATATATATATATAGTTGTTTTTCGGTGATTGCGCACTGATATAAGTTATATCAATGCGTTGTATATGTACCATTGATTATGAAGAAGTTTTGATAAGTACATACATTTGAGTCAAAATATATAAATCTAATGGTTCACATCCAATACATTGATAAATTTATATCATTTACTTAAAATTAAAATAAAATAAATAGTTTATATTCAATATCTTTATATAATTTTAACGGCATTTGTATACGTGAAAAATAAATGTAAAAATTTTAATATATATATATATATATATAACACCATTTAAAACATTTACGAGATTCGTTCACCATAATGGTCAGACAAATCGAAGAAAACGAATGCTAACAACCCACCGTCTAAAAAAAATTGATAAACAATCCAACAAGTCAACAACTTAGACCAAAAACTAACACGTGGCAAATGATTTTTAATTCACCGACAGCCGTGAGACTGTGAGCCAGCACTAGAGATGTCCACGATTCGATTTCAGTTACGAACCGTCGATTTCGATTCTATAAAATGATCTAACCATAACTATAATTGGAGGGGAACGATTTGGTTCGGTTACGTAACAGTCGGTTTGACGGTTACGGTTCGGTTTCGGTTACGGTTGGTTTTTTTTTTTTTACAAATGAATTGCCACGTGTCGCAATTCTATTGGTTATTTTTTTATAAATAAAATATTCCAAAACCGGCGGTTATAACCATCGGTTTTGAGACGGTTTTTGGGATCGGATAACCGTAACCGAACCGCCTGAGAACCGGTTTCCAACCTGTTTCATAACCGACGGTTACGGTTTTTGGAAGACGGATTCGGTTCGATTTCGAACGGTTTAACCGAACCGTGGACACCTCTAGCCAACCCTTTCTTTTCCAAATCTCCCACACCCGCCGAGTGTCGAGCCACGTTCCACTACCGCCAACCAGAGACGAATGTAAGGGGGGCCATCCAATAAAAATTTGACAAAAATTATTTATATGTCTAATTGCAATCTAGTCCCCCATTTTATTAATAATATATATTTATTTCATTCATTTTTTATTCAAGACAAAATCAACCTCTTTTAGTAATTTCATTTTCTATAATTTTATACAGTATTTCTTAATCTAGTCCATATATGAGTTAAGCTATTGCATTAATGGGTGAGTTTTTAATCATTGGATTTAGATCAATTGAAAATTTAAAAAATAAATAAAACTAAAAGGAAATAGTATCCTCTCGTAATTACCTTATAACTATACATGAACTGTATAGTGTTAAAACCGTATATATATATTATTAGGTATTCACTTGAACAAATTAAGACTTTCTTTACTATTTCATTATACAATATCCATCTTATTTAAAATATTTTATATGAATTATATATTTATTAATTATGAACTATTGAAAGATATATTTTATCAATGCAAAAAAAATGAAAGATCATTTTCTCCTAAATTCTTTGATTATGTATATTGAAACGGAAATCGTAAAGAAATTTAAATAAATGTGATTATAGATGACTTTTGAGATACAAAATAGAGTCAAATTTTATTTTGATTCTCAAAATTATTGTCATTATTATTATTCTCAAAATTATTGTCATTATTACTATTATTACTATTATTATTATTATTATTATTATTATTATTATTTTGTATCATTACCTTAAAAACTAATCAGTATTACGTTTTGATATATTAATATATTTTTCTTGTGTGACCTTACACCCCCCCCCCCCCCCCCCCCCCCAAAAAAAAAAACTAAAATCCTAGCTTCGCCCCTGCTGCCAACCCTCTTCCACCGCTGTCGTCGTTTGCCTTCATAGTTCCCTATCCACCAGTTTCTCAAAGGTTTGCTCTCTCTCTCTCTCTCTCTCTCTCTCTCTCTCCCTTTGCTATTCTCTATGTTTGTCTCTATATTAACTCTTTTTTTTATTCATTTTGTTGTTTTTGATTTATTTCAATGTTTCGTTCAAATGGGGTTCTCTTAAAGTTGGATTTTGATCGTCGATAAATTCTCATTATCAGTGTTCTAGTAAACGTTAGGTGTTGATTTGTTTAGAACACTAAATGCTAATCGGACGGTAAACCAACGTCTAGCACCTAAACGGTGTCTAGACGAATTTATAGACGGTCAAATTTTTTTTTTGCTTAACCGTTTGTTATGTGATTTTATTTTATATATTGTTTACTTTTTTTATTTGAATGGTGGACATCGTACATTAATGAGCCATCTACCCCTACCCCACCATCACTTTATGACACATCATCTCATCATCACTATGCTCTTTGCTCTTTGCTCTTTGCTCTTTGCTCTTTGCTCTTTTGATGGCTGATTAACACTGAAAATTGTATGTTTACTAAGGGATAATATCATCATTTTACACTTCCAATATGATTAATTCCTCAATTTAGATATAATTTCGTTTGCTCGTTTAAATAAATATGTTGTTTAGTAATCAATGTATTTTTCTTTGTATTTCAGAGGTAATTCGATCAATTCAGAATTATGGAGAAGTCAGATGGCAAAACAAACATCGTTTTCAAGTTTAGAACGTCAAAAAACCTTAGGAAGGCCACGAAGGGTTTTTTTGTAATTTTGATTATTCACTGTTCACAGTTGACTTTCACTGTTTCTGATGATGTGGCACATTCCTATTAGCCCAAATTGCGAGTGCACTGTACATGCGGTTACAGAGAATCACATTCTAGAAGTCGGTGCACTGTTCATAGTTGACTTTCGTGAAGATTATTGATTGATGATGTGGCACATTTCTATTGGCCTAAATTGTGAGCGCACCGTACATGTGCTGCAGAGAATAATATTCTAGAAGCCGGGTGGTGCACTGTTTACTGTTCACTATTCACTTTCACGGATGTGTTTTACTGCTTACTGTTCACTATTCACTGATGACGTGGCGAATATGGACGCTCAATTTTAAATTCATCCGATAGTCAATTTTCATCCGTATTTTGTATAGATAGGGGGCATCTCCCCCCTAATTTCCATATTCTAAATCCAAATCAGATATTAGATTTGTGAAATTCTCTTTCTTTTGTTCTCAAATTCTCAGTTTAAATAAAATAACTATTTTCTAGTTAAATTATGTCTGGCTAATTTTATATAGCTGAGGCCAAAGGTGATACTGTTGGTATGGAAAATATGATATAATTATGGTAAGTTTATTATTTTTTTGCTTTCTCCCCTATGATCTTTGTGGAGTTTTTAACTCACTATATAGTCAGACAAATATTGTCTAGCACAGTGAGTACTTTCACCCATATTTATCAGAGAGTTGGTTCTCCCCTCTGATTTTTGTGGAGTTTTTGACTCACTGTAGACAGACAGATACCCATATCTATCAGAGAGTGGTTTATCCCCTCTAATCTTTGTGGAGTTTTGACTCACTGTAGTTAGACAGATATTGTCTAGCACAGTGAGTACTTTTACCCACATCTATCAGATAGTGGTCAGTGGAGTGGAATACCCTCCCATTAATCTGGACTAAATTTTAATTATTGGATCATATTTGAATTACTAACAGTGGATCCTTTAGCCCTAGTTTTAATTTTAATTGATTTACATTTTATAACAAGTTTATTAATTAATCTAGATAATTAATTCTGCAAGGACAAGTGAACAACCTCCATGTGGTTTGACCCGGTCTTACCGGTTAATTTGTTACTATAACACTCTTATACTTTGGAGTAGGAACACTTCTTTAGGACGTGTCAAGTTTTTAGCGCCGCTGCCGGGGAGGTAAGTCTGTATTTTCTTTGTAGAAGTAATTTCTTTTTAATTTTATTTTAGTTTTGCTATTTTTTTTTCTATCTTCTTTGTTCTTATTTTGTATTCAATTTTGCATCACTCATCTTTATCATAAACTTCATCCACTTAAAAAAAAAAATCACTTGTAATCATTAATCACATTTTTGCATTTTAGTCCTTTAACTTTTTATTTGCATTTTAGCTTAGATCTAGTTTGTATTTGCATATAGGTCATTTTATTTTTTATTTTTGCATATCAGTCCTTGTAATTATCATATTTTTCACTTTAGTCCCTATATTTATAATTATTTTCACTTTTGCCCCAACACTTATGTATATTTACATTTACACCCTAGAATTTTGCATATTGTTATTTTTATCACTTTTTCTTTTATTTTCTTCAATTTTATGTATTTCACCTCCATGAACCCTCATTAAATTTGCATGAGACGTTAGTCTCGAACATCTAGTGGTAGATTAATTAGGAAAACCCAATCACCCACATTCACCAATAACATGGCTGAAAACCCACTTAGACATATAACAGGAAACCAAGCTGAGAACCTTTTATACAACCTTGACAACGTTTCTCAACATAACAACCATCCGCCTTATGTTGACCATGACCAACACATTAACCCAAATCCACCTAGAACTCTTAGAGACTACATAAACCCCACACGTACTGGAGCACCTTCATGCATAGCTTTCCCACCAAATGCAACAACTTTAATTTTAAACCGGGAATCATTCAACTTTTACCCAATTTTCACGATCTTGAATTTGAAAACCCATATTTGCATCTTAGGGAGTTTGAGGAAATCTGTAACACTTGCACTGACCAAAATGCTAGCATGGATATAATCAGGCTTAAGTTGTCCCTTTTTCCTTAAAAGATAAAGCTAAAACTTGGTTACAAAACCTTAGGTCAGGATCAATTCAAACTTGGAACGATATGCAACAACAGTTCTTAAAGAAATTTTTCCCACCTCATAGAACAAACTCTCTTAAGAGGTAAATCACTTCATTTGCCTAAAAACCCGAGGAAACACTTTACCAATGTTAGGATAGGTTCAAAGGGTTGTTAAATTTTTGTCCACATCACAGTTTTGAAACATGGAGGATAGTGTCACATTTCTATGAGGGACTCACACCCCAAAGTAGACAAGTCGTTAAAATGGTGTGTAATGGGGAGTTCAGTGACAAAAATCCCGAAGAAGCACTTGACTATCTTGACCACATCACTGAAAATGCTCAAAATTGGGACACCATTGGTTCCTATGAGTCCATGAGCAAATCACAACCATCTCTATCTAGTGGAGGCATTTAAAATATTAGGGAAGATCATGACCTTCAAAATAGAATCGTATCCCTAGCTAGGAAAGTTGAAGCTTTAGAAACTAAAAAGAGTGAACATATAAAATATGTATAAGAAATTGCATGCCATGTATGTGATTCTGATAATCATATCACTCATAGTTGCCCAACTTTACTAGCTTTAAAAGATTGCCTTCATGAAAAGCTAATGCTTTGCAAGCTTTCAACAAGACAAATTCCAACTCATATTCACAAACCTACAATCCTGGTTGGAGAAATCACCCAAATTTTAGTTAGAGGAACAACAATCAAGCCCAGTCTTCACAACCACCAGGTCCATCACATCCACAAACACACCAGAATTTCCAAAACCCTAAAGGTTATACGCCTTATGTCCCACTATCTAGAAAAAACCTTGAAGACATTTTGCACTCATTCATTGAGAAGCAAGAATCCATTAACTGCCAAACTGCACAAACCTTGACAGATGTTAAAGATACTTTGGCAAATATTGCTTTTACACTCACCACACACGAAAAAAGGTAAGTTTCCATCTCAACCACAACCAAATCCCAAGAGCCAGTCAAGTTCCTATGATAATAACCAATGCCCAGATCAAGTCAAATCAATTATCACTCTTCATAGTGGTAAGGTCATCGAAAAACCTATTCTTGAATCTGGTAAAAATAATGATGAGTCATTTTCCAATGGTAAGGAAGGGGTTGATGAAACCACTGTTGACGAAGAAATAATTGAATCCCCACCTACACTCCCATATCCTCAGACTCTTAAAAATTCACAGAAATTGAAGCATCCCCCAGAGATTTTTGAAATTTTCAAACAGGTAAAGATCAATATCCCTTTGTTGGACGCAATCAAACAGATACCTTCCTATGCCAAATTTTTGAAGGATCTGTGCACTATGAAAAGGAAGCATCAGATAAGAAAGAAAGCCTTTATGGCTGAACATGTAAGTTTCATTCTTTCCAATAAAAATATTTTGAAATATAAAGATCCTGGCTGTCCCACTATTTCCTGTATAATTGGTAACTGTAAAATTGAGTATGCTTTACTTGAGCTAGGTGCTAGTGTAAATTTGCTCCCATACTCATTTTATCTGCGACTTAAACTTGGTGAGTTAAAACCGACTTCAACCACACTTTGTCTTGTTGATAGGTCAATTAAAATACCAAAAGGAATAATGGAAGATGTGTTAGTACAAGTCGATAAATTTATCTACCCAGTAGATTTTATTATCTTGGAAACACAACCTGTTATTAATGAGCACAAATCAATTCTTGTTATATTGGGCCGACCATTTTTAGCTACTGCTAATGCCTTGATTAATTGCAGGAATGGAATAATGAGCATGTCTTTTAGAAATATGGAAATTAAGCTTAATGTTTTCAACATGTCTAAGGAACCATTTGATGATGAAAATGAAGATGAAGATGTAGACATTGCTGAAACCATTATTGAAGATCATGTTATCGAAGAAGAAGAAGACACTTCAGATTTGAAGAACTGGAACAGAAAGATGACGAGCCAAAAGAAAAAGCACCCATCAATGATTCTTTTCCTGATGATCTTTTATTCTCTATCACAACTTTGCCTTGGTATGCTGACATTGTTAATTATCTTGCAACAAGAATGATGTCACTTGATTGGAATGCACATGACAAAAAGAATTTTTTGACCAAGGTAAAACGTTTTTACTGGGATGACCCATACTTATTCAAGTATTGTCCTGATCAAATTGTTTGACGGTGTATTCCAGGCAATGATGTAAGTAGTGTCATTGAATTTTGTCATTCTGAAGCATGTGGTGGTCATTTTTCGTCAAATAAAACGGCTGCAAAAATCTTGCAGCGTGGATTTTATTGGCCCACATTATTTAAAGACACACATGCATTCTGTAAAACATGTGAACATTATCAAAAGTTAGGATCAATTTCCAAGCGAAACATGATGCCTTTAAACCCATTCTTGTCCTTGAAATATTTGATTGTCGGGGTATTGATTTTATGGGTCTATTTCCACCGTCATTTGGATTTTTATACATTTTGGTTGCCGTTGATTATGTGTCAAAATGGGTTGAGGCAATTCCTTATCGAAATAATGATCACAAAACAGTGATTAAATTTTTAAAGGAAAATCTTTTGAGTCGATTTGGAATTCCTCGAGCCATTATCAGTGATGGAGGCAAACACTTTTGTAACAAACCTTTTGAGTCTTTAATGAAGAAATATGGAGTCACACACAAAATTGCCACACCATACCACCCTCAAACAAGTGGTCAAGTTGAGTTAGCAAATAGGGAGATAAAACATATCTTACAAAAAACGGTTAACCCTGATCGAAAAGATTGGTCTCTTAGACTAAATGATGCACTTTAGGCTTACCGCACTGCATTCAAAACATCTTTGGGTATGTCACCTTAACGTTTAGTTTATGGAAAACCTTGCCACTTACCTGTTGAACTTGAGAAAAAAACATATTGGGTCATTAAAGCTTTCAATTCTAACCTAAATGATACTGGTGAATTGCGCAAGTTGCAAATAAATGAACTTGAAGAATTAAGAAATGATGTATATGAATATGCAAAAATTCTTAAAGAAAAATCTAAAACCTTTCATGATAGACAAATTTTAAGAAGGTCATTTGAAGTTGGTCAAAAGGTTTTGCTTTATAATTCTCGACTTCATTTATTTCCTAGCAAATTGAAATCAAAATGGAGTGGTCCATTTGTTGTGAAACATGTGTATCCATATGGTGCCTTGACATTGAGAATCCTAGGAATGGTAATGTGTTTAAAGTAAATAGACAACGTGTGAAACAATTCTTAGAAAATACAGATTTTCAAAAAGACTCTGCCATCCTTTTTGACCCTTGTTACAAAGGTGAGTAAACAAATATTTTGCTTTTGACTTTATTTGTGTTTGCAATTATTATTTTTGTTTTTGTTCTCTTTTACTTTTTGAATTTTTACAGGATTAATTTCTAGGTTTAGTTTTGCTTGGTGTGTTTTGCTATATAACCCCGGTTAAGTGGCGGATAACGGTACTCCGTGACAATTCAAGTTGGTTTGATTTAGTTTCCCAAATAAATGATCCCCAAAACAAGGTATGGATAAAATTTTCACAAACCTGCGAAAATATTTTCCATCGTTGCCCCAAAATGCTCTGAAAAAGATTTACAAAGCACGTTCCGAAAGATTACGCTTACTGATGATAAACAAAATTCCTGTTGAAATTCGTTGGTTGATTGAAGCTAAGTTACGTCTAGCAGGTGAGTATGCTGATTCATTTATATCTGACATGTCTGGTTTTGAAAGAAGTAACCTTGTAAAAAAACGAAGAGCTAAGAAGTTAGGGGTTACTTGTCACAAATGTGCACGTACAACTTGCAACACACGTTGTCGTTCTTTAGGAATGGTGTCTAATAATCGGGAAGATAAAATTTTATTCATTAGGCATGGTTTGCGTAGGGAGTCATTGGATAATATCCTAACGACTCTTGATGCATATCCTAGTGGATATGTGCAAATGAAAATTGACCGATTATGACCACAATTTCATAACTATATTGTGCATGTTCTTTTTGAAATTGTGGTCATAATCTGTTTACCAATTTATAAGAAAATTGGATGGGAAACATATCCCCGACCCATAGAAGGCGTTGAAGACGTTTCTGGACATAAAACCAGAGGAAGATGTGAGCCACAATCACAACTACCAGTAAATATCCTTTTATTTTTATTATCTTTTTCCTTCCGCATTTAATGTCTTTTGTAATTGTTGTGGTTTACTTTTGATTTTTGAACCATTTGGATCTATTATCATTGACAAATACGTTGCCCTATACATATAGGTGTATCATTGTGTTACCTTTTCAGGATCTATAAATACAAGCATTTGTTTTCCTTTTTGCTTCAAGCATTCATAAACATTCAAAAGAAAAATTCAGAGAGTGCATTAATGGCGTCACCTTCAACTAAACGATTCACAAACATTTGTGTGTTTGGTGGCACTAACTATGGGAAATACAATGAGTTTGTTGAGGCTGTAACTTATCTTGGTAAGGTTTTGGCTGAGCGAAAAATACACCTAGTGTATGGAGGAGGTAACTTGGGATTAATGGGGTGTGTTTCACGAGACGAATGTAGTCAAGTTTTGGGTATTGTCCTAAAACCTATGGTTGCAGCAGACATCATCGGAAAGAAAAACGATGAAGAGCTAGCTGTTTCAGGTATGCCTGAAAGATTGACTACTATGTTACATCATGCTGATGCGTTTATAGCTTTGTTAGGTGGTTTTGGAACCTCAGAAGAAATCTTTACAATGGCATCCTGGGCGTAACTACACATCCATGAGAAACTCATCGGTTTGTTGAATGTTAATAAATTTTATAATGGTTTGCTTTCATTTCTTGATCATCCTTAGAAAAATTGTTACATTCCACCTTCAATCCAAAAATCTTTATCTCTGCTTCAAGTCCTCATGAGCTGATTGACCAGTTACAAGCTTTCAATTATGAGCCAGATTCTTCAACCTCCAAAATTGATTGGTCAATTAATGAAGAGAACAAGAAATGCAGAATTGATCTGAATCTCAGTTTGTGATTGTCCTATGGTTTTTATGCATTTTATTTTCCTTTATTTTGTATTTCTTTTATTGTTTTACAGGATTTTGTTGTCTTTCAAGTTGTTCAGGTGATATCTTCTAAACCTTAACTCTTTCTAAAGACATTGGGGACAATGTCTCGTTCTGGTTGGGGGGAGGGGATAGTTGATTCAATAACTTTTGTTTTTCAAAAAAAAAAAACTAACTTCTGACAATTTTTTTTGTAAAGATGGCTGAGTAAAAGATGGCCGAGTAAGAAGATCTTTTAGATACTTCTGAGACGCATCTTTGTAGTTCTTGTGCATTTTTCCTCTCTTCTGACTATTCAAATTTATAAACTCTCAATCGTGATATCATTGACTAATCCTTTTGTTCATTAAGTCATCTTGAAAAAAATTTCTAACTATCCTAGACACACACGCACATTGACACGCGATTATGTGCAGTAAGTTGAGAGTTTACGATATTTAGTTCTGAAACATCATTCAAGGGTAACAACCGAAGGCAGTGGTCTTGTTTAAAAATATATATAGTAATAATAATATTAATAATTTTGTGTGTAGTGACCAAAACTCTTACTTAGTAGCCGGGCCTCATGCCTCAGTAAGCATAGAGTGTTCGCGCAAAACAGTAAAGTCTGGATAAGAATAAAGTGTAGTTTCATAGCCTTTTTAACTACGAATTAAGTCTGAGGGGTGCTTCAACACCTAATGCCCTAAGACCAACTGGTTTGGGAGTCATTGACCCAAAACTCGTTACACAGGTTAAAGAGAAAGCTCAAGGGAATTGTACTATTAAAAAATAAAAAACATATGCAATCCAAGTAATTAAGCCCGTAGGAGTGTTTTAACACTTAATGCCCTAAAGCCAACTAGTTTGGGAGTCATTGGCCTAAAGCTCGCTACATGGATTAAAGATGGAATGTTTGTTTCCAAATTTGTTATATTAAAAAAAAAAAAAAAACTACTGCCTAAAGAAGAATCCCTGATGAGATTTCGGAATGAAAATGTTGCTTGATTTCAATTGAATCTCATAGTTATTGTGTTGATCTTTATTAAGCACAAGAAAGTTTGATTGATAACTCAATTGATGACTGGTTGTCAAAGGGTGAGAAAAGAGGTATGGGAGAGTTTGTCTATTTAGTAGTTTAGATATTTGAATTTGAGTTTTTACTATTTTCGCTTTAGTTACTAGGGACTAGCAATAAGCTGGTTTGGGGGTATGATTAACACTGAAAAGTGTATGTTTACTAAGGGATAATATCATCATTTTACACTTTCAATATGATTAATTCCCCAATTTACACATAATTTCGTTCGTTCGTTTAAATAAATGTGTTGTGTAGTAATTAGTGATTTTTCTTTGTATTTCAGAGGTAATTTGATCAATTCATAATTATGGAGAAGTCAGATGGCAAAACAAACATCGTTTTCAAGTTTAGAACGATAAAAAACCTTAGGAAGACCACGAAGGGTATTTTTGTAATTTTAACTATTCACTGTTCACAAGTGACTTTCACTGTTCACAGGTGTCTTTCACTGTTCACAGTTAACTTTCACTATTCACAGTTAACTTTCATTGTTCCTGATGACGTGGCACATTCCTATTGGCCCAAACTGCGAGTGCACCGTACACGCGGCTACAGAGAATCACATTCTAGAAGTCGGTGCACTGTTTATAGTTGACTTTCTAGAAGATTATTGACCGATGATGTGGCACATATCTATTGGCCTAAAATGTGAGTGCACCGTACACGTGCTGCAGGGAATAATATTCTAGAAGCTGGTGCACTGTCACTGTTCACTATTCACTTTCACGGATGCATTTACTGTTCACTGTTCACTGTTCACTATTCACTGATGACGTGGTAAAATCTGGACGCTCCATTCTAAATTCATCCGATGGTCAATTTTCATCCGTATTTTGTATAAATAGGGGTCTTTCCCCCCTAATTTCCATATTCTGAATCCAAATATGATATTAGATTTGTGAAATTCTCTCTATTTTGTTCTCAAGTTCTCAGTTTAAATAAAATAACTATTTTCTAGTTAAATTATGTCTGGCTAATTTTATATAGTTGAGGCCAAAGGTAATACTCTTAGTATGAAAAATATGATCCAATTATGGTAAGTTTATTATTTTTTTGTTTTCTCCCCTCTGATATTTGTGGAGTTTTTGACTCACTGTAGTCAGACAGATATTGTCTAGCACAGTGAGTACTTTTACCCGTATTTATCAGAGAGTGGTTTCTCCCCTCTGATCTTTGTGAAGTTTTTGACTCACTGTAGACAGCCAGATATTGTCTAGCATAGTGAGTACTTTTACACATATCTATCATAGAGTGATTTATCCCCTCCTATCTTTGTGGTGTTTTAACTCACTGTAGTCAGACAGATATTGTCTAGCACAGTGAGTACTTTTACCCACATCTATCATAGAGTGGTCAATGGAGTGGAATACCCTCCCATTAGTCTGGACTAAATATTAATTATTTGATCATATTTGAATTACCAACAGTGGATCCCTTAGCCCCAGTTTTAATTTTAATTGATTTACATTTTATAACAAGCTTATTAATTAATCTAGATAATTAATTCTGCAAGGACAAGTGAACAACCTCCCTATGGTTCGACCCGATCTTACCGGTTAATTTATTACTATGACACTCTTATACTTGGGAGTAGGAACACTTCTTTAGGACGTGTCAATGACTGATTGACACCATCTCTTTCAATTGCTCGTAGGGGTGTATCCAGGATTTTTTGTTAAGGTGGGCTAAAACTAAACTATATTTTTATACAAAAAAAATCGACAGTACTAGAAAATTTCATTAATTGAAAAACAAAATATAATGAGTCTTAGAGTTAAAAGTGCGTAAACTTAAAAAAAATATTACAAATAAGCACTATTTTAACTTTGTCTAACGAGGTTTTACATCATCAAACTCATCTATTATGGAATCTAAATCAATGATATCAACAATCTCTCTCTCAATATATATGACCATACAGTCAGTAAGAAAATCATCATCCATCTTTTTACGAAGTGGTGTTTTGACAAGCTTCATCGCTGAAAATGCTCGTTCTGTTGTAACTGTGGATACAGGAAGAGTTAAGACTAAACGAATCGATTTATCAATCAAAGTGTAGTTCTCTGACCTTTTTGTTTTAGCTAAACATTGACATAATTCCGAAAGAGAAGCCAAATTCTGAAATTTCGGACAACCAAGAACATCCAACCTATAATGGCTCAATTGTCTTCTCAAATCTTCAATTTCATTCTTACTGAAATCTTCAGAGTAGAACTTATTGGATAGAGTGAAAATATCATCAACATCAAATGATTTAAACACGTCAATAGGGCTCAAAGTCGTGCTAAGAGTAAGAAGTTCTATTGTTTGCTCCGGAAACCTATTATTCAACTCAGTCAATTGATAATCTATCACAACAATAAAAATACTAATGTGATAGTAATGCTCAACTGTGATATTATCTTTCTGTTGACAAGAACGTTTTGCTCCTTCCATATGACGTGCATTCATATTAGGTATATCAATTTCATACCTTTCACAAAATGCAAATCTTTATACGCACATTTAGCTTCTCAACGTATATTACTGTCCAGTCCTTTGTCAATCAAATTTTCAAGAAGAGTAAAAGTTGAACCAAATATATTAATCTATCTACCAATAGAAGTAAAATGAGAACTCCAACAGGTAACTCCAGGTCGTTGCAAAGTACGAATTTGATTAGACCCTGTACCAGTCTCAAGTTCCCCTAAAGCAGTCCATTCCTGGATTTCAGCTTCTCGAATAGATTTCAACTCTGAGTGACGCTTAGAAGAAGCACTCACAAAGTTGACAATAGAATTTAATTTTGAAAAAAATAGTCAAATATCATGCACTTCCTTAGCTACCGCAACTAAAGCAAGTTGAAGTCTATGTGCAAAACAATGTATATAATAAGCATATGGACAATCTTTGAGAAACAATGCTTGTAAACCATTCCATTCACCCCTCATGTTGCTTGCACCATCGTATCCTTGACCTCGTAAGTTTTCAATTGATAGATCATATCGAGCAAGGACATTGCATATCTCTTTTTTAAGAGTTAAGGCATTTGTATCATTAACACTTACAACTTGAAAAAAAACATTCTCTAACAAATCCTTTATAATCAACATACCTAAAAATAATTGCCATTTGTTCTTTGTTGAATTCATCAACTGTTTCATCAACAAGAATGCAAAATTTGACATCCCTGACTTCCTCACGGATTTTAGCTCACGCTCTGTTAGCAAGAATATCCAATAACTCCTTTTGAATTCTGGGTGATGTATACTTGGCATTTTATAGAGAATTTTCTAGAACAATCCAGCAATTTCTTGATTTACCTTTGCTTGCAACTTTATCATCTCAATGAAGTTCCCACGATTGGTAGAATTGATGTATTCATCATGTCCCCGAAAAGAGCATCCTTGCATTGCTAACCACTTCACTGCCTCTAGTGAGGTCTTGAGTCGTAACCGATTTTGCAAAATTTCTTTTATAGAGAGTGTATTCATGACTTTGTCGATATGTCGAGATGAATCTTTTAAGTTATTCCATCTTTGCATGGCAAAACTATGTTGTGAATTATGTTCCCCTTCATGGTGCATAAATGGACATTTTTTCCTACAATTGATTCTTTTCCAATTTTGAAAACCATCAATCGTAAATGTGCGATTCTTTGACGGAAGACTATAAAAAAGATAGCATGAAAAACAAAATGCTCTATTTTTCGCTATTGAATATTCAAGCCAAAAAAATCGTTGGAACCAAGAATGTTGAAATCGTGGGGTTTGCTTACCATCCGGAATGGGTGGATATTTATCCAATATAGGTGACATGAACCCATTTTGATATAAGCTTTTCGAACATCATCATGTTTGTCAGCAGGATAAACTTCTATTGGTAGGCGTAATCCAGGATCACGTTCATAATATGGAGTATTAATATCCGATAGAATGTCAATATTCTCAATTTCAATTATTTGAGATGAAGAAGGCAAACTTGAACCCCCATCCCCAACATTACATGGAGAACTTGACCCACTCTCACCCGATAAATGATTATCTTTTTGTTTTCCAAAGTATGAAAGCAGAGTTTTTCTTGGCTTTGATGTATGGTTGTTTGACATTGTAACCTAAAATTATCAAAAATAAAAAATGGTATATTGATACTTTATAAATTATATTATAACCCTAGAAATAATAAATTACAATCGAAAAATAAATTCATAAAAAAAATAACAAAAGACTAACTTAAAATTATGAATAACAAATTAAAAAAAATAAAAACTACTAAAAATACCTGAATTGAAGAACCAAATATAAATATTTTATAACTGAAAATTTCGAGAGACATAGATAATTATTAATTGGGATGAGAAAAAATTGAGGCTTGGGACTTGAGAGAAGGGAAATTTGAGAGAGAAACGGAGAGAGGTTCCACCTTTCGGATTCAGAATTGTGTATTTGTGTCTGATAAACTGAGAGAGGATAATTGGTATTACAATGTAATGATTTATAAATAAATAATAATAATTTATTAAATTTTATCGGTTTGAGTTTGTCTTAAAGGAAAAAGACTACAGGAGTGATACTTGGATTGCGTGTAGACTGTGGAAGTCTTGAAAAGGGAACTAGTTTAATTAAAATAACAAAACAAGTGAGGATTCAATAATGAATGAGTGATATTGGATAATTGTACTGTTGTGTGTCAACGTGTGGAGTCTTGGAAAAGAAAGTTATTTTAATTAAAAGAATAAAACATTAAATATATATATATATTAAAAAAAGTTGATCCGGCTTTAACCCGGGTCAACCCCTTAACGGTCCGCCTCTGATTATTTGCTCGCTTGCTTTATTTTTTTTTTCAAAGACTTGTCTCTCTTTTCAAAGGGTTTTTTTTTTCCTTTTAGACTTCATCTCTCTCTCTCTCTCTCTCTCACACACACACACACACTTTCTTCTTCATTTTCTTCTTCCTGATTATTCTCGTTTCTGCAAATTTGCTTCACCTGAAATTTAGCAACACGAATCCATTTCTATTGCCATCACGGACAAATCTTATATTGCAAAAGGCCACAAAGCCATAGCGATTTGTCAATCCCGATGACGGCAGAAGCAGCAATGATGGTCGCTACCGTGACCTCTCGTTTCGCCGTTAGTGGTGTCGGATCTAGACACCTGACACCTAGGTTTTGTTCTCTTGTGCCTCCTGAAGCTTTTGGTCTGGGTGGTGACAACCCACTCGTCGGAACGGCCGGTGTCCACCTAGCGTATAGCTAGCGCTTAGACGGCCGTTTTTCCGATTTTTCCGATTTTTCGAACACCGATCATTATTATTATCCAAATAAATAATGCAAAGAAAAGGTTGGGTGCAAGGGCGCAACTTTGAGTTTGAAGTTAGAGGCCAAATTACAAAAACTTGAAGTTTAGAGAATTAAATTATAAAATATACTTCTTCTTTTTTTGTAGTCCAAGGGGGGCCTCGACAGGTTCCGCCCATGGTACTACTTGGTTGGAACACGTTTCAGGAAAATTCAATTTCAGTTCACAAGTTTAACTTGTAGCGTTCTTCCTGGGTCTTTTGACCAATTCGGTCATAATATTAATAAATTGTCCAATATTATTATTTGACTGGATTTTAATAACTTGTAGTTTCGATTCAGAGAAAATTCAAAGAAAATTCAATTTTAAAATTTTGAGAGGAGAGGTGTTGGATGAAGATGATGAATAGCCAACATGAACAATGTTATGAACTGTTTAAATAATTATAAGTGGAAATTACCAAAAATAACCATACGTAATATAGAAAATTCGTTTTTAACCACAAATGAAAATTTATTCGTTAATAGTCAATTTTGAAAATAATTTCAGTATATATCCATAAAATACCAAAATACCACCTAATAATTTTCTAATTTTTTTGTTATTTTTTTTTACCTTCTACTTCTCAGTTCGTTCTTCTCTCTTCGTTCTTCTCTCTTCTTCTCTTTGTTTTCTACAAATCGAACACAATCGCACTATTGTTAGAGGACAAAAAACATGAAATCATGAAATCGCCTTTGAAGATTTGAGGATTTGTAGGATTGAAGGTTTGAAGAAGTGAGTGAGGATTTTTTTTTCCGATTTTCTCTAAATCGGTTTAAGTTGTGTATATATATTCCATTTGTGAATTAATTGAGTTCGAAACGGTTACTTTAACATGATTTTAATGTTATTGCATCGCTTTTACGTGTTTTTGTGAAGAATCGAATGAAATAAAGTTTCACTTTTTTTCCAGAAGATTTCAAGTTCACTGGTTCGAAAACTTTAAATCTTATGTAAAAACTTTAAATGTTAATAAGTTTCTAGGTAAGATTTCAAGTTTCTGAGTCAGATTTCAATCAAGTTATTTCCAGAAGATTTCAAATTTCATTGGTTCGAAAACTTGAAATCTTATGTAAAAACTTAAAATGTTGACAAGTTTCTGGGTAAGATTTCAATCAAGTTTTTTTTTAGAAGATTTCAAGTTTCAATGGTTCAAAATCTTGAAATCTTAGATGAAAACTTGAAATCTTATGTAAAAACTTAAAATGTTGACAAGTTTCTGGGTAAGATTTCAATCAAGTTTTTTTTTAGAAGATTTCAAGTTTCAATGGTTCAAAAACTTGAAATCTTAGATGAAAACTTGAAATCTTAGATAAAAACTTGAAATGTTGACAAGTTTATGGGTAAGATTTCAAGTTTCCACGTAAGATTTAAAACATGATTTCAAGTTTCCGTAAAACATTTCAAATTTGTTGAAGATTTCACGCTTTCAAGTTTTTCTTTTTTTTTTCAAAACAAACTCCAAGATTCAGTCCCAAATCATCCAACATATCAACCCTCAACCCAATCAACCCTCAAAATTGATACATTTCAACATTTATTGTTCCCTAAACATGTTCTTAACATGAAATCACATTTAAAAGGTGAGAAGAGAATGGTGGGTTTGTCTCCAACGAATGGTGAGTTCAGCTCTGGGCTGTGTCGGCAGCCTCTTCTCTTTCGGTTGCTCCGACGACGACGACACCCTCTTCTCTCCTGGCAACGCCGCTTCCTTCTCTCTTCTCTCTCGGCGACAACGCCTCTCTCTTTCTCTCTTTTCTCTTTTTTCTCTCTTTTCTCTCTTTTTGTGATGCTCCATTTTTCTTTTTCTTTTTCTTTTTTGTTAACTTTTGTGGTATTTAAATGTGGGTATTTAGGTAATTTCTCATAAATGTAGTTATTAACGATTATATTTTCTTATGTGGTTAGAAACGAAATTCTAATGTTTTAGATGACTACTTTTGATTTTATATACACCGAAAACCATTGAATTAATTTGAGGAAGCAACTTATTTTAATTTTTTATTTAAGTATTGAATTCTTAGTTCTAAAAAGGACCTGTCATACAAAAATGGGGATCTACAAATTTCAATTATAAAAATTGTAATTAAAAAATAAAATTAATAATAATAATAAAACTCGGATAAAATCCGGATATGGATTCCTAGTCGGGTCGTTTTCAATCTCTCTACATTTTAGAATTCAGCACTCTTCCGGTCTTCTTGTTGTGTTCCTTTATATGAGAATGGACCAAAACCAACACAATTCTAATATGGAATTTATTTTTAACCATATATAAAATTGTGACAGTAAATAACCGTACTATAATTTTAGTCTTAATTTAATTTCTTTCAATGTTCCATTTTATCTCTTTTTACTTCCACATTCACAATTTTAGCAAATTTGTGTTGAACAAGTTGCACCTAAATAATGGTCAGTGGATTGACAAATAATATTTGCTAATGCTAAGAGTTTAAAAATCAACTCCAACCACTGGCTACTGAATTTGTGGTCCTTTAACTTTAAATAAACAATTGGAGAAAGGAGACTTGCAAAATAATAATAATAATAATAATTTGCATTGAGGAGATGTAAATTAATAGTTGAATGTCCATAGTTAATAATAGTAAAGAGTTCACATATGGCTGTAGTCCGGAGGTAATTAAGAATGCGAGGGAGTGTAGTTGATGAGATAGGGAGAGGAGAGTGAAACAAAAACAAGAGAGAGAGTGTTAGAATTCTTGGTCGACTCAAGAACCCAACTACACCTGTCAACAACAGTTGCAAAAGTGACAGACAAGACCACTGAAACCAACTAATAATGGAATCAACAACAATGGAAACCATAAAGATAAAGAAAGATAAAGCTTTAAAGGAAACAACACATAAAATTATCGTGGTTCAGTTTGAAATGGAGCCTACATCCACGTTGAGCCTCTTTGGAGAGACTCCATTGCCATATAGTATTCTTACAGCCTTGATCTATCCAAAAAATTACACAAGAAAACCCTCAAAATGAGCCCAGAACCCAGATCTACGAAGCACTCAACCAACTGACCTAATTACATAAACTCAACCTAAGATTACAACCCAAAATGAAACAAAATTAGTATCAGTAGATACATAACAATCTATTCTCTCTTTATCTTTCTACCTCTCACTCAGATTCACTACAGGGAAGCCTGATATTCAAGTTGAATACCAAGAACAACAATAAGAAAATACAAAGAGAAAGCTTATGAGAAATATATAAAAAAAATCCTAGAAATCAAAAAGTTATTTCTCTATCCTTCGCTTCCACTTTTATACTCCTTATCAGATAAGGTCCAGCTCACACAAGAGTAACCAATCAATTGCTTCCAAATTAACACAAAATCATGACTCAATAATATCAATCCTTATATTCAAGGAACGACGTCGTGTAGAGTAAGTGATGGGTCTAGTTGGGAGCATTCGAATCTTGAGTTCTACTGGCTTCATCCCATCTTATCATTGGGCTTCAGATTGGCCTTGGGTAGTTGGACTATAACAACATATTTCACCTAGTCCATATTCAAAACAAATCAAGACAACATCGTCCACATATAGCAACAGAGATCTCTCCAAAGCATACCTGGCTTAAAACACAAAACAGATGTTATCCATAATCACCTATTTTCAGCAAGCTCAAGCAATGCTTGAGCTTGCTATAGGGAATCACTTTGGTTACTATATCCGCTGGATTTTCTTCAGTGAAAATATTTTCCACCTCAACAGTACCTTCTAAGATTTTATCTCTAATAAAATGGTACTTCACCTCTATGTGCTTAGTCCTCTCATGGAAGACTAGGTTCTTACACAAGTGCAAAGAAATTTGACTGGCAGTATAGATAACAACCTTACTTCTAAACACACCTATCTCACCTAGAAGACCTTGAAGCAAAAATGACTTCTTTCATAGCTTTAGTAACAGCTATATATTCTGCCTCAGTTGTGGAAAGAGCAATAACTAACTGAAGTTGGCTCTTCCAACTGACACAACAATCAACAATAGTGAAGAAGTATGAGGTGGTAGACCTCCTCTTATCTCTGTCACCTATATAGTCAGGGTCTATATACCCAACTATATCTAACACACTATTAGAGCATTCATAATTCAGTCCTACTGATGTAGTAGAACTTATATACCTTAGAAGCCATTTCATGGCATTCTAATGGCCTTCACCAAGATTGGCCATATGCCTAGACAATACACTAATAGCTTGAGCTAAATCAGGCCTAATGCTTATCATAGAATACATCATTGATCCTACAACACTATAATAGGGTACATTTGCCATATATCTACTTTTCTCTAATGACCTAGGTGATAGGGCTGCTGACGACACATAATTAGCATATAGTGAGACATTGACAAGCTTACAATTTCTCATTACAAATTTGTCTGCCATCTTATTCAAGTAATTGGACTGCTTCAAACACAATATGTTTTCTTCCTTAAACCTGACGATTTCCATACCAAGAATCTGTTTAGCATTTCCTAAGTCCTTCATATTAAATTCATACTTTAATTTCTTTTGCAACTCTATAATCCTAGACATGTTCTTACTATAAATTAGTATATCATCAATATATAAAAGCAAGTAAACAGATTTATCAACACTTTTACTGCTGAAATATAAACATGCATAAAAATTGCTATTATTGAAGCCTATACTAGCAATAAAACTATCAAATTTCTTATTACATTGTCTAGGGGCTTGCTTAAGACCATATTGAGATTTCTTAAGAAAACACACATAGGAGGGTTTAGAATAAGATTCAAAACCCTCCAGTTGAGACAAGTAAATAGTTTCATCTACGTCTCCATGCAAGAAGGCTGTTTTGACATCTAATTGTTCTAATTCCATGTCAAAATAGCTAACTAATGTTAAAACTATCACAATTGTCTTATACTTTACAACAGGAGAGAAAATCTCATTGTAATCAATTCCCTCCCTTTGTGTAAAGACATTGGCAACTAATCTAGCATTATACTTTGGTGATTCATTTTTATCTACACTTTCTTTGATCTTGTAGATTCACCTACAAGCTATTACCTTTTGTTTTTTAGGTTTTACAATTAGAAACCAGGTCTTGTTTTTCTTAAGAGAATCCATCTCTTCTCTCATGGTCTGTAACCATTTTTTCTTGTCAAGACAATTGACAGCTTCACTATAGGTTCTAGGCTCAGTATTTTCTATTTCTTGGCCAACGCACAGAGCAAAGGATTAAACATCAGCATAAGTATATTTACTGTTAGGTTTTATGATCCTTCTAACCCTATCCCTAACTAACTGGTAATCAGCTAGAGACTGGCATCATTTGGTATTGTTTTTGGGAAGTTAAAATCTGATTATTTAATACTTTTGACATAAAAAAGATGTTTGGTAAAATTTTCAAAAGTGATTATTTGAGAATCTGGATTGATTTGACAACAATTTTAAGAAGCATATGGAGGTTACTTTTGCATAGTGATTATGATAAAATCTGCGGTTTAATTTAAAGAATCCTTTTTAAATACTAAAATTTCCATATTGACTTAACATAAATACAATATATCTTATGTTTAATTTCATATGATTCAATTTTATTTGTTCATCGTTGATTAAATATAAGATTAATTAAAAGTTTTTTAAAAACAATTTGTTCATCCTCTCAACCCAATTCCGGAACACACTCAAACTTATAACTTAGAACAAAACCCTAAAACTCATTTTTTTCGCCATCTATTTTTTCTTCTCTACCATTTTTCTTCTTTATCATCAGAAACTCATCCAAAAATACAATCACTAAAAATTATAAAAAAAATTGATAAAGATTGAAGTGCTGTAGTATAGGTATCCACATGTCAAGTACAATAAATCAAAGAATATTGTAGTGAAAATAAATAAAGGAGTAAATGAAGAAACATCCAATTTTTTTTTTTTTGACTTGATGTTTTCAACAAACCCTAGATTTTTCGGTTGTCAAGGGAGTTTAAGATTGAGAAATATGAAAATAATTTTTTTGCTTTACTTGATAATTCAATTTCATGTCTATTTTAGTCATTATGTAAAATCACAACAATTAAAGATAAAGTTTATCAAACGCATAAATACCGCTTTTTAATCTACATCAGTTTCAACAACAGCATTAACCAAACAGTTGTCTGATTAACTTTACAGCAGATTATTTCTTCAGCACAGTTAACAGAGATTATTTGAAAAGCTACAACAATACCAAACTAATCCTCATTAGTCTCTGACTGATTCTGATCCTCTTCTACCTAATTAGAATCATCAAAAAAGGTAGCTCTCTCATCCTCAAAAGGATTATCCTAGATATGAACAGGACTAGATGGTGGGTTGCCAACT
This sequence comes from Dipteronia dyeriana, assembly GCA_032871835.1. NCBI lineage: Eukaryota > Viridiplantae > Streptophyta > Magnoliopsida > Sapindales > Sapindaceae > Dipteronia > Dipteronia dyeriana. The sequence continues at coordinate 7,231,547 of CM065299.1, read as the reverse complement.
TCCACATGAATTCGATTTCCATCATCTTTTAAAGGGCCTAGATGGGATTCAGTTGGTTGGTCCTTATCCTTACTAGGCATTCTAGACTCATCAAAGATGACATCCTTACTAATTATAACCTTGTACTCCTTTTGATCTTTAACCCACAGCCTATAACCCTTAACACCTAAGGTATATTCTAAGAAAACTCTTCTAACAGACCTAGGTTCTAACTTTCCTTCATATTGATGTGCACATGCACATTCAAACACACTCTAAGGTGTTTTAGGCTGGGTGGCCTCCTAATCCACAGTTCTTTAGGAGTTTTCAAATTAATGGCAGTGGAGGGAGACTTATTAATCAGATAGGTTGCTGTTAAGACAGCCTCTCCCTAAAAGTTTTGACTGAAACCCGAGTCAATTAAGAGACACCTAACTTTATCAAGAATGGCTCTATTCATCCTTTTAGCCACCTCGTTCTATTGAGGTGTATATATAACAGTTTTATGCCTCTGAATTTCTTCATCTATACAAAATCTATTGAACTCTTTCTTACAAAATTCCAAAACATTTTCAGTTCTAAGTGTTTTAATTTTCTTAGAGGTCTGGTTTTCAACCAGCCTTTTCTAATCATTAAAACTGTTAAAGGCTTGGTCTTTGGGTTTTTATAAGTAAATCCAAACCTTCCTAGAATAATCATCTATTAAGGACAGAAAATATAAGTTTCCACCATACGTAGGAAACTTGGTAGGTCCCTAAAGGTCAGAGTGAACAGACTCTATAACCTAAGTTGTGGTATGTTGTACAGTGTTAAAACTCAACCTATGTTGTTTTCATAAAACACAATTCTCACAGAACTCAAGTTTGTTCACTATATCCCCTCCCAACAGGTTCTATTTACTTAACTCACTAAGACCCTTTTCACTTATGTGTCCTAATCTTATATGCCATACAACAAACTTGTCACTCACCTTAGATGCCACATTTGTAGCATGATCTGTGACAGTCTCGCTTCTTAACACATAGAGGCCATTCTTTTTGTCACCTTTAAGGATGACAAGGGAACCTCTTGAAGCCTTTAGAACTCCCTTTTTAGCCATATAGAAATACCCTTCCTCATCTTAGACACCTAGAAAAATTAAGTTCCTTTTTAGATTTGACACAAATCTAACATTACTGAAAACTCTTATTATTTCATCATACATCCTAGCGGTAAAAGATCATATACCTTCTAATTTACATTGCTGATTATTACCTATCATTACGGTCCTATCAGTGAGTTCTTTGAGCTCAGTGAACCATTCCCTCATTGGACTCATGTGAAAGGAACATGTTGGGTCTAAGATCCGCTTAGACTTGATATCCACTATACTCACATTGAGTACTTCACTTGGCTCATCAGACTTTGATGCAATAGATGCATCACTGTTACTAGAATTTTTATCTTGATTCTTTTTTTTAAGCTTATAACAATATTTCTTGATATGACCCATTTTTCTACAAAAATAGCATTTCCTATAGTTGCTTCAGTTTCTAGACTGAGATCTATGGTTGGGGTTTTTACTTCTACCATTTCCCTTGTTATCATTAGAATTATAGTTACTGTTTTTAGTAGAAGTTCTACCTTTAATAAACAGATTTTTACCTCCATCACTCTTCTCTGTTTTTAACTCTAAATCCTTAGATTTTAGAGTTGAAACACACTCTTTAAGTGTAAGAGAAGATCTGCCATACTTGATAGCAGCCTTGACATCTCTAAAGGATTCAGGAAGTGAGTTGAGGAGAATAATTGCCTCATTCTCATCACTCAACTTCTCATCCTCACCAGAATTAGCTAACTCTATAGTCATCTTCTTGAATTCATCTAAATTTTGACTAAGAGGTTGACTAGGGTCCATTTTAAAGCCAAACAATCTTTCTTTCAAGTAAATTTTATTAGTCAAAGATTTAGTCAAGTATAAGCTTTCTAGATTTTTCCAAACATTACATGCAACAGATTCATCATTTACTTCTCAAAGTATATTATCTGAAAGATTCAAAATTGTAATGCCTATTTTCATTTCTAAAATGTCATGTTTTTGTTCTTTAGTCAATGTGTCAGACAATTTATCAGGAATTTAAATGGCCCTGAGGATTTTTCGTTGGGAGAGAAGGGCTTTCACCTTTCTTCTCCAAATCAAGATATCCCCAGTGACATCGAATTAGTTTATCTCAAATTTCATATTCATACCAATGAAATTAAAATTGCTAAAATTACCAGAATTGAAATTTTTTACCTCTGAGCCACTACTAGTATATTCACTGCCAAGCTCTTCTTTTCCAGTCGAGCCTTCAGAGTTTGAAGACTCTGCAACTGGAGGAATTCGGTCCTCATTGTTCACCGTTGGTACAGTCTGCAGGCTCTGATACCACTGTTGAAATTCTTAGTCGACTAAAGAACCCAACTACACATGTCAACAACACTTGCAAAAGTGACAGACAAGAGAACTGAAACCAACTAACTATGGAGTCAACAACAATAGAAACAAGAAAGATAAAGAAAAATAAAGCTGTAAAGGAAACAACACATAAAATTATCGTGGTTCAGCCAGAAATGGGGCCTACATCCACGTTGAGCCTTTTTGGAGACACTCCATCACTATATAGTATTCTTACAACCTTGATCTACCTAGAAAATTACACAAGAAAGCCCTCAAAAGGTGCCCAAAACCCAGATCTACGAAGCACTCAACCAACTGACCTAATTACACAAACTCTACATGGGATTACAACCCAAAATGAAACAAAATTAGTATCAGTAGATGTACAACAATTGTTTCTCTCTTTTATCCTTCTACCTTTCACTCAGATTCATTACAGAGAAGCCCGATATTCAAGTTGAATACCAAGAACAACAAGAAGAAAATACAGAGAGAAAGCTTTTGAGAAATATCAACAAAAAACCTAGAAATCAAAAAGTGATTTCTCTCTCCTTCACTTCCATTTTTATACTCCTTATCAGATAAGGTCCAACTTACACAAGAGTAGCCAATCACTTGCTTCTGAATCAACATGAAATCATGAATTAGTAATATCAATCAAGATATCCAAGGAACGACGTCGTGTAGAGTAAATGATGAACTTGGTTAGGAGCATTCAGATCTTGGGTTCTACTGGCTTCAACTCATCTTATCATTTGGCTTAAGATTGGGCTTGAGTAGTTGGACTATAACAACAGAGAGAGAGAGAGAGAGAGAGAGAGAGATTGTTGATGGAGATAGATAAAGGAGACAGCTATTGCAGATTTGCAATTGCAAATAAATACTCGACACAAATGATATCTGTCATTTTATTAATTTTTAATTTAATTGTTACGTTTTCTTTTCTTAAAAAAAATTGTTAAGTTTCATCTAAACCGTTAGATTGATGCAATGGTTCACATGACATCCAGACAAAAAAAAAGGACATCAGAGGTGATAAGTATTAGTTTTCTTTAAAAAGAGAAAAATAGGGTAAATTGTAGTTGTTTTTTATAATATTATTATTTTCCTTTTCTTTTAGTCAACTACTCTGTTAACAACCTTTTTTTGTAGGGGTCAAAAGAAGAATTTTTCATCCCCTGGTACCCAGTAAGACCTGGATCGGGACCGGTACTTAGGTACTAGGAAAAGTCTATGCCACAATCTGGAAGAGGTCAGTACCACATCGCACATGTTACCAAATATCAAGCGAAGCCGGTATCATGGTATTTCCTACCTGGTACCTAGGTACCATGACATCTACCCGGTACCCAAGTACCGCGATATCAGTCCAAGATCCAACCGAGATATGTATCCCGCTCGCTAGGTAAGAACAATGGTACCCAGAAGGTATCAACACACTAAAGCTAGCGTTAAACCAACCAGAGTAAACCGGTACATCAGTGTACCTCGCTTGAAGGAATGAAGCCAATTTCATCTCTAACAAGGCAAATGAAGAGAAAGTTGACTCCATTAATGAAAGATAGTCAACTCTTTAATGGCCATTCACAACGCCATTAATGAGCAATCATTTAACTCTTTAATGGTCATTCACAACGTCATTGACAAGTAATCAGTCAACTCTTTAATGACCATTCAAAACGTCATTAATGAGAAATCAACCAACTCTTTAATGGTCAGTCATAATGTCATTAATGAGTAATTAGTTAACTCTATAATGGTCAGTCACAACGACATTGATGAGAAATCAGTCAACTCTTTAATGACCATTCACAATGCCATTAATGAGTCAATTCCATTAATACCAAATCACTGCTCCTATGATTGCAAATCAATTAACCAAATTAATGGAGTAATGAGAACCTATGAATATGACAAAACTCTCTCCAACAAAAGGCAGGCAAAAATAAATACCAAAAGACACGCCCAAATATGGGCTGAAATGGGATCCTGACGGAGATCCACATATCGACCAGAATGAGATCTCCAACAGTGTAAAAGGCACATTGCCTGATTTTCCATACACCATCAGTATGGTATCATCTTGTTTATATGTATTTACCTTTACTAGGAACACACCGGTATCGATTAACATTCGACTACTATTGTAAGCTCTCCAGAGCACTTGTGTTATACCTCCCTGCAATTTCTTGTAAGTTCTCCCAGGAGCGCTTCATGATATATAGCGAAAGGTCTCTCTCCTTCATTTGGATACTGCCTGGGGTTTTTCAGCATATGATCTTTCGTGATGTTTTTTTCCCCTATATCAGTGTACCTCTACCAAAGACTTGTCTTTCTCCCATCTATCTCCTTTATTATGCATGTATGTATGTGTGTGAGCTAGAATCATACCCTTCTGACCATCTGGATCCGCTAGAAGGGAGTAAGGAGAACTATGACAGGTTCCGACCCCGACAGAAAGTACCTAAAGGCGAAGAATCATTACCAAGTGGTCCTATCCTTCACGACCACATCTACATCATCCTAGAGCACCAATCCAACCTCCTTGCTTGCTATTTGGATCGATGACACCTAGAGAGGAGACCATGTACCAGGATCGAGTACCCGAACCGGGTACCAGTACTAGGGACCAGGGGCCATGATCAACCCCTTATACCAGTAAGGGAACCTCAAGCACTATGTCTCTTCCGTAGGCACGAAGCCAGACGGGTGAGATGACTAGTCTCCTACCTACCGCACCAGACTCCTTACTCCTTATCATACAAGATCACCAAGGTACAAGGTATCTACCCCCTGCTATCTACCTGGTAGTTGTTGAAGGTGCTAACTGAAATTCATCACTCATAGTGAATTTTCGGTTAACATTGCTCAATTATAAGTAGAGCTGTAATTCAGATAAAAACTTGAAGCTGAATTATAAAAAATATTAATCTTGTTGCAAGTTTTCAGATGAAAATCTTGTTGTTTTAGTTTTAGATAAAAATAGAGCTCTAATTGTTGAGAATGGTAAATTAAAACCTTAAATGTGTTTCTTCTAGTTACAGATTAATGATGATCTAGTTGTCCAAACATGTTATATATTATTCAACTTGTCTGGAATTGCGCTCAAATAATTAATGTCCTTGTTTATTAATAGTTAAAATTAATTCATTAATATCCATGTGTAGATTTATTGGTTAAAATTATGAACTAGTATTCCATTTGAAATGGATTTTCCTTTTCTATGTAAATGTAATCTTTTAAAATTAAAAATAATAGTCGTCTCTGTTATCGTAAAAGAGGTTACAGCAATATAATCTACGATAGATAAAATATTTTCCCAAATAGGGAGATTCCTTTTGTGTATTTAAAATCATATGCAAAAGGGTTCTTATTAAAAACTCCCTCTAGTTTAAGATAATAGTCATGTTACACCTCTTAGTTTCAAAAAGGAACCAACATGTGGTAAATGGTTTTTTATTCACCACATCCGTTAGCGAACCCTCTCTTTTCCAAATCTACCACGGCGGCCGAGTATCGAGCCACTATCCATCGCCGCTGACCCTCTTCCACTGCCGTCTTTTGACTTCACAGGTCACTGTCCACCATTTTTTTCGAAGGTTATCTCCCTCTCTCATATTCTCTATGTTTGTCTTTATACTAACTCTTTTTTCCATTAATTTCGTTGTTTTTTATTTAATTCAGTGTTTCATGGAAATAATATTGATTGTTATCATTAACAATCCTGATCATCCTGCTGTTTCAATCTCCATGTTTGTTTCGTTGTTGTTATTTTTTTTGTTTTGAAAATTATGTTTTTTTTTATAAAAAAAAATTTCAACCTAAAGTTGCCGCAGTGGGTGTGTACCAGCGATCTCTTTAGTGGAAATTAAAAAAAATTCCAATATTGGGTGACCATAATTAGAGTCCGATAAATCGAAGAACAACCCACCGTAAAAAAAAATGTTAAATATTCTAAAAATTTAGACCGCAAATATTTTTTCATTGGATTCAAATCAGTTGGCCATAATTAGTATTTTAATTTGTATCTAACTAATTAAATTTAAACGAGTCCATTTTTGTTCACCCCCTTTGAGGGTGGGTGAGCATTACTCCCTTTGCACATGGATAACATGTGTCCATGGAAGGATAAATTTATCTAAATAATATCATCTTTTGAGATAAATTTACTCATCCCTTAACACATGTTATCTATACGGGATGGGGTAATGCTCACCTACCCTTGAGGGGTGAGCAAAAGTGAACTCAATTTGAACATGTGCCTATATTTATTTATTTATTTATTTATTTTTAACTTCTTTCATAAATGTAGACACATGTCCCAATTTGATTGGTTACACAAAATAAAACATCAATTTTGAGAGTTTTTCTCTTATGGACACATATTATAGATATATTTATAACACACTAATACATATCACCATATTTTTATCATAAGTATTATTATGATTGAAGTTATATCGTTAATATAGTAAAAATAATGTTTATATAGTAAAATTATGATGATATATATCAGTGTACTATAAATATATTTATACCGTGTGCATTAAGAGAAATATTGTCACTTTTGGACAACTGATTTCTTTTTCTTTCTCCACATCCGCAAGCCGACCCTCAGTTTTCCAAATCTCCTACGGTCGCTTAGTCCTGGCTCTCTTCCACATTCCACTGCCGCCGACCCTCTTTAGCTGCTGTTGACTCTCTTCTGCCTCCGTCGTTTGCCTTCCGAGGTCGCTCTCCACTAATTTCTCAGAGGATCTCTCTCTATGTTATTCTCTATTATTTGTCCCTATATTAACTCGTTTTTTTTTTCCATGCATTTTGTTCGGTTTGTTTTTTATTTAATTCAGTGTTTCATGCGAATGGGATTCTCTTAAAATTGGATTTTGATCATCGATCAATTCTCATTATTATCATCCCATTAAACACTTTGGGGGTTTGTTTTTTTGTATTAAGTATTACTAGACTTTAGTAAAATAATACCATTTAAAATTTAAGATATTCTTATTTGTTTATTTTTTATTTGATAGTATTCCACTTAAATATTTAGTAGTTTTGATTTTACTATTCTATCCCTATTTTAACAAATCATTTAACTTTTAATACATATTTTTTATTTTTTTAATAAATAATCATTTTTATATAAAAAAGTTATCTGTTTTCATTTAAAATTTTATTTAAAACAAAATAAAAAATAAAATAAAATATTGTATATTATTGAAAGAAAAAAAAAACCAAATAGCATCAGAGTAGACATGGCACCGGTTCGAAGCGGCCACCGAATCGGAACCGAACCAAACCGAACCGAACCGAACCGAACCGGAAAAATCGAAACTAGAACCTTTTTTTCAGGTTTTGGTTCCAGAACCGAACCGAACCGAAACCGGTACTGGACGGTTCCGGTTTCGATTCCAATTTTTGAAGAACCGTTCGATTCGAACCGGACTGGAACCAGAGGTTCCAATATTTTTTAAAAAAAAATCGTGGAACCAACTCTACTTGCTTTTCACAAACCCAGATCTCTGCTATTCCAACAATTTTTGGTTCCACACTTCTACCCTGACCGAAGACGAAGAAGAAAGAAGAAGAAAGAAGAAAGAAGAAAAAATAAAGAAAAAGATGAAGACATGATGATCTATCCAAACTAGTCAAGCTCTAGTTGAGGAAGACGAAGAAAGAAGAAGAAGAAGAAGAAAGAAGAAAGAAGAAGAAGAAGAAATAAAGAAGAAGAAAGAAGATGATGATGATCGATCCATTTGAGTTGATTTGGGTTTGATTTGGGAGAGAGAGAGTGATGAAGATGAGAAGATTTGGGTTGAGAGAGAGATGAAGGACTCTGATATGAGTGGGTTTTTTAAAAAAAAAAAACTTGAGAACCGAATTTTTGATACCCCGAACCGGAATTGGAACCGACGGTTCTGAAACCGAAATCGAAATCGAAACCGAAACCGAAACCTTCTAAGTTCATTTCTTGTTCCCCTTTCCTTGGAACCGAAACCGTCGATTCCGAACCAGAACTGGAACCAGCATCATGTCTACATCAGAGGCATTAGTCCACGACCAAACAATCAACCCTTCACAGTCTCTGCCGCAGCGTACCAACATCTGTTGCCATCACTACTATGAGTCACCCATCAAGGCTTATCTAGAAAGATTCACTGGTCACCGATCATCAAACCCCCATAATCAAATTTGAAAGATTTGTTGCTCCGATTTGTTCGTTTAATACGCGAACGAAATCTGATCACCATCTCCGCCAATCTCGCTTCCACTGTCATGCCAATCCAGAGCCGAGCTCACCAAATCCTTCTCCACTTCCTCTACCGTTAGATCCTGACACCTCCGAAGATGAGGTCGTCGTCGAAAGAATCAAATTTTATACCATTCTTCTAAGGTGATTTGGAACAGTTCAATCTCTCATTCTTCAAAGTCTTCTCTCCTCCAGAGGTAAGGAGAAGGCCAACCGGCCACCTCCAGAAAAATCCCAGGGAGGCATCATGATACCCGCGGATTCTATCATTAAGGAATTGCGGATGCTAAAAAAAATATTTATAAAAAGTTCTAAGCAATGTGCTCTAGAGTTATGAAAACTAGCAAAGTGGCAAGCAAAGATATCGTTCCATAAGGAGGTAGGATTTATCGACCGTCTCAAGTTATAGATATTTATCATAACACTTCGAGCGAACTCGTGTGTTGTGTGTGCGAAAAAGTGAATAATAATATAACTATATAAATTACATAAATAATATTTACAATGATAGATGGAATAGAGAGATGCATGAAATGTGGTTACGTTAGGGAAATGACTTAACTGTGACAATCTTCCTAATAAAGCATTAAACTCACGTAGCCCTTCAAATGTGCAAGCATGTGCTATTGGCTCATGTCCCTTAAATTTATCTCTAATCTCTCTAGATGTCTTATAGATCAATCCACACAAAGTATGGATTCATTAAGTGCCATGGAACACATAAAAGAGCCATATATGTCAGCCTAGTGATACTCTCACTTTCTCATCATATAAACAGGACATTTAGTTAGACATGTAATATGCAACCGCGTAAGCCATACTGCAACCAATGAATCATCCGCGAAGCTAACCAAATAAGGGATGACAACCAAGTGAAAGCATTAAGAATACGAGATACCCATACAACACGTATGTTATATGCTTGTGTCCTCTTAACTAATCTCTACCCTTTCTCGAGCGCATAGAGATTGTATATATGCATAAGCATGAATCCATTAAGGATGGTTGGACACACATACGAGCTCTACATGCTAGCCTAGCTCATCTCTAGCTTACTGGTCAAATGTAGAGGATACCACCATGAACATGTTGATGTGAACCACGCGATATATAATACACAGTCTAAATATCATTCACAAGGTGGCTAACCAAGTGAAAGCATTAAGCACACTATATCCATATTACAACACAAGCATAAGAGGAATTCGATTATCTTTACTTCTAAATCAAGGATTCTGTTTTATCAACCTTCCTAGGATGACACAAAATGGAGACAAGTTCACCAAACAACAATATGCAACAAAATTGATTATTATTCATTAAGATCATTCAATTTTAGTTAAGGGTTCATCCTTTTGATTAAGGAATTCACCAAAATCAATTCATCACTCAACCCAAGCGATAGAAGAGCAATTGTGTCTTAATATAAAAACCCATTAAGCACAAGAATATTGAACCAAGCTTAATTTAGCATATACACGCATCAACCACGCCTTTCCAACTCTTTAGAGCTAAAGCTCTAGCACTCAAGTAATTCAAAGCATGGTATTTTGGCTCTTCGACCAACATATAAACAAACATGGGATGCTAAATTACGTTACTCCTACTCTAAATTACTCTAACCCTAATCTCAATCATGCATGCATGTCAATTTTGGCTATCAACACACATGAATTTCATTGCAAGAGATTTAATCATGCATAATCAAAGAGTATAACAAAACCAAAACAAATTTAAGAATAATCATACATATATTTCATAAGTGTTGGTTTACAAAAATTCTCAAATTGGTGATTACATCAAAGAAAACAAGTTATACAAAAAGAAATAAGTTTAAAGGAGGCAACCCTTGAAGACAACTCTTTCAAGCTCTCCTTGATTTCCTAGCTCGAAATTGGTCCTAAAATCAATCTTTTCTTCTTGTAAACTACTATAAGATGGTGGTAGATGTTAAAAATGATGTGGTGGAGGTGTATGGTGAACTCCCATTGAGGATAACTTCCATGGGAGCTCAATCTCTCCTTATCGTGTGAGGAAGATGAAGAAAATAGAAGAAGATGGAAGAGAGAAAAGAGGTTTGGGCGTGAGAGGAGGAGGGTGAATAAGTGAATGTGTGTTTTGAATTGTTGCTTGTTAATGAATTATTGAGTGAGAGATGTAGAGAAATGATTATGGTGGGGTGTGTAGAAAATACATGTGTGGTGATTGGTGGGAGGTGGAGAGTGGGTTGGCTAGCATCATAGAAAAATGGGAGAAAATAATGTGTATATAGAGTGGGGACGTAGGGTATGAATATGGGGTTAAAGAACAAGACTGCCCCTCAAAAGTGGCTAAAATGGCTGAAAATAGGTCATTTCTGCTAGAGAGTTCGCTTGAGCCTCAAAGGTGCGTTTGGTACCGGGATGGGACAGGACAGGACGAGACGGGATGGGACGGGACGGGACAGGACAGTTGTTCCATATTGTGTTTGGAATGTCTGGGACAGAACTGTGGACTGTACCGTTATACGTATGGTAAAACTGAAACATGACAGAAAAAGATATTCAAATGACCAAAATGTCCTTCTTATTATGCTAATGTTTGTTACCACGTATTTTATTCAAATGACCAAAATGTCCTCCTTCTCATGTTCACAATTCCCAGGTTTACCTATTTTATTTAATTAGATTTATTATTTTATTTATGTGATAAAAAAGCTTAATAAAAATAATCAACCCACGTTTTTTACTTCATTGAATATTCATCAAACCAATTTCTTCATTAGATTCAAACACATTCAAATCTTCATCAGATTCGAAAGTAAATCCAGATCTTTATGAAACCTCTTCTTCATCAATATGTAATCAACTTATATACACAAAATCTTAAAAATAATAATAAATAAAAAACTGGATCTGAGAAGTTGAAGAACTTTGAAATTGAATCTTGAAAAATACCCATAAATTGAAGAACTCTAAGAATTTTGTATTGGGTCTTGAAGATGGTTCAACTAATTGAAGCCGTATAAATGACGCATCAGACCAGTCAACCACCAGATCCGACGACGAGTTAACGCCACGATGAGGACGGAGCTGCAACTGGTGGTGAGAGACAGACCAGTCAACCACCAGATCCGGCGGCGAGTTAACGCAACATCGACCCCGACGAGGACGGAGCTGCGACTGGTGGTGAGAGACAGACCAGTCAACCACCAGATCCGGCGGTGAGTTAACGCGACACCGACCTCTACCAGGATGGAGCTGCGATTGGTGGAGAGAGAGAGAGAGAGAGAAGAGAAAGAAGCGATGAGTGAGTGAGTGAGTGAGGATGAGAGATCTGTTAGGTTTTTAATTTTATAGTTGTAATTTTTGAAAGTTTTGAGGGCAAAATTATCTTTTTAGCTCTTGTCTCATGCATGGGACAAACCTGGCCAAGGGTCTAAAGTGGGACAAGATTTTGTGGTTTTTGTCCCACCTTGTCCCGTCTCGTCCCATGCTAATAGCTCGCCAAACGCGGGACAATGGAAAGTTGTCTCGTCCCGTCCCACGTACCAAACGCACCCCAAGCGACAATTCTCATATGGAAAAGGGATGTCAACATTTCTGCTAGAGGCTCCGTCTGGTCCTCCCGCGGAGCTTCCCACGGATGGCAGTTCTTAGTTTCATGCACTGTTATGAAAACGATCATAGCTTCCTTCTGAAGCCTTGGAATCACGATCTACGACAAAAAGCGTTGGAAAGTATATATCCAGGGCTTTTCGAAAAGTGATAATGGGCAATATAGTTCTATCCGATGAGGGAGATATGACCCCTGAAGTTGAGTGTATTGTACAAAGATTTCCAATTCCAACCCTTCTAACTCCAAATCACTTCAATTAAGCTCAAACCTCATTGTAGGAAACATGTACTTACACAATGCTCACAAACACATTAAACAACAAAATATGCTCGAAAATGAGACAAATGATAGGAAAAAGGGAACCTCAAAAGGTGTATAAATCGATATTATCACGGCAGCGATGCTGCCACCTCCTCCTAGGTTAATTTATAGTTAGGGTTAGAGTTGTTTAGGAAATTGGGAATTTTTTTACTTAAGGTTATTTGTGGTAATAGATAATTGTTTAAGGTTAATTGTGAAAATAAATGTGAAAGTATTAATTATTACTCAAGTGAAAAGCTAAAAAAATTTGCTTTTTCTATCAGATATATAAATTGAAAAAACAAATAAATCTATTTCTTTTAATTTAAGTGATAAGGGCTAAAGGGAAAAAAAAAAAAAAAACAGGCACTTAGTCATGGTCAATGCAAAGAAACTGTTGGTCGTAACACAGTCCAGGAAAATTCAATTTCAGTTCACAAGTTTAACTTGGTAGTTTACTTCTACTGTATTTTGACCAATTCGTTTATAATTTTAATAAAATGTCCAATATTAATATTTGACTGGATTTTAATCACTTGTAGTTTTGATCAGGAGAAAATTCAAAGAAAATTCAGTTTCAAAATTTTGAGAGGAGAAGTGTTATGAAGATGATGAAAAGCCAACACGAACAATGTTATGAACTGTTTCTATCCGGAGTGGAAAATTGAAGAAGCAACTTGTTTAAATAATTATAAATAGATGGCAGTATGCAAAGAAAACCATTGAATAAAATTGAAGCAACTTATTTTATTTTTTATTTAAGTACTAAATTTTAGTTCTTAAAAGGACAGTTCGTACAGAAACGGGGATTGACAAATTTCAATTATAAAAAGGGTTCGAAAATTTAATGGCACCTTTTTGGAGGGTTTTTGTGTAAATATCATCACATTAATAATTTATGTTTAAAAAACACCAATTAACGTGTGAAGACGAAAACACCCCGAAATTAACTTTGTCGTTGTTAACCTAAGAGAGAAAAAGTAGAGAGAGAAAAAGTGACCTAGATTTCAATCATTTTGATTGTTGATTAATTGAATGAAATGTTAGATTAGGTTTTATTTGTGGATCTGAGAATGATTATGGGTTAGGTTAGGGTTTTGGATTTGTTGAACAGTTGTTGAGGAAGATGATATTCTGGGTGTCCGAGTTTTTTGTTGATGAACCCGAGCATTTTTTTGTTGTTTATGCTTTTATTTTTTAAATTAGTTTGAGTTCATTCGAGCTTTTTTAATTCATATTCGAGCTTTTATTTTACACGTTCGAGAGGATTGAATAAAATTCGAGTTTTGTTTTCATTCAAGCTTTTATATAAAAGTTCCGAGCTTTTATAAAGAAGCTCCGAGCTTTTATTTGACTGTTTGAGCTTTTATATAAAAGGCCCGGGATTATTTTCAATGCCCGAACTTTTTTTGTTAATGTCCGAGCTTTTTTTATAAATGTCCGAGCTTTTTAATAAAGGCTTTGAGCTTTTTAATAAACGCTCCGAGACTTTTACTTAAAAGTCCGAGCCTTTTGTAATTACATTTCATATTCTTTTGTAATTATATTTTCAGTCTTGTAAGTACTTACCAGAATGCGTAGTCCCACTAAACTAATTATCCAATGAAGATGTATTGATAATGTTATGATTTTTAACCTCCATTGGAGGTCTGTTAAACAGACCTCTATGAAGAAGATGAAATAATAAAATCTTCGAAAATTTCAAAGTAGTAAGAACCGATAGAAGTATAAAAACAACTTTTAAGGACATTTTGGACAGTTCACTATAATAGGTGTCTTTTAAACATAAGTTATTAAACTGGTGACATCATCGCAACATAAGAAAAAAATATGACAATCATCACCATTTCCACTTATAAAAATTGTAAATAAGAAATAAAATTAAAATATATATATATAACCCAAGTAAAATTAGGGTATGGATGGTTTTTTTTCCTTTACTTCTGTCTAATTCCGCTGATGCGGTTGTTATTCGGTAGGCTCTACATGTCCATTGTCGTCAATGTTTTTCCCATTTTTAAAAGCATTCGTGTATTGTATAGTTTACATTGTTATCCATCTAAATACAGGTTTCCTGATGAAGAAGCAGGGCAATACCCGTGGCCTTTGCCAAAACCTGGAAGCACAATTACCGAGGCACAAATTATGAATTATATAGCAAAGCATGCATGATTATATCCATTTTTCCAATATTTCTACATAAAATCATAGAAATATAAGGAACATTTGCTTCACTCTCTGATATATAATCAAGAATAGGTAGTTTATATTGTTTTCTGAGATTTAATAATATAGGCTAAAATTTGCTACATTTTTTCTTTCAGGTTGAACAAAATAGGAAAATACAATGTGTTGCTTTCATTGATTATATTCCAAAATCAGCTACCTGAAAGGTCTTACGAAGAGAACTGGTCGATTGTGATATCTCCAATTCCTGAATTATGATAGATCTAGTGGCAAAAAAGGCCTTCATCTTAATGTTGAGACTGATAATTCATAGAATTTTTCTTTCTTTTTAGTTACAAATTTATAATGACGATCGTATTGGTCAAATGAGTCATGTATTTTTCAATTTGTCTTTATAAATTAGTAATGATCGATGGTTTGAAGGAAATGATCAAATGAAATGATGAAATGGGTATCAGATTAAACATTTGTTCTGGGACCACCATTACTGAGAGTCTGAGACTCAAGTTTTGGATTTCATACCAAAACAGGCATGATTATTTCTACGCAATGCCAATAACTACACCTGATCTATTTCTTTTTTCGTTTCTTTTTTTCAATATTAATCATATGGGAAAAATGAAAAATCATTTGGGTTTACTATAGTGAAATTTTAGAATATAGTTCATTTCTCACTCTAAAATCTTTAGATTGGACCATGTAATAGAATTCGACTTGCTGCTTTAGGTTTAACAATTAACCCACGTTAATTGAGGGTCAAACCCGAGTACATTTCAGATCTATAAATGACCGGCATGAAACAATTTAGATTTAACAGTTATGTTTGTAAATTTTGTGGCCCAACAATTCTGAGTTGACCAGATGAGGTTGGTCTGATGATAAGCTCTGTATACATGTATCATAAGGTTGTAAGTTCGAATTCTTTTCCTCTTCCTAAAAAAAACCTAGATTTACGTAATAATGTAATATTTCCAACAAAAAAAAATCCGAGTTAAAATATGAGTAAAAAAACCGGTTAAAAAAATATCAGTAATGCTATACATCCTATCTACGATCCCACCATTTCTATTCCAACACACGTGACAGCTGAGGTGTTACTTAGTAAGTAGACAAACATTAATTGGTACTTATATCTATTACCCATGTATTTACTCACCGATTAATGTGTGTCCACTTACCAAGTGACACTTCAGCTGCTACGTGTGTTGGGATGGAAATGATGGGAATGTAGGTGGGATGTTTAGCATTATTGAAAACAATAACGTTACTTTACCCAAATCTGGTGCCCAAATAATGTGGCAACACTCTAATTCATTCATTTAAATCATGCAAATCAAATACAATCTAAATGAATGAATTATAATGTTGACATATCATTTGGACACCAAATTTAGACAAAGTATCATTACTCTATTGAAAAAATATGGATCAAATTTGAGGTCCACAAATATGGGTCAAAATTAGTGGTGTAAAACTAGGCCGACCCGGCCCGTTTTGATACGGCATGCCGGCCTGTTTTCCAAAATGGGTCGGGCCTAGCACGCCCAATTGGGCATGCCGTGCCAAGCCTGGCCCGGCTCGTTTTGGAAAACAGGGGCCCAGCACGGCACGTGGGCAAGGCCATGGCAGGCCATGTCGTGCCGGTTAGGCAGGCCAAACGGGGGGACCCACTTTTACTTTGTTTTTTTAAAAAAAAATGAAATTTATTAATAATATCATAGAGTATGAACATCATAGAGTACTGGGATGTGACCCATAACCCTTGTCCAAGTAAGCATGTTTTCCTTCACTTTTTCCTCATTTTTATATAGGTTATATCTCTATTCATTCATCTTATTTATCCGATATGGGAAGTGGGATTAAATTTCCATTTCCATTCTCATTCATTGATACAAGTATATAACATAATGATATTCTCTTGAGTTTATTTTTTTTATCTAAATATGGAAAACATAAAGAAAGTTGGGAGGTATATTAAAATTAAATAATGGTTTTGTTAAAAAAAAATCAAATAAACCATCTATTGATATTATATTATTATACAATAATTTCCATATTTTCCATCTATGAACAAAAATCATATATATATATATTGCTTATAACCATGGTTGTATTTAATCTCGTATCCCACATCGGATAAATAAGAGCATTAAAGAGAGGTCTAACCAATATAAAAAGAAAAGAAAGATAAATAAAAATTTACTTATCTAAACAAGGATTATGAACCATGATTCAACACTCTTCAATATCATTTATCTTTAAAACATTATTTTTTATATAAATAAAATATATTTTTTAAAGTTTTTTTTTAAATAAATTGACCCATCGTGCCGACGGTTGGACATGGAACGCCAGTCAAGCGTGCTGGGCTGTGTAGGCATGGCATGCCTCGATTTGGGGCCTAACACGGTCCATCAATGTGGGTCGTGCCTGGCACGGCACGCCCCCCAGGCGAACCATGTTAGGCACGGCTTGCCTTCTTTGATAGGCCGAGCGGGCCGGCCCAGTTACACCACTTGTTAAAATATAGCTTGGTACAACTCGGCTATTTTGTGGGTCGGATTCAAACACTAACCGAAAGCACATATTGTGGGTTTGGGCCAAGATTTAGGGCATTTAAAATTCTGCGAGCTTTTAGCCTTTTTTGCGGATTTGAGCCCGCAATTTCTAACCCAAAGTGTATAATAATAAGGGTTGATAAAATGCTATATCATTTCATATTTATGTATTTAAGTGTGTGCCTGGGGTGGGGCCTTGGGCATAATAGCATTTTTTCTATTATAACACATCGCGAAATTTTTTTTGGATTTGTGTGTTTGTTTTGGTTAGTAATAGATAAAATAAACCGTCTCCCATTACAAGCAATCCCCGACTTGATTTTATTAAGAGAATTATAATAGAAAAAAAATGCTGTATCATTTCATATTAAAGTTATACCACATAATGAATAAAAAATTTATTCATTTTTTCAAGACATACATTTTACGGAAAGATTCAAATCATCTATTAAAAAATAGTGTTCGAATTTGTGTCTAACCAAATTTTCAGTAATGTCAATCATTATCATTTACATGTAATTAATTTAAAAAAAAAAATCTATATTTAATAGATGATGGCGGTTTATATGGTTGAATTTGGTTGATCAGATACAAAATTGAAACATCATTTCTTGACAGACGATCTGAATCATTTACGAAAAAGTTTAACTTTAAAAAAATAAAATTAAGCCACCTATAATGCGACCTAAGAAACATTTCTTCCAGCATATTCTATTACTCTTTTTTTTTTCTTTTTTTTTTAAACCATATTCTATTACTCTTATTAAAAGTACTACTTCAAGCATATTCTTTTACTATTACGAAAACTAAGCCACATGTGATACTTATGCTGATTTTGTCATGTGGTACTTGGCAAATTGTGATTTGATTTGATTATGATAGTGGGGTGGTTAGGTGTCTTTAATTTTGTTACTTTTAAATGTTTAATTTCTAGAAATCCATTTCCTTCTCTCTGTAAGCTCTGACGTTACCATGTTCTACCAATGCACCATAATTTCAGTCTTAATTTAATTTCTTTAAATGTTCCATTTTCTCTCTCTTTTACTTCTACATTCACAATTAAAACAAATTTGTGTTGAGCAAGTTGCACTTAAATAATGGTCAGTGGAATTACAAATAATGCTAAGAGTTTAAAAATCAACTCCAAGTCTCCAACCACTGGCTGCTGAATTTGTGATTCTTTAACTTTAAGTAAAGGGATATTATCATTTCACCCCTATAGTTTGACCTATTAGTAACTTTATCCCCTCTAAAAATAGTTAGTCTTCCACCTAAAAACCAAAATGTTCAAAGTTTTACCCCTTCCGTCAGGATTTCAGTTAAAAAGGTTGATTTTAATGTCAAAACACAGTCAAAAGACAATTTTACCCTTAAACTCAGAATTAAAAAAGGGAAATTATCATTCATCGCCCCCCACCCCCCTAAGGTTTATCATATTAGATAAACTAGTCCCTCTAGTTTCAATAATAGTCGATCAATACCCTGAAACCCTATTGGTCATTTTACCCCTTCTGTTAAGTTTTCCAACAAAAATCTGTTTAACCGTTAATTAATAAATAAAAATATCTTCATTAAGGATTTATCCTTGGACCTTAAGGTTGATAGCCACAAACACTAACCAGCTAAGTTACTACAACGCACTGTTGAAGATTTATTGATTTAAATGTATATATATATAGTTATATAATTTGTTTAAAATAATTTAAATATGTATATTTAATTTAAAATAAACTTATATATAATAATAAACAAATATTTAATAATAATATATAAAAATAGATTTATGAAAATAAAAAATAAAAAGAAAATAGTAAAACAAAAGGAAAACAAATTTCAAGAAAAGGGAATTATTATTATTATTATTCTTTTTTTCTTTCTTTCTTTCTTTTTTGAATTTTTCCCCATTTATTTTATGGGCTTTGATTTTCTATATTTTTTTTATATCAAATTGAAATAAGATATTTTTTGAAAAGGGAAAAAATTCAAAAAGAAAAAGAAAAAAAAATTACCTTCTTTGAATTTCTGGAATTTATGGGTTCCTTTAGTTTTCTTATTTTCTTTTTCTTTTTTCATAAATCTGTTTTATATATTATTATTAAATATGAGTTTATTTTAATTACATAAATAGATTTAAACAATTTTAGGGCTTCTGACTATTAACCTCAAGTTCCAAAGTTCAATTCCTAAAGAAGACGTTTTTCTTATTTAATTAACTGTCAAACGGAATTTGGATGAAAAACTTGACAAAAGGGGTAAAATAACCAATAGTTTGGGTTTCATGGGATTGACTGACTATTATTGAAACTAGATGGGCTATTTTATTTAATATGACAAACCCTCAAGGGGGAAAATGATAATTTCTCATTAATTTTAATTTACCTTTTACCATATTACCCTTCCAATTTAACGGTCAACGGAGGATTTAACGGAATTCTTGATGGTAAGGGGTAAAATTTAGAATATTTTATTTTTTAAGGGGAAGATTAACCATTTTTAGAACTAGAAGGGGTAAAGTTACTAATATGTTAAACTTTAGGGGGAAAATGATAATATCCCTTAAATAAACAATTGGAAAAAAAAAATTGCCTTGAAGAGATGCAAACTAATAGTTGTTAATAGTATTAAATTGAAATAGTTCGAAGATGGCTGATGGAGATAGAAAAAGAAGGAGACAGCTATTGCAGATTTGCAAGTTGCAGATAATCACTCTGAAGTCTGCACAGCACAGCACAGCTGCACAGGTGATATCTTTGTCCTTTTATTAGTTTTTAATTTAATTGTTAAGTTATCTTTTTTAAGAAAAAATTAATTGTTAAGTTTCATGTGAACCGTTAAATTGATCCAATGATTCACTTGACAGCCGGACAAAAAAAAAGGACATCTCAGGTGATAAGTTTTAGTTTTCTTTCAAAAAGAAATTAGTATTTACAAATAAATATAAATGTATAATAGTTAAAATAAACCATTTATAATTTTAGGGTTAGACTAAAACAACACAATTGTCCGTGTGCTCTTAATTCAAAAGTTATAAATATATTCAAATCTCAATTATTGAATTAAGAACATATTAGTGGTTTAGATTTTGAAGTTACAATTTTAAATTATAAATTTAAGTTGATTTCATTATAAGATAAATAATAATAAACAAGAACACAATAACATAAATATAAAGTAAGAAAAGAGATAAAATAATAATTTAAGAAAAGAGATTCTTTTATTTTTTAATATTCAAGTAAATTTTGTACGTGCTTCTACTAGGATAATTGAGATTATTTTAGTTTCTTCAATAGTCTCGTAGGGGAGAATTTAACATTTGTATTGGTATCTTTAGAATTTTGTTTTTTATTTATGAGATTAACTCTTCGAGAGTCTTATATAATGATGATTTATCTATTACTCAAATATTATTTTAAATATGATCATGATCTTTTAAATTCCAGTTATATGAACCATATCTTTTTAACCAAAATCGTCTTTTATGACTTTACAGTTTAATAGATGATTTTTGCTACCATATCATAAATTGTTCTACAGAAATAACCACCCGGGTTTATATATTGATAAAATGTAATTTTATTATTTTATTTGAATCATCTGAAAATTTATTTACATATCATGCAATTCACAAGATAATGCATACCTTATAATTTTATGTCGTTTATCAACTTATGATAATTCTCCCCTAACGATGATAAAATTTACTTCAAGGAATTATATGCATCATAATAATTTCCTACATAAACTCATTTATTTTGTCATATTATCCTTTAAGAACTAATTTACAGAGTCTTATTGTTCTTCAGGGACATTCACTAGCAAAAAATAATTAGTTATGAAATGAATATCCATAAAATATTTCAATATTTCGATGCATCGTTTACTTTTAATCATGTTTATTGTCCTTCAAGACATTCACTAACATATTATCATATAATATAAGAAATATGATAAATTCTTTTGGTACAAGACAAAATAAATAAGTAGAATATTCTTAAATAAAAGAATATAATAAGAACTTCAATTTCTCAAATTTCATGTTCTTATGTCAAGTTCTTAAAAACTCACATATTTTTCTAAAACTTTTGGTTCATGTAGGAACTGCTAGTTCATAAATGAAAAATCATATGCTTAAAGCTTTAGGTTTTTAAAATAAAATCACAGTTTTAATTTTCTAATGAAAATATCTATTATTAGATCAAATTTAGAACTTCTAGTTCTGTATTTAATTAAACTTGATATCAAAATTAAATACAGAACTACAAGTCTAATTAGTTTGGAATTGATAACATCGGGTTCTAATAATATAAATATTCAGAACAAATTTCAGAACTTCGAGTTCATATTCAACAATTTATATTCAAATTTAAAACTGCAGGTTTTCAATTGAATTTAATTTTGAAACTTCTGGTTATATATATAGATAAACTCCAATAACATTAAGAACCACAGAAAAATAAAACTAAATTTATTTTTTGATGTAGAAGATCCAACGTAGTGTCAATCACAAAGCATACTCATAAAAATAGTCGTGTTGAATAAATTAAATCAGAATAATGATAAGTAAATTATATTGAAATACTTACTAGGATATAATGTTCTTAATTATCTAAAGACAATTTCTTATATAGTAGATCTTCCAGATCTAACAAAATACAAATTATTATTTTCATGTAATTTGTTTTCACTTTTTGACATATATTAGCTTTTCTAGAGCGTTAAAAATTATCAAAATATTTTAGATATACGCATATACAAGTGTATTGTCCTTCAATTTACACATATAACAAGCAACACTTTCATAATTATTGAAAGTCAATTTTACATCCTTTCAACTTTCTTGTTTTGTTTTGGTGTTATTTCACTTCTGGTGGATCAATTCAAACTTCTTTATAATAATCATATTCATGTCAATATTTATTACACTATAACAAAATCCACAATCATCACCATGAGTACACGTAACATTCACTTTAGGGAAAGATATTGATCAAATTTGGTTGATGTCAATGGTTTATCAAAAACTAATTATTTTGTTTAGTCATAGAAAACATGATATCGACTAATAATATGTTCAAATATATGATACTAACATTGGCACTTCTAGAGCAAATTTAAAGCTTAAAATATTGAAATATATACTGTTACTTCTAAAACAATATTTGAAACAAGTATAGACTTAATGTGGTTCACTCAATTATGTCTTTTCATTTACTTGGTGATCAAAACTTTATTATAACAAAATATACACAAGGACAAATCATTGTTTTAACATAAGATATTTCTAATAGAAATGAACAACTAGAGACTTTTAACAAATAAAGAAAAAAATATAATTCATAATAAATCATATAATTTACTGAATACAATAACAAATATCTAGTATAATATACAACTTGCAATTACAAGTTAATGCTAATATAAATCAAAGCAATAGGGAAAATCTCATCTTTCAAAGAATAATGGAATATAAATATTACATAACTAAATCCACATGAATGTAAATCAACTTAAAATAAAACAAACAATTTTAAATTACAAAAATCAATGGACCATAAAACTATATATCGCAAGGTGAATAAATTCAGATGTTAATGAATAAACAATTGAGATATTTCGTGATTAATAGATGTGTGAAATATGATTTTTTTTTATTTTCCTAGTATATAGAAATATAAGATTTCATACCATACATACCTTAATAAGAAGGAAAAAATAGAGAAGGAAGAATATTTCATTTATAATGGTTGAGTAGTGAAATATAAATAACCAATCAAGGTAGTAGATCAAAAATATCATATTCATGTGAAATATAAATAACTAATTAGAGGTAGATAAATAAATAAATGTTTGAAAACAAAAAGGTAAATTACTTTTGCACTTTTTGGTTCTACTTATACCAGAGTTTAATGTTCTATCGATATCATAAATTTATGGTTATGATTTACAAATTGAGAAATTTAGGTTCCAAACAAAGATCGTATCTGATGAAAATTTAAATTTTCGTGAGAACTTCAAGTTCATATATAAACTTTATATTTATAATTAAAAATCATGAATTGAGAATTTCGGGTTCCAAAAGTAATCATATCTATCGAAAATCAAAACTTCGGGTTCTGATTCGATAATTTAAAATTTGATATTTTGATTCGATTGCAATCTATAATTTGCAATGAGATTATGTTAAACTTTAGGCTTTTTGATTTTGTAATCTAAAACAAATTGAGCTTCATGTTTTTTGATTTTACAATATTCATACATCATATCAAACTTCGGGCTTTTGATTTAACAATTAGAAAATATATATTAAATCGAGCTTCAGGCTCTTAGATTTTGCAATTTTTTCGTTGCAATATAATTATTTTCATTTTTGCAATCTTCTGGTTGCAATACAATCATTTAATCTTTCTTTTATTTTATTAGCAACTCAATGAATATTAAGAACAAAATTAAGAAGAGAAACAATAAAAACCATTTATTTATTATTATTATTATTATTAGCACAAAATTAGAGAAAGAATTACTTTACAATTTCTTGGATCTCTCAGTCTTATCAAGAAGATGTTATCTCTTATCACGTATCGAATTTGGATTATATGACATATTGTCTTTAAACAATAAACTTTCAAATATGAAACCTGAAACCCGAAACATATAATGGTTAAAGATTTGTGCTGTTAACGTGTTATAAAATAAATAATAATAAGCAAGAATAAAATAGCATAAATATAAAGTAAGAAAATAGAGAAAATAATAGCCAAAGAAAAGAGATTTTTTTTATTCCTCTATATTTCTCAAGTTACAAATACATGTAGATTCTCATTTTATAGCATCACAATTTAGTTATAATGTAATGGTTATAAAATGAAAAGACAATATGAAATTAGGATTTCGATTAATACATAAACAACATGTATAGGCACATAATTGATCTGAAAACTTAACCTAAACATATTTCTATATCATACTTAATCAAACCCTAAACATATAATACTAACCCATGTCAATTCAAGAGAAAATTGAGATAGGAGAAAGCGGAAGCGTACCTGAATTCATTGCCGGAGGTTGGTGGACGGGTTTTTTCTTCCAAATTATCACGACCTTTCTTGAACCCTATTGTGTTCTATTTTGCTCTGTTGATGGGGATACAGACAAAATAAAAGTATTGTGTAATTTAGGGACCATAACGCTAATACATATAATAAACATAATATTATATGTTTTGTTATTTCTAATTCGGCCCCTCATCAAATTAGAAATAGCACTCTGGTATCTACACATTAATTCCATGACAATTATACCCTTAAACCTTAATGCTTTAAATCTTAATTAGATCACTTTAATTTAGGCTTAACCAAAAGATAGTATAACACATTTAATATTTACATTTGTGGCCACATATGATGGAATTTTTTCAACAATCTCTCACTGGGCCACATATGTAACTTTACAAATGTGTATGACTTTATGAGTTCCAAAATTTTGCTATCACAATTTTAGGGTATATCCGAATAATCTCGTCCATTAATTATGCCAGCATAGGATCAAAGCGGTTTTCGTCACATTTAGCGTGACTAAACCCATCAATGGTCACGTATACCAACATAACCAAATGACATAGATCAATCATGGATGTGTAGCATGGAAATTACATGCAATGTGATATATACAGGTCTATTCCAACTGGTCATACTCTATTCCTTAGTGAGATCAATACTTAACACAATGTAATAGAGTGTAATTAACCAAATACTTTATTTTTGATAAGAAAAATATCCAAATACATAAATGCATAAGTATATCCAAAATCAAACATAGAGCAATAAAATACAAAATTATACAAACCCACACTATAATGTGATATCCTCATACAATATAACACCCATATGAGCAGTGTGCTAATGAAAGACCTTGGGTGGTAATCTCGTTGTAAGCGGATCCGCTATCATGGAGTTTGTCCCAATGTGCTCTATAGATATATGTTCACTCTGTACTCTTTCCTTCACAACTAAGTAATTAATGTCAATATGCTTTGACCTAGATGAGCTCCTAATGTTGTTAGAATGTAACACTGCCGACTTATTGTCACAATATAATTTAAGTGATCTTTCAACACCCTCTAGAATGCGCAGCCCAGTGATAAAAATCCACAACCATATTTCATAGTTGGATGCCTCATAGCATGCTATAAACTCTGCTGCCATAGTGGAAGAAGCTACGAGTGTCTATTTGGCACTCTTCCAAGAAATAGTTCCACCAGCCAGCAGGTATATGTAGCCTGATGTGGATCTCCTACTATATTAACATCCAGTAAAATCAGAGTCAGAATACCCTGTGATCTTCAATTGATCCGATCTCCTACATGTGAGCATGTAATCTTTTGTTCTCTTCAAATACCTCATAACCCGCTTGGCTGTTATCCAATGATCCATTCCAGGGTTACTTAAATATCTGTCTATCATACCAACAATATACGTAATATCCGGACGCGTACACACCTGAACATACATTAGACTCCCTACAGTTGATGCATAGGGAATCTTCTGCAGTTCCTTAGCTTCAAGGTTACTTTTAGAGCACTGATTGAGAGTGAACTTGTCTCCCTTAGCGATAGGGGTGTCACCTTGTTTACTGTCCTGCATGTCAAACCTTTTGAGCATTGTATTGATATAGCTCCTTTATGATAGTCTAGGAATACCGCGAGAGCGATCTCGTTGTATATGGATCCCTAATACAAAAGAGGCGTCACCAAGATCTTTCATCTCAAAATTCTTTGATATAAATCTCTTGGTTTCGTGCAACATGCCTATATCATTTGTTGCAAGCAGTATGTTATCGATATATAAAACAAGGAATATGTGCTTACTCCCACTAAATTTGTTATACACACAATTATCAATAGCGTTTATCTCAAAACCAAACTAGATAATCACTTGAAGAAACTTATGGTACCACTGATGGGAAGCTTGCTTGAGTCCATAGATGGATTTTGTCAATTTGCAAACCATATTCTTTAGGTCTCCTGACTCAAAGTTTTCTGGTTGCACCGTATAAATTGTTTCATCAATGTCACCATTGAGAAACGTCGTCTTGACATCCATCTGATGAAGCTAAAGGTCAAAATGTGCAACAAGTGCCATGATTGTCATAAAATAGTATTTTGTTGAAACCGGAGGGAAAATCTCTTTATAGTCAATCTCTTTATAGTCAATCTATTCTTTTTGGGTAAATCCTTTAGCTACAAGACGAGCCTTATATCTCTCCACATTACCTTTCGAATCTCTTTTGGTTTTAAATATCCATTTACAATCAATGGGTTTTACACCTTCTGGTAATGGGACAAGTTCCCAAACCTTATTGTCTTGTATAGACTTATACTCCTCATTCATGGCATCAATCCACTTTTGAGAGTTGGAACCCTGCATGGCTTGATGGAAGTTGATTGGATCATTTTCCATCATTCCAATGTCTTCCTCATGTTCCTGGAGAAAAACATAAAAAAAATCCGAAATAGGATTTCTCCTTTCTCTAGTTGATCGCCTTAATGACACTAGTTTTTTAGGTTGTTGAGTTTGTTCCTCATGAACAATTACTTCATCTTGAATGGGGGTTGTTCAACATTGTCTAGTTGAGGATCCAGATTCGCTTCTTGATCAATGACAAGTATAGAAACCTGCACATTGTCAAAATCGATAGTAGGAATCGAAGCCGATTCTCCCTCAAAGACAATGTCTCTAACCTTATTTCTCCCCCCAAACTCAACATCCTCAAAAAATGTTACAGTTCCCATTTCAAAAATTGACCTAAGTGTGGGATTATAAAACTTATAACCCCTAAATCGCTCAGAGTAGACAATAAAGTAGTTGGTCACAAGTTTTGGAGTCCAATTTCTTTTCATATGGTCTGTAAGGCTTTGCTTCAGTTGGACATCCCCAGATATGAAAATGTTTTAGATTAGGCTTTCTGCCTATACAAAGCTCATAAGGTGTTTTACAGCTTAATTAATCTTCCTCTATTTGCCCTTATCCTTAGATGGGCTAGCCAAATGAGCACATTCAATCTCATCTTGCTTCAATCTCTCTTCCTCTTGCACACAGTAAGAAATGAGCTTAAACTGGCTGTATAGTGCATGAAGTGATATTAATACCAAATGCACGAGTAAGTCGTTACACAGCTCGAGCTTCAGTGCCTTAAGCTTAGAAGCAATATGAGAAATTTCCATAATGTACTCCCTAATGTTCTTTTTGCCTTTGTACTTCATAAAAATCAAGCTTTGCAAATGCGTGCTTGTTTCTGTCTTATCGTTTTGCACAAAAAACTTTTCAATTTCGGCTAGGAACTCTTTGGCTTTGATTATCTTTTCAGATACCGCATCCCTAAATGCCTCCGGAATGCCGTGCTTGATGATCATAAGACTCATGCGATTTGAGCGATCTCACTTCTCAAAGTTCTTCCTATTATCAGAAGAACTTACATCCGTAAGAGAAGCGAGTTGTTCAATCCGAAGTGCAAGGTCTAGATTCATGCACCCGAGAACAATTTCTATGTTCTCCTTCCAATCCTTAAAGTTGGTATTAGTAGATATAGTAGAAACACTAGCTTAAAGAGAACAAAACAAACAAACATGTTCACATTAATAACCAAATACAATAATCAATAAATTCAAATAATGGTAAGTCTCATCTCAAGAGACCTAACACAACATTAATATCAAGTCTTTGGACAGTGATATTAATTATAAGTGGTACTCCTTTTGTAGCGATCAAACATTGACAATAATTCATGTCAAACAATAAATTTATCTTTGGATCGATTTATTATTCATAAAGTTTTATAATCGTCACATGTTTACCACCACAGGTGTGTGTGCAATACGGCCAAGTATTAACCTTCCTTTGGGCCGGTAAATACCCGTATGAATTTACACACACACGAACATCCAACATCCCTCATCAACAATCTACATAAGAGAGGTCACTTTGGCGACATCTTATTTCAATTAGCTCATTTAGAATGATGGATTACTTTATTTAACCATAAAAGATATACCATAAAATATTTGAATTTGAGTTGATCCTTAAAATAAAATAAAATAAAATATATTTTATTTTATCAAAACTACAAAACTGCTCCTGATTTTATAAGATTATAGAAAGACCCCTTAAGTTTTAGTAATTACGAATTGACCCCTATATTTTGTAAAAATCATACTGACCCAATAATTTGTAATAAGTAAAATTTGGCCCCAAAACTTTTGAAAATTTTAGATTGGCCCCATAACCTTTTGGTAATTATAAATTCACCACAAAATGTTTTCGTAATTGTAAATAAACCCAGTAAGTTTTGTCAATTATAAATTGACCCCGAAACTTTATCAAAATCACACAATGACCCAAAATAATTGTAAAACAATCCCTAAAGAATATCAAATTCTCCAAAAGTGGCCTAAAGCAATACTCAAACCTGAAACCCTAAGTTACCACTGCCGCCACTTCAAACCACCACGCTGTCACCAGAAGGAGGACGACAACAGCGGACTCAGATCGGATACCAAGAACCGATAAAAAAAACCGATCGATGAAGGCCAAGAACACAGATCTGGGCATGATCTCGTTCAACCACCGTCGGTCTCCCTCCTCACCGTAAAAGGCATAATTTTCGATCAGAAAACTCACCGAAAAAACCCACCAAGTGGAGTTGACCGAAAGAAGAGGAAAAAATAGTGGGTTTGGGTTGGCTGGGATCGGACTGGTATGGGTGTGGATTGAAGGAGATGGGATCAGGTGTGGTGAGACCCATCAGACCATTACCACAAATCAGTGAGCTGATTCCAAAACTTTACCATATCAAAAACGTGATCTGAATATCCAACACCCATCAGTCTTCAACTTCGGCTCCCAATTTTTTTTTTAAAATCAACGAACCAGAAAACAAGAAACTTTTACATTTTTTTATTATTTTAAAACAAAACTAAAACATGGTAGATCAAAATCCAAATAATATTCCAAAATAACACGCCGATTCAAGCCCTAAAATTTTCAAAAATTTCTTAAAACCTAAAATCCAAATCTCAATTCTCAAGAATCGATCATGGGTAGCTCTGATACCACTTGTTAGGATTTCGATTAATACAAAATCAACATGTATAGCCATATAATTAATCTGAAAACTTAACCTAAACATATTTCTATATCATACTTAATCAAACCCTAAACATATAATATTAACCCATGTCAATTCAAGAAAAAAGTGAGATAGGAGAAAGTGAAAGCGTACCTGAATCCATTGCCGGAGGTTGGTGGACGAGTTTTGATCTTTCAAATTATCACGACCTTTCTTGAACACTACAGTGTTCTATTTTGCTCTGTTGATGGAGATACAGACAAAACAAAAGTATCATGTAATTTGGGGACCGAAACCCTAATACATATAATAAATATATTATTATATGTGTTGCTATTTCTAATTCGGCCCCTCATCAAATTAGAAATAGCACTATGATATCTACATATTAGACAATTATACCCTTAAGCCTTAATGTTTTAAATCTTAATTAGATCACTTTAATTTAGACTTAACTAAAAGATAGCATAACACATTTAATATTTACATGTGTGACCCTATATGGTGAAATTTTTCCAACATATGACACTCCATAATGATCATAAATTAGATCATTAAATTTGGGAGTCAATGAGATAGTGAGAAGATGAAGAGTTCGCTATTTACTTGTAAAAAATATATGAATGTGTACATCCACTTAAATAATATTTTCATAAAAGATTTAGTTTTATGATTTTTATCTAAATTTTTATGAGAAATATATCTATATATATATATATTTACTTGGTTTACTCAATTCAATTCGATTTCTTTTCTGCTAAAGCAAAATCGTTTATGACTTAGGGGCCATTTGTTTCGTTTTTGTTTAAAGACTCAGTAGTCCTGAATGTAACTGAAAACTGATTCTGAATGACATATTTATTTTTTATTTTTATCATATCTGAATAGAATGTCAACTTTTTTATTTTTTAAGTATAAAATGGTTTAAAAATAAGTAATTTGACATATATACCCTTGTTACTATTAATTGTTATGTATTTTCATTTTATATGATATAAACAACTAAATAAAAATAATTTAACAAATCTTAAACCATTTTATGTAATAATTGCAATATATTATTCATGATTAAGATGTGATAAATAATTGCTTTTAAAAAAGGATAAAAAATGATTTATAAATTGTTTTGATTTTTAAAAAAATTGAAGGTTCAACGATAATGTTAAAGTAACAATATGATTAATATTTTATTAGATGTTTATCATAAGTAATAGGTTAAAAGAAATAAATATGTATAATATAAAATTATGATAAAATTGAAAATATGTTATCGAGGATAATCTTAGAAGAAGATATATTAAATGCAATCAGTGATTTGTAATTAAATTAAAAGTTAGAATTTATTACTTTTAATTTTATGTTGCTTTTTGATATTTTGATATTTTTAAATTGTTTAACCACTTAAAAAACAAACAAAACAACATAATAATTTTAATTCAGATCCATTAAATTCTAAGTACGAAAAACAAATAACCTCTTACATACATTCAGTTATTGAATCCACTTATCTTAATAGATTAGCTCGACTCAAATCTGTATTTTAAATTTGGTTCAATTCTTTTTTTTTCTTCAAAGTACTTTTTCACTTTTTAGATATTATTATCGTACCTTTTTTGGCAATATGAATTTATCTCCATTGTACATAAATGGATGATTAAGGCATCTCCAACCCTGCGGCAATATTGAGCAAATCATCAAATTGGAGCAAAAAATTCTCTCCTACCAGGCAGAGCCGGCCTTGACGTTTTTGGGGCCCGGGGTGACAATTTTTAGAAATGGAAAAATGGACCCCTTGATATATCAAATAAGAAAAATCTAAATCGAAAACAAAAATCGAAAAATAAAAACAAAATCATATTTTTTTTTTTTTAGTATAATAGGATTATATATAATTTATATATAACAAAAAGAAATCATCCAAAAGAATTTGTAACGAAAAGTTGAAGATTGAAGTGAAATGATTTAAATGAGGAACACTGGACTGAAACAAAAGAAGACAAATGAGTTATGAATAGAAAATAGAGTGTTGAGTTGAGGCGTTGAGAGTAGAGAGGTTAAAAGAAATGATAACATTTTAAACAAGAAACTCTATTGGACCATATACCAAAAACAAACATTTCTTCTTGGACTTTGTCCTGGCCCAATTTTTTTTTTTTTTAACTTTTTAACTTTTTATAAATCTCTTTAATCCCAAATAGTTGGATCAATACTCAAAACAAATATTTGAATATTTATAATCTGAAATAAAATAAAAATGGACCCTTAAACTATTACTCAAAATATGTAAAATGAAAATGGATCCCTAAACTAATATTCAAATCATATAAAAATGAAAATGGACTCCTAAACTAATATGGAAACATGAAAATAGACCCTTAAATTAATATTCAAAACAAAAAAAAGGGCCTGGGCGACTGCCCCTCTATCAATAAAGCAGGGCCGGCTCTGTTACCGAGCCCCGTCTCTTGTGCCATTTTGTGTTCCTTAAACAGCGTTGCGCAATTCATGGCACAACACTGTTCATTTCAAGCAAAAAATTTCACCTTTTTTATATCTCTAAAGTTTTACTTAATCACAGATTGACCCATATTTAATAAAATATATTCTGATTGTATCCCATATTTAAAGATTTTATTTAATCACACTTTTACTCTTAATCAATTAAATTTATTCCAACTTTTTCCTTTTTATTATTTTAGGATTTTGTATAATTTATATTTGTTTTAATTTAATTATTATTTATATTAACATTTATAATAAACTAAAATTAAGTGTATACTACAAATTTGGTTAAAAAAAATTATACATAAATCACTGAATTGAAAACACAAAAATGTTAACTAGATGTACTAATTTAATTTCTTAACGTATTAATTTCATAATTTCTTAATGAGTAATACTAAATATCACACCTAAAATCACAACTTCTCCATCACAATACATGTGGCATCTGATATGTCAATTTGTGAGTGGATACAAGGATAAGTGAGATAAATCATTATTAATATGTATCCACTCACAAACTGATACATCAATTGCCACATGTGCTGTCATGAAATGTTGTGATTTTAGGTATGATGTGTAGCATTACTCTTTTTTAACTTATTTCAATATTATGTTAATTATGTGGTGAAATGTTAATTATTGAGAAATAATAAAAAAGAAAAAGAAAGATAATATTCTTTTTAATGTAACATTTAATTAGATGGGTTGGAAATGAAAAAATAAATAGTGTGAAAGTTGCACTATTTTAATACAAAAGTTGTACCAAATTAGGTTTTTGGGTTGAAAATGGCCGTAATTGATGAGTTATGTCGCCAAAAAAAGGCCTCAATTTACACATGAGCACAAACGATAATGAATTACCATAAATCTCATCAAAGTAACAATTATACATAGAGGTAAAATAAACACAAGAAAGGCATGGAAAAAACCCATCCACATTTTATTTAGAAATTCTTCAAAGCTATTATCATTAGATATACTTAGGGATGCACATTTATCCCCGGGGTTCCAAATCCCCGCATCCCTATCCCCATTTTGGGGGGGGGGAATGGGGAAATAAAGGGAGGGGATGGGGATGATTTTCATTCCCAAATTAAAATGGGGATCATCCCCATTTCCCCATTTCCTCCACAATTAAATTAAAATGGGGATGGGGATGGAGATCCTCATTTCCCTCAAAAGTATATAAATATAATTATAATACATATTTGAATTATTTGAAACATTTTGTGTTGAATTTGTAATGCATTATTATTTTTTATTTGTAATAAAAGGTTTGTTTTTTTTTTAATTTAATTTATAATTTTTAGTTAAATAAGAAAATGGAAAAATGGGAGACTGGAAGATACGAGAAAACAGAGAAAAACGGAGAGAATGGAGAATTGGGGATGGGGGGACCTCCCCCTAAACATCCCCATCCCCATTTTCCCTAAATGGGGAAATGGGGAGGGGGATGGGGGAAGGGTCTAGAAAGTGGGGAGGGGGATGGGGGAAGGGTCTAGAAAGTGGGGATAGGGATGGGGAGACCTATATCTATCATCTTAGTTAAAAAATTTATATTTAAAAAAAACAATTTAAAATTTTAAGTTGTTATAATTTGACTCTAAACTTGAACTTCCGATCCCACCCTATTGTCATAGCTTGTTTTGTAGTCGGATATAAGAGCCACACTATTTTGAGAAATACTTTTTGGAGCTCCTCAAGCAATATTTAGGGTATGTGTTTGGTATGGAGAGAAAAATGGAAGGAAAAATGAATGGATGAGACTCACGAATTTTAATCCTTCCAAAAATGGGAGGAAAAGGGAGATGAAAAGTTGTTTGGTTTTTGGGTTAACTAAAATTACAAATTTACCCATTTTTTAATTTACTTAAAATTTATTTTTTTAAATACCTTTATAAAACATAATGTATTAATTTTTATATATAATAGGTTACAACGTTTGAAGTCATTTTTTTTAAAAGTTGGATTCAATATTATTTAAATTTTATTTATTTATTAAATATAAAAATATATAATATATAAATTATAATGTAAAGGTAAAATAGTAAAATCGATAAAGAAGATTTTCCATCCAATCTTCTTTCCTTCTTGTTTACCAAACAGTTCAAGAGAAAACTATTTTCTTTTTTTTTTCCAAATTTTTATACTCCAAATCTTTCTATCCTTTATATTTTCTCTCCTCCTTACCAAATATACCCTTATGCATAATCATCTAACAATATTATATCGTAAATGATAAAGTAAATAAAAATAATCTATGTTTGTCAATATATATATATATATATATATATATATATATATATATAAATTACAAATCATCTTTATTTACAGTTACACGAACCTTTGAAATAGCTTTTTATTGGCTATGAGAGTTTTTCTAATTAGAAAAGTCATTTTCAATGATTAATTATTGGGGTAATTTTACTGAATCACAATTTTTTTTTTACGAAATGTCAGTCTTTAACATATTAACAATTTTAGTCCCTTAATCCATAAACTAACGGTTAACTTTGACTATATATCAAAAAGTATGAATATGCCTTTATTAATATGAGTGGTGCTATTGATACACTCTCCATTAAACTATTTAAATCCTACTTTTTAAAAATTTGATTTAATTATAAAACATTATATGACTTTATTAATTTTTTTATTTTATTTCCTTAACTATCCTTTTACTTATTTTTCAAACTTAATACACCCTATATATATTTAAATAAAAATACACTTCATCTCTAATCTTTATATATAGTTTTCTCACATTCATTCGCAAGACTTGTTTTTTCTTCTTATTTCTTGTTAAAATCATCTTTATTAGGTACAATTTTTTTTTTTATAGTCGGTTGGATTGTTGGTTGTAGATTGTGAATGTGATACTAATCGTGTGATTGTTTATTTTTTTAGCAATTAAGTTATAGTTTTTGTGTGATTTCGGTTTGTCAGATATTAAGTTTGCTTGGTATGATTTTGTTATTTTTTTTTTATAAATAACATTAAACTAACTTTGAAAGATCCAGAATAAAAACTATAAAAGCATTGATACAAATTATAGTTTACCTGAAAGATTTGAAATAAAATAAACCGAGAGAAAAAAAGTAACAAACATGGATATAGATTTTGATAAGAAAAATAAAACAAACATATGAAATAATAAAATCAATAAATATTAATTAAACATAGTAATCATAAGATCGAGATCTGAAAAAAAATATAAACAAAAGTAGTAATAAATCAGTAAATACTAAACATGGGAAACATGAGAAACATGAGATCAAGATCTGAAAGAAAATATAAATAAAAATTGTAATATTCAATGCTTTGAAATAATCTATATCATTAAAGCTTTTATCATTAATGTTTTGAAATAAGGAAATTGGGGTTTTATTAGTTTTAATTTATACAAGATTTTTTTAATAAAAAAATATATGTCTATTTAAGTAATTTGATAAAGGAAAAAAAGAATACTAAATAATTTAAAAAGTGAGTATAAATAGTTCAGTGGTGGGTGTGCCAATAACACCACTCTATTAATATATAATACAAACTTAAAATGTCAATTTTGTTATTGAAAGGTTTTATTATTACGCCTTTACTTTTAAAAAAATTTAAAAAAGTGTTTAAGATTTTAACATTAAAATGATTAATTAAAAAATAAATAATATTTCTTATCAAAAATAAATAAATAATATTCAAATGGCTTATAACATTAAATTAACACATTTTTTTTGAAAGATACATAAAGTTTATTAAGATCTTAAAAATATTATGAATAATCGAAAAAATATTTAAAAAACAACCAGTTACAGAAAAAATAATAATTAATGGATAATAGTAAAATTTAAAAAACAAAACAGTTACCCTTTTAAAAAACAGAAAGAAAAAAATAGATAATGGACAAATATAAAAAAACAGTTAAAATAAATAATTAAAAAAAAAATCCGGTAGCGACAGAGATTGTTTGGATCTCCACTCGCTTGCCATGGTCATCCATTTTTCACAGGCGAACTCGAGAACAAGAATCTCCTCCTCCGTAACGATCTCATCCGGTTTCCTTTTTTTCCCATTAATTTTAACAACCAACAATAACACAAACGAAATTCGAATCCAGCCATCGTAACCAAACTCCAACGGTCAAAAATTCAAGATTTTACTAAGAATTATAGAGAGATAACAGATAGAGAAGGGATAGAGAGAGATCATTAATTAATTTTACTTAAATTAACTAATTAAAATACACATCTCTAAGATGTAAAATCCACCAAAGATTTCTAAGAAAATCTGAGATGGCTGAGGTTTTTGGTTCTCATTGAGAGAAAGAGAGAGGTGTGATGGAGTAGCCAAAGAGATGAAGATAAAAAAAAATTATCTTTTTTTTTTTAATTATTATTACCTAATAATATATAATATATTATTTTATATTTTTATACTGATTTTATTGTTATTTATGGAAAAGATCAAAATAACCCTAGTTCCGTTAAGTTTGACTAACCTTTTAATAGACTGATTGTCATAGATCTCCCGGACTATATCCGAATTCGCATATTGCCTCATGATATTTTTTTAGACACTAAACCCCCATAACTATCAGAAATTGATAAAAGTGGATGAAAACCTAACGTTATCCACTGTTTTGTCATGACAAATTACGCTAAGCACCCTTGTTATATATATATATATATATAATTGCATCAAATCGGAAGAAAATATAACAATATGACATAAATACCCCTCTTACCAAATTTTTAAAAATCATATTTTAAAAATAAAAATTAAAAATTAAAAATTGAAAGATTGATTAAATAATAATAAAATTCTAAACTTTTTGATAAAGAAAATTAAATAAATAGAGAAATGAAAAAAAAAATTGATTTTAATTTTTTTTTATCTTTTTTATATATATTTAAATATCTCTAAATATAAAACCCAGATGAATATATAAATAATTTAATACGAAATATCATTTAAACTATCTTTTTTATTTAAATATCTCTAAATATTATTTGTTCATTTACAATAACAATATTATTAATAATGTAAAAAATAATTAATAATAATAATAATAATAATAATAATAATAATAATAATAATAATAAGAATAATAATAATAATAATAATTTAAATACCCTATATTTGTTTTTTACCATTATCATTTTTATTTAAATATCCCTAAATATCACTTGTTAAATACAATAACAAGGGTATTGATAATGTCAAAAATGAAATGATGATGATAATAATAATAATAATAAAATATTATAATACTAATAAAATAATAAAATAATAATAAAGATGATGATGATGATAATAATAATAATAATAATAATAATAATAATAATAATAATAATAATAATAATAATACTTTAAATACCCTATACTTTTTTTAGTCATTATCATTTAAATTATCTTTTTGTTTTATTTAAATATCCCTAAATATAAAACCAGATGAATATTTAAATTATTTAATACGAATTATCATTTAAACTATATTTTTTTATTTAAATTCGCGAATCTACCACTAGGTAAGAATGGTGTCATTCATAGGAAATAGAATTGAGAATTGAATAAAAAAATAGTTTAAATGATAATTTGTATTAAATAATTTATATATGCATATGTGTTTTATATTTAGAGATATTTAAATAAAAAAAGATAATTTAAATGATAATGGCTAAAAAAAAAGTATAGGGTATTTAAAGTATTATTATATTATTTTAATTTTTTTTATTACCATCATCATTATTATTATCATTTCATTTTTTCTTTTTGTTTTTGACATTATCAATGCCCTTGTTATTGTAATTGAACAAGTGATATTTAGAGATATTTAAATAAAAATGATAATGGTGAAAAAAAAGTATAGGGTATTTAAATTATTATCATTATTTATTATTATTATTATTTAATTTTTAATTTTTAATTTTTATATTATTAATAACCTTATTATTGTAAACGAACAAGTAATATTTAGAGATATTTAAATAAAAAAGATAGTTTAAATGATATTTTGTATTAAATAATTTATATATTAATCTAGGTTTTATATTTAGAGATATTTAAATATATGAAAAAAAAAAAATCAATATAATTTGTTCATTTATCTATTTATTTAATTTTCTTTATCAAAAAGTTCAGAATTTTATTATTATTTAACCGATCTTTCAATTTTAAATTTTAAATTTTTATTTTTAAAATATGATTTTTTTTTAAATTTTGTAAGAAGGGTATTTATGTCATATTATTATATATATATTTTCCAATTTGGTGTAATTATGTATATAATAAGAGTGGTTAGCGTAATTTATCATGACAGAACAATGGATGACGTTAGGTTTTCATCAACTTTTACTAATTTTTGATACTTCAGGGGGTTTAGTGTCTAAATTTTTTTTCAGTGGACCACATGTGAATTCGGATATAGTCTGGGGGGACATGTGACAATTATCCCTTTGAATAACGGAATGACTAAAGTGATGTAT
The DNA here is from genome assembly GCA_032871835.1 of Dipteronia dyeriana. Taxonomy (NCBI): domain Eukaryota; kingdom Viridiplantae; phylum Streptophyta; class Magnoliopsida; order Sapindales; family Sapindaceae; genus Dipteronia; species Dipteronia dyeriana. The sequence goes on along the minus strand of CM065299.1, from coordinate 7,193,153 downwards.
TTTAAAAAACAAGGGACAAAAATCATTAATATGATAAAAACGTTTAAATGGATGAAATTTCACCAAAAAATAAAAACTTTAGTGAAACTGCCCCTTATTTTGTTAGTTTGGTTGTCTAACTATATTCTATAGAGCTTTTAAATTATTACAAAAAATATACTAAGAAGTTCAAATTTAAAGCTTTTCCGAGTATGTCTTTTTTAGCCTTTTTATTAATATTAAAATATTAAAAATAATCAGGGGTTAATCTTTTTGGGGGCTACACGGGGCCGTAGCCCCGTCTGTCTTTAAAAAAAAATTACAAGTTTTTCTTATTATATTAAATTTATATAAATCCAAATGTCCAATATAAGTGATCCACGTTATCATGTAGCCATGTAGACATTATCATGAGTAATAACCCAATAGTATATTAAATTTTTACAAACCCAAGTGCAACCGTATAAGTCTTGACTTTTACACGTCCCTTTAATTTTTATTAATAGATTCCACAACATCATCACTCTTCTCTATCAGACATTCATACTTCATTTTTTTTTTCTTCTTCTCCTCCCTAATATTTTTCTTATTTCTTCAATCTAACTCTATTCCACCCTGATTTTTTTTAATAATCTTGGGACAACATTTGCAAGAATTCTTTGATTGTATTTATATCATATTGTATGTTTTCTTTCTTGATTTTATTTATTTTGTTAGAATATACATTATGAAGGGTTAAATTTATGAACAATACTTGCATACTATCCATGGTACTAACTCCACCGATGTGGTGTTTGCCGGCTACCACGTAACCTTTTTTTTTACACTTTTTACATTTATCTATTTACATTTTAGAATAAAAAGGCCATGTGACAACACGTACCCCGTTAGTAGGGCCAATACCTTGGGTACCGACTACTTAGGTATTGTTCTACATTTATTACATCTCATGACTCATTATGTATTTACATTTTATTAATGAAATTCATCTTTATACTAAGATTGGTTAAGAAATTTATAACTAGCATTTAGTTAGTCCTACCGGATAGAAAATATTGGATTCGTCCCTGAAAATAACCTTTCACCATTTAACTATTTTAGTGATCGTATAAAAGCTTTTTTAATTGACATCCATATGAACGACGGTTTTCTTATAAAAACTATACACATAAAGCTTTTATAAAAAAGAACAACCAAATAAGCTCTTTCAAACCGATACACATCAAGCTCAACCATCTTAATTTATGTTCATGTTATATTAAAAAAAAAATCCAACATCTTCGAGATTAATTATTGTATGTTTCTCAAATCAAAATATACTTTTACTCTTTAACTTTTTTTTGTGAGTTTTTATTGATAAATATATTAATATAATATAACTATTTTTTAAATTGTGAGTTACAATATTTTACTTTTTTATTTAAAATATTGTTATTGACACGTGAAATATTTGAACCTAAAAAAAAAAATACAGCTTCCACATGTTCTGCTGCCAGAACTGCAACAACTCTAGTCTATACTTGAATCAATGTTCAGTTTGTGCTCTGGAAGTTCATTAATGGCAGCAGCAAAAACCAGCTTGCAAATCAATCCGAAGAGCGGTTTCTGCTCGCACACCAAAATATTTCATAGTCTAAGACCCATCATTTCTCTCCCACCACCATCTCAACCTCTCTCTGCTACACAATTCACTCTCTCTCTCCTCCACTCCACCACCACCACCACCACCGCCACCGCCAATTTCTCAGAAACCCCATTTCTCATTAACCACGTCACTGGTCACAATATCACCTACTCCGACTTCATCCACCAGATCAAATCCCTCGCTTTCTCCCTCCAAAAACAATACTCCGTATCCAAAGGCGACGTGGCTTTCATCCTCCCTCCCAACTCTCACAAAATTCCAAGCCTCTACTTGTCTCTTTTATCTTTAGGTGTTATTATTGCACCAGCCAACCCGGATGATTCTATCTCGGAGTTAAATAACCAAATCCAACTCAGTAAACCCAGCATTGTCTTTGCTACTTCGCACACCACCCACAAGCTTCCACCTAATGTCCGTACCATCTTGATTGATTCACCGGAGTTTTCCACTTCGTTCACTCAGCACAGTAATATTAATAGCGATCTTGATTGCGTTGGATCAAATGTGGTGGTGAATCAGTCTGATATAGCAGCAATTGTATACTCATCAGGAACAACAGGTCGTAACAAGGGTGTCTTATTGAGCCATGGAAACTTGATAGCGCGGATCGCTATGTTTCGTGCTATTGATCCATTTGAAATTGAAGTCACACAAAGAGTGTCATTGATTAGGCAACCTTTGTTTGGCTCTTTTCGTATAATATACATGTTGAAGGCAGTTTCAATGGGGGAGACTCTGGTTTTAGCAGAGACGTCTGATTTGGAGGCTGTGCTTCAAGTTGTGCATGACTATAAGTTGAATTACTGCTCAGTACCACCCTCATTTATTGGGTCTATGGTGAAATCAGATTTGACAAAGTACGATCTTAGTTCGCTGAGGTTCCTGGTGAGTGGTGGAGCTCCACTTTGCAGTAAGGAGGTTTTAGCAAATTTCAAAGAGAAATTCCCCAACGTTGAGATTTTGGACGTAAGCACTCAAAACACTTACACTTACCATCTCCTTCCATTCTGATTAAACACTAAAACAATCGGAGGTTGATTTTTCTTCTTCTCAGGAATACGGTTTGACAGAGACAGGAGAGTTGGCTGCAATGAGATTTCCTGAGGAGATAAATCAGCTTGGTTCCGTGGGTCGTCTAGTTGAACTTATGGAGGCCAAAGTAGTTGATCCTTTAACTGGAGAGTTATTATCACCTGGCCAGAGAGGAGAGCTGCGGGTGCGTGGTCCAACCATCATGAAAGGTAATACTTTTGTGATTACAGTGAAGCTTTTTTTCTTGCAAGTAAGGTTTATAGTTAGAATTTATTCACGAAAAGTACTGTTAATTTCAGGTTACATCGGAGATGAAAAGGCAACTGCTGAAACTGTAGATTCAGAGGGATGGTTAAAAACAGGGGACCTCTGTCTTTTCGATTCTAATGGTTTCCTATTCATTGTTGATAGGTTAAAGGATGTGATTAAATATAATGGTTTTCAGGTTGTCCCAGTTAATCTGGATTCAATAGTATTCATTAATAACAAATAATTCAACATATTATATATTATTAATTAGAAACTGATTGCAGGTGCTCCCAACTGAGTTGGAACACTTACTTCTGTCTAAAACTGACATCGCTGATGCTGCTGTTGTTTCGTACGCACTACTTGTCCACTGTCTTCAATATTTTTATATTTTAAAAAGCATTAGTGTATGGTTTAACCTTGTTTACATTGTTATATCTAAACACAGGTATCCTGATGAAGTATTTGGGCAGATTCCCATGGCCTTTGTGGTGCGGAAACCTGGGAGCACAATTACTGAAGCACAAATTATGGATTATATAGCAAAACAGGCATGATTATATATTTTTATTCCAATATTTGAACATTTGCCTCACTCTCTGATATATAATCAAGATTGAGGTAGTTCATATTGTTTTGTCAAATTTCATAATGAAGAATTAGTTAATGTTTTAACACTAAAATTTGCTATATTACTTCTTTTAGGTTGAACCAAATAAGAAAATACACCGAGTTGCTTTCATTGATTTTATCCCAAAGTCTGCTGCCGGAAAGATCTTACGAAGAGAATTGGTTGATCCAAAGGCAAAGGGGCTTTCTAAATGTTGAGGTTAATAATTCCAAATCTATTTCTTTCTTCTAGTTATGAATTAACGATGATGGATGTATTTTTCAGTTTGTCTTCGTATCTCATGAATAAATTAGTGTCTTATGGACATGTTTGGTATACCGTACGTGATTGGAATGGACTGTATTACATGATTATACTAGATGATATTGGACTGTATTGAATTAAATTTAATACTCTATATTATTTGGTATTAGATAATATTGGACTGTACTTGGATGACTAATATTTTTTTTTAATTGACATTTATAGATATATTTAAATATTTAAATTAAAAATATTAACAAACAAAATTTCTAAATATTTTTCCATTTCATTTAAAAAAGTCTACATTTTTTAAAAATTGCATCTCCATCCATGGTATTGCCACCTCTCTTGGAGACCGCCGGTCTTCGTCCATGGAGGAGACCGGCCGGCGGCCTCGACGATGAGATCTTTAGACGGTCTCCTCCACGAATGGAGGCCATCGGCCACCTTGAAGATGAGGTTAGGCAGCCCAAAATTTTCAATTTTTTTTTTAAAGATTTTTTTAAGTTTGATTCGGTTGAGAAACACCTCTCCCCCACCGTATAATTCAATATATTTCAAACAATATAAAATGAGTACGACTATAAAATATTACCAAACAGAGTACATTACTAAATTGGGATTGTACGGTGTGCTTGTACTGTCCAATACGGCACACCAAACAAGACCTGTATTTCTTACGCAATACCATTGTCCGAGACACACTCAAATATGAGCTCAAACAAGTGCTGTGCATTATCAAAAGACTGGTGGGGATTACTTAATTTTCGTTTTACATCTTGAATTTTCTTTCTATGCTTTTAACATTTTATGGTTTTACATCTTCAAATATGAGCTCAAACAAGTGCTGTGCATTGAATGTTTAATTTATTAATTTTTTTCATACAAGTATATTGTATTCATTAGTTTTTAGAGACAGGACTATTGGGTTATGTGAAGCCAGAAACAAGTGAAGAAAACAACTCTGGCAGGTGGCGCGACGGCGACCGTGGCGGAGGCAATGACCCAGACCACGGCACACACAGCGAAGAATTCCAGAGGTGACATGTTGTGCATACCGCGGCGCAGACAAGATGCACACACCGCGGTCTGTGGAGCGGAGTTCCTCAAGCGTGTTACGCGTTGTGGACCGTGGCGCAGGCATGTGCCCACATAGCGGTCCAGACCGCGGTAGAGACGGGTTTTGTGAGGAAAGAGGAAATCCTGCGTGCACAAGTAATTGGAATAGGGAATAGATTTCAATTGAGATTTGACTAACCCTAGTGCTCTCATATAAATACCACCATTATTTGTACTTAAAAGAGTGAGAAGAATAGAGCAGAAAAATAGTACTTAGTGTGTGAGAAAATTGCTAGAGAGAGAGCAATTGTAGAGAGACTGAAAGAGAGACAGAGAGATTGTAATCAACTCTGAGATATAGTGGATTGAGTGCGGTGCGCTCCGTGGACGTAGGTAAATTGCTGAACCACGTAAAATATTTTGTGTCTTCTTTTATTATTCCTTTCTATTTTGTGTTTAGATTTGTGTACTTGCAATTTCTTCTCGACAACAATTAGTATCAGAGCTCCGGGTTGGGGCATATTATTCACAAAAATCTAGGTTCTCTCGAGGTCAGCGATTTCGTCGTGGAGATGGAGTCAGAGAAGGAAACACACAAAGTTGAAAAATTCAATGGTTTGAATTTCAGCGTCTGAAAGATGCAGATGGAAGATTATCTGTACCAGAATGATCTGCATTGGCAGATACAAGAGAGACCAAAGGATATGACAGATGAAGATTGGGAAAAGAAACGGAAACCGAATGATTAACACTGAAAAGTGTATGTAACTAAGGGATAATATCATCATTTTACACTTCCAGTATGATTAATTCCCCAATTTAGACATAATTTCGTTCGCTCACTAAAATAAATGTGTTGTCTAGTAATCAGTGTATTTTTCTTTGTATTTCAGAGGTAATTCGATCAATTCAGAATTATAGAGAAGTCAGATGGCAAAACAAACATCGTTTTCAAGTTTAGAACGTCAAAAACCTTAAGAAGGCCACGGATGACATTTTTGTATTTTTGACTATTCACTGTTCACATTTTCACTTTTACTGTTCATAGTTGACTTTCAGTTGACTTTCACTGCTCCTGATGACGTGATACATTCCTATTGACCCAAACTGCGAGTGCACCATACACGCGGCTGTAGAGAATCATATTCTAGAAGCGGGGCACTGTTCACTGTTCACTGTTCACTGTTCTCTATTCACTTCACGGATGAGTTACTGTTCACTGTCACTGTCACTGTTCACTGATGATGTGGTGAAATCTAGAATCTCCATTCTAAATTCATCCGATGGTCAATTTTCATATGTATTTTGTATAAATAGAGGGCATCTCCCCCCTAATTTTCATATTTTGAATCCAAATATGATGTTAGATTTGTGAAATTCTCTCTTTTGTTCTCAAATTATCAGTTTAAATAAAATAGTTATTTTCTATTTAAATTATGTCTGGCTAATTTTATATAATTGAGGTCAAGGGTGATACTGTTGGTATGGAAAATATGATCCAATTTTGGTAAGTTTATTATTTTTTGCTTTCTCCCCTCTGATCTTTGTGGAGTTTTTGACTCACTGTAGATAGACAGATATTGTCTAGCACAGTGATTACTCTTACCCATATCTATCAAAGAGTGGTTTCTCCCCTCTGATCTTTGTGGAGTTTTTGACTCACTGTAGACAGACATATATTGTCTAGCACAGTGGGTACTTTTACCCATATCTATCAGAGAGTGGTTTATCCCCTCTGATCTTTGTGGAGTTTTGACTCACTGTAGACAGACAGACGTTGTCTAGCACAGTGAGTGCTTATACCCATATCTATCAGAGAGTGGTCAGTGGAGTGGAATACCATCCCATTAATCTGGACTAAATATTAATTATTAGATCATATTCGAATTACCAACAGTGGATCCGTTAGCCCCAGTTTTAATTTTAATTGATTTACAATTTATAACAAGCTTAGTAATTAATCTAAATAATTAATTCTACAAGAACAAGTGAACAACCTCCATGTGGTTCGACCCAGTCTTACCGGTTAATTTATTACTCTGACACTCTTATACTTGAAAGTATGAACACTTCTTTAGGACGTGTCAAGTTTTTTGTGCCGCTGCCGGGGAGGTAAGTCCGTATTTTCTTTGTAGAAGTAATTTCTTTGTTCTTATTTTGTATTCAATTTTGCATCACTCATCTCAACCATAAACTTCATCCACTTAAAAAAAAGCACTTGTAATCATTAATCACATTTTTACATTTTAGTTCTTCAATTTTTATTTATTTGAATTTTAGCTTAGATCTAGTTTGTATTTGCATATAGGTTATTTTATTTTTCATTTTTTTGGCATATCAGTCCCTGTATTTATCACATTTTTTCTTTTGTCCCTATATTTATAAATATTTACACTTTTGCCCCAATACTTATGCATATTTGCATTTACACCCCTAGAATTTTGCATCTTGTTATTTTTATCACTTTTTCTTTTATTTTCTTCATTTTTGTGTATTTCATCTCCATGAACCCTAATTAAATTTGCATGAGACGTTGGTCTCGAACATCTAGTGGTAGATTAATTAGGAGATCACAATCACCCACATTCACCAACAACATGGCTGAAAACCCACATAGACATCCAACAGGAAACCAAGTCGAGAACCTTTTAGACAAATTTGACAACATATCTCAACATAGCAACCATCCGCCTTATGTTGACCATGACCAACACATTAACCCAAATTCGCCTAGAACTCTTAGAGACTACATGAATCCCACACGTACTGGAGCACCTTCATGCATAGCCTTCCCACCAAATGCAGCACACTTTAACTTTAAACCGGAAATCACTCAACTTTTACCCAATTTTCACGGTCTTAAATATGAAAATCCATATTTTCATCTTAAGGAGTTTGAGGAAGTCTGTAACGCTTGCACTGACCAAAATGTTAGCATGGATAAAATCAGGCTTACGTTTTTCCCTTTTTCCTTAAAAGATAAAGCTAAAACTTGGTTACAAAACCTTAGGCCATGATCAATCCAAACTTGGAATGATATGCAGCAACAATTCTTAAGGAAATTTTTCCCACCTCATAGAACAAACTCTATTAAGAGGCAAATCACTTCATTTGCCGCAAAATCTGGGGAAACACTTTCCTAATGTTGGGATAGGTTCAAAGAGTTGTTAAATGTCTGTCCATATCACGGTTTTGAAACATGGAGGATAGTGTCACATTTCTATGAGGGACTCACACCCCAAAGTTGACAAGTCATTGAAATGAAGTGTAATGGGGAGTTCAGTGACAAAAATTCTGAAGAAGCACTTGAATACCTTGACCATATCGTCGAAAGTGCTTAAAATTGGGACACCATTGGTTCCTATGAGTTCATGAGTAAACCACAACCATCTCCATCTAGTGGAGGCATTTACAATCTTAGGGAAGATCATGACCTTCAAGCTAGATTCACATCCCTAGCTAGGAAAGTTGAAGCTTTAGAAACTAAAAAGAGTGACCATGTAAAATCTGTACAAGAAATTGCATGCCATGTATGTGATTCTGATGATTATATCACTCATAGTTTCCCAACTTTACCAGCTTTAAAAGATTGCCTTCATGAACAAGCCAATGCTTTGCACGCTTTCAACAAGCCAAATTCCAACCCATATTCACAAACCTACAATTCTGGTTGGAAAAATCACCCAAACTTTAATTGGAGGAACAACAATCAAGCCCAGTCTTCATAACCACCAAGTCCATCACATCCACAAACACACCAGAATTCCCCAAACCCTCAAGGTTATGCACCTTATGTCCCACCATCTAGGAAAAACCTTGAAGACACTTTGCACTCATTTATTGAGAAGCAAGAATCCATTAACAGCCAAACTGCACAAACCTTGATAGATGTTAAAGATACTTTGGCAAAGATTACTTCTACACTCACCACACACGAAAAAGGTAAGTTTCCATCTCAACCACAACCAAATCCCAAGAGTCAGTCAAGTTCTATGATAATAACCAATGCCCAGATCATGTCAAATCAATTATCACTCTTCGTAGTGGTAAGGTCATCGAAAAACCTATTCTTGAATCTGGCAAAAATGATGATGAGTCATTTTCCAAGGGTAAGGAAGGGGTTGATGAAACCACTGTTAACAAAGAAATAATTGAATCCCCACATACACTTTCATATCCCCTGACTCTTAAAAATTCACAGAAATTGATGCATCCCCCAGAGATTTTTAAAATTTTCAAATAGGTAAATATCAATATCCCTTTGTTGGACGCAATCAAACAGGTACCTTCCTATGCCAAATTTTTGAAGGATCTGTGCACTGTGAAAAGAAAGCATCAGGTAAGAAAGAAAGCCATTATGGCTGAACAGGTAAGTTCCATTCTTTACAACAAAAATGTTTTGAAATATAAAGATCCTGGTTGTCCTACTATTTCCTGCATAATCGGTAACTGTAAAATTGAGCATGCTTTACTTGACCTAGGTGCTAGTGTAAATTTGCTCCCATACTCAGTTTATCAGCTACTTAAACTTGGTGAGTTAAAGACGACTTCAACCACACTTTGTCTTGCTGATAGATCAATTAAAATACCAAAAGAAATAGTGGAAGATGTGTTAGTACAAGTCGATAAATTTATCTACCTAGTAGATTTTATTGTCTTGGAAACACAATATATTGTTAATGAGCACAAATCAATCATTGTTATATTGGGCCGACCATTTTTGGCTACTGCTAATGCCTTGATTAATTACAGGAATGGAATAATGAGCATGTCTTTTGAAAATATGGAAATTAAGCTTAATGTTTTCAACATGTCTAAAGAACCATTTGATGATGAAAATGAAGATGAAGATGTAGATATTATTGAAATCATTGTTGAAGATCATCTTCAAAAGGATTCTTTTAACTCATCTGAAATTCTTTTGATCAATTCATCTAAGTCAAGCATGCATTCACATCTTGATGATTGTTTGCAGGTTGTCGAAGAAGAAGGAGACACTTCAGATTTTGAAGAATTGGAACAAACAGATGACGTTCCAGAAGAAAAAACACCTCAACTGGATTTGAAGCCCTTACCAGAAGGACTTAAATATGCTTACCTTATAGACAACCAGACCTACCCAGTGGTAATCTCTTCTAACCTCATAGAAGAGCAAGAAGGTAAGTTGTTACATGTTTTAAAGAAAAATAAGAATGCAATTGGTTGGACTTTGAAAGATTTGAAATTTTATTAACCCATTGATTTGTTCACATCGAATAAATTTAGAGGAAAATGCTAAAACATATTGACAACCCCAAATAAGACTTAACCCACACATGAAAGAAGTTGTCAAGACCGAAGTCCTTAAATTACTTGACGTGGAAATTATCTATCTTATCTCTGATAGTAAGTGGGTGAGTCCTACACAAGTTGTGCCAAAAAAATCTAGAATCACTGTTATTAAAAATTAAAAGGGTGAGTTAATTCCAACTCGTATTCCATCTAGTTGGCGCATGTGCATTGATTATAGAAAATTAAATGATGCCACTAGAAAAGATCATTTTCCCCTTCCATTCCTTGACAAAATTTTAGAAAGAGTAGCAGGACATCCCTATTACTGCTTTCTTGATGGGTATTCAGGATACTATCAAATTCCCATTGCATTAGAAGACCAAGAAAAAACCACATTCACATGTCCATTTGGAACCTTTGCATTTAGAAGAATGCCATTTGGTTTGTGTAATGCTCCGGCCACATTTCAACGATGCATGCTAAGCATTTTTAGTGATATGATTGAACATTGTTTAAAGGTCTTTATGGATGATTTAACTGTGTTTGGGAATTCTTTTGATAAATGTCTAAATAACTTGGAAAGAGTCTTGAAACGTTGCATAGAAAAAGGACTTGTGCTTAACTGGGAAAAGTGTCATTATATGACCATATTTGGAATTGTTTTGGGTCATGTTGTATCATCTAAAGGAATCGAGGTTGATAAGGTAAAAATTGAAGTCATTTCAAAGTTACCATCACCATAAACAGTCAAAGATGTGCGGTCATTTTTAGGGCATGCATGATTTTATAAGAGGTTTATTAAAGATTTCAGTGCAATATCTAAACCACTTGTAACCTCTTATTAAAAGATGCAAAGTTTGAATAGACACAAGAGTGTCAATAGTCCTTTAAAAAGATAATTGACATTTTAACATCTGCTCCTATCATGCAATCCCCTGATTGGTCATTGCCTTTTGAATTGATGTGTGATGTGAGTGATTTTGCTGTTGGAGCTGTCTTAGGACAGAGAAGAGAAGGTAAGCCTTTTGTGATTTATTACGCAAGTAAGACTTTGAATAGTGCACAAATGAATTACACCACCACTGAGAAAGAATTACTTGTTGTGATATTTGCATTGGATAAATTTTGGTCCTACTTGATTGGCGCTTCAACCATTGTTTTTACTGATCATGCTGCTTTGAAGTATTTAATGTATAAACAGGATGCAAAGCCAAGATTGATTCATTGGATTTTGTTGCTACAAGAATTCAATCTCATAATCAAGGACAAAAAGGAGGCTGAAAATGTCGTTGCAGACCATTTATCACGACTCACCGTTGAGTCGTCATTTGATAAAGCACTCATCAATGATTCTTTTCCTGATGATCTTTTATTCTCTATCACAACTTTGCCTTGGTATGCTGACATTGTTAATTATCTTGCAACAGGAATGATGCCACTCGATTGGAATGCACATGATAAAAAGAAAATTTTGACCGAAAGAAAATTTTGACCGAGGTAAAACGTTTTTACTGGGATGACCCAAACTTATTCAAGTATTGTCCTGATCAAATTGTTCAACGGTGTATTCCAGGCAATGAGGTAAGTAGTGTCATTGAATTTTGTCATTCTGAAGCATGTGGTGGTCATTTTTTGTCTAAGAAAACGGCTGCAAAAATCTTGCAGTGTGGATTTTATTGGCCCACCTTGTTTAAAGATGCACATGCATTTTGTAAAACCTGTGAAAATTGTCAAAAGTTAGGATCCATTTCCAAGCGAAACATGATAAAGGCAAGAACAATGCGAATTGTGTATCGGAGTAGTCAGTTGACTGCCTTATCTGCTCGTTGGAAAGCAAGACGGAGTTCTGGGTCTTGGATTCGGGAGCGCCATTCCATGCCACACCTCACAGGGAATTGCTTGAGAACTACGTCTCCGGAAATATGGGTAAAGTGTATCTTGGTGACGATCAAGCATGCGACATTACCGAAAAGAGAGACGTGAAGATTCAACTGCAAGGGTCAGTTTGGAAGCTCGACAATGTGAGGCATATACCGGACTTAAGGAAGAATTTGATCTCCATTGGGCAACTTGCGTCAGATGGTTTTGTGACGACTTTCACAGGTGATAAGTGGAAGATTTCGAAAGGTGCAATGACAATCGCCCGAAGAAGTAAGAATGGGTCGCTTTACACAACCACAGATGAGTGTGGTTCAGTCGCTATGGCGGAAAGCAAAGACGATCCGAACTTGTGGCATCAGAGATTTGGGCACATAAGTTCTCAAGGGTTGAAGTGTCTGCATTTAAAAGGTAAGTTGCCAGATTTAAAATCCGTTGAAGTTGATTTATGTGAGAATTGCATTCTAGGAAAACAGAAGCGAGTGAGCTTCAAGAGAACCGGAACAACTCCAGCAAAAGAGAAGTTGGAACTAGTGCACACTGATGTTTGGGGTCCAGCTTCAGTCTCATCAACCGGAGGTAAACTGTACTTCATCACTTTCATCGATGACCATTCCAGAAAGGTATGGGTTTACTTTCTAAAATACAAGTCTGAGGTATTTGATGCTTTCAAGAGATGGAAAGCCAGGGTTGAGAATGAGACAGGTTTAAAGATCAAAAAGCTGCATTCAGACAATGGTGGAGAATATGAAGACAATGAGTTCAAGAGGTTTTGCTACCAAAATGGGATAAAGCTCAGTAGGACGGTTCCTGGAAACCCACAACAGAATGGCATAGCAGAACGGATGAACAGAACATTGTCTGAGAGAGTCAGAAGCATGAGGCTACACTCAGGGCTGCCAAAACAGTTCTGGGCAGAAGCAGTCAATACAGAAATATATTTGATCAATAGAGGAACATCAAAGCCTTTGGACCTCGCTATACCAGAAGAGATCTGGACTGGGAAAAAGGTAAAACTTTCTCACTTTAAAGTGTTTGGATGTGTCTCTTATGTACATGTAGGTGATCATGCGTGGAGTAAGCTAGACGCCAAGTCAGTAAAGTGTACTTTGGTGGGCTATGGAGAGGATGACTTTGGTTACAAGCTGTGAGATGACCAAAACCGTAAGATGATCAGAAGTAGAGACGTTGTCTTCAACGAAAGGGTCATGTACAAAGACAGAAACACATAGATGTCTGAGACGGAAGAGCTAGAGTTTTTTGGACCGTATGATGTACATGATAGAGAGATCATGGAACACATCACATAGAATGATGAAGAGCAAGGTGTGCAGCCCCAAGTAAAAGAACCAATCCCACCTAGAGATGTTCCAATAACACAGGTCCAGAATACATTGAGAAGATCAACTCGAACTCCTATACCAAATAGGAAATACTTGCACTACATGCTGCTGACAGATGTGGGAGAACCTGAGTACTATGATGAAGCTTGTCAGGGAGAAGATGCGAGCAAGTGGGAGCTTACAATGAAGGATGAGATGGAGTCGTTGGCATCTAACCAAACTTGGGAGTTAACCAAATTGCCTGAAGGAAAGAAAGCCCTGCAGAATAAGTGGGTGTATCGGATCAATGAGGAACATGACGGTTCCAAGAGATACAAGGCACGACTCGTAGTCAAAGGTTTCTAACAAATTGAAGGTATCGACTGCTCTGAATTTTTTTCTCCTGTTGTTAAACTAACTATGATCCGGTTAGTGTTAAGTATTGTCGTATCAAAAGGGTTATATCTGGAGCAGTTAGATGTGAAGACTGCCTTTCTTCATGGAGATTTGGAGGAAGAGATATACATGAAGCAACCAGAGGGGTTTGCGGCAGATGGCAAGGAAGAGTTGGTATGCAAGTTGACTAAGAGCTTGTATGGTTTAAAACAAGCTCCCCGACAGTGGTACAAGAAGTTCGATGGATTCATGAAAGGGAATGGCTACTTAAGATGCAATGCTGACCACTGCTGCTACTTCAAAAAGGTTAAGTCCAGCTTTATAATATTGCTACTTTATGTTGATGACATGTTAGTAACTGGTGCAGATTTAGAAGAGATAAATAATTTGAAGAAGCAACTTTCGAGTGAATTTGAGATGAAGGATTTGGGTCCAGCAAAGCAAATTCTTGGAATGAGGATTAGCAGAAATGAACATGAAGGTACATTGAAGCTTTCACAAGTAGAGTACGTTCGGAAGGTGTTACATAGATTCAGTATGGGAAATGCTAAACCAGTAAGAACACTTTTAGCTAGTCACTTCAAGTTGTCTAAGGATTAGAGTCCGAAGACGGAAGAAGAGAAGGACTTCATGGCTAGAGTTCCTTACGCTTCAGCCATTGGAAGTCTAATGTATGCCATGACTTGCACAAGACCTGACATTTCCCAAGCAGTGAGAGTTGTGAGCAGCTACATGTTCAATCTGGGCAAGCCTCACTAGGAGACCGTGAAATGGATCCTAAGATACATGCAGGGTACGACAAAGAAATGTCTAACCTTCAACATAGATGAACTCAAGCTGGAAGGTTACGTGGATTCAGATTTTACCGGAGAAGTGTATCATAGAAGAAGTACCACCGGATATGTGTTTACAATGGCGAGTACTGTAGTTAGTTGGGTATCCCAGTTGCAGAAGATAGTGACAATCTCTACAACAGAAGCTGAGTATGTGGCTGTGACAGAAGCAAGCAAAGAGCTGATATGGTTACAAGGGTTGTTAGCCTAGTTGGGATTCGATCAGGTGATGAATGTGTTGCATAGTGACAGTCAAAGTGCAATACACTTGGCCAAGAATTCAGCGTTCCATTCAAGGACCAAGCATATAAACCTACGCTACCACTTCATTCGATCGTTAATTGAAGAAGGAGTGTTGAAGCTAGTGAAGATTGCAGGAACTAAGAATTCGACTGACATGTTAACTAAGCCAGTCACTACTGAAAAATTGGAGTTGTGCCCAACTTCAGTGGGTCTTCAAGAGTAAAAACATGGGAAATGAGTGCACCGTTATTTATCCACTAAGTCATCAAGGAAGGATAGAGAATGCCTATTGAGTTTCAGTCTTCAAATGGGAGACTGTTGGGTTATGTGAAGCCAGAAACAAGTGAATAAAACAACTCTGGCAAGTGGCGTGGCAACGACCGCGGTGGAGGCAATGACCCAGATCGCGGCACACACAGTGAAGAATTCCAGAGGTTACATGATGTGTGTACCGAGGTGCAGACAAGATGCACACACCGCGGTCTATGGAGCGGAGTTCCACAGACGTGTTACTCGTTGTGGACCGCGACGCAGGTATGTGCCCACACAAGGGTCCAGACCGCGGTAGAGACGGGTTTCACATGGAAAGAAGAAATTCTGCTTGCACAAGTAATTGGAATAGGAAATAGATTCCAATTGGGATTTGACTAACCCTAGTGCTCTCATATAAATACCACCATTATTTGAACTTAAAAGAGCGAGAAGAATAGAGTAGAAAAATAGTGCGTAGTGTGTGAGAAAATTACTAGAGAGAGAGAGAAATTGTAGAGAGACTGAAAGAGAGACAGAGAGATTGTAATCAACTCTGAGATATAGTGGATTGAGTGCGGTGCGCTCCGTGGACGTAGGTAAATTGCTGAACCACGTAAAATCTTTTGTGTCTTCTTTTATTATTGCTTTCTATTTTGTGTTTAGATTTGTGTGCTTACAATTTCTTTTCGACAACAAGGGCTTGTTATGTTCCTCATGTCTCCGAATCATTCATTTTCGGCTTTTCATCTCAAATCTATTTGGTAGCCGAGAAAATGGAGGAAAAAAACCGTTGTTGAAGATACATGAGCTTCATGACCTCTCTGAGCTATGTTTCCTCATTTTCTCACCTTCTAATTTCTTGCTCAAATATCAGACTTACTGACGTAGGAAGTCAATGGAAATCTAAAAGAACTCTTTATAATAAACATGAAGTGTTTCGTCGGACCAAAACAAGAGAGAAATCTATTAAATCTAACATGAAATGCAATCCGGAAAAGTGGAAAAAAAAAACAGTGTCTATAACAGACAGAAACAACAAAACAAATAAAGCTAGTAAATATGTAACCAAAACGTTGTGTTTCTAGCTAGGCAAGGAAATATAGGGTTTTGTTTCCTTTTTGAGTTTGTGTTTCAAGACTATCACCACTTTAATAACTTATGTTTTAAAAGCACCAAAGTAAATTACTTTCAAAAATACCCTTACTTTATACATTTTAATATAATATCTTTAACTTTAACTTTCTTTTCATACTTTTATGTTGTCTGAAACTTACTTTTCTCTTTCTAACTTTAAAAACTCTATAAGCTGAAACATAGTTTAGTGGATTAGTTTAGTGGCGCAATGCTGACGCTCTCATTTCCTATGTTGTTTTGGTTTTGAATCTTCTATTGTTAATCACGAGAAACAGCAACAAAACAGAAACAGAGAAGCACAGAACAACAACCCAGTGTTTCTGAAACTTAGTGATTGTATTTTGAATTTTTTTGTTTATGTTCCGAGACTTTGTGTTTATGCTCTAAGACTCTGTGTTCTGAGACTTTGTGATTACTTTTCGAGACTTTTGGGTTTTTGTTCTATGCTTCTCTGTTTCTGTTCTGTTCTGTTCATCTTCTCTAATACCAAATCCCCAAATTCGAAACTCTTCGTGTTGTTGAGAGAAATTGCACACGCACAAATCCAAACACAAATAAATAATAAGAAAGTAAACAAAAGAAAAAGACGACACTAAAGATTTTACATGGTTCAGCAATTTGCCTACGTCCACACAGCTCAACGCACTCAATCCACTATTTCTCAGAGTTGATTACAATCTCTCTGTCTCTCTTTTAGTCTCTCTACAATTGCTCTCTCTCTCTCTAACAATTTTTCTCACACTTTTTTTTACACACTACATAATGGTAGTATTTATATGGAAACACTAGGGTTGACCAAATCCCAATTGGAGTCTATTTCTTTTTTTTTTAATTACTATTTTGCACAAAACTTCCTATTTCTCTTTTTAATTACTTTTCTGTGCAAGATTTCCTGTTTCTCCTTTTAATTACTTCTCTGTGCAAGATTTCATGTTTCTCCTTTAATTACTTTTTTGCGCAAGATTTCCTATTTCTCAGGCTAGTTTCTAGCTTCACATATCCTAACAATCTCCCACTAGAAGACTGAAACTTAATAGACGTTCTTCATCCTTTCTCGATGAGTTAGTAGATAAATAACGGTGCGCTCGTCTCCCACGTCTTCACTCTTGAAGACCTACTGAAGTTGCGCATAACTCCAGTTTCTTAGTAGTGACTGGTTTGGTTAATATGTCAGCCGGATTCTTAGCTCCTGCAATATTCACTAACTTCAACACTTCTTATTCGATTAACGATCGAATAAAGTGATAGCGCATGTCTATATGCTTGGTCTTAGAATGGAACTTCGAATTCTTAGCAAAGTGTATTGCATTTTGACTGTCACTATGCAACACGTTCATTACCTGATCAAATCCCAACTCAGCTAACAATCCTTGTAACCATATCAACTCCTTTCTTGCTTGTCACAGCTTCATACTCTACTTCAATTGTAGAGATTGTCACTTTCTTCTGTAATTGGGACACCCAGCTAATCGCGGTACTAGCCATTGTGAACACATATCCGGTAGTACTTCTTCTATGATCCACCTCTCCGGTAAAATCTGAATCCACGTAACCTTCTAGCTTGAGTTCATCTCTTTTGAAGGTTAGACATCTCTTTGTCGTACCCCGCAGGTATCTTAGGATCCACTTCACGGCCTCCCAGTGAGGCTTGCACGGATTGGACATGTATCGGCTCACAACTCCCACTGCTTGAGAAATATATGGTCTTGTACAAGTCATGACATACATTAGACTTCCAATGGCTGAAGCGTAAGGAACTATAGCCATGAAATCCTTATTCTCTTCTGTCTTCGGACTTTGATCCTTGGACAACCTGAAATGACTAGCCAAATGTGTTTTTACCGGTTTTACATCTCCCATGTTAAATCTCTGTAACACCTTCCAAATGTACTCTGCTTGTAATAGCTTCAATGTACCTTCTTATTCATCTCTGCTAATTCTCATTCTGAGAATTTGCTTTGCTGGACATAAATCCTTCATCTCGAATTCACTCGAGAGTTGTTTCTGATCATCTTGCGGTTTGGTCATCCTACAACCTGTAACCAAATTCATCTTCTCCATAGCCCACCAAGGTACACTTCATTTACTTGGCGTCTAGCTTACTCCTTGCATGATCACCTACATGTACATATGAAACACACCCAAACACTTTAAGATGAGAAAGGTTTGCTTCTTTCCCAGTCCAGATCTCCTATAGTATAACGAGGTTCAAGGGCTTTGATGGTTCTCTATTGATCAAATATACTGCTGTATTGATTGCTTCTGCCTTGAACTGTTTTGGCAATCTTGAATGTAACCTCATACTTCTGGCTATCTTAGTCAATGTCCTGTTCATCCGTTTTGCTACACCATTCCGCTGTGGGGTTTCAGGAACCGTTCTACTGAGTTTTATCCCGTTCTGGTAATAAAAATTCTTGAACTCAATGTCTTCATACTTTCCACCATCGTTTAAAATAAACTTTTTGATCTTCAAACCATTGCTTTCAACTTCTTGAAAGCCCTAAACATATCAAACTTGTGTCGTAAAAAGTAGACTCGTACCTTTCTGAAATGATTATCGATGAAGATGATGAAATACTGTTTACCTCTGGTTGATGAGACTGAAGCTGGACCCCAAATATCGGTGTGTACTAGTTTCAACTTCTCATTTACCGGTGCTCTTCTGGTTCTCTTGAAGCTCACTCGTTTCTGTTTTTCCAGAATACAACTCTCATAGAAATCAACTTCAACGAATTTTAACTCTGGCAATTTACCTCTCGAATGTTGACACTTCAACCCTTGATTACTCATGTGCCCAAACTTCTGGTACCACAGGTTCAGATCATTTTTACCTTCCACCATAGCGAATGAGCCATAACCATCCTTGGTTCTGTAAAGTGACCCATTCTTATTTCCTCGGGCGATTGTCGTAGCTCCTTTCGGGTTCTTCCACTTATCACATGTGAAAGTTGTCACGTACCCATCTAACGCCAGTTGCCTAATAGAGATCAAATTCTTCCTCAAGTCTGGTATATGCCTTACATTGTCAAGCTTCCAAACTGACCCTTGCAGTTGAATCTTCACATCTATCTTCCCGGTAATGTCGCATGCTTGATCGTCACCAAGATACACCTTACCTAAATTTCTAGAGATGTAGTTATTGAACAACTCCCTATGAGATGTGGCATGGAAAGACGCTCCCAAATCCAGGACCCAAGACTCCGTCTTCCTTTCTAACGAGAAAGTAAGGCAGTCATCTAACTCCTCCGATACACAGTTCGCACTGCTTTTGCCCTTATCATTTTCTTATATCTACATTCATACGAGAAGTGTCCTTTCTTACCATAATTCCAGCACTCTACATCCATTTTGCTTCGTTGTTGGTTTCCTGAATAGTTAGCCTGATTCTTGGATCAGACTTTCCTCTAGACTTTGATCTTCTCCGTTGATTCGTGTTTCGACTTTTGCTTCTGCCTTTCCTACCTTCTAAATTCAATGCTGAAGATGTAGACGCCTCTGATTCCTCTCCATGCATCTTGATCTCTTTGGTAATGGTCATGTTCACAACCTGCTGAAGATTTAACTTTTCTTTCCCGAACAAGTTGGCAATCAACTGACTTATAGTCTTCCAACTTTCTGGCAATTGGGTGAGCATAAACACCGCCAAAAACTCCTCACCCATAGACAAAGAACACAACCCATCATTCACTTCGTTGAATTGATTCAAAAAATCTTTAAAGTTCTGACCTTCTGACATCTTCAAGGTTGATAAGTTCTTGACAAGATGAGCTTTCCTTACTGCAGAAGGCTATTTGTATATGTATGATAGAGTATCCATTAGATCTTTAGCAATCTGTTGATCCTTTATGTTGAAGGCGACATGCTTTGTCAAACTGAGATGAATTGCTCCCAATGCTTTTCGGTCAAGGAGTTCAAAATCATCATCATCCATGTTCTTCGGTTTCCGTTTCTTTTCTCAATCTTTATCGTTCACATCTTTTGGCCTCTTTTTTATCGGCCAATGCAGATTCTTCTGGTATAGATAATATTCCATCTGCATCTTCCAGAAGTTGAAATTTGCCCTATTGAATTTCTCAATTTTGTGTGTTTCCTTATTTGACTCAATCTCTACGACGAAATCGATGACCTTGAGAAGATCAAGATTTGTGTGTGAAAAATAATCTGCCCTAACCCGGAGCTCTGATACCAATTGTTGTTGAAAAAAATCGTACAACACAAATCCAATTACAAACACAAATAATAGAAAGCAATAAGAAGAAATAAAAAGAAATAAGACATTAAAGATTTTACGTGGTTCAACAATTTACCTACGTCCACGGAGCGTACCGCACTAAATCAACTATTTCTTAGAGTTGATTACAATCTCTCTATCTCTCTTTCAATCTCTCTAGCAATTTTTCTCACACATTAAACACATTTTTCAGAGTACACATAATGGTAGTATTTATTTGGGAGCACTATGATTGGTCAAATCCTAATTGGAATCTATTTCCTTTTTCAATTACTTTTATGTGCAAGATTTCCTATTTCTCATGAAATCCGCCACTACCGCTGCCTAGAACGTTGTGTAGGCATGTGTCTACGCTGCGGTCTGCACAGCGTGTCACGTCTAGACACCACCGCTGTGTGTGCCGCGGTTCGAGCTCCTTTCTACTCCACGGTCTCCGCCGCACCACATGCTAGAACTCGTTTCTGGCTTCACATATCCCAACATATAACTCCAAATCTTACAAAAATTGACATGGATAATCTAGACATATAGTATATACTACAAACAATTTATCAATTTAATCCATGGCCATTGTATGTGAAAACATTCATTCTTTTCTTATTTCCCGAATCTGTCCAATAAAAATCAATATTGACATTTGTCCATTTCAAAAATTATAACAATTTTTATACTCATTTATAAATCACGAATTTTTTAAAGTCTCAATTCAATATACCTGGATTTGGAATGACTCTTTAAAAGTCTATAGAAATTTGAATTGAATACCACTGGATTAGTAAGACTCTTTAAAGTTTTTAAATGTCCAAATTGAATATACCTGGATTAATAAAGTTCTTTAAATGTCCCCGGGAATCATAATTCAATAAACCCCCTCTAATTTTTTTATTTATTAGAAAGAAAATTGGTGAAGGTAAAATACGAGAGATTTTAATAGCATTGTCTCACTACATATGAAAATGAATATTAACATTGTATTTTGTAAAGTCTTCAACTTCTCTTGGAAATATATATTTTCTAGACCATGAAATTTTATATGAATGAATGAATTTAACAATATGATTTCAAACCCAAATCTAAAAGGACGTTACCTCCTTCATCCTAGAACATAAAATATGGAGGAGGCATTAGATGCCTCCATCAAAAGTAAGGAAAGCAAGGAGAAAGCATCGTCTCCTCCCAAATATGGGAGGTAGTGGCTTGCTCACAATTTTCTTTTTAATATTTTAATTATTTATATATAATTTATGTGTGGTTCCATAAGTTTATATATTCCCTTTCTTGCCAGCTTCTCTTCACTGCAACAAATCTAGTCTATACTTTAGTCGAAGCTCTGTTTGTGCTCTCAAACTTGATTAATGGCAGCAACAAACACCAACTCAAGCTCGCAAATGGATCCAAACAGCGGTTTCTGTTCGCACACCAAAATATTTCGTAGTCTAAGGCCAAGCATTTCTCTCCCACCATCATCTCAACCTCTCTCTGCAACACAATTCGCTCTCTCTCTTCTCCACTCCACCACCACCACCAATTTCTCAGAAACCCCATTTCTCATCAACGCCGGAAACGGCCACCGTGTCACCTACTCCGACTTCCTCCACCAGACCAAATCCCTGGCTTTTTCCCTCCAAAAACAGTACTCTCTGTCCAAAGGCGACGTGGCTTTCATCCTCTCTCACAACTCCCTCCAAATCCCAAGCCTCTATTTCTCTCTTTTATCTTTAGGTGTTGTTATTGCACCAGCCAACCCGGATGATTCCATCTCGGAGTTAACTCACCAAATCCAACTCACTAGACCCATCATCGTGTTTGCTACTTCGCACACCTCCGACAAGCTTCCACCTAATTTCCGTACCATCTTGATTGATTCGCCTGAGTTTTCCTCTCTGTTGACTCAGTTTAGTAATACTGATAGTATTGGATCGGATGTTGTGGTGAATCAGTCTGATATAGCAGCAATCATATACTCATCAGGAACAACAGGTCGAAATAAGGGCGTGTTATTGAGTCATGGAAACTTTATATCCCGGATCACTGCGTACCGTGCTATTGATCCATTTGAAACGGGAATCCAACAAAGAGTGTCATTGATTAGGCGCCCATTGTTCGATTCTTATTGTATAGTAAACATGATGAAGTCGGCTACAATGGGGGGGACTCTGGTTCTAGCAGAGACGTCTGATTTTGAGTCGGTGCTTGAAACTGCACACAACTATAATTTAAATTATTGCCCGGTTCCGCCCTCGTTTATTTTGGCTATGGTGAAATCGGAATTAACAAATCACGATGTTAGATCAATGAGGTTCCTCTTGACTTGTGGTGCTCCGCTTGGTAAGCAAGTTTTGGCAAATTTCAAAGAGAAATTCCCCAATATTGAGGTTTTGGACGTAAGCACGCAAACACTGAAACACACTTACTATCTTCAATTCTGATTACACACCTAAAAAAAATAAAAAAATTGGAGGTTGATATTTCTTTTTCTCTGAATTAGGCATACGGTTTGACAGAGGGAGGGCCGGTGGCTTCAATGAGATTTCCTGACGAGATAAATCAGCTTGGTTCTGTGGGTCGCCTAGTTGAAGTAGTGGAGGCCAAAATAGTTGATCCTTCTACTGGAGAATTATTATCACCTGGCCAGAGAGGAGAGCTGTGGGTGCGTGGCCCAACCACCACGAAAGGTGATAGTGATTACAGTGAAGATTTATTCGCAAGTAAGGTTTATTGCTAGAATTAATTGGTGAAAAGTTTTGTCAATTCCAGGTTACGTTGGAGATGAAAAGGCAACTGCTGAAGCTATAGATTCAGAGGGATGGTTGAAAACAGGGGACCTCTGTTTTTTTGACTCCGATGGTTTCCTCTTCATTGTTGATAGGTTAAAGGATATGATTAAATACGATGGATTTCAGGTTGTTCATCTTAATCTGGATTCAAAAGTCTTCATTGCTGACAAACAATTTAACATATTATTTTTTATTAATTAGAAACTGATTGCAGGTAGCCCCAGCTGAGTTGGAATATTTACTGATGTCCAATACATCCATTGCTGATGCAGCTGTTGTTCCGTAAGCATTACATATCCGTTGTCTTCAATATTTTTCCATTTTTAAAGGTGTCAGTGTATGGATTTACTCTAATTACATTGTTATCTAAACATAGATATCCTCATGAAGAAGCAGGGCAGATTCCCATGGCCTTTGTAGTGCGGAAACCTGGAACCACAATTACTGACGCACAAATTATTGATTATGTAGCAAAACAGGCATGGTTATATATTTTTTATACCAATATTTGAACATCAAATCATAAAAGTATTAGGATCATTTGCCTTACTCTCTTATATATAATCAAGATTGAGGTAGTTTGTATTTGTTTTGCGAAATTTCATAATACGGAATTAGTTTATTTTTAACACTAAAATTCGCTATATTTTTTCTTTTAGGTTGAACCAAATAAGAAAATACAACGAGTTGCTTTCGTTGATTTTATTCCAAAATCTGCTGCCGGAAAGATCTTACGACGTGATCTGGTCAATCGTGCTATCTCCAATCCTTGAATTATGATCTATCTAATGGCAAAAGGGCCTTAATCAATATGTTAAGATTGGTAATTCAAAATCATTTCTTTTTTGAAGTTACAAATTAATAATGATTGAATTGTTCAAATAAGTCATGTGTTTGTCGATTTGTTTTTGTATCTCCCGAATAAATTACTGTTTATGTTTTTTTAGTGAAATACAATTGTGTAAATAAGCATGAAATTCTTGAAGTAATTTAATTTTTAGTTTTTCATCTCTTCCATTTACTTTTGGTAATTCTGAGAAAATGGGGGAAGAATAAAGTGAAAACAATTGATATAGTTTCATAAGTCAATATTGAGCATTTCTAATTGCACAAACAATACAAAGCTGGACTGTCAAATATACTACATTAATATTTAAGAGGGGTAATTACACTAAAGTCCCTATTTTGTGGTGAAATGTCACATATTTAAACGTCTTTATCATATTATCTACTTAAATCCCTTATTTTTTCAAAACACATCACTTTAGTCCATTTAACCAAAATACTAATAATCAACTCTAATTATATATATAGAAGTACAATTTTACCATTGTTAAAATGATTTATTGAGTTTTAAAAAACTATATATCAAAATGGTTGTAAAAAATAAATTAACAACAAAAATTAATTTTCTAAAAAAAATAAAAAATAAAAAATATATAATAATTTTAAAAAAAGAAAAGAAAAAAGAAATAGATTATAGAAAATATAAAGTTGAAATAAATAATAAA
The DNA here is from genome assembly GCA_032871835.1 of Dipteronia dyeriana. NCBI lineage: Eukaryota > Viridiplantae > Streptophyta > Magnoliopsida > Sapindales > Sapindaceae > Dipteronia > Dipteronia dyeriana. The sequence continues at coordinate 7,168,467 of CM065299.1, read as the reverse complement.
TTGATGATTGAGGCACAAAGGTCTTGCCATATCATTTTTTGGAAAGATTGTGCTCTATTTGATTTCTAAATTAAGGTTAGATCTAATGAAAATGGGGTATTGAATTTTAAGCTCTTTGCTTGGGGCCTTTATTAGCAAAACGACATGGTTTTAAGGGTTGCTGGGGGCTGAGATTGATATAGTTGTTATTAGGATTTTTTGATAGCATGATAAGTCAGCATGGTTAAACATGCAACGTCACAAGAGTTAGGGAATATCAACCCAAGACAATTAATTATAGATGATCTCAAGACATAGTCAAGAATACCAAAGATGGTCGGGGAAGCTAACTGATCGGGCACAAAAACCTGGTCGGAAAAACTAGCCGATCGGGTAAGACGACTTGGTCGGGACCATCCGATCGGGACAAAAGAAGTTTGGCCGGGGTTAGACAATTAGTTAGTTGGACAACACCTGAGAGACATTAAAGACAACTATGACTCAAATACGAAGAAGAATTATCTTACTTAGACAAGGAAACTATAATCATATTCCAGTAAGGAAATATTACTATTTCCTTCCTACATATTAAAAAGTCCAAATCAAACAACAAATCTGCTCTTCTAGAAGACTGCACATAGATCAGGAAATAAGTTCTAAACGAACTATTCAACTAGAATCCTACGAAGATCCTAATTCAATGCACAAGATATCCGAATCAGAAAATAAGACAAAGACGACTTCAACAAGTACCTAGTCTTAATTAAACACTATCACATTTTCTTATTTGTGTAACAAGGATTTGGGTTATATACACATATAAATAGACCCATAATCTCATTGTAAAAAAGAGAGAACGACATAGGCATACACAACAACACATAGAAAATATACACAAAAGAGAAAGGGAGAGATACGCCAAAGAGGAGAGATTGAGTGTGTAATTATTATACTATAGTGAATTCTTCTCGCCGTCACCGGCAACCGTGGATGTTTTCCCACCTTGGGGTTTTACCACGTAAACTTGTGTGCATGCTTTTTTTTTTCTCTATTTTCTCATAACATCTTCAACAATCTACAAGAACCTGTTAGACGCTTGATCAATCCTACACGATCCAAAAATCACCGTAAACAATAGCCAATATGGTAAGAGTGACGATATTTGCACCCTTTAAAAACTTTATGTATACTTTAAATCAGTACTTTTTTAAAATCCAGTAATATCCTTAAGTAAAATTACTAAGAGGGCTAATTGTTTGTCAGTACACCCACAAATAACTATTAATTAGTTTTCTATTTTTTTTCTTCATATTAATGGTTTGATATTAACATATATCATAAAAACTCTTCCCATTTTAATAAGTGGAAAATGTGATGATTGTCACCTTTTTTTTTCTTGTATTGTAATGATGTCACCAGTTTAATAACTTATGTTTAAAAGACACCTATTATGTTGAACTACCCAATTTACCCTTAAAAGTTATATTTTTGCTTTGATCTTTGGTTTGAAAAAGAGAAGTTAATTTTCTCTCCAAAAAAGTAGTCTTGAAATCGATCTAAAGTGGTTGTGAGAAACATTTTTTGAATCTGCAGGTAACAGATCTTTGTGATATCCCTAATTTTTTTAATGCATTTTGAGGGTTTTAAGATGTATTCAACAAATGCATGAACATATAGTCTCCAGAAAGTGCACCAGGTTATTTTTATCTTTGTCCGAGAAATTGTTGTATTGGGTCGAGATTTTATTAAGCATTTCCGAGAATTTGTTGTATTGTGTCGAGCTTTTATTATGGTTTTCTGAGATTTCATTGTATTGGCTTGAGCTTTTATTTTTATTTTTAGAGAAATTGTTGTATGGGATCGAGCCTTTATTAAACATTTCCGAGAAATTGTTGTATTGTGTCGAGCTTTATTATGGTTTTCCGAGATTTTTTTTGTATTTGATCGAGCTTTTATTTTTGTTTTTTGAGAAATTATTGTATTGAGTCGAGCTTTTATTACGCATTTTCGAGAAATTGTTGTATTGTGCCGAGCTTTTATTATGGTTTTCTGAGATTTTGTTGTATTGACTCGAGCTTTTATTGTATTGGCTCAAGCTTTTATTTTGGTTTTCCGAGAAATTTTTGAATTGGTCTGAGCATTTATTAAGAATTTTCGAGAAATTGTTGTATTGTGTCGAGCTTTTATTATGGTTTTCGAGATTTTATTTTATTGGCTTGAGCTTTTATTTTGGTTTTTCTAGAAATTGTTGAATTGGTCCGAGGTTTTATTAAGCATTTTTAAGGAATTGTTGTACTGTGTCGAGCTGTTATTATGGTTTTTCGAGAAATTGGTGAATTGGTCTGAGGTTTTATTAAGCATTTCGGAGGAATTGTTGTATTGTGTCGAGTTGTTATTATGGTTTTTCAAGATTTTGTTGTATTGACTCGATCTTTAAGTTAGTTTTGGCCGATGTGTTTGAAATGAATTTCGTAGGTTTTTTTTCTACAATTCGAGGCTTTTTCGTTGTTATTTAATTTGAATTTAGATATTGATAATAATGGTTTGTGATGATTATTTTGACAGAAGAATGAATCGGGTGAGAATCGTCATCTCTTACAACGGTCGATGGGAGCAGTTACCCAATGGAAGTCAGAGGTTTTTTGGTTCTGATAACCAAGAAATGTATATGTCAAAGAGTATGAATTACAAAGAATTGGTGTCGATTGTGCAAACCGTTGCGAAGTATGATGTGGACAAATACAGTGCAGATCTACAGTCTATATCAATGGTTCCTGGGACTACATGTCACACGTTTATAAGAAATGATGATGATGTTCAGTTTATGTTAGAGGAAGATAGGGTGATCCCTCAAGTATGTGTTAGTCTAATTGATAGGGCAACAAGAGGTGTCATTAGTGAAGAAATCCCTCATCGTGATAACACCCAATAATTTCGATCTTCAGGCGGAAACAACCAGTAATTCACAGAAAGAAGTGGGATTGACGGTAGGGAAAACCTATGTGGTGTCCCACCGGAAGTAGCCGACCACGGTGAATTAGTAGGACCTCAATTCGATATCCAATTCGACATTGTTTTTGGATGTCAAATTGAGATGAATGATGGGCAGTTCAACCACCATTATAATGACTTCTACAATGACATGAACAATTAGCAGAATAATGAACCGAATGTTGGGCCGACACAACAGATGGATGATGAGGAAAATTTGCATCCGGTTGATAATGTAACTAACAATGAGGAAGAGGAAGAGGAAGAGGAAGAGGAAGAGGAAGAGGCTATCGAACCGGAAAGACGTGCAAGGCGTGTACAAATATTTAGTTGCAGTGCAGCAGATATAGCTGGGACTTCCGAGGTCCGACATAATTTAACTCCATTTGATTCTGATAATGTCACAACTTGAGTTATTCCAGGAGCATAATCATACTCCCATCTCATCCGACAGCCCAATGTGATGCACCTCCCGCAGAAGTAGCTGGTGGATAACATCACCCAAAAACTTCACCTGTCGGTGCATGGTCAAGAAATGCCCAAAACAGGACGCTATGAACCGATGACAGTCTTCTACAACCAATTCTGTAAGGACCTGATGGGGACACGTCATTACAGTGTCATCAAATACGAACATTTAAGTTCGGCCTCGCAAGGGAGGAAGTCACAGAGACTAGCACAACGGCAAGCAAGGGATCGATCCACAGAGAGGTGTGATTCACCGACCGTCTCTAATTCTAGCTATTATTACAACATTCCAAGTGGACTCGTGTGTTACGTGTGCGGAAAAGTGAATAATAATATAACTAAATAACTTATATAAATGATATATACAATGATAAATGGAATAAAGATATGCATGAAATGTGGTTACAATAGGAAAACGACTCAACCGTGACAATCCTCCTAATTACGTTCTAGACTCACCTAATCCTCAAATGTGCAAGTATACATAGGCTTGTGTCCTCTTAATCAATCTCTAATCTCTCTCGATGTCTTAAAGATAGTATCCATATATACCCGAAATCTCTCTCGAGCAATCTGGACAATATATATGAACCCAATAAGCACGTGAAATACAAATCGAACCCTATACGCTGGCCTAAGGGTTCTAGCACTTTCTAGTCAAGCATAGTGAATGTTTATCTAAGCATTGTCAAACGCGTCCCCTCTCGGTACATAGCATATAACCATGGATCAATTACAAAGTGATCAATTAAGCAAAGGCTTTAAGCACTCAAAACATCCATATAACTACTCAAGCACAAAAGAAATGTCGGTGGTCTTTACTTCTACGTCAAAGATTCGGTTTAGTCAACTCCCTAAAATGGCTAAACATGGGAAAAAAGTTTACCTAACAACTACATGCAACAATGTGATTGTTATATCATTAAGAACATTCAATTTAGGTTAAAGGTTCATCCTCTTGATTATGGAATTTTCCCACAATCAATTCATCACCCAATCCTGTCACGTGGATGGATAATCGTGTCTTAATACAAAGACCCATTAAGAACAATGACATGAACCAAGGTCAATTTAGCAACTAAAAGCTTGAACTGAAACCTTTTCTACTCTTTGGGGTTAAAATCCCTATTACTCAATACATGGAATTTCAAGTCATCCATCAATCAATCAACAATCATGGGTATCTAATTTCTACTCTAAATTACAACTACTTCTAAACCCAATCATGGACAAATATTGATTTCTAACAATTCATACACATACATATCATATTAAGAGCATAAAAACATATATATCAAAGAGCAAAACAAAACTCAAATGAATTTAAGTACAATCAATACATTTATTACACAAATGTAGGTTTACAATATCCCCAAATTGGTGGAATACATCAAAGAAAACAAGAAATACAAAGAAATGAGTAAATAAGAGCAAACCCTTGAAGACAAGTCCTCCAAAGATGCTCCTAGCCTTCCTAGCTCGAATTTGGCTCCTAATTCCTTTGTGATCTACTCTAAGATGGATGGAGGAAGTGTATAGTGGTGAGGTGGAAGTGTATGATGAGCTCCCATGGAGGAAAAACCTCCATGGGAGCAAGAGATGAAAGAAGATGAAGAAAATGGAAGAGAAAAGAGAAGAGGCGTGAGAGGGGAAAAGAGGGGAAGAGAGCCCTCAAGAATGACGAGAAAAGGGGCTATTTATAGTGTGGGAGGTTAGGGCAAGACTTTTAGGTGAAAAGACAAGAATACCCCTCTGAAAATGACTGAAAAATGCATTTCTGTCAAGATGTACGGTACGATGTGCTGTACGCATCAACACCGCGAACCGTACATCACTTTTTGGAGGTTGCTTCCTTCTACGCGGTACAAAACGCAGTTTGCAAATTGGTCTCGCGCGGTTGCGTATCGCATCTATGCGTACCATTACAAAATGGTCATAACTTTCTCTACAAACCTCAGAATCGTGATCTGTAAAGTGCGTTGAAATGAAGACCTCTGGGGCTTTCCAAAAAGTGGTTTTGGACGACGTAGTTCGATCGGAGGAGAGATATATGACCTTCTAAAGTTGGGGTGTCTGTATAAGATATTCCAAATTCTGCCCTTTAACCTCCATGACTCTTCAATTAAGCTCAAATACCTTCCGTAAGGAACATGTACCTACACAAGGCTTACAAACACATTAAATACCAAAATATACTCAAAAACAAGAACAAAAGTGAGGTAATGGGGACCTCAAATAGGTATATAAATCGTTCCGATCAATACCCCCAAACCTATCCTCGAGCAAAAAACTAAAACGAAAAACATTCAAACAAAATGAACATAATTAAAAACTAAGCTAGGCTAGTCCACTTTTGTAGGAAACACGATGACACTTAGCACGTGCCATAAGCCTTTCAACCACTAGGCAATCCCTAGATGGAGAAGTTTTGTCTTCTAAGGGTTTACAGATACGAACACCCATAAACGTATTACTCTGCAAGAAAGTTGAGATGCAATCCAAACATACCACATAAAAACAACACACTCATGCTAGTATCTCAAATATACCAATCAATAACAATGCTTCACACAATGCAAGTATGCCAATACTTAGGATGTTTTCGATTTACAAATCAACAACGCTCGAATGTTCAAGATAAAATTCTCCTCGACTCTAATCCTCACCGGATTTCAGTCTGATTTTTTCACTCATAACCTAGGCAATCACTCTCTAGCAAACACATGCGATTTGGAAGCTATATTCATGGAATCTAATATATCGCATATGAGTATATTCAATGAAGCACGTTTTATAGTGATAGATCTCATGGAAAGAATTGAAATGTCATGAAAGTGGAAAGAGTATGCATTGAGTCATATTCCCAATATAGACTTTCTAAGAGATCAAATGGATTTTTCCTCACTTGTATTGGGGCCAAGGTGATTTGTAGTGGTGTATGGGATGGAAGATATGGTAAGAGTGGGAAGGATAAAGTTACTAATCATGCCAAAGTGTTTATACATATTATAATACTTTAGTTAGCTCTAAGACACATTACATCACAAGTGACTAGGCACTAAACTTTACATTGCACATTTGTGCTACACTTGTACTCATTGGTAAGTAACTTTTTATTTGAAGAACTTGAAGGCTTAAGTGTTTATAATTCACACTTATTTTCTCTTCTTTTTTTTTCTTTTTTTCTTTTTTTCTTTTAGCCCTTACCTTTGCACATTTACACATAATTGCCTAAGTACACATTTACAAAATTTAGAGCAAATATAACTTCTCTAAAGCTATACACCCTAACATGATCAATAACTAGGATATGACTTGTGTTTGGGTTATGTTGGTGTATGGAGGTTTGGTGTTTGGGCTCAATTTTTGTAATGAAAACACACATAGGGACATGAGAGTGTTTGGGTTATATTTGTGGAGTTTAAGAAAACACTTAAGTCCTAAATCATTTCTAAAAGTCCATCTAACAAAGGAATACAAATCTCAACAAGCAATCCACATGATAAAGTTCTATGGCAATCAATGTAAATTTGAATTACAATGAGATCACAGTTAAGAACGAAATCGGAAAGTGGTTAAAGAGTAGAAACAAAACCCATAAATTTCGCTTTTTAGGTTTCAGTGTAGCTCACGGGTAGTCTCCACTATTTTCCTAAGCTAAACAAGCAAAGAGTTCTATCCACCTCAACATCAAAAGATTGGCACTGTACAAGCAAATATAAGTGATGCACGGAGCTAAAAGCATACTATGCATATCTCTACCGGCACACAAAAGAAAGCAACTCAACATAGAGGCCAACAATTTCAAAAACTGTCGAAATTCAAGTTCGTCTATTGTCCACTCTTTGGTGTGTATATTTAAAAGCACTTACGATCATTTGACAAAATTTTAACACCATAAATTAGACATATAAATACACACTTTTTATTTAGAAAATATCTCAAAATTAGAATTGAAAAAGTGTGAAAATGGACGATGAAAATAGTGTATGTGCAGTTTCGAAAAACAGGGCATCACCCTGGACCTTTGATTGAAGAAATGGTCATAACTTTTAAACCGCCATCCAGAATTTTGTGTTCTTTATATATTCGGAATCGTAACAAAAAATCAAAGAACAAAACATAGGTGGAAAAATTAATTTTCTCACCAATTAGTACAGTTCTAAAGAAACATTTGCCTCAAGAATATTCAAAACAGGTACTTTTTTCAGAGATTTTAAAATTGTCTAAAACAAACACCTTAAGATCTAAGCACAACACAAATCCACTCTTAGATCTAAACATAAATGAAAATAAAAGAAAATAAGCATAACATTCCTAACATTAAACGCATGGGCGATTCCTGCCCAAGTCGACAACTACTCTACAAGCACTCAAATTAAAGCTCAAAATTTAGAGGAAACCTCTTGTGGCTGCAACCACATGGCCTTTGTGGCGTTGCCGTTTCACTTGGAAATTTGTTACGGTACGATAGACGCACACCTAGCGCTCAAGAGTCGTGTGGTCTTTCCAACCTGATAGTTTCAATTCCTTGTACAAGCACAACTCAAAAAGCAATCAAATGCATATGCTATAAATAAAATAACAAAACACGACTAACAACCCCATAACCTAGCCTAAACATTGTCGTGCACACAATCCAAGACGTGAGTGAAAGATATGCTTATTTTTAACATAACAATCTATTCCGTAAAACAATAAAAATCAGTAAAATGGAAGCTAAAACTATCAACAATCAATGAATGCGCTACCTCCCCGGCAGGGGCGCCAATTTGATGGGGACACGTTGTTGCAGTGTCGTCAAATATGAACATTTAAGTTCGGTCTCGCAAGGGCACAAGTCACAGAGACTAGCACAATGGCAAGTAAGAGATCGATCCACTGGGAGGTGTGATCCACCGACCGTCTCTAATTCTAACTATTATTACAACACTCCAAGCGGACTCATGTGTTGCGTGTGTGGAAAAGTGAATAATAATATAACTAAATAACTTATATAAATGATATATACAATGATAAATGGAATGAAGATATGCATGAAATGTGGTTACACTAGGAAAACGACTCAATCGTGACAATCCTCCTAATTACGTTCTAGACTCACCTAATACTCAAATGTGCAAGTATACATAGGCTCGTATCCCCTTAATCAATCTCTAATCTCTCTGGATGTCTTAGAGATAGTATCTATATATACCCGAAATCTCTCTCGAGCAATTCAGACAATATATATGAACACATTAAGCACGTGAAATACAAATCGAACCCTATACACTAGCCTAGTGGTTCTAGCACTTTCTAGTCAAGCATAGTGAATGTTTATCTAAGCATTATCAAACGCGTCTCCTCTCGGTACATAGCATCTAACCATGGATCAATTACAAAGTGATCAATTAAGCAAATGCTTTAAGCACTCAAAACATCCATATAACTACTCAAGCACAAAAGAAATGTCGGTGGTCTTTACTTCTACGTCAAAGATTCGATTTAGTCAACTCCCTAGGATGACTAAACATGGGAAACAATTTTACCTAACAACTACATGCAACAATGTGATTGTTATATCATTAAGAACATTCAATTTAGGTTAAAGGTTCATTCTCTTGATTAAGGAATTTTTCCACAATCAATTCATCACCCAATCCTGTCACGTGGATGGATAATCGTGTCTTAATACAAAGACTCATTAAGAACAAGGATATGAACCAAGGTCAATTTAGCAACTAAAAGCTTGAATTGAAACCTTTTCTACTCTTTGGGGCTAAAATCCCTATTACTCAAATTACTCAATACATGGAATTTCAAGTCATCCATCAATCAATCAACAATCATGGGTATCTAATTTCTACTCTAAATTACAACTACTCCTAAACTCAATCATGGACACATATTGATTTCTAATAATTCATATACATACATATCATATTAAGAGCATAAAAACATATATATCAAAGAGCAAAACAAAACTCAAATGAATTTAATTATAATCAATATATTTATTACACAAGTGTAGGTTTACAATATCCCAAAATTGGTGGAATACATCAAAGAAAACAAGAAATAAAAAGAAATGAGTAAATAAGAGCAAACCCTTGAAGACAAGTCCTCCAAAGATGCTCCTAGCCTTCCTAGCTCGAATTTGGCTCCTAATTCCTTTGTAATCTACTCTAAGATGGATGGATGAAGTGTATAGTGGTGAGGTGGAGGTGTATGGTGAGCTCCCATGGAGGAAAAACCTCAATGGGAGCAAGAGATGAAAGAAGATGAAGAAAATGGAAGAGAGAAGAGAAGAGGCGTGAGAGGGGAAAAGAGGGGAAGAGAGCCCTCAAGAATGAGAAGAAAATGGGGTATTTATAGTGTGGGAGGTTAGGGCAAGACTTTTGGGTGAAAAGACAAGAATACGCTATTGAAAATGGCTGAAAAATGCATTTCTGTCAAGATGTGCGGTATGATGTGCTGTACGCATCAACACCGCGAACCACACATCACTTTTGGAGGTTACAACCCTTCTACGCGATACAAAACGCTGTTTGCAAATTGGTCTCGCGCGGTTGCTTACTGCACCTCTGCGCACCATTACGAAACGGTCATTTCTTTCTCTACAAACCTCGGACTTGTGATCTGTAAAGTGCGTTGAAATGAAGACCTCTAGTGCTTTCCGAAAAGTGGTTGTGGGTGACGTAGTTCGATCGGAGGAGAGAGATATGACCTTCTAAAGTTGGGGTGTCTGCATGAGCTATTCCAAATTCTGCCCTTTAACCTCCATGACTCTTCAATTAAGCTCAAATACCTTCTGTAGGGAACATGTACTTACACAATGCTCACAAACACATCAAATACCAAAATATACTCGAAAACAAGAACAAAAGCGAGGTAATAGGGACTTCAAATAGGTATATAAATAGTTATGATCTGGACCCGGTTAAGTGCGTCATCTGTATGGCCAAGGGCATCAAAATGGTCGTGGCGGGTGACTTTGCCCTCGTATCACTCTTCCTACGGAGTTTTAAGCGATGCCCTTAACCGATTCGTCATCTGAAATTTAACAACAACATCATTAAGTATAATGTCAAATCCCCAGAAATAACAAGCTCGAAGCTTATAACCTAGGGTCATTTATTAAAAAACACGTAGATTTAAAAAAAAAACTCAGACCTTAAATCGTAAACTCGGACAGTCCAATAAAAGCTCAGAGCTTCTTTATAAAAGCTCAGAGCTTCTTTATAAAAGCTCGGAGCTTATATATTAAAGCTCATAGCTTTTTTGAAAGCTCCGAGTTTGTATATAAAAGCTCTGAGTTGTTATATATAAGCTACGAGCTTTTATTTGAAAGGTCTAAGCTTTTAAATAACAACTCGGAGCTTTCAAATAAAAGCTCGAAACTTATATAAAAGCTCGAAACTTATATAAAAGCTATAAAAGCTCTGAGCTTATACGAAAGGTCCGAACCTTTATAAAAGCTCGTAGCTTATATAAAAGCTCGAATGAACTCACAAATGCTCGAATTAACTCAAACAAATTTCAAAAATAAAAGCTTGGAAACAACGAATAAATGCTCGGAAACCCAGAATATCATCTTCCTCAACAACTTTCAACAAATCCAAAACCCTAACCTAACCCATTATTATTCTCAGATCCAAATATTAAACCTAATCTAACATTTCATTCACTTACCGAACAACCAAAACGATAGAAAATCTAGGTCAACTAAACTCCATTGATTCAAATCTTCTGTGCAACTCTCGAAGTTCTGGTTCTTTCGCCGTCGAATACGAAGCCGTCGATTCAACTCCGGATGGTTTCAAGCAATTTCACATTTTCTAACATTTTCTCTCTCTGTACAACACGACAAAGTCAATTTCAGGGTATTTTGGTCTCCACACGTCAATTGATGTCTTTTAAAGATGAATTATTAATGTGGTGATATTTATACAAAAGCCCCCCAAAAATGTGTCATTAAATTTTCGACTCTTTTAATAAACCCTAGTTTCTCTTTTAAGAAAATACAAATTGATTAATAAGTATAGAAAATGAATCAAAATCATGAGACAAATTTTGTTGTGAAAAAGTAAAGTTTTAAATTAATTTTTATTAGAAGAACAAAATCATTATGTATATAAAAACACTTTAAATTAACAATATTATTTGCATATTTTTTATTTCTTTCAAACACATTATCAATATTAGATGTTCTTTCTTGTCAAAAAAAGAATATTAAATGTTCTCTAAATTCATTAAACACCTAATTTTTTTTTCTTTTTGAAATCTCATTTAACACCTATCTACTTCCACATCAATTGGGATATTACATAAATATTGTATCCTTACAACTCTCTCAAACCAAAAATGGTTCTCTAATAAATAAATAAAATCTTAAAATGAATTTTTAACGAAAAAATAAATAACGAAAAATGGAGTTTGATTTAAAACAAAAAACCAAAAAGAGAAAAGATGTAGAGAAGAGAAAGAATAATAGGAGAGTTAAAGATAATAACAAAATTTAAAATAATAATAAAGTTGATTAAATAACATAATAATAGTCATAGGTAGTATACGTGTATTTACATAAATACAATACAATATAATTAAATAAATGATATTTTTTACATTAAAATGTTTATTTATAAGTTAGAGATTGTTTGAAAATTTTGATGGATACAGTAACAAAAGGTGTGTAGATATAATTTGTAAAAGGTGTCATTATATAGCTCTTTTTATAATAATAGTCTGCACGTTGTTTATTTATTTATTATTATTTTCCATTTCTTTTGGTCAACCATAAATAGAGCAGTAAATACTGTAATCCAGATGAAAATGAGAAGTTGAATTATAAAAATATCAGTCTTGCTACAAGTATTAGGATGAAAATCTTGTTGTTTTTATATCAGTCTGCTAGAACTGTATCTAGCTCATCACAGCTGCAGGAGATTTTCAGAGCAAGTTTTCAGCAAGTTTTCTTTCCCTGAAAATCCTTCCCGCATCGGGTCTTCATCTAAATATCGAAATTGATAAATTGAAACCTTATATATGTTTCTTCTAGTTACACATTAATGATGATCCACCTGTTCAAATACGTCATGTATTGTTCCATTGGTCTGGAATTGCTCTCAAATAAATTAATGTCCATGTGTTGATTAATAGTTAAAATTAATAAATTAATGTCCCATGTATTGATTAATTAATTAAAATTATGAACAGGTATCCCTATCGAAATGGATTTTACTTTTCTATTTAAATGTAATCTTTAAAAATAAAAAATAAAAGTTGTCTCTGTTATTACAAAGAGGTTCCAACACTACATTCTAGTCATGTCGCGGGTTCCGGTTTCGGTTCTGGAGGAACCTGAACCAGTTATGACCGGTTTCGGTTCTGGATCGACGGTTCTGATTCGGTTTCGACGGTCCGTTTTTTTTTACTGTAGATGGTTCAGTTAAAAAAAAATGATTTGTTGAAACTGTCCGGTTCGAACCAGAAGATCAGAAACCGGAACTGGAGCCGCTACAGTGCACGGTTCCGGTTCAGAACCTTCATAAACTATTCGGTTTCGGTTTTTGACGGTTCGGTTCACCGGTTCGAACCGAACCGTCGACATGTCTACTACATTCTGCAATAGATAAATATTTTCACAAATTGAGAGATTCATTTTATCTATTTAAAATCACATATAAAAGAGTTATTATTAAAAACTCCCTCTAGCTTAAGATAATAGCCATGTCACACCTCTTACTTTCAGAAATGGTTATTTTACCTTCTTCTTTTAATTGTTTTAACAGAATTACTATTTTATCTTTCCATTTTTTTTTTGAAGTTTAAAAAATTAATTAAAAATCTGGATCTTTTTTAAAGAAATAGAGATAGATCTCCATCGTCTATCCAAATCCTTTTTTTTTATCAAAAAAAACTACAAAAACATTTTTTTTCTTAAAAAATGAAGATTCATATTGGATTTCCACCAAATCCGAAGAACAAAAAAAATTCTCTTTGTTTAATCGAACAGTAATGGTAAATGTATAATGACATTAATTAAAAATACAGGGTTGAAATGACTGTTTTTAAAATTTGAGGGTGCAAAATAGCTATTACCTCAATCTAGAGAAAGATTTTAATAATAACCCTATATAAAATATTGTTCGAATAAAAAATACTCATATTGTTATGAAAATACAACATGAGTGAATGTCCATCCAATATTACAATGTAACTTATGATCATTCACCTTCCCCAATTTATTCTCAAGTTTATGGTACCATTTATTCTCATGTTTATGGCACCATTGATTCTCATGTTTATTGCTAATGTCTTTTCATATTTGTAACTACTATATTGTAAGCCTATAAAAGGGAGGACTCACCAAGTTGTAAACACCATTTTGAGAAGTGAGTAAAATATCATATTTATATGTTAACTTTTCCTTGATTTCTTCTTGTGTTCTTGTGCTATTACTATTGATTTCATTTCACGTTATCAGCATGAAGTAGCTCCGATCAAGTAAATATTCTTCTTTATTTATTCTTTTTCACAAGGTATGAAAAGTATATATGTTGTAATTTGTTATTGACTCACAATAACAATATTCATCAATTCTACAATTACAAAATATTATGGAATTAACAAGTATATTCTTACCCTTACATATTCTGTTATAAATTTGATATATTTGTGTTTAGGAATTTCTAATAATCATTTTTGTGATTTAGCTAGCAGAATATGTCGAACATCACAAAACTTGAATTTGCTGCTCTTGACATTTTTGCTGACAACTATTTGTCATGGATTCTTGATGTTGAAATTCATCTTGATGCTAAAAATCTAAAAGAAACAATTAAAGAAAAAAATGAAGCATTTTCACAGGACCGTGCTAGATCAATGATTTTCCTTCGGCATCATCTCCACGAAGGATTGAAATCTGAGTATCTTACTTTTAAAGATCCATTTGAGCTTTGAAAAAATTTAGAAGAGAGATTTAATCACCAAAAAACGGTGATACTTCCATATGCTTGTTATGCTTGGATGCACTTACGATTGCAAGATTTCAAATCGGTCCGTGAGTATAGTTCTTCATTATTTAAGATTGTTTCTCAATTAAAATTATGTGGAGAGACAATAACTGAACAAGACATGCTAGAAAAAACATTTTATACTTTTCATGCCTCGAATTTGCTCCTGCAGCAGCAATATCGAGAGCGTAGATTTACCAAATATTCTGAGTTAATTTCATGTCTTCTTGTGACTGAGCAAAATAATGAGCTTTTGATGAAAAATCACTAATCTCGCCCAATTGGAAGTATAGCATTCCCATAAGCGAATGCTAACTCATCAAATAACCGTGGCGGTTATCGTGGGTGTGGGTGTGGCCATAGCCGTGGGCGTGGTCGTGGTCATTATCAAGGCCGAGAGGGTCATAATAAGAAATCTAAACCAAACCACCAGAAGTGGAATAACAATGATGGAAAACAAGAAAAGGGGAAAGATTTTCAAAACAAACCCTCTAAAAATCATGACAATACTTGTTTCCGATGAGGAGTAAAAGGGCATTGGTCGCGTACCTGTCGTATGCCTAAACATCTTGTGGAACTTTATCAAGCATCATTGAAGGCAAAAGTAAAAGAGGTGGAAACAAATTTCATTGATCATGGTGAGCTAGTTGACATAACTCACCTGGATGTTTCAGATTTCTTTGAGGACCCAAATGGGAACATTAGCTACTTAATTGGAGATGGAAATGTTAATACCAATTAGCATTTTTATGGAATTATTTTCAATGTGTTTTTCATTATGTTTTGGTGTGTTACTAGTGCTTAATTGTTATTATGTTTAAGTTTTTTTTTAGTGCTCTAGAGTATTTTGCATGTGATTCTAATAAAATCCCCTATAGTGTGGGCTTTGAGAAAATAAATTTGTCTTATAATTCGGTTTTCTTTTAATGAAGTTTGAATTTTATATTTTCAATTTTTTCTTAATTAACTTGTAATCTTCTCAATTTTTATTTTATTTTATTTTATTTATGTTAACTTAAATTTATATATGTGAAGATGGCTTCAGATTATACTAATGATTTGAACAATCAAAAGATGAATGATGGAGATGAATGTTTTGTAGACAATGCCACAACGCATATAATCCTTTGAAACAAAAAATATTTCACTCACTTAAAATTAGCTAAAGCTAATGTTGACACAATATCAGGTAACCTGATATACGGCTCAGGAAGAGCAAATATTTTGTTACCAAATGGAACAAAATTACAAATCAATGATGCTTTATATTCTAGCAATTCTAGAAGAAATTTGCTAAGCTTTAAAGATATCAGTCTTAATCAATATCACATTGAGACTGCTAATGAAGGTAATATAGAATACCTTTATATCACTACTATTGTATCATGCCGGAAGCAGATACTAGAAAGATTTTTTGGACTTTCTTCTGGGTTGTATCAAACTGACATACGAACTATAGAAACAAATCTTATATTGAGCCAGAAGTTCAATGATCCAAAGACTTTTATGCTTTTACATGACAGACTTGGTCATCCAGGATCAATTATGATGCGGATAATTGTTGAAAACTCACGTGGACATTCCTTAAAGAACCTGAAGATTCTTTTACCTTCTGATAACCCATGTATAGCTTGTTCTCAAGGTAAATTAATTACAAGACCATCCACAACGAAGGTCAATTTTGAATCCCCAAGTTTTTTGGAAAGAATTCAGGGTGATACTTGTGGACCTATTCATCCATCTTGTGGACCTTTTAGATATTTCATGGTTTTAATAGACACGTCAACTAGGTGGTCACATGTTTGTTTGCTCTCTACCCGTACTGTTGCATTTGCAAGACTTCTTGCTCAAATTATTAAATTACTAGCACAATTTCCTGATTATCAAATAAAAAAATAGACTAGATAATGCAAGTGAATTTCCATCTAAGGCTTTTGATGATTATTGCATGTCAATCGGTATTGATATAGAGCATCATGTTGCACATGTCCATACTCAAAATGGTTTGGCAGAATCCTTGATAAAACGTCTTCAATTGATTGCTAGGCCTTTACTTTTAAAATCAAAATTACTTGTTTCTTCATGGGGACATGCAATATTACATGCTGTATCGTTAATTCGTATTCGACCAATTAGTTATCATAATTTTTCACCTTCACAGCTTGTCCTTGGCCAACAACCAAATATTTCTCATTTAAGAATCTTTGGTTGTGCTGTTTATGTTCCAATTTCACCCCCACAGAGGACAAAAATTAGTCATCAACGAAAACTTGGGATTTATGTTGGCTATGATTCTCTTCAATAATTAGATATCTTGAGCCTTTAACATGAGATATTTTCACCGCAAGATTTACAGATTGCCAATTTGATGAACAAGTTTTCCCGTCGTTAGGGTGAGAAAAGACAGATAAACAACGTGAACTTATATGGAATGCGTCATCCTTATCTCAGTTTGATCCTCAAACAAATCGATGTGAACTTGAAGTTCAAAGGATTATTCAGTTGCAAAATGTTGCAAATCAAATTCCATATGCATTTACCGATTCAAAAGAAATAGTAAAATCACATATACCTGCTGAAAATGTCTCAGCAAGGGTTGATGTCCCTAAAGGACAATTGGATAAGGTAAATGAAATTAATCCACGCTTAAAGCGTGGTAGACCAATTGGTGCGAAAGACTTAGCTCCAAGGAAAAGGAGAATACAAATGAAGCTTCAAAATAAAAGTGGCTTTCTTGAAGAAGCTATCATCGAAAACCAGACAACAAAAATTAATCGATCCGAAACTGATCAAATTACTCCCGAAGAAGTATATGTACCAACAAATAAGGAAATACAAAATTCCCTTGAAGAGGAACAAAATGATCATGAGTATTTGCAAAGTAAAGAAATTTTAATCTCCCCAGATAAAACTCATGAACGAATCTCAATAGATTATGTTGGTTCTAAGAAATTTTTGGATTGAAGAAATATTAACATTGATCATAAATCAGAAATTGGATTTGTTATCATTGTAGTATATGTTGATGATTTAAATCTCATTGGCAATCTTGAAGAACTCACAAAAACTGCATCTTACTTAAAAGATGAATTTGAAATGAAAGATCTTGGTAAAACAAAATTTTGTCTCAGCCTGCAAATCAAGCATTTACCAAACGGAATATTTATTCATCAATCGACATATACGGAAAAAGTCTTAAAGCATTTTTATATGGATAAAGCTTATCCATTAAGCACTCCAATGGTTGTTCGATTACTTGATACATACAAAGATTCATTTCGTCCAAAAGAAGATGGTGAAGAGCTTCTTGGTTATGAAGTACCATATTTAAATGCAATTGGAGCACTTATGTACCTTGAAAATTGTACAAGGCCTAACATTGCATTTGCAGTCAATTTACTAGCAAGGTATAGTTCTGCACCAACGAGAAGACATTGGAATGGTGTTAAACATGTATTGCGTTATCTTTGTGGAACAATTGATATGGGGTTATTTTACTCAAAGGGATCAAAATCACAATTATCTGGATATACGGATGCTGGATACCTTTCCTATCCACATAAAGCTCTATCACAAACAGGATATTTATTTACCTGTGGAAATACTGCTATCTCATGGAGATCTATTAAACAAACAATGATTGCCACTTCCTCAAACCATTCGGAGATATTGGCAATTCATGAAGCTAGCAAGGAGTCTATTTGGTTAAGATCCATGATATAACATATTCGGAAAACATGTGGACTATCTTCAATAAAAAATAGTCTCACCTATATTAAAGGTGATCGAACTAAGCACATTTCACCAAAAAATTTCTATACACATGAGCTCCAAAAGAATGGTGAAATAGATATTCAAAAAATATGCTCAAGTGAAAATCTTGCAGATTTATTTACAAAAGCATTGTCAACCGCAACATTCACAAAGTTAGTGCATAATATTGGGATGCGGCAATTGAAAAGTATTTCTCAAACAATTGAGACAACAACATCAAAATGAGCGTATTGATGAGGGGGAGTAATTGTTATGGAGGAAAATCTATATACTATATACTGTACTCTTTTTCCTTCACTGAGTTTTTATCCCACAGGGTTTTTCTCAGTAATGTTTTAATGAGGCAGTTGTTATCACCTCTAATATTATCTTTCAAATACATATGAATAATGTACTCTTTATCCTTTACTGGTTTTTTTTCCCACAGGGTTTTTACTAGTTGAGGTTTTAACGAGGCATATTCTATATAAAATGGACATTCAAGGGGGAGTGTTATGAAAATACAATATGAGTGAATGTCCATCCAATATTACAATGTAACTTATGATCATTCACCTTCCCTAATTTATTCTCAAGTTTATGGTACCATTTATTATCATGTTTATGGCATCATTGATTCTCATGTTTATTGCTAATGTCTTTTCATATTTGTAACTACTATACTGTGAGCCTATAAAAGGGAGGACTCACCAAGTTGTAAACACCATTTTGAGAAGTGAATAAAATATCATATTTATATGTTAACTTTTCCTTGATTTCTTCTTGTGTTCATGTGTTCTTGTGCTCTTGTGCTATTACTATTGATTTCATTTCACATCTCTCTTTATCCAATAAGTAATTGAAAAAAAATTATATAATATTTTTATTAAATTATTATTATCTTTACATAATTACATGGTCCGTACAAACAATTAAGGATTTGATTATTGTATCCTATTTCATCAACCTTTCCATAAGCTATGATATACTACTTGCCTGCTTCTCTGCACTTCAACAACTCTAGTCTATACTTAAATCGAAGCTCTAAAATTTGATTAATGACTGCAACCAACACCAACTCATATTCCATTGAATCTACAATAGACAAAATATTTTCAAAAATTTAGAGGGGGTTCAAAAATTAAATGACACTTTTTGGAGGTGACATTTCAACACTGTCACTGCTTTAATAACTTATGTTTAAAAGACATATATTATGGTGAACGGACAAAAATACCTCCAATAGTTGTTTCATATCATATTTATTTCATTCATTTTACTGTGACATAATTGTGAAGTAGAGAGAGAAAGTCGCGTTGAAACCTAGGCAATCACTCAAACGGCGACGAAGTGGCACTACGCAGACGCATTCGGGCTCGAAGCCTTTAGTAAAAGTTTCGGAGCCATTAGTAAAAGTCTCAGAGCTTTTAGTAAAAGTCCTAGAACCAAGCAGATAGGTTAGTGTTTTAAAAAGCACGAACCATTGAAAAAAAATCTCGGACACAATTTTAAAAACCTCGGAGCTAGGGATGGCCAATAGGGAAATGAGGATGGATGTAGGTCCCCCTATTCCCATCTCCATTTTCCAAACCCTCCCACACCCCTCCCCCCCTCCCTTTCCCAAATTCCCCCATTTGGGGAAAATGAGGATGGGGTAGTAATGTGTGGAGGTGCCCCCATCCCCATCCCCATCCCCATCCCCATCCCCATCCCCATTTCCCAATTTTCTTCATTTTTTCAATTTTTTCCTGTTTTTCCATTTTCCTAAGGTCCCCTGTCTCCCCATTCCTCTATTTTCTTTGTATTAGTAAGAATTACATATTAAAGATGTATATATAGTTAATAAAATAAAAATAATAAAAATATTGAAAATATAAAAATAAATATATATTAATATATTATATATTATATATAATATATAATATTATAATATTTGGAGGAAATGGGGATGAGGGCACTGATAACTCCCATTTCTACACTCGGTATAGCCTCCATATCCTATCAATTGCACTCGTTCCTGAGTAAAAACCGAGTATTTAATGGTGTATTAAGCTTGTGCAGGTTCCTTTAGCAATCCCAGGGTAATAATGCGAAATTAAAAAAAGTTAGGGCCAAAACGGAAGAATTTAAGTCGTAGGCAAAGGCTGGCGATGGTTGTGAGGCGCCACTCGACCGGCGCCACTCGACCAGCGCCACACGCACCAGCTCACAAGATCAGTGGTGTTGCACTGGTGAGGCGTCACTCGACCAGCGCAACCCTTACCAGTGCACAATATCAGTGGTGTTGCGCTGGTGAGGCGCCACTCGACCAGCGCAACAGTCTAACTCAGCAGAACTTCTAGGGTTTTGTGCCTCATTCCTAAACATATAAATACCCCTTCTTGAGCTATTCTGGACACCTCTTGCATGACTCTAAACTCCAAATCCTCCTTTTACAATCCAAAACCCCAAAAACACCACCTTTCACCTAAATCCCTTACCTTCCACTCAAATCCTTCACCAAATCACTTCATCAAACCTCTAATCCATCATCCAAACTTCAAATCCACTCTACCAAACACTAAATACCCAACCTTGGAGCATCAAGAGAAGGAGCAAGTCAAGCATATTCCACCAACCAAGAGAGAGGACATCTGCACTTAGTTTATTCTTAATCTTTCTCTCTTTCATTTAGCACTTATATGTTCTTATGGCTTGTATGGAAATCACATATTTTGTAGTCATTTCTTACATTATGAACTAAACTCATCTTGGCTAAGACCAAGATGAAGCCTTTACTATGATTTACTAATGAAGACCACCACTTTATTCATATTGCTTGTGTTTATGTATATGTGTTTCATCCTTTAATTTACATTGAGTGTCTAGCTAGCATTTGGTGTGTATTTGGTTGGTGTGTGATGTACCTAGAGGAGAAGCACACAACGTGCTCGATGAAATGCATGATTGAGGTCTAGTAAGGTAGAAATACTCAAGGCTAGTCTCTAGGATTCACTTAGTGAACCACTAAGCTTAATGAACTTGTGTGTATTTTGGATGACCATCGAGAGATAGGTTATTGGTGCATATAAGTATTGTTTCTATTACTCGAGAGAGAGTAGAGACTAATAGAGGGTGTCATGAGTCTACATTCACATTTGCATAAAATATTCATAATGGTGTGTCTATAAATTGGTGATGATTGGTTAGGTGGATTCAAGGTCTTACCCTAAGTTTTTAATAGCAATACAATCACTTGCTTGTGTGTGACTTTGTCTTGTTTGCTTGTTGGCTAAGTTTCATTAGTTGCATTCTAGAAGTAGTTTATATTTAATTAGTGTTAGTAGTATAATTGAATCATCAAATATTTGCTTGTCTAAATAGTAGTTTACTCAATCAATTGTGGTAATCAATTCATCAATACTCGTGGAATGAATCTTATTTATCATTGTGCTACTCCCACGGCTACGTACTATTGCGGATGCTCATTTAGGAGTGATCAGGCACCTACCCCCATTCCCATCCCCATCCCCATTTTCAGAAATTTATGGGGAAATGGGGATGGGGATGGGTCTCCCCATTCCCATCTCCATTTTAATTTGGAGATAAATATCATCCCCATCCCCCCCCCCCCCTCATTTCCTCATTTCCCTCTAAAAAATTTCCCCGAAATGAGGCTACTGGAGAAAATGGTCATCCTTACTTGGAGCTTTGAAAAAAAAGCTCGGGGCTTTTATAAAAAACTCGGACCTTTCACAAAAATGCTTGGACACTACAAAGTTTAACCAAACAAAGACATTTCAAGAAAAAGGCTCGAACATTGTTTTAAAAAGCACGAACCTTTGAAAAAAAGTCTCGGACACAATTTTAAAAAGCTTGGAACTGTAAAAAAAAAGGATGACGTTTTTTTTATTCGGAGCTTTGAAAAAAAAAGCCCGGAGACTACAAAGTTTAACCAACCAAAATTTCCTAAAGAAAAAGCTCAGATGTGTTTCAGAAAGTCTCGAATTTGGTTCAATAAAGCTCGGACATGTTTCAAAAGGTCTCGAATCTTCAACGTTAAGCAAACATAATTTTCCTAAATAAAAAGCTCGAATGTGTTTTAAAAAAGCTCGGATTAAATTCAAAAAAGCTCGAAAATGTTTCAAAAAGTCTCGAAAACCTAGAAATTCATCTTCATCAACAAAATTTATCTTCTTCTTCGAGTTGTATAGGTAAAAGGAATGGATAAATTGTTACAAGACTCAGAATACCTTATTGTGCTGAAACACGTCGACTTTCAAATAAGTTGTAGATCGATTTTCATGCAAGTTTATTGGAGAGAAAGAGAGAAAGAGAGAAAGAGAGAAGAGTAAGGATGGCAAAATACCCGAGGGGACTGGGGGCCGCGGGGACCTAGACTTTTGGGGTGGGAATGAGTTTCAATTTAGTGGAGATGCGGCAAGGATGGGGCAAGATAGTCTAACCCACAATATGGGGTGGGGATGGGTTTTATACTCCCCACCCCATCCCGCCCCGTTTAAAATAATATTTAGTTAAATTACGTAGTTTCAAAGAAAATAAATAAATATATAATAAAACATATATAAATACATTAACCCTTACTTTACACCTCTTTGCCGTTATTTAATGATAGTGCCACGATAACATTAGATTTCGAGTCCCCCGTCCTATGCTTATTGCCCAATTCTCGAGTAAAATCAAGAGTTTAATGGCACTATTAAATGTTTTTGTAGGATTTGGTATTAAGGGCATCATATGGGAGATATGAGTGAAGTTGTGACCCAAAAGAGATGGAAATTAGAAACTTAGACAAAAAGACATAAGGTGTCGCGGTCATGGTGTGTCGTCATGGGAGACCGCGACACATCACGCGACAATAACTTTTCTAATCAGTGTCGCTCGTGATGTCATCATGGAAGGCCGTGACACATCATGCGACATCAACTTTTCTAACCAGTGTCGCTCGTGATGTCATAATGGACAACCGTGACATACAGGGAGGTGACAGTCCGTCAGCACGTATTTCTAGGTTGATTCCTGACCTATTTTTGGACCCATATAATTACCCATCTTAGATTTTGGTAATGAAAAATTAGCTACACAAACTTTTAGACACTTTTACCCTTTCATCACCATCCTTAGACACTTTCATTCCTTCATGCATTTGGGAACCTTGGAAAGCAAGAAGAGGAAACTTATAAATTAAGGATCCTCATTTGACCAACTTGGGTTTCTTCTTTAACTCTTCTTTGTTTTATTCATTTTCCTTGATATGTAAGTAATTGCTAAGTTATGGGATTATTGTAACCGGTTGAACAACTCTTGTAATCCTATAGTCTAATGGTTTTTAATTAAATGTCTTGGTAGTCTCTTTTAGTGAAATACTTGATCTAATTCCTCCACTTATATTCAAATGAGACATCAATGAATGTTTGTATTAGGATTAGTTTATTTATGATGTCGAGGGTTAGATGTTGGTGATCAACCCATTTAATCCTTAACTACAAGCTTAATAATTGAGAAAATTTTCATATGCAGAACCATGCTATGTGTGATTTGGTTTAAATTAAAATTTAATTCTAACCACATTACATGACCGTGTGTGCGAAATAGGAAGGATTAGGTGCTTTATGAAACAAACCCTATCAATTGGATTTAAGTGCTTTAATGAGACTTGTGGATTACATTGAGTAGTTTAATTATGTTGCATTGATTCCCTAGTGTTCCCTAATATTCGTATTTTCGTGTGAGCTTTTGTGTAATTTAGTTATTGCATTTTTGCATATTAGTGAATTAGAATACCAACCCAAGACAAGCGTTATGCCATTTAGTTTTTATGCACTTATATTAGGATATAATTAGATTAATTAGTGTTCAACTAGTAGAATCACCGATCCCAGTGAATGAACTTTTCTTTTAAATTGAACAGAATTAAGATTAAAAATACTGCAATCATTTAACATAAGGTGATGATATAAAATATTATTAAAAAAACCCTAGTTGTTAATTGCAACTCTAAGTCTTTATTCCTCAAACAACTCAAAGTTCATCATTCAAGCTTAATCCTCAAATACAGAAAGTTTTTTATCTTATGATTAACTTCATGTTCTTCTACTACAACTGAACGTTCCACGTGTCTTGAAGAACCAGGTTTTAATGAGGTAAAATAAATCATGCATATTAAATCAAATTAAGTTATTGATATTCAAATCAGATTGAATACAATTATTTTTTTGGTTCGAAATGTTGCAGGAACCATGTGAGTGGGTGTCAACATCTTAAGGATATGCTAGATGAATTTGATATTTTGAAGAGAGAACAAGAGAAATAGATGCAACTATTAGATGATTAGCCTTACGAATTTCGAACATTTTGACTTCATACTTTATGTTTATGTTTGAGAACGATTGAATTTACTTGTGAGAATTATGTTTACGAGATGTTGTTTTAATAGTTTCATCGAATTATTTACTACTTTATATATTTTATCATATTCAATGGTTAGATATTTGTAATTTTAATAAATAAAAAAATTATAAATGGGATAAATGGTTGGGATGGAGAAAGCACTCCCCGTTGTACCCCACCCCACCCCAACCCAACCCGCTACATCTAAGGTGGGGGTTTATGGGGGGATGTGTTTTCAAAAAATAAATGGGGTGGGGTGTGGGGAAGGCCAACCCGCCCCGAACCCACCACATTGCCATCCCTAGAGAGGAGTTACTGCTTTCAGTGGTCAAAGTATGGATATGGAAGTAAAAAGAAAATTAAAAATTGATTATTTAAGGGTAATTTAGGTAGTTCACCATAATAGGTGCATTTTAAACTTAACTTATTAAAACAGTGACATCAGTGCAACGCACAAAAAATAAAGCGACATTTCTCACCATTTCCACAATTTAGAGATTCCATTGTCTATTTAAACTCATATTTAAAAGGATTATTATTAAAAACCCTCTCTAGTTTGAGATAATAGGTATTTTCCATCCTCCAGTTTGTGAAATAGTTATTTATGAAATGATTTTCTTATTATTAAATATATAATATTAAATATATTTACTTGGTACAGTTACCATTATAGCCTTACTAATATAACTAAATATTTTCTTTTTCTACCAGAACAGTAATGGCAAGGGTATAATGGCATTAATTATAAATACATGGTGAAATATATATTGGAAATGACCATTTTTAAAATTGGAGGATGCAAAATGACCTTCAAACTAGAGAGGGTTTTTAATAATAAGTGTATCTCCAAGAGATCCTTTAATCAAGTCCCTTAGCTCAGATAAGAGAGGTGCTGTAATTTTTATAGCTCTAAAATATCTCTTAATGACTAGGGATGGTAATGGGACGGGTTCGGGACGGGGTGACCTTCCCTACACCCCACCCCATTTATTTTTTAAAAACCATCCCCCCATAAACCCCCACCTTAGATGGTGCGAGTTGGGGCGGGATGGGGTACAATGGGGAGTGTTTTCCTCATCCATACCCATTTACCCAATTTATATTTTTTTTTATTTGTTAAAATTACAAATATCTAACCTTTGAATATGATAAAATATATAAACCAGTAAATAATTCAATGAAACTATTAAAAAAAATATTTTGTAAACATAATTCTCACAAGTAAATTCAATCATTCTCAAACATAAACATAAAGTATGAAGTCAAATGTTCGAAATTCGTAAGGTTAATTATCTAATAGTTGCATCTATTTCTCTTGTTCTCTCTTCGTAATATTAACTTCATCTGACATCTCCTTAAGATGTTGACACCCACTCGTCTAGTTCCTGCAACATTCCGAACCAACAAAAAAAAAAGTTCAATCTGATTTGAATATCAATAACTTAATTTGATTTAATATGCATGATTTATTTTACCTCATTAAAACCTGGTTCTTCAAGACATCTGGAACTCTCAGTTGTAGTAGAAGAACATGAAGCTAATCATAAGCTAAAATACTTACTGTATTTGAGGTTGAAGCTTGAATGATGAACTTTGAGTTGTTTGAGGAATAAAGACTTAGAGTTGCAGTTAACGGCTAGGGTTTTTTTAATAGTGTTTTGCATTGTCACTTTATGTTAAATAATGGCAAAGAGGTGTAAAGTTAGGGTTAATGAATTTTTATATATTTCCTTATATATAGTTTAACTAAATATTATTTAAACGGGTCGGGGTGAGGTGGGGAGTATAAAACCCATCCTCACCCCATACCCATTGCGGATTAGATTATCTATTCTCATCCTCGCCCCATCTCCACTAAATTGAAACCCATTCCCACCCAAAAGTACGGGTCCCCGTGGGTAATTTTACCGTCCCTATTAATGACTCTTTTAATTAGAATCTAGTGGAGTTCACTCCCTTAATTAAAGTATGGCTTTAGCTATCCTTAATCAAGAGACTTCTTCATATAAAGAAGAAATATAGTTCATAAGTATATAAAAAATAATAAAATATAAGATGGCTCCATATAAAATAATAATTATAAATGAGGGAAACTCAGATCAGCTATTCAAAAATGGTGTCCTAATTTGCATTAGACTAACCAAATTGAGACATATGTCTATATTTATGGAAGAAGTTAAAAATTAATAATTAAATGTAAACATATATCCCAATTTGGTTGGTTATCATTTTTGGATGGCTAATATGAATACAAGGAGGAATTTAACGGAGTATTCTTGAAACACATTGATGTAGAGCAAGTGGCTGAATCCTACATGGCTTTGTGGGACCATTCTAAATCCAAGAATAAATGACTTTAATTGAAGAGAATCAACGAGATCTTCTAAAATCAAAACCTTCGGTGTTGAGGCACGACCTTTTTCGGTCAAATTTCATCATTTATGCCCCGAAATCGCAGTTCTTTCCTTTTTGGGACATTTCCTTTTCAATCATAAGTTGACTTTGACAAGCCAGAATCGCCTACCGTTAATTCTGGCTTTTTTATGGTCATTAGTATATTTATTTCTGTAACATTTGTAATTTCGCTATTTTTGGTAGTTTTAACTATTTTTGGTAGTTTTCACTATTTTATGTAGCTTTTGTTATGTAATCCTGTTTCTTGTCCAACAAGGATTCGGATTAGGGTTTTTTTCCATTTTAAATAGCCTTATAAGCCGAAAGGCTCATTTAACTTTTATTCAATAAAATTTCAGAACTTGTTTCTTAATTTTCTGGTGGATTCTAGTTTTCAATAGAATTTAAACGTTGATCTATTTCTTTAGTATTTTCCACTGCATCACACATACCCCTTAATAGCCCCTTACAATAAGAGAGTATCCAATCGATATTTTTGGAGATGCTCTAAATCTTTATATAATGTTCGGATAAAAAAAATTACACAAATCTCTTTTTTCAACGAGTGATTGCAAAAATATATAAATAAAATTTCATATTTTTTATATAATAATATATTTTTTTAAGTTACTATTATCTTTACATATGCATTAAAAATAAGGGAAAAGTTCATTTCTAATAATTTGAAACATCAAGTAATTGTTTATAACTTACTTTCAAATTTTAATTGTTTATAACCTAATTTTCACGCTATTAATGTAATGCCCCTATATAAAAGCGATCATTGAAAAAAACATCACTCTTTGTTTTCTCATTCGTTCAACAGAAAGAGAAGAGAGAGAGTTCTCAAACACAAACGTTGTCGACGATGAGAGACCACCGTAAACGGGGGAGAAGACGACGCACGTGGAAGAGATGACGCCAAAGAGGGATCCCCTACAGAGTCTATCGAGCCTTAGTTTGTACTGTTGAAATTTGATTTTGAGGTAAGTCAAAACTGAACTGATATTTTTTTGTTTGATTTCAATTATGATTTTCTATTTTTTTTAATATGATTTGATGTTAGATTTTTGAGTAGGGATTAACAATTGATGATATGTAGTCATAATTTGCGATGTTATGGTTGGTTGAATTGATTTAGGGCTGTTATTATGGATTTGAAATTGATTTAGGCTGTTATTAATATTTATTTATGTATATATAATTAACTGTATACGTTTAGTAGAATGAATAATTTTGGTGAAGAGAATGTAAAGCCGAAGATACTACACAGACTATTCAACAAGTATAAAAGGAGATGTTCAGTCCATCGACTGTTAACAAATTCACAATAGTTATGTTTTCTTTATTTTTTTCCTGCTTATACCCTTGATGTAGACTTAATTAGGATGCAAAATACAATTCTAAAGTCATAAATTTTATCAAAATGTAAGGAACTTATGATGATCACCAAATTTGTATAAAACTCATATGGGAATTTGTATAAGAGGAAAATGATTATATACTTATTGTTAATAGCCAAATTTGGCTAGGGACCAAAGAGAAATTTTTTACTCTCCCATCCCGAATCCATACCCGAGATCACTTATCCTGGAACCCCGGTTCCTAGGGTCTGGCTTCAGAACCACCCTGTAAAAGTAAGGAAAGGTCACCGAGCTCAAAAGCATTTAAGGTGAAGCCCAACACAAACAAATCGAGCTCCTTCTACCAAATCAAGGCTCTCCGAGATCGAAACTACCTTGTAGTCTCTCCAAAAGCCAGCCATGCCCCCAAGCACAGAGAGAGACCCATTAAGTGCCCATCTTGCACTATAGTACTTCTTCGTCTCTCCGAAGGAAGGTTCGACATGCTACCCCCAATGAGTGCCCACAAGGCCGTCTCAAGCTCTAAGGGACCAGGAAAGGTCAGGCCAAGCTTCTGGGACCAAGACCAAGGCATTTAGGCCGAGATCAGGAATCAAGTTGTTTCACCTTATATCTCATTATTTTCACCAAAGTTCAAGCAAATCAAGTTGTTTCAGAGGTCACATTTAGGCCGGGATCAGGAATAAAGCAAGAGGATGTCAGTAAAATAAAAATTCATTGAAGTAAGCATGAATGAAATCTAAAGCCAGATTTCATTAATGAAATGGAAGCCTATCCCCTGGAAAGGCTACAGTTATCAAGCAAGGATCCCAACCCCCGGTTCTGGGCTACATAAGCTGAAAAAATGAAGATAAAAAAGCTAATTAAACATGGCATGAATAGAGTTGGGTGCCCACCCCCTTTTTTCGGGCAGTCAAAGCAAGTCAAAAATGGGTTACATCAAGATCCTGCATATTTCTGATCACCCCCAGCTGCTCCTCATCCACAATAGTCTGTGCCCTCCGCCCCTCCTTCCAATGGTTGCTGATCCTGGTTGGCCACCACTGTTATCCCTTCTTCTGGAGGATCTTTAATTGCCCATTGCTCAGTTGGATCCTCTTTCAGAACCTCATTGACCTCCACCATTACCTTAGGAGGAATCGATGCATCAATAAGGGTAGCAATTGACTCCATCCCGCTCTTCCCGACCTCCAGCTTTCCTCTAAGAGATTCCTCAAGGGGGACCTTGGTTTCTAGTTGGCTTCCCTCAGGCACCGCGGGCTGAACCTCCCTTGAGGACTCTTCGAGACCTAATGCTAGGAAGTATGCAGTAGAAGAAGGAATATCTGACATAGTGTTTGCTTCTCGGCTACAGTCCTGCTAGAAAGATCTACTCCATCACCTTCAGGGTGAGACATCAATACAGCCTTGGCCATTACCTTCTCCCTATCCCATCCAGCTATGATGGAGAGGTCGAAGGGAGGAGGAAGAGCTTCTACAACCTGGTAGGAAGTATAGAAGTATCCATTGCTGAAGAAGGCATCCACCTCACCCTGAAGCTTGGCTACTTGGGTTTACAGGCATTGGTTTTCAATAGTCCAGTGCCTTTGATTCTTTCTTCCAAGTCGCTGACTGGGTCGATGTTGAGACTGGAGGGTTTCTTGATAGAAAGATCACTTTAACCTCTCATTGTCACACCGAAGCTCAGCAAGCTCCGCCTCCATCCCCATCTGGCTAGATGCCATCTCTTGTACTAAGTCTTGAGCTCGGGCCAACAACTCTATGGCCTGCTCAGCTTCAGCCTTGGTTGCCCGATCACAGAGAGATGCTACCTGGTGGCCCATCACCACATTGAATTTAAAGGCCTACAGGGTATAAATCCAAGATTACAGAATGTTCAACGCCCACAGTCACATGAAAGATAAAGGGGAAGTTACCTTAGCCAAAAGAGAGGACCCTTTGGTAAGCAAGATGCCCACAAGCATTGAGGCCATCCTAGAGAGCTCGCCACTCAGGCAGGATGCGAAAAACTGATCCAAGACCTCGTCTTGCCCTACCAAGCTCAACTGATGGTGGGAGCGGGCAGGGGAACCTCTAGAACACTGGCCTCGGGGTCCGCCAAAGCTTGAGGAGCTTGAGGCGTAGACGAAGCAGCAGAGGCAACTAGTATTATGGCTGGAGGGGCAGTAGCTATAGCAGGGGCCACCAATGAAGGGGCAGAGGTGGTCGTATTATGGACCTGTAAAGCGGGCCCCCCTTGGTTTATAACTTTGGTAGTCACGATGCAAGAATAGCCATCTTAGAGCTAACTTGAGAAGGTGAGGGAACTGAAGCAGGCAAAACCCCAACTGTATCAGCATGCTCTTTTTTTTTCCAAGGCAGACAATGGGACTCCTCGGGGTAGTCTTACGTGAGAATGAGGGGTACGAGCCTGCTGGACTTCACGGGAAACTGGAGCAACAATAAAAATTGTTAAAAAAATAGATGTCAGAAACGAACTAACTAACGAAACGAAGCATAATAACTTGGTGTTACTTACGAGGGGTAGCATCAGAGATCTGCAGGTATCGATTCACCCAGCGAGAATCGAAGGGATCAACAGTTTGGTACTTCAGGTTCAGATAGTTCCTGGTAAGGATAGTCTTTAGCATAACCTCAGACTCAGTAGGTAAGGAGTCCTGATCCCATGAGGGTTTATCGTTGAAAGCGGTGGGAACCGTGAACTCATGCCCACCGATAAATATGAAGCTTCCCCAATCACCTCCTGCTAGGATCCATTCTTTCTTCCAGGTTGGGTTCTTCCTCGAAGAGCCAGGGATGATGAAGTTGAGTTTATTCTTAGCATTCATATAGAACAGACCTCGGGGAACTCCAGACAAACTCCCGATTTGAAAAAGGTACGCCATCTCTTATACTCCGGGCTTCTGGGTGACCTTGCCCAACTCGTATTGTTCCCTCCATAGAACGAGAAAGCCAATCAGATGCCTCCAAAAACTGAGCGTCAGTTGAAGGGGAGTTAGCTGTAGGGCATTGAGATCCCGCCGAAGGGTAGGATGAAGAGGAAGCCTGACCCCGTTCTCAAAGGCTGCCACATGGATGAGGAGCACACTTTTGGGCGGATTCAAGGCTTCATAATTCCTATAGGGAACTGTGAGGGAGACCCTAAAGGTATACCGTACTTAGTCCTCAGGCGATCGATCGATTACGGATCAACAGTAGAATCGGGGATGACCCTAAAGTCACAAAGAAGATGCCTCATTGGAAGAGGTCCAGCAATCGCGACTTGACCCTTCTCAACGGTGTCGGCCCTCTCTTCTTCGTCAGAATTTTCATCGACTAAGTTCAGAAGGTTGTTGGGTTGATTAGAGAAGCCGGAGCAAATCGAAATGTTCCTACCAGAGCAATGACGCTGACGGAGCGAGGAAGCGTCATCGTCGATGGAATTTTCTCACTCCCGTTTCCTAGGAACCGGGCTAGGAGCACCAGTGCCCTCAACCATAACCTCAATACTGTCAGTAGAGTTTGACATTGTTGGATGTGGTGCTTGAAAAGCAAAGAAAACAACGAAGAGCTTTTCAAAGGTTACGAAAGAGAGGGATTTTTGAAAACTTGAAGTTTGAAAGAAAGCGTGAGGTAGTCGAGAAGTGATCGGATATAAATATAAGCAAAAGGGTAGTGACGTTGATAAAATCTTCTGTAGGATCGCCTCGAAATGCTGGGATAGTCGTAACGTAGCAGGATGACGGACAAGTCATTGTAGTGTCGTCAAAATATGAACATTTAAGTTCGATCTCGCAAGTGTGCGAGTCGTAGAGACTAGCACAGTGGCAAGCAAGGATCGTTCCACAGGGAGGTGGGATTCACCGACCGTCTCTAGTTCTAGCTATTATCCGAGCGGACTCGTGTGTTGCGTATGCAAAAGAGTTGTGGAAAACTAAATGCTAAACTAACCTAACAAACTATATAAATAAACAATATGTACAATGATAGGATGGAATGGAGTGATATGGAATGTAAATGGTTACACTAAGCAAATGACTCAACATAGCAATCACACAATTTTATACAACATGTATAGTCTAGGATGAATGTCGTGCTCACTTAATCCTCACCAATTGCCCTCACTCCCGTGACAATCGACTATTCCGAAATGCACCAACAACCTATCTCTTGATGGTTTCCTAAACTGCACTCGGTTCATTAAGAACAATGAGACATATGTAGCGACAATATGTGTAAAACCGTGCGCAGACTCTACACGTAGTGATCAATCTACTAAATGCACATTGAGTGCTTCACCTCTCAGTCCATCACACACAACCTAGGTTCAATGAAGGGGTGGCTAACCACTCAAGGCTTTAAACATTTCGAAGGGCCACTCAACCAATAACAAGCATATGCAACGAAATATGCAACAATACTAGGTTTATATCAAATTCCTAATGAATGAAAGTACACATCGAAAAATAGACAAAGATACAAGAAAAGAAATACAAAATAGTTAGAAAGGAGACCCATCATCCGTAACCGAAAATTGAACACCGGGTCTTCTCGGGTGTCAATCCGAGATGTCCTCACCACTGGACGACTACGGCGTTCTCCAATCTCATAAATGTACAACCCCCTCAACAAGAGAGAGCTCTCTCCTAATCTCTCTATACTCTCTAAGATGGATGAATACGAATGGAAAATATGCTCACCTAACACTAATGTGCATCAATACAATTGCTAAGACATTAAGTACATTCAATATGAATTAAGGGTTCATCCTCTTGATTTGAGAATTATCCCTAAACCAATTCACCACCCAATCCGGCTAAGGAAGGGCAATTGTGTCCTAAAAAGACCCATTAAGTGCAAGGAAATGAACCAAAACCAATTTAGCACCTAAATGCATAAACTAGCATTTTCCACTCTTTGGGGGAAAAATCTCCAATCACTCAAATCATCAATACATGGCATTTTGGTCATCCATTAACATACAAATAATCATGGGAAGCTAAATTAATCTACTTTTACATTAAATTACTCTACTCCTAATCCCAATCATGCATACATATCAATTTCAAACCATTCATACACATACATATCATAATAAGAGCATTAAAACATGTTGACTTCGATTTCTGGACGTATGGGAAAAGTCAACAAGATTGGATTTTAGCTGAGATTTCAAAGAGAAAGAGAAGGATAAAGTAATCGGATGCAAGTTTTACGTGGTAAAACTCTGATGATCGGAGAAACGTCCACGGGTGACTGAATAATCAACCAAGTCAAAATCCACTATTGAAAAGATTTACAACTCTCGATCTCTCTTTTTCTCTTTGTATTTTTCTATATAGTTTGTCTTTCTTGTGTCGAGATTATGGGTCTATTTATATGTTCATAGAACCCTAATCCTCTTTGTACAAGTAATAAAAGATCTTTGTACAAGTAATAAAAGATCTTTGTATTTAACTATGATCGGTTACTTGTTCGAAGTAGTGTGTCTTCTTTCCTATTTCAGAGACTTGTATCGAGATCGAATGGGACTCTAGTGATGTAGTCCAGTTAGGACTTATTTCCTTATAAAGGCGTAGTCCTTTTGAAGAAATAAAATTGTTGCTTGATTTGGAACCTTTTCTGTTTGGTATTTTATTCTTCTTGGAATTCTTCTTTGATGTGGGTATCTTTGCGTATTTTGACGACTCTTGACTCGTGAGTCACGCGCTGGGCTTCTTTATTCGGTTTTCTTCATGTTTGTCCCAAGTAGAACATGATATTAGCTAGTCCCGAATGATGCCATCTGATCCCGAGTAGAACATGTCATCCATTAACTCCGAGCATCGCTAAGATGCTAACTGACCTCGAGTAGTATATGACGTCAGTTGACCCCGAATAGGTTTTGTTCAGTACTTGTTTACTCGGGCTTTTCTTCTTTGGTGATGTCTTGTAGGATATTTTTTGAATGCTTATTCGGATGTCCACCTGGCAATTTTATCCTCTTTGTCAATGACGTGTACGTCTGATAAAATTTACACACGATAATACTCCTTTAAAATATTTTTGCCGAACAAGGTTTCGTTCCAGACAAAAGTATTTTAATCAACCCTTAAATTTTTCGTCTCTGTAACGCCAGGGTAAATGTTTTGTTATAATGGCGTGTCTTAATGGTGACCATGTAAATTCAATTCTTCTCCTTACGCGAGATCTCAATGATTGCGACGTTTTAGAGTTCAGACGACCTTAGCCAGTTCTTCTCTTAACACGTGTCCTCTACTGCTTCATTTCTCGATGCCTTTTATGAGAAACGACCTACTCGTCTCCTAGTGCACCGCCTACGTAATCAAATATGTCATTGATTTTTCCCGCCTTGAGATCCTGGTTTCGTGCTATTACCCCTTTAAATTCTCCACTGAGGAGTTACGTTTGGCTCATTCTTAGATACTCAAACCAGAATTTTTTCCAGTCCATATTTTATTACACATAAAATCGCTATTCTCTGTTGAAGATTTTGCATCAGATTTCTTCATTCAAGGTTAGTTTTAATGAATCCGACTTCCCGTCATCGATTTTTACTATAGCTCTCGAAGCGCTCGATTGTGGGGATTTTCAACTGGTTTCCTACGCTTGAAGATTATTGGGGGAAATCCCCCATAATGAACCTCTTTTTTTAGAAGTCGTCATTTCTGGGCTTTACCCTGACGTCCGTTTTAGCTTTGTATCCAATTCTGATTCTGATTCATTTAGTTCTGAATCTGTCATTGCTAATCACAGGGTACCACTTCAATCAAGGATGGGAAATCATCAAAGTAAAAGTGAAGTCCATAAGCACAACTCGGGCAGCATCCAGATCAGGGAGCAGACTATTGATGAGAAGGAAGTCGAAGAGGCGTTCAGAGAATCTCGTCTCTCTTTTTCTGTTGATTGCTCGAGTGGGTTTGATGCTGAACCGAATGTGGTCGGGGCAGATGAGATCGAAAAATATCGTGCCCGATTCGATTTGGATAATTCAGTTACTCTGATTCCTACGGGTGATAGAGCTGCGTGGAATCCTCCCCCGGACATGGTGGCAATCTATGGGTCCATGCTCTGTTGCGGCGTTACTCTTCCTCTTCAGTAGTTCATTACCTGGTTTCTGGCTGAAGTAGGGATCGCTCCAGCTCAATTGGCCTCGAATAACTACAAGATTTTGATGTGCATGTGGCACATGTGGAGCCGAATGAACCTGTCACCGCCTTCCCCGAGTGAAATCAGGAATTTCTACACGCGAAGGTAGTCTGGTAAGACAGGGACTTATTTCCTCATGTCTAACCTGCCAGATTGTTGGGTCCCCGAGGGGACAAAGGTGAATCAGGGAGTTGACACCTCTGATGACGTCAAAAAGAGGGGCTCTGTATGGGGGTTTCCTTCGTCCAACAAATACTAGAAGAACAGTTGGATTTTTACCGGAGGAAACCTAGATCTTGAAGTCACTCTTTTGGCTGGGGAAACTCTGAGGGTGTTGAAAATTCCCCACTTTTTCTGTTCCCTCGAGGTATGGAACAAGAAAAAACTTGAATTTAGAGACACTAAGTTAACCAGACTTGCTCGGGTAGCAGTTTGCACTCTGGAGAAAATGAGCATGACTTATCTTTTCAATGAGAAGAAAATGATAGAGCTTGGCTTCTTTAGCCAGATTTCAGGCTATCGCAAGCGATGTAAGTGATCTTTGTACCCTTTTTTTATATTCTGACACGATTCCCCTTTTTCTTCTAAGTGTATGACTCGGATATCGTCTGCGATATTCAAGCTCGTCAGGTGAAGTCAATCCTTCAAGCGAGCTAAAAAGAGGCTTCTCGTTAGAGGAAAGAGGGCATTGCCCCACCTGAATCAGATGAGGACCCTGATGAGGCTGATGAGCAGGTTCCCAAAAGTGTCCCCGAGGAAGTCATCCGGCCGACCATAGGGGAGTCAAGTTGCCCGAGTGGCCATACTTAGGAGTTGTATATAGACGGAGGGAGGCAGAGTGATGGTCTTGGTGAGAGGCCTGGTGGATCGAGCTCCCTGGTGGTGGTCCCCACCTAGCGGACGGACGCTGGTGATGGGGGTAGAACCTTTGAGGGGCAAGTGAATCTCGATCCTAACTTTTTTGGTTCTTTCCGAGATAATGATCAAGAAGACCCTTCGGCTGATCTTAGCTTCCACCATACTCGAGCTGAGAAATGGAAAGCAGTCAACTCTCCTATTCTCCTTCATAAGGTCCCTCGAGTAGTTTCATTTGTTGAGTCAAGTGATGAAGATGCAGAGGTTGAGATTCCCTCAAGCGTTCATGCAGAAGCATCAGCCGGGGTGGAAGCTTCTGGTCCTGACAAGGACTCCTTACCTCATAAGGCTGAGGATGCTAGAGCTGAACCCTTGGGAGGCCCTTCCTATCCTTCCCCTAAGGATATGTTATGGGCTATGTCATCCGGTCGGGCTTTCATCAAGGATGACCACTGAAGCTGTTTTCGGGATGGCTCTTTAACGGACCGTCTTCAGAATATTTTCAATAGTGCATCTTATGTAAGTTATTCCTAACCCTTCAATTGTCTTGCTTGCTTGCTAAATTTTTAATTAAACTCCTTTATAGATGGTGGCCGATTTTACTGAGCTGATTCAGATGCAACCGCATCAAGACGATCGAATAAGGCGTCTTGAGGTCCAACTGAAAGAAAGCAAAGATAGCCATGCTCGGGTTGAGGCGGCTTATCAAAAGGAGGTGGGCTCTGCCTAAGTTTTTACCGACCACCATTTGGCAAAGCAAGTGGAGGCTGAGGAAAAAGGTTCTTTGGTAGAGGAGAAGGCTATGCCGCTTCAAAACTTGTTGTCTTCTACCAAGGAATCAATGCTTAAGGCTGAGCAGAAGCGAATCAGTCCAAGTCGGCATATAAACAGAAGATCGAGGACTTGGAATGCCAAGCTTTGACAGTCGAGTCCCTATCCAAATAGGCCAGGCAGAAACTTGAAGTCTATGGGGTTGATCATTTTAAAATATACCCTGCTTACGATGCCCTTCTCCTTCGGGAATTTCAACAAGGGCTAGTTTTAGCTGACGAGTTTTTTAAGGTCAAGAATCGGGCAACTGAAAAAGCCCGAACCAACTGGGAGCTGTCGATCAAGAATCACGTGGATCGGTCTCTGGAATCTCTTCGGACTCAGATGAAAGAGTGGAGAGCTTATTGCCATAGTCGAGGCAAAGAGCCACATTCCATGCATTTGGAGGTTCCATCCGAGCACTCCCTCTCGACCTTTTATGCCAGTCAGAAGTCGATCGTGGAAGGTGTGGTGCTTGATGTTAGACCTATCTCGGGAGAAGATTACAGTAAATGGATGGATGATTCGGTCGATACGATTGCTTGGCTTTCCAATGAAAGTCTGCTCTGCGAATACGAAATGGTGCTCAACCCGAGCATCGGCAAGAGTTCTAAATCCTCATAACACCTTGATTTATTTTATAGAAATTTCATTTTTATAAAGATTCTAACGATTCTTTGTAACAATTCTTTGTAACAATTCTTTGTAAAGATTATCAATGAAATTCCGAGTTAACTGTAATTCTGAAAACCGAGTGGCTTGATCTGATTCATTGCTCTAGGAATTTCACCGAGTCTTCTTTAACTTGATTCTATTGTTGTCGAGTATCTTATTAAACCAGCTATTGAAATTTATGCCAAGTATCTTATTAAACCAGCTATTGCAATCTTTATGCCAAGTATCTTATTAAACTGGCTATTTCAGATGTTCGGTTAACATCACCAAGTATCTTATTAAACTTGTTTCGTTACCCGAATAATTTTTAACGCCAAGTATCTTATTAAACTGGCTAATATTATTAATCGAGTCATCTTAAAACAGGCAAGTAGATTTACACTTGTGTTTCATACTCGGTTGCTACCCAAACATTACATCAAGGCTCACCATGATCATATGTTTCAGTCCTTACACATTACCGAGGACGTCTCCCCAGTTTTTCTGTTCAAGGGTTTACCGAATCGTTAAGCTTTTTGAACCGCTTAACACAGCTACGCATTTCAACAGAATTTTTTCCGATAGCGTCCCGAGCTTCTCCAGAATCTGGTGCATCAGGTTTGCCTTTTTGCTAAGATCAATGGACCTTGCTCGGCTGGCATGCTCCTTCGAGCTTCTCCACCCATTTGGGAATCAATGGTCCCGAGTATTCTATTTGCATATTCTTATTAGCATGCTCGTCTTTCATATGTTCTTATTATCATATGCTTTCTTTTTCGAAAATATCGAGTTTGATTTTTATTTATAACTGTAAAACCAACAAAGATTTAATTTCCAAAGCTAATATTTGATCTAACTTAAATTGTTCTAACTAGAAATGAAAACAAAAAATAATTTAAGGATAGAAAATTTTCAGATATTGGGCATTGCATGGTCGGGGTAAAACCCTTTCATTGGGTCGTG
Source organism: Dipteronia dyeriana (assembly GCA_032871835.1). Lineage (NCBI taxonomy): Eukaryota > Viridiplantae > Streptophyta > Magnoliopsida > Sapindales > Sapindaceae > Dipteronia > Dipteronia dyeriana. Next base: position 7,129,721 of record CM065299.1, on the reverse strand, counting down.
CAATCTAATATGCTCCATAGCCAGCTATTCCTTCGATTTTGTACGGGCCTTCCCACTTATCAGTCAGGAAACCTGTAACTTTATTTTTTGTATTTAATGACACCTTCCTGAGTACCAGGTCACCTAGTTGGAATTTCCTGACCCGAACATGAGAGTTGTAGTGGCGAGCTACTCTTTGCTGATATTTCATATTTCATATTCAGGACTTCTCCCTTTTCTCTTCTAGCTCATCTAGACTTTGTAACAGCATGTCAACATTTTGCTCTTCATTATATAGCCTGACCCGGGGTGATGCATGTGACGTTTCTATGGGAATAACAACTTCTGTCCCAAACGCTAAAGTGAATGAAGTCTCTCCTGTTGAAGTTCTTGTTGTCGTCCGATACGCCCATAATACTTTGGGAAGCTTTTCAACCCAACTTCTTTTCATGGCATCCAGCTTTGCTTTGAGTGTATACTTGATGATTTTGTTTACTGCTTCAGCCTGCCTGTTTATTTGGGGATGGGCAGGTGTGACATAGTAATTGGCAATTTGGTACTCCTTGCACATTTGTCTTAATTTCAGGTTATCGAAATGGATGCCGTTATCAGTGATGATAGTGTTTGGGACTCCAAACCTGTAGAGGATATTCTTTTTCATAAAAATTATGGTATTTGCTTCTGTGATATGCACTAATGCTTCAGCTTCTGCCCACTTCGTGAAAGAGTCAATGGCTACTATGGCATACTTCGCTCCACCCCCTGTCCCAACTGCCATTGGACCGATTAAATCCAAACCCCACATGGCAAATGGCCATGGGGATGTGAGGTTTCTGAGTTGTTCAGGGGGTTTTCGGATATCATTAGCAATCCTTTGGCAAGTATTGCAACTCTCCGAACATCGTTGTGCATCTGAGAATAAAGTAGGCCAATAATAACCTTGCCTGAGTACCTTATGTGCTAAACTTTTACCCCCAGTATGGTTTCCGCAAACTCCCCCATGGATTTCCTGTAATATCTGACATGCATCTTCCTCTAACACACATCTTTGAAGTGTTTGGGAAAACCCCCTTCTGTATAGTTCTCCTCCGACCAATGTGTACCTTGTTGATCGATACCTGATACATTTTACTTGTAGGGGATCTTTCGGGAGCACGCCTTTTTCTAGAAACATTTTCAGCTGGGTCATCCAACCGTTTAATGGTGTTCAGATTTCTAAAATTTCAAAGTTCTTTAGCCCAGATGTGCTCGGTTTGAGGAGATGTGCAACTAGAATAGTTGTTGGCCTGATTGTGGTTGTTGCTGATGCTAGTTTGGACAAAGCGTCTGCCTTTTCATTCTCCTCCTTAGGGATCTGTGCAATCCTATATTCTTTAAATTTCTGGAGGAGTTGTCTTGCAATGTCACGATAGGCTTTCATGCCTTTATCCATAGCTTGGTATTCGTCCAGGACTTAGTTAACAACTACCTGTGAATCGTTAAATATCTCGACTTCATCAGCCCCGAGAGCTATGTAGACTCTAAGTCCAGCTAGTAGCGCCTCGTACTCGGCTTGATTATTGGTTGCTTTGAAGTCAAACCTCATGGCACATTCGATATCATCTCCTTCTGGAGTGCATACTACGATCCTTACCCCGCTGCCGTGAGTGTTTGAAGAGCCATCAACATATAATTTCCATGGGAAATTTTTACCCAACATCTTTTTTGCTTCGAGGTTCGGTTCTGTGAACTCTGCTATAAAATCTGCAATTGCTTATCCTTTGAGAGATGTCCTGGGAACGTAGTGAATATCGAATTCACTTAGCTCGATTGCCCATTTGGTTTGTCTTCCTGAAATATCTAGCTTCTATAGAATTTGCTTCAATGGGCAGTCGGTGAGAACCTGGATTGTATGAGCCTGAATGTATGGCCTTAGCTTCCTTACCGCTGAAACCAACGCTATGGCCATTTTTATGCCTGTGAATACCTAGTCTCGGTGGATAAAAATGCCTTGCTGGTATAATACACTGGCTTCTGTACTCCATCTTCTATTCTGACTAGGATTGAGCTTGCTGCTAGTTCTGTAATTGATAAGTATAAATGGAGTATCTCTCCCATTGTGGTTTCGAAAGGATGGGAGTCTGCCCTAGGTACTCTTTGATTTTTAAGAATGCCTGCTCGCACTCTTCGTTCCATTCGAGTCCTTTTCCTTTTTTAATTACTTTGAAAAAGGGTGGTGCGCATCTGTCTGTGGCCTTTGAGATGAATCTACCCAAGGAAGCTAAACATCCGGTTAAGCGTTGTACTTCTTTTAGTGTCCTTGGTGAAGTCATTTTCTACAGGGCTTGGATATTCTCATAATTGACTTCGATTCCCCTTTGGTGAACTTGGAAACCCAGGAACCTTCCTAAAGGAACTCCGACTAAACACTTGTTCGGATTCAGCTTCATTTGGTATCTCCTCAAAATATCAAATGTCTCTCGCAGGTCTGAGGTATGCTTGTCTGCCGAGATGCTCTTGGTCAGCATGTCATCAATGTATACTTCCATGTTTCTTCCTATTTGTTGTGTGAAGATTCTGGTGACCAACCTTTGATATGTTGCCCTTGTATTTTTTAATCCAAAGGGCATCATTGTGTAACAGTACAAGCCCTGATCGGTTGTGAACACTGTTTTTTCTTTGTCAGCCTTGTTCATCCGGATTTGGTTATATCCTGAGTAGGCATCCATGAAACGGAGCAATTCATGGCATGATGTAGCATCCACCAATTGGTCTATCCACGGGAGTGGAAAACTGTCTTTTGGGCATGCTTTATTCAAATTTGTGAAATCTACGCACATTCTCCATTGCTCATTTTTATTTTGGACGAGGATTACATTAGCTACCCATTGAGGGTAGTTGATCTCTCTAATCGACCCTACAACGAGTAGCTTCTCCACTTCTTGTTTGATTGCCTGACTTCTGTCGAGATTGAATGACCTTCTCTTTTGTATCACTGGTTTTGCATTCGGGTCTACTGCGAGATGATGAGATATTATTCGGGTGTCTAGCCCGACCATGTCTTCATGACTCTAGGCGAACACATCCTTGTATTCTTTAACCAGATCAGTGAGGCTTTGTTTGACTTTTCCTTCCAAATTGGCCCCGATCTTGATCTTCTTATCTGGTTCATCTTCTTTCAAGATAATTTATTCTACCGGTTCATTTTTGGACTCTTTCGACTCTTCCCTTGGATCAAATTCGAATAACAATGACTCTTTGCTCTGACTCGGCTGCGTTATAGTGCATACTTATTCACCATCATTTTTGTCTTTGTATACTGATAGGTTAGCTCTACGGGCCATCTCTTGGGACCCCTTAACTACACCAACCCCCTGTTCGGTCGGGAATTTAATCATCAATGCATAAGTGGCAGTTACAACCTTAGTTTTATTCAAGAACGACCGACCCAACAATGCATCATACGGCCAATTGTCTAAGTCTACCACCACGAAATCGAGCAATACTGATCTCTGACAAAGTGTTGTTCCAATTTTTACGGGTAACTTTACCATCCCGAGAGACCTGACCTCAATTCCTCTGAATCCTTTGAGTGGGGTATGGAAATACTGTAAATTCTTTCGGTCCAACCTGAGTTGATAGTAGACGGCTACATTGAGAATGTCTGCCGAACTTCCATTATCTATCAGGATTCTTCTGACTTCCTGGTGACCAATCCGGGGGCTTATGACCAGGGAGTCATTTGGCCGAACATCGACCCCATGTGAGTCAGCTTCTGTGAATATTATTGGGTCCCATCATTCTTTTACCCTATTCGGGTATGGCTCGACCGAATTCACGTTAAAGTTCTATCTTGCCTCCACTGCTTCTCTGATTTCCTGCATTCGCTCTCGGTTACTTCTCCCAGTGGATGGTCCTCCAAAGATTGTTTGTATTACTTCATTGGCCTCTAGGCTGGCCCTTTGATTTCAACCAGAGCTGTGATTGACCCTGATCTCTTTCTTTGTTTCTGACTTCTCATCCCTTTTCAAGATTACATCTTGAAGATGTCCCTCCCGAATGAGGGTTTCTATGTAATCTCTAAGCTGGTAACATTTGGGAGTCTCATGACCGGTTTCTTTATGGAAACTGCAGTATTTGGTTGTATCTCGCCGAGCAAATTGAGACTATCGGCGTGGCTCTTTTACCAAATTTTTCTCTTCCAGTATGGCCAGGATTTCTTCCTGTTTTTTTCGAAGAGGGGTGTAGTTGGCGTATCTACCTCAGAATTTCTCTGTGGTTTGTTCGGTATTACGCCCGTTCCTTTCGTCTTTGCTTTTTTCTTTGTTGTTTCCTTTCTGTTTTTCCTTTTTATTCTGTACCTTGGACTGGACTTTCTTTTCGGGTTTTCCACCATGCATGTAGCATCCTCCCGTGGCTAACTCTTCTTCTTCGGCTAGTGCATATCCTCCCACCATGTCCATCATATTTAAATATCTGGTTAGACGGGCTCTTCTTAGGTCAAAAGATAGCCGTCCATTCTGTAGATTGTTGATGAATGCAACAATTATTGCTTCGTCGTTTGCACTGACTATTTCCGATACCGCTTGGCCGAATCTCTCCAGGTATTTCTTCAACGACTCATCCTTTCCTTATTTTATCTGAGAAAGGTAAGCCACTGATTTGTTCATGTGAACGTTGCTCAAAAATTGTCTTGAGAAACTTCTGCTTAGTTCACTGAAGCTTCCGATACTTGCTAGGGGCAATCTCCCGAACCACCTTGAGCCTGTGTCTCCTAGAGTTTGTGGAAAGTTGAGGCATAGTAAGGGGTCGCTGTGGGCATACTGTGCCATAGCACTTTTATACCGCCTGACGTGTTCTTTAGGATCCGTATCCTTCTTGAACTGTTCCACGTGTGACATCCTGAATCTGTATGGGAATGAAGTCCGTAAGATGTCCCTAGTGAATGGATTGTCAGAATCTTCGTCAGATAAGTTGTTATACCCATAACGTCTGACCAGTCGTCCATTTGACGCATATTGTTTTCGACTTCTCAAGATAGGCTTTGAATTACGATATCTCTATCTCCCACCGTATCTCCATGATGGTTAAACCGCCGAGTGACAGTTATTCCTCTCTCTGGCTCTTCGCTTTGTTATCGAGTCTCACGGGTTGATTCTTGCAGGCGTATGGTTCTGTGATGGCGATTGTGATGGTACCGATAACTATCTTCTGATGATGATCGATCCATGTATCGGTCATGCTTGCAGTGTCTTGTACGGGCTATCTGATCATGGTTCTGCCTCTGGCGTGGTTGTTCCTCTTCGGGTGTTTCACGTCCAGCCTGATTAATTGAAGCAGAGTTCCTTCCGGCTTCCGGTGCATTTAATTCTGGCCTCACTACAACCGAACGAAGCCTTGTAGGTGGGAGGTTAAGAGGTTACACTTCTTCTGCAACCAGTAGATCAACTCCTTCCTTTGTTGCGTTTGCCACCAACTGTTGCAGGGCCTCGTGGAAGCGTCGTGTTAGGTCTTCGCTAGTCAGAGGGATTTATTGAATTCCTGCCATAGATGTTGGTTGGTTCTCAGTGGTTGCGGTGAGATCTCATGAACTACTGCCAATATGGACAATATCTGGAGATTTTTGAATATCCCCAGGATTGTTTCCGATTCCCGCAATTATCTTTAATCAAATCGGAGGTTCAAGCTCCTCTTTCTAGGGCCAATTGTTGACGTCGATTTCTGGACGTATGGGAAAAAGTCAACAAGATTGGATTTTAGCTGAGATTTCAAAGAGAAAGAGAAGGAGAAAGTAATCGGACGCAAGTTTTACGTGGTAAAACTCCAATGATCAGATAAACGTCCACGGGTGGCTGAATAATCAACCAAGCTAAAATCCACTATTGAAAAGATTTACAACTCTCGATCTCTCTTTTTATCTCTGTATTTTTCCATATATTTTTTCTCTCTTGTGTTGAGATTTGGGTCTATTTATATGTTCATAGAACCCTAATCCTCTTTATACAAGTAATAAAAGATCTGTCTTCTTTTCTATTTCGGAGACTTGTATTGAGATCGAATGGTACTCTAGTGATGTAGTCCAGTTAGGACTTATTTCCTTATAAAGGTGTAGTCTTTTTGAAGAAATAAAATTGTTGCTTGATTTGGAACCCTTTCTGTTTGGTATTCTATTCTTCTTGGAATTCTTCTTTGATGTGGGTATCTTCACGTATTTTAACGACTCTTGACTCTTGAGTCACGCGCTGGGCTTCTTTATTCGGTTTTATTCATGTTTGTCATGAGTAGAACATGATATTAGCTGGTCCTGAATGACGTCATCTGATCCCTAGTAGAACATGTCATCCACTAACCCCGAGCATCGCTAACTGACCCCGAGTAGTATATGACGTCAGTTGACCCCGAGTAGGTTTTGTTCAGTACTTGTTTACTCGGACTTTTCTTCTTTGGTGATGTCTTGTAGGATATTTTCTGAATGCTTATTCGGATGTCCACCTGGAAATTTTATCCTCTTTGTCCATGACGTGTACGTCAGATAAAATTTACACACGACAAAACATATAATTCCAAGAGCAAAACAAAACCCAAGTGAATTTAAGTATAAAAATACATATATAGCACATGTGAAAGGTTTACAAATTCCCAATTCGGGGTTACACAATTAAGAAAACAAGAAATATAAAGAGAATAAGTAAATAGAAACAACCCTTGGAGAAAACTCCTCCTAGAGCTCTTTTCCATGCTTGGCTCATTTTTGGTCAAAGACCTCTCATATATCCTTGCAATCTACTCTCAATTGGGTGGATGATGTGTATAAAGGGGTGGTGGAGTTGTATGGTGAGCTCCCATGGATGAAAAACCTCCATGGGAGCTTGAAAAGTGGTAATGGAAAATATAGTTCGATCTAAGGAGAAAGATATGGTCCTCGAAATTTTGGTGTTCTGCATAAAGCTCTCAGCCGCTGTTGTGTTTCCAGCCTTGCACACCTTTACGAAAACAAACATATCTCCCTCTAGAAAACCCAGAATTGCAATCCTAAAAAACCGATGGAAAGAAGACTTCTGGGGCTTTCTAAAAATATATGGTAAAAAACCCATTTCACTTTGAGGAAGGAGATATGGACCCCGAAATTTAGGTGTTCTGCACAACCCATTTCCATTTCAGCCCATCTAACCTCCAAAACTCTTAGCTACACAAGGCTTACAAACACATTAAATACCAAAATATTCTCGAAAACGAGAACAAAAGATAGGTAATGGAGACCTCAAATAAGTATATAAATCGTTCCGATCACCGAATTATTTTGAAAAACGTACCGGTCTGCGCAAGCCACGTCAAGCATGCATTAAATGAGGAGAGTTCTACCTAGATTTGGTAAAGATAAAAGAGGAAAAAATTTCCAATTAAAATAAGGAATCTGACTCCTAGCCTAACTCAATCACCGGTGTTCAAGTCAAAGGGAATTTCTATTAATAGCCAAATTTGGCTAGGGACCAAAGAGAAGTTTTCCACTCTCCCAACCCGAGATCACTTATCCTGGAACCCCGGTTCTTGGGGTCTAGCTTCGGAACCACCCCGTAAAAGCAAGGACAGGTCACCGAGCTCAGGAAGCATTTAAGGTGATGCCCGACATAAATAATTCGAGCTCCTTCCACCAAATCAAGGCTCTCCGAGATCAAAACTACCTTGCATCCTCTCCAGAAGTTAGCCATCCTCCCCAAGCACAGAGATAGACCCATTAAGTGCTCATCTTGCACTACAGTACTGCTTCATCTCTCCGAAGGAAGATTCGAACCTACCGGGACGAGAAAAATGAAGCTCACCTAATCCATGCTACCCCCAATGAGTGCCCACAAGGCCGTCTCAAGCTCTAAGGGACCAGAAAAGGTCAGACCAAGCTTCTGGGACCAGGACTAATGACGCAGAACGGACGGAAATAAAAAGGATTACCAACGTAAACCCTAAGAACATAAAACTGGAATCCACCAGAAAGAACTCGAAATTCAACTAAAAATTATATATTCTATTTCTCAAAACAAAGAACAAGAGATTTAAATAGCCTCTGAAAACCCAAACTAAAAGCAAAAAGACCAAATTGGACACTCACTAAACAAATAAAAGTTAAAACGAAAAAACTAAAAAATTAAAATAAAACTTCAAATGTCCGACAGCCTGCCTTAATCAGCTATTTTGAGGGTGTAAACGACCTCAACCGGGAAACCCCGGTTTCCACGATATAGATCGTCAAAATCCCTTTCCGAAAATATATTATAATAGGCAATCGGAAAACCGAGCTAAAGTTATGCACGTTTCTTCGAATCAGCTCTTTTAGCCGTGCCTATTTCTTTCTTTGCCAATTTTCTATCCAACTCTTCTTCAAACTCCAAGACTAGTTGTCCTACATCAACTAAGGCATGGGTCTACCTCGCTCTACGAAACAACGAACATCTAACTCGACGACCTCCATGAAGAATCATGTCGTGAATGCACACAAGATCATATATGCGAACATTAAAACCCTACGTACGTGTAAGTAAGAGATTGAGTCTAAAAAGAAAACAAACTTATCTCCATCAAAGATGTTCTCGAATCCATTATTAATGCAAGGTCAATGACTTTCAAATGAGAGATCCCGCTCGATAAGGAGGGAACGGATTCAAAAAATTGTGGCGGGAGATTCACTGGTTTGAACTACCGGGACCGTGTATAAATATCCCCAACATGAAGAGAAATAGGAGAGAGACATAAGACAAATAAATGAAGAAAGTTTTCGGCCTAAATTCTGTGATCAGAACACGGCCTCCATTATTACCTACTATTCGACAGGCATGAGGTTGTCACCCTACTGTATCCCAAAGAAATTAAGATTGTTTAAGAGTCTTTTTGTATGATATTCACAGTTGATAATAAAGCTATTACATTCCCATCTTCAACGCACTTATATCTACACATCCATCTTCATTCAATCAGGTTAGGTACCTAAGATACCAACCCTGGCCACCACCTACATGGTAGTGGTCTTGGGAGTGTTAATCAGAATTTCTCACTTTGAGTAAATTTTTCGTTAACACTTATATTACTACTCGATGATGTATAGAGAAAGAGAGTAACCGTGCAGTTAAACTTGTACAATTACCTGGTAGCACAATCACATATTCCTCTTTAGCTAGCTTGAGACAGAAGTCCATATCATCACAAAGATTTCTCAGATATGTTAGACTGATTTTATGATTTGTTTATGAGAATAGACATGTGGATGATTGATTTGAATTCATTCTGTCATTAATAGCCATTAGTACGATTTCTATTGTAGTGTGGAGTCCATTACCAAGGCTGTTGAAATACTCTGTTTTGAAAGGCCAACCTGAGTTCGTAAACCTTTTAGAACTAGTTGTATATTTTTAAAAATCGTGAAAATTTACATGTAGATATCTTTCTATGTATACTGTAACTCTACAGAATTTCATGATTGTTTCGTGTATATAAATATCGTTAGAAATTCTGGAGTGGACAAAGGTCAAATTTCATTCTCTACTGGACAGATTTGAGAAAACGAGAAAAGAATGAATTTTTCATATTCTATATTTTTACTGTAGTATCTCCTATATGTCTAAATTATCCACGTCAAATTTTATAGGATTTGGTGATGTAGGGAATTAATTAAAAATCATATATCAGAGTGTGGTCAATTCTGGAATTAGTTGATCGAGAGAGTAGGTTATAAATTTTGTTAAAATACAAGTTGGTTTACACTAGTGAAAATTGTTACGGTAATGAGGTTATGACAGTGTTTGAATTTGTAAACATATAGGTTTGGGTGATTCTTGTGCTTCTTGAGCAAGAGTCGATTCGTATTTCTCTCGAGGTAAGTAAATTCATTCATGGTATGTTTATGTTTTGAATTATCAAATTACTTTATATTGCATTCTTACCGTTTTCTACTTATTCTAATTTTTTTAAAGAACTTACTGGTTTTAATAAAATGGTTTTGTAAGCATAAATTGTTTTGAAACAAATCTCTTTTAAATCATATATTTCAGCACGTTAGACTCATTGTTATTAAAATTGTATTTTTTTGATCTGTTGTTACTGTTATTGTACTGTTGTGATCATACAAAAAAAAAAGGATATTGATTTATAGCTTATATGCTTATTGTCATACAAAGCTACCGATTTATTTATATTTGAGGTTACGAATTGTTTTGGCTCATTGCTACATAGTTATTGTTATTGTATTGGCCCAGCTTGGATTAGGAGCATAAAAGGTAAACTTGTCTAGTGTATATGGGTTATATATTTTCTTATGTATATTTCACCAACTTCAAATATTAATCCTTTAATTGAGATTGTATCCGATGCTTGTACACAGATAAGTTTATTATACTTAGTATTGCAACAAATCCATCAACAAATTAAAGTTGAATTGCATATAAGTTTTAAGAACTGAAAATTATCATATAACTGGTATCAAATGATTGTAACCGGTATCATATAACTGGCTAAAAAACCCTTTCAGATTGCTGTAATATTTTTTGTAATTGTTGTGTGTATGAACAGGGAGAAGAATACTATATTTATATTTATGGCTATTTTTTTTTTTAAGAAGTATACTTCAATAAGCTACCAAAATTCAATTTTTTGTTTGTGATGACTGGAAAATGTGAAATGAACAGAAAATTTAATTATTTGTCTTTCTTTGGTGAGGTAAATGGATGTCAGACTGTTTATCAACTACAGGGTGTAATGGGATGAGTTACAATATGTTGGTGGTGAGACGTTTGTTGAGTTGGTGTCGAAGGAGTTGACATATTTGGAGTTAGAGGATTTGGTGTTTCAATTCATCAATGTTGATAGAACTTTATATGATCTAAAGATTAGTTCTGTGGTTTCGACAGACAATGGTCGACGAAAGTATCACATACGTCGTGATAGAGATGTCAGATTTCTTTTACATACCAGAACACATTGTTCGGAGATATATATATTGATTTGGTGGATAAATTAAGAAGATATGTCAGAGAGGAGAATCCAGTACCACAAGGAATATCACAGAATCCTACTAGAGTCCTTTTTGAACCTTCTCATCCTCTTCCATATGTAGCTTCAACTAGTAGTAACCAAGCTTCTGAGTTGGTTCCTACTAATCAGAATGTTGCACCTGCAGTCGAGGTACCAATATGGAATGGTGACTATGGAATTCCAGATTTGTTTATCGGTGAGCAACAAGAACAACAGATGTGAACGATTCTAATTCGACTAATGATGATTATAGTCTTGCAGATGGTACTAATGAGGAGGGTCAAGGGTCGGGCAGAATCAAGGGCAAATCGGTTCCCGATTTAACTTTACATGTGCACATGCTCAGTATAACTCATATGATGATGTACCATGAAGCAGATTAGAGGAAACAGGAAGTAGAACCATTAGCTGATATATATCTCACATCGAATATATTATTCAAACTTCTCAATTATTTAGCTTCATGTACAGATTTTTTGGTCTACCTTTTCAAAAACAAAGACAATTTAATTGTCATCTTTGGTCCACAAATATTGGTTGTCAACCATTAATAGGAAGGTTAACACTAACCGTTTTCTTATACTTTTTTTTTTTACATACAAGGGAAAGTGCAGAAGGATATTTAATTGAAAGTGATTATTGATGTGTGATATTTTCTGATTTGAGGTCTATGAATGGCATTGAATTGTTAACAGGAGGATACACAAGAAGATTGGTAGAAGGAAATGTGATGAAAACAGCACCAATCCTCCTTGCACAGGGTAAAAAAACTTGAGCATTGCTTGATATATGCTTTTGTGTTTATTGCTCATCATTGTACAAGCAATATTGTGATTCAAGTTCTGATGTGTCTCATTATTTACATATTTACAGGTTTGTAGAAATGATGGCACCAGTTTTCTCAAGAGCGTCCTGGCGTTGTGCATGAAATATGATTCAAGTATGTCATTGAAGGATCGTTAACTATATTTCGTCGAGTTACAATCTTTTCTTACTGATTAATTGACACCAAAATGCTCTCAGAATTACTTGGTTCATGCATGGGGGTTGGATTTTCAGGTCCGCTACTGTGCACAGGTAGTTTCCTTCTCAATCTATAATCTGTCCATTTTTTCAGCTCAGTCTCTTCAATATATATAGTTTAGTGTATCGTATTGTTTGACAGGGAGATTCAACCAAGAACATTGGAATTGTTGATTCTGAGTACATTGTTCACTATGGTCTTCATACTCTTGGAGGTGTTGTGGCAAATAAGGTCAGAACTTTATTTTAATTATCTTCACACAGTCGTTAAGGTTAGATATCGCTCCATATTAATTGATTATCGTTAAGGTTAGATAGTGCTCCATATTAACTGACCATTATAATCGTCAGTGCAGACAGATGCTGAACAGACTGCTCAGAATACACCGTTGTCTCGTTCAGAACAACAGGTATTGATCCAAGCATAATATAATATCACACTCATTGTAATTTTATCTAAATATAGTTGGAAGAACTAATGGACATTGTATTCACAGGTACTGTTATCATCCCATCATCCTACCGGCAGAGATGAGGTAAGTATTGAAGCGGCAATCGTTAGCTCTCTAGTTCTTGGCTATTTACGCTAGAAGAACTTCTGCATTCACTGATTGTTTCTGCTATCTGTTGTCTTGTGCAAGTGAGAAAGCGGTCGTATACTGAATTACAGATCTTCAAGAACATATGGAAAAAAGCGGTGAAAGATGATGATTCTTGGATAGATATAGTTCAACAATCATAAAACCAGAAGAAACACTAGATGGATTTTTATTAAAAATGAAGATAAGGCACAAAAGCTGTTGTTTCAAGAGATTAAATTGTTTGTGAAATTCTTTTTAATTAACATTCATGATGCATAACAGTGTAAATGTATTTTTTTTTCAATTCTATCAAATTTTGTAATTATATTTCAGTTCAATCAAAGATAGTAGTGCAAACTACAGAAAATCTCTCAGCAAAAGAGTACAAAAGAAGATACATTATCAGGTTTTGGAGAATCAATTACTCGGAAACATTCAGCCCCTTTTGGTTTGCATGGATTAGATTTGACTATTTTATGAGATTGGATTAGATTAAGATGGACTGGGATTAGATGAGATTGAATTGGACTAAATTAATACTATACTATGTTTGGAGAAATATGGAACTGGATTAAATTAATACCATGTTTTGTTTGGTAAAACATGAGATTGGATTAAATATAATAATTCATTTTTAAAACGGAAATAACAATAAAATAAACTAATATAAATATAAATATATAAAAAAACTAATTACAATTAAATTAAAAAACTATAAAACTTTCTCTTTTCCTAATTCGCTATCATCATCAACATTTCTATATCATCGCCATCATATGAGTTGGGTTCGATTTCAGATCTAGGTTGGATCTGGAATATGAAGATATTGATTTTTTTTTTCAATTCTAGATATAGGTGGTTTGATTTTTTTTTTTTTAGATTTCCAGAATATTATGTTTGTGGGTTCGATTTTATTTTTGGTTTCCAAAATATTATTGTTCTGGGTTTGCATTTTTTTTTTCTTTGGGTTTTGATTTACATTTTTTTTTTTTGATAATGCATTAACAAATCTGAAAAAAAGAAATTAAAAAAAAAAAGAAATTAAAAAAAAATAGTCCCAAGACACCACAAAACATAAGACTATTTCATTAAAATTGGTCCCACTAGATTATTTCAGAGTCTATCATTGATTCATCTACTTTTGCTGATAACACCAGAAATGATTTTTCCAATTTCTTCACCGCAGTCCTCCTGCACGTGATGCCCCGCCTGCTAAACGCAACAAATAAACTTAGTGAATGAGGTCTTAGTCTAAGCAAGAAAAAATGATTTCAGAAAAGCCATTTCATTGAGTAAAGAATATGCAGAAGTAAAGAATATGCAATGATTTATAAACATTGTCCAGTGTGTGTAAATGCGTTAGAGACAACAGAGTTCATACCGTTGGAAGTTCAATTAGTTCATGATTCGAAGATTTGCAGAAATCTTCAACTCTGTCATAACTCAACAAACGGTCTCTCTGTCCCCAGCATACCGTAGTTTCGATTTTCCATTCTTTGTCCGTAAGTATTGACCTCATTTCTTCAACATACTTCTAAAGGGCAAGGCAATCATAATTTAAGAGTGTGACTGAAGAGACAAATACAGAAAATATGCAGAAAGGTATATTCTTTCTGCATATAACAGTGAGCTGGTGCTCCGAGTTAAGACAGGTATTTCCTCTAGCTCTATTGCAAGGCCTTGTTTCTTTACAACACATGGAGATACAGGGTTGCGACAGTTTAGAGGAGATTTTTGGGAAGGAAGAAGAAGAAGAAGATCATCAAGGAAATGATATAGTACCGCTGAAAATAGATCACACATCGACCTCCCCACCTCTGGGAAATCTGGAGAGATTTAGAGAAAAAAGAAGATGAGAGGAAAAAGAAGAAGTCAAAGACCGGAAAAGAAAATAAAAGCAGAAAAGAAGAAAGAAGAGAGGTCGTGGGACGTTGAAGAGAAGAAGAGTAAAGGAAAAAAATTAAAAAACTAATTGATTGGGGTAGTTTTGTAATTTTGATTAAGGATTGAATTTTTTTATTAAAATATGAGAGAAGGTATAATTTGTTAGACTAGATTTGACGATTTTCCCTAAAAATAATTAAGGACTCGATTGTTGATAATATTTGTACAACCTCTCCTATAATATAGTAATATTTCTGGCAATGGGGTGGTTCCATAAGTTTACATTATTATATATTTCATTTCTTGTCAGTTTCTCTGCACTGCAGTCTGCAGCAACTCTAATCTATAATTAAATCAAAGCTCTGTTTGTGCTCAGAAACTTCATTAATGGAAGCAACAAACATCCATGTCACAAGTGCGCAAATGGATCCAGACAGCGGTTTCTGCTCTCACACCAAAATATTCCATAGTCTAAGACCAAGCATTTCTCTCCCACCACCATCTCAACCTCTCTGTGCTACACAATTCGCTCTCTCTCTCCTCCACTCCACCACCACCACCAATTTATCAGAAACCCCATTTCTCATCAACGCCGGCAACGGCCACCGTGTCACCTACTCCGACTTCCTCCACCAGATCAAATCCCTGGCCATTTCCCTCCGAAAACAGTACTCTCTGTCCAAAGGCGACGTGGCTTTCATCCTCTCTCCTAACTCCCTCCAAATTCCAAGCCTCTACCTGTCTCTTTTATCTGTAGGTGTTATTATTGCAACAGCCAACCCGGATGATTCCATCTCGGAGTTAACTCACCAAATCCAACTCGCTAGACCCACCATCGCCTTCGCTACTTCGCACACCTCCCACAAGCTTCCACCTAATCTCCGTACTATCTTGATTGATTCGCCGGAGTTTTCCTCTTTGTTGACTCAGTATAGCAATCTTGATAGTATTGGATCAGAGGTGGTGGTGAATCAGTCTGATATAGCAGCAATCGTATATTTATCAAGAACAACAGGTCGTAATAAGGGCGTGTTATTGAGTCATGGAAACTTTATATCCCGGATCGCTGTGAACTGTGCTATTGATCCATTTGAAACGGGAGTCAAAGTAGAAAGAGTGTCATTGATTAGGCACCGATTGTTCCATTCTTTTAGTATAGTAAACATGATGAAGGCGGTTTCGATGGGGGAGACTCTGGTTGTAGCAGAGACGTCTGATTTTGAGTAAGTGATTGAAACTACTCACAACTATAATTTAAATTATTGTGCAGTACCGCCTTCATTTATATTTGCCATGGTGAAATCGGAATTAACAAAGCACGATCTTGGTTCGCTGAGGTTCCTCTTGAGTTGTGGTGCTCCGCTTGGTAAGGATGTCTCGGCAAATTTCAAACAGAAATTCCCCGATGTTGAGGTTTTGGATGTAAGCACGCAAACGCACTTACCATTTCTTCAATTCTGATTTCACAAAAAAAAAAAAAAAAAAAAAAAATTGGAGGTTGATATTTCTTTTTCTCTGAATTAGGCATATGGTTTGACTGAGGGAGGACCGGTGGCTAGGGATGGCAATTATACCCAGACCCGTGAGTACCGAACCGAACCGAACCGAACTTGAACCGTATGGGTCGGGTCTGGATCTTCACAAATGGGTCGCGGGTCGGGTCTGAGTCTAAAATAATAGACCCGATTCGGGTTCGGATCGAGTCTGGAGCTGAGTCAAAAACCCGAATCCGGACCCATGGATCCAATTAGTAGAAAACATATTTGTTATTTCAATTTGTATGATTATTTCAATTCTCAACCTAATAGTCGAACATCTTCGTTATTTTATTTTATTTCAATTCAAGTTAATTATTCATTTATTGAAGAAGTTTTACCGGTTAAAAATTGAATAGGTAAAAATAAAAATAGAAAGGAAAAACGAAAAAAGTGAGTTTTATCAAAGGTTTGCGACTCCGCGGGTCCGTGGGTCCATGGGTCCGTGGGTCCAGACCCAGACCCAGACCCATGAATTTTCGTGGGTCCTCAGTGAGGATCTGGGTCTGCTGAAAACCCGCGGGTCCAGACCCAAACCCGAACCCGAAAATTTTCATAGGTCTGGATCTGGGTCTGGTAGGACCCGATCCCGAACCCGACCCATTGCCATCCCTACCGGTGGCTTCAATGAGATTTCCTGACGAGATAAATCAGCTTGGTTCCGTGGGTCGCCTAGTTGAAGTTGTGGAGGCCAAAATAGTTGATCCTTTTACTGGTGAATTATTATCACCTGGCCAGAGAGGAGAGCTGTGGGTGCGTGGCCCAACCACCACGAAAGGTTAATAGTGATTACAGTGAAGATTTATTCGCAAGAAAGCTTTTTTTTATTAGAATTAATTGGTGAAAAGTACCATTAATTCCAGGTTACATTGGAGATGAAAAGGCAACTGCTGAAGCTATAGATTCAGAGGGATGGTTAAAAACAGGGGACCTCTGTTTTTTTGACTCTGATGGATTTCTCTTCATTGTTGATAGGTTAAAGGATATGATTAAATACGATGGGTTTCAGGTTGTTAATCTTAATCTGGAATCAGAAGTCTTCATTAGTAACAAACAATTCAACATATTCTTTATTATTAATTTGAAACTGCAATTGCAGGTGCCACCAGCTGAGTTGGAACATTTACTTATGTCTAATAACGCCATCGCTGATGCTGCTGTTGTTCCGTAGGCACTACATGTCCATTGTCTTCAATATATATTTTCCATTTTTTAAGGCGTTAGTGTATCTGTGTATGGCTTTACCCTGATTACATTGTTATCTAAATTCTAAACACAGGTATCCTGATGAAGAAGCAGGGCAGATTCCCATGGCCTTTGTGGTGCGGAAACCTGGAAGCACTATTACTGATGCACAAATTATGGATTATATAGCAAAACAGGCATGGTTACAAATTTTTTATACCAATATTTTTACCTCAAATCACATTTGCCTTACTCTTTTATATATAATCTAATATTGAAGTAGTTTATATTTGTTTTGTGAAATTTCATAATTTGAAATTAGTTTACTTTTAACATTATTAAAATTGGCTTCTTACTTCTTTTAGGTTGAACCAATTAAGAAAATACAGCGTGTTGCTTTCGTTGATTCTATTCCAAAGTCTGCTGCCGGAAAGATCTTACGTCGTGAACTGGTCAATCGTGCTATCTTCAATCCTTGAATTATGATCGATCTAATGGTAAATGGGCATTCATCTGAATGTTGAGATTGGTAATAATTCAAAATCTTTTTCTTTCTTCAAGATACAAATTAAGAATGGTCGAATTGTTCAAATAAGTCATGTAATTTTCAATTTGTCTTTATATTCCTAAATAAATTATTCTCTATGTTTCTTTCAGTGCTGTACAATTTGCACGAAATTCTAGCAGTAATTTAATTTTCAGTTTTTCGTCGATTCCATATACGTTAGGTTGCTGGGAAAATGGGGGGAAGTATAAAGTTGAAAACAATTTATATAGATTCATAAGTCTATATTGAGCATTTCTAATTGCACAAACTATACAAAGATTGACTCCACCAAATGGTATCTACATTACTAATTAAAAAAAAAATCGAAAAGCTTCAGCGTTTCTAAAAATTACACGAAGAAGTTGATTCTGCTTATAAGAACTCTTCAATTCACGAGCTTCTGGTGCATTACACATAGTAGAAATGAACTAAGATTTCATCTCTGAGAAATGAAAGGAACATAAATAGCACCAACTGCAATATATCAATTCATTCTGCTCCTCTGTGATCCCTTTTCCGCAAAAAAAAAATTCAAAACATGATTTGATAATCATATTTAGTGGACAAAATCTTAATTTTATTGTCTGTCGTCAAGTTATCGACAACCAAAGAACAGTTAAGTTTAACTAGAACCTGTCTCAATGGCCATTTTCCGATCACAACAGTAATGGGTTCCTTAACTGCGATAAGCAGAGGCACTTTCCCTGCCTTTTTATCCACCGTTAGTTTTTCAAGAAGCCCAGGTCCAAACTCTCTGTTTCCTTTCAACACAACCTTGATCATAGTAACATTCTTTTCAGGCTGTTCAAATGCCGGAAGCTTGCCTGTGCAAAGGGTTTTGTCTCTATAGAGTATTGAGGCCGCGCTATCCTTGCCGTAAATGAACCCTATTCTTCCATTACGATTTTCAGCCTCAACAGTCACTAAAAATTCAGCACTGATGCTGAAATCTGAAAGGATAATGAAAGAAGTCACCTCGAACTTTTTAACTTTATAGTTAGGAACATGGGGATTGTACAAGGCGTAGAGAATGAAAGCGATGATGGTGACGAAGAAGATGAAGAAGAAAAGGAAGCAATAACAACAACAGATACATCTGATGCAATAATTTCCACTTGATTTGGATTGGGGTTGGTGGTAGCGTGGGAGGTTGCGGCGCTGTGGCGGAGGTACTAGGTTCTGATTATCCTGGAGCATGACATATTTTGATGATTGTGTGTTTGGTTCATTGTTCATCATATTGACAAGGGACTGCCTTTCTAGGTCCCTTTTGTGGGCACAGTCATCATCGATCAAAGAAAAAGAAAATGGAAGAGAAACTAAGGCAGAGAAACAGAGAGGATGCCTTTGCCTTTTTTGGGTTCTTGTTGGCTCTCTTCTTTGATCAATTAATTAAAGCAAATTGTTAGATATTTGTGGACATGGTCTGTTATTTAACCGCCTTTTCTGGGTTTCAAACTGATTTTTACTATTAGTTTGTTTTGTTTTTCCTATTTTTGACATATAATTAAGTTTACCATGGGAAGGATCTTTTGTTAGGAGCCTCTTTGCAAATAATTCAAATGTTTTTTTTTTCTTAACCCAAAAAGTCCTTTTATGTTTTTTTTAAAATAAATAATTATCAATATTAAAAAAAGGTTAATATTAAAAATCTCTCATCACCTTTGAACTATTATTAGTTGTATAGTTACAAAAGTTTTTATTTTAGTAATCTCTCCTATATACCAATACTATTAGCATTCCGTTTGTGTTGACTGAGTTTGACCGTTAAAAAATCTAAAATATCTATATTTAAGCTTCAGTTGTATGAATTGATCATTATACCCTTATACGTTTACCTAATAAAAATTAATAAAATGATACAGAAGGTGAAAATGATACCTTGCAAAGTAGAAGTTATTGTGGACAATTTTATCCCAAAAAATAACAAAATTACAAATGAACCAAAAACATTAAAAATAAACCAAAATATGTATTTATTTATGTATTGTTTTTTATTTTTTATATAAATCTAAGAAAATACTCATTTTCATCGTTTTTGGTTCATTTGAAATTTTGGTATTTTTAAGGATAAAATTGTCCACAAAATAAATTTTCATTTACAAGTTAACATTCTCACATTTTGTATCATTTTATTAATTTATTTGGTAAAAGTATTAGGGTATAATAATCAATTCATAAAATTGAAGTTTAAATAGAGATATTTTAGACTTTTTATCAATCAAACTCATTCAACACAAATTGAATACTAACGGTGTTAGTTTATAGTGGAGGTTTCTAATTAAAATAAAAGTATTTATAAATATATACCTAATAATAGTTCAAAGGTGCGAAAATGTTTTAATATTAATAAAAAAAATGAACACCAAATGATCGTCCATTCGTGGTCGAGGGCAACAGTCCTTAGTTAACTAAACCTCTTAACAAATTTGAGTTTTTAAGTTCAGTTTTGGCGTTTCGGCTCAAAACTGAACCGTAAATGCCCACACCCAAATCATAGTAGAATAAATAATTAACTTAAATTTATGAGGAAATATGTCTTTTTAGTCAAAAAATTAGGAGGTTTATTGTTTTTACCCAGGATTAGTATTTTTATTGTTTTTACCCAATAATTGGCTGTGAGGACTGAAATGCCCTTCATTTATTCATTGTTTTATTTTTTTTTCTTTTTATCTGAAAAGTCTCTATTCTCTCTCTATTTATTAGGACATTAAGACAATTTCTCTTTCTCTCTCTTTGCTCTTTCACTGTCTTTCTCTCTATCATCTTTCACGTTCTTTTCTCTCTCTTTTTATCTGAAATTGGGTTGCTAACACAAGCATCTTCAGTTTCTTCAAATCACGAACACAAGCATCTTCAATTTTGATCTTCAATCTCATGGATTTTGCTTTGAATTAGAAACGTATTTCATGGATTGAGATTTAGATTTTCGATTTTCGATCTTCAATCTTCAGTTTTGATCTTCCAGAGATTCGGATTTTGCTTCGAATTTAATGGATTGAAATCCTTTTTCACGATTTGGCTTAGGTTGTTATGATGAATCAAGATGCTCCAGGATCTTCTTCTAGAGGTATGTATTAGAAACCCTATTTTATTTTGTTTCATATGCAGATGAAATGATGAATGCAGGTTGAAGGAGATGGTTTACGTTGGTGTGCTTAATTGATAACCAATGGTGTGTTTAATTAATTATGTTCGGTGTGTTTAATTTATTATCTCTAGTGTGTAATTTGTTTTGTCATGGTGTGTGTAAATTGCTTTGCCTTGGTGTGTTTAATTTTGTTTCTGTGGTGTGTTTAATTGGTTTGTCATTATGTGTTTAATGTGGTGTGCATCGATATGTTTAATTTGATATGACATGGGGTGTTTAATCGCTTTACCCTGGTGTGTTTAATTTGATTTGCCCTTGGACATTTAATTGTTGTTTCCTTCAAATTTAATTGTTGTTTCCTTCGTATTTAATTGTTGTTTCCCTGGTGTATTTAATTGGTTTGTTGTGGTGTGTGTAATTGGATTCGCCTGGTGTGTTTAATTTAGTTGGTCTGGTGTGTTTAATTTGGCTTGCCTTGGCATGTGTAATTGGGTTAGCCTGGTGTGTTTAATTTAGTTGGTCTGGTGTGTTTAATTTGGTTTACCCTAGTTTGGATTTTTGGGTGAGATGGATTTTGTTGATTCGAATTGAAGATTGTATATGTACTTAACAGATTTATACATTTATTTTGAATGAAATCCCTCTACAAATCCTACGATTTACGGTTTTTTAAGTGTTAAGGTTAGGATTGTTTAAATTCGTACCAATTATGATCAATGTCTGGATGAATGTTGATCTAAGCCTCCATTTATGAATGTTGATCAAATCAAAACTGTGAATGTTGTTCTCAACCTCCATTTCTGATAAATGCTTTTGTGTTTTTATTTTTTGTTTTTGTTCTGTTTTGAATCATTAGAGATTTGGTTGATTTGGTTTACATGTTTTTGAGATCATGAACTAAGATTAGAAATGTATATGGAGATTGAGTTAGGGTTTTTTTTTTTGTTATTAGAAACACATTATTAATTAAAGGGTTTCTTTATTATTTTTTATATATTAGAATCTGATGGGTGATTCTTGTAAGTTTTTTCGAGATCGATTATCGTACAACTTGATATTTAGTCAATGTTGATTGAAGGTCGATGTTTTTTTGAGCTTATTAAACGTTTTCGAAACGTATATTCTTGATGACGTTAATTCATCAAGTTGTTGTCCATCTATGGTTGCTTTATATTTATTGGTTTTTATGCATTGTTTGATTGGTTTTTTTTTTTAGTATAAATGTTTTTACTATTTTATGTTGTTATTGATGATACTTTTTTTTTATACATTATGACTGTATCATTACTATTGTCTATCGATGACTGCTTTGTATTTGTTTGACTTTCATGCATTGTTTAATTGAGTTGGAAATAAGTGTGTGTTTAATTGGATAGTACTGATATGTTTAATTGAATTTGAAATAGGTATGTTAAATTGGATTTGAAATATGTGTATTTATTGGGTAGTACTGATGTGTTTAATTGAGTAAGAAATAGTTGTGTATTTAATTGGACAGTATTGGTGTGTTTAATTGGGTTGGAAATTTATGTGTTTAATTGGATTCAACTGGTGTGTTTAATTGTTGGTGCCACATGGTGTGTTTACTTGTTTGGACCTTGTCTGTTTAATTGCTGACCACATTGTGTGTTTAATTTCTTATCCAAACCACATTCACATGGATTAGTGTGTTTAATTGTCTTCGAAATAGGTTTGTGTTTAATTAAGTTGAATTGATGTGTTTAATTTGGTTCGAAATATGTTTATGTTTAATTGATGAACTTGTGTGTTTAATTGGGTTGAACTAGTGTGTTTAAATGATTTACCCTGGTGTGTTTAATTAGACTGTCATTGTGTGTTTAATTGATTTGCCCTGATGTGTTTAATTGGTTTGTCATGGTAAGTATAATTGGGTTACACCTAGTGTATTTAATTTGGGTTACGATTGTATGTTTCATGCCTTGGTATGTTTAAATGATTTTTAATAGTGTATTTAATTGATTTACACTTGGTGTTGCTCTTATGTGTTTGATTATGGGTTGTCGTAGTGTGTTTAATTGATTTTCCTTGATGTGTATAATCGAGTTGGTCTGGTGTGTTTAATCAGCAGCTATTTATTTTCCTCATCAATTAAACACACTAGTTTTAATTGTGAGATTTTTGTTGTTGACATGCAGGAGTGGACTCTACAAAATTGGTAATCACTTATGGTGAGAAATGGATAGGGAACTTTTATTACTATTCAATGATAATTTTATGCCAGCAAAAGTGTCACTAAGAGCAATAACAGTTTATCCAACTAAAATAATAATAAAAATATTTCGTATAAAACTATATAATAGTTATCAAGTGTAATTCATGCATGTTTTTTCATATCGAACCCCGACTATGTAACGATATAGAGTGAATTTTGAGTGATTTTGTAACGTTATAGAATCAACTGTAAACGTTACAAAAATGAATATCGCATGAAGAAATGTGATGGATCTCATACTTGCTGAAACTATATGTTTTTTTTTTATAAATAAACTATATGGTATTAAAATAAGATTTTGATGAAAACCATTGGAAAAGGATGAAGAATGTTTACGAGGGTGGTGAAACAAACATTGTCAAAGTTCTATCTCACAAACTTTAAATGTTTTAGATGATGTAAATTATGGTGATGCCATGAAATTGATTTTGTAAATTACTGTCATGTAATATGAGATGCTTAACTAAATGTCAAAAATGTGTTTTTAGGACAATTTTTCCTAATTGATATCAGAGTTGTGACTCATTCAAGTTTTCACACATTTTTCCAATACAGTTGGTAATTATTTTTCGCCACATGATAACATCTTGCCAAATTTATGTATACTTTAAATAAACATTTTTAAACCAACATAATATATTTCCTTTTTCTTTTTTCAAAGAAACTAAATCCAAAGTACACCGTCAGTAAAATTTGAGCAAAATTACATGACGTTCCTAAAAAAAGAAATAGGTTTTACAACACATTTCATAAAAAAATTCAATTGGTATATACAAAATATTTTGAATAAGGAATTCTTGAATCTACAGTTACCACAACATAATATTTTTTACATTCAAATTTTGAGCAAATATATCACTCTCAATAGGGGATTTTGGGACTCGTTCATTTCGCATACAAGATTTTTAAATTAGGTTTCGTCCATCTTCATAATAGTAAAAAAGACTAAAGATACTTAGAATAAAACACTAATTCATTCATAACATTTGAGGTAATAAAACTGCGTCTCAAAAAAGGGCATCCATCGGCCACACAATTGATCGAAACGATTTATATACCTTTTTGAGGTCCACATTACCTATCTTTTGTTCTCGTTTTTGAGCATATTTTGGCATTTTATGTGTTTGTAATCCTTGTGTAGATACAAGTTCCCTGCGAAAGGTATTTAAGCTTAATTGAAGAGTTTTAGAGGTTAGATGGGCTGAAATGGAAATGGACTATGCAGAACACCCAAATTTCGGGGTCCATATCTCCCTCCTCAAAGTGAATTGGGCTTCGTACCACCTATTTTTAGAAATCCCCAGAAGTCTTCTTTTCATTGGTTTTTACAGATCACAATTCCGGGTTTTTTAGAGGAAGATATGTTTGTTTTCGTAACGGTGTGCAAGACTGGAAACACGACAGCTGCTGAGAGCTTTATGCAGAATATCCAACTTTCGGGGACCATATCTTCCTCCTCATATCGAACTACATTTTCCATTATAACTTTTCGAAAAGCCCCGGATGTCTTCTTTCTAACGCACTCTATAGATCGTGATTCCGAATTTTCTAGAGGAAGTTATGGCCATTTCCGTAATGGTGCACGTTGTTGGCGCTGGTGAAGCGCCACTCGACCAGCGCAAAAATACCAGTAGGTTGGCACTGGTAGACCAGTGCACCCCTCACCAGCGCACGTGCCCAGATTTGCCATTTTCAGCCCGTTTTTGAGGGGGCAATCTTATCTTTTCACACCCAATTCTTGCCCTAACCTCCCAACAATATAAATACCACCATTTCTCACCTCCCATAGATCACACACACACACACACACACACACCTCCCACACATCTCCCACAACCCACACAAACTCTAATCCATCTTCTTCACCAAATAAATGAGTCCTCCATGGGAGCTCACCATACACCTCCACCACCCTTTTATACATGTCATCCACCCAATTGAGAGTAGATTGCAAGGATATAGGAGAGGTCTTTGATCAAAAACGAGCCAAGCATGGAAAAGAGCTTTAGGAGGAGTTTTCTCCAAGGGTTGTTTCTATTTACTCATTCTCTTTGTATTTCTTGTTTTCTTAATTGTATATCACGAATTTGGGAATTTGTAAACCTTTCACGTGTGATATATATGTATTTTTGTACTTAAATTCATTTGGGTTTTGTTTTGCTCTTGGAATTATATGTTTTAATGCTCTTATTATGATATGTATGTGCATGAATGACTTGAAATTGATATGTATGCATGATTGGGATTAGGAGTAGTGTAATTTAATGTAGAAGTAGATTAATTTAGTTTCCCATGATTGTTTGTATGTTAATGGATGACCAAAATACCATGTATTGATTGATTTGAGTGATTGGGGATTTTTTCCCCCAAATAGTGGAAAAGGTTAGTTCATGCATTTAGGTGCTAAATTGGCTTTGGTTCATTTCCTTGTACTTAATGAGTCTTTTTAGGACACAATTGCCCTTCCTTGGCTGGATTAGGTAGTGAATTGGTTTAGAGATAATTCCCAAATCAAGAGGATGAACCCTTAATTCATATTGAATGTACTTAATATCTTAGCAATTGCATTAATGCACATTAGTGTTAGGTGAGCATATTTTCCATTCGTATTCATTCATCTTAGGGAGTCTAGAGAGATTAGAAGAGAGCTCTCTCTTGTTGAGGGGGTTGTGCATTCATGAGATTGGAGAACGACGTAGTCGTCCAGTGGTGAGGACAACTCATATTGACACCCGAGAAGACCTGGTGGTCAATTCCCGGTCATGGATGAGGGGTCTCCTTTCTATCTATTTTGTATTTCTTTCCTTGTATCTTTGTCTCTTTGTCTCTTTTTCGATGTGTACTCTCATTCATTAGGAATTTGATATAAACCTAGTATTGTTGCCTATTTTGTTGCATATGCTTGTTATTGGTTGAGTGGCCCTTCAAAATGCTTAAAGCCTTGAGTGGTTAGCTACCACTTCATTGAACCTAGGTTGTGTGTGATGGACCGAGAGGTGAAACACTCAATGTGCATTTAGTAGATTGGCCACTATGTGTAGAGCCTGCGCGCGGTTTTGCACGTATTGTAGCTATATGTGTCTCATTGTTCTTAATGAACCGAGTGCAGTTCCGGCAACCATCGAGAGATAGGTTGTTGGTGCATTTCAGTATAGTTGATTGTCGCTGGAGTGAGGGCAATTGGCGAGGATTAAGTGAGCACGACATTCGTCCTGGACTATGCATGTTGTATGAAATTATGTGATTGCTATGGTGAAGTCATTTGCTTAGTGTAACCATTTACATACCAGATCACTCCATTCCATCATATCATTATACATATTGTTTATTTATATAGTTTGTTAGACTAGTTTAGCATTTAGTTTTCAACATATTCTTTCGCATATGCAACACACGAGTCCGCTCGGAGTGTTGTAATAATAGCTAGAACTAGAGACGATCGGTGAATTCCCCCTCCTTGTGGAACGATCCTTGCTTGCCGCTGTGCTAGTCTCTGTGACTCGCACGCTTGCGAGGCTGAACTTAAATGTTCATATTTGACGACACTGCAACGACCTGTCCGTCAACAATTAAGTACTAAATTTGATTTAAACTCTAAATCCCTTGTTGTTCATCTTTCTCCTAACCTTCTCTAACTTCCTTCCCTTCAATGGCACCTGAAGTTGCATATAACAACTCATCATGAATTCATCGTACTTCCCTTCCTTGCGTAATATATCCTCTATAGTACCTATGTTCTTCGATCTACAACCACGTTGATTAAAGCTTCTTGATTCTATTTGTTCCTTTGCACCTACAGAAACTGGTCATAATCCATGTTTTCCATCTACAAAATACAAATAACTTGGGTTCAATTAAGTAAACTCACATATTCCAATTAAACACATCAGTCCTACCCAATTAAACACACCGATCATACCCAATTAAACACACCGGTCATACTAAATTAAACACACCAGTCATACTCACATATTCCAGTTAAACACATCAGTCCTACCCAATTAAACACATCTTTCATACCAATTAAACACACCGGTCATACCCAATTAAACACACCGGTCATACCAAATTAAACACACCAGTCATACCAAATTAAACACATTGGTCCTACCCAATTAAACAAACCATTTTTCAAGACATTGTTGTAAGTGTCAATCAACTTTCAAGCTATTTTTTATTTTCTCTAACATACGGATTCACTTGAAATATGTTAACTCAATTCACAACCATCAAGAATAATTGATAATTATGTAAGCGGGTACAAAAGGAAACATTCAATAACAAGTCATAAACAGGAATTTGAGACAAAATGAGAGATCGGGTTGTCTATCAATAACAGATTTTGAAGACGGGCTCAGAGGCAACTGGGCTATACACTGAAATGCTCCTAATTCCAAAACCAAAAGGTTTGGCGCTACTTGATCAGCACAAACACAACACAAAGGAACAATTATAGATAAATACAATCAAATGTAAACAAGCTAAAATGTGCATGTTAGTTAATTTATCAGAACAATAAAATTCAGATCATTACGATGTTCAAATTTATAACCAATGGGTCTTCAACAATAGTTTTAAAATAGAACCTTTACTTCATATTAAGTTATCAACACTGAAAAGTGTATGTTTACTAAGGGATAACATCATCATTTTACACTTTCAATATGATTAATTCCCCAATTCAGACATAATTTCGTTCGTTGCTTAAATAAATGTGTTGTGTAGTAATCAGTGTATTTTTCTTTGTATTTCAGAGGTAATTCGATCAATTCAGAATTATGGAGAAGTCAGATGGCAAAACAAACATCATTTTCAAGTTTAGAACGTCAAAAAAACCTTAAGAAGACCACGAAGGGCATTTTCGTAATTTTTACCATACTGTTCACAGTTGACTTTTACTGTTCACAGTTGACTTTCACTGTTCACAGTTGACTTTCACTGTTCATAGTTGACTTTTACTGTTCACAGTTGACTTTCACTGTTCACTCACGATGAGTTATTGTTCACTCTCGGATTCGTACTGTTCACTCATGGATGGGTTACCGTTCACTGATGACGTGGTAAAATCTAGACGCTCCATTCTAAATTCATCCGATAGTCAATTTTCATCCGTATTTTGTACAAATAGGGAGCCTCTCCCCCTAGTTTTGATATTCTGAATCCAAATCTAACATTAGATTTGTGAAATTCTCTCTCTTTTGTTCTCAAATTCTGAGTTTAAATAAAATAGTTATTTTCTAGTTAATTTATGTCTGGCTAATTTTATATAGCTGGGGCCAAAGGTGATACTGTTGGTATGGAAAATATGATCCAATTTTGGTAAGTTTGTTATTTTTATGCTTTCTCCCCACTGATCTTTGTGGAGTTTTTGACTCATTGTAGATAGACAGATATTGTGTAGCACAGTGAGTACTTTTACCCATATCTATTAGAGAGTGGTTTATCCCCTCTAATCTTTGTGGAGTTTTTGACTCATTGTAGACAGACAGATATTGTCTGGCACAGTGAGTACTTTTACCCATATCGATTAGAGAGTGGTCAGTGGAGTGAAATACCCTCCCATTAATCTAAACTAAATATAAATAATTTGATCATATTCGAATTACCAACAGTGGATCCCTTAGCCCCAGTTTTAATTTTAATTTTAATTGATTTACATTTTATAACAAGCTTATTAATTAATCTAGAAGTTAATTCTATAAGGACAAGTGAACAACCTCTCTGTGGTTCGACCCGGTCTTACCGGTTAATTTATTAATTTGACACTCTTATACTTGAGAGTAGGAACACTTCTTTAGGACATGTCAAGTTTTTGGCGCCGCTGTCGGGTGGGTAAGTCCGCATTTTCTTTGTAGTAGTAATTTCTTTTTAATTTTATTTTAGTTTTGCTATTTTTTTTCTATCTTCTTTATTTCTATTTTGTATTTAATTTTACATCACTCATCTCAATCATAAACTTCATCGATTTGAAAAAAAAAAAAAACTTGTTATCTTTAACACATTCTTGCATTTTAGTCCTTTAATTTTTTTTATTTACATTTTAGCTTAGATCTAGTTCTTTTTCGTATATAGGTCATTTTATTTTTCATTTTTGTATATCAGTCCCTGTAATTATTATATTTTTACTTTAGTCCCTATATTTTTAATTATTTACACTTTTACCCCAATACTTATACATATTTGTATTTACACCCCTAGAATATTGCATCTTGTTATTTTTATCATTTTTTCTTTTATTTTCTTTTATTTTGTGTATTTCACCTCCATGAACCCTCATTAAATTTGCATGAGACGTTGGTCTAAAACATCTAGTGGTAGATTAATTAGGAGATCTCAATCACCCACATTCAATAACAACATGGTTGAAAACCCACTTAGACATCCAGCAGGAAATCAAGCCGAAAAAATACACAATATAGTATTGGAAATCTGACTTTAAAAGACCATGTTTACCAATTTATAAGAAAATTGGATGGGAAGCATATCCCCGACCCATAGAGGGCATTGAAGCCGTTTCTGGACGTAAAACCAGAGGAAGATGTGAGCCACAATCACAACTACCAGTAAATATCATTTTATTTTTATTATCTTTTTCCTTCCGCATTTAAAGTCTTTTGTAATTATTGTTGTTTACTTTTGATTTTTGAAGAGAACAAGTAATGCAGAATTGATCTGAATCTCAGTTTGTGATTGTCTCATGGTTTTATGCATTTTATTTTTCTATATTTTGTATTTCTTTTGTTGTCTTTCAAGTTGTTCAGGTGATATCTTCTAAACATTACCTCTTTCTAATGACATTGAGGACAGTGTCTCGTTCTGGTTGGGGGGAGGGGATATTTGATTCAATTACTTTTATTTTTTATTTAAAAAAAAAAAACTAACTTTTGACCATTTTTTTATAAAGATGGCCAAATAAAGAGATCTTTTAGATACTTCTGAGACGCATCTTTATAGTTCTGATGCATTTTTTTCCTCTCTTCTGACTATTCAAATTTATAAACTCTCCATTGTGATATCATTGGATAATCCTTTTGTTCATTAAGTCATCTTGAGAAAATTTTCAAACTATTCTAGACACACGCACATTGACACGTGATTATGTGCAGTAAGTTGAGATTTTACAATACTGAGTTCTGAAACATCATTCAAGGGTAACAACCGAAGGCAGTGGTTTTGTTTAAAAATTTATATAGTAATAATAATAATAATATTGTTTGTTGTGACCAAAACTCTTACTTAGTAGCCGGGCCTCATGCCTCAGTAAGCATAGAGTGTTCGTGCAAAACGGTGGAGTCTGGATAAGAATAAAGTGCAGTTCCGTAGCCTCTTTAACTCGAGCAATTAAGTCCGAGGGGTGCTTTAACACCTAATGCCCTAAGACCAACTGGTTTGTGAGTCATTGACCCAAAGCTCGTTACACGGGTTAAAGAGAAAGCTTAAGGGAATTGTACTAAAAAAAAACATCTGCAATCCGAGTAATTAAACCCGTATGAGTGTTTTAACACTTAATGCCCTAAAGCCAACTGGTTTTGGAGTCATTGGCCTAAAGCTCGCTACATGGATTAAAGATGGAATATTTATTTCCAATTTTGTTGTATTAAAAAAAAAAAAGAATAAAACTGCTGCCTAAGGAAAAAGCCATGGTGAGATTTCGGAATGAAAATGTTGTTTGATTTTAGTTGAATCTCATAGTTATCGTGTTGATCTTTATTGAGCACAAGAAAGTTTGATTGATAATTCAATTGATGACTGATTGTCAAAGGGTGAGAAAAGAGGTATGAGAGAGTTTGTCTATTTGGTAGTTTAGAGATTTGAATTTGAGTTTTTACTATTTTCCTTTTAATTGCTAGGGACTAGCAATAAGCTGGTTGGGGGGTGTGATCAACACTGAAAAGTGTATGTTTACTAAGGGATAACATCATCATTTTACACTTCCAATATGATTAATTCCCCAATGCAGACATAATTTCGTTCGTTCGCTTAAATAAATGTGTTGTGTAGTAATCAGTGTATTTTTCTTTGTATTTCAGAGGTAATTCGATCAATTCAGAATCATGGAAAAGTCAAATGGCAAAACAAACATCATTTTCAAGTTTAGAACGTCAAAAAAACCTTAAGAAGACCACGAAGGGCATTTTCGTAATTTTGACTATTCATTGTTCACAGTTGACTTTCACTATTCACTGTTCACTGTTTGCAGTTGACTTTCACTGTTCACTCACGATGCATTACTGTTCACTCTCGGATTCGTTACTATTCACTCATAGATGAGTTACTGTTCACTGATGACGTGATGAAATCTGGACGCTCCATTCTAAATTCATCCGATGGTCAATTTTCATCTGTCTTTTGTATAAATATGGGGCATCTCCCCTCTAATTTTGATATTTTAAATCCAAATCTAATGTTAGATTTGTGAAATTCTCTCTCTTTTGTTCTCAAATTCTGAGTTTAAATAAAATAGTTATTTTCTAGTTAATTTATGTCTGGCTAATTTTATATAGCTGGGGCCAAAGGTGATACTGTTGGTATGGAAAAAATGATCCAATTTTGGTAAGTTTATTATTTTTATGCTTTCTCCCCTCTGATCTTTGTGGAGTTTTTGACTCACTGTCGATAGACGGATATTGTGTAGCACATTGAGTACTTTTACCCATATCTATTAGAGAGTGGTTTATCCCCTCTAATCTTTGTGGAGTTTTTAACTCATTGTAGACAGACAGATATTGTCTGGCACAGTGAGTACTTTTACCCACATCTATTAGAGAGTGGTCAGTGGAGTGGAATACCCTCCCATTAATCTATACTAAATATAAATAATTGGATCATATTCGAAATACCAACAGTGGATCCCTTAGCCCCAGTTTTAATTTTAATTGATTTACATTTTATAACAAGCTTATTAATTAATCTAGAAGTTAATTCTACAAGGACAAGTGAACAACCTCCATGTGGTTCGACCCGGTTTTACTGGTTAATTTATTACTTTGACACTCTTATACTTGAGAGTAGGAACACTTCTTTAGGACGTGTCATTAAGCAATCAAATTGAAATTAAATAATCCATAAATGTATTCACAGGATCATATAGAAGTAACAGGTAAGAATTTTGTAACTTAACTAGTACACTAAATATCACTCGGCAAAACAGAGAAAATGCAAGCGATGCAACTTTCTGCACAACGTTGACCCGAAATTTGGTTTCTTTCTAACTCATTAGTTTCGACAGTAGGATCATTCACATGTCCCATAAGAACAAACAGAAACCAAAAGTAACACACATTTTCTATTCTAGAGACATGAATAAATGGGATCACCATAAAAAGACTAACAAAAAAAAAACCAACAAAGAAGTTAAAAAGTGAAGAAATCACAAAATTCATCTTTACTTGTGTTAGTAAAGATGTAATTTAAATTTACAGATTTAATTCAAATTTTCCACCGATATTTTCTTGTCAAACATTCAATTGAGGGCAGATTAAATTCCACTAGTAATAATTTTATTTTTCAAAATTCAATTTCATGGAAACAATAAAATGATTGAATATATAAACATCAGAACACTCGATATCTGTACAAAATTAAAACTTAGAACATGAAACCACCACAAAATCATAAGCAAATCATTAATGAATTTGAAACTAAAACCTGAATAAACTATCACATTAATGACAAATGGAAATCGACCACACCATTAAGCACAATTTCCAACTGTTCCCCTTTCCTCTAGCCTTCTCAAATTGTCTTCCCTTCGATCGCACATAAGGCTTCACAGACAATCTTTAGACCTCTTAGAAGAACCTGAAGTTGCATATAAAAATAATCAAGCATACAACACATTTTCCCTATGAAATTCATAAACATATAACACATCATAATTCAAAACCATTCTACAAAGATAAACTTCACCATTTTGCATTCATCCTAACAATGGAAATGTCTAAGTTTGCAGTATTTTGATTATAGCAATAGTACCAACTTCATTTTAAAGTACCAAATTAAACACACCGGGCATACCCAATTAAACACACCACTCATATCCAATTAAACACACCATTCATATCCAATTAAACATACTCGATAATACTCAATTAAACACACTGGTTCACAACAATTACACACACCAGTTCACATCAATTCAACACACAATCTTTCAAGACATTGTTGTGAGTGTCAATCAACTTTCAAGCTATTTTTTATTTTCTCTAACATATGATGAAACGTAAGTTGAAGAGTACTGGCCCAATATTTCGAATGTATATTGGAAATGCTTGGATTGATGATTATACTGGATTCTAAGGAATGTATGACTATTTATGGACACATGCTCTCATCTCAGATGAAACCAATGCACATAATAGTTGATAACTGAAGTAAGGTGTTCATTACACTTAAGGAATCACTATTCACACGGCTTGGAATGCAGAGAATACAAAGGAGGTTGTATTGTTAATATACCACAATCTACTTATACAATCCCTTTATTGAATTGATCAAAATTAAACAAATGACATAAATCAAGTGCAATGACATGGCGCAATGCCATTGCTTGTTTATGGTGAGCACAAATAGTTTAATTACAACATTCAAATAGCAACACAATTTTCTAAAGTATGCCGTGAAATATGAACATGAAAATCTGATGTATATATCTAGATAAAATGCTAAAAAAAATCAACATACAAAAGAATGTTCATCTAACAAAGAACTGACTCCAAACGTGTACCCAGGGGCGAATCCAGGATTTTCTATCCAGCGGGGCTGAAGCAAATACTAGTTATAATTTTTTTTGAACAACCTTAGTGTAAAGATGAATTTCATTAATAAAACGTAAATACATAATGAGTCATGAGATGTAATAAATGTAGAACAATATTTAGGTAGTCAATACCTAACGAATAGAGTAATATTGAAGAATTCAGAAAAATATTAGAGAGGAGAAGAAAAAAAAAAGAAAAAAAATGAAGAATGAATATATGATAGAGAAGAGTGGTGATGTGATGGAATCTGTTAATAAAAAATAAAAGGACGTGTAAAAGTCATGATTTGCACAGTTACACTCGGGTTTGTAAAAATTTAATATACTATAAGGTTATTACTCATAATAATGTCTACATAACTACATGATAACGTGGATCACTTATATTGGACATTTGGATTTATATAAATTTAATATATTATGAAAAACTTGTATTTTTTTTTCAAAAAGACAGACGGGGGCTACAACCCTGTGTAGCCCCCAGGAAGAATCGCCCCTGCGTGTACCATATTTACAATCTTAATCATATTTATAGCAGAAAAGTGAAAGTGATAAGAATGAAAGTAATAATAATGAATTAATACAGAGCAAAATGATAAAATGACAACATGAAACAATTATTTACCCAACTGAATCAAAATCACCGTTTATGAACATATTTATCATTTTCTAAACAGTAAACTTGGTTTGGGTTTCAGATGAATTAGTTGCAGATTCTAAAAACACAGAAAAGTTCGTCCTCCCCATTCCCTACATTAGATTGAATTTTGAAGGAAGCCAAAAATGAGTTACATAATTTCGAAATCTATCACAAGTGAACAAAATCAATTTCAAAATCTATCAAAATCAAATTCGAAATCAAAATCACTTTTTTTTTACTCAAATCCAAAAATACAACAAAAAATACAAACAAATTAAAACCCTAAAATCAAATATAAAGATGAACTGCAAACCATCGGTGACTGAAATCGAAGACGCCAGTGACTGGAGTCAGACCGTCGTCACAGTCGGTCGAAATCTATTACAAGTTAATAAAATCGATTTGTTAACAACTTAACAAAATCAATTTGATAATATTTAAATGAAAATCAATTTCGAAATCAATCAACCAAAACCCAATCTTCTGTTGAAACCCTAAAATCAATTGTCAAGAGGAGGTGCTTACCGTTGGTGAATGGACAACTTCGTCTCCATCTCCACATCGTCGTCGGTGTCTCCTCGTGGTGGTCGTCGGCGGCAGAGAAGGTTTCACGAAGTCGTCGGTTCTCGTCGCCACTCATCTCTCACGTTTCGTCGTCGGCCCTGGTCTCTCTCACAGCCTTCGTCGCCGTCTGCATGTCCGGGTCGCCTCCTCGTCGTCGTCGAGTCATGGTGGTGGTCGTCATCCGGTGTGGTCTCTCGTAACTCGTCGGTTTGGTAACAGGGTCTCTCTCAACTCTTGATTTTGGGGATTGTGTTTTGTATTTGTTTATTTATTTCAATTTTTTACCAATTCATTTTCAATTTATTTTTTGTTTTTTCAACTCATTATCACTTAAGGGCAATTTTATCCCAAATATGGAAAGATTGGTAAAAACAATACATTTACTAATCTTGAGTAAAAATAATAAACAAAATTTTTGGTTACTTTTAAAGTTCTCCCTAAATTTCTTCAATCAACTATGACTTTATAATTCCCATAATGAGAGAAATTTTCATCATCACATATTGGTGTTATAATCTATATATCATGAATGGACAGCTCTTGCTAATTAACTTTATTCACTTCGCATATTTACAAAGTGAACACAAAAAATAAAAAATAAAAATAAAAATGGGACAATTAAAATTAAAGTGCACATGCTTTATTGAATATTGATCATGAAAACTCCAGTCTACAAAAGTCAAAAGCACTTCCTCACCAGCTTCGTCGGAGAAAAGGCATCAGTGGCGGATCTCGAATTACAAGACCTGAAAGAATCCAAACGAATGAAGGCCACCACCGACACCGCCACTGCTTTCACCTTAATCGCCATCTTCTTCAATTTCCCAGAACCCGATTTCCCCAAATTCTCTGTCGACGTCGTAAACGTATAAGATTTCAAATAAATTTGCCTCTGTCTAGCTCTGTGACGCCTGTAACTTAGAGTCTTCACCACACTATGTGGTTGCTTTCTTCGCTTCGACAGATTTTTTCTACTGTGGAACTGATGATCTTCATGGCGACCGGTTTCGCTGTTTACGTCTAGTGACTCGTAACCGTCGAATATCCGGCTGAAATTTCGGGTGGTGGTGCTGCGGACAAGAGTGTTCATGGTTGAGCAGAGACTGGGAGAGAGCTAATAAATATAATATAAAGTTGTTAGTTCAAAAAAGTATATATATTAAAGTTTGACCGTTTTGTTTTGTCATTCTTGGCGGGCGCATATATATACATATATACATATCAAGTCAACTTGTTCAACTACATGAGCATTCTGTGTGAAACACTGATACCGTAACTAGGTCTATCGGAATACACGTGCCACAAATCTATATCAGTCCGATGAGATCAGATCCGAATTTCTATAGGTTTTTTTCATAAGTATTATATAAGTTCAGGATTTTTTTGGACGAAAAAGATTTGAACCCACAAATCTGTACTTCACTGTTGAACCAATCTTATCCCTTCAATATGATTTTATCTGTTATTGTGATTTGTATTGAAGAAGAGTAAGGCAATGGGAGCTGGCTTATATATTTGTAATTTATAACTAAAGAATATCTTTATAATTTATAGCAAAAGAAGTAAATATTGATAATTTAATCGAAGTATTTTCTATTTTTTTTCTAGATATTTTTTGGGATCCATATAATAAATATTTTGTAATGTTATGATATTTCAAAGGTATTGATAATATTTTTAGTATTTATTTAATAGGTAATGTAAATTTATATAAATTTAATGTTCAAATGATACGGTAACATTCTAACCATTCATTTAAATTTAATTTAAATAAATAGATTTGAGTGTTGTAGTATCGTTTGCACATCCAATTTATATACTAAATCTAAAAAAAGAAAATATTACTCGGTACCTAATTGTTTATTAGGAACAATTCTAGATAAAGTAATTGAGTAAGAAATAAAGTAAGAATTAATTGTAGAGGAACAAATGCTACGGTCTAAATAAAGCTTTATTGACCTTTGACCAATGGAATTATCAAGGTCAGCATAAATTGACAGGAATCATTTTCTAATTAAACATAGCAACCGCATGAATATTTTCTAGTGAGTGCAGAATATGATGCCGGCAGAGCAATTCCAGGATGTGTTGCAAATTATATTAAAATGATTAATCGGTCAAATTACTTCAAAATAAATAAATAAAAAAGAAGGGCCTAGCTACTTAGCTAGGGCATATATAGGAGGGTACTTCATTGGGTTCAATGAGTAAAGAAACAGAGAACATTAATGGCAGTCACATAAGACCCACAGGACCACAGTAGGCAATATTTATGAGGTCTAAGCCTCCCAAAAATTGCAAAAAAGAAGAAACTGTGCATTTAATTGTGAATGAATTTAATTAGAGCATAGTTTAGAGTCAGAGTGATCACGTAAAAAGAAGAAACAGTTGAATTGTTGAGTAAATGTGGAAACTCAATCATCCTTCCTTTCCATGGAAACACAAAAAAAAGTGTTAGTCGATCGTGTGAGTTCTTGTGAGCATGCAATCTCCTGATCTTTCATGTGACCCCCTTCTCTCTATCACACTCTTGCCTGTGATTTGCTTCAATTCTATCTTCTTTTAGCCGCTATTATATATATACACACACTCAATTACTACAATACCACCTACCTCCTCAAATTGAGAAAGATCAAGAAGAAGAAGATATTTAAAAAAAAAACATGAAGGGTTCTGTCTGGTTTGCTGTGTTAGTACTTGTAATTGCC
This sequence comes from Dipteronia dyeriana, assembly GCA_032871835.1. Taxonomy (NCBI): domain Eukaryota; kingdom Viridiplantae; phylum Streptophyta; class Magnoliopsida; order Sapindales; family Sapindaceae; genus Dipteronia; species Dipteronia dyeriana. Next base: position 7,091,997 of record CM065299.1, on the reverse strand, counting down.
GTCTCTTTTGTTCCAGTTGTAATCTCTGTGAGGCATATTAGCAGGCCACACTCACGTATGCTTCTCTATTTTTTTTTTGATAATTATTATTGCTGTTTAATTATATATGATGTTCCGTTTAATTAACATTCATTTTTTAATTGATCACACAGATCACGGGCATCACCATTCGTCATCTTCAGAGTCCAGTCCTGCAAGAGCTGCAATGAAACCGAACATGTTGTGGGAAAAGAGAGTGGCGAACATGAAGAGAAAGAGAGCGGACACGCTTGAGATAGCAGGATCGAGCTTGCCGGATTGTTCGCATGCTTGCGGCTCATGCTCACCATGCAGACTGGTGATGGTTAGCTTTGTGTGTTCATCGCTGCAAGAAGCTGAGACATGTCCTATGGCTTACAAATGCATGTGTCATCACAAGTCTTATCCTGTTCCATGACCATCTTCGTTTTAATTAATTTCAACAACCTGTTGTATCTTTTTGGTTTTTGTGTTTTAATTAGCTTGTAAGGTAGGTGTAGCTTTTGTAATCAAGAGATAGTTTCTAATTTCTTTTATTCTTATTACCTTCATTATTATTTCTAGACTGTTAGGCAAACTAGGCGAGTTTACCCATTAATCAAAGTAAGAAATTAACTACATGGGAAAATACTATTGTTCTCTTGCTTTGCTAGTTGAAGTGTTCAAGTTCAAATCTTAATTAGTAGGTACCAATATTTATCCTTATAGGTCAAACTATAGGGGTATTTTGATAATATCCCTTTTAGATTTTAATTTAACAATATATAAAAAGTTAAAAATTTTGAAAAATAGAAAAAAAATATATTAATTCCCATAACTACCCATTAAAAATATATGTATTACTCTATTATAACTGAACTCTTTATATTATTATAAATATTATTTTTACCAACTAGTTATTGGGTTTTCTTGTGATTTTAGCTTGGGCCAATTAAGCCCAATACACGTATACTTAGAAGCCTAAAGTGAAGATTTTATAAGAAGTTGGATCGTGACGGGTTAACATCTTCAACGATACTTTCTAAATTTTAATTAAATAACTAAAATTTAACTAATAAGTTATTTTAGTTGATAACATTTCATGGGATTATTCCAACCATTCTCTCTATTATAGTTAGTTATTAATATTTTAATATTTTTTGTTTGACATATACTCTGAGATCAGCTTTTAACAAATATTAAAGTAAAATTGATATTTCTTTTTCAATAAAAAAATTAGTGTAAAAATATTTAAAAAAATAAGAAAGAGAAGATAGAGAGTTTGAAATGACTTTCTACTTTTGGAAAGTCACTTGATGGTTATCTAAAATAGAGAGTAATTTAGAGAATCCCTTAGAATGCTCTAAAACCATCTCTATTAGCTATTTTATATAAGGAGTAGATTTAAAAAGTCTCATTATAGATGTTCTAAATCTCTAACATTGGACGGCTAATCGGTAAGATCTCACGACTGCGTAACAAAGTTGTTGGTTCCGGTCATGGTCTTGATTTCGAAATATTGTAATATATATATTTTAAAAAGAGACCAGCACATGCACCTTCTATTAGACAGCTTCCGGCAAACCTATTAGGCCTAAGAATTTATTGTAAATTGGGCAAGCAAAAATTGATTATAAGTTGTACAATATAGAATTGATTTGTAAAATCATATAGCATTGTTAATGGAAGTTAACTATATCCAATTATAATTGATTATAAATCAAGAGACAAAAATGGAGAGAGAGAGAGACAGAAGGCAGGCGGGAGCTACGGTGGTGGCAAAATTGTAGGAAATTGTCTGGTTTTGGAAAGGCATGGACATCCCTCTCAACCACAAAACACTCATCCTAAACTTTCCCCCCAGGGAAAAAAAACCAAATTTTCTCTTTATTCAAAAATCTATCTCAACCAAAATGCCATTCTTTCCTCCTCCTTCTACAACCTTGTTCACGTCTTCTTTTTCTGCCAATTCTGGTCCTACCACTTTCCTCAAGTGGGTCCCAACCGTTTCATAACATCATCAACACCACCACCGCCACCACCCTTTGCACTAATATGTCTTCCTCTCAATACCCATAAAAGGTACCATTTTTTTTATCTCTTAATATCTTTTTGCCTTTTCATCATCTTTTTTGTGTCTATATATTATACGTGTGTGTTTGTCGTGAGAGGATGCCAGTTTTGTCTTGTTTGTCAAAAGTTAATGTTGTTGTGCAGAACACAGACACATGCCACACACTTGCTCTTTCTTTTTTCAATCTGTTTAACACACGATATGGGTAATTTAATGGACAAAAAACCTTTTCACAGTTTAAAGTTTTGCCAGAAGAACCCTTTGATTGCGCTGTTAATCTTTGTTTCTTCAAAAGTTGTTTCCTTTTCAGCTTCTGGGTATCACTTTATACAATGCCATTATTTCATTTCTTGATTCTCTTACTGTCACTGTCCCTCTATCTATGGAAAGAGAGAGAGGTAGAGATAAAGAGAAATCAAAATGATGAGAGGTTGAATATTGTGAGGTGAGCATGAGCATGTGCAATCATTTGTCACCCAATTTTTAATTTTAAACTTTTTATAAAAAAAAGAAACTTTTTATTATTGTTCTTTTTTGTATTTTGCTTTCGGTTAAAAAGATTGAAAAAATCTCGTTTTTAATTTTTGGTCCCCCTCATGAGATTGAGGAAGCGTAGACAATGCTTTCCTTCTTGCTCTTCTCTTCACAGAGTAAACCCCCCATCTTCTCTTATCTTTATGAGAATTGATGCAGTCTAGGAAATTTTCCTACCTATTAGAAAAATCCATTAGCTTAAAATGTGCCAACTTATAATTTTTTTACCATTTTTGTTTGTACTCTTTCATTGATATTGCTCTTGGCTGTTGTCAGAACCACAAAAAGAAATTTGCTTTCTTTCTGCATAATGTGTAGTTGAATCTTACTTGTTTGCTGGTATTAAGCCTCAAAGGATTCTAAGTGATGTCCATTTAACTTGCAATGTGGCTTTATCCAGTGTCATTGAGATTTATGTACCCCTTTGATTTGATTGATTTTTAGTGATCAATGTGTTTTTTTGTTGTCATCACTTGTTGCTAGCGTTTTGGCCTCTAATGTGAATTTGATTTTTACCACATATTGCAGAGTTCTTACTAGAGTTGACCGTTACTTTGCATCGTGTTAACAAGAATCACATTTGCTCCATGATGAATTTTAAATAGTGCATACTCTCTTGGAAGTTTTCAAGTCTTTTATCATGAGTTTGATTTTCCTTTAATAATTCTGTGCTAATTTGACTTCTCAGTATTTACTAGCCCAATGTTGGAGTACTTTTGCGTAATATTTCACTCCTTGTTTGTTGGAAATCTTGATTGCTTAATTTCAAATTCAGTGAAAGTGATCTGTGTATAATTTGTGCAGCTCTGTACTCTGTGTCTAGTCACCTCTGTTATGTTATTACTTGATTCGAAAATGTGTTTTCAAAATTAAAATGTAGGTTGATGAGGATGAAATCTATTGGAGACAGAAGAAGAGCGATGAAGAGGTGGAATGGCCACACAATTCCGCTCATGTAATACAACAGTTAGCTCGATGTTTCAGTGAGTAGAGGTTTCCAATACCCTTTTCAACTTTAAGAAATTATTGATCATCATTTTCCTTCTTTTCCATGTTGTAAGGTTCCTTCATTAGTACCTACTTTCTTGACTGGTTCTGGTATACAGAGATTAAAAGAATTAATGCAATTTTTACTTTTCTCTTTGCTAAATGAACATCATTACATTGCATAACATCTGAGAAAATGGTTCATTCTCCAACTTCAGTTGCTTTTGGTCTCTTGTCCTCACACATTAAGGTCTCTTAGGAAGCCACTACGACACCTTTAGTCTGACGGGTTGTTTACAATTTGAGGTTAACTGAAGAATCTCACTAGTAGTCAATAAATAAGCTATACATGTCAATGGTAGCACCGGTATGGCTACAAAAATGCTAGTTCTCATTAATTTTATTGGGATCTCCCCATGTTTAGTATCAAGTTAACAAGAAAGAGTTGGTGCCTAATGTAGTTTCATTCTATGGAGTTTGAGCAACAAGTACTAATTACTTGACTAACCATTCACTTTCTGTATGGTGGTGAATTACTAGGAGCAGATTTCCAGGGCCATTGCATTTTGTTTTCTTCAAAAAAACAAATAAAAATTTCATGAGTGTTTTTACGATAATAGTACAAAAACTTGTATTACCTTTCTATTGAAAGTTATACTGTCTTGCTTTCAATTGCTTTTACTTTGCGGCTGTGAACGAACTTTAGAATCATGTAATGAACTATGTTAAGTGAGATTTTATTTTTTATTGAGTTCAATGCTGCATCAACTTGTTTTATTTAACTATTCAGGTTACAACATAAGGTGACTAAACTGAATTATTACCTATAGCACAAGTTATGTTGTCTGAAAATCATGTTTTGGTGGTTGTAGCTAATGCTATGGTTGGACCGCGCTCATGGATTGGGGGGCTCTTTAACCGCTCAAGCAATAAACGTAACGAGAAGTTTATTGACTACCTTTTGACTCCTATTCAGGTAAAGAGGAAATGCTTTTTTTTTTAATAGTCTGCTTGCATCCAGCAACTCTCCATCTTCTGTCTCAGGCATGCTAACAGACCTATTAGTGGTGCCTATGCATACAAGTATTACATCTTAGAGCTAAAATACAATTGCTGAGCCATACTAATCTCAAGCTTTTGGTTTTAGTAGTAACTTACTAACGGGTACCATTCATTTTCATTAAGGAGTCAATGTAGCCAAACCCATTCATGTGCAAATTTTCTTAGGCTTCAGTTTGATGACATGACATTGAAAGCATTTATAGAATTTGTTTTGTAACTGAGAAAATCTCAAATCTCAAATTTTACTAGGATAGTTGTCGAAGTGATGTATTTTATATATTATTTCATTTTCCCTGCTCTGTTCTCACAATTTTTTTTTTCTGTAACTGCCTACCAGGAAGAAAGACTTCATAGGCTTCAAGAGCGATTACAAACACCTTTTGATGAGAGTTTCCCTGATCATCAAGTACTTTCTTCATTCTTGTGAGATTTATTATTTTTCTTAAAATATTGTTTCCACTTTTATCTTGTTTTGTTTATAACCATCAGAACATCAGTCAGACTAGACTAAATGTTGTGAACAAAACCTTTCTATTGACCTGTAAACAAGACACTAGATGTTGGTCAGTAAATCTCTCTCCTTGTGTTCCTAGTAAGCTGTATAATAAGTAAAACAGGTACCACGACCTAAATAAGCTTAAGTTTCAATGAAGACAGAGACTAGTCAGTTTTTACTTCTCAATCCTAAATCCCAGAACCAGCTTTCAGTGATGACTAATTGACTGCACTTCTGCATAATCTCATGCTCCATCTTTCATTTTCTTCAGTGGACAAGCATGGCATATGCTTTTATCAATTCTATATGTCGTATGAATGAGTTTCTTCATTGGCCTTTTCTATTGACAGAAAGCTCTTAGAGTACTGTGGGATGCTGCCTTTCCGGATGTTGCTCTGAATGGTTTGATCTCTGAGCAATGGAAAGAGATGGGGTGGCAGGGTCCTAATCCGTCGACTGACTTTAGGTACAATTCTGTTTATATAAACATATTTTATACATGTGGTGGGTTGTGAGTCATGATATAGCAAGTCTATTAGCATTAGAGTTTAAATTAGTCTTTTTCTTTGATCGTCATTGTTAATGTAAAAATAAAGAGAAATTATACATCTTTGGAGCTACGCATTAGCATTGAATAGAAAAGGACGAACATTAGATGAAAAGGGATTAATCCCTTTGTGTTCAGTGTATTATTGTTAAGAGTTGCATTATCCCTCACTGCTATCAGATTTCGTTGTAATAATCTATTTGACTATATTGTTGAAATATCATGTTGAGGTGTGTTTTGCTTATACTATTTAACATAAGATAATAATTGTTTTTGGAAACATTGAAATTTCGGTTATTTCTTATATAACAAAAATGCACAAGAGATATAAAGGATATACTATATTTTTTTTTCCTTAAGGGTTCTCCAACATGAGTTATTTGAAATTGATTTGAAATTCTCTTCTTAGGGGTTGCGGTTTTATTTCTCTTGAGAACCTGCTTTTTTTTGCCAAGACTTATCCGGTAAGCCTTCTATTCTGTTTTTTTATATACCATCATTTGTTTTCCCTGAGCCCGGTTTCATTTTTTTCTACTTTTTTGATTTTGTTTTCTGGATGTCTAAATTTGTGAAAAGAAAAATGAGTTATACTTGTTACTAATTTTATAAAAATTCAAAATGAAGGAATCTTTTCGTAGGTTGTTGTTCAAGCAAGATGGGGATCGAGCAATGTGGGAATACCCATTTGCTGTTGCTGGCATTAATGTGTCATTCATGTTGATTCAGATGTTGGATTTGTACTCAGGTTTGTGGACAAGTTCATTAGTATCTGATGCCATGTTTATTTTGCTCTCCAATAATCTTAAAAGTAATGTAAACATGTAGTAATTTTATTGATAAATCCTTAATATTCTATTTAGAACACTGTTGGACTGTTCAAGTTTAAATATATGGGATGTCCAAATATTTTAAAGAATTATATCATCATAAATATTATTTCCTTGGGCTACTAATGTATTAGTTCTGTCAATGATAACAGCAGCCAATACAGCAGAACTGTTTTTAGTATTCTGTACTTTGGCTACCGTTATCTAGTTGAATAACTCTTGGTCATATGAGGTCTATGCAGAAGGTAAAAAATTGTTAATATTTTTTTCTTGTCTCTTTTGCAGCAAAACCAAGATGTCTTCCAGGAATCAATTTTGTTAGATTGTTAGGAGGTAATAGGACTATAAATACTCCATGCCCAAATATCCTTGAATTTCCTAAACTGCTTATGTTTTGTCTGATTTTTTGTATTTCAAATTCTGCTTGTGATTTGATTATTGACAATTGCAGAGGATGGAGATGCCTTTGATGTCCTATACTGTATAGCTTTTGAAATGATGGATGCTCAGTGGCTTGCAATGCATGCTTCCTATATGGAGTTTAATGTACTCTCTCTCTCTCTCTGTCTCTCTCAATTTAAATATTGCCTTGCTGATTTATTTTCATTGCCACTGGTTTCAGATTTTTAACATGTTAATGATATTACTTAAAACACATTGTTCATAGGACTGAACATTCCTGAAATAGATACACAAATGTTCGTAGGACTTGGACTTGTTCATGTATGTTTAGTTGGACTTTTTGTTTGCGTGAGACACTCTGGTTACTAATATGACAGTATTCCTTTCCAGGAGGTTTTACAAGTAACTCGGACACAATTGCAGAGAGAACTTTCTTTGGAAGATATTAATCGGATACATGATTTACCAGCATACAACCTATTGTACCATTAAAATTCTGTCAGTACTAAGTAGCACTTCAAAAGGTACAAAATGTTACCTTGGACAACGAATCAAATCTCCCAATACAAGGACTAACGAGCCTTGTTGAAATATCAACAAGGCCTACTCAGGGTCGTGACACCGTTTTCTGCAATCCAAGGTGGTAGAGCTGAGATTTGTACAGTACAAACTATGATGGACCCTGTTTAAGTAATAGTTTAAGAGGCTCGATTTGAAAACGAACGCTGTAAAACTTTAGACAAACTGTCGGTACAATAATCAATTGGCAGACTCAGTGTTAGCTAATATAGGTCTCAGGCAACCGTCATGCAAGAATCGAGTGGGATGTTAGTAGTTTAAGCCAACATGTGCATAAAGTTTAAGTTTAGATATTTGGATTTGAAGTAGAGAGAGTTCAGTAAGCAATTAGTCTCCTTCAAATATGAACTGTATTTTGTGTTGCCTTGCCTGGTGGCTACTGGCTAGTAATTTTCATGCAGTTTCCTTCAGTGCTTGAATTTTCATTGAAAAATTACACCCAACCTATCTGAGGAACAACTATTCACAGGTGGAAATAAATTTTCAAAAAACTTACACTGCTCTGGACTTTTCAACTCTCGCATCTTGATTTCAATATACATTCCTTATCACTTTGAATGAGTCAAATTATATTTGATTAACCAAATACATATTAACAATATATAAGATTTGATTGCTTATATCTTTGGTCTTTGGATGAGATGTGTATTGAAAGCGATGGCGCAGAAGTCAACCACATGATTTTGCATCACTTCAAAAATTCATATAATTGGGAAACACCCTTTATTTTTTATGTTTTTAAAAGAAAAAGGAAAATTGAGATTAAATCCCCCCTACTTATTTAATTAAATATACGTCATATTAATTATTCTTGAGAGCGTATTTTACATTTAGTCTAATTTGAACTCATTCCACACGTTTACTAATTAAAAATGAATCAACAGAAGAAGGGAAATAATTAAGTTTCATTTCCATTAAAAACTTAATTCTATGTTTTTGTATAGGATCAATATAATTTGATTCATAATTGATTTTAATAAAAATTGTAATTATAAATCAACAATTAAATTTCATTTTCATATTCAGGATTCTTTATTAGTAATTGTGTCATCATAATACAACATCTCTTTTTAAGAACAGATAAAGTCGTTTACACTATTATTAGTCCTCGATAAGCAGCCTCACAAACTTTTACACAATTTTAAAAACTCAGTACGACTTTTAAGAGATCATTTATGATACGATTAACTTATTTTTACCTTTTTTCTTTTAAAAATCTACCTTATTTTAACTGTTTTTTTTAGGAAATACTTATTTTAACTATATATATATATATTGAAACAAAAGGAATTTATATTCCTTATGAGTCAAAATTGCGAGGATTGTCACATTTTTCTCTTGAGTTGTGATGATGTCACTAATTTAATAACTTAGGTTTAAAAGACGAGTGTTGCTATTGATACCCCCACTACTGAATTATATATGCCCCACTTTTTGAAACTTTAATTTAATTATATAAAGTTATATGGTTTTATTAATTTTTTTGATTTATTTTCATGCTACCCTTTTACTTATTTTTACAAACTTAATACACCATGTATCGTTAAAAAAAAAAATACACTTCATCATTAAGTAATGCTATTTTGTCCAAATTTGGTGTCCAAATAATGTGATAACACTCTAGTCTATTCATTTAAATTTGATTAGGTTTGCATGATTTAAATGAATGGACTGAAGTGTTACCACATCATTTGAGCACCAGATTTTGATATCAAATTTGAGCAAAGTAGCATTACTCCTTCATCTTTAATCTTTATATATAGTTTTCTCACATCCATTCGCAAGACTTGTTTTTTGTTCTTATTTCATGGTAAAACCATATTTATTAGATGCAATTTTTTTTTTCTGTAGTCGATTGGATTGTTAATGGTAGATTGTGAATGTGATATTAATCATCTGATGATTTTTATTTTAACGATTGAGTTAGAGTTTTGGTATGGTTTCGTTTTGTTAGAGATTAATTTTCTTGGTTGTGATTCTTGATGCTATTTCGTTGTTTTTTATTTATTTTGTAAATGACATTAAACTAGTTTTGGAAGATACGGAATAAAATTTACAAAAGAATTGTTACAAATTATAGTTTACCTGGAAGATCTGAAATAAAATAAATCAAGAGAAAAAAAGTAGCAAACATGGATCTGGAATTTTAGAAGAAAAATAAAACAACCATGTGAAACAATAATAACAATAAATACTAATTAAACATGGTAAATATGAGATCGAAATCTGAAAGAAAATATAAACAAAAAATAGTAATAAATCAATAAATGCTAAACATGGAAACATGAGATCGATGTCTGAAAGAAAATATAAATAAAATAGTAAGCATTCAATGATTTGAAATAATCTTTGTCATTAAGGTTTTGAAATAAGGAAAGTGGGGCTTTATTAGTTTTAGTTTGTACAAGATTTTTTTTCAATAAAAATTGCATGTCTATTTAAGTAATTTGATAAAGAAAAAAGTAAGAAAACTAAATAATTTAAAAGGTGGGCATAAATAGTTCAGTGGTAGGTGTGTCAATAGAACCACTCTTAAAAGACACCTATTATGGTGAACTACCAAATTTCTTTTAAAAGTTGTATTTGTGCTTTCATCTTTGGTTTCAAAAAGAGAAGTTTAATTCTCTCTCCAAAAAAGTAGTCTGGAAATCGATCTAAAGGGTTTCTCAGAAACATTTTTCGAATCTGTAGGTAACAGATCTTTGTGATCTCCCTAAATTTTTTTTCATGCATTTGTGAGTGATTTAAGATGTATTCAACAAATGTATGAACATTTAGTCTCCAGAATGTGCACCGGGTTTACTTTCTTATTTTTCCAGAATTTGTTGTATTGGGTTAAGGTTTTCTTTTTCATTGACCAAGAATTTGTTGTATTTGGTCGAGCTTTTATTAACCATTTCCGAGATTTTTTTGTATTGTGTTGGCCTTTTATTATGATCATCCGAGATTTTGTTGTATTGGGTCAAGCTTTTATTATGCTTTTCTGAGATTTTGTTGTGTTGGGTCGAGCTTTCATTATGGTTTCTCAAGATTTTGTTGTATTAGGTCGAGCTTTTATTATGTCTTTTTTTTGAGATTTTGTTGTATTGGTTCGAACTTTTATTATTAATTTTCGAGAATTTGTTGAATTGGTTCGGGCTTTTTTTTATTCTAAGGATTTTTATTATTTCCGAGATTTTTTATTATTTTCGAGTTTATTTTTTATAATATTCCGAGACTTTGTTGAAGTGGTCGAGATTTTTTTTAATGATTTTCAAGCTTTTATTAATGATTCCCGAGATTTTTTTTCCTTATTTCCGAGCTTTTTTTAATTGATTTTCGAGATTTTGTTTCTCCATTTCCGAGTTTTTTTTATGCGATTTTGTTTCTTATTTTCCAAACTTTTGTTTTATCATTTCAGAGTTTTTTTTTAATTGTTTTTGAGGTTTTATTTTCCTGAGCCGTTTTTTGAAGGGATCGAGCTTTAAGTTAGTTTTGGCCGATGCGTTTGAAATTAATTTCGTAGGTTTTTTTCTTTCTACAATTCGAGGTTTTTTCATTGTTATTTGAATTTGAATTTAGATATTGTTAATAATGGTTTGTGATGATGGTTTTGATAGGAGAATGAATCGGGTGAGAATAGTCATCTCTTACAACGGTCGATGAGAGCAGTTACCCGATGGGAGTCAGAGGTTTTTAGGCTCTGAGAACCAATGAATGTATGTGTCAAAGAGTATGACTTACCAAGAATTGGTGTCGATCGTGCAAACCGTTGTGAAGTATGATGTGGACAAATATAGTGCAGATCTACAGTCTATATCAATGGTTCCTAGGACTATATGTCACACGTTTATAAGAAACGACAATGATGTTCAGTTTATGCTAGGGGAAGATAGGGTGATCCCTCAAGTATGTGCTAGTTTAATTGAGAGGGCAACAAGAGGTGTCATTGGTGAAGAAATCTCTCCTCGTGATAACACCCAACAATTTTGATCGTCAGGCGGAAGCAACCAGTTGTTCACAGAAAGAAGTGAGATTGACGATCGGGAAAACATGTGTGGTGTCCCACTGGAAGTAGCCGACCACAGTGAATTAGTCAGACCTCAATTCGACGATGTGTTTGGATGTCAAATTGAGATGAATGATGGACAGTTCAACCACCATTACAATGACTTCTACAATAACATGAACAATGAGCAGAACAGTGAACCGAATGTTGGGCCGATACATGAGGTGGATGATGAGGAAAATTTGCATCCGGTTGATAATGTAGCTAACAATGAGGAAGAGGAAGAGGTTGTCGAACCGGAGAAATGTGCAAGACGTGTACACAAATTTAGTTGCAGTACAACAAATATAGCTAGGAATTCCGAGGTCCGACCTAATGTAACTCCATATGATTCTAATAATGTCACAACGTGGGTTATTCTAGGAGCAGAATCATACTCGTTTGGTATGGGTGGAAGCAAGAACTCGGTTGAAGAAGAACCTACAAGCATGATATATAAAGGGCAATTTTTTCCTACTAAAGAGGATTTGAAGAGACTAGTTGGGCATTTTACAATACGGTAGAACTTCGAGTGGAAGGTGAAAAGGTCCAATAAGACAACGTTACATTTGGTTTGTTTGATGGACAACTGTAGGTGAAAATTAAGAGCTTGAGGAGAGATGAAGGGACATACTTCCAAGTAAGAAGTTTTGTCAACGAACACACTTGTTCTTTGGAGGAGATTCACCACCGTCACCGATAACCTAGTGCAGTCATAATTAGAGAAGTGGTTACACCTAGACTTCAACAACAAGATGGTCAACTAATGCGTCCAAAAGACATTATTACCGATATGAAAACAATGTATGGCATCCAAATCTTGTACAGTAAGGCACATCAAGCCATGCAATATGCGTTGTCACTAACCTATGGAACGCATAAGAAAACTTTCAAACTACTACCATCATTTGGTTACGTGTTAGAGCAACAAAATTCCGGCACAATAACAGACTTACAGTGTGACAAAGATGGTAAATTTTTCTATTTTTCATGTCGCTAGGTGCCTCACTCATAGGATTCCAGATGTGTATGCATCCATTTATTATAGTAGATGGTACCCATTTAAAGGGAATATTTGAGGGTATAATGTTTGTTGCAATTACACAAGATGGGAACGAATATGTGTATCCAATTGCTTTTAGGTACTATGACTTAGAAAATAACCTTTCATGGGAGTGGTTTTTGGATTGCTTGAAGGGTGCCTAGGCCATATTGATGATCTGGTTTTCATTTCCGATCGTCATGCAAGCATTTAAGTTGGGGATTTCTAAAGTTTTCCCCGATGCAACCTATACGATATGTTACTGGCACTTTTATAAAAAGGTCAAGAAGTGATTTCACAGAGAGGATGTAGCATCCATAACGAATAAAGTAGCTAGATCGTACACTGAGTTGAAATATCATCGCCATATGGAAGAGTTACGTAACCTGCACCATAATGTATTCAATTATGTCTTGGAAGCTGGTCCTTACAAGTGGTCCCGTATACATTATCCAGAAAGAAGGTATAGGGTCTTGACAACAAATGTTGCTGAATGCATAAATTCATTACTCAAATTTACATGACAACTGCCTATGTTGACACTAGCAGCGTTCATTAGGAATATGCTACAGAGGTGGTTTCATGATCGCCATCGTACTGCACAGTCCATGCGTCATCAGTTGACCGATGCAACATATCTTGTGATCCTCAAACGTGTTGACAAATGTGGTTATATGACTATCAATCCAGTTGACTGTAACATATTCTCCGTCAAACAATCCGGCAAGCAATGGACTGTTGACTTAAACCGAAAGACTTGCACGTGCAACAAATTTCAAATGGACATGTATCCATGTTCACACGCACTTGTAGCAACAAGGTACATTACTTTGATATCCAATCTTTGTGGTTATTGCAAATGAGTTTGTCACCAAATTTTAATGTTGTTACAGAGAGCGAAACTTAGATGTTACATCTTTCTATGGGGACTACTACAAGAGACAAACACTAATTGATGCATACTCGATTCCTATTATGCCTGTTAGCCATCCTTCTTCATGGGTGGTACCTGCCGACATCGCCGAACGGGTGGTCTTGAATCCATTGTCCAGAAGACAAGCAGGACGCCCGAGAGGTGGAAGACATGTCTTGTCTTTGAAAAGGATAACCACGCAATCGTGTAGAAGATGTAGACAATCAGGTTATAATAACAGGAGGTGTTCTAACCCGCCATTAATTAATGATGGTCTGAGCAGAGTTGTTCCTCAGGAATATCGGCGCAGGTGTAGCATTTGCCATTCAATTGGACACAACAAACAGACGTGCCCTGAAAAGAACTCTACCGAAGTATGAATGGATGCATTTATGTGGATGTCATTGCCATTAGTTGCAATTGTACGACTTGTACGTCAATACCTTTTTAATTTTAAATAGGATTCATATTTTTAGGTTTTCTTGTTATTACCGTTATGCAATGCGATAATGGTTTGAAAGTAAACAATTTTAAATAATTATGTCAATCAAACAAATGAATAATTTTATTACAAAAACTGTTATGCACAATAACTACAACCGGAATTGTGAATCGGAATTACAAAAAACCTCAACAACCATCTTCTCCCGGATGATGGGCATCTCGTCTTCAGTCTAGTCATACTGAGCCTGGTTTGCCAGTACGTACTCGAGCAAGTGTAACGTATGAGCCCAATAATTACCGCTGCAATGCCGAACATCAACAACCGTTAGAATATTACTCAATTATACAGGAAGTGAATTTCTTGTTCGATAATTCATACCCTATTTCCTGTTACGGCATAACTAATATCGCCACCAGGCTCACCCCGAAGGTCCTATTCTACCTCTGGAAATTCTGCTCACCAGGTTTCCTGACCTCGTGATACTCTAACTTATGCAACATAGAGGGGAGAAACCATCTCAGTGGCCGTACTTGGCATTTCCTGATATTGATGGGGACATCCTATCTGAAAGGGTCTAGGAGGTGTATGATCCCGCTAATAAGGTCCACACTGGCCAGAAGCCAATGCTACCGGCCGATGTTGCACGGAATGAGAACATGTACAACACAAACATATGATCAAATCTACTCTTGAATACCACATTCACAACGAAACATAGTTAGGCCTTAATTGTAAAACACTTACCATGTCAACCTCGTGCCATGGCCGGGTTCCTGGCGGAGGCAAACCATGTACGGTGATAAGGTCCTCAGCGGACCACCTGTACTGCAACATTTTCCACCCCAGCGTCTGTACTTCTCCGTTAGCACCACGAGACATGATTTTATCCCACTGATATTCCAACAATGTCTGTTCATATAAAAAATAAACCGGAGTTAGGATCACGGAAAATAGCAAACGTCAAATCAAAACGAACATTACAAAACACTTACAAAGAACTGAGTGCCCAGAACGTTCATCCTCTGATTGTACACAGTGGGGTATGCTCTCTGACGTTTCCGTCAGATGTTCAGGTACGCGTCCATATACTGACAAAGTATTTTGTAAAACAAGATTAGAATAATTTATTGTAAAGATTACCGATAGATTTTAAGTTAGGTACGTACTGTGTCAAACAACTCTATGTAGTTTTGTTGGAAGCACTAGAACCAATTCACCACTACTGGCTCCATAAGATCCACATCGCTCATGTATTTTATTTTTAAAAAACATCAAAACAAGTAAACCAATTTCAGTTGTTATTTCAATAAACTAAACAGTCTGATACTTACAATTCCCCCGTGGTGTTCCTCTTGTATTCATTGTAGGCCTCTAGCTGGCCAGTGTCTACTAAAGCATTTGGCGTGAATGCATGGTCTTTAGCTGTCGGCCCTGTCCTTGGCTTCTTCGGTCGACATGGATCAGTGTATGGGCTCATCAACTGCCACCCCCTCTTACAAGTCCTGGGGATACGGGGGGTACGAAAGGTTGAGCCTGTGGGGTCCCTAGGGGGGGTCCATCGGGATGGGCTTATGGGGTCCCTAGGGGGTCTTCCGGGATAGGCATATGGGTCCCTAAGGAGGTCTATCAGGATGGTCTCGATGTGTCGGTGGGTGGAGGGATCTGGTTGGATGGACCAGAGCTGTCTATCGGAGGGGTCTATCTGGATCGGCTGAAGCTGTCTCTGGGCGGAGGGGTGCCATGCGATGAAACTGTAGAGATAACTCCGGTGAAGAAAACACTTTGCCGACGGGATCGCTCGGATGAAGTCTCCTGCACCTCTATAAGTAGGGGAAACTCATGAAGTCCCGTAATTACAGTGTCATGCTTGGCTCCTGTAACTCCAGTTCCGGTAACCTGGGCCTCGGGTATGGTACCTTGCATCTGATGAACGATGCCAGGCTCTGTCTTCTCGACATGGGTACGATGCTTGTCTCTTTCTCTAGGTCTGGAGTGTCGATCCTGAGATGGTGGACCATCCCTATCTGATCGTGATGTCGACCCCAACCGCTGCTGGAGATAGTCCATCAACTCCTGATGCTGCCTCTGTCGTTCCGTATCATTGTTCAGTAAATCATCCCATAAAGCAGTGACGACAGCCTCCGAACCTTGGATTCTACGCTCTAAACGGTCAAGAAACAAAATGATATTTGTTAGTCTTTTAACATTTACACTAGGGGTGGGCATTTTTAACTCGACCCGGCTAACCCGAACCGACCCGACCCGAAAATGGCAGGTTGGGTCAGGTTGGGTCAGGTTGACAGCTGAAAATAAGCAAGTTCGGGTTATAAAACAGCAACCCGATATTTTCTAGGGTCGGGTCGGATTGTTTTGCTAACCCGTGACCCGACCCGACATTCATTCATATATAAAAAAAATTAGGGTTTTTTCTCATTTCTCTATTTGCTCTGAATCGGTTTCAACGCAGCCCCAAGTCCCCAACTTTCTCATTTTCTCTTAGTCAATCAGTCACCCTCAATCTGCCATTCGACGTCTTTTCCTCTCGCCGGCGTCGCTTTTCTGTTCTTCACACCGACTTTGCTTTCTCACTTCCAAGTTGTTTCACGCATCATCTCTTTTCAGGTTTGAATCGTTTAATTTTTAATTTTTTGTATTTTACACTTGATCAATACATAATTACATATAGTTGTAAGATGGGGGATTTTGAGTGATGTCTGATTGATTTTGCTTGGGTGAAGGCCGAAGGGTGCTCTGTTTTTGTCTTGTTTTGGCACTTTGTTTTGCTTTTTTGGAAGCTGTTTTGGGCATTTGGTTTGGTGGGTTGTTGTTTCTCTGGGCTTTGTTTTGGGTGTTTCGTTTTGGGCGTTTTGTGTTGTTGCCATGTTAGTTCCTCTGTGTGTTTTATTTTCTTGTCTGAATTCTGATTGTCTCTGTTCTTTGGCAGTTTGGCTTGTTTTAAACTTTCAATAATTTTGCTCCTTTAAAAAAAATACATATAGTTGTGGTCTCTTCACTCCCTTTTAAGTGCCAATCTCAGACCCCACCTCTTCCTGATCTCTTTTCTAATTTTCTGTTTAGAAATTTTACCCATCACATCACATGAGTAGCGGACATGAAATTGATTTTTTTGTTTTGTAATTTGGTTATTGGATTGAGTTTGGCTGGTTTCTTGTATCTGATGCAATTGGGTTTTTCATATTTTTTATTTCTATGTTAAATTTATGACCATATCAAATGAAACCATGGATATGCAATTTGGTTTTTCATCTTTTTGATGTCTTGTTAATGACCTTTTTTTCTTAAGAAAAAAATCTTTTTAAATGGATACTTAAATTCTGTTTGTGTCTAAGTTTGAAATTTTCCTCCACTTATGGGCAAGCTCAATCACTGTTCATATACACAGTCACAGAATTTTCAAATAAAACCATGGATATTTTGTAGGAAATCAGCCGATTGCTTCTCGGCCTCAACTGTGGCAGGGCACTTGAACTCATTTCTCTCCTAGAATCTGTTAAAGCAATCTCTTCGGAACATGACTTTGATCTCCAGACGGGTGTTTACCCGTCTATTTATTTAGTTGTTGAGTTTGATAGTTTTTCATTGTTATTGTAAACAATCTGTTCACCATATGTATCACAATCCGTTTGTGTTTTATGTAGAATATGAACACTTCTTTTACCTATTTGTTTAAAGTCTATCTTAGTCCTGGGAAATGTTTGAGATGAGATAAAAAGGACGTTAAACCAAAAGCTTGTTCTGCGCTCTGATTTTTGGAATTGGTTTTCATTGAACAAAAGGATTGTAGATGTAAGTGTAATTTTTTGTACTTTTTATTCGTGTTTAACTGTTTATGGATTAAAGTACATTTCAGTTTATTTTATGTTAAGTTATTGATGCATTTGAGATGCTTGTATTATATTTGAAGATAATATTATTAGTATACCCAACCCAACCCAACCCGAAAACGCCCACCCCTAATTTACACGGGTTTGAGATAAATTGATGCAGAGCAAAAATTTGTACTTACCTTGCGCTCCCCTCCAACATCTTTTCCATAGTTATGTCCAACAGTATATGCAGGCATCCTAAATCAAACCCGTCTCTGCCTCGGCTGTCTCCCACCAGTTAACTTTGGCTCTTAACCCTCTGAATGCATCTGTGGGCTCCCATCACCGAACTTCGCCTCCGAACCCTCTGTATCACTGGGTACGACGCTAGTACACTCAACGGAATCAAAATCTGGTATGGCCACCGCTAATTTTGCATAAAATGGTACATCCCTCTCAGTTGCTGTGGGCACCAGCTTCGTCATCACATACATCTAAAACCGTTGAAATTTTAATAATAACTTTTAACATGAACAAATAAGAAGCTTACCCGTGATGTGAATATCTTCGACAGCTTATACCCCCTTGGTTGTATCTTTAACACCCGCTTCAGAATACGGGGAGACAAACGGTAGCCATCGAGTTCCGAACTGGGTCCCAAACACGGGGATCACCTCAAAAGTAAAAATCTACAAACAAAAAAATAATTACAATAAACATCTGTATAGACGATTACAAACATAAATTTTGTAATTCCTAAAATTCTTACTAGAGGGGCGTAAGATAGACCATAAATGTTGTAGGTCTTTTGTATATGTTTGTCAGCACCCTTTGCTTGCTGAGGTCTCTCGAACTGCTCTCGTCTCTCGTCAAGCGCATGCTTGAATGAATATATAGAATGACTGTACATGTGTGCACCCCACGAGAAAGCATCAAAAGCATCGAGATCATCCACCAGTCGTAACTGTCAAATTAGAATTTTCACTCTCTCGTCCAACCTTATAAGTATCCAGTTCAGCATATAGATGAGGTATATCTTCACACTATCGTATGCCTGCTGAAACTCGCCGCACCTCAGAACATCTCTCAACTCCACGGACGAAATTTCATCCTTACCACTAAAGTACCGGTGATGTAGGCCATTGTCCACACTAACATAGTGGCTCGTATCTGGTACTACTCCAAACCACAATCCGGTGATCAGACATAATTTTACCTTTGAGAACCTCACCTCATGAGTCCCTAGCATAAACCGCATCTCATCTAACAGCCTATTATGATGCACCTCCCGTAAAAGTAGCTGGTGGATAACACCACCCAAAAACTTCACCGGCCGAAAACTTCACCACCCGAAAAATTCACCGGCCGGTGCATGGTCATGAAATGCCAAAAACAGGACATCATGAACCGACAACGGTCTTCAATAGCCAATTCTGCAGGGACCCGGTTAAGTGCGTCCTCTATATGGCCAAAGGCATCAAAATGGTCACGGCGAGTGACTTTGCCATTGTACCACTCTTCCTCTGGATTTTTAAGCAACTTCCTCAACCGATTCGTCATCTAAAATTTAGCAACAAGATAATTAAGTATACTGTGAAATCCTTAGAAATAACAAGCTCGAAGCTTATAAAAAAACCTCGGGTCATTGATTAAAAAGCTTGTAGGTTTTAAATAAATTATCGGAGCATTTATATAAAAGCTCGGTGGTTTTAAAAATAAGCTCGGATCTTTAATAAAATGCTCGGACCATTTATACAAAAGCTCGGAGCTTCTTTATAAAATCTCATAGCTTTTATAAAAGGCCAGAGCTTATATATAAAAGCTTGAAGCTTATATATAAAAGCTCGTAGCTTTTATAAAAGCTTGAAGCTTTAATATAAATGCTTGGAGCTTTAATAAAATGCTCGGACCATTTTTACAAAAGCTCGGAGCTTCTTTATAAAATCTCATAGCTTTTATAAAAGGCCAGAGCTTATATATAAAAGCTCGTAACTTTTATAAAAGCTCGATCTCGATGCTTATATATAACACTTCAGAGCTTTTATAAAAGCTCGATTAGATGTCAAAATCTGGAAATTAAAAAAGCTCGAATGCAAAAAAAAAAAACTCGATTTTTTTTCAATCCTCTCGAACATGTAAAATAAAAGCTCGGATATGAACTAAAAAATGCTCGAATGAACTCAAACTAATTCTAAAAGTAAAAGCTTGGAAACAACGAAAAAATGCTCGGGTTCATCAACAAAAGGCTCGGACATCCGGACTATCATCTTCCTCAACAACTTTCAACAAATCCAAAACCCTAACCTAGCCCATTATCATTCTCATATCCATAAATAAAACATAATCTAACATTTCATTCACTTAATCAACAACCAAAGCGATAGAAATTCTAGGTCAACTAATCTCGATTGATTGAAATATTCTGTTCAACTCTCCAAATGACATTGGTTTCCAAGTTCTGGTTCCATCACCTTCGAAAACGAAGCCATCGATTCAACTCCGGTCAGTTTCAAGCAATTTCACTTTTTCTCACTTTTTTTTTCTCTGTTTATAACAACAAAGTCAATTTTGAGGTATTTTTATCTCCACATGTTAATTGGTACATTTTAAACATGATTTATTAATATGGTGATATTTACACAAAAACCCCCGAAAAGGTGTCATTAAATTTTCGAACGCTTCCTTATGACTTTGAATTGGTCCAATTATATTTGATTAACCAAACACATCTTAATAATATATGAGATGTGCTTATAACTTTGGATGAGATGTGTACTGGAACTTGAAATCTATGTAGTAATTGTTAATCCTATAATTTAGTAAACCCTGTATTTATTTTTTATTAATATAATTAAGGCTGCAACCTATAGATATGATTTATATATCTATATTTTATTAAAGAAATTAATTATAAAAATATTCCAACACTAATTTTCCAATGAAAATTATTTTAATTAAAAAACAAATCAAATAATATATAAACCCAGTATACAGTATTATCCACGTACCCACTTGTTAATTTGATCACTTTCAGCTATTGTTTTAACAAACATTGTTTGTTGTTAATCACACCATTCTCCGGTTGTCTTTGGACATATTAATAGACATTGATTATTGATATGATATTGTCCGTGGACAAACTGTTCGGAGAAGACTATAGAAATGAACTAAGTCGTCTATAGTAACAATTTTTTGACATAAATAAACAAAAAACCCTTTACCATCGAGTTAATCCGTTAAAGGTAGATTAACCTTAACCCTTAAAAAGCCAAACATATCCTTATTACATCATTTCAAATATAAAATATTTTTTAATTAAAAATTAAAAAATCAAAATTAAGACAAATATTAATAATCTACCGGCGATGGATCCTCCACCACTGAAGGAAAGAAGAGATCTTTGACGATCTCCTCCCATTGGATGAGATCGGCCTTCTGTAATTAGTATAGTCGGCTCATCCACGATATGAGGAAGTTTCCACGAACTAATTATCTTTTTTTTTTTTTAATTTGATTTTTCACTTTTTAATTATTATTTTTATTTCAAAAGTATATTTGATTTTCCACAGGTCAAGATGAATCAACCTTTAAAGTTAACATATTGATTTGATGGTAATGGATATTTGTGTTAATTTATGACATCTTTTTAAAATCTTACTAGATTCAATAGAGTAAGAGTAAGTTAGTGCAATTAATCCAAACAAATAGGGGCTTATGTCACATATCCGGGGTGTTGCAACTTGCAAATAGATATATCAAAAAAAAAAAAATCTCAAAATCTCGAAATTAGATCGATCTTCTGCAGTTAGTATAGTAGCTCATCCACGTTAGGAGTGCAAGTAGATCGGCCTTCTGTAGTTAGTATAGTAGAGCATTCACGATACGAGAATGTTTCTACGAACTAATTTTTTTTTTTTAAATTTGGTTTTTCACTTCTTTTTTTTTAAATCGTAGGTATATTTGATTTTCCACGGATCATAAATATTTGTGTTAATTTATGACATCTTTTTAAAATATTACTAGATTTAATACGGTAAGAGTAAGTGCAATTAACCCAAACAAATAGGGGCTTATGTCACATATCCGGTGTGTTGCAACTTGCAAGTAGATATATTAAAAAAAAAAAAGTGTAAATGAAAGCATTAAATGATTTTAGAAATTGAAATAGATAACGAAAAGTTGAAATTGAATCATAAATTTTGAAGATCTGTCCTAAAAACAATGTTGATAAGATTATTATTGAAAAAAAAAAAGATTTTAGTAAAATGCAAATCATTACCAAGTGAAGTTGAAATTTTAAAGCTTTTAAAGGACATCATATTGCCCTAAAAATGACACTGCCAATCACAATACATGACCATTGACAGATTTCTATTGCAAACAACAAAATCAGTTTGTTCTTAAAAAATATAAATCATTTTGTAACGATAATCTAGTAAATTCTTGACTTCAACTGAGAATGATTCGACAATTAATTAATATTTTCGGGCACAGATACCTCACGAGTTTTACTCAATACACTATTATTCACTCTTCTAATCAGCTAGTAACATATCTAAACAGTTAACTTCACTGTTATTGATAGTATTGAACATTCCTAGAATAGATACACAAAAGTTCATACAGTCAACTTGTTCATGTATGTTCAGTTGAACTTTTTTTTTTGGTCAAATGATTCACTCTGGTTACTAATATAATATTATCAAAGTATTTTCCGTTCCTTCAGAGGTTTTGCTAGAGAGAGAACTCTCTTTGGAAGATAATAATCGGATACATGCAAGATTTACCGCCATACAACCTATTGAACCATTAGAATTCTGTCAATAAATAGCTTTTTAAGGGTACAAAATGTTACCATGGACAACGAATCAAATCTCTCTATACAATGACTTGAGAAGGTTGTTGAATGTCAGGAAGGCTCAATGGAAATTTATATCAGAGGCTTAAAAAAATCATGATAACTACAATTGCAACTAATTAATATTTTATAACCCGAATTTGAAGAAGTTTATGTAAATTAAACAAAATCAATTCACACCTTGAAGATATATTTTATTTTTCTTATAATATTTTTATAATAGTCTCTATCAATTTTATTGAAAATAGTTTTTCCAATCTACATGTATGAACGAGATATTGTTCCCCAACTACTCTCCAATTTGATTTCACACCTTGAAGATATATTTTATTTTTCTTATAATATTTTTATAATAGTCTCTATCAATTTTATTGAAAATAGTTTTTTCGATCTACATGTATGAACGAGATATTGTTCACCAACTACTCTCCAATTTGATTATATATATATATATATTACGCACTGATATAAGTTATATCAGTACGTTGTATATGGACCATTGATTATGAAGAGGTTTTGACAAATGTATACACTTGAAATCAAAATATGTAAATCTAATGGTTCACACTGATTTGAAAATTTCTGTGTATATATATATATATATATAATTTTTTTTTTCCTATTGTCAGTTCGAATTACACGTAAACCATTGGATTTAAATACTTTGACTTGACTGCATGTACTTGTCAAAACATCTTTTAAATCCAATAGTCAACATGCAATAAACTGATATATCTTATATCAGTTCGAACTGACAATAGAAATACTATATATACGAAAAATTTCAAGTCAGTTCGTACTAATGTAATTATATAAGAACATTGAATGTGAACAACTCATTTTACATACTTTGTCTTGGTATGCATACACTTGTCAAAACTCTTTTATAAATGAATTATTCAAATTCAATGTTCTTATATAATTTCATCATTGCGCACCTATAGGATAAGGGCCGATATATAAGATCTACATGTACTTGACAGAAAATTGATTATAAAGTTAAAACTTAAGATTTGATACATAGTTAAAAAAAAAGTCACATAGTATATATATATATTTAATGAGACACCTCTTTATAGCTTCGCTATTGTGGTGTCCCACCTAGCCCCAAGCAGGATCCGTTAGTGGAAAGGCTTACTCACCGGCGTATGAGGTACAACTGAGATTTGTAAAGTACAAGCTATGATGAACTCGAGACTCGATTTGACAATGAAATCCGTCAAACTTTAGATAAATTGTGGGCTCAATATTCATTTGACAAACTCAATGCTTCTGGTCGAAGGGCAAAGTTAACTTCCATAAATTTGGGGGACTAGACGGCCATGACAAGAAACCTTTTAGAATAAATGTAAATAACTTTTTAAAAAATTTGGATATGTGGGATGTGGCTCATGATCCCTCTTGGCCTTCAAGTGGCTTCGCCACTACACAGCGTTAACTATGTAGGTCTCAGGCAACCGACATGCAAGAATCAACTGTACCCAGTTCATATTACAGTTGCCGGTTCCCATCAATTGTGATGTTAGTAAGATTAGGTTTTGAAGCCATGACTTGTGCAGAAAGTTTAGATATTTTTATTTGAAAGTAGAGAGTATTCAGTGAATAACATTGAAACAGTACGATGTAACTCAAATAGGAGCAAAATGTTTCCTTCAAATATGTACTGTGTAAGGTGTTGCCTTGCTAGGTGGCTAATAGTTTTCATGCAGTTTCCGTCGTTGCTTGAATTTTCCTTTTTTTACAGATTGCTTATTTGATTAAGAATCTGATGATGAGTTCAAGTGATTAGATGCGAATTAAATTATTGGAAACAACTATTCAAAGAATAAGTTAGATAGGATTTGATTAACTGAGAGAGGATTACAAAAGAAGAAGATATTTGACGATATATACACGTTATATCACAGATTTGAATGGGTCTGAAAAATTATTGACAAATTAATGATGTAGTTCATTTTATAATCTTGTTCTCTTTTTTATTTTATTAAATGATTATATCCTTCTTAATTAGATAATAATCAACGCATCAATAGGTCATCTACAATCATTGATTTTTTTTAATTAATTATTTTCAACAACAAATTTCACATAATTAATTAGACTTGGTCAGTTGGTCTAACTTCAACTCATTAGATTAATAAGTTTACTCACTTATTGGTCCATAATAAACGCCTCCAACTAGAACATTATTTTAAAACTCAATACAGTTCTTAAGAGAAAAATTATGTTTAACGGTTTCTCCTCACGACAAACTTATTTTAACTATTAGCTTTTGAATCTGTCTACTCCTGTATAATCAACATTTCACAATTTGCATTGAAAGTGTCCATTTGCACTCTCGGTGTAGGCCCTATTTCTTATCAATTATGTCCGTTTCCCGGATAAAACCAAGAGTTTAACGGTTTAAATTAGTTGGTGCAGATGTTTCAGCTTCTAGCTAGGGTGTTTGTGCAAAGACTGGAGATTTTTAGGGATATTTTGAAGATAAAAGAAGCATTTGTGCGGTACATGTGCATACTGAAATTAAACCGCACATGAACAACGCATTTACATCCAGAAGATTGCTGCGGTACATGCACACGCTGAAACCGTGCATGTACCATGCATTTACATCGAGAAGATTGCCAGCGCATTAAGTCAACATCAACAGAATTTCTAGGGTTTTATGCCCTAATTCCCATACCCTATGTATACATTACTTCCTCTATTTTCTAGCACCTTTGGCACGACTCTTGAACTTCAAAACACTTCCATAACAATCCAAAACATCCAAGAACCAATCTTTATCCCAAATCCTTCACTAAATCACCCAAAAACTTTATCAAATCTCCTTCTAAACCCAAATCCCACTTTACCAAACATTCACCACCTCATTTCTTTATCTAGATCAACCATCAAAATCACATCTTGGAGCAAAAGAAGTTAAAAGAGAGAAGAAGTCTAGCACAACCAAGTAAGAGAGGAGGAGTTCTTCAACTTAGTTTACTCTTATTCTTTGACTCTTTACATCTATTTGTATTCATTTAAGGCTTGTACTCATTACATATCTTGTATGGCCATTTGTTATATTATGAACTAAATCCTTATTGGCTAAGGTCAAGATGAAGCCTTTACCATGAATTATCAATAAAGACCACCACTTTATCTCTATTGCTTGTGTTTATGTATGTGTAATTCAGGCTATAATCAATATTGAGTGTCTAGCTAACATTTAATGATTAATTGGTTGTTGTGTGGTGTACCAAGAGGAGAAACACACAACATGCATGATGAAATGCACGATAGAGGTCTAGTAAGGTAGAGATACTCGAGGCTAGTCTCTAGAACTCAATTAGTGAACCACAACGCTTAATGAGCTTGTGTGTCTTTTGGATGGCCATTGAGAGATAGGTTATTGGTGCATATAAGTATTGTTTCTATTACTTGAGAGAGAGCAGAGATTAAATAAGGGTTGCCACGAGTCTACATTTACACTTGCATAATTTATCTTCAATGGTGTATCTATAAATTGATGAGAATTGGTCAGATGGATTCACGGTCTTAGTTTAATTTCCTATTATTAATACAATCACTTGTTTGTGTGTGACCTTGCTTGCTTACTTGTTTAATTTCATTAAACACATTATAGTTGTAGTTTAATTTAGTTAAATTTGAGTAATGGAATTCAATTATCAAATCCTTGCTTGTTAAAATAATAGTTTAATCAATCAATTATGGTAATCAATTCATCAATCCCTATGGAACGAATCTTATATATCATTGTACTACTCCCACACTCCGTACTATTACGGATGCTCATTTTGTAGTGGTCAATTTTTTGTGTCGTTGCTGGGGATTGAGTGATTTATTGATATCACTCCTAGTAGATTCATTACTAATTTAGATAATTTACTTTTTATTTTTTGTCTTTAAGATTTTAGGCGGTTGCTCTTGTATGTATCATAATACGAGCAACAATTATAGGAATTGAGCTTCGATCCGAATAATGAGGGAACGACCCGAAGAAATAGAAGGAAACGAAGACAAGCCATGGAAAGGGCTGCTTTGAATCAAGATACAATTTCAGTTGCAGCTCAATAAATGAAAAGGCTGTGAGAGACTTTGTCATGCCGATGGTGGATCAAAACATGTAATTTATCCAATTCCCAATGGTGGCTGCAAATAATTTTGAGATTAAAGCCCATATCTTTCAAATGTTGACGATGATGAGGTAATTCGGTGGTTTGCCAAGTAAGGATCCAAATGGGCATTTGGGAGCTTCGATCAAATTTGCTCAACATTCAAGATCAATAAGGTTTTGGATAACGCAATTCGATTAAGGATTTTCCTCTTTACATTGAGAGAACGAGCTAACGGTTGATTTGATTCATTAGCACAAGTGTCAATCGCCACATGGGATGTGTTGGCCCAAGCCTTCCTTAGTAAATACTTCCCTCCCGGAAAGACGACTCAATTGATGCATGAAACTCATGAATTTACCCAATTTGAGTTGGAATCCTTATATGAAGCATGTAAAAGGAACAAAGATTTGCCAAGAAAGTGCACATGCAATGGAATGTGTAAATGGTCGATAATGGAAAATTTTTATCGGGGTATGAACTTGTCCATACGCCAATTTGTGAATGCTTCTGCCAGTGGTTCTTTGCTGAATAAGACAATGGAAGCGGTCTATAATTTGTTAGAAGATATGTCAGTAAGCAATAGTCATCGAGGGAGCTACAAGAAAACACCAAAGAAAGCATCTGGTTTCTTGGAAGTCAATGATATGACTGTATTAAAAGCCCAAATTGAAGCATTGATGAAGCAAATTAACAAGATAGGGGCAAGTTCTATTACGGCTCAAGTAAACTTGTTGAATTGTGATTTATGTTCAGGATCTAATGCAAGTATAGATTGTCGAGAGGGAAACCCTTACACCGGATCAAGTGACCGATAAGCTTATGTGAACTACAAAAGAAACTTTCCCAACCAAATGCCAACAATCAAAATCCTCACCCAAACAATGATCTTTACTCCAACACCTACAAACCCAGGTGGCCGGAGAAATCACCCCATTTTCTGATGGAAAGATAACCAACAACCCCCTCAACCGTAACAAATTTTAAACCACCCGGATTAACCAACCACAACAAGCCTTCCCCAACCAACAACCTTAATTATATAATCAATTCCATCAAAATCAAGCAAAGAGAAAAGCTACTCTTGAAGATTTATTTTCTAAGTACATGAACACGCTTGATATTCGCATGGAAACCTAAGACATGGCTTTGAAGAAACTAGACACCAAAGTTGATCAACTTGCACAACACTAGCAAGCCATGATTCAAAATCTTGAAGTGCAAATTGGTCAATTAGCTAGGAGATCTCGCCAATAAGGAACATTGCCAAGTGACACGGTAATCTATATTAAGGAACAATGTAAAGCAATTTCTCTAAGGAATGGTAGAACGGTTGAACAACGAGAAGATGTTGGCAAGAATAAGGAAGTTGTAATTGAAGAAGAAAAGATATAAGAGGTGGTTGTTGAGAAGGATAAAGTTTAAGATGGTCCTCTAGACATCTTTTGATTTGCTACCCCCACTAATTGTCAAAGCTTATGTACCACCTATTCACTACCCTTAAAGATTGAGGATACATAAGGATGCTCAAAACTTCACCAAATTCTTAGAGATCTTTAAAAAGCTTTATATCAACATACCTTACACTGAAACATTGGAACAAATGCCTAAGTATGTTAAGTTCTTGAAGGAGCTTTTGGCTAACAAGAAAAAGTTAGAGGATTTTTAAATGGTGCCTTTAAATGAAGAATGTAGTGTCATACTATAAAATAAGTTGCCTCCAAAATTTTAAGATCCTAGGAAGTTCATTATTCCTTGCAAAATAGGAAGTTCACTATTCCTTGCAAAATAGGAAGTTTGGAGTTTGCCAAGGCCTTGATAGATTTGGGGGAAAACATCAATTTGATGCCCTATTCGATGTTTGAGAAGCTAGAAGTTGAAGAAGTGAAACCGACCAACATGACACTACAATTGACGGACCGATCAATAAAGTATCCAAAAGGAGTTTTAGAAGATGTGCTTGTGAAGGTGGTAAGTTTATACTTTCTCTTAGATTTTGTTATTCTAGAAATGGAGGATGACATAAAGATTCCGTTGCTATTGGAAAAACCACTCTTATAAATGGTGAGAGCTTTGATTTATTTAATGGATGACAGAATGACCTTGAGAGTTGGTGAAGACAAGATAGTGTTTGATTTGAGAAAAGTTATGATGATGCCTAACGAGACCGAGAGTTGCTCAAGAATTGAAGTAGTATTTTTTGTTTGAAAGGTCAATATATTCACGAAGCTAAAAACCAGCAAGCAAGAAACAAAATAACACAACAACAAACCAAAACACCACCTAGAACCAACCGAGCAGTAACACAGAGCACAACCATAAGCCCTAACATAAAAGCTAACCAACCCCAACATAAAAGCCACAAGAAAACAAAAACAGAGACAAAAATGAAGCCTAGAAGAACAACCTATTCAAAGGCAAAACACTTGAACAAACCAAAAGATAAACTCGAGAAATTCATGAGATTATCCAAGTTAAAACCTCTTCTTCATGACCGGAACCCCTTCTAGCTAGAGAGTCAACGAAGAGTTAGAAACCCTAGAATTGAACACAATACAAGCATAACACTACCAATCCCTTCACCATTAATCCAACAAACTGCCATAGAATTGAAGTAATTGACCCTATGATACAAGAGACTCTTGAAAAGTGAGTCCAAAAGGTCTTCTAGAGGCTTGTATTGTACATGGTGTGAGTGAAGATGATGAGGATGTGAACATAGTAGAGTGTGCATTGCATTTGAGTTCCTTACCTTTGAAGAATTTTAGAAATAGAAACCATTTTGAAGAACTTGGAATTGGGAAGCCCAAGCTACCTTCGTCCATTGAGAAACCCTCTATATTTGAGTTGAAGCTCCCACCCTCTCACTTGAGGTATGCATTTCTAGGGGAGTCATCATCACTTTCGTCATTATTTCGGATTCCTTGACAAGTCTTAAAGAAGAAAAGTTGCTAAGAGTATTGAGAGATCATAAAAATGCAATTGGTTGGTTTATCTCGGATATAAAGGGTTTTAGTCCTACTTTGTGGATGCATAAAATCTTAATGGAAGAATATCACAGACTTTCGGTGGAGCATCAAAGAAGGCTAAACCCCAATATACACGAAGTAGTAAGAGCAAAGATCTTAAAGCTTGTGGGAATTATCTACCCAATTTCGGATAGCCCTTGGGTAAGCCCCGTCCAAGTGGTACCGAAGAAAGGAGAAATGACTGTGGTTCCAAATAAAAATAATGAGTTGATCCTTCAAAGAACCATCACCAGGTGGAGAGTGTGCATAGACTATCAGAAACTGAACAATGTCATGACAAAAGATAACTTTCTACTTCCTTTCATCAACCAAATGGTTGAGAGGTTGGCATACCATGAGTACTATTGCTTTTTAGATGGTTATTCGGGATATAACCAAATCCCTATTAACCTGGAGGACTAAGAGAAAATAATCTTCACATGTCTATAGACTCCATACGGAATATTTGCATATAGAAGAATGTCATTCAGACTATGTAATGCACCATCGACTTTTCAAATGTGTGTGATGGCTATCTTTTTAGATATTGTTGAGAGTTTCGTTGAAGTTTTCATAGATGATTTTTCGGTCTTCGGCCCTCTTTTGACTTCTTTTTTTTTGAGAAATTTAGGGTTTGTTTTACAAAAGTGTGAAGAAACCAACTTAGTGCTAAATTAGGAGAAGTGTCACTCATGGTGAATGAAAGGATTGTGCTCGGGCACCGAATTTCAAGCCAAGGGATTGAGGTAAATATGCCCAAAATAGAGGTTATTGAGAAGCTACCACCACCAATTTCGGTTAAAGGAGTTCGAAGCTTTTTAGGTCATGCCGGTTTCTACCGGCGTTTCATCAAATATTTTTCAAGGATCACCAAACCATTGTGCTCTCTCTTAATGAAGGATGCCTCATTTGTTTTTAGGGATATTATCATTTGAGTCCATATATATTTTTTGAATTATCTAATTTTTACTCACTTATTTATTTTTCACTGGATTGGTCCCTATGTTTTTAAAAACCACTTAATTTCGTCATAGTCAAAGTAAACGATTATAAGGGTATTTTTTTTCTTTACACAATGATATGCCACGTGTCAACACATAAATAAATAGAATATAAATAGAGGGTTAAAATCATTTTTTTTTTAATCTTTAACAAAAACAAGTGGAGATCCAATATGGATCTCCACTAGCCGAGCCATGCCGCCACCACCAAACCAAACACCAGCACCAGTGCACCACCAATCCCCGACTAGAACACACCATTGGAAACTGCCCTAAACCACCATAAAACACAGATCTTATCGCATCCATCCTAAAAATTTGCATCTCCTTCTCATCATCCACACCCTCCTCTCCTAAATTACAAAACACTCATATCTTATTCTTTTTTTTCTTCAATCATTATCAACATTTTTTCACTCAATCATGAAATTAAAATCTAAAATCCTCATTAGATCTCTACCCACCAAGCTAACAAAAAAAAAATATTCAAAGTCACATCGCCATCAGTAACACAAAAAGAAAAAAAAATCATTCCACCTTCGGATTACATTACCAAACTCTAGCAGACAATTTCATCATCATCCACATCTCTCAAACCTTAGCCTCTCACAAACACACTACCGCCCATACCATCAACCACCACCACTGTCATGATCTGAGTTTGGTCTGAGTCAAAGATCTGAGTCTAAAATGAAGGTGCCTTTCTCTCTCCTCATCTATCTCTTTGACCATGATTAGCTTGAGACTTAGAGGCGGCGGCGGCAACGACGGTCCATATGGTACCAGGTTCTTCACTCCCTGCTTTGTTTCCTCTTATTTATCTCCTCTTCTTCACCTTCAGTCTCTTCCGGTTCAATCTCTAAACCTCCATGGCGGTCTCCTTTCTACCTTTAAGGTTTTTTTTTTTTTGGGTTTCATTTTTGGTTTAGATTTGTTTACTTGTTAAATTAATATTTGAGATTTAGATATTTATGGTGTTAAATTAATGTAGATATGTAGATATTTGGGTGTTTGAGTTAATGGTGGAAGATGATGATGATAACTAATGTGGTGGTGGTTTTTTTTTTGAAAGATTTATTTATTTATTTATTTGAAAGATTTATTTATTTTTTAATTTGTTTTCATTTTTGTTTAATTTTTTTTCCTCAAAAGAAAAGTTAAATTATTATTATTATTATTATTTAATGAAATTAAACGGTCAGGGGTAAAGATGTTATTTTGTTTTGCTATGTCCGTTGACCGTTAAAATTCTGGTCAGAGGGACCAAATTGAGTGGTTTTTAAAAACATAGGGATCAATCTAGTGAAAAATGAATAAGTGAGTAAAAAACAGATAATGCAAAAAAACATTGGGACTCAAATGATAATATCCCTTGATTTTAATGACGAGTGATTGCTAGCATTTGAGAAGTTGAAGAAGGAGCTCACATCCACTCTCATTATATCGGCACCCAATTGGGATCTCACTTTTAAGCAAATGTGCAATGCGAGCGACTCTGTGGTAGGGGGTCATGTTAGGCCAAAGGAGAGAAAAGAGGTTGCATGTCATATACTATGCAAGTCAAACCCTCATCGATGCACAAGTAAACTATGCAACCACAGAGAAAGAGCTTTTAGCAATAGTTTTCTCATTCGACAAATTTCGGTCTTACTTGGTGGGGTTGAAGGTGATTGTCTATACGGATCATGCGGCCATCAAGTATCTTTTGGCCAAAAAGGATGTGAAACCATAATTACTTAGATGGGTGTTACTTCTTCAAGAGTTCGACCTTGAAATCCATGATAAGAAAGGAACCGAAAATCTAGTGGCGGATCACCTCTCTCGTTTGGAAAGAGAAGAATAGAAAAGACCTTAAGGCCTTTTAATGAGACATTCCTGAATGAAAAACTCATTGCACTTACGGAGATAATGGTTCCATGGTTTATCGACTATGTGAATTATTTACTTGTGAAATCATTCTCGTGAAAATGATTGTGCATCAAAGGTGTAAATTCTTTCGGAGATAAGACGCTACTTTTAGGATGAACCTCTCATATTTAGGACTGTTCCGATGGAATAATCCATACATAACATTGCCATTCTAAGGAGTGTGGGGGATACTTTAGGGCAAATAGGATGGCAATGAAGATACTTCAATCGAGGTTTTGGTGGACAATTGAGTGAGCTTGAGGAATGCCGACTTGAAGCCTATGAAAGTGTCTGAATATACAAGGAAAAGACAGAGATGACACGACAAGAAGTTGGTGAAGAAAGAAATCCAAGTGGGAAATCGAGTGCATCTTTTTAACTCGAGGCTTCGCTTGTTTCCCGGGAAGCTCAAAAGGAGGTGGACAAGACTATTCACCGACACCAAAGTTCTCCCATATTGAGCAATCGAGATAGATAATGATGCCAATGAGAGATTCAAGGTGAATGACAAACGAACTAAAAGTTTAATGTAGGGATCGGAAGAGGAGCTTAATGCCACGGTTCTCCTCAAAGAACCTGCTTGATCAATCCAAACAGAGGAGATATCATTAATTGTATATAGTAGGGAGATATCATTAAATATTGTTATGTGTTTTAAATTTGTGTGATTTGAGTCCCATTTATGTCAAACTTGAATTTTGCCTTGTCAATACTTTTACATAAAAGCTTTTGGACACAATGAGAACATCTTACAATTTAGGTTTGAGGGTATGAGGGACAATTTTAACTGTTTTTATATTTTTTTTATGGAATACTTATTTTATCTAATTTTTTTGTGAAACAAACGGAATATATATTCCATATGACTTTGAATTAGTCCATTTATATTTGATTAACCAAACACATCCTAATAATAATATATAAGATTTGCTTGTAACTTTGGATGAGATGTGTACCGAAAGCTATGTAAGTGGTTAACCAGATGAGTTTTGTATTACTTTTAAAAAATCGTATAGTTTAGTAAGCCCTGTATATTTTTTTATTAGTATAATTAAGGGTGTGACTTATAGATATGATTTACATGTACATATTTTATTAAAAAAATTAATTATAAAAATATTCCAACACTAATTGACCAATGAAAATTATTTTAATTAAAAACGAAATCAAATAATATAATAATATATAGTATTATCCACATACCCACTTGTTAATTTGATCACTTTCAGCCAGGGGTGGACCCACCTTGATGCCAGGTGGGACTCGTGTCCTACTTCAATTTTTTTTAAAAAAATTGATTGTTTTAAAAAGATTTGATTTTTTTTTT
This sequence comes from Dipteronia dyeriana, assembly GCA_032871835.1. NCBI lineage: Eukaryota > Viridiplantae > Streptophyta > Magnoliopsida > Sapindales > Sapindaceae > Dipteronia > Dipteronia dyeriana. The sequence goes on along the minus strand of CM065299.1, from coordinate 7,058,018 downwards.
CATTTATATAAATATAAAAATTAACTTCAATTAAACAATATTAACTAAAAGCTAAATCGAAAGTTTAACCCTTTCTTTTATTGACTGTGAGGGGTTTTACTCTCACCATTTGTATTTTACAAACAAAATAAATATCTTTTTTCTTTAATTTAATTTTATCCTGTAATTTTAATAATTTTGTTTTATGTCTTTGTTATTTTACCATCTTTTCTAATTCGTTTCTCAAATTTTTGTCAACTTCATAACTACCTTTAATTTGTGGCTACTTAATTCAATTTTATTTTACATTTAATTATCTATTATTATTTTAAACTTTTATTATTTCTAATAGTTATAGTTTGACCTACCCAACACATCCATCTAATCAATAAACCCTAAAATCTCAAATTTTAATTTATTGTATTAAACTAATTCATCTATTATTATGAGTCATTTTAGTTTATCCTTAATATTTTTCTTTATTTTATAACTTTAATTTCTTCAGAATCAATAAATTAATAATTTACTAATGATTAAAAGAATAAAAAGTTCAAAAACATGCTTAGAATTATTTATTAATCAGTTATTTTTATATAAATTTAAAATGAATTCATTATAAATAAATAAAAAATTCTTCTTATAAAATTATATTGTAATTTATTATTTTAAGAATAAATATTGTAATTTTATTTGTTTATGTTGCTTTTCTTGTTATTATTTATTTTTTAATATCATGTTTCTTGTTTTTATTTCTTTTGAACTATAAGATTATTCAGTTCATCTTGAGTAAGGAGTCGATTATTTTTTTGTTTGAAGATTGAACAGTCCTGAATTTTTCTACAGACTAAATAGGGATTGAAATTTGAACTCGAATGGCATATATCTGAATGTATTGTCAACACACTTATTGTTTGAAAGTAAAATTGCTTGAAGATAAGTAATTTTACATTTGTACTCGTGCTTAACAATTATACATGTAATATGGAATAAAAAAATCAAAAAATAATTATTCTATATAAAGACATATGATCATGATCTTCTTCTTCGATTACAAACAAACTTCATTTTTACTAAGAAAATATTTTTTTTTTTCAAAAAATCAAAAGACATCAGGAAAACTCACACAAAACACTATATATATATATATATATATATATATATATATATATATACATCACCCTGATATCATAATAAAGTGTTGATATTAAACACCAATATGATAAGTGATTAGGGTTCTATTTTATTTTTAAGGCTATTTAAAATAAGCAATATATTAAAATAACGATATTTACACCATATATAATTATGTAAAATTGGAAATATTTTATATATGGGGGGTAGTATCGGAAGAAAAGATTTTGGATAGCTTTTAATGCAATTCAGTGTTTTACAATTAAGTGAAAAGTTAATATTTTTTACTTTTTATTTTAAGTTGTTTTTTTTAGTATTTTAAGTTGTTTTTTTTAGTATTTTTAAGTTGTTTGACCACTTAAAAAAAATAAACAAAACAACTTAATAATTATGATTCAGATCCATTAAGTTTTAAGTGGAAAAAACAAACGATCCATAAGTGTTCTACTTTTATTTTGTTTTATCTAAACTTCATTATATCATCAATTTTTCCTCATATTAAAAACTCATTTTAAAAAAAAAACTCATTTTACTATAACCATAATTTTTAAGTATTTTCTTTATATAATTATTATTTTGTTCAAGTATCCAACCTGATAAAAATTTATGGGTCCGCCACTGCTTTCAGCAATTGATTAACAAATATTGTTGGTTGTTAATGTAAGTTCCTCATTTTTATTGGTTTATTTCGTTGTAGTGGGGTTCAAATGTGTAAGGGTAGATTATGTTGATTTTGTTCGTGATCAAGCTCAATAGCACATCAAAGGTATATCACATGTGCCTATTTCCTTGAAGAGGTTTAGTTGCTCATAGACAAATCTCATGCATGCCTTAGTATCCTTGCATTTGTATTCATTGCTTGCATGTGTAAATTTTGCATATTAAATAGTGTGTTAAGTTTGCTTGGAAAATAGGTTTTTCCTCTTAACCGCGGTGCAGGTCGTTGGGGTCTCAACAACTGTTGGTTCCAGAAACGGCATGCTTCAGGGACCGTAGTTTGTGCACTTTTCTACACAGCGGTCTCTGCCATGATATTCACTAGAAGGCTCCAGTTGCCTATACCGCAGCATGTGCACATGAATGCACAACAGTCCCCACAGTGGTGTTGTCCAGACGGTGCACAGTTGCATGCACCGTAGGGGTCTGAACAACTTGCCCTTACCGCTGTCAAGTCAGCGGTAATGACGGGTTTTGGTTGTTGTTTTTCAAAATGACATCATTTTGTCTACGGCTTCATATATATATATATATATGTGTGTGTGTGTGTGTTCTTTCACCTTCCTTGCCTTTCTAGAGCTCTGAAATTCATTCCTTTAAGTGAGAGAAATTAACTCATAGTGAGAGAGAGCACCAAGAAACCATTTTTACTCAACCAAACACCAGTCCATGAGCATCTAGCATCTCACAAGCATCATCTTTATGGATTCTTCTTGTTTTTATTGATTAGGTTATTTGAACATGCCCTAAAACTCCATTGCATATCTTTGAATCTCTTTGTGTTCTTATTTGCCTAGGTTTAGTTTTATTATTTTAGTTAATGCATGGTCATTTGTTTATTGGTATTTATTACATGCTTGAGTTGTTAATTGTTGGTTAAGATTGTATGTTCATTGATAGCTAGAATTTATGACCATTTTACCTTCTAGCTAAATCTACTTGCATTTACATTTAGTTATTGATATCCAGAATTTGCATTTATTGTCATCTTTAAATCCCTAGATAAAAATTTAGTGTAACCTAGCATTGATTGCATAATAGAATATTTTCATATATTTACATAGATTGCTTAATCTCTTTATTGATTGTTAAGCCTTGTGACTAAGTGGATTAGTGCACAAGCTTATTGGTCTAGGATCACTATTAAAGGCACGTTGAGTAGAGTTAAAGGGTTAGTGATCATGTATGGTATGACCTGATGTCAACTTAGGTTGTAAATTTTCATTCAAATAGTGGATTTTGAGGATCGTATATGGCTAGAAGGATAACCCATGAGTTTTGCCCATTTAGAGGGTTTCTCACGTAAATCAATTATTGTGTCTTTCTTGTTTTATGCATGTTTAACGTTAATTGAATGCTTGATAATATGGGGTAAATTCATTAACATTGATTAATTTGAAAATTCGGTAATCAATCGAATTAAAACCTATTCACCCCCCCCTCCCCCCTTTAGGTTGGTTTGGACATACCTTAGTGTAATTTCAATTGGTATCAGAGCCAGTGCCTGGATATACTCAGGTGATCCGTGCTTTGTATGTGTCTTGCATTTTGTATTTTGTTTGTTTGTGTTTTGCATTTTGTTTGTTGCATTGCATTTGTTCATCTCATTCATAAACCCCAAACACTATGAGTAGGAAAGGTGGAGGAACCGAGGGAGTTTTAAGCATGAGACCTCCCTTACTCATGGGAGTGAACTATGCCTCTTGGAAAGGTAAGATAGAGTCCTAACTTTTCCAAATAGATGACCGAGCATGTATGGCAATTGAAGATGGATACACTCCTCCTAAAATGACCGTTGAAGATGGAAGTGAAGTCTCTAAGACTATGTCTCAATTGAGCACACAAGAATTTGAAGCATCCACGTGGAACACCAAAGCAATGGATGCCATTCTTTGCGTCATGGACGACAACCAATACAAGTTGATTCAAACAACTAGGAATGAAATGGAGACATGGGAGATTCTAGAAATGACTCATGAAGGAACCGAGATAGTCAAGGATTCTAAGCTCCGAGTCCTACAATTTGAGATGATTATGTTGGAGGAGCATGAGTGCTTCAAAATTAATAGACATCGTCAATCAAAACCATCAACTTGGTGACCCTTATTCAGATAGAAGAATCAAGCAAAAGATAATAAGGTCACTTCCGTCAAGGTTTGAATGTGAAGACACTTGAGGAGAATAGTGACTATAAAAACATGAAGCAAGTGAAGTCATTGGAAGGCTTCTTGCCTATAAGTCAAGAAAGGGCCTTACTCCTTCACCACATAAGGAGCAAAATAGCATAGCTTTGAAGACCTCCAAAGTAGAGAAGGAGAAGGATGAATCGGATGAGGAGATGACCCTCATGGTGAAAAGATTCAGAAAGTTCAACAAAACTGAAAAGAAGGGCTTTAGATCCAAAGGAAAGGAAAGGAAAGAAAAAGGAAAAGAAAAAGAAGACTCATTTCAAGAAGTTTAAGTCAAGTTAAGACAAGACCACAAGAAAAGGGATCCAATGTTTTGAATGTAGAGGTTTTGGACACTTCTCCACTGAGTGTGGCAATTTGAAGAACAAGAAGAAAGGAAAGGCAATGGCCGCCAGTTGGAGCGATAGTGATGCCGTGGAAGAGGAATGAGAATCCTCAGATGATGAAGACCATATGGCTAACTTTGTTTCCTTTGCATACTCTCTTAAGAGTAAGGAAGCAATAGATGACCAAGAGGAGGAGAAACAAGTTGAAGATGACTCAAGTGACGAGAGCTCATCATCTTATTCTACAAATGGAAATGTAGAAGGCATAGACCTTGAAGGGTTCATGGAGCACTTCCAAAGCTTAACATTGAAGATGAAGAAAGATATTCTAAGGCTAAAATGAGAGAATCTCAAGTTATCAACCGAAGTAACTCACTTAAATAGAGAAGTGAAGATAGGAAAGATGAATGAGGCATTGATGGAAAAAGAGCTTGAAGACGTAAGAGAGATTATTGCTAAGATGACTTCAAGCACGAAAAAACTTGACCACATGTTGGGAGTTAGCAAGAGGCCAAGTGATACGAAAAGTCTTGGCTATGAAGATGACAAGGAAACCTCATCCTCAAGCAAAACCATGTTTGTCAAGAGCATGAACATCATAGAGTCTTCACCACCACAACATCCTAGGAAGAAAATTGATCTAGGAGAGTGCTAAAAAAGTGCCCAAGTGAAGTCAACATCAATAGCACAAGCTCAAGCTCAAGCTCAACAAAAAAGATCTCATCAAGTAAACTTTCCTCAACTCAAATACCACCAAGCCAAGAAGCAATCCATGCTAGTTTAACAAATGAAGCAATTTACTCCAACTCAACAACAAAGAATGAGAGAACCAATCCAACACTAAAAACAAGATTAAAGACGTGGGAAATCCCCTTTGTACACATAAAAGAATGGTATGACTTCTTACTTTATTCCCATATATCATTTTTTTGGTGTTGATGGTCACATTAGACTAAATTGTTTCAAGTATTTTAAAATATGTAGAACTAAAAACATGATTGAAAAGAATAGGGCTAGAACTACTATGCATGCTTCTATGAAATTTAGAGCCAATGAATCTAAGACCATAAAGAAAGAAAATGTCTCACCTAGGTGGATTAGAAGTAATAAGTATGTTTTTCATGTAGTTTAACTAGCCTTGAAGGCAAATGCTTTTAATACTTGGTATTTGGATAGTGGGTGCTCTTGGCACATGTCGAGTAACAAGAGTTTTTTTGAATCTCTTGTCATGGAAGATGGTAGGTTTGTCACTTTTGGTGATGGATCTAAAAAGAAAATCATAGGGAAAGGAACCATTTCCATTCCCGGTTTACCTTCCTTGTCAAATATTTTGTTTACAGATGTCGCGCAAGCCAATATTGTAAGCATTTCTCATTTAAATGATGATGGATTGTTAGTTATGTTTAATAGAAATGATTGCTCAATTTTGAAGTCAAATGGACAAATATTATTGAAAGGAAAGAGATTTAGTGACAATTGTTATTGTCTTGAAGCAAGTATTACCTCTTGCAATATGTCCAAAAGTGAGCAAGCTAAATTGTGGCACCAAAGGCTTGGCCACATGAACTATCGAGATTTGAGGATCTTAAATAAGTTCAAAGTTGTGTGTAGGCTTTTCGAACTTGCGAAGAAAATTGACGGTGTTTGTGAACCTTGTTAATAAGGGAAACAAACCGAAAGTATGCACAAGAAAGACAATTATCTCACCACCAAGGATCCATTAGAGCTTCTACATATAGACCTTAAAGGTCCCATGCAAACTGAGAGTCTCGATGGCAGGAGATACATTTTGTATGTGTTTATGATTTTTTAGATTTATATGGACATATTTTAAAAACAAATCCGATACTTTTGATAAATTTAAATTGCTTTGCATTAAAATTCAAAATGAGAAAAATCTCACATTAAAAACATCAAAAGGATTAGGAGTGATCATGGGAAGGAATTTGAAAATGCATGTTTTGAAAAATTTTGTAATAGCTTTGGCATTTCTCATGAGTTTTCAGCTCCTCAAACTCTTCAACAAAATAAGGTTGTAGAGAGGAAGAATAGGGTCCTCCAAGAGTTGGTCTGAGTGATGTTGCTTAACAACAATGTGCCTATGAATCTTTGGGCTGAGACCATTAATACGACTTGCTACATAGGAAATAGAGTTTTTCTAATGTCCATCACTTGACAAACCTCCTATGAATTGTGGAAGGGTAGAAAGCCAAATGTTAGCTAATTTCACTCATTTGGAAGCAAATGATACATTCTTAATGACCGAGATCAACTTGACAAGTTTGATGCCAAGAGTGATGAAGGAATTTTCATTGGCTATACCCTTAATAGTATGACCTATAGAGTGTTCCATTTGAAAACTCATAGTGTTATGGTTGATGATTCTTCGCTAGAGAAGAATGGTGAGATTTCAAGTGGTGTGAAGTTAAACCTTGATAAATAGGTCATTCAACCTTTTGATAGAGATACATCTTTAGACTCTAAAGAACTCGCTTCATAGGTTAGACATCTCCACAACACGAATGACCTTCTTAGAGATGTGAATGAGGGTCTTAGGACTAGGCTTCAATTAGTTAATCAAATTAGTTATACTTGTTACACCTCTCAAATTGAATGAAAAAAGGTTGATGAAACCTTAAATGATGAATTTTGGGTTCTTGCTATGCAAGAAGAGCTAAACCAATTTGAAAGAAGTGAGGTTTGACCTCTAGTTTCGAGACCCAAGAACACTAATATCATTGGAACTAAATGGGTGTATAGGACCAACTCGGATGAGGACGACAACATTGTACGAAACAAGACAAAATTTGTAGCACAAGGATACTCACAAATTGAGGGTGTTGATTGTGTGGAAACTTTTACTCCGATTGCCCGTCTTGAGTCTATAAGGCTACTCTTGTCGATATCATGTGTGCACAAGTTTAAATTGCATTAAATGGATGTTAAGAATGTCTTTCTCAATGGCTTATTGCAAGAGGAAGTGTTTGTTAAGCAATCCAAGGGGTTTGTGGATCTTCACCACCTCAATCATGTTTATTGCCTCAAGAAGACTTTATATGGGTTGAAACAAGTACCGATGGCTTGGTATGAGCGTCTTACTCTCTATCTTGTTGACAATGGCTACTCTAGAGGTAATGTTGACAAGAGTTTATTCATCAAGGGCAACAAGGATGAGCTTTTAACAACTCAATCTATGTTGATGACATTATTTTTAGCTCCACCAACAAATCCAAAGTCTAACAATTTGTTGATGTTATGTCTCATGAATTTGAGATGAGTCTTGTTGGGGAGCTCAATTACTTCTTAGGTTTGCAAATCATGCATTTGAATTATGGGATTTTCATATCCCAAGCTAAGTATGCTAATAACCTACTGAAGAAATTTGGTCTTGAGAATGCCAAACATTGTTACACACCCATGAGTACCACATTGAAACTCGGCAAGGATACTGGTGGAAAACGTGTGGACCAAAGGCTTTATTATGGCATGATTGAGTAGTTTGCTTTACTTGACAACTAGTATACCCAATATAGTTTTTAGTGTGGGTATTTGTGCTAGGTACCAAGCAGATCTCAAGGAGTCTCATCTCTCTACTGTGAAGAGAATTATTCGATATGTAAATGAGTCTTCTAACTATGGGATATGGTACTCTTTTGATACTAATTCGAGTTTAGTTGGCTTTAGTGATGCAGACTGAGTAGGAAATTATGATGATAGGAAGAGTACATCGGGAGGTTGCTTCTTTCTAGGAAATAAACTTGTGTCATGGTTTTGCAAGAAGCAAAATTCCATCTTCCCATCCACAATTGAAGCGGAATACATAGCCGCCGGGAGTGCTTGCACACAACTCCTGTGGATGAAGTAAATTCTTATGGATTATGACTTTGATCAAGGTACTTTTACCCTTTATTGTGATTACTTGAGTGTTATGAATATTTCAAAGAATTATATTCATCATTCTAGGACTAACTATATGGATATTAGGCATCACTTCATTAAAGAGCTAGTTGAAAATAAATGCATTACACTTGAACATGTATGCACAAATGATCAGCTAGCAGATCTTTTTATAAAACCTTTAGACTCAACTAGGTTCAAGTCACTTAGTAGGTCTATTAGGATTTGTCATATGCCTTGATGAACCTTGTGATTGATCCCATATGAGGAGCTCAAGCAAAGAAAACGACCTCGTATCATTGAAATAAGTAAAAATTGTTCAATTTTATGCTCTTTAATTAATTGCTTGAGAATCATGGTTGCCCATATATAATTATATGCCTTTAATCAATAAGTGTGACTTTGCTTTATTTGTAATTCATGTCTCATTTATATTCAAGTATGCATTTTTAGGCTACAAAAATTGATTGGGGAATACATTTGATTGACCTATAATTTATCTCCATGTTATGAGAACTTGATGCTGACATTATTAAATATTATGCATGAGTTATGTGTGTGAAATTATGTGTGGGTGCAACTGACAAGGCTAAACTCAATAAGAACCTTGTGTCCATTCTAAATAAGGATGTCTTATCCAAATTTAGTCCTATCTCTTTACTTAATGGTTGAACAAGGCAACAACCAATAAGGATTTCATATACATTTAATCAATAAGGATTTTATATCCGTGTCTTGGGTGGTCATTAGGAATTGAAAAAGTTGTTCGTGTGTGTGTTGAAAGTTTTTAATACTATATCTTGTTTCTTTAAGACAAAAGGGTACAAATTGGTTTGACTTTTTTTTTTAACTCTTTTGTCGTTTGCTTTGCCAAATACCATTGCTTAAACTTTGATGGTGCATGTCTTACATCCAATGCAATAATCTCACACATTTTCTTAAAATCAAACTTCTTTGCTTCTCTTTCACTTAATTAAGTTGAATAAAATTGTTGTATATGATTATGCACTTACCTTTGATACAAATAACTCTTTTTGTTAAAGTAATCCGATTGGGGAATATTCATTTTTCTATCTCATGCCGAAAAAGGGGAGTCAGGTGAAGTTCATGAGAGATTCATTTTAGGGGGAGTATTTACATATAAGGGGAGATTGACTTGCTGATAGGGAGTAATTGATCAGAACGATTTATATACCTATTTGAGGTTCCCATTACCTCGCTTTTGTTATTGTTTTCGAGTATACTTTGGTATTTGATGTGTTTGTGATCCTTGTGTAGGTGCATGTTCCCTACGGAAGGTATTTGAGCTTAATTGAAGAGTTTTGGAGGTTAAATGACAGAATTTGGAATAGCTTATATAGACACCCCAACTTTAAAAGGTCATATCCCTCTACTACGATCGAACTACATCTCCTATAACCACGTTTCAGAAAGCCCCGGAGGTCTTCTTTCCAACGCACTTTACAGATTGCGATTCCGAGGTTTGTAGAGAAAGTTATGATCGTTTTTGTAATGGTGCGCAGAGGTGCGGTACGCGTACCGCTCGAGACCAATTTGCAAACCGCGTTTTGTACTGCGAAGAAGGGCAGCAACCTCCAAAAAGTGATGTGCGGTTCGCGGTGTTGATGCGTACAGCACATCGTACATCACATCTTGACAGAAATGTATTTTTCAGCCATTTTCAGAGGGGTATTCTTGTCTTTTCATCCAAAAGTCTTGCCCTAACCTCCCACACTATAAATACCCCCTTTTCTCCTCATTCTTGATAGCTCTCTTCACCTCTCTTCCCCTTTTTTCCCTTTCTCACACCTATTCTCTTCTTCTTCTTCCATTTTCTTTCACCTCTTGCTCCCATGGAGGTTTTTTCTCCATGAAAGCTCACCATACACCTCCACCTCACCACTATACATTTCCTCCATCCATCTTAGAGTAGATTACAAAGGAATTAGGAGCCAAATCCGAGCTAGGAAGGCTAGGAGCATCTTTGGAGGACTTCCCTTCAATGGTTTGCTTTTATTTGCTCATTTCTTTGTATTTCTTGTCGTCTTTGATGTGTAACACCGAATTTGGGAATTTGTAAACCTTTCATATGTGCTATATATGTATTTTTGTACTTAAATTCATTTGGGTTTTGTTTTACTCTTTGATATATGTGTTTTTATGCTCTTAATATGATATGTATGTGTATGAATTGTTAAAAATCAATATGTGTCCATGATTGGGTTTAGGAGTAGTTGTAATTTATAGTAGAAATTAGATACCCATGATTGTTGATTGATTGATGGATGACTTGAAATTCCATGTATTGAGTAATTTGAGTAATTTGGATTTTAGCCCCAAAGAGTAGAAAAGGTTTCAGGTCAAGCTTTTAGTTGCTAAATTGACATTGGTTCATATCCTTGTTCTTAATGGATCTTTGTATTAAGACACGATTATCCATCCACGTTACAGGATTGGGTGATGAATTGATTGTGGGAAAATTTCCTAATCAAGAGGATGAACCTTTAACCTAAATTGAATGTTCTTAATAATATAACAATCATATTGTTGCATATAGTTGTTAGGTAAACTTGTTTGCCATGTTTAGCCATCCTAGGGAGTTGACTAAACCGAATCTTTGACATAGAAGTAAAGACCACCGACATTTTTCTTGTGCTTCTGCTGTTATATGGATGTTTTGAGTGCTTAAAGCCTTTGCTTAATTGATCACTTTGTAATTGATCCATGGTTAGATGCTATGTACCGAGAGGAGACGCATTTGACAATGTTTAGATAAACATTCACTATACTTGACTAGAAAGTGCTAGAACCACTAGGCTAGCGTATAGGGTTCGATTTGTATTCCACGTGCTTAATGGGTTCATATATATTGTCTGGATTGCTCGAGAGAGATTTCGGGTATATATGGATACTATCTCTAAGACATCAAGAGAGATTAGAGATTAATTAAGGGGATACGAGCCTATATATACTTGCACACTTGAGGATTAGGTGCGTCTAGAACGTAATTAGGAGGATTGTCACGGTTGAGTCATTTCCCTAGTGTAACCACATTTCATGTATATCTCCATTCCGTCTATCATTGTATATATCATTTATATAAGTTATTTGGTTATATTATTATTCACTTTTTCACACATGCAACACACGAGTATGCTTGCAGTGTTGTAATAATAGCTAGAACTAGAGACGATCGGTGAATCTCACCTCCCTGTGGATCTATCCCTTGCTTGCCGCTGTGCTAGTCTCTGTGACTTGCGCCCTTACGAGGCCGAACTTAAATGTTCATATTTGATGACACTGCAACGACGTGTCCCCGTCAGTAATCAATTTAGAGGGGAGCATTTGCATATTAGGGGAGACTGACTTGTTGAGGGGGAGTAACCCATTTAGGGGCAACATTTGCATTTGCATTACTTTTTGCATATTGTTTGTTTTCTTTTATGCAAATTGCCTTTGTCCTTTATGTTCTCTTGATCACCTCACACATACTTGTCTTGGAAAGTGTAGTTGTCTTGTTTTGCAGGGATGTTTATTCTACAAGAGATGGAAGACTTGAAGATCTAGTGTTTAGGTATCTCATTGTAATGTAGAAAAACTTTTTTGTTGACCTCTTGTCCTTTTTTTTTGTTTATTTGTGAGGATGATTTATGAGTGGTGGTTTTATCATGAAATACCCAAATGGGGAGATTGTAACTTCCTTATTTTTGAATGGCTCATTTCGTTAACAAACCACAATTGAGGTTTAAATGTGTAAGGATAAATTAGGCCGATTTTGTTTGCGATCAAGCTCAATAGCACATCAAAGGTATATCACATGTGCCTATTTCCTTGAAGAGATTTAGTTACTCACATACACTTCTCATGCATACATGCCTCAATATCCTTACATTTGTGTTCATTGCTTGCATGTGTACATTCTCTTCACTCTTCACACTTGCACATTTTGCATATTGAATAGTGTGTTGAGTTTGCCTCGAAAATAGGTTTTTCCTCATAATCGATGTGCAAGTAGCTGGCTATGCACTTGCCTTCGCCGCAGTCCCAACAGAAATTGGTTCCAGAGACGGCATACTTTAGGGACCTCGATCTGTGCCTCTGTCTGCGCAGCGGTCCCTACAGCGGTATTCACCGGGAGGCTTCTATTGCCTATACCGCGGTATGTGCATATGAAAATACAACGGTCCTCACCGCGGTGTTGTCCAGACGGTGCACAGTTGCATGCACTATAGGGGTCTAGACAACTTGCCCCAGCCGCGGTCCAGCCAGCAGTGATGACAGGCTTTGGTTGTTGTTTTTCAAAACGACGTCATTTTGTCTAGGGCTATATATATATATATATATATATATATATATATTCTTTCACCTTCCTTGCCTTTCTAGAGCTTTGAAATTCATTCCCTTAAGTGAGAGAAATTGACTCCTAGTCAGAGAGAGCTCCAATAAACCATTTTTACTCAACCAAACACCAGTCCATGAGCATCTAACATCTCACAAGCATCATATTCATGGATTCTCCTTGTTTTTATTGACTAGGTAATTTGAACATGCCCTAAATCTCCATTACATCTATTTGTGTTCTTATTTGCCTAGGATTAGTTTTATTTGTTGAGTTAATGCATGATTAATTGTTTATTAGTATTTATAACATGCTTGAGTTGTTGATTGTTGGTTGAGATTGTATGTTCATTGAGAGCTAGAATTTAGGACTATTTTGTCCTCTAGCTAAATTTGCTTGCATTTACATTTAGATATTGATATACAAGATTTGCATTTATTGCCATCTTTAAATTTCTAGATAAGCATTTAATGTAGCTTTGCATTGATTGCGTAATAGAATATTTCCATATATTCACATAGGTTACTTAATCTCTTCATTGATTGTTAAGCTTTGTGACTAAGTGGATTAATGCACAAACTTGTTGGTCTATGATAACTATTAGAGGCTTATTGGATAGAGTGAAAGGGTTAGTGACCATGTATAGTGTGACTTGAGGTCAACCTAGATTGTACTCTTTCATTTAAATAGTGGATTTTGAGGACTATATATGGTTAGAAGGATAGCCTGTGAGTTTTGTCTAGTTTAAGAGTTTTTCACATAAATCAATCCTTGTGTTTTTATTGTTTTATGCTTGTTTAACATTAATTGATGCATGATAATATGGGGTAAATTCATTAACATTGATTAATTCGAAAAATCGGTAATCAATCGAATTAAAACCTATTAATCAATGTTTAATACGACATGTAAGGATTAAATTGAGTGTATTCAATAAAATTACTATTGATATTGGTATTAGAACGATTGTTTATAGCAATAGTGTAATCTTCGGATTCTAGATATGAGTTTATTTATAGTTATCTAAATCATATTTAAGGAAGAAAAACAATATATCTAAGGAAGTCAATATTATCTCCATTGTTAGTAAACAGACCCATATTAATTAGTTGGTAATTAATTAATGGTATATTGTAGTATATTGTTCACAGACCACTTGTGTATTATAAATCTCCTACACTTGTTCTTTATCGTGTACATAACAGCAAAGCTTGCTTTTGAGAGAAATTAAAGAAATTGCAAATGGAGCCAGAAAAAACCTCTGAAGAACTAGTGAGAGGCCAAGCCGAGATAGGGCAACACATGTTCAGCTTCGCGGACTCCATAGTATTGAAATGCGCTGTGGAGCTCCGCATAGCTGATACCATACACTCTTACGATGGTGCTCCAATTACCCTGTCCCAAATAGCTTCATGCATTGACTCACCCTCCCCCGACATCCCTACTTGACCCGCATAATTAGATTGTTAGTCCGGAAGAACTTCTTCACCGTACACCATCCATCAGACGGCGGTGAGAGTCTCTATGGACTGACCCACGTTTCAAAATGGCTTTTACATGGCTCTGATTTAATCCTAGCGCCAATGATTCTGTTGCAGACTCATCCATCAATGATGGCTCCATTGCATTGTTTAAGCAAGTGTGTTAAAGAAGGTGGCATTGCTTTTGAGAAGACTCACGGCCGTCCGGTTTGGGATTTTGCATCACAAAATCCTGAGTTCAACAACATGTTCAACGATGGAATGGCTTGTGCGGCCAGGATCGTCTCAAGGGCTATCATGACAGGATACAAAGATGGGTTTGGTTGCATAGGATCATCAGTAGACGTGGGAGGTGGGACAGGAACCATGGTAGCTGAGATTGTGAAATCACATCCGCACATCAAAGCAACCAATTTTGATTTGCCACATGTGATTGCCACTGCACCGTTGATTGATGGAGTCTGCCACGTTGGAGGTGACATGTTTCAGGATATTCCCAATGCTGATGCAGTCTACATGAAGGTGACTGACTGGATATATTAATTAAAATACCCGACGAAAAGTCGTAGTTATTGTAGTCTAATATGTTGATTTAATCATTTAGATGCTATAAACTAATCTAGTAACTATACATGTGCTTTATGGCAGTTGAGTCCTAATATATATTTGTTTTGGTGCAGTGGATCATGCATGACTGGACCGACGAAGATTGTGTTAAAATTTTAAGAAATTGTAGAAAAGCAATACCTGAAAACAATGGGAAAGTTATAATTGTTGATCTTGTTCTACAACCAGATGGAAATGGCACGTTTGATGACGTAGGTTGCACATTCGATTTATTGATGATGGCAGACACCTCTGGTGGAAAAGAGAGGACTGAGCTTCAATGGATAAAATTATTAGAGGAAGGAGGTTTCCCTCGCTACAAAGTCATATCTATTCCTCATTTATTATCCATTATCGAGGCATATCCAAAGTGATCACATACATGCTCTTATTTCTATCTTATACTATTAAGACATTCTTTCTGCTTCGTTGTACGGCGAAGTCTTAATAATTGATGATGGTGGAATCATGACCGTATCGTTTGTATAGTATGTATCGTTGTCTAATAAAATGTTGTCATGAATGTTTGTATGATATTAATCAGAATTCATCGAGCTCCTTTTGTGTTAACCGATGTCAAACTAAATTGGTGAGATTACCCTTTTAATGAATTTCATTTTCTATTTGACTCAGTAATTTTATAGATGTCAAACCACTAAAAAAAAAAGGTTAATTGAAATAACTTACCTTAGCAAGTTTTTTAAAAATGTCATAAATTAACACAAAACCCTGTATCATCAAGTTAATCCGTTCACTTTAACGGCTGATTAACCTTGATCTTTAGAAAGCCATATATACCCTTATCACATCATTTCAAATATAAAATATTTTTGAATTAAAAATTAAAAAAAATCAAAATTAAGAAAAATATTAATTATCTACCAGTCCGGCGATGGATCTCTACCATCGAAGGAAACAAGAGATCATTGACGATCCCCTCCCACTAAAAAATATCATCGCCAATCTTATCCAACGGGATGAGGTCAGCCTTCTATAGTTAGCATAGTAGGCTCCTCCTCGAACTAATTATCTTATTTTTTTAATTTGATTTTTCACTTTTTAATTTAAAAAAAAATTGTGTCGGATATATTTCGTTTTCTATGGATCAAGGTTAGTTAACCGTTAAAGTTAACGTATTGACTTGATAGTAATGGACATTTGTGTTAATTTATAACATCTTTTTAAAATTTTACTGGATTCAATAAAATAAGAATAAGTTAACACAATTAATCCAAACATACAGGGGCTTATGTCACATAACTGGGTGTTGCGATTTTCAAGTAGATATATCCAAAAAAAAATTGCAAATGAAAATGGTAAATGACTTTAGAAATTGAAATAGAAAACGAAAATTTAAAATTGAATTATAAATTTTGAAGATCTGTCCTAAAAACAATATTGATAAGATTATTATGAAAAAAAAAATTATTTTAGTAAAATGCAAATCATAACTAAGCAAAGTTGGAATTTTAAAGCTTTTAAAGGACATCATGTTACCCTAAGAATAACACTGCCAATCACAATACATGACCATTAATGGCAGATTTCTATTGTAAACAACAAAATCAGTTTGTCCTTAAAAAAATATAAATCATTTTGTATCGATAATTTGGTAAATTCTTGACTCACGATTGAGAATGACTTGACAATTTATCAGGCACGAGTTTTACTCAATACATTATAATTCACTCCTCTAACCGATTTGTAATATACCTGAACGAGTTAACTTAACTTTTTTTAGCTTTACTTAATACACTATTATTCACTCTTCTAACCGATTTGTGATATGCCTAAACGAGTTAACTTAACTTTTGTTAATAGTGTTGAACATTTCTAGAATAGATTTATAAATGTTTATACGATCGACTTGTTCATGTATATTCAATTCGACTCTTTTTTTTCCTAGTGAGTCACTCTGGTTACTAATACAATATTATCACAGTATTTTCCATTCCTTCAAGAGGTTTTACAAACAACTCGACACAATTACAAGAGAACTCTCTTTGGAAGATATTAATCGGATAGATGCATGATTTACCGCCATACAACCTATTGAACCATTAGAATTCTGTCAATAGCTTTTTAAGGTACAAAATGTTATCTTGGATAACGAATCGAATCTCTCTGTACAAGGACTTAAGAAGCTTGTTGAATGTCAGGAAGGCTCAATGGAATTTTTTATCAAAGGCCTAAAAAAAATCATGATAACTACAATTACTTATAATTAATATTTTATGATCCGAATTGAGGAGTTTATATAAATTAAACAAAATCATTCACACCAACCTGAAGATATAATTTATTTTTCTTACAACATTTTTATAATAGTCTTTATCAATCTTATTGAAAATAGTTTTTTCGATTTACATGTGTGAACGAGATGTTGTTCACCAACTACTCTCCAATTTGATTACATATATATATATATATATATATATATATATATTCGACAGAAAATTGATTACAAAGTTTAAAAAGGTCAAATTGTAAATATATTTTTTTAATGAGATCTCTTTATAGCTTCGTCATTGTGGTATCCCACTTTAGCCCAAGCTGGATTCGCTAGTAGAAAGTTTTACTCACTGGAGCACGAGTACAACTGAGATTTATAAAGTACAAACTATGATGAACCCGAGACTCGATTTGATAATAAACTTTAGACAAATTGTGGGCACAACATTCAATTGACAAACTCAATGCTTCTGGTCGAATGGCGAAGCCAACTTCCTTTAAATATGGGGGACTAGACGGCCGAGAAAAGAGACTTTTAAAAAATAAATGTATAAAACATTTAAAAATATATGGGGCTCACGATCCCTCTAGGCCTTCAATTGGCTTCGCCACTAGGTCCACTACTTATAGGCTAGCATCCACAGCGTTAACTATGTAGGTCTCAGGCAACCGACGGGCTATCAACTGTACCCCGTTCATGTTACAGTTGCCGGTTCCCATCACTTGTGATGTTAGTATGTTTAGTTTTTGAAGCCATGATGCTGTAGTGTCGTTTGTGATTTATCTAATGTCGTTTTGTTTTATTGTTTTTATGTCTTTATTGTTATTTTGAAATATGGTCTTTTATGTGCTGTAGCTTGGCTATTGGATGTTAGTACTTTTTGTGTATTTTTGTCATCTTCCTAATAAGGGATTTAGAAGGTGAGGTCATTTGGAAAAAGGGGATCCATAATTTTGTATTTTGGGGATATAGAAAATATATTGGTTCTCTGGAAGATTTGAAGCTTCCTTTTTCAATCTCCTGATTCTATTTTCATTTTGGTACGGGTTAGCTGCATCACATGACTTGTGCAGAAAGTTAAGATATTTTTATTTGAAAGTACAGAGTATTCAGTGAGTAACATTTACATAGTACGATGTAACTCAAATAGGAGCAAAATCTCTCCAATTACGAACTGTGTTTGATGTTGCCTTGCTAGGTGGCTAATAATTTTCATGCAGTTTCTTTCGTTGCTTGAATTTACTTTTTTACAGATTGCTTATTTGATTAAGAATCTGATGAGCTCAAGTAATTATATGCAAATTAAATTATTGAAAACAACTAATCAAAGAATCAGTTAGACAGGATTTGATTAAATGAGACTATGAGAGAGGATTACAAAAGAAAAGATATTTGACGATATATACACGTTATATCACATATTTGGATGGGTCTGAAAAATTATTGACAAATTAATGTAGTCCATTTTATAATCTTGTTCTCTTTTTTATTTTATTAAATAATTATATCCTTCTTAACTAGATAATAATCAACGCATCAATAGGTCATCTACAATCATTGATTTTTTTTCAATTAATTATTTTCAACAACTAATTTCACATAATCAATTAGACTTGGTCAGTTGGTATAACTTCAACTCATTAGAAATAGCTTATACAGCTTTTTCTCCTAAGGCTAAATTAATAAGATTACTTACTTATTAGTCCATAATAAGCTCCTCCAACTTGAACATTATTTTAAAACTCAATACAGTTCTGAAGAGAAAAATGATGTATAACGGTTTCTCCTGATCACAACAAACTTATTTTAACTATTAGCTTTCGAATCTATCTACTCCTGCAGTCCTGCCTAATCAGCATTTCACAAGCCTCGTCCTGAATTTGCATCACTTCATAAATTGAAATAATTGGAAAGGCCCATATATATATATACATATACATACATACATATATATATATATATATACATATACATACATATATATAGAGATAGAGAGAGTTTAGAAATTAAATGCCATTTTAAGAATGTAACATTTCAAAACTGTCACTTTTAATAACTTATGTTTAAAAGATACTTATTATGGTGAACGGATAAAAATATCTCAAATAATTGTTCCACATCAGATTTGTTTTATTCATTTTACGGTGACAGAGTTGTGAAGTAGAGAGAGAAATTACCATTGAAACCCAGGCAATCTTCCTCCAACTATTACAAATACTTAAAAGGCTCAGAGCCTTTTTTTCTCTGGTCAGTACTTAAAAGGCTCAGAGCCTTAAGGAATGTGAAATTTTGGGTTTTCGAGACTTTTTGAAACATTTCCGAGCTTTTTTTAACCTAATCCGAGCTTTTTTGAAACACGTCCGAACTTTTTGTTTAGGAAAATTATGTTTTTTTAACTTTGAATCTCTGAGACTTTTTGAAATATATTCGAGCTTTTTTTAACCAAATCTGAGACTTTTTAAAACACGCTCGAGCTTTTTCTTTAGGAAAGTTAGGTTGGTTAAACTTTGTAGTGTCCAAGCATTTTTATAAAAGCTACGAACATTTTAAAACTGTGTTCGAGACTTTTTTTTAAAGGTTAGTACTTTTTAAAACAGTGTCCGAGCTTTATTAAAAAACTCAGAGCTTTTACTAAAAAGCTCGAAACCTTTACAAAAAGTTTCAGATAATTTACACAAATGCTCAGATGCTATAAATAAAATCTTGGACAATCTTTAAAAACGTTCGGAGATTCAAAATTCAAAGGTTCAAACTTCACAATATCAGCTTCATATTCACATAAATACTCGGACAACAAATCATAAGGAATGAATAAATTGTTACAAGACTATGAATACATTGTTATGCTAAAACAAGTCAACTTTCAGACAAGTTGTAGATCGATTTTCAGATAAGTTTATTGGAGAGAGAGAGAGAGAGGTTACTGTTTTCAATGATTGATCAAAGTGTGGAGATAGAAGTACAAAGAGAAGTAAAGATTGATTATTTAAGGACAATTTGGATAGTTCATCATAATATGTGTCTTTTAAACTTAACTTATTAAAGTAGTGACATCAATGCAACGCACCAAAAAAAAAGTTACATTTCTCACTATTTCCACTATATATATAGTGGTTTTTCTATCAATGCATACTGATATGATATAACTTATATCTGTGCATTGTGTGTGGACCACTGATTATGGATAAGCTTTGACAAGTACATACACTTTATGTCAAAGTATGTAAATCTAATGGTCCACATTCAACGCACTGACGAATTTATAATAGTGCGCACTGACTTGAAAATTTTTATATATATGAAAATTTTCACCTTAGTGTGCAATGATAAATAATTATCGGTACATTGTATGTAGACCATTATATTCAATTGGTTTGACCCAATTTGTATGCACTTGTCAGTGTTTATCTTTAATCTATGACTCACATACAATGTACTGATATAACGCACCTACGAAAATATATATATATATATATATTTGACACTGAAAAATTGTCATAATTAATACATGCATGTCATTTTTGAGTATAGTAACACAAACATTACTTGATTTTGGAGAAGTATAACATAAACATCTCATATAATTAACTTTCCGCAGCTAACTCCTAACAATCAATAGTCAAAAGTAAAATTGATTAAAATACCTTATAATTTTATTTTATAAAATTAAACAAAAAATCCTTCATCTTACTATATATATATATATATTTTTTTTTTTTTTTTTTGAGATGGTGATGTTTGATGAAGATTTATTTTATTTTATTTGTAATTTTATTAAATGAAAATAATGGGCATTTTAGTCGGTTTTTACTTTTAACGATTGACTGTTAGGAGTTAACAATATTTGTGAAACATTTCTCACAGGTAAAGTCATGTTTAAGTCAATATATCCAAAACAACCGTCTGCATGTACTTGTACAAAACCTTATTAGGGGAAGTTTGTGCAATTAGCCCTTAATTAATTTATTATTCTACTCACCAGTTATATATATGTTATAAATCTCCTAAGCTTCTTTTCTGTGCTAACTTGTACAACAACAATAAAGCTTGCTTTTGATAGAGAAAGAAAAAGAGATCGCGAATGGAGACAGGAAAAATCTCTGAAGATGTACTGAGAGGCCAAGCCGAGATATGGCAACTCATGTTCAGCTTCGCAGACTCCATGGCATTGAAATGCGCTATGGAGCTCCGCATAGCTGATATCATACATTCTCACGGTGGTTTTCCAGTCACCTTGTCCCAAATAGCCTCATGCATTGACTCACCCTCTCCTGATATCCCCTACCTTGCCCGCATAATGAGACTGTTAGTCCGCAAGAACATCTTCACCGCTCATCATCCATTATCGGATGGCAGCGGCAGTGAGAGTACTCTCTACGGGCGGACCCACGTTTCGAGATGGCTTTTACATGGCTCTGATCTAAGCCTAGCGCCAATGATTGTGATGGAGAATCATCCATGGACACAGGGTCCATGGCATTGTTTTAGCACGTGTGTTAAAGAAGGTGGCATTGCTTTTGAGAAGACTCACGGCCGTCAGTTTTGGGATTTGGCATCACAGAATCCTGAGTTCAACAACATGTTCAACAATGGAATGGCCTGTACGGCCAGGATCATCACAAGAGCCATCTTGACAGGATACAAGGATGGGTTTGGTTGCATAGGATCGTTAGTTGACGTGGGAGGTGGGACAGGAACCGTGGCAGCTGAGATTGTGAAATCATATCCGCACATCAAAGCAACCAATTTTGATTTGCCACATGTGATTGCCACAGCACCGTTGCTTGATGGAGTCTGCCACGTTGGAGGTGACATGTTCAAGGAAATTCCTAGTGCTGATGCAGTCTTCATGAAGGTGACTTCATATGCACATTTACTAATCGTGATTTTAATTATTGATTTATGATTACAGTGTTTTTTTAGAAATCAAATCTTATCAATCCTACACATAAATCAAGAACGGGAAATGAAACTTTTGCTTTCATGAAACTCTTTTAAATAAAAATTGATTCCGTTTGATTTTCATTACCGAATAGAAAATACAAAAAATCAAATATTAAAATAAATATACAAGAAAAATAGGATGAATATTTGGAGAATGGATAATCACTCTTCTGAGTCAACCCGTAACATGTCCATCTTACTATGTTATTTTTTTAGATTTAGTTAACTCCAGATCAATGTTATAGTAAATGTTAGGTGCTAGCTAGGTAAAAACCCAACATCTAGTGTTAAGGCCGATTAGTCAGAAAATATTTCGAGATTAATCGGCTGGCGAATTTTGTTAATTTTTTATTTTTCCTCCACAAAAAATTAAAAATCCAATAACAAATAAATTCTCAAATCTAAACAAAACAATTAATGAGTTTAAAAAAAACTTAAACATATATGCCCAACAACAGATTAGGCCCAAAGAAGCCCAAAGGAATTGAAACTAGACCAATAGGCCCAATAACAACAGATGTCCTGATATAACACCTTCAACGGTTCATTCTATTGTCCCCAAAATGCACAAATCATCCATGCCGCCAGTTTGCTCCGTCCCGCCTCCTGTCAAACCCTGTTTCGATCAAATCATTTCAGTTCGACGACGACGACGGACGATGGACGATGGACAATAGACGATGGTTTGTTTGGTTGTTGGACGACAATGAGCAATGACAGACGATGGACGATGGACGATGGCCGTCTAAAATGGCCGACTTTTGGCTTTTCGCCACGCCAGGAGGCCACCTAGTAGCTAGCCGACGATTAATCGGTCGATTTGGCCGATTTTTCAAAAACTAATCCGGACATGACACGGGTCAACTCAGTAAATTATTATTCACCCCGAGTCATGTTATCGAGTTAGTCAAACATGAATCTAGTAGTCAAAAGACAACACAAGAAGTAATCAATCCAATCCAAAATTGCCCCGGTGAGATTGTTCTATGCAATCCTTTCTCCTAATTAATCCAGAACTTCGTGAATCATGATTTCTTCACGGAACTTATTATTTTATTGCAAGTGGATGATACGAAAAGAAAAGATTCAATTAAGCTATTGGGATACGTTAGACAGTTGGTATAGAATAGGAATCGGGTTATTTTTAGTTAGATTCTTATGTTTGGCCGGATCCATAGGATAGGATAAAATTATCCCATTGATTTGATTTATTCTATTGTAATGAGACTAATTAATCCTAACTAAAATTTTGAGATTAATTTCTTTTCCATCACCTTCGTTACACAAACACCCCAAACCTCATCATTTTCTTTATTTCGATCGGTTCTGGTTAGATTGATGGTGAGTCTACCCAACTGGGTTTCTTCAACTTGGTTGCTTGATGATGATTTCTTCCAAATTGTGTTTCTGATGATGGTTTTTTTTTTAAATAGTAATAATATAACCATAAAAATATCTCATACGATATCTTTATTTTGTGATACCAGATCTTAATAAAAAACAAAGTTTGAGATTAAAACATCAATAAAAAAACGTTCTTGATCCAATTTTTACTTAAGAATTGGACAATAAACATAGAAAGAGAGATTTAAAATCTACTGTTATCGTAGATCGATCATGCATGTAAAGTTTAAAAACAAAAAAAAAATCCTTAATCTCAATGGGTACCAGTAAATTGCTATCCACATTTCGTTATAAATGCCATATTTAAAAAAGGAAAAAACAAGTATATGTGGTCCATTTAAGGGACAGATTCTTTATATATATATATAAATATAAAAATTAGTTCCTTTTTGAAAAACCAAAAACTTCATAGAAATCTGGCACGTTCGAAAGGGATAGAACCGGTTCGTAATGGTTGGTGCCGAGTCTGTCCACAATTACAAAAATCCGGACAACCACACATTGCCCTTCAATCATTGAATGTTAATATCATAGTATGGGGTATGCTCATGCAGTCATGCCCCACGATCACAAAAATGGTAAAAGTTGAGCATGCATTTCAATTAATCACTTTTTGTTTGTTTCTTTTTTTTGTTTTTTTTTTTTTTTGTTTTTGTTTTATTGGTGGGCCTCTCAATAATGTTATTTAACTAAAAACCAAATATCTTCTCATGCATTTCAATTAATCACTTTTTGTTTTTGTTTTTTTTTGTTCGTTCTTTTGTTTTTGTTTTATTGGTGGGCTTCTCAATAATGTTATTTAACTAAAAACCTCTAAGATTTTCGATTCTAAAGATCCCTAAATTTGTAGTTAAAAAAATATACTTGATTTCAAAATATGGTCCATATAAAATTTTAAATAAAATTGGTCAATAAATGATTTTTTAAAAAAAAAGTCCCATAAATGAAAACTCATCTTTCATTCTTACAAGAACAATATTGGATCAAGAGTGGTGGTGGAAATATGGGATAAATCCTACTTGTCACAAATAATTCTCTTTTATATATCTTAAAAAACAACAACAACAACACCATTAAGATTTTTTAAAATTCTCTTGATATAAAATTTCTAAAATCATTTTAAAAGTAATTAAATCAATACTTTTTAGGTCCGCTACTGCTTTCAACTATTCTTTAACAAATATTGTTAAATATTATTGGTTGTTAATCACACCATTCTTCAGCCGTCTTTCGACAAATTGATGGACATTAATATAATAATGTCTGTTGACAAACTGTTTGGAGAAGACTATAGAAATGAACTAAGATGTCTATTGTAACAATTTTTGACATAAAAAAATTCGCTTCACAGTCCAAAGAAGTATAATATTAGATGTTTATGCATTTTTCAATCTACATATTAACACGACCTGTAAGGATTGAGTGTATTCAATAAAATTACTATTGGAATTGGTATTAGAATGTGTGTAATTTATAGTAATAGTTTAATTTTCGGATTCTAGATATGAGTTTATTTATAGTTGTATAAATCATATTAAAGGAAGAAAAAAAAAATTAAGGAAGACAATATTATCTCCATTGTTTATTAAATAGACCCATATTAATTAATTAGTAATTAATTAATGGTATATTATAGTATATTGTTCACAGACCACTTGTATATTATAAATCTCCTACACTTGTTCTCTATCGTGCACATAACAGCAAAGCTTGCTTTTGAGAGAAATTGAAGAAATTGCAAATGGAGCCAGAACAAACCTCGGAAGAACTAGTGAGAGGGCAAGCCGAGATATGGCAACACATGTTCAGCTACGCGGACTCCATGGTTTTGAAATGCGCTGTGGAGCTCCGCATAGCTGATATCATACACTCTCACGATGGTGCTCCAATTACCCTGTCCCAAATAGCTTCATGCATTGACTCACCCTCCCCCGACATCCCCTACTTGACCCGCATAATGAGATTGTTAGTCCGTAAGAACATCTTCACCGTACACCATCCATCAGACGGCGGTGAGAGTCTCTATGGACTGACCCACATTTCAAAATGGCTTTTACATGGCTCTGATATAAGCCTAGCGCCAATGATTCTGTTGCAGAATCATCCATTGATGATGGCTCCATTACATTGTTTATGCAAGTGTGTTAAAGAAGGTGGCATTGCTTTTGAGAAGACTCACGGCCGTCAGCTTTGGGATTTTGCATCACAGAATCCTGAGTTCAACAACATGTTCAACGATGGAATGGCTTGTGCGGCCAGGATCGTCTCAAGGGCTATCATGACAGGATACAAAGATGGGTTTGGCTGCATAGGATCATTAGTAGACGTGGGAGGTGGGACAGGAACCATGGTAGCTGAGATTGTGAAATCACATCCGCACATTAAAGCAACCAATTTTGATTTGCCACATGTGATTGCCACAGCACCGTTGATTGATGGAGTCTGCCACGTTGGAGGTGACATGTTTCAGGATATTCCTAATGCTGATGCAGTCTTCATGAAGGTGACTGACTTCATATATTGATTAAAATACCCGACGAAAAGTCGTAGTTATTGTAGTCTAATATATTGACTTAATCATTTAGATGCTATAAACTAATCTAGTAACTATACGTTTGCTTTATAGTAGCTGAATCCTAATATATATTTGTTATGGTGTGCAGACCATTATGCATGATTGGTCCGACGAAGATTGTGTTAAAATTTTAAGAAATTGCAGAAAAGCAATACCTGAAAAAAATGGGAAAGTTATAATTGTAGATTTTGTTCTACAACCAGATGGAAATGGCAAGTTTGATGACGTAGGTTTCACATTTGATTTAATGATGATGGTAAACACCTCTGGTGGAGAAGAGAGGACTGAGCTTCGATGGAAAAAATTATTAGAGGAAGGAGGTTTCCCTCGCTACAAAAACATATCCATTATTGATTTATTATCTATTATTGAGGCATATCCAGAGTGATAACATATATGTTATGATTTCTATCCTATACTATTAAGACACTCTTTCTGCTTCAGTGTACAGCAAAGTCTTAATAATTGTTGGTGTTGGGATGACCGTATCGTTTGTATCGTTATCTAATAAAATGTTATCATGAATGTTTGTATGATATTAATCAGAATTCATAGAGCTCCTTTTGTTTTAACCAATGTCAAACTAAGTTGGTGAGATTACCCTTTTAATGAATTTCATTTTCTATTTGATTCAGTAATTTTATAGACGTCAAACCACCTAAAAAAAGGGTTAATTGAAATAACTTACCCTTAACAAGTTTTCAAAAGGATGTCATAAATTAACATAAAACTCTTTATACCATCAAGCTAATCTGTTAACATTAATGGTTGATTTACCTTGATCTTTAGAAAACCAAATATACCATCATCATATCATTTCAAATTAAAAATATTTATTAATTAAAAAATAAAAATTCAAATTAAAAAAAATATTAATAATTTACCGACGATGGATCTCCACCGTCGAAGGAAATAAGAGATCTTTGACGATCTCCTCTCACTAAAAGGATCATCGACGATCTCATCCAATAGGATGAGATCGACCTTCTGTAGTTAGCTAGGCTCCTCCACGAACAAATAATCTTGTTTTTTTTTAATTTTATTTTTCACTTTTTAACTAAAAAAAATTGTGTCAAGGGTGTATTTGGTTTTCTATGGGTCAAAGTTAGTCAACCGTTAAAGTTAATGTATTGATTTGATGGTAAGAGCATCTCCACTACAAACGTGACTTGTGAAAAAAAAAAAGATGACACGTAGGATTAATAGACATTCTTTTAAAAAGTCTTTCTCCAATACAGTCATGCACATTCAACCTCAAGCTGAAATGACAAAAAATATTTTAGACATTGTCAACACGACCGTCTATTTTCAGACGGTCTGTTGCACAACCGTCTATTTTCAGACGGTCTGTTGCACAACTATTGTTTAGGCTGAATCAGCAAACATTTATGATTGATATTAATTTTTCATTTATTTTGGTAAGGAAATAAAATAAAAAAGAAAATAGGAAATAAAATTGAATACGTCATTAAAACAAGATGTGTTTTAAACGAAAGTATTAGATACAAAATTTTAAGTTGATCGCCTATCAAGTTCATATTTATATCACATAGGAAGCAAGTCTCATGACATTATTACCATGTCAATAATAATTTATATACAAACCACTTTTACATTGGAGATACTCTAATGGATGTGTATGTTAATTTATGAAATCTTTTTAAAATCTTACTAGATTCAATACAATAAAAGTAAGTTAGCACAATTAACCTAAACAAATAGGGGCTTATGTCACATATCTGGACCGGGGTGTTGGAACTTGCAAGTAGATATATCCAAAAAAAAAAGAATTGCAAATGAAAATATTAAATGATTTTAGAAATTGAAATAGAAAACGAAAATTTGAAATTGAATTATAAATTTTGAAGATACGTCCGAAAAACAATAATGATAAGATTATTATGAAAAAAAAATGATTTTAGTCAAATGCAAATCATACTAAGCAAGGATGGAATTTTAAAGCTTTTAAAGGACATCATATTACCCTAAGAATAACACTGCCAATCACAATACATGACCATTGGCAGATTTATGTTGTAAACAACAAAATCAGTTCGTTCTTAAAAAAATATAAATAATTTTGTATCGATAATTTGGTAAATTCTTGACTCGCGATTGAGAATGACTCGACAATTAATCAATATTCTTAGTTACAGGCATGAGTTTTACTCAATCCACTGTTATTCACTCTTCCAGTCAACTTGTGACATGTCTAAACGAGTTAACTTCACCGTTGTTATAGTATTGAACATTCCTATAATAGATACACAAATATTCGTACGAGCGACTTGTTCATATATGTTCAATTGGACATTTTTTTTCGAGTGAGTCACTGTGGTTACTAATATAATATTATCACAATATTTTCCATTCCTTCAAGAGGTTTTACAAACAACTCCAACACAATTAATCAATATTCTCATTTATGGTTGAAATTTTTACTCGATAAAGAAGAAAAATCATTTTGGAGACATTTTTTTCCTCTAAAAAAACTTTTTTTTTTGTTGAAACTTAAAATATAGAAGTTAGTAGATTTTTTTTTAATAAAAGATTTTTTTATTTCTAATATATTTAGTTGATAAACAAGAAATAAAATATTTATAACTATTTTATGTTTTATTAAATAAGTAAAAAAAAATTTTTGTTAAAACCTTAAAATAATTATACTAATAATTTTTTATTATTTTTAACTAAAATAAAAATATGTAAAAAAATTACTGTTTTTCTCATTTTTTATTGGTACCTAAAAGTTGCACATGTTAATTATGATCTTTAACTATAAGAATTTTGAGTTGATTATATTGATAAATTTTATAAGTTTTTCCATTATAAAATATGTGTCTTGAATATATATATATATATTATACAATAATACAACATATTTGGTTGTAAATGTTATTTTTTACAACAAAATATTTGGTAGTGAATAATTGAATATACATCTTTCTCTACTAATTGTGTTTAGATGCAAAAGATTATTAAATTCAAATGGTTACAAAACGTATGTTTCTACAACAAAATATTTTGTTGTAAAATACTAGCAGTAACTATTTGGTTTGATTCTCAATGATCTTCAGCAACTAAAACAACCACAATCTACAACAAAATATTTAGTTGCGAAGGTAAAGATGACCTGGTCGGGATCATCGAGATGGTCGGGCATCGAGATGGTCAGCATGATTGTCTGAATATAGTTAGAGATTCCACGTCACCAAAAGATAACTAGATTAAACTAACCCAAGTTGACCAAAGATGTCCTCATAACATCCAGTCGGGGTTACCTGAATGATCAGGTAGAGATAACCCAATTAAGGTGATTAGATTGACTAGGTAAAAATGATCTTATCGGGATCATCAAGATCGTCGGGACAAGACTGACCGTAACGATTTATATACCTATTTAAGGTCCCTATTACCTAGCTTTTATTCTTGTTTTCGAGTATATTATGGTATTTGATGTGTTTGTGAGTCTTTTTTAAGTACATTTTCCCTACGGAAGGTATTTGAGCTTAATTGAAGAGTTTTGGAGGTTAAATGGTAGAATTTGGAATAGCTTGTGCAGACACCCCAACTTTGAAAGGTCATATCTCTCTCCTCCGATCGAACTACGTCGCCTATAACCACTTTTCGGAAAGCCCCGGAGGTCTTCTTTCCAACGCAATTTACAGATCGCGATTCCAAGGTTTCTAGAGAAAAGGTTGTGTACCACGTTTTGTACCGTGTAGAACGGTAGCAAGCTCCAAAAGTGATATGCGGTTCGCTATGTTGATGCGTACAGCACATCGTACAGTACATCTGGGCAGAAATACTTTTTTTAACCATTTTTAGTGGGGTATTCTTGTCTTTTCACCCAAGAGTCTTGCCCTAACCTCCCACACTATAAATACCCAATTTTCTCCTCATTCTTCAGACCTCTTTTCCCCTTCTCATGCCTCTTCTTTTCTTCTTCCATTTTCTTTCATCTTTTGCTCCCATGGAGGTTTTTCCTCCATGAGAGCTCATCATACACCTCCACCCCACCATTTTACATCTCCTCCATCCATCTTAGAGTAGATTACAAAGGAAATAGGAGTCAAAACCGAGCTATGAAGGATTTGAGCATCTTTTGAGGGTTTGTCTTCAAGGATTTGTTTCATTTTACTCATTTCTTTGTATTTCTTATTTTCTTTGATGTATTCCACCAATATGGGGATATTGTAAACCTACACTTGTGTAATAAATATATTGACTGTTCTTAAATTCATTTGGGTTTTATTTTGCTCTTTGATATATGTGTTTTTATGCTCTCAATATGATATGTATGTGTATTAATTGTTAGAAATCAATATGTGTCCATGATTGGGTTTAGGAGTATTTGTAATTTAGAGTAGAAATTAGATACTCATGATTGTTGATTGATTGATGGATGTCTTGAAATTTCATGTATTGAGTAATTTGAGTAATATGGATTTTAGCCCCAAAGAGTTGAAAAGGTTTCAGTTTAGGCTTTTAGTTGCTAAATTGATCTTGGTTCATATCCTTATTCTTAATGGGTCTTTGTATTAAGACACGATTATCCATCCACGTGACAGGATTGGGTGTTGAATTGATTGTGGGAAAATTCCCTAATCAAGAGGATGAACTTTTAATCTAAATTGAATGTTCTTAATGTTATAACAATCACATTGTTGCATGTAGTTGTTAGATAAACTTGTTTCCCATGTTTAGCCATCCTAGGGAGTTGACTAAACCGAATCTTTGACATATAAGTAAATATCACCGACATTTTTCTTGTGCTTGTGTTGTTATATGGATGTTTTGAGTGCTTAAAGCCTTTGTTTAATTGATCACTTTGTAATTGATCCATGATTAGATGCTATGTACCGAGAGGAGATGCGTTTGATAATGCTTAGATAAACATTCACTATGCTTGACTAGAAAGTGCTAGAAACACTAGGCTAGCGTATAGGGTAATGCTTAATGGGTTCATATATATTGTTTGGATTACTCGAGAGAGATTTCGGGTATATATGGATACTATCTCTAAGATATCGAGAGAGATTAGAGATTAATTAAGGGGATACGAGTCTATGATATACTTGCACATTTGAGGATTATGTGAGTCTAGAATATAATTAGGAGGATTGTCACGGTTGAGTCGTTTCCCTAGTGTAACCACATTTCATGCATATCTCAATTTCATCTATCATTCTATATATCATTGTATATAAGTTATTTAGTTATATTATTATTCACTTTTCCGCAAACGCAACACACGAGTCTGCTTGGAGTGTTGTAATAATAGCTAGAACTAGAGATGATCGGTGAATCCCACCTCATTGTAGATCGATCCCTTGCTTACCGTTGTGCTAGTCTCTGTGACTTGCGCCCTTGCGAGGCTGAACTTAAATATCAATATTTGATGACACTGCAACGACGTGTCCCCATCAAATTGGCACCGTTACCGGGGAGGTAGCGCATTCATTAATTGTTGATAGTTTTAGCTTCCATTTTACTGATTTTTATTGCTTTACGGAATAGATTGTTATGTTAAAAATAAGCATCTCTTTTACTCATATATTTCGTTGTGTGCACGACAATGTTTAGGCTAGGTTATGGAGTTGTTAGTCGTGTTTTGTTATTTTATTTATAGCATATGCATTTGATTGCTTTTTGAGTTGTGCTTGTGCAAGGAATTGAAACTATCAAGTTGGAAAGACCACACGACTCTTGAGAGCTAGGTGTGCGTCTATCATACCGTAACAACTCTCCAAGTGAAACGGCAACGCCATAAAGGCCATGTTGTTGCAGCCATAAGAGGTTCCCTCTAAATTTTGAGCTTTAATTTGAGTGTTTATAGAGTAGTTGTCGACTTGGGCGGGAACCGCCAATGCGTTTAATGTTAGGAATGCTATACTTATTTTCTTTTATTTTCATTTATGTTTAGATCTAAGAGTGGATTTTTGTTGTGCTTAGATCTTAAGGTGTTTGTTTTAGACAATTTTTAAATCTCTGAAAAAAGTGCCCTGTTCTGAATATTCTTGAGGCAAATGTTTCTTTAAAACTGTACTAATTGGTGAAAAAATTAATTTTTCTACCCATGTTATGTTCTTTGATTTTTCGTTATGATTCTGAATATATAAAAAACACAAAATTCTGGGTGGCGGTTTAAAAGTTATGATCATTTCTTCGATCAAAGGTCAAGGGCGATGCCATGTTTTTTGAAACTGCACATACACTGTTTTCATCGTCCATTTTCACACTTTTCCAATTAGAATTTTGAAATATTTTCTAAATGAAAAGTGTGTATTTATATTTCTAATTGATGGTGTTAAAATTTTGTCAAATGATATTATGTTCTGTTAAAGATATGCACCAAAGAGTGGATATTGGACGAACTTGAAATTCAACAGTTTTTGAAATTTTTGGCCTCCATGTTGAGTTGCTTTCTTTTGTGTGCCGGTAGAGATATACATAGTATGCTTTTAGCTCCATGCATCACTTAAAGTTTCTTGTACTGTGTCAATCTTTTGATGTTGAGGTGGATAGAACTCTTTGCTTGTTTAGCTTAGGAAAATAGTGGAGACTACCCGTGAGCTGCACTTAAGCCTAAAAAGCGAAATTTGTGGGTTTTGTTTCTATTCTTTATACGCTTTCCGATTTTGTTCTTAACTGTGATCTCATTGTATTTCAAATTTGCATTGATTGCCATAGAACTTTATCATGTGGACTGCTTGTTGAGATTTATATTCCCTTGTTAGATAGACTTTTAGAAATGATTTTGGATTTGAGTATGTTCTTAAACTCTATAAATAGCCCATACACTCTCATGTCCCTATGTGTGCTTACATTGTAAAAATTTGATGCCAAACACTAAACCTACATACACCTTCCAACCCAAACACAAGTCATACCCTTGTTATTCATCATGTTAAGGTGTATAGCTTTAGAGAAGTTATATTTTGCTCTAAAATTTGTAAATGTGTACTTTGGAAATTATGTGTTGTTGGGTTATGTGAAGCCAGAAACAGGTGAAGAAAACAATTCTGGCAAGTGACGCGGCTGAGACCGCAGTGGAGGTAATGACCCAGACCGTGGCACACACAGCGAAGAATCACAGAGGAGACATGTTGTGTGTACCGCGGCGCAGACAAGGTGCACACACCGCGGTCTGTGGAGTGGAGTTTCACAGACGTGTTATGCGTTGTGGACCACGGCGCAGGCATGTGCCCAAAAAGCGGTTCAAACCGCGATAGAGACGGGTTTCACGAGAAATAGGAAATCCTTCGTGCACAAGTAAATGGAATAGGAAATAGATTCCAATTGGGACTTTGACTAACCCTAGTGCTCCCATATAAATACCACCATTATTTGTACTTAAAAGAGAGAGAAGAATAGAGTAGAAAAATAAGTGCGTAATGTGTGAGAAAAATTACTAGAGAGAGAAAGCAATTGTAGAGAGACTGAAAGAGAGACAGAGAGATTATAATCAACTCTGAGATATAGTGGATTGAGTGCGGTGCGCTCCGTGGACGTAGGCTAATTGCTGAACCACGAAAAATCTTTTGTGTCTTCTTTTATTATTGCTTTCTATTTGTGTTTAGATTTGTGTGATTGCAATTTCTTCTCGACAACAATTGGTATCAGAGCTCCGGGTTGGGGCATATTATTCACACAAATCTAGGTTCTCTCGAGGTCATCGATTTCGTAGTGGAGATGGGATTAGAGAAGGAAATGCATAAAATTGAGAAATTCAATGGTTTGAATTTCAGCTTCTGGAAGATACAGATGAAGGATTATCTATACTTGAAGGATTATCTATACTAGAAGGATCTGCATTGGCCGATAAAAGAGAGACCAAAGGATATGACCAATGAAGATTGGGAAAAGAAACGAAAATCGAAGAACATGGATGATGATGACTTTGAACTCCTTGACAGGAAAGTATTGGGAGCAATTCGTCTCAGTTTGACCAAGCAGGTCGCCTTCAACATAAAAGATCAACAGACAGCCAAAGATCTAATGGATACCCTATCATACCTATACGAACAACCTTCTACGGTAAGAAAAGTCTATCTTGTCAAGAAGTTATCAACCTTGAAGATGGCGGCGGATCAGAACTTTAAAGACTTTTTGAACCAGTTCAATGAAGTAAAGGACGGGTTATGTTCTTTATCTATGGGGTTTGATGAGGAGTTTATGGTGGCGTTTCTACTCACCCAAATGCCAGAAAGTTGGAAGACGACATGCCAGTCGATTGCCAACTCGTTCGGGAAAGAAAAATTGAATCTTCAACAGGTTATAAACATGATCATGACGGAAGAGATCAGAATGCGTGAAGAGGGATCAGTACCAATGGATATGTGTTTACAATGGCGGGTACTGCAGTTAGTTGGATTTCTCAGTTACAGAAGATAGTGACAATATCTACAACTGAAGCAGAGCATGTGGCTGTTACAGAAGCTAGCAAGGAGCTTATATGGTTACAAGGGTTGTTAGCAGAGTTGGGATTCGATCAGGTGATGAATGTGTTGCATAGTGACAGTCAAAGTGCAATACACTTAGCCAAGAATTCAGCGTTCCATTCTAGGGCCAACCATATAGACCTGTGTTGCCACTTCATTCAATCATTAATTGAAGAAGGGGTGTTGAAGCTAGTGAAGATTGCAGGAACTAAGAATTTGGCTGACATGTTAACCAAGCCAGTCACTACTAAAAAACTGGAGTTGTGTGCAACTTCAGTTGGTCTTCAAGAGTAAAGACATGGGGAATGAGCGTACCGTAATTTATCCACTAAGTCATCAAGGGAGGATGGAGAACACCTATTGAGTTTCAGTCTTCAAGTGGGAGATTGATGGGTTATGTGAAGTCAGAAACAGGTGAAGAAAACAATTCTGGCAGGTGGTGCGGCGGCGACCACGGCAGAGGTAATGACCCAGACCGCAGCACACACAGCGAAGAATTACAGAGGAGACATGTTGTTCGTACCACAGCGCAGACAAGGTGCACACACCGCGGTCTGTGGACCAGAGTTTCACAGACGTGTTACGTGTTGTGGACCGAGGCACAGGCATGTGCCCACACAGCGGTCCAGACCGCGGTAAAGACGGGTTTCGTGAGAAATAGGGAATCCCACGTGCACAAATAAATGGAATAGGAAATAGATTCCAATTGGGACTTTGACTAACCCTAGTGCTCCCATATAAATACCACCATTATTTATACTTAAAAGAGAGAGAAGAATATAGCAGAAAAATAAGTACGTAGTGTGTGAGAAAAATTGCTAGAGAGAGAAACCAATTGTAGAAAGACTGAAAGAGAGACATAGAGATTGTAATCAACTCTGAGATATAGTGGATTGAGTGCGGTGCGCTCCGTGGACGTAGGAAAATTATTGAACCACGTAAAATCTTGTGTGTCTTCTTTTATTATTGCTTTCTATTTGAGTTTAGATTTGTGTGATTGCAATTTCTTCTCGACAACATGTGTAAATGTTCAAAGGCAAGGGCTAAAAAAAATAGCAAGAAAAGAAAATAAGTGTGAATTATAAACACTTAAGCCTTCAAGTTCTATAAATGTAAAGTTACTCACCAATGAGTACAAGTGTAGCACAAATTTGTAATGTAAAGTTTAGTGCTTAGTCACTTGTGATGTAATGTGTTTTAAAGCTAACTAAAGTATTGTAATATGTATAAACACCTTGGCATGATTAGTAACTTTATCATTCCCACTCTTACCATATCTTCCATCCCATACACCACCACAAATCACCTTGGCCCCAATACAAGTGAGGGAAAGTCCATTTGGTCTCTTAGAAAGTCTATATTGAGAATATGACTCAATGCATGCTCTTTCCACGTTCATGACATTTCAATTCTTTCCATGAGATCTATCACTATAAAATGTGCTTCATTGAATATACTCATATGCGATATATTAGATTCCATGAACATAACTTCCAAATCGCATGTGTTTGCTAGAGATTGATCGCCTAGGTTCTGAGTGAAAAAATCAGACTGAAATCCGGTGAGGATTAGAGTCGAGGCAAATTTTATCTTAAGCATTCGAGTGTTGTTGATTTGTAAACCAAAAACATCATAAGTATTGGCATTCTTGCATTGTGTGAAGCATTGTTATTGATTGGTATATTTGAGATACTAGCAAGCGTGTGTTGTTTTTATGTGGTATGTTTGGATTGCATCTCAGCTTTCTTGCAGAGTAATACGTTTGTGGGTGTTTGTATATGTAAACCCTCAGAAGACAAACTTCTCCATCTATGGATCGCCTAGTGGTTGAAAGACTTATGGCACATGCTAAGTGTCATCGTGTTTCCTACGAAAGTGGACTAGCCTAGCTTAGTTTTTAATTATGTTCATTTTGTTTGAATGTTTTTCGTTTTAGTTTTTTACTCGAGGACGAGCAAAAGATAGGTTTAGGGGTATTGATCAGAACGATTTATAAATCTATTTGAGGTCCCTATTACCTAGCTTTTGTTCTTTTTTTTCGAGTATATTTTGGTATTTGATGTGTTTGTAAGCCTTGTGTAGGTACATGTTCCCTACGGAAGGTATTTGAGCTTAATTGAAGAGTTTTGGAGGTTAAAGAGCAGAATTTGGAATAGCTTGTGCAGACACCCCAACTTTGGAAGGTCATATCTCTCACCTTCGATTGAAATACGTCTCACATAACCACTTTTCCGAACGCCCTGGAGGTCTTCTTTCCAACGGTTCAAATTGTGATTCCAAGGTTTCTAGAGAACGTTGTGACCGTTTTCGTAATGGTGTGCAGAGACGTGCGGTTCGCAACCGCGCGAGACCAAGTTGCGTACCGCGTTTTTTACCTTATAGAATGGCAGCAAGCTCCAAAAATGATGTGTGGTTCGCTGTGTTGATGCGTACAGCACATCGTACCGCACATCTGGGTAGAAATGCATTTTCCAGCCATTTTCAGTGGAGTATTCTTGTCTTTTCACCCAAAATCTTGCCCTAACCTCCCTCACTATAAATACTCCATTTTCTCCTCATTCTTCAGACCTATCTTCCCCTCTTTTCCCCTTCTCATGCCTCTTCTCTTCTTCTTCCATTTTCTTTCATCTTTTGCTCCCATGGAGGTTTTTCCTCCATGGGAGCTCACCATACACCTCCACCCTACCATTTTACATCTCCTCCATCCATCTTAGAGTAGATTACAAAGGAAATAGGAGTCAAAACCGAGCTAGGAAGGATTTAAGCATCTTTTGAGGGTTTGTCTTCAAGGGTTTCATTTTACTCATATCTTTGAATTTCTTGTTTTCCTTGATGTATTCCACCAATATGGGGATATTATAAATCTACACTTGTGTGATAAATATATTGATTGTTCTTAAATTCATTTGGGTTTTATTTTGCTCTTTGATATATGTGTTTTTATGCTCTTAATATGGTATGTATGTGTATTAATTGTTAGAAATCAATATGTGTCCATGATTGGGTTTAGGAGTAGTTGTAATTTAGAGTAGAAATTAGATACTCATGATTGTTGATTGATTGATGGATGTCTTGAAATTTCATGTATTGAGTAATTTGAGTAATATGGATTTTAGCCCCAAAGAGTAGAAAAGGTTTCAGTTCATGCTTTTAGTTGCTAAATTGACCTTGGTTCATATCCTTGTTCTTAATGGATCTTTGTATTAAGACACGATTATCCATCCACGTGACAAGATTGGGTGATGAATTGATTGTGGAAAAATTCCCTAATCAAGAGGATGAACTTTTAATCTAAATTGAATGTTCTTAATGTTATAACAATCACATTGTTACATGTAGTTGTTAGGTAAACTTGTTTTCCATGTTTAGCCATCCTAAGGAGTTGACTAAACCGAATCTTTGACATAGAAGTAATGACCATCGACATTTTTCTTGTGCTTGTGCTTGTGTTGTTATATGGATATTTTGAGTGCTTAAAGCCTTTGCTTAATTGATCCATTGTTAGATGCTATGTACCGAGAGGAGAAGCGTTTGATAATGCTTAGATAAACATTCACTATGCTTGGCTAGAGAGTGGGTTCGATTTGTATTCCATGTGCTTAATGGGTTCATATATATTGTCTGGATTACTCGAGAGAGATTTCGGGTATATATGGATACTATTTCTAAGACATCGAGAGAGATTAGAGATTAATTAAGAGTATATGAGCCTATGATATACTTGCACATTTAAGGATTATGTGAGTCTAGAACGTAATTAGAAGGATTGTCACGGTTGAGTTGTTTCCCTAGTGTAACCACATTTCATGCATATCTCCATTCCATCTATCATTGTATATATCATTTATATAAGTTGTTTAGTTATATTATTATTCACTTTTCAGCACACGCAACACACGAGTCCGCTCGGAGTGTTGTAATAATAGCTAGAACTAGAGACGATCGGTAATCCCACCTCCCTATGAAATGATCCCTTGCTTGCCGCTATGATAGTCTCTATGGCTTGCGCCCTTGCGAGACCGAACTTAAATGTTCATATTTGATGACACTGCAACAACGTGTCCCCATCAAATACTAGCAGTAACTATTTGGTTTGATTCTCAATGATCTTCAGCAACTAAAACAACCACAATCTACAACAAAATATTTAGTTGCGAAGGTAAAGATGACCTGGTCGGGATCATCGAGATGGTCGGGCATCGAGATGGTCAGCATGATTGTCTAAATATGCAGGAGTCAGATATTCCACATCACCAAAAGATAACTAGATTGAACTAACCCAAGTTGACCAAAAATGGCCTCATAACATCCAGTCAGGGTTACCTGAATGATCACATAGAGATAACCCAATTAAGGTGATTAGATTGACTAGGTAAAGATGATCCGATCGGGATCATCGAGATCGTCGGGACAAGACCTACGGTCGGGATCAAATCACTGGTCAGGGGGAGTGAGGTATGGTCGGGTCTGGTAGATAGTCGGTGATGTGTGTAAATCGTGTTATAAAAACAATACTCGCAAGTACACGAATCTTGAAGATATCATACATCGGCAAGTAAGGATCATTCCCACGAGGAAAAATATTTTATTTGGTTAAATCTAATTCTAATTAAAGTTAAACCGAAAGTAACCAAAAGATTGATGATGATTGATTTAAAACTTAAACTAAATTAAATTAAAACTAAGAAAGCAATAAAAAGATTTAGTTGTGATCAAAGGTGAGCAAGTACTAGGTCATCCATGCTCCCTTAATATGTTTACTCAATGTTTCGAATTGAATGTGAAAACAGAATATTAATCAAGTTAAGGGTTCATTCTTATCTTAAGTATGATTGTTACCGTATGATCATGTGATGAATCAAGTGTTCTCAATTACAATTTACCCATATATCAATGGTGCAAACTACAATCGAGAACCCATTAAGTGCAAGAACAATTAACCAAAACCTACTTGCATAGATCAATGCTAAGATCAGTTTTATCCATTCAATTGAATATTAATTAAGATTACGTATAGATCATTGCTCCAACCTCAATCATTAAATTATCAAAACCCTAAATTCATGCCAACGTATGATCATGCATTAACAAGAAGAAAGAATTAAGACTGTTGGTTTATTTGGGTATGGGTTGGAGACTCATTATACACCCAAGTGGACCAAACCCAAGCCCATGGCATATATGCAAAACCCAAGTTCAAGCCCAATACATGCAAAGGCCATGCAATGCATCAATAACTTCATGAGCAATTGTTGTTGTGGTATAAGTATCAGTTAAAAAACTGATATAGAGAACAATATACACAATTCGTGTATTAAAAAGGAATGCATGGAATGTATTGTATGTGCATGGGAAATGCAAAGACATGTGTGTGTGTTGTGCAATGCAAAAGAATGTGTGTGTCCAAGAGAGTATTGTATGCAATAATGCATATGTACATGTGTTCATCAGAGAACAAAATACAGAGTAATAAACACAAGTCAGAGATGTGGAGAAAATCTGTATAATTTTCTCCCATCCAAGATCAAAGTGTGGGTAACATGCATTGTGATCAGAGGGGACGTTCCAATGATTTGATCGTCCTCCGACCGATGATTCAGTTTCTGGTTTTAGACCCCGTTTCTGTTGGAATTCGGATTCCGTATGGTGAACGGTAATCCGAATTCGTTTTGTTTATATCGAATATTATTTACAAAGACATATGATGAATTCAATGAATCAAAACTTAATTTAATTAAATATAGTCAATTCTAACAAAGAGCATTCATAGAGGTTCATATTGATTTCCTAATATGAGTTAGTTACACATGATGAAAATAAGAGAAGAGAAGAGAAAGATAAAACCCATATTGGCCTTCAATGATGAATTCTTCTTTGTCTTTGAATATTTGATGTGTAAAGATGAATGAAAGGTGTATGGTGATGGAGTGGTGGGGGACGGCCCCTTTGGTGGCTTGGGACCTCCCTTGGCTTCTCTCCTCCTTGAATTATAAAGAATAGGAAGTATTTATAGGTGATTTTTCCTTGTGAACCCCCAATTCTTCTTAGGTATAAGAAATCCATCAAGTGGAAAAGTAAAATGAAACAAGGAATGAGAATCCTTTCCTAAATTGAATTTCCTCTTTTGATGTTTCACTCATAATTTGAGTTTTGGAAGTTTCCCAAACATGTTTTGGTCTTCTAAAATCATTAGAATTTGATTTGGAAAGTTGTGGAACAATTCTGGACCAATTCGGAGTGGTTTTCCATCAAAAGTCCGTCAAACCACGGTCTGGGTCGCTCCAGAGATCACTGCAGTCCAGACCGGGAGTTCCACTGCCAAGTACCGCTCCGTAGACCGCTGGCTAGGTCTTGTGCTTGGACGGCGGTCTAGGCCGCGGTTGACTATCCAGCACTGACTTTTGGTTACTAAATTATGTATAACTTATTCTAGGAATATCGGAATTGCGATCCGTAAAGTGCACCATAAACTAGACTTCTGGGGCTTTCAATACATAGGTAGTAGGACACCGATTCGATCTGAGATGAGAGATATAGGCCCCGTAATATTACTGTTTTGCACTGGTCCAAAAATCAACTTTTTGCTCTTTTCCTCCAAAATAACATCCAACACCTCTTGAATGGAATGTGACCTATACATGCTCAACAAACACATAAAATACCTAATTTTACCCAAGGACAAAGCACAAATAATAGGAAATGGGGACCGAAAACATGTATAGAAATAGACCGATCAAATACCCTCAAACCTATCTTTTGCTAGTCCTCAAGCAAAACTAGAATAAAAACAAAAACTAAAAACAAACAAAAATCTAAAAAAATAAAATAAAATAAACTAAGCCACTTTCGTAGGAAACACGATAGCATTGAACGTATGGTACAAGCCTTTAAACCTCTAGGTGTCTATAGTAGAAGGAGTTTTGTCTCTTGAGGGTTTACAGCTATGCTACCCATAAACATATTTCTACGAAAAACCAAATAATCAAAACGCAAACTCAATGTACCATTCAAAACCAATACATGCTAGAGACACTGAATAAAGACTAAAATTATGCCACAAATTTGAATGCACTATTTAGTTTTAATGAAAAGCCCATACTCAAGACACTCTAGCTTCAAAAATGCATTCATTAAATGGCATAGATATAATTTGCCTCGACTCTAATTCTCACAGGATGTCACTCATAATTTCAAACAGAACCTAGGCAAATACACTCATCAAGCATATGCGAATGGAGTTTATGTACAAGAAATTTCAATATATAATCGCATATGAATATATAATAGAAAGAACACTTAATTTTATGCAAAGGATCTCATGAACGGAATCAGTTATTAAAAACAAGATAGAGCACATGTTTACATTTACTCTTAAGCTAACATGCCCAAAAGATCAATTAGGCCTTTTCTTTGGTTATAACGGGACCATTGGGTGAAGGTTAAGAAAGAACGGGAAAAGGATAACAAACAAACCTAGGATCATATCGAGAAATTCTTCAACATTCTTCATACTCGGTTGAATTTCTTCAAATTCTTCATTCCACTTGCATCCAGGCTTCTTGAACAATTTTCATTCATTCTCCTTCTTGAGTTGATTTTGATTTCTCATCACTTTTATAATAAAACTCTATCCCTTTCACTTACATTTGATTTGATTCATCATCTCATTCATTTATTTATTTTTTTCAATCCCTTTTTTATAAAAAAAATTAACCTCTTTTTTTTTATATAAGAATTTGTACATCAATTACATAATTCTTCCAACACCTTCTTTGCATTTGATCTTCTAGCTTAGTCTTTGTAGTTGCACATCACAAATCACCCATTCGAACTCTCTTCAATTATCTTCAGCACCTCAATATGATCCCAAGCTATAAGGTATGTCTAATATATGGCTCATTGGGGTTAAGTTAATGTGGGTGATGAAAGAAAAAAGGCTTATAGTGTTTGGCTTCAAAATTGGCTATGGAGCACACACAAAAGGTAGGAAATATTTAAGGTCTTTTAAGTGAGTTAAAGCACACATTGCCTATATCACTTCTAATGGTTTAACCAAAACAAGAGCAAAGTCCACATGTGATATCTTTTTATGATGAATGTTCTTTAATATCCAATGCATAACCTATTGAGATCAATTTCTAATGCTACGAACCTAACGAGTGTTTAGGAGTAGAAACAAAAGAATTCTCTATAATTATATTTATGTACACTTTTTGTCTTAGTGAACTCACAATGGTAGTCTCCACTATTAATCATGGCTATCCAACTAAACATCCTATCCACTATCATATCAAGAGCATACCATAAATTTTGAAAAATGCAATGCACTACTCTAAGTGGCAAGACATTAGTCTAAACTCAGTGAATAAAGCATATATTACAGCTCTTAAAGCACACAAAAGAAGCATAAAAAAATAGAGGACAAACAATTCAAAACTGGTGACTTTCTAAAACGATCTACGTCTATTCTTTAATGTATATCTATCAAATTACTCAATAAATTTAACCATATATTTAACACAAGAAACTAGACATATAAATACACACTTTTAGTTTAGAAAATATTTCAAAATTAGAATCAGAAAAATGAGAAAATAGAAGTTGAAAACAGTTCACGTGCAGAATTGCAAAAACAGGGCATCGCCCATGACCATTGGTCGAATAAACATTCATAACTTTTAAACCAGTGCCAAGAATTTTACGTTCTTTATACCGTTAGATTGGTATCGAAAAAATAAAGAAACCAATGTAGACAGAAAAAATATTTTTTCACCAATGAATACATTTTTAACAAAACGTTTGCCTTAAAAAAATTCAAAACATGGCACTTTTTTTGTAGATTTGAACAAATCGCTCAAAAAATAAAATAAACACAAATTCACTCCCCCAAACCCAATCTAAACATTGTCCTCAATGTTTATACGATATTAAAATCATGGACAACGAATAAAGAAAAAGTATGGAAGGCAAGAACTTAAAACACAAAAAAAAAACTAAAGAAAACTAAAAACTAAAAACTAAAACAAAAATAAAAAGTTACCTAGGTGGGTTGCCTCCCACAAAGCGCTTTATTTAACGTCTCGGCAAGACGGATGCTTGGAAAACTCAACCAAATTCTAATGTCTCAAATTTACACTTAAGCATGATCAAGTCTTGGAACAATTTTTCACGTGTCGGCATGTTTCTACACACAATAAGCAAAGGCATGTAAATGTTCAATATTTATGGTGAAATAAGTTCAGAAAACCACTTATTCCATTTGATGTTGTGTAGGCTGCTCGGAAAAGCTATGTGAGGAACATAAAGCTTGAGTTTCTTATATAGGAGCGGTGCCTCAAAAGGGACATCTTCTGTTTCCTTCGCTTTTTCTTCCATCTCCTCCTTTTCAACTTCTTCACCTACAACACTAGAAAAATCATTAGAAAATTCATGGGTTACTATGGAATTGATAATCTCATTATTCGAAGGGATTTTGGTAGCTTCTTCTTGCTCCGTTTGGCATGGGAATTCTTCAGGCTCTTTCTTTTGAAAAGCTTCAATCAATTGCCCAATTTGTGTTTCTATCTTTTTTAATGAAGCATCAAAATTTTGCATTCTCACATCAGTGTCTTGGAATCTCTTATCTTGCTGATTGATTCTTTGTTCCATAGTTTGTATAAATTGCTTCATTGTATCCTCCAATGATGGTGAGACCGGCTGCTCATAGGTATTGACTTTATTGTAGCTCCAAGAGAAGTTTTGATGATTCCTCCAATCCGAGTTGTAAGTATTGTCATATAGTTCATAACTCGATCACTGACTGTGGGAATTTCCATATGATTCATTGATAGGCCACGAATTATAGGAATTTTCAAATGGTTCATGCATAGGCCTCATGTTGTAGGAATTCAACACTCGAGTCTGTTTTTCAACATATTCTGGAAATTCTCCTCTCAAATGGTAGCCCTATAGATCATGACCAACCATTCCACATATCTTGAAAACCCCTTGTTTTCTCCTCGGAGTCATC
Source organism: Dipteronia dyeriana (assembly GCA_032871835.1). Classification (NCBI taxonomy): domain Eukaryota; kingdom Viridiplantae; phylum Streptophyta; class Magnoliopsida; order Sapindales; family Sapindaceae; genus Dipteronia; species Dipteronia dyeriana. The sequence goes on along the minus strand of CM065299.1, from coordinate 7,013,744 downwards.
GACATCAGTCCATCTATCTGTTGACTTAAATCAGCTAGTTGCATAGTAAATCCATGAAGTGTTTCTCTTTCCTCATCATAAGTATGCTGCCTGTAGAAGTCCATTGTACCTGAAAAGAAAACAAGAAATAGGAAATAAAAAGAAAACAAAAAAATAAAAATAAAAACTATTAACTAATGACTCTACTACTAAAAAAAATAAACTAAAACTGAAACTAGAAATAACCAATAAATTCAACTAGTCTCCGGCAGAGGCGCCAAAAACTTGATGTGTGTAAATCATGTTATAAAAATAATACTCGCAAGTGCACGAATCGTGAAGATATCGTACAGTGGCAAGTAAGGATCGTTCCCATGAGGAAAAGTGATTTGTTTGGTTAAATCTAATTCTAATTAAAGTTAAACCGAAAGTAACCAAAAGATTGATGATGATTGATTTAAAACTTAAACTAAATTAAATTAAAACTAAGAAAGCAATTAAAAGATTTGGTTGTGATCAAAGGTGAGAAAGTACTAGGTCATCCATGCTTCTCTGCTATGTTTACTCAACGTTTCGAATTGACTGTGAAAACAGAAAATTAATCAAGTTAAGGGTTCGTTCTTATCTTAAGTATGATTGTTACCGTATGATCCTGGGATGAATCAAGTGTTCTCAATTACAATTTACCAATAGATCAATGGTGCAAACTATAATCGAGAACCCATTAAGTGCAAGAACAATGAACCAAAACCTACTTGTATAGATCAATGCTAAGATCAGTTTTATCCATTCAATTGAATAATAATTAAGATTACGTATAGATCAATACTTTAACTTCAATCATTAAATTATCAAAACCCTAAATTCATGCCAACGTATGATAATGCATAAACAAAAAGAAAAAATTAAGACATGGGATGAATTGAATGAATCAAAACTTAATTTAATTAAATATAGTCAATTCTAACAAAGAGCAATCATAGAGGTTCACATTGATTCCCTAATATCAGTTAGTCACATATGATGAAAATAAGAGAAGAGAAAGAAAAGATAAAACCCATATTGGCCTTCAATGAGTTCTTTAAGTCTTCAATGATGAATTCTTCTTCATCTTTGAATATTTGATGTGTAAAGATGAATGAAAGGTGTATGGTGATGGAGTGGTGGGAGACAGCCCCCTTGGTGGCTTGGGACCTCCCTTGGCTTCTCTCCTCCTTGAATTGTAAAGAATATGAAGTATTTATAGGTGATTTTTCCTTATGAACCCCCAATTCTTCTTAGGTATAGGAAATCCATCAAGTGGAAAAGTAGAATGAAACAAGGAATGAGAATCCTTTCCTAAATTGAATTTCCTCTTTTGATGTTTCACTCATAATTTGAGTTTTGAAAGTTTCTCAAACATGTTTTGGTCTTCTAAAATCATTAGAATTTGATTTGGAAAGTTTTAGAACAATTCTGGACCAATTCAGAGTGGTTTTTCGTTAAAAATTAGTCAAACGGAGGTCTGGGTCAATCCGGAGGTCACCGCGGTCCAGACCGTGGAATTCCTCTGCCAAGTACCACTCCGTAGACCGCTGGCTAGGTCTTGTGCCTTGACGGCGATCTAGGCCGCGGTTGACTATCCAGCACTGACCTTCGGTTACTAAATTGCGCATAACTTCTTCTAGGAACATCGAAATTGCTATCCGTAAATCCAGAAACTAGACTTCTGGGGATTTCAATCCATAGGTAGTAGGACACACAATTCGATCTGAGCTGAGAGATATAGACCCCACAATATTACTGTTCTGCACTGGTCCAAAAATCAATTTTTTGCTCTTTTCCTCCAAAAAAACATCCAACACCTCTTGAATGGAATGTGACCTATACATGCTCAACAAACACATAAAATATCTAATTTTACCCAAGAACAAAGCACAAATAATAGAAAATGGAGACCGAAAACATGTATAGAAATAGACCGATCAGTCGGCTAAGCGACACGTGGACAACATTGAACAATTAAGATGCCCCGAAGCATATTTTGATAAGAAAATAAAATTATTTTTAAGTATCAGAGTCCGGATTAGACAAGAGATCCAATGCATGAAGAATACAGAACGGGAAAGTACAAAAAAATGACTCCAACAAGTCAGAGTTTTAGTAAACTTCGACAAATTTTCTTACTTGTACACCTAGAATTAGAGTTCTATGCATGTATAAATTGACCCTAAAAACACCCATGAAAGGGTTAACATGAAAAAAATAAAGCATTCAAATAGCAAACGAGATCGAGTGTGTAACAAATCTTTCATAGTGCAATTCTTTTCTCGCCGCCTCCGGCAACCGTGGGTTTTTCCCTCATTGGGTTTTCCACTTAAAGATTTTGTTTTGCATGCTTGATTTATTTTCTTGTGTTACAATTCAACTGTTAATTCGCATTAACTTATTATACGTGTAGTTAGTTTTACGTAGTCCAAAAATCACCATCAACAATTAACGCTAGAAGGAGGGGGTGTTACATTAACTCCTGTCGGAAACTTGCAAAATAGTATCATGGCAAACAACAGAGACGGAAGTCAATCCCCACACAATGATCGGGGTGGTGTCAATGACCCCTGTGTTGCTAGAGGAGATGTACCCTCCAGGACCTCGACTTCCACCAGACAATATGTGATAACTTCTATAGACGCCATCCCTAGTGTTTCCCAAGATGCCTTTTGATAAGTCCAAAAAACCCTGTGGAGAGTCATCGAAGACACCACCAGACAGGGAATCAACATAACAACTACCACCATATTGACCTCACTGTATCAACTATCTACACTGGTGATGGCCCTAGACCCCAAGATACGTTCTGAGATAATAACAATGACCCTAGACATACCATAGAAGATTGGTAGAGATAAAGCGGATCGTCGTGAAAGAAAAGAACTTTCCCAAAAGAGGGGTGACTCCAAGATGACCAGGATCACAGAGGGTGTGAAAGCCAAGAAAATTGGAAAACAAGAGGACGTAGAAGGTCCATTTTATAGGTAGACGTAAAGAAGTATTATGAAGGGGAGACAAGGCTTGACCAGGAAGACAAGTATGACGTTCGTAAGTTGAGATCCTGATCGGTTTCAATTGACGAGGAGGCTCCGCCCATGAGACGTAAGGAAACAACCCCTGTGGTCAAATATAACCTTCGTGATTCCCAAAAAACATGACAAGTTTCTAGGGACCTCTATAGTCTTACCATTTGATAGAGATTCGAAACGTGGGGAGCCAGAAGGCGAACGAGAAGTCTTGCTTAGGAGGATAGAGGTTTTAGAGCGAAGGCACTGGGAAACATGTTAATTGGTAACTCAATCAGTTCGTTCATAGATTTTATAAGGCATACCCGCTTTACAAAAAAGTTCAGGATACCGTATGTGGAACAATTCAAGTGCAACACTGACCCCAAGAACACGCTAGAAGATACTTGAGAATGATGGCATAATATGACTATGATGATGCACTCATGTGTAGAATGTTCCTTTAGACATTAGAGGATCAGGGGTCCAAGTGGTTCGGTGGCCTCACTTTGGAATCAATCAGGAACTTTGAGGAATTGATGGAAGCCTTCACCAGACAATTCATGGGAAACATTCAGTGTAGAAAATCGATATCAGTCCTGTCAACCTTGAGGCAAAAAAAGAATGAGAAGTTGAAAGAAAACCTGACTAGATTCTTACAGGAAGTATCAGAGGTGTAGGATCCCAATGATGATCCGGTGGTGTCCGCATTCATCAATATTTTGCAACACAGCCAATTATCACTCAATTTGGGGCAGAAATGATCAACCACTTACGCAAACTTGGTAGACAACGTGGGGGATATGTGATGGCAGAGGAGGAACAGAAGTAAGTGGGCCAATATATGAATCCAGGAAAAAGTAAGGAAGGTCACAAAGACGATGATCAAAAGGGCAATAGATCCTTCGAGAGGCAGTACACCAACTATACCCCACTGGCCCAAAAACAGGAAGAATTTCTGATTGTGATAAAGGACAAGAATCTATACAAAAGGCCTTCAAAACAGTTTAATTTCATAAGAAGGGATACGATAACTTCCAAGTACTGTTGATTCCACCGAGAAAATGGCTACGAGACCTTTAAATGCTACCAATTGAGAGACTTCATCGAGAAACTGATCAGAGAAGGGAATCTGAAGGATGTGGTCTTGAAGGATGACGATGATTAACGGAGGGAATCCCGAAAGAATGAGTAGGATCAAAAAGGCAACCCAATAGGAAATTCAGATTGGGGAGAGATCAACACTCTCTTTGGTGGGCCATGCACAGGAAAGAGTAAAAAGGGAGAGAATGATAAAAGTCCATGAGGCAGTCGATGGCCAGAGAATCCTAAAGGTAAACTTAGTTGGTCCCGACCAGAAGAAACTCAAGCAAGGCTAGGATCCGATCATTTTTTCCGAAGCAGATACACACGTACTTGAACTCAGACCAAATGATACAATCATACTGTCCGTATGTACTGGCCACAGGGAAGTGAAAAGAGTGATGATCGATAATGGGAGCTTATCGGATATTTTAAACATATGAGTATTCTATCAGTTAAGGCTACAAAGAAAATACCTACAATCACTAATGGTTCCACTCAGGGGATTTGTAGGAGCAGAAGTGAAATCGTTAAGAACAGTTAAACTACCCGTGCAGATCGGTAGTTACCCTTACTAGAAAATGGTGCTTCTTGATTTTATGGTCGTAGACATTGAGAACTAGCCTTACAGCGCCCTATTGGGAAGACCTTTCCTGAACAAATCAAAGGCAATCACTATAACCTACGCTCTGACCGTGAAATTTCCAACCGAGGCAAGGGTTGGTGTCATGAAAATCTCTCAGGAATGGGCATAGAAGGCAAACCTAGCTGTGTATATGAACAAAACACGGTCAGACGTAATACAGATAAACCTCCTTGAATAGGAAAATTGTTCAAAGATGGATAAAGATGAAGCCAAAGCAGAGACACCGACCCAGTTTGACCTGGACTCAAGAGTGACATCTTTAGAAGATGGGAAAAACCAGGAAGAAGAACCAACCATCGAAGTTACAATCGATGAGGGTAACCCTGAGTAGACGGTAAAGTTAGGGGCTCAACTGACAGAATAAATTCAAAATAAGCTGGTTAACCTGTTGAAAGAATACAATGACGTGTTCGTATGGAAGCATGAGGACATGCTAGGAATCGACACCAAAGTGATCTCTCATTACTTTGCAGTCGACCCCGAATGAAAGCCTGTTATCTAGAAAATGCGATGGTTTAACCTAGAAAAGAGTCAAGCAATCAAATGAGAGGTCGAGAAGCTACTGCCAGTAAGGTCAATAAGGGAAGTATAGAACGTTGAATGGGTTACCAATGTAGTACTTCTAAAAAGAAGAACGAGCAATGGAGGCTATGTGTGGATTTCATGGACTTAAACAAGGCATACTCGAAAGACAGTTCCCCTTTGCCTCGAATTGATTTGTTAGTCGATGCGACTACTGGACATAAATAATCGAGTTTCATGGATGCGTTCTCCAGTTATAACAAGATCGGAATGTTTGGACCAGATGAAAAAGAAACTACAATCACAACCGACCAGAGGCTCTACTGTTACAAAGTAAAGCCTTTCGGCCTCAAGAATGCTAAGGCAAATTACCAAAGGCTGGTAAATAAGATGTTTCCCCAACAAATCGGCAGGAACATGTAAGTGTATGTGGATGATATGTTGACAAAAAGCACCACTGTCGAAAAACATGTAGCAGATCTAGATGAGACATTTAGAGTACTAAAGAAATTCAAAATGAAGCTTAACCTGAAGAAATGTGTTTTCGGGGTGCCATCGGGGAGGTTCTTAGGTTTTCAAGTTCACCAAAGGGGAATCGAGGTAAATCTGGAGAAGTTAAGGGCATTGGAGAAAATGAGATCTCCAGTCACCCTAAATGTCATTCAAAGGTTGACATGCTACATGGCCTCATTAAACCGATTCATCGGCAAGTCAATGGATAAATATTTGCCTTTCTTTAGGGCCATAAGGATAAGGACATGTAAAGAAGTGGAGTGGAGTGAAGAGTGTGAACAAGCCTTTTAGAAGATTAAAGTGAATCTGGCTAAAGCCTTAATTCTGTCGAAGCTGCTGGAAGGAGAGGTGTTATACCTATACCTATCAGTCATAGTAGTAGCCACGGAATTGTTGTTGGTCAGGCTAGACGAAGAAGCGTAAAAACCAGTATATTATGCCAGCAAGGCTTTGCTGCCATAAGAAACAAGGTACTCAGCAGCCGAGCAAATGACATTACCGCTAATAACAACAACGAGAAAACTAAGACCTTACTTCCAGATACACAAGATCAAGGTATATACAGATTGTCCACGTAAGCAAATTCTGCCCAAACTAGAAGTGTTAGAAAGATTGACGAAATGGGTGGTTGAACTAAGTGAGTTCGATATCACTTATCTACCAAGGGTCGCATTAAAGGGTCAAGTAGTGACAGATTTAATCACCGGGTTCAATGAACCAAATAGCGAGGTGATCAGAATGCTTGAAGACAAAGAAATGAAAATTTTTCATTAGAAGTTACCTGTCGATGGGTTGTCAAACACGCATGGAAATGGGGCAGACATAGTGGTATCCACTCCGGAAGGCGATCAAATAGAGTGCTTTGCGGTTTGACTTCAAAGCCATTAACAACATGGCCGAATATGAGGTATTGTTGGTAGGACTCAGGGTTTGCACTGCGCTGAGAGCAGATGAACTGGAGATATTCAGTGATTCTCAGGTGGTAGTCAACTAAATCTTGGATGAGTATCAGGTAAAGGACAACAACATGGCCGCTTATCTAGAGATAGCTAAGGCCTTACTCAGGAGGTTCAAGACTTACAGAATCACTTAGATCTAAAGAGAGAAAAATGAAAAAGCTGATACTCTGTCAAAGTTAACACCTCGTGGTCCGGATATGAAAGACTTAATCACTTACATCAAAGTTAACACCCTATATATATATAGATACAAAATATGATATAAGTTCAATTGTCTAAAAATATGTGAACAACTCTAATTTTAGGATTCAAATTCCATCACCTGCATTTTACAATCTTGTATGAGAAAAACAACATATTTAGATGCATGTGAAGTCAAAAATTATCCTTAATCTCGGTGGGTACTAGTAAATTGCTACCCACATTCCATTATAAATTTCATATTTAAAAAAGGAAAAAAAGTATATGCAATCTATTTAAGGGACATACTTTTTTTATATAAATAAATTAGTTGTTTTTGACAAAACAAAAACATCACTCTTTAATTAGAAATCTGGCACACTCGAAAGGGACAGAACCAATTCTTAGCGGTTGGTGTCGAGTCTACCGGCAATTACAATTGTCGGATAACCACACATTACCATTTAATCATTGAATGTTAATATCATATTATGGGGCATGCTCATGCCCCACGATCACAAAAATGGTGAAAGTGGAGGCAATCAGTCACTCTATATATACAAATATATCGGTGGGCCACACAATAATGTTATTGAGATGCCCATCGATACAGATTTTTAGATTGAAAAAAGATTCAAACAGACCATATCATAGCGTAGATACGAAAGACTTTATCATTTACATCAAAGTTAACATCCCAAAAATATAAATATAAAATATGATATAAGTTCAGTTGTCTAACAATATGTGAATAAATCTAATTTTAGGATTTAAATTCCATCACGTATATTTTACAATTTTGTTTGATAAAAAATAAAACATATTTTAGATGCATCTGAAGTCAAAAAATATCCTTAATCTTAGTGGGTATCGATAAATTGCTACCCACATTTTATTATATATTTCATATTTAAAAAAGGAAAAAAAAAGTATATATAATCTATTTAAGGGATAATTGCTACCCACATTTTATTATATATTTCATATTTAAAAAAGGAAAAAAAAAGTATATATAATCTATTTAAGGGATAGATTCTTATATATATATAAATTAGTTTCTTTTTAAAAAACCAAAAACATCACTCTTTAATTAGAAATCTGGCACGCTCGAAAGGGACAAAACCAATTCTTAGTGGTTGGTGCTGAGTCTATCGACAATTACATTCGCTGGAGTACCACCCATTGCTAGACATGTCCACGGTTCGGTTCGAACCATGGAACCGAACCATAACCGTATGAAATGAACCGTAACCGAAACCGAAACCGTATGAAATGAACTGTAACAGAAATCGTAACCGTATGAAATGAACCGTAACCGAAATCGAAACCATATGAAATGAACCGTAACCGAAATCGAAACCGTAACCGTGGGGTTGAAAGTTCGGTTCCGATTCTTCTAAAAAAAACGGTCAAGAATTGACGGTTCAGTTCTGTTTTGGAACCGCTGGTTCCAAGCCTTTTTTCTTTCTTTCTTTTTTTAATTTTAAAAACAAATTTAAAAAAACAACAACAACCGTTGGGCGCCCAAACGACCAGCAGACTGTTGGAGCCCAACGACTAATTCTCTTCAATCATCGCTCAAGTCTCAAATAGTCAACTGTTTAATTATTTATAATTGCAATTATTATTTTTAAATCATTTCAAAATCCTTGTCAACAATTTTTTAAAATTTATTTTCAAAAAAAAAAATCAAATTTATTTCCATCCATTTATTTATTTTTTTCAAGAGTTTTTTTTTTCATCAATTATTTTTTAAAATGGCAAGCGGAAGTGGAGTAGGAGACCTTCCACCAAGGCATTCAGTTTTTAGGACCAATAAGAGTCGTATGTCGGAGCAGGTTCCGGTTCAGCCGGTTTCTTTCCAACCGGATAATCCCGATTTTGATGGCATCGCTTACCATGAGTTCTTGCAACGGCAAGCCTTTTTTGTAACCCAAAACCATCCAACCTATCTGAATCCCCCTTTAATAATTTCTGAACCCAACCCTGGTCCCGACATTGGCAATATGACAAATCAATCAAAAAATATGTCTGATTTCACTACATATCCAAATTTTGAGGAACCACATATTTAAGAGGACCTATAGACGGATAAGAGGAAGGCCAAATCTGATCTCTTCATTAAGAAAGTTACGAAGATGATGGAACGTGTTGGGTTGTGTGTAATTACTGCCCTAAACAATATAAGTGGAGTAAGTCTAGAGGATACGACACATATTGGAAGCATATTACGACCCATCATCCAGCAGAACATGCCAAAGGGAGTAAACAATCTCAAATTACCATGTTTGTTACCCCTAACACTCAATTATTTAAATATAATGATCAAGCTAATAGAGAAGAATTAGCTAGAATGGTAGCTGTAGAACATTTACCGTTTAGTTTTGGTGAAAATGTTGGTTTTATTAATTATTGTCATAAAGCATTAAATCATGTTGCATGCTGTGTCCCTAAAGTTACTCTCACACGTACAATGTATGATATTTATAAAAAAAAAAAAAATTGAAAAAATATTTTACAAACTATAAAGGTCGTATTTCCGTATGTGCCGACATATGGAGTGACCATTGGCTAATGCATTCATACTTGGGTGTAACTTGTCATTATATGGACAAAACATGGATAATAAAAAAAAAATCTTGCATTTAGAGTTTTTAATGATGCACATACTACTAATAATATTTATAATTATATGATTTTTTTTTAAGAGTATAAAATTGAAAACGAAATTTTTTCAATCGGTTTTGATAATGCTTCTAACAATACGGCAACTATTCCTGCTATAATTGAATTATGCAAGCCTTATTTTAATAGTAATTTTTTTTCATAAAATATGTGTTTGCTATGTTTTAAATTTATGTGTTCAAAAAGGTTTGGAAATTCTTCAAGCTTTTATTAAACCCATTAAAGATGCCCTCTGTTATTTGTGGAAACATCCTAATGTTATAAAATCATGGGTAAGATTTTGTAAACAGACAGGTAGGCGTCCTATTAGATTTTCTTGTGATGTTCCAACACGTTGGAACTCTACTTATAAATTGCTTTGTGAAAGTTATGATTATAGGGATTCATTAGTTTCTTTTATGCAATATAATGTTAGTCAAATTAATCTTTATGCACACCATTTGGATGTTTGTACAAAAATTTATAATTTGTTAAAAGTTTTTAATAGTGCTACTAACAATTTATCAGATATTTATTATCCTACTACTCAATTATTTATTATTGAGGGTTGTAATATTGTCGGTGTATTTACAGATTGTTCATCTGATATACAATTAGAGACATGCATTGAAGATATGAAAAAAAAATGGTTAAACTATTATAGGGAGTTTCCAACTATTTACCTGTTTGCGTTGTGTTTTGACCCACATTGTAAAATAGAAAATTTGACAGATTATTTAACTCTTTATTATAATTGTTTAGGTATAGAAGTAGAAATTAATACTTATTGTGCTACAATTAAGATATTATTTTATCAGTTATATGATGAATATCGTAGAATTTATGGTTCATCTCTTAACATTAATGTTCCACATCCTAAAAATGCCTCCCAATCTCAATCTTCTGGAGTATTTGGGGCATGGTCTGCATTGTTATCCCAACAAATCAAAAGATTCTGAGGTGGTTCTTTTTCTTCATCATCATCAAGTTCGGTCTCATATTATGAAATCGAAACCTATCACAGTACCAATTTTGAGTTTATTGGTGATGGTAATGTGGACAAATTTGACTTTCTACATTGGTGGAGGGAACATGAAAAGCATTTTTCGATCTTATCTATAATAGCCAAACAGATTCTTACAACATCGGTTTCTATAGTGGCTGTTGGATAAGAGTTTAGCGCTGGTGGAAATATTCTGGACGCAAGACGGTCGCTTTTGAGTCCAGAATCAATTCAAGTCCAAGTCTGTGTTGATCATTGGACAAAGGCTGACTATAGACAACAAGAAATGGAGCAAGAAGTGCTTTACGATTTCTTCGATGATGATCACACTACCAGCACCGGAATGGAAGACAGCGATTAGTTATAGACTTACAGTTACAGATGTAAAATGCAATAAAATATAAAAGAACTACGTGGTTTTTGATTCCTCTAAACCTTAAGAGGATACGTAGGCAACTTAATTTTAATACAAATTAAGTGCAAGACCAATTTTAATTTTTTAATTTTATACGTTTATTTCAATTTATGTTTTTTAGGTTTAAAAGAAAAAATTCGGCTTACGACCTTGCACGATAAAATTCATTTACAATTTCACATTATTACATGTCTTATGTTTTGAAATTAGTATATTTAAAAAAAAATATAACCGAACCGACCGAACTAGAACCGACTAAACCGGAACCGAAACCGTCTATCCACGGTTCCTGTTCCGGTTCCGGTTCCAGTTCCAGTTCAGGCTCAATTCGAAACCGAAAACGAAACCAACGGTTTAAAACCGAAACCAGAATCGAACCGAAACCTGAATATGTCTACCCATTGCCCTTTAATCATTGAATGTTAATATCTTAATATGGGGCATGCTCATGCCCCACGATCACGATCACAAAATGGTGAAAGTGGAGCATGCATTGCAATCAATCACTCTTTTTCTTTTTCTTTTTCTTTTTCTTTTTCTTTTTCTTCTTTTAGTTGGTGGGCCTCTCAATAATGTTATTTAACTAAAAACCAAATATCATCTTGTATCGTGTTAAATGTGCGGTACATAGGGCCGTCTCTAGGGAGAGTTAAGTGAGACCACCTTTTAAGGTTTTGGATATTAAAGATCTCCAAATTTATAGTTTATAAATAAATAAATAAATAAATATATATATATATATATTAGATTTTAAATAAAATTGAATTATAAGTGATTGTAAAAAATGATCCATTATATATATAATTTTTTTTTAAAAGTCCCATAAATGGAAACTCATTTTTCATTCTTACAAGAACATTATTGGATCAAGGGTGGTGGTGGGATGAATCCTACAACACTCTTGTTTATCACAAATAATCCTATTTTATATATTTAAAAAAAAAAATAACAACAACACCATCAGGGGCACGTTTGGTGTGCGGGATTAGATTGAACTATTTTTATGGGATCAGATTAGACTAGATTGGACTAGACCAAATTAGTATTGAGACATGTTTGATGCAATACGGATTGGATTAAAATAATACTGTCTCTTGTTTGGTATAACATGGGATTAGATAAAAAATAATTGAAAATAATTGTTTTTTTTTGTGAGAGGTAAGTATAAAATTATATTAAATAAATAAAATCATTTGAATAAATTCAAAGAAAATAAAAACAAAAATATTTTAAATTAAATTTGGTTAGAAAATTATTAAATTATTAGTTTGAATAAAATGAATTATTTTAAAAATAAATAAATAAACTTAATTTGAAGTATAATAACATTTAAGTTTTAATTGAAAAATATTTTTAAAAATATTGAATAAATTTAATATTTTAAATATAAATAATTATAAAAAAAAAAGAACAAAAGACTGGACAAAAATAGTCCCACCAAAAAAGTGAAAAACTATAAAGAAACCGTTTTATAAAAAATAACTGAAAACACCAATAATGTTAAAGGAGAAAAGGCTGGATCTCAACTAAAAAGAATTAAAAAGAAAAAAACAAATAAAAGAGTGGTAATAAAATAGTCTCAACATCTGTGATGGGATTAAATAATCCTAATACAACACGACAACAAATGGGCCCTACTATAGGAAGAGGATTGTATATAATCCCAATGTGTGCTCAAAAAACGTGGGGGAATGACTGTTAATAGTCTAATTCTATATAACAAATAATGCTAAAAATGGATTGGTCTGGTCCATTAGGTACGGTCTGGTCAGTCTATTTTTGGAAACAGGTCAGGTCGGGTTGGCACACGACAGTATGAGGCCCGGCACGGTAAGCCGGTCTGCCACAGGGGGGTCATGCCCCGGACCGTGTCAGGTCGAGCTGCGGGCCCGTTCTGGCGGGTCAGGCGGGCTTGACAGGTCTGGTCCAATTTTTTTTTTCAAATTACGTTTGTTTGGATTTAGGGTTTAGGGTTTAGGGTTTAGGGTTTAGGGTTTAGGGTTTAGAGTTTAGAGTTTAGAGTTTAGGGTTTTGGGTTTATTTTTTAGGGTTTAGGGTTTAGGGTTTAGGGTTTGAAATGAATAAAGAGAACGAACAATTTTTAGGATTTGAAATGAATAAAGAAAACGAACAATTTTTTATTTATTTAATTATTTTTCACTTATGGAATTCAGTATTACATATTTACATGATTGTCTCATTAAAAACTTTACCAAGAAAATCCAGTGGGATAAAAACTTGGACTATGTTTAGAAGTGTCATTTGGACTATGTTGAAACATTGTCACATATCTGATGTTAATTTTCTGGGACGTGATGTTGGTGTAACGGCGGAACCAGAAGGTCTCACTTGAGTATGGTCGGCTCTGAAATATCAAATTTATCGTTGAGCACATTCAAACCGTCCGGAAAATATGGCTGCTGGTTAGGATCCATTATCTGAAGTAAAAATATGAGCACTATAGTAGTTAATAGTCAAATTAAAAATCAATATTTACTAACAATAATCTTAATTTACTAACAATAATTAATATAAATAATACGACACTTACACTTATTATTTTAATTAAAAAAAAAATTCATAATCTACTAATAAAAAATATTAAATTCACTACTACAAATAAAATTGATAAATTTACTAACAACACATATGAAATGAAATACAACACATAAAAATCTTAATATACTAATAAAACTTATTAAAATTAACCACTACTCTTAAATTCATAATATACTGAAAACAAATATTATAATAAACAACTATACAAATAATTCATAATCTACTAACAAAAAATATTAAATTCACTACTACACTTAAAATTCATAATATACTCACCAAAAATATTAAAATAAATAACTATACTAAAAATTCATAATTTATGAATAAAATAATATTAAACGTAACTACTACGCTAAAAATTCATAATTTATGAATAAAATAATATTAAACGTAACTACTACACTTAACATTCATCATTTACCTATTATAAAAATTAAATTCAGTAATACAAATTAACTTTCTAAATTTACTAATAACAAATATTAAAATTACAATTAAACTTAAAAATCTTAATAAACTAAACAAATAATATTAACATTAAAGCCCAAAAATTGATAAACTAACTAACTAAATAAAAATGTTTTCATTTAGTAACTAAAATCTAAACATAAACAAATAAATTTACTATGAAAATATGTTTGAGTAAAAGTAATAACAAAATTGTACCTTTAAAATTTGGTGTGTTGGTGGAAAATGTAGAGAATTTTGTAGAGAGGGTAATAATGAAATTGAATGAAAAAGTTAAGTGTGTTGAAGAATATATTAGAGATTGAGATTTGAGAGAATGAGAGATTGAAAGAATGATAGAGAGAGTGATTGGAAAATGAAATTGATGGAAGTATTTATAGAAAAATTTGATTTACGGGTCAAAATATAATTTAAAAGATTTGAGGGGGGTTTTGTAATTATTTTAGGCTCCAGCGGCTGGAATTTGAATTCCAACCGTTGGAGGGTTTTTTTATAAAAAAAAATAATAATAAAAATTATGGTTGATGGGAGGGACCAGCCGACCGGTCCAATAGGCCGGTCCGATATACACACACACACACACATGATTTTACTATATTTACTATGCTAATTTGTTTTATTTAAACTTTTATTTATTTAAATTAATTTTAATTTTTTATTTGATCTTCAGATGAGTAAGCCATCAACAATTGATGGAATTTTCAAAAGAATTAAAACCTCAAAAGTCGGTTCATCTTCATCATCATCTAATATCAATAATCCAGCTTCAGAAAATCAATCCACAGAACCTCCAACGAATGATATTAACCAAGATAATAAATCTTTGGTACGTGACCCATGATTACGTCGACAAATATGGGATTATCCTGTTAATGAACGTGATAAAATTCGTCTAACTTATATTAAAGTTGGTCCATTCCAACCCATTCTTGACCATTATAACAAATCTGGACGAGATTCTCATAAACGCAGCTTCCAAAGTTCTTGGTTTCAATTATTTCCCACATGGTTGGAATATTCTCCTACAACAGATGCAACTTATTGTTTACATTGTTTTCTCTTTAGTAAGCCAACAACCGCTTTCACTGTTAATGGATTTAAAAGTTAGAGAAAAGTTAGGAATGACGACAACTGTGCGTTTTTAACTCATGTAGGACAAAAAGATAATCACATGACCCCTCACAAGATTCTGAGAGATCATCTATAGACTTGATGAATCAGTCTCAACATATAAAAAGAGTGGTCAAAAAGTATAATTCTCAAGAATTTGCAAACAATAGACTTAGAGTCAAAGCCACAATTAAAGTTGTTCGATGGTTTGCATTTCAAGGCTGTGCTTTTAGAGGTCACGATGAGAGCTCATCTTCAATCAATCGTGGAAATTTTCTTGAACTATTAGAATTATTGGCTTCAAACAATGAAAAGGTTAGAGAACTTGTATTAGATAATGCACCTAAAAGTGCATGTTACACATCACCGGATATCTAAAAAGAGATTCTACAAGTTTTTACAACTAGAGAAAAAAAAAAGATCCATAAGGAAATTGGAGATGTGAAGTTCTGTATAAATGTTGATGAAGCTCGTGAAAAGTCAAAGAAGGAACAAATGACTACAGTTTTGAGATTTGTTGACCAATATGGTATTCTACGAGAATAATTTTTTGGAGTTGTTCATGTCTCAAACACAGCAGCATTGACTTTAAAAAAATCAATATATTTTGTATTGTCTAATCACAATTTAGATACTCAAAATATTCGAGGGTAAGCCCACGAAGGTGCGAGTAATATGCGTGGTGAGTGGAATGGACTACAAGTTTTGATTTTAAAGGATTGTCTGTATGCTTATTATATTCATTGTTTGGCAAACCAATTGCAATTGACACTAGTTGCAGCATCAAAAGAAGTTATTCCTATTCATCATTTTTTACCAAGTTAACTTCTATTGTCAATATTGTCGGTGGTTCATGTAAGCGTAATGATGAATTCAAACATGCTCATGTTGCTGAGATTACACATTTAATTGATATTAATGAGCTAAAGAGCAGAACCGGACTTAACCAAATTGGCACTTTACAGAGACCAGGGGATACACGTTGGAGTTCTTACTATAGGTCAGTTTCTAGTTTGATAAAAATGTTTGGTGCAACATGTGCTATTTTAATTAACATAGTTGATAAAGGAACTACTTTTTCTCAACGAGGAGAAGCCGATGCACCTTATGAGGCAATGACTTCATTTTAATTTATCTTTATCTTGCATCTGGTAAATGATATTATGGAGATCACTTATCTACTCTATCAAGCTTTACAACAAAAATCTCAAGACATTTTAAATGCTATGCATCTTGTTTCATCCACTAAAAGACTTATACAACAATTAAGGGATACTGGATGGGATAAATTATTTGCTAAGGTATGTTCATTTTGTGAGGCACGCAACATAGATGTTCCAGATATAAATGCTCATTATGTTGCAAGACGAGGACGAGGTCGAGGTCGCCAACAACAAGAAAATTATACAACTGAGCAATATTACCGGGTAGATATATTTTATGCTGCAATTGATTCTCAATTACAAGAATTAAATAATCAATTAAGTGAGCAGACAATTGAGTTGATAATTCTTAGTACAGCTTTGGAACCTCGCGAAGGATATGAGTATTTTAGAATTGATGATATTTGCAAATTGGTAAACATGTTTTATCCACATCACTTCGCTGATCATGAGAAATTGCAATTGAAAATGCAACTTCAACATTATGAATATAATGTAGTTCAACATTCAAAATTTAGAAATTTGTTAACTCTTTCTTCCTTGTGTCAATGGTTGGTAAGGACTAGAAGATCGACAATATATCCACTTGTTCATAAAAATAATTGTGCTTTTGCTTACTCTTCTGGTGTCAACTGCAACCACTGAGAGATCGTTTTCAGTTATGCGTATTGTCAAGACGAGGCTTCGGAACAAGATGGAAGATGACTTTCTTACAAACTCTTTGATCATGTATATTGAAAGGGAGATCGCAGAGAAACTTAGTTATATAGGATTTGATAGTGAGAGAGGATTAATGGGTAAATTGCACTAAATCTCCATGATGTTTGACCTCTTGCAATCAGAAACAACTTTATCATTAATTGACACCCACACCCCCTGCTGTTAGGTCAAACTTAACTGTTATATTTAAAAGACTAAACTACCCATGATCCCTAAATTAAATTATAAAACAAAAAAAAAACATTTTTTAAAATGGATCTCCACTATCCAACTCAAACATGGATGGTTGAGATCAAAAACAATTTTAAATATTTGAAAAATGAATTGAATTAGAAAATATATAAATTAAAAGAAAAACATAAATTTAAAAACAAAACAATTTTAAAAAGCAAAAAAAAAATGAAAAACTGGAACCTATTAGGTATTTTCGAGACTCATTTTGTACTTTTTGAGACTATTAGGGTATATTTATAATTTATGAAACTTATTAGACAAAAATAAAATTTTCTAACTTTTATATTTTTTTCATCTTCATCTTCTTCAACTTCCATTGGAGGTCGATTTTGGCCTTCATTGAATATCTATTTCGACCTCCAACGGAGGTCAACGACTTCTACCTTTAATGAATGTTGAATCGACCTCCAATGGATCGGAGGTCAATTCGACCTCCATTGGAGATCGAATGAAGAGGTCTGTTCGACCTCCATTGGATGCCCAATGTAGAAACGAAGAAGAACAAAAAAAAATCAAAAAGTAAAAAGTAAAAAAAAAAAAATCAAAAACTGTGGAGGTATTTTTATCCGTTCACTATAATAAGTGTTATTTAAACTCAAATTATTAACGTGGTGATAGATTTTAAATACATCCTAAAAAAGGTGTTATATATTTTTCGAACCCTTAGCATTCTCCAATACGATTATTTGGGTTTTATGATAATTGCTACAATGCTGCTTGTTAATTTGATCACTTCTGCTATTCAGGGTCGGTTCTGAGATTTCGAGGGTCCAAGGTGAACTACAAAATTGAGGCCCTCGAATCCTGACTTTCCAGAAGAGAGCCGAAGAACTAAATTACTTTTCTACTAATTTATAGTTTCGCAAGATTCGAAAGAACAAAGTTGCCAAGTGCTAAAGAACTCTAATAAGATTTCGAATGCCTGACTCTGATACAGTGAATTGCAATTTACAATTTGATAATGATTGTCTCTTTAATGGACCTTTTTTAACAAACCAAAAAATGTATGGGTTGCATATAAATATTTCTTTGTTGGGCCTTTTAAGTGATAATTGACATATGGACTGATTTATTTTTAACTCTTCTCGAACCTAGTGATAGAACTATACAGTAAACTGAATTTAGAGGCCTCTGAAAAATGAAGGCCCTAGACGGCCGCCTCTTGGGCCTGTGCCCAGAGCTGGCCCTGCTGCTATTGTTGTAACAAATATTGTTGGTTATCAATCACACCATTCTTCGGTTGTCTTTTGACAAATTGATGGACAATGATTTATTGCTATCTGTTGACAAACTGTTTGGAGAATGCTACATTTAGATATGAACTAATGTCATGTTTGGATGGGTAAAATAGAAGGGAAAGAAAGTCGTTCTCGATATTTTGTTTGCTAAATGTAATGGAATGAGGATTCCATTGGAATGTTGATTCCACTATATCACTACAAGAAAATTGATATTTGGTGACTAACTTTTTATGACCATGTAATAAATGATTGTGAAATATCACTTTCGGCAACAGTAACAAGATGTTAGTTGCAAAGATGCATGCACATCACAGACTCAATTTCTTCTTCTACCAGACTTTTAGATTTTATGACTAAAGATTTAGTCAATAAATAACTCATTTACCAGCTTTGTTTCTAATTTAGCTGTAAATTAATGATTAATATTTTGGCGCAATCCTTTCCTTCTAGAGGCACACACGTCTTGCAATCAATATGTAATACTCTGTAACTATAATTTTAATTGGGTAACGAATTTTTTCATGGCTAAAATTTTTAGTTGACAAAGAAGAAAAATCATTTTGGAGTCATTATTTCCCTCCAAAAAAAGTTTTTTTTTTGTTGAAACTTAAAATATAGAATATGCAATTATGATTTAGTTAAGTAGCAATTTTCAATTTTCAATTTTTTTTAAAATAAACGATTTTTTTATTTGTTTCTAATATGTTTAGTTTATAAATAAGAAATAAAATATTTATGACTATTTTATGTTTTATTAAATAAGTTAAATTATTTTGTAAATCGTTTTAAAACCTTATTAAATTAATAAAAATAAATTATTATTTTTTACTAAAATAAAAATCTGTAAAAAAATATTGTTTTTCTTGTTTTTTGTTGGTACCTAAAAGTTGTATATTTTAATTATGATTTATAACCGTAAGAATTTTGAGTTGATATTAGTTTTTACATAAGAAAATATGCGCCTTGAATGTATATATTATACAATGGCAAATGAAGAGACGAGAGAAGGGTGTGAAGGGGTCTCAGTTCGGAGGAGAAAATAGAAAGTGAAGAATGAATGAATTATTGAGTGAGTGGGGGGTGTAGAGAAATGATGAGGTGGGGTGTAGGAAAAGTCAAAGGTGGATTATGATTGGTGGAAAGTGAGTTGTGAGTAGAGCAGGCAAAATCGACCCGTAACCCGTCAACCCGACACGAACCCGAGGTACTTAAACGGATTGGGTTGGCTTCTTAACGGGTTCGGGTCATAATCGGATCAACCCGTATAACCCGTTTATTATATGGGTCGTGCTGGGTTTGACTAAACGGGTTCACGGGTGACCCGTTTAACCCGTTTAGTCATATAGATACTTTTATAATTGTTTTTATTACAAGGGTTATAAATGACTTTTGACATACTATATAAAAGCATTCTTAGGTTACAACAGCAGCCATCACACTAACACTCTCAAATCCTTAACCCTAACTTCACCAAAATCACATCTCACCCTCTCCCTTTCACTCTTTCTCTCTTTTTTTTCTTCATTTCACTATGCTCGACTGCTCTCTTTTATTTTAAAATTCAGATATCCTCTCCAATCAGCGGCGACTGATGATCGACGGCGGAAATCTGATGACCAGCGGTGACTGAAATCGATGGCGGAGCAGCGGCGACTGATGATCGACGAAACTGAGACGGAGCAGCGGCAACTGATGATCGACGAATTCTGAGTGGGATCAGGTTGTTGGTGCGACGGTGCTGCGACGATGCCGGAGAGCTGCAGCAACTGATGTACGACCGGTTTGGAGAGACGGCGGCGGATTTTGGTCGATCTTGTTCTTCAATCTTTTTTTTTTATCTTCTTAACGGTGTAATACTTGGTTAATAACATGTAAATCTTGTTGATCCATTGTATGATCATTCAACAAAAACATGGAAGTCATTTGTAATTTTGTTTGGTTTGGTCTCATCAATACAACATTATCCGTGTTAAACGGGTTCGGGTTAAACGGGTCACACGGTTGAAACCCGATTCATTATAACCCCGATTAGATTATTAAACGTGTTACGGGTCAACCCGTTTAACCCTTATATTTATTCGTATCGTGTTAGGTTTTAAAAGGTCAACCCGTTTAATTAAACGGGTCGTGTCGGGTTAGGGTTAATATTATTCGGGTCGTGTCGGGTTGAGATCAACCCGACCCATGAACCCGAATTGCCAGCCCTAGTTGTGAGTAGGCAAGCATGAAGAAAGTGAAGGTGACAAAAGAGAGAAAAATGTCTCCACACTCTAATTGGGAGACAAAAACCAATCAATCAAATGGGAATCAAGGGACATGAAAACCAAGAAAATAAGGTTGAAAAGGCCATGTTCGCGGGTGGGGTCGCGGGTGAGTTAGACGAAGCCACCCGTGAAGCTCTATTTCTGCACTAGTTGGGACCTGTGCACCCTCTGCTTTGGCACACAATTGGGCATCGTCGCAGGTAGGTACGCGGGAGACCAGACGAACACCTCTCCCGCAACAATTACTGGACCCGAAGTCGTGGGTGGTTACGCGGGAGGCTCCAGCGGAGACCTTACCCGTATAAACCTCTTATCTAGGATGCTTGGGACGCCATCAGATCTTTCATAAACTGCACTATTACCCCAAAACTTTGTCATTTGTGAGCTTTGGTCCCTAAACTGGAAAATAACCTGAAACAGTTACGAAACACGTTAAATACCTGGTTTTGCCCAAAAAACAAGAATAAAAGATTTAAGTAATGGGGCTACATTACATGTAGAAATTGACATTATCAACTTTCCTTGTTTTTTATAGACTAATTATTTGACTAGCCTTAAAACTTAAATGACTAAATTACCTCAAAATTAATTATTTTATTATAGTAATTATTATATTTGAGGATTTTTTTATAGTAAAAATAATTAACTAACCATTTTTTATTTAAACGGTTAGGGATAATATTACAAATAGTACCTAATTAATTAACTAACCATTTTTTAAAGAAAAATAAAAACAAATTGATAAAAATGTTTTTTTTTTTAATATCCAAAGTAGACATGACCACGGTTCGGTTCGAACCGTGTGAAATGAATCGTAACCGGAACCGTGGGGGAGGCGGTTCGGTTCCGGTTCCTCCTCTGAAAAAACTGCCATGGAACTGGCGGTTCGGTTCCGGTTCGGAACCGCCAGTTCCAGAAAATATATATATATATATATATATATATATATATATATATATATATATATATATATATATTTAATTTTTCTTATGCTAAATTGTAAAAAAAAAAAAAAAGGAACCGAAACGGCGGAACCGCAGGTCGACGGTTCCGGTTCCGATTCCGGCTCCTTCCGGAACCGGAACCGAAACTGGTTGGAACCGTGGGCATGCCTAATCCAGAGTGATATACTATCCATTGTCGAGGCATATCCAGAGTGATATATTGATTTCTTATAAATTTAATTAGTTATTGCTATAATCAATTATGCAAATGTATGCTATCTTATAATATTAAGACACTTTTTTAATGCCTGTCTTTCAGATTTCTTTTAATAATCTGCAGTTCCAAAAAAAAAGACACTTTTTTTCATGTTTAGACGATCTGTATTACATCATTCGTACGCATATCCAAAAAAAATTATTACGCACATTTTTACAAACGTTTCATATCATTTGTATATATATGTCAAATAAAATACTGTTATTACACACGTTTTTACAAACGTATCGTATCATTTGTATATATATATCAAATAAAATATCGTCACATGTTTGTACGAATATAAACATGGCTTGTTGAGTTCCTTTTGTTTTAAACAATGTCAAATTATGTTGGTGACAATACTCTTTTAATCAATTTTCTTTTCTATTTTTTTCAGTAAAGTTATATATATATCAAACTGAATATACTAAAAAAAAAAACAGGGTCTTTTGCCTGTATTTAGGGTGCTACAAATACGGCTTTGACAAAAGGTTTTATCGTAGTTGTTGCAAACTAGAGCATTAAATGATTTTAAGTATTATATTAGAAAATGAAATTGATCGAATGATAAATTGTGACTATCTTAGAAGTTGTTGATAAGATTGTTTTGATAAAACTGAATAATTTTAGTAAAATGTAAATCATTATTAAATTAATTTTGAACTTTAAGCTTTTAAAATGACATTTTATTACTTTAAAAATAACACTGCAAATCGCAATACATAGCCATTGGCTAGTGTAATCAAGAAAATCAGTTTGCCTTAATACGCACGTAACTTCATGACTGTGAATCGACAATCACTCTTCTCAGTCTAGTCGTGACTTTGTATGCTAATTTCTACACTTGGTTAATATGAGAACAAGAAGTGTTTGATAAAAGGTCTTTTAAACCTGTGAAACAGAGTATGAAAGAATTCTAAGAACAAGAGAGAAAAGAAAAGAGAAGAGAGAGAAGTCATTCTTCAAAATTGGGCGAGAATTCTTCTTTTCTCCTTTTGTTTGTCTTGAATTAACTTGAGCTGGTGCAGCTGATTTTCCAGCTCTTTTTCTATCAGTAACACTAACAGTTAACTGGTGACATGTCCGAACACGACACGGATCAGCTCAGTAAATTAATATTCACCGTAAGTTAACTCAAGATGTGTCCAGGCACATCACAACTCACGAGTTAACTCGCTAATCACTGAGTCACGTCATCAAGTTAGTCAAACATGGCTCTGGTAAAAAAAATAACCAAACAAAAAATCAATCCAATCCATTAAAAGTGCGCCCCGTGAGACTGTCCCATGCATTTTTTTTTTTCCCAGAACCGTGAATCATGATTTCTTCGTGGAACTTGTTATTTTATTGCAAGTGGATTACATGGAAAGTAATCATAATTCTCATGCCTTAATGATCATGATATAAATGCATGTACATGCATGTTCAATCCACATTCCTTCTGTGTCTTCACCTGATCACCTCAGAGAAGAGAGAATTAATGGAATCACCAGAAGCTGACCATCAGGCATCGCTGAGACTAAGAGGCCAGGCAGAAATATGGCGGCACATGTTTGCCTTTGTAGACTCTCTGGCCTTGAAGTGTGCTATTGAGCTACAAATACCAGATATCATACACTCTCATGGCACCGGCCGACCAATCACTTTGTCCAAGATAACTTCATGCATTGAAAACGCACCCTCCCCCGATATCTCCTGCCTCGAACGCATCATGAGATTGTTGGTTCGAAGAAACATCTTCTCCATCGATCATCCATGCAACGGTGGAGAGCCTCTCAACGGACTAACCCACTCATCAAGATGGCTTGTCAACGGCCCTGATGAATATACGAACCTCAGTGCGTTGTACTTGGTCGAGGTTCATGCATACTTGATGGGTTCCTCCAATTTAAAAGTCGAAAGTAATTTATATAATACTTTTTTTTTTTTTATCAAAATCCTTTTTTTTTTCTTATATAAACTTAATTAGTATTTTTATCCATAAAAATGTGAGACAAATAAGGTTTGAATGATACATTTTATGATGTAATTGTAAAAAAAAAAATTTTGTAATTTTTTTTTATTAATTTATTGTGTTATAATTTTGAGTTTGAATTATTATATTGATTTTTATAAATATTTATTATAAAAAAATAAAAATAATCAAATAAACATATATAACTTATCGATGGTCTATTTTTTATAGTTGGTCACGATCGAAAAATCTAATGTCAGTCTTGACGAGACTAGACCCTTTAGAGTTCTAGACAAAATATCTTTGTTTTGACCGGTTATTACTTGCCCTATGCGTACAGACAGGGGCAATCAGAGGCTAAGAAAGAAAAAGGAAGACTAGAGTTAGTTTACTGGGTTGGTTTTGTTTTATTTTCATTTTTTCTAACTACAAATTTGATAATAATAATAATAATAAGATTATTAATAATATCAAAAATAAAAATAAAAAATTAAATAATATTAATATTAATAATAATTTAAATACCTTATAATTTTTTTTCACCATTATTATTTAAATAATCTTTTTATTTAAATATCTATAAATATCACTTATTCATTTACGGTAACAAACGTACTGATAATATCCAAAACAAAAATAAAAAAATTAAATGATAATAATAAAAAAAAATATTAAATACTAATAAAATACTAAAATAATAATAATAATAATATAAATACCCTATGCTTATTTTTTCAACCATTATCATTTAAATTATATTTTTTTTATTTAAATATCCCTAAATATCCTTATACCTTACCCCTTTATACCGTTTTTCGCCAATAAACTCCCAGACTTTTTTGACAATGGATATTTAAATTATTTAAGGGGAGTTATCATTTAAATTTGATTTTTTATTTGACTTCCAATGTTATTGTAAATGAACAAGTGATTTTAAATGATAATTCCAATTAAATAATTTTTGTATTCATCTGAGTTTTATATTCAAGTCCACTCTAGTGTTTAATTCTGGTTACGTCCCTAGCCGAGGCACTTAGCCTGCAAAAACATCTTCACCGTACATCATCCATTATCGGACGGCAGAGGTTGTGAGAGTGTTGTGATGGAGAATCATCCATGGACAGTGGCTCCATGGCATTGTTTTAGCACGTGTGTTAAACAAGGTGGCATTGCTTTTGAGACAGATATAAATGCATGTACATGTTCAATACTTCAATCACACCACAGAGAAGAGAGAATTAATGGAATCACCAGAAGCTGATCATCAGGCATCGCTGAGACTAAGAGGCCAGGCAGAGATATGGCGGCACATGTTTGCCTTTGTAGACTCTCTAGCCTTGAAGTGTGCTATTGAGCTTCAAATACCAGATATCATACACTCTCATGGCGCCGGCGTACCAATCACTTTGTCCCAGATAACTTCATGCATTGACAACGCACCCTCCCCCGATATCTCCTGCCTCAAACGCATCATGAGCTTGTTGGTTCGAAGAAACATCTTCTCCATCGATCATCCATCAGACGGTGGAGAGCCTCTCTACGGACTAACCCACTCATCAAGATGGCTTGTCAACGGCCCTGATGAATATACGAACCTCAGTGCGTTGTACTTGGTCGAGACTCATGCATACTTGATGGGTTCCTGGAATTTCCTCAGCCAATCCGTCAGAGAAGGTGGCATGGCTTTTGAAAAGGCATTTGGCAAGCGCAGTCTTTGGGAGTTGGCATCGCAAGATAATCGGTTCAACAAGTTGTTCAATGATGGCATGGCCTGTACGGGCAAGATTTTAATAAGGGAGATGGTTGATGGATATAAAGATGGATTTGATTGCTTGAGATCACTGGTTGATGTCGGAGGTGGGATTGGAGGGATGATTTCGGAGATCGTCAAATCCTATCCGCACATCAAAGGTATCAACTTTGATCTACCACATGTCATCTCCACAGCACCCGTCTACGATGGAGTCTCCCACATTGCAGGTGATATGTTTCATCAAATTCCAAATGCTGATGCACTTTTGTTGAAGGTAATTATTGTATACTACATTATCTTATGCATATATATAGGTTGATCTGTAATGTCACATAGTCGAACGGATATTAATTTCTCTGTGAATGATGTTAATTACTTGGTTTTCTTTACTTCTTTTTTATTCATTAAAAATACAGTGGGTTTTGCACGATTGGGACGATGAAGCTTGCGTGAAGATTTTGAAGAATTGTCGAAAAGCCATAGCAGAGGAAATTGGGAAACTGATAATTGTAGATGTGGTTATGCAACCTGATGGGAATGAGCTGTTTGATGATACTGGTTTTGCATTTGATTTACAAATGATGGTCAACAACCCTGGTGGAAAAGAGAGGACTGAGCTTCAATGGAAGAAATTGTTGGAGGAAGGAGGTTTCCCTCGGTACAAAATCATCAAAATTCCAGCTTTACAGTCTATTATCGAGGCCTATCCAGAGTGACAGCAAACTACTCTTGCTGTTTGATCCAATTTGGTCGACAGAGAAATTTAATCCAACAGGTTGCTGTATGCAGCTTAGCTAGCCTTTGACTAAATTGGTAAATAAATGTATGCATGTTTTATGTTCTATTTGTTTTGTAATCTGAATATATATACCGTTTTGATGTACTGGATGCCTAATATTGGGAACTATTTCAACTTTGTTTAAGTATTTATCTACCTTTGAAAAATAAAATTTTACATAATTTCTATAGCAATTAATTGTCTAATTTTCATTTGAAAAGGGATCATACTAGATTTGTACGGTTATTGACCAGTTAAAACCTATTATATTGAATTTTACTACACAAAACATCGCTTGGTAATGATCAAGGACTACAAAAGCAGACCCTCTTCAACAATGACTACAAACCCAGATCTTATTTCTTGTTTCTTGCCTATCACTTTTCAAATGGTTAGATACAAGCTTATAAATCCATTTTCATTTTTTCAATTTAATTCAAGAAAACCAAACTTCTTCCAAAATCCAGTAAACCCAAAATCTTCTTGAACCCAGAAACCCTAAAACTTTGAGTTTGGAAATTGTTTTCAATTTCGATCTAAATTTTGAGTATTACTGGGGTAAAGAATCTTCAACTACAGAAAGTGATATTTGCTGTCAAATAATTATCAAGAAATGATTGAATATGGTTACCATTCATGTGATTCTAGTGGCTGGTTTTCCAGTTGAAAAAACAATTCCAGTCACCGAAATCGTAGGAGAAGCAACTAGAGAACTTGAAACTTGACTACTTGTCGGTTGAAGGGTTACTGTAAAACAAAAGAAGAAGATTTTTACACCGTCAAAAAAGAAAAAGAAATTATTTTATTTTTTTAGACCGAAACGGCAGTGTTTTTGGTACTGGATGGGAAAAAATTTAAAATGAAATAAATCTGGATAGATTTTGTTAATTTGTCACATTGACGCTGATTTTTGAAAGATCAGATAGTTCAGCAGGGAAGATCCTGGTCCCATATAATATCCTTGGCTTGGGCCAACGAGATTTGGAAAAAAAAAAAAAAAAAAAAATTGTGGTTTGAGAGATGTGCATGTGGCGGCTTATGTTTGGTTTTGCAAAATCTATGCCAAAAATGTCTGCTTTCCAAAAATGTCTGCTTTTTAAGGAGCCCCGTATTATGAACTCCCACATGGTGGTGGGTCTTTCATTCTCTTTTTTTATATATAAAAAAAATATTTAAAATTTGTTCAACCTCTTTTAGAATTTGTATGATACATTCATAACTAATAAATTGGTATGACGGTCCATTTGTTAGTTATTGTGGAGTAGGATAAATAAAAAAACTCCGTCCAACACCCTAATCATACAAAGATATAAACTTGTAAATCAGAACTCATATTCATTTAAATAGGATTTGAATTGCTGATTTGAGAATTACATGTGCCTCAAGTCCGTCATTCCACCAACTAAGCTAGCACCATAATGGTCGACTATAATGTAATTGCTAAAATTAAAACTAAAGACTTGGGTTTCATCTCAAGTCTTGGACCACCAAGGCAACTATCTAGTTGTTCAGAATTACTATTAATCACTTGAATGATAATGTCCAGTGTTTTAGTATTCGGCCTAGGTGGATCTGGCCACCTCGATTTTCCTTTAATCAGCTTTCCTAGGCAGTCGGATGCCTAACCCTCCTGGGCAGCACCTAACTCGTCTAGGCAAGCCGATTAATTAGTTTATGCGTTTTTTTTTTTTTAAAACGACACTGTTTTCAGTGTTTTGGTTAGTAAACCTAATATTCTTATTTTTCAAACATATATTCCAATTGAAACTACCATAAACAGTTTCAGTTTGACTAATAATTGAAACCACATTCCAATTGAAACCACCATTCCAGTGTTTTGTTTTGTTTCATTTTGTTTGTTAGATCTGTAAAATTATCATTTTTTTTTAATATTCTAGTGATCTTATGTGGATCATTATTCACTTTGTTAGATTTAATCAGGTTGTGATTTGCTTAAAGGGGGTAAAAAGAAAAAAAAAATCTTACTGCGTAGACACTCTAGACACTCTAGACGCTAGGCGCTTGTCCACCGTACGACTAGCGCTTAGCGCCTACTGGAACATTGATAATGTCACTTGTATCAAAGTTAACCCCTCACAGATATAAATACAAGATATGTTATAAGTTCAGTTGTCTAACAATATTATAAGAAAATTATGTATTTCTTTACCTGAAAATTATATGGTAATTATTACAAATCAACTAAACATCTTATAAGTTGAATTAGAATTTAACTATTTTTATTTTTTTAGCTTAAAAGATTAAACGTAAAAGCTCGACTATTTAACTGCTACCCAATTGGTTTCTTGGTAAAGAGCGACAAATTACTACGTTCATTATAAATTTTTTAGTTAAATTCCACCGCATGCATTTTACAATCTTGCTGCCCACATTTCATTATAATTTTTTTAGTTATAAAAAAGGCAAAGAAGTACATATATAATCTATTTAAGAAACAGATTCTTTTATATATATATATACTAGGTTTTGGAGCATATGCTTTATCTGAGTCGTATCTTTACAAAAAAAGAAAATAATAACAATATAAATATGTTAATATAATTAAATTTTACGTTGTTAATTGGTATAAAATTGTAAAACTCATTCATTGAAAGACCTATAAATTTGATTCATTTTCTTCAACTCTTCAACAACACAGTTTATATATTTGAGTAGTAATTTAATTGTCAATTATACAATCGAAGTAATTCAGTACTTAAAAATTTATAGAAAGCAAAACTATTTCACTTTCAAACGACCTAAAATTTAACAAATATTAATCTCTATCTAAAAACTCATATGTAAAAGCCGAAGCAAATTCGGGTTTTGTTTGGTAAGCTTCCGGTGTCTCATTTTCTCTTTTTATTGCACCATTGTATTTCCTCTGTTTTTCTAATTTTATTTAAATAAATGTTAGAAATTACTATACAATCTCTGTTATGTTACCATTATTAAAATATATCTATTAAGTAATTTTACAAATTCGAAGGTTTGTATTTGTCATTTGACTTTTTTTAAAGAAAATATAAAGGATGATATAATTAAAATTTTACTAAAACCGATCTATTAAGTAATTATATAAATTTTAAGTGTTGTATTTATAATTTTACTTCCAAATATATATGGTTAATAGAAAAAGAGTCAAAGAAATTAAATGAAAAAAATGGGGACTGTAATTTTACTTTAACTTCACCTTTTAATTTTTAATTATAAAGTACATGATAAATTTACAAACAGTCTCTTTTGTAATCATTTAATTAATTATATAAACTATGAGTCGTATCTGTAATTTTACTTTCAAAGAAAAAATGGGTCGCTATAATTCATCGATCAACTCCCTCTTTTTATATGGTTAATAGAAAATAGATAAATTTATCTTTATTTTTTTATCTCCGAAAATCTAGTGTGTTACAATTTTGAATTACGGTCCCTATTGTGTTACTATTACAAAGACATATCTATTGAGCAATATACAAACTCGAAGGGTCATATTTGTCATTCAACATTCAATGCAAATATAAGGGATGTTATATAAACTTTAAGTGTTATATCCCCAATTTTATGTTAGAAGTGAAAATTATATAAACTTAAAGGGTTATAACGGTAATTTTACATTAAAAAAATTCAAAGAAAATAAAATGGTTACTAAAATATGTCTACTAAGTAATTTTACAAACTTGAAGGCTTGTATTTGTCATTTGACTTTTAAAGAAAATATAAGAGATGCTATAATTAAAATTTTACTAAAACCGATCTATTAAGTAATTATATAAATTTTAAGTGTTGTATTTGTAATTTTACTTCTAAATATATATGGTTAATAGAAAAAAAGTCAAAGAAATTAAATGAAATAAGTGGAAATGGTGAGGAATGTCACTTTTTTTTTGTCACTTGCAGTGATGTCACCGTTATAATAAGTTAAGTTTAAAAGACACCTATTATGGTGAGCTGCCGATATTGCCCTTAAATAATCGATATTTTATTCTTTAAAGACTGTCGTCTAATAAGTTGTCTGAAAATCAATCACCTACTCCATTTTTTCTTCACAAAACGAGCTCCATTCCAGATATTGCACATATTGCACAAGAAGGTAAATTAATATTTCTGATCTTCATTTCCATTTTTTATTGTATTTTTGTGTGGTATAACACTGTATGAATATTTATGAACATGTTGTCTCAAATTTTTTATATTGATGTCCTAGAGTTGTAAACTTTGTACAAAGAATGAATGAACATGTATGC
The DNA here is from genome assembly GCA_032871835.1 of Dipteronia dyeriana. Lineage (NCBI taxonomy): Eukaryota > Viridiplantae > Streptophyta > Magnoliopsida > Sapindales > Sapindaceae > Dipteronia > Dipteronia dyeriana. Next base: position 6,983,054 of record CM065299.1, on the reverse strand, counting down.
ATATTTTTTTGTATATATATTTGGCCGAGTTGAGTTGGAGTGGTGCAAACAAGTTTATAATCTTGAGCAAAAAAGCTGGAAAGGTTTTAAAAAAAGGTCAAAACATTTGTAAAAAAGCTCGAAAATGTGAAAAAAAGTCTCAATCAAATTCTAAAAAAGCTCGATTCAAAAAATAGATGTTGGATAGGTAAAAAGAAAAGCTCGATCAATCGAAAAAGGGCTCGATCCATCAGAAAAAAAACTCGATCCTTGCCAAAAAAAACTCGATCCCTCAAAAAAAGGCTCGATCCATCAGAAAAAAAGCTCGATCCTTGCCAAAAAAAGCTCGATCCCTCACACAAATAGCTCGATTCCTTTTCAAAAGGGTTAGATCCTGCATAAAAAAAGCACGATCCCTCACAAAAAGCTCGATTCCTAAAAAAAAAACTCGATCTGTAAAAGTAAAAGGTCGAGCCATATATTAAAAACCTGATTATGTAGAAAAATAGCCCGGTCTTGAACAAAAAAAGCTCCATCTCGTTAGAAAGAGCTCGATCATGTACAAAAAAAGTTTGATCAGTTAAAAAAAAAAGCTTCATATCTTACACTTTTGATTTTTGTTTAATCATTTATAATTGTAAATTTAATATGAAATATTTTTTTCTTATTAATGGTTTTTGATGTTGGTTTTGACAGGACAATGGATAGGGTGAGAATAGTCATATCTTACAACGGTCGATGGGAGCAATTACCAGACGAAAATCAGAGGTATTTAGGTTCCGATAACCAAGGTTTGTATGTGTCAAAGAATTTGAGTTACGACAAACTGGTGTCGATCGTGCAAACCATTGTGAAGTTTGATGAGAACAAATACAGTGCTGAGCTACAGTCTCTATCAATTTTTCCTAGGACTACATGTCGTACATTTATAAGAAACAATGACGATGCTCAGTTTATGCTAGGGGAAGATAGGGTGATCCCTCAAGTATGTGTTAGTCTAATCGAGAGGTCAGTAGGAGGTGTCATTGGTGAAGATATCCCTCATCCTGATAACACCCAACAATTTTGATCGTCAGGCGGAAGCAACCAGTTGTTCAAAGAAAGAAGTGGGATTGATGATCAAGAAAACATATATGTTGTCCCACCGGAAGTAGCCGTCCATGATAATAGACCGGAACCTCAATTCGACGATCTATTTGGTTGTCATATTGAGATGAATGGTAGACAGTACAACCACCAATACAATGAGATCTACAATGACATCAACAATGAGGAGAATACAACACTGAATGTTGGGGTGAATCATGAGGTGGATAATGAGGGCAATTTAAATTCTGTAGAAAATGTAGAGGACAATCAGGATGATGCAGAACCTATCGAAACGGAAAGACGTGTAAGACGTGTAAGACATGTAAGACATGTACACGGATTTAGTTCCAGTGCACCAGATATAGCTGGGACCTCCGAGGGGAGGGCTAATGTAACTACAGATGATTCTGATAATGCCACAACATGGGTTATTCCAGGAGCAGAATCATACTCGTTTGGTATTGGTGGAAGCAGGAACTTGTTTGAAGATGAACCTACAAGCATGATATATAAAAGCCAGTTTTTTCCAACGAAAAAGGATTTGAAGAGACTAGTAGGCCATTTTGCAATGCGGCAGAACTTCGAGTGGAAGGTGAAAAGGTCCAATAAGACAACATTACATCTAGTTTGTTTGTAGGAAATTTTACCTGGAAGTTAAGAGCTTTAAGAGCGGTAAGAGCGGTAAGGAGAGATGAAGGCATATACTTTCAAGTAAGAAGTTTTGTCAACGAATACACTTGTCTGTTAGAGGAAATTCACCGCCGGCACCGACAAGCTAGTGCAGTCACAATTGGAGAAGTTATTGCACCTAGACTTCAACAACAAGATGGTCGACTAATGCGTCCGAAGGACATAATCGCCGGCATGAAATCAATGTATGGAATCCAAATCATGTACAGTAAGGCACAGGCCGCCCTCGATTATGCGTTGTCACTAACATATGGAACGCATGAGGAAACCTTCCAACTGCTTCCATCATTTGGTTACGTTTTGGAATAACAAAATCCTGGAACAATCACTGACTTACAGTGCGACGAAGATGGTAAATTTCTATACTTCTTCATGTCGATCAGTGCCTCACTTAGAGGATTCCGGACATGTATGTGTCCAGTCATTACCGTTGATGGTACCCATTTGAAGGGATGATTTTGGGGTATAATGTTTGTTGCAACAGCACAAGATGGGAACGAACATGTGTATCCAATTGATTTTGGGTACGGCGACTCAGAAAACAACCTTTCATGGGAATGGTTTTTAGATTGCTTGAAGGGTGCCCTAGATCATATTGATGAGCTAGTTTTCATTTCCGATAGGCATGCAATCATTGAAGCAGAGATTTCTAAAGTGTTCTCTTATGCCACCCATACCATATGTTGCTGGCACTTTGCTGAAAATATAAAAAAACAATTTCATAGGAAGGATGTTGCCGCAATAATGGACAAAGCAGCCCACACATACACCGAGTTTGAATATAACCAGCATGTGGAAGAGTTAAGAAACTTGCACCAGAATGCATATGATTATGTAATTGATGTCGGTCCACACAAGTGGTCTCGTGTACACTACCCGGAAAGAAGGTAAAAGGTGATGACGACTAATGCTGCAGAATGCATAAACTCATGCCTAAAATTTGCACGCCAACTGCCTATGTTGACTCTGACTGAGTTCATTAGGAATATACTGCAACGGTGGTTTCATGATCGCTATAGAGCTGCACAAACCATGTGTCATCAGTTGACTGACGCAGCATATCTTGTGCTTTTAAAACGTGTGGAGAAGTGTGGTTATTTGACCGTAAATCCAGTCGACTTGAACATTTTTTTGGTGAAGCGGTCTGGAAAACAGTGGACTGTTGACTTAGCTCGGAAGACTTGTACTTGCAACAAATTTCAAATGGATCATTTTCCATGTTCTCACGCCCTTGCGACGGCACGGTAGATTACTGAAACTTGGACTTCACAACTTTGAAAACCTACTGATCATTTTCTCGGTGAAGCTGATCGTTTTCAATGTTTTTTACAGGGAGCAAAACTTGGACTTCACAACTTTGTGTGCGGACTACTACAAGAGACATACACTTATTAACGCTTACTCGGTTCCTATTATACCGGTGGGCCATCCTTCCACTTGGGTTGTGCCATCTGACATTGCTCAGATGGTGATTTTGAATCCAAATTCCAGGAGACAAGCAGGACGCCCGAGGGCAGGTCGCTATGTCTCGTCTTCGGAGAGGACAACTACATAATTATGTAGAAGATGTGGACAACCAGGGCATAATTCCAGGAGATGTCCTAATCCACCTATGATTAATGAAGGTACAAGAAGAGCTGTTCCAGATGAATATCTCCGCAAGTGTAGCATCTACCATTCAATTGGATACAACAAACAAACGTGCCCTAACATTGACTGTAATAGGGAATGAATGATAAATTTTTGATCACATTGAAAACTTTTCTCGGTGCATCAGATTGTAATAATTTGGAATTGCAATAATTACTTATTAATGAATGAATTAATATTAATGAATTAATATTAATGAATGAATAATGAACGAATTAATATTCATGAATTAATTACATCCATATGTACAACTAAAATGATAATATACAAAAATCACTTGGCGGGCCTGGAGTTAGAAAAAATCTCCACAACCATTTTTTCCCGAAACATCCCCATGTCATCCTCTGACCAATCAAAAACCCTTCGTTTCTCCAATATGTACTCGATAATTCTCAAAGTATGGGCACCGCAGTTACCTCTACAATTCGGGACATAAAACACCATTAGAAATCGTTCATAAAGAATATATAAACACGTGAATGAAATTGAATGTCTTACGATTTCTTTTGTTGGGGGACTATAGAAGTATGCACCAGGCTGACCGAGAAGGGCTTATTTTCCCGAGTGAATGCCCGACAACCAGGTCGTTGTGCTGTGTGGAACCCTGCGTCACTCAACATGGAGGGTAAAAACCACCGTAATGGCTGGACCTGCTGGTGCCTGATCTGATAAGGGACTTCCTGTCTCCAGGGGTCATAAATGTCAATCTTCTCGTGACAAAGGTCGATGCTCACCACCAGCCAATGTTGGGCCCCAACGTTGCATGGAATCAGTACCTGTAATAGTTTGCATGCCGTGTTAGCTGAGGATATACTTACAATTTTTTTTAAATCATCTCAATCATGTAACACTTACCTGGTCAACCTCATGCCATGGGCGGTTTCCACTCATGGTTGCTCCACGGACTGTGAGAAGATCCTCTTCCAACCATCGGGACTGTAACACATTCCACCTTGCCGTGCTTACAGCACCGTGCGAATCACAATGCATCATCCTCTCCCACATGTACAACATAAGTGGCTGTACAAGCATTGACAAGATCGTATTAATAATACAGAACCATAAAATTCGATATGATTCCCAAATGTTATAACTACTTACATAAAATTGTGTATCCAACACGTTGATCCTCTGGTTGTACACATTGTGGAATCCTCGCTGACGCTTGCGAAGAATATTGAGGTATGCATCCATATACTGACAAACAATAAAACCACCATAATTGTTAACAATTCAACAATACTTACACAAACGTTAATATGAAATATTATAAGTACGTACCGTGTCCTCCAAGTCCATGAAGTTGGACTGCATATGCACGAACCATCCCACGGTAACTGGTGAAAGCATGTCCACATCACGTCTATTTAATGATTGAATTACCTTAGCTATACATAAATTAGAATAAACAAGAAATGTACATCCATTTGTATTATAAAACGTTGGACTCACTGTTCCCCGTTGATGTTCCTCTTGAAGGCCTTGTATGCCGCAAGGTGGTCAGCGTCCACTAGTCCGTGGTGGTCAAAAATGTGTTCCAGGGACTCGGGCCTTGTCCTCAACCTTTTTGGACGGCATGGATCTGTGTAAGGGCTCACCAACTGCCATTCACGCTTACCTAAATGCTTCGCTGGGGGAGGAGATCGCTCTGACGGCAAGGACTTGCAAGGTGAGGGAGGGGACCGTTCAGACGGTAAGGATGTGTTAGTTGGGGGAGGGGACCGCTCTGACGACACGGACGTGCTGGGTGGGGGAGGGGACCGCTCCGACGGCACAGACGTGATGGGTGGGGAAGGGGACCGCTCCTAAGGCAAAGACGTGCTGGGTGGGGGGGACCGCTCCAATGCCACAGACGTGCTGGATGGGGGGGACCGCTCGGACACCACAGACGTGCTGGGTGGGGAAGGGGACCGCTCCGACACCACATACGTGCTGGGTGGGGGAAGGGACCGTTGTGGCTGAATCGATGTGCTAGAAGGTGGGGGGATCGATGTGCTGGGAGGTAGGGGGGACCGCTGAGCCTGGGTGTCTGTCCCCCCCGTAAACCTATCAGTCGACCCTCTGGGACTAAATAATTGATCAGGAGGTGGGGGGTCGTCCCTGTGTGTACTCATGGTCGAACCTTGAAGCCCCCAGATCATATCCAGTAACAATCGGTGTTGATGCTGACGATCCTCATCACTCTTCCGGATCATATCCAACAACTCCAAGTGTTGACGTTGTCGATCCTCGTCACTCTTCCGGAGGGCTTCACGCACATCGTTCAATATTTCAGTCCACGGAGCATGAAATCATGTCTACATTGTTAGTAAAAAAACTATCAGCACGTGTTAATAAAAAACACTAAACTTTGTTTTCAACTTACCTCTCCATCACATCAAACGCCCCACGGGAATCCCCTACAAATGTACCATATCCGGAGGTGGAAAACTGAACTCGCCTATGCCTATGCCTATGCCTATGCCTATGCCTATGCCTTTCTCGTTGAGGGTCTGTCTCATATCCCTCACTGTCACTGGGCCTCAAACCCCCAGCAGCGGGCTCAAATCCCTCACTGTCAATGGTCCTGTCTGTACCACTGATCCAGCCTAAGGTGGTCTGATCAGGGACTTCAGGCGGCATATCACCCATGTCATCTTCTACATACAGGCTCCCCCATCGTCTAGACAGGCATAGTATGGTGTTTGTCTCTCAGCTAGTGTCGACACCAGTTCCTTGATCGCAAATATCTGAAATATTAGTTAGAACAATGTCATTGTACAAATACTAACTAATAAAAACAATAACAAAATAAATACATACCCTGGCTTTGAAAGTCTTTGCTAGCTTCTTCCCTCCCGGTTGTTTGGTCAACTCCCACTTCAGAATACGGGAGTCAGATCAGTAACCCTTCGGACAACGACATTTTTGGCCAAATCAGGGATCACCTCCAAAGCAAATATCTGCATCATAGATAAGTACGATAAGTATCCATACAATTTTGAGCATCAACAATAAAGTACAATTTGTAGTTCGAACTTCTTACCAACAGGGCATGAGAAAGACCGTATATGTTGTAGGTCACCAACCTGTGTACATCAATACCCTTTTCCTGCCGGCGTCGCTCGAACCCGTCTCTTCGCCCGTCAAGCGCATGCTTGAATGAGTGAAAAGAATGCATGTACACGTGGGCACCCCACGGGAACGCATCAAACGCATCGAGGTCCTCAACCAGCCGAAACTGCCAAACTGGAATCTTGAATCTCTCATCCATCCCCATCAGTATCCAGTTCAGCATATATAAGAGGCAGAGCTTGACAACATCGTACGTCTGTCCGAAATCTGTGCAGGTGACAACACCCCTAATCTGCTCCAGCGACACCTCCTCGACTCCAGGAAAAAACCACTCATGTATGCCATTCTCCACTGCTACATACATGGTGGTCTCTGGTACAACTCCAAACCGCAGTCCGGTGATCAGGTAAAATTCCACCTTCGAAAACCTCACCGACTGGGTTCCTAACATAAAGTGCATCTCATCTGTGGGACCGTTATGATGGAGCTCCCTCAAAAGCAACCGATGGATAATACCACCGGAAAACTTCATCTCCCTATGCATCGTCAGGAAATGCCCGAAACATGACGCCATAAACCGCCGGTGGTCTTCATCTGCAAATTCTACAGGGACACGAATCAGTGCGCCGTCTATATGGGCAAGAGCATCAAAATGGTTGTGTCGTGTCAATTTGCCCTCGTACCAGTTTCTTTCTGAAGTTTTAAGTGAATCCCTCAACCTAATTCTCATCTGCAATGTAACAGAAATACAACATCATTAAACGGAATTTTTTAAAAAAGCTCGATCCCTTTCAAGAAAGCTCGATTGATTTACAAAAAAGCTCGATTCCTTTTCAAAAAGGCTTGATCCCTTTCAAAACAGCTCGATTGCTTTACAAAAAAGCTCGATTGCTTTACAAAAAAGCTCGATTGCTTTCCAAAAAGGCTCGATTGCTTTACAAAAAAACTCGATTCTCTTTCAAAAAGGCTCGATCCCTTTCAAATAGGCTCGATCCCTTTCAAAAAAGCTCGATCCCTTTTATAAAAGCTCGATCCCTTTTAAAAAAAGCTCGACCCCTTTTAAATAAAGCTCGATCCCTTTTCAAAAAAGCTCGATCTCTTTCAAATAGGCTCGATCCAATTCAAAAACAGTTAGAACCTATTCAAAAAAGCTCGAAACATATTCAAAAAAGCTCGATGTCTTTCAAAAAAACTCGATCCCTTTTCAAAAAGGCTCGATCCCTTTTCAAAAAGGCTCGATCCCTTCCAAATACGCTCGATCTAATTCTAAATCAGCTCGAACCTATTCTAAAAAGCTTGAAACCTATTCAAAAAAGCTCGATTCCTTTTCGAAAAAGCTCGATGTACCAAAACCTAATTTTCACGAAAAAATAACTCGACTAATCAAATAAGCTCGATTCTCTTGAAAAAAGTCTCGAAAACCCATATTTCATCTTCCTCAACTGATATTCAACAAAATTACAAACCCTAACCTAAACCACAACCATTCTCACATCTCTATTTTAACCGGTTTCTACAATTCCTATCAACAAAACTCAATTCTAACATGTAATGCAAGTTAACAACAACAAAAACGAGAAAAAATAACCAATCTTACCTTTGTCAATTGCAGCTGTTTCGGTCACTTCACCGTCGATTAGTTTTCCGTCGGTTTGACTGTTGTTTCTCTCTAACTTTGAAAACGACAACTTCCTCACTGTTAAAATATTTCGGGGTATTTTTGTCTCAAAGACTCTTTTGGTGTCTTTTAAACATACATTAGTAAAGTTGTGATATTTGCACAACACACCTCTCAAATAGTGCCAATATTTTTTTGATCCCATGAAAAAAAAGGGACTGTAATTTTACTTTCACTTCAGCTTTTAATTTTTAATTATAAAGTAAATTATAAATTTACAAACAGTCCATATTGTGATCATTCAATTAATTATATAAACTTTAAAGGTTGTACCTGTAATTTTACTTTCAAACAAAAAACTGGGTTGCTATAATTCATCGACCAACTCTCTCTTTTTATATAGTTAATAGAAAATAGATAAATTTATCCTTATTTTTTATCTCCGAAAATCTAGTGTGTTACAATTTTGAATTACAGTCCATATTGTGTTACTATTACTAAGACCTATCTATTAAGCAATATACAAACTCGAAGGGTCGTATTTGTCATTCGACGTTCAACGCAAATATAAGGGATGTTATATAAGCGTTAAGTGTTATATCCGTAATTTTACGTTAGAAGATATAAAAAAGTGAAAATTATATAAACTTAAAGGGTTGTAACGGTAATTTTATATTTAAAAAAATTCAAAGAAAATAAAAAGGGGGCTTTTATATATAGTATAAGATATAAATGGGTTTCTTTCTCAAAAATCAAAAACATCACTTTAAATGTTAATACCTAATAGTCAAAAATGTCAATAATGGCATATCTCAACCGATAGATGGATAAACTTGAGGTTTAGGTAAATAACTTCTAGGTTTGTAACTCGAATCCTACTAATAACAAAAGCTTTCAAAAAATTATATGATCCTGGATTAATAGATATTATCAAAACCAAACCACATAGTTAGAATTCCTACACGTTCCAAAGGGACAGAACTGGTTCTTAGCGGTTGGTGCTGAATCTGTCGACAATTACAATCTCCAGAGAACCACAAACCGCGCTTTAAACATTGAATGTTAATATCATAGTAAAAAGCCCTCAACTAAAAACCAAATATCTTCTTGTTGCATGTTAAATCACTTAAATGTGTTGAGACCCAGGCTGTAAGTCTGGTAAGACAACCGTTTAGAGCTCTCGATTCTAAAAGCCCCTCAATTTGTAGTTTAAAAATATTTTTTATTTATTTGAAATATGGCCCATATAAGATTTTAAGCAAAATAGGCATATAAGTTATAAACGACTTAAAAAAAAATGTCCTTTATGAATTGTGTTTGGTGTTGCCTTGCTACGTGGCCAATAATTTTCATGCAGTTTCCTTCGGTGCTTGAATTTTCCATTTTTACGGATAGCTTATTTGATTAAGAATCTGATGAATTCAAGTAATTAGATGCAAATTAAATTATTAAAAATAGCTAATCAAAGAATCCGTTATATAGGATTTGATAATGAGAGAGGATTAATGAACAAATTACACTAAATCTCCATGAGGTTTGTTTGGTTGCAATCAGAAACAACTTTATCATTAATTTACACTCACACCCTTACTATTAGGTCAAACTTAACTGTTAATTAACTGTTACATTTAAAAGACTAAACTACCATTGATCCCTAAATTAAATTAATAAAAACAAAAAATATATATTTTTTTTAAATGGATCTCCACCATCCATCTCAAACATGGATGGTAGAGATCAAAACTAATTTTAAATAATTGAAAAAATGAATTGAATTAGAAAATATATAAATTAAAAGAAAAACATAAATTTAAAAACAAAACAATTTAAAAAAGAAAAAATACAAAATAAAAATTAGAAACCGGAACTTATTGAGTATTTTCGAGACTTATTTTGTACTTTCTGAGACTTTTGGATATATTTATAATTTCTGAAACTTATTGGATAAAAATAAAATTTTCTAACTTATATTTTTTTTTTCATCTTCTTCTTCTTCAACCTCTATTGGAGGTCAAACGACTTCTACCTCCAATGAATGTAGAATCAACCCCTAATGGATCAGAGGTCAATTTCGACCTCCATTGGAGGTCGAACGAAGAGGTCTGTTCGACCTCCATTTGAGGTCCAATGAAGAAGACGAAGACGAACAAAAAAAAAAAGAAAACTGAAAAGTAAAAAAAAAAAAAACTGTAGGGATATTTTTATCAGTTCATCATAATAAGTGTTATTTAAACTCAAATTATTAAAATAATGATAGTCTTTAAATACACCCTAAAAAGGTGCTATATAATTTTCGAACCCTTAGGATTCTCCGACACGATTCTTTGGGTTTTATGATAATTGTTGCAATGCTGCTTGTTAATTTGATCACTTCTGCTATTATTTTAACAAATATTATGGGTTATCAATCACACCATTCTCCGATTGTCTTTTGACAAATTAATAGACAATGATATATTGTCTGTTGACAAACTGATTGGTAAAGACTACACTTAAAAATGAACTAATGTCATGTTTGGTTGAGTGTAATTGAATGGAAAGAAAGTTATTTTCAATATTTGATTTGTTAAAATGTAATGGAACGGGGATTCCATTGAAATGTTGATTCCACCACCACTATAAGAAAATTGATATTTGGTGACTAACTTTTTATGGCAATATAATAAATTGTTACAAAATATCACTTTCGGCAATTATAATATGATGTTAGTTGCAAACATGCATATTAGATATTCAATTTCTTCTGCTACCAGATTTTTAGATTTTATTACTAAAGATTTAGTCATTAAATAACTCATTTGCAAACTATTTTACTTGCAAATTAATGATTAATATTTTGGCACAATCATTTCCCTCTATAGGCATACGTCTTGCAATCAATATGTATTATTCCGTAAATATAATTTTAGTTGGGTAATGAATTTTTCTAAGGTTGAAATTTGTAGTCGATGAAGAAGAAAAATCATTTGGAGACATCCTTTCCCTCTAAAAAACATTTTTTTTTGTTGAAGCTTAAAATATAGAATCTGCAACTATGATTTAGTTAAGTATATTTTTTTTAAAATAAACGATTTTTTTAATATTTCTAATACTTTTATTTGATAAACAGGAAATAAAATATTTATGACTATTCTATGTTTTATCAAATAAGTTAATTTTTTGGTAAATCGTTTTAAAGACTTAAAAAAATTATACTAATAAAAATAAAAATTATTATTTTTAATATGTTTTGTTAAATAAGTTAATTTTTTTTTTTGTAAATCGTTTTAAAACCTTAAAATAATTATACTAATAAAAATAAAAATTATTATTTTTAACAAAAATAAAAAATCTGTAAAAAAAATATTGTTTTTCTCGTTTTTTGTTGATACCTAAAAGTTGTATAGGTAGAGTACAAGCCCTACATAGTCTCCACGTGGGTCCGTCTCTTATCAAACTAATACAGAAGAATTAGTTAGAATGGTACTTATAAAACATTTACCTTGTGGTTTTGGTGAAAATATTAGTTTTATTAGTTATTTTCATAGAACATTAAATCCTATTGCATATCGTGTTCTTAAAATCACTCTCACACGCACACTTTATTATATTTATAAAAGGGAAAAAAAGATTTTGAATTTTCATTTTTTTAGAACTATAAATTTTGTGTTTCCGTATGTGCCGTCATATGGACTGACAATTGATAAATGCATTCATACTTGAGTGTCACTTGTCATTATATGAACAAAGTATGGATAATGCAAAAAAGAATTTTTACATTTACAGTTTTTGATGATGCACAAACTGCTGATAATATTTATAAAAATATGAAAACGATTTTTGACGGGTATAAAACTGAAAACATTTTTTTTTTCAATTGGTTTCGATAATGCTTTTAGCAATACAGCTGTTATTCCTACTTTAATTGAATTATACAAACCTTATTTTAATAGTAATTTTTTTTTATCAAAAATGTGATTGTCATATTTTAAATTTATGTGTACAAAACGGTTTGGAAATTCTTTAAGCTTTTATTAAACCCATTAAGATGCCCTATTTTATTTATGTAAACATCTTTTTGCTATGAAAGCATGAGTAAGATTTTATAAACAGACATGTAGACTACCCATTAGGTTTTCTCGTGATGATTCAACACGTTGAAATTCTACTTATAAATTGATATCTGAAAGTTATGATTATAGGGATTTATTAGTTTCTTTTATACAATATAATGTTAATCACATCAATCTTTATCCACACTATTGGGATGTTTGTACAAAAAATTATAATTTGTTAAAAGTATTTAATAATGTTACTAACAATTTTTCTGGTATTTATTATCCTACTGTTCAATTATTTATTATTGAGAGTTATAATATTTTTGATGCATTTTTTAATTGTTCATCTGATATACAATTATAGGCCAGCATTGAAGCTATTAAAAAAAATGGTTAGAGTATTGTAAATAGTTTCTAACTATTTATTTGTTTGCATTATGTTTTGACCCATTTTGTAAATTATAAAATTTGTTTGAATATTTAACTATTTATTATAGTTGTTTAGAAATAGATGTACATATTCGTAGTTATTGTTCTACAATTAAAACATTATTTAATGAGTTATATGATGAATTTCATAGAATTTACGGTCCATCACTGAACATTAATTTTCCACAAACTCAAAGTGTATCACATACTCAATCTTCTGGATTTTTAGGGTTATAGTCTTAATTGTTATCCCAAAAGACCATAAAATTACGAGCTTCTTTTTTTTCTTCATCAAGCTCGGTCTCATATTCCGAGATTGAAACTTATCACAATACTAGTTTTAAGTTTATTGGAGACGGTGATGTGAAACATTTTGATATCTTACATTGGTGGAGATATCATGAAAAGCACTTCCCAATCAAGGCTATAATAGCCAAACAAATTCTTACAACACCAGTTTCTACAGTGGCTGTGAAACAAGAGTTTAGCATCGGTGGAAATATTCTGGACACTGGACACAAGACATTCGCTTTTGAGTCTAGAATCAATTCAAGTCCAAGTTTGTGTTGATGATTGGACCGATGCGCAAAACAGACAACAGGAACTCGAATAAGAAGCACTCTACGAATTCTTCGACGATGACCATACCACTGGAATGAAATGTAGCGACTAGTTACAGACTTACAGTCCCAACTCACTTCACGGCTCACGACTTCACCAAATCGGCAATAAAAGGTAAAAGACCTGCGTGGTCTTTGATTATTCTAAACCCCAAGAAGATATGTAGGCAATTTAATTGTGGAACAAATTAAATACAAGGCTAATTTTTTTTTTTTAGTTTTTACTTTTATTTCAATTTATATTCTTTTTAGTTTTTTAATATATATTTATTTTAATTTAATTTCAACTTATCCAATAAAATTCATTTACAATTTCACATCATTACATGTCTTATGTCTAATCATTTTTTTAAGTTAGTGTGTAAAAATAATAATAATAATAATAATAATAAAGCAGACCGCCTGGAACCACCGAACCCGATCGAAACAAGGGAATCGAAACTTAAACCTGAACCGGAACCGAAACCAAAGTTTAGAACCGAAAAAGGAACCGAAGGTTTATAACCGAAACCGAAACTGAAACAGAAACCGACAATTCAAAACCGAAACCGAACTGCGGTCATCTCTACTAACGTCTAGCATTGGCAAATATCACAGTAGCTTGCATTGAAATCTACGATTTTAACAAGTATATTTGACAAAACAATGCAAGAATGTTTGACAGTGGTCAACCATGTGCTTAAATTTAAACACAAATCTGGAATGTATTCAAAATATCCATCAATCCATTTCATTTTAATCCAAAGGTTATGATTTTTCCTTTTCCTTGACTTCTAATTAAGTTGACCTTATTAAATCCTAAGGAAATATTTTAATAGAGACAGACGTACACCAAATAATCGTATAACATGCCCAGCTTTTTTATAATCAATAATTTTCCAGTAATTTTTAGCGACATATTACTGATGATCAGGACCCTCCACTATAAATTTCTCAAAACAAATCATCTCAAGTTCCCAACTACTCCGATAAAAAATGTCCTATTTTTAACTATATTTAATACTTTTTCCATCCGAAATCACATGCATTGATTTTCATTGGTTCTAACATAATTAATTTTCGAATGTAGTTATTTCAAAGAGCAAATTGCAGCCACCTCCATTAGGTTTGCTCTTTAACAATTAAAAACAATAGTTTTATTAATTTATAATCACCCCCTCCAATTAGTCAACCCCCGTTAACTTTAATAGTTGATTTGTACACTGTACACATCACATGGTCATGTATTTAATGCATGGCAGAATTAAATTTTCATTAAATTTAATAAAAAATTAAATTGCCCTTTTGTTTCTTTCTAAAATCTAATTTATTAAAAAAATTCAATAAAAAACAATATATGAATCTTCGTCCATCTTTCAGAGATCAAAAGAGATTAAAAGCAAAAGCAAATTGATTTTTTTGTGCATGTGAAAAAAAAAACAAATTGGAGGTAGGTGGAAATTGGATCCCCATGGAAATGGCATCCAGGAATATCTCCATCATCTCCATCACCGATTGAGGCCCGAGAATAGCGAAGTGGATCTCATCGTCGAGAATCACGACGGAGATCCCATTGCAGAGATTGATCTATGGAGATCGATCCATCGTGATTCTTGGCGACTGCCATTTATCTCTCTTCTCTCATTGTTTCTGAGTGCCATAGATTTTCATATTTGTGGTGTCTATAAGCTTTTCTTTGTTCTCTTCCTCCTCTACACCTTTATTGCTGCAACCACATTTAGGGCTGGTCATGAGATTTTCGGGACCGAGATAAAGTATAAAAAAATGAGGCCCTCGATATTTTACATATGTTTATTAGATTTTTTTTCTCTAATAAATATCAACATAATAAAAGTGTTATACAGTTTTTTTTTTTGTAATATATAAAAGATAATTTTTGTTGGAATTAGGATTCAAGTATTCAATACTCTAATAATTGGGTTTTATAATTTATGGGTCTTTTAAAATAAAATATGTTTGGTAGACCTATTTTGAACTCATTTTATGGGTTTATTAGCTTGAAAAAATTAAATGTTCAGTGAGCTATTTTAAACTCATTTTTATGGGTCTATTAGTTCATATAAGGATTATATGCAAAATCAATTTTTTTTTTTTTTACTTTGAGGACCCTTACAGATCGGAACCCTAGGCGGTTGCTTCACCGGTCTCCCCCTAGGGTCAGGCCTGACCATATTGCCTTGGAACTCAACCTCTCAGATTAATAATTTTTGGTGGTTTAAGGTTTGGTTCGGTTTTGGTGGTCGTGGGTTTGATTCGATTGGTGGTGATTGAAGGTTCGATTCGATTTGTTGTGTTTGGGGAGTTGAAGCTTTAGTTTGGTGGGCTCTTCTGGGTTAGATTTTTGGTGGGGTCTTTGATTATGGGATGGTGGTTTGTTGATCGGTTGAGTTGGGTTTGCTTTGAGGTTCTCTCTGCGTTTAAGGTTGTATTCCGGCAATTGGGAATGGGAACGCCGATCTCCTGGTGGAAGGGTTATGGATTGATGGTGGGGATGGTGGGGATGATGGCGTGTTTCTGGGTTGATGGAGGGCGAATCTGATTTTATGGATTTGGGGTTCTGATTTTCTGGTTTAAAGGTGGTGTGTTTTTGGATCGATGGATATGGTTTATTTTTGTTGTGTCGTGTAATTGGGGATTAGGATTTATGAATTTTGTGGATGATGGTTAGTGATGGATCAATGGTGTTGAATCTATAATGATTCAAATTTGCTAAATGAATCAGATGGTTTTATTTTACTTGTTGAATGTGATGAATCTCATTGTGGTTGAATTGGTTTATGTACAATGAATTTTATTTTTATTTTTTCAATTGTTTTTTGTTTTTCTATTTTATTTTAGCTTCTTTTAATAAAAAAATTCTTTTTTTGAACGGACGGAGGGTGGAGATCCATTTAGATACAAAAAAATATATTTTTTAATGGATCTATGGAGGATGGATATCTATAATTTTTTTTCTTATTTAATTAAGTGATCAGGGGTATTTTTATCTTCTCGAGTATTTAAAATGGTCAAACCGAATCAACTATTAAGTTTGATCAAATTTTATTAAAGATAAGGGAGATCATTGTCAATTATTGATAAATTTGTTTCTAGTTGTCAAAGAGCAAACCTCAAGAATGGTGGCTACATTATTTCAAACAACCCACAAAGTGTATGTTGATGCAAAAAATGAAGCATATTGGTGATTGTTCGAAGTCCCCCCCGTAAAGGACAATCTTCAGAGAATACACCTAGAGTCTCTTAAAAATCTGGGGATGTCTTCGGAAGGAGGATGCATTCGGAGTACCCTTGGAGGTGGAATAATAATGGTTAAGGTGGCCAACGGGAGATGTTGGGATAGAGATGTCAACATTACCCATTGGTACGGGGATCCGTAGGAACCCCGCCCCGTTATAGGCAGATTTAACCGTATCGTTTACGTTGTGGTATGGGGTCGGTATTTTTCAATACCCAATTTAATTTCGGTATGGTTACGGGATTTTAAGTCTCCGCCCCGTACCCCGTTATCAAAATATATATATATATATATGAAGTACGTAATTAGTATTGGAATTAACTCTAAAAAAAATTGTACATTGATTGTTGTCTTCAGAAATCATTATTTTCCTTCATTTATTTCCCTCCGACTAACATAATTCTCATTTTTCCTATTTTTTCCTCCATTGAAACACTACTATATTCAAGATCATTATATAATAAACCCCCACACTATTATTTTCATATTATTCAATAATATTTATACAATCTTTATCAAAAAGTCATTAAAAAAATACATTAATGGGATAGGGATGGTATGAGATAAAAAATCGATCCCGTAATTGAGAATCCCTATACCCGTACCGTTTATTTTAAGATGTGTATTCATCGAGGATGATATTTCTTATACAAATTAATATTAAGGATGGTATTGGAAAACCCGTACCTAACCTGTACCATTGACATCCCTATGTTGGGAACACCCTCTGATGCGTAAGTCGGACATGCATTGTATAATTATAGTCTTTTTTATGAAGAATTGAAATGTTGATGATCTTAATTTTGGCTAGAACTAAGATTTTACAGAGATGTCTTTTGGTGTGTTGGTGATTTGTCTTGGTTTCAATGGTTGTAACGTGACACTTGGTGTGCGTAACATGATATTTGGTGGTGGAAATTGTGAGAAATGTCACTTTTTTTTTACGTTGCAGTGATGTCACAAGTTTAATAAGATAAGTTTAAAAGACATCTACTATGGTGAACTATCCAAATTGCCCTTAAATAATCAATTTATAAGCTTCTTTGTACTTCCATCTCTATTTTATATTATAGTTCTCTTTTATTATCATACATTTCTGAGTCTTGTAATAATTTATCCATTACTTATGTTTTGTTGTCCGAGTCTTTGTGTGAACATGAAGCTTTTATTGTGAAGTTTGAACCTTTGGTTTGTAAATCTCCGAGATCTTTTTATAGTGTTCGAGCTTATTTGATAAGGCTCCGAGCTTTTTTATAAAAGCCCATAACTTTTTTCTAAAGGCTCCAAGCTTTTTTCTAAAGGCTCCAAGCTTTTTTCTAAAGGCTTCGAGCTTTTGAATAAAGGCTCTGAGAAATTAAAAACAGTTCCCGAGCCTTTTTATGGTGCATCCGAGACTTTTAAAATAGTCTCCGAGCATTTATAATTTAAATTTTAATTGTTTTAATAATGGTTTGTCATGATGATTTTGACATGAAAATGAATCGGGTGAGAATAGTAATATCTTACAACGATCGATGAGAGCAATTACCCGATGGAAGTCAGAGGTTATTAGGTTTCGATAGCCAATGAATGTTGTGTCAAAGAGTATGACTTAGGAAGAATTGGTGACAATCATGCAAACCGTTGTGAAGTATGATGTGAACAAATACAGTGTTGATCTACAGTTTATATCAATTGTTCCTGGCACTACATGTCGTACATTTATAATAAACGACAATGATGTTCAATTTATGCTATGGAAAGATAGGGTGATCCCTCAAGTATGTATTAGTCTAATTAAGAGGGCTTCGGGAGATTTGATAGATAATGATATTCCTCGTGAAAATACCCAACAATTTCAATCTTTTAGCGGAAGTAACCAAGTGTTCATAGAAAGGAGTAGGACTGAAGGTCGAGAAAACATGTGTGGTGTCCCACCGATAGTAGCCGACCATGCTGATGTAGTTAGACCTCAATTCAACGATGTGTTTGTTTATCAAATTAAGATGAATGATAGGTAGTCCAACGATCAATACAATGAGATTTACAATGACATGAACAATGAGCAGAACACTGAACCGAATCTTGGGCCGATTCATGAGGTGGATAATGAGGTAAATATTGATTCGGTAGATCATGTAGAGAACACTGATGAAGAGGAACAGGTTGTCCAAATCGAAAGATGTGGAAGACGTTTACACGAAGTTAGTTGCAGTGCACCAGATATGCTTGGGGCTTCCGAGGTCTGGCCTAATGTAACTTCTTATGATTCTGATAATGCCATAACGTGGGTTATTCCCAGAACAGATTCATACTCATTTTGTTTGGGTGGAAGCAAGAACTTGGTAGAAGAAGAACCTACAAGTATGATTTATAAAAGTCAATTTTTTTCTACTAAAAAGAATTTGAAGAGACTAGTTGACCATTTTGCAATGCGGCAGAACTTCGAGCGGAAGGTCAAAAGGTCCAATAAGACAACGTTACATTTGGTTTGTTTGATGGACAATTGTACGTGGAAATTAAGAGCTGTGAGGAGAGATAAATGGGCGTACTTCTAAGTAAAAAGTTTTGTCAACGAACACACTTGTCCGTTGGAGGAGATTCACCATCGGCACCGACAAGTTAGTGCAATCATAATTGGAGAAGTTGTTACACCTAGACTTCAACAACAAGATGTCCGTCTTATGCATCCCAATGACATAATCGTTGACATGAAAACAATGTATGACATCCAAATCATGTACAATAAGGCACATTAAGTCATGCATTATCATTGTCACTGACGTATGGAACATATGAATAAACCTTCCAACTACTGTCATCTTTCGGTTACGTGTTGGATCAACAAAATTACGGTATAATCACTGACTTACAGTGCACCGAAGATGGTAAATTTCTCTATTTTTTCATGTCACTGGGTGCCTCACTTATAGGATTTCGGAGGTGTATACGTCAAGTTATTGAAGTTGATGGTACCCATTTGAAGGGAAGATTTGGGGGTACAATGTTTGTTGCAACTGCACAAGATGGGAACGAACAGGTATATCCAATTGCTATTGGTTAAGGCGACTCAGTAAACAACATTTCGTGGGAGTGGTTTTTGGATTGCTTTAAGGGTGCCCTTGGTCATATAGATGATTTGGTTTTCATTTCCAACCGAAACGCAAACATTGAAACAAGGCTTCTAAAGTGTTCCCTTAAGCAACCCATACCATATGTTGTAATCACTTTTATGAAAATATTAAGAAGTGGTTCCATAAAAAGGATATTGTCGCCATCATGGACAAAGCAGCTTGATCGTACACTGAGTTAAAATATAACCGGCACATAGAAGAGTTATGTAACCTGCTTCAGAATGCTTTTGATTATGTCAATGTTACAAGTCCACACAAGTGGTCTCGCAAACTCTTCTATGTCCCGAAAGAAGATACATATTGATGACAACAAATGCTGCAGAATGTATAAACATGTGCCTAAAATTTACACGGCAACTGCCTATGTTGACACTGGTAAATTTCATTAGGAATATGCTATATCGGTGGTATCATGATCACCATCAAGCGACACAGTCCATGCGTCATCAGTTGACTGACACAGCACATCTGGTGATCCTGAAACATGTGGAGAAGTACGATTATATGACCGTCAATCCAGTCGACTGGAACATATTCTTCGACAAATGGTCTGGAAATTAATGGATTGTTGACTTAGCATAGAAGACCTGCACATGCAACAAATACCAAATGGACTACTTTCCATGTTCTCACACACTCGCAACGGGAAGGTACATTACAAGTTATAGTTTACGCTTTATATTACTAAAACGTGAAGCTCATTGTTTTCATTGTTACAGCAGAGAGCGAAACTTGGATTTCACATCCCTGTGTGCGGACTACTACAAGAGGCAGACACTTATTGATGCATACTCAGTTCCTATTATGCGTGTTGACCATCCTTCTTCATAGGTTGAGCCAACCAGTGGCACATGGTAGTTTTAAATCCGAAGTGGAAAAGACAATCAGGTCGCCAAGGGTCGACATGCCACATCTTCGGAAAGAACAACCACACAATCATGTAGAAGATGTGGACAATTAGGACATAATAACAGGAGGTGTTCTAACCCACCTTTGATTAATGTAGGTGGGAGTAGATTTGTTCCTGAGGAATGTCGTCGCAAGTGTAAGATCTGTCATTTAGTTGGTCACAATAAACAGACGTGCCCTAAGAAGAACTCAACTGTGTAATGAATGGAGGCCTTGATATTGATGTCATTTTCATTATTTGTAATTGTAAGACTTTTTCATTAAGTTATTGTTTAATTAAGACAACCATGTTAATTATTAGTTTTACTTTTGTTCGAGGTATGCAATGTGAGTTTTTCTTGTAATTGCAAACACTTGACATAAAATAATTAAATGAATACTTTTACTACTATAAGTGTTATGTACATCAAAAAATACAACTATTGGAATCAGGAGTTACAAAAAACCTCCACAGCCATCTTCTCCCTAGTGGTGCCCATATTGTCCTTTAGCCAATCAAAATCATGATTGTCTGCCAGTACGTACTCCATCAATCTCAACGTATGGGCACAACAATTATCCCTACAATGCACCACATTAACAATCGTTAGAATTGAATGTTAATAAAACCAACTTTAAGTAAATAAGTAGTTGAACAGCCTTACCCTTGACTCTGTTAGGGAACAACTGATGTAGACACCAAGCTTACCCGAAAGAGCCCATTCCGCTTGAAGAACTTCGAGCGGGTCGGGGATCTCGCATCTTGAAACCCCATCTGATGCAACATGGAGGGCAAAAACCACCTAAGTGACGCGACATGTTGTTTCCTGATATGCATGGGAACATCCTGGCTGAAAGGGTCTAGGATGTGGATCTTCCCTATAGTGAGGTTAACCATCGCCAGCAGACAATGTTGGCGGCTGATATTGCACGGTATCAGAAGCTGTTGGTACACGATTTGAAAGTGTTATGATAATTCAATTTTTTAACTAAGCACCTCTCACCCATAACGGTAGAACACTCACCGTGTCAACCTCGTACTAAGGCCAGTTTCCTGATGGGCCCACTCCACAGACCATCATAAGGTTCTCAGCTGACCACTTGGACCTCAACACAAGCCTGTTTTTCATCACGATATTCCCCGTGCCATCACGAGGCATGATTTTGGTCCACTGATACTTCAACAATGCATGCTCATAAATAATTTACCAAAAGGTAAGGAACACGAGGAATAAAAATTTGTATAAACAACAATACATTATCAACACTTACAAAGAACTGAGTATCCAGTACGTTAATCTTTTGACTGTAGACAATGGGGTATGCTAGCTGACGCTTTCGTAAAATATGCAGGTATGCGTCCGTATGTTGACAATATAAACCGTAAAATGTGTTAGTATTCTACCGTAACGTAAAAGACAATTCAAGTAACGAACATATCGTGTCGAACAGCTCTATGAAGTCTTCATGCAGCCGCTGGAACCATGTGACAAGGACTGGCTCCAGTAGATCTACATCATGTCTGTATAACTTTTGCAGGAAGTTAGAAAACCATTTAATTTTACCCAACAATTGTTTAAATGTGATAGATAGTGTTATACTTACAATTCCCCCGTCACGTTCCTCTGGTTTGCTTTGTACGTATCAAGTGGTCAGCGTCAACCAAAGCATTGTGAATGAATGCAAGCTCTGGTAGTCGTACCCTTACCCTCTTTGGCATACTTGGGTCAGTGTATGGGCTCAACAACTGCCAGCCTCGCCTACAAGCCGTGACTGATGGGGTGTGGTGGTGGGAGGATGAACACTTTCGCCATGAAGAGGTGCGCTCGTGGCTAATATCATTGGGGGTGTGCTTTGCCGTATCGATCGGAGGTGTCAGATTTATATGGTGTATTGCGATGTGGCGGAGGGGTACACTCTGGCCCAATGAATTTGGGTATAGGCTGCTCCGAGATCGACCAGATGTGTTAGATCTATGGGGTGAGATGTAATGTGGCGGAGGGGTACGCTGTGGTGGAGGGGATGGCCCAATGAAACTGAGGGGTGGGCTGTTCCGGGTGCACACTGATAAAGGACCAAGGCCTGTAGGGGTCCTTTGTGCCGTAAGGATCGCTGTCTGTGTACCAGGTCCTGTATTGCCTGTAGGCAACTGATGCTTATGATCGGATCCTGTCTCCCTAGTATGCGGTTGCTGGTCACGTTCACTCCCTGGATTTATCCCCTCGTGATGACCACATGTTCTTTCTCCGAGACTGAAGTCTCGATCATGAGATGATGGTGTAAAGTCAAAGACTCCTCGATGGGAGCGCCGAAGAAATAAGTCTCTCCGATGGGAGTGCCGAAGAATAAGTCTTCCCAATAGGAGCAAAGATAAGTCTCCTCGATGGGAGTAAATATAAGTCTCCGAAGAAATTCCCCTAAGACCGCACTCGTTGGTGCAAATACAAAGTCTCCCAGATAGGAGCAATGAGTCACTGAGGGCAATGCCCCTGAAACCGCACCCGCTGCTGAAAATACAAAGTCCCCTCAATATGGAGACTACACCCGCTGGTTCAAATACAAAGTCTCCCCCAATGAGAGTAATGAGTCTCCGAGTGGAATTCCCTTGAGATCGTACCCCGTTGATGCAAATACAAAGTCTCCGTGATGGGAGCAATGAGTCTCTGAAGGCAATGCCCCCGAGACTGCACCTGCTGGTACAAACACAAAGTCTCCCCGATGAGAGCAATGAGCCTTCGAGGGAAATTCCCCCGAGACCTCACTCGCTGGTGTAAATAAAAAATCTCCTTGATGGGAGCAATAAGTCTCTGAGTGTAATGCCTCAGAGACCGCACCCGCTGGTGCAAATACAAAATCTCCCCGATAGAAGCAATGAGTCTCCGAGGGAAATGCCCTCGACATCGTACCCGTTGGTGCAAATGCAATGTCTCTCCGATGGTAGAAATAAGTGTCTGAGGGCAATGCCCCCGAGACTACACCCGTTGGTGCAAATACAAAGTCTCATCGAATGGAGCAATTGAAATTCCTCTGAGACTGCACTTGCTAGTGTAAATAGAAAGCCTCCCCAATAGGAGCAATGAGTCTCTAAGGGCAATGCCCTCGAGACCACACCCGCTGGTGTAAATATAAAGTCTCCTAGATGGGAGCAATGAGTCTCCGAAGGAAATACCCCCGAGACTGCACTAGTTGGTGCAAATACAAAGTCTCATATGGGAGTGATGAGTCTTCGAAGGTAATTCCCTAGAGACGGCACCCGATGGAGTAAATACAAAGTCTCTCCGGCGGGAGCAATGAGTCTCCGAGGGGATGCCCTTGAGGCTGCACCCAATGGTGCAAATTAAAAGACTCCCCGATAAGAGCGAATGAGTCTCCGAGGGTAATCCCCCTAAGGTTGCACCCGATGATGCAAATTCAGAGAATCCCCGATGGGAGTAAAGAAGTCTCCAAGGGAAATGCCCCGGAGGCTGCACCAGATGGTGCAAATTCGGAGACTTTTCGATGGGAGCAAAGGAGTATCTAAGGGCAATATCCTCGAGGCTGCAACCAATGGTGCAAATTCAAAGACTTCCCGATGGGAGCAAAAGGCTCTCCGAGAGAAATTTCCCCGAGAATGCACTGACACTGCATATTCAAAGAATCTCTTATGCAAGCAAACGAATCTCTAAAAGTAACTCCTGTAAGACCGCACCAGTCGCTTGAAAGCGATTCATGATAGCTGAATTGTTAAAAACGAGATTAGAAACTGGTGAAAATAAAAATCACTAATAGAAAATGCGATGATTTAATTACAACAAAAACGAGTGAGTCCTAAAGATGCATTACATCCGAATTAATTACAGAAGGGGGCAAAGTCCCAAAAATCGTCACGAAACTGAAGAATCAGAAGGGCGGATTAAGGAACTTTCAAAGCTAAAGAATCCGAGGGGCAGAGTCCCGAAAAACATTACAGAATAAAGAATTAGAGGGGCAGAGTCCTCGGAGTAATCACGGAATTGAAGAATCAGAAGGGCAGAGTCCCCGAAAGCGTCGTGAAACTTTTGGAGCTGAAGAATCAGAGGGGCAGAGTCCCCAAAAGCGTCACAGAATTGAAAATCAGAGATGCAGAGTCACCGGAGTTCTTACAAAACTGAAGAATCAGAGGGGCAGAGTCCCCGGAGTCATCACGGAACTGAAGAATTAGAGAGGCAGAATCCCTAAAAGTGTCACGGGACTTTTGGAGTAGAAGAATCAGAGAGGCATAGTCCCCGAAAGCATCACAAAACTGAAGAATCAGAGATGTAGAGTCCCCAGAGTCATCACAGAACTGAAGAATCAGAGGCGCATAACGAAACTGAAGAATCATAGGGATAGAGTCCCCGGAAGCATCACAGAATTGAAGAATCAGAGGGACAGAGTCCCCGGAATCGTCACGTAGCTGAAGAATCAGAGGGACAGAGTTCTAAAATTGCCACTGAAGACTAAGACTCCCCGATGGGAGCAATTAATACTATAAGGGTCAATACCCCCGAGATAGCACGTATAATGCAAAATTAAGACTTCCCAATAGGAGCAGAAGAGCCTCCGATGGTCAATACCCTTGAGACAGCATACCTAGTGCGAAAATTAAAAAGCCTCAGAAATGGAGCACTGAAGCATGTCCAATGCAAAAATGAAAAGACTCTGCAATGGACCACTAAAGCACACCCAATGCGAAAATTAAAATCCTCCAAAATGGACCACCAAAGCATACCCAGTGCAAAAACTAAAAGACTCTGAAATGGGGTACTTACATATTCGAAAATTATAACCTACGATGCCACACTATTTATACAAATTCTAGACCCGATGGGCCTTAAGGTTAAAGTTTTTCAAAATCTGAAAGTATATGCCATTGTTAAATCTATAATGCAATTAAGACAATAATTCAACAATGTTCAATAAATAAAAGGAGATGATATGCAACAACCAAACCATAAAACACATATTAAATTCAAAACAAATTGATTCATCATCAGAGGTGATTGCAAATGTGTGGAAGAACCGTGAATCAAATGATTCAGCTAATAATAATAATAAAATCGGCGGTAGGATTTAATTGAGTCTTTTATGCTCCATAAGCTTTACAGAACCAAACTACCTCCGAAAGGGATTTTCGAAGGGACGCCTTTCGAATAATCTCGCATAAGTTATAATAAGACTTTAACAATCAAAGACACCCATATTCAACACCGATTACCCGATATAGTATAAAACTAGTCAAGTCCGATCCCCAACTCCATTACAAAAGACTTCTAGAGTTGAGAATTTGAAGGGCAATTGTTGGACCCATATTTGACCACATTCGATGGAATAAACACATACGGATAACATAACACATAATAATGTATACAATGCATATACGTGCAACGCACATACAAAGTCTATAAATAACCTCCTTTCAAACAAAGAAGGGGGTCTTCAAGAGGAAAGAGACCGAATGCATTTTGAAATGCTCATTTTATGTTACAACAATAATTTATAAGTTGGTCTCTGCAAAATATATAGTAGAACAATAGTCTTATATGTATGGAATATCTCCAAAGCATATATATGCACGCAGACACCAAATTGAATTAATATCAAAGTGGATAGGCCTCAATAATTGATGTCAAATCTTGAATGTCGATGATATTGTGGCGAGGGAAGCCTCCTTCCTGTAATAATTTCTTCCATTGCTGTTCAGTCCTTTCCTTTCCACCATTTTGGTGTGCAAACATGAGCAGATCATATACCAAGTCCATATCGCCGAATATTTTGTTACTATCTTCTTTTACAACTATTTCCACCAGAACAACCTTTCCGTTTTCTTCCGGTATGGCCTTTCGACAGTTTTTCAATATCTTTACACAATCTTCATCACCCCAATCATGTAGTATACACTGCAAATTAATATCATAATTATTCTCTCACGATTTCCCGTTTCAAGTTATTCAAATCTTATTTTATATATATAAGAAATTTTTCGCCTCATTGTCCCCTTAGCCCCCTGATAAATATATATCAGTGTATTGTACGTGGATCATTGGATTCAATTGTTTTGATTTAGTCTACATATAATATATAACTCACATATAATGCACTGATGTAGTTTATATCAGTACGTATCGAGGAGAAAAAGAATATATATATATATATATATATATATATATATATATCAATCATCTCATGAAAAAAAAAATCCCCACAATCCATTACCATGATAATGGAAAACAAGGTCTTTCTGATCTGATCAGACCGATTCCAGAAAAAAAAAATTAATTCAGAACCGAGATCGTATGACGTTATACATTTAGTTATATAGATAATGGTATGGATTTGATTCAATAAACTTATGTAATTTTGGTCTTAAAATTTGTCAGGACAGACCTGACTTGATTATTATTACCGGAAAAACAAATTGTACTTGCCTTCATGAAAATCGCATCAGCATTGGGAATGGACTCAAACATGTTACCTCCAACATGTGACACTTCATTATAGTCAGGAGCAGTGGCAACCACATGTGGCAGATCAAAATTTATCCCTTTGATGTGTGGATAGGTTTTCACAATCTCAGCTATCGCCCCGCCGGTCCCGCCGCCGACGTCCACCAATGATCGGACAGTGTCAAACCCATCTTTATATCGCGGCAAGAATGCCGTCATGACGATCTTGGTGGCACTAGCAAGTCCATCGTTGAATAGCTTGTTGAATTCGGGGTTTCGAGACGCGAAATCCCACATGTCGCAGCCGTGAGCCTTCTCAAAGGCGATGCCGCCTTGTTTGACGCAGTTGGCGAGGTGATGCCACGGTGCTAGTTGCCATGGATTATTTTCCATTACAACCATTGGAGCTAGGCTTAGCTCCGAGTCATGTAGTAACCATTTTGATATGTGGGTCAACCCGTACTCAGTCTGATGATCATCTCCACCATCTGATGATGGATGATCATTTGCGGTGAAAATTCCTTTTCGGACAAGCATTCTCATGAGGCGTGCAAGGTAGGGAATGTCTGGACTAGACGAATCAACTCCTGACCAAAAAATAATAATAATAATAAAACGAAGATATATATAATTCAATTTAAATAGAACACAAAAGAGAGAGATAGAGATCAGTTAATATAGATATATACCTGAGGCAATTTGGGATAAAGTAATAGGGCCGCCATGGGAGTGTATAATGTCAGCTAAGCGAAGCTCCACAGCAGATTTTAACGCCATAGAATCTGCAAAACCAAACATGAGCTGCCATACTTGTGCTTGCCCTCTCAGTGATCCTTCCTCTCTATCAATTTCTTTTACTGATCCCATTCTTTCTCTCAGCTCCCTCAATGTTCATGTCAGGGTTTACTCTCTAGCCTCTACAATATTTATAGCTAGAAAATTGATATTTAATTTTTGTGACGTTTCTGTGGGTCAATGTGATATATATTTTATTGTTGAAGTTGAAACTGCTCACACTATAATTAATTAATTGATTTAAATTGGCCAAATACTCATCAACAAAGAATCTGCTTTATTTCGTCTCTAATGAATGCAAACTTCTTTTTTAATTTTTATTTCGACAAAAAAATTCTTAAACTTTTTTTTTTTTTATCGATTTGAATTAAAGTTTTTTATTTTTGATTTTCAATTAACACAAGTAAAGTGTGCATCCGTGCCCAATAGATTTGTCAAATATTTACCGTACCGGTCAATCTATACTACAGCCGACTATTTTCTTTTACTTTTCCATTTTTTATATTTTATTCCCCATTTATGGACATCTCCGGTAGATTTGGCACGGCAAAAACTACCTTTTCTTGCGGCGATAATGTTTAATTTGCTATAGGATGGCATTGCATGATTTAACCTCCACAACTTCACTAAGTTAGGTGAGAATAGAGGTGTCAACGATTCGGTTCCGGTTACGAATCGTCGGTTTCGGTTACGGTTACGAATCGTCGGTTTCGGTTCAGTAAAATGGTCTAACCGTAACCGTAACCGGAGTGAGACGGTTTAGTTCGGTTACGTAACCGTCGGTTTGGTGGTTACGGTTCGGTTTCGGTTATGGGTCGGTTTTGGTTACGGTTGGTTTTTTTTTGCAAATGAATTGTCATGTGTCACAATTCTATAGGTTATATATATATATATATAATATAGCAAAACCGCCGGTTTCGAGGCGATTTTTGGGATTGGATAACCGTAACTAGAGGTGTCCACGGTTCGGTTAAACCGTTCGAAACCGAACCGAAACCGTCCTCCCAAAAACGAACCGTAACCGCCGGTTACGAAATCGGTTGGAAACCGGTTTCTCAGCGGTTCGGTTACGGTTATCCAATCCCAAAAAACCGCCTCAAAACCAACGGTTTAACCGCCGGTTTTGCTATATTTTATTTAAAAAAAACCAATAAATTGCGACACGTGGCAATTCATTTGCAAAAAAAAAAAAAAAAACCAACCGTAACCGAAACCGAACTGTAACCGCCAAACCGATGGTTACGTAACCGAACCAAACCGTCTCACTCCGGTTACGGTTAGGCCATTTTACGGAACCGAAACCGGCAATTCATAACCGAACCGCCGAGAAACCGGTTTCAATAGGTTTCGTAACCGTCTGTTACGATTCGGTTTCAGTTACGGTTTTAGGATGACGGTTTCGGTTCGGTTCGGTTTCGAACGGTTTAACCGAACCGTGGACACCTCTAGGTGAGAATGACTTACCAATGTTTTAACATCATCTCATTTTAAAATATTTCTAAATGAGTTGATCGATCAGATA
Organism: Dipteronia dyeriana; assembly: GCA_032871835.1. Classification (NCBI taxonomy): domain Eukaryota; kingdom Viridiplantae; phylum Streptophyta; class Magnoliopsida; order Sapindales; family Sapindaceae; genus Dipteronia; species Dipteronia dyeriana. The sequence goes on along the minus strand of CM065299.1, from coordinate 6,953,892 downwards.
TAAATTTTAAGAACGATCTCCTTTTAACAATATCTAATCCTATACATAAGGGTTTTCCAAGATGAAATGATCTTACAAGAGATTATTTAACAATGAGTAATCTTAAATTGCGGAATGATGTGATATGAGTTTTTAACGCCATGCATGTAAATTATAAAATGGTGATGGGTCGTGGGATTTCTTCTTTCCTTACCTTCTAATTAATTTTAGTACCTTATGAAATCATAATGCAATTATTTAATTAGGGAAAGAGATACACACAAAAAAAAAACAAAAAACAAAAAACAAAAATCTTGTCTAACACCTGCAGCCTTTTCATAATCAACAATTTTTCGTTCATTTTTTGTCTGTACCTTACACTCTAAATTTGTCAAAACAAATCATCCCAACTACTCCAATTGAATTTTTCCTTATTTTTAATTGATATTTAATACTTTCCCAATCCAAAATCACATGCATTAATCTATGAAAATTCGAACATAATTGATTTTCATATTCAAATCTGTCCGTAAAAAAATGGTATTCCAATTTATATCTAACCAATCAAATTTGATCATGTGTACACAATCATTTATATTAATTGTTTTTTTTAAAATATATATACATATAATCCAATTTGGTCGGTTAAACTCCTTAATTTTCATCTAGCCAAAAATCTTGTTACTATATTCTTTTACAACTATATATTTCCACAGGAACAAATATATATATATATATATATATATATGTATATATAGCGGCATACCTAGGATTTTTTGTTAGGGTGGGCTAAAACAAAACTACAATTTTTTACGAGACAATTTCTTCGGTTGACAAGCGAAGATACATTTGTATAAGGAAACAAAATGTGCTTTATCCCTTAATATGTATATACTAAACAAATTACATAAACTTTCGATAAACTATAATATATATATATATATATATATGATCAGATTAAACCAATTTAAATTTATGACTTAAAAATTAAACTTCAACATCTCAACTATCCACGTGCTCTTAATCTAAATCTCAACCATTGGATTAAGAATATATGGATTGTTAGATCATGGGTGATTGAGATATTGAAGTTTAATTTTTGAGTCACAAATTTAAGTCACATATATATATAAAATTTGGACAGAGCTCACCACGAACCGAATAATTAGTTTCATATTTTTAAGCATTATAAAAAAATTAGGGTTTTTTTTAGGTGAATGACTCGAACCAATAATCATATGGTACATGTGTAATGGATTTATCGCCAGACCAATTTCATCTCGTGTTTCATTAAAAGTAATAAAATATGGAGTCAAAATTAAAAATAACAAGCTAATTTATTAATTATAAATAAGTTAAAAATTAAAAAATGTCCTCTAAAAGTAAGAATAAATGATTTTTTTTTCTTCAATTGTGATCTAAGATGGTTTATTGTTATTTTATAATTTATAATTATAATTTTTAATTAAACATTTAAGATGTGAGATGTGTGGATTTTGTAAAAATAAAAGTATGGGACCGGAAATTATAACAAAAAGGAGAGAGAGAGGACTAAAGGATGGGTGATGTGATGGATGTAATACAATGTTTGATTGGTTTGTTAATTGTGCTAGATAAAAAAAAATCTCAAAAAGCTGACCCGGCTACAGCCCGGGTCAACCCTCTTACATGTCCGCCCATATATATATATATATATATATATAAACAACTATTTATTATCTCAAGAAAAATGACAATGAAAAACATGTTTTTTTAAGTATTACAAACATGTCCTTTATTGATCAGGCCTATCTAGAAAAAATCAAAATGTACATATAGTCGATCCTGACTATTCTAAAGCTTTTGGACGAAATCTAAAAAATGGATCTCAAACCGATAAAATCATCCCCACTCCGATTACCGTTTTTTTGTCTTTGGTTGGTGGAGAAGAAATAAGGAATATATATATATATAAGTAAAAGTTGATAAGAAAGTATAAAACTTAAAAAAAAAAAAAGGTTTTGTACCAGAATAAAACGATTTGGGTTAGGTTCTATATTTTTTTAGTATTGTTTGAGTTTTTTTTTTTAAGTTTTTTTAACAACTTAACTCATAACAACAACTCATGTCATATGTTTAGGTCCAGGGCGAACGCCCACCCTTGACCCACCTCAGGGCCGCCCCTAAATGTACATATAATCGTGGTTAGGAATGACAATAGGTCGAGTCGGGTCGGGTCGGGTTCGGGCGGGTTTAGAAAAAACCAAACCCAAACCCACGAGTAAAATGACATCCATACCCACCCACGAACCCACGAAATGTAACGGGTTCGGGTTCGGGTTTCACCCTCGGATTTTGGTAACATCCAGACTCGCCCAATCGTCTGAGGATTTGTTGCTCCAAATCGACTCACTCCTGTGTGCGTAACTCGGTCCAAGTCAAACCAAATTGCCAACAACCATCCATGTTAGTTTTCTTCTTTGACTTTAGAGAAATGGAAAAAAAAAAGAGCAAAAAAAAGGCTTAAAAATGTATAAGAAGAAGAATATATGAAGAAAAAGAGTTTTAATTTTGAAGAGAAAATAAAATAAAATAAGTTACAGAGAAACTAAAGGGAGAAGATGAGTTTTAATTTTGAAGTGAGAGTGTGGGGGTTGAAGATCGAGAATAATAGAAAATGAAGATTAAAGATAAAATGAAAAAGAAAAATAATAATGGAAGATATTTTAAAATTTGAAAAGACAAAGAATGGGGTCCAACCGTATGTGATGTAAGACAAAAACGAAATATAAAAGTAATTATTATAATATTATTTGTTAAATAATTATTAACTCAAACGGGTTCACGGGTTCGGGTTTGGTTTTTTTCACACCCGAACCCAAACCCGTGACGGGTTAAGATTTCAAATCAAAACCCGCCCACGAGTTTTATTTTCATATACCAAACCCTCTCCAAGTGGGTTGGGTTCGGGCGGGTTCCATTGGTTCGGGTTTAATTATCATCCCTAATTGTGGTACTATACGAAATTCGATATTCAATTATGAGTAATGCTAAACATCTCACCTTCTTCATCCCGACACATGTGGTAGATGATATGTCACTTGATAAGTGGATACACATTAATAACACAATCTCACATTCTTCATCCCAACACATGTGGCAACCGATATGTCACTTGATGAGTGGATACACATTAATTGTAATTTATTTCACTTACTCATGTATCCGCTCAACAATTAATGTGTATCTACTCATCAAATGACAACTCATCTGCCACATGTGTTGGGATGAAAATGGTGGGATGCGTAGTATTACTCATTCAACTATAACAGTTATTGATTTTATGTGTCTCAAGGTCTAAAGGAAAGATTCACAAATCTCTTTTTCCATGAGCAATTTATATATATATATATATATATATATATATATATATAGTTAGGTTATAAGTATCTTACAATAATCAAAGCCTTAATTAGCTAAGTAAACCTTGTTTTCAGATAACAATTCTCTAGTCAAATCCTTTCCTGGATATAATGTTGTACAGTGGAGGAGCTAGGTATGAAATTAACAAATTTTGGGGGAGTAAAATGAAAAGTATAAGACAATAATTTTATAATTTTATGAAGTTTTTTCATAAAATTATTAACAAAATTTGGAGGGAAGGATCGGAGGATGTGAAATCGAATCCATTATGTTTATTACTGAATGTCTAATTTCGTATACCACAACATTATGTATGGCCGGCCCTCTTGTATTGCTGGAGGGGCGGCCGCCCTAAATATACATATTTCGGTGTTAGTTTAGAGACAATTTTTTGTTTTATATCATATTATAAAGGGTCCATATGTTTATTATGAGTAATAGTCGAAAGGTCCACATTAATAAGTTCAAAAGTTAAAATAAACAAAAGAAAATTGGATCAGGATAAAAGAAGACCCAAATTAAATCTTTAAGAATGGTTTTTTTTCTCTAAAAGTCCATTTTTTATCTGTATTTCCAACCACCAACGTCTCTCTCAACTCTCTCAATGGTCAACACTCTAGCCAAGGTGTTTTCCATTAACATGCTAATGGAATATCAGTATATATATATAAATTTTTAAGTCAATACTCACTGATATATCAGTGCATTTGATATGGACCATTAGATTTACATAATTTAACTCAAAGTGTATGATTCCATACAGAAAACTCCGTAGTTGATAACTAGTACATTAGGTTGGGAGTTGACAACTATCTTTATTAATGTTTTTGTTGGTTATTTTTTTTATTTTTTTTTGAACTATCACAATATTTTGGGATTGGGGAGAGGGCGTGACTTGAAATCACAACATCTTGTATGTAAAAAGAGGTGCTTACAATTGAGTATATCTCATCTTGTCTACGATTGTGTAATTACTCGTACACAATCTTGATTATGTAATTGATATAGAAATCATAGATTAATTTGGATATAGATAATATTCTAGATATATAAGCTGCACATTTTATTTACCTGTATCATTACCTATAACACATAACGAAATTACATTTTGTTGAAAAACATTAGGTGATAGATTTATGTTGTGTGACCTATAATATTAGTTTTTGAGTTTGATTGACCCCCCAAAATCAAAATTCTGGCTTTGCCCCTGACTTTGATATTAATTCAATTTGTGTTTAATTGAAGCCAATATTTGTGTCTGCGTGCATATACTAACAATGTATCATGGAGACTTTGTGGGCTGTTTCATGTTTGAAATAAAAACATTCGAAAATTAATTCTGTTAGAACCAATGAAAATCAATGCATGTGATTTGGATTGGGAAAGTATTAAATATTAGTTAACAATAAGGATAAATTTTATTGGAGTAGTGGGGATGATTTTGTTTTGAGAAAGTTAGGTTTGAGGGCACTGTCTAATATGTAACTACAAATGAATGAAAAATGGTTGATTATGAAAAGGCTAAGCATGTTAGACAATATTAAATATTAGTTAACAAAAAGGATAAATTTTATTGGAGTAGTTGGGATGATTTTGTTTTGAGAAAGTTAGAGTGGAGGGTACTGACTAATATGTCGCTACAAATGAATGAAAAATGGTTGATTATGAAATGGCTAAGCATGTTAGACAATATTGATTATTTGGTGTATCTCTTTCTCTCATTAAAATATTGCCTTAGGATTTCATAAGGTACTAAACTTAATTAGAAGGAAAGTAAAAAGAAAAACCACAACCCTTGCCAGTGGTTTGAATGAAAGGAGAACCTCTATTGAGTGAGAAAAACTTACAGAATTTAGTATATATAGTCTAATTGTAACACTATTTTCTGACAGATGATTTGAATCCAAACTTTGAGACGGTCTCACGTGACTACAGACCGTTCCATATAAATTTTTCTCCAAATTGGTCTGCTTTTGGAATGGTTAAACCAAGACTATTCGTCTCAATCGTGTCATGACGCATGAACAAGTTAATCCGATTGGGTTGATAATTCAAATCCATTATTGGCACATACATAACTTTTAATTCGAATGGGCTTATGGGCTAAACTAAGATTTTTGAAGTGAAACTTGATAATGAATGATGCGGTAGTCAAAAATAGCACATCTCAAATATTAAGGTTCAGAAATCTAAAATTGATTTGGAACCAGACGATCCGTTTAATCAAGCACAGTCAGACCCAATAAAAATAGACCTAACGTGGATTCAATGCAATTGCAAGCCTTGACCAAATCTACGAGGACCGAGTCAAGTGTGTTGGTTACAATGAAGCCTCCGAGATTCCTGAGATAATTAAGATATTTTAGCTTATAAAAACACACCAAGATCGAGGGGATCGAGCTTCAGTTGCTCTACCCCCCATCAGCAATAAAAAGTCCTCACCGGTTCATTAAAAGGGGGGAATCTTTTGACTCCCACACTGGGAAAAAAATGGCATAATAGGGTCACCTCAGTTTAATATAATATAATTGTATTACTTTTTGAAAAAGTCACTAGACCAACATCCACACCCATTCTACAAATTCACTCGACCAACACCCAGGATTGTTCATGAGATTTTTGAGATTCGAGAGAACTATAAAAATGGACTCGATATTCTATGTATGTTTTTTTTTTCTATAATAAATACTTGTAAAAATCAATATAATAAATTAAACTCAAAACTATAACATAATAATTATAAAAAAAAATGTTACCAACTTTTTTTTTTATAATTGTATCAAATAATATATTATTTAAACCTTACTCATCTCACATTTTTAACAGTAAAAGTACTAATTAAACTTACATGTTTTCGTAAAATAATAAAAAAAATAAAGTGTATTGATTTAATTACCTTTGAAACAATGACTTCTGAATTTTCGTTTCAGAAGAGTATTGAGTTTTTTTAGAAATATAAAAAACGATTATTTGTGACAACATAGTGTTGCTATGATCTAATTCACCACCACCATTGATCCAATGTTGTTGTTGTAAAAATGATTAATGGGATTCCATGAGTTGGCCTTTAATATATATATATATATATATATATATATTATATATTATGGCGGACCGTTTTTAAATTTATTTATAGATTGGGTTTCCATTAATGGGTCTTTAAAAAAAATATGTGAATAGTTGATCATTTTAAAACCATTAATGGGTCTATTTTATTTAATATTTTATATAAACTATATTTTACAATCAATTTTTTAAAAAAAAAACCTACAATTGAAAACCCTAGACGGTTGCCTCACTTGGCTCCCCCTAGGGCCGAGCCTGCCAATACCTTTGTTCTTCAAGACCATTTGATTAGCATCCATGTTTTCTACATCGTATAAAACTCGTACGACTTCTACACACATGTAGGATGATATCTATGCATAGCAGAATAATTGTCAGCATTTCAACTCCACTTTTTAAATCATGTTCAACAATTATAATTCACTTCTTCTAAGCAGATCGACGACGACTTTGCCTTGTCTCCTCCTAGCAATTTAATTTGCTACAGGCTCAGTCCAAGTGAACATAAGGCTCTTCGGACGGCACCACATAGGATTCGATAGCTTTGTTTACGGTTTGATTTTAGATTTTGTTCAATTTAATTACCGATTAGAAATTATTTTATTTATTGATAAATTGTCTAACTCGAGCATCGGAGAGTCCCTAACGGGGACACCCCCCACTCGCTTTATTCTACCTTCTTATTTTTTATAGGATATCGTAGCGCACGGCCTATTAATTTCTACTCTACCATTGTTAGTGCCTACTGACTAACAAAAATTCAACTAGAGATTTTCAGGCTCTTCAAATGACAACTTTAATAGTAATGTTACAAATCTTACTTATTTTTGCAATAATTTGTACAAAATATAAAATAAAAATAGACGGGACAACAAAGAAAATAATTGGAGCCAATTTCATAACCTGTTGATATAATAAATACAAGAGTTTTGATTAAATTAATAATTTAGGGTGCACGTTTACTAATCGAGAATGAAAAGAATCAGAAACAAATTCCATTGGAAAGGGAATGGAGGGGAATCGGAATGGAATCGGAATTAAATTACTAAATTACATTCCAATCTTTACTAATTTTGAAGAATTAGAAATATAATCAAATTTGTACAAAGTTAATTTTAAAAATACCCTTATGTTACAATATATATATGAGTATTATAAATAAATAAAAAATAATAATAATAACATGACTTTATTGCAGTTCATTATATATAATATAATTTCATTTCATATGAGACATTATTGAAAAAAAAAATATACAATTGTTTTTTTTTATTAATTTTATGTGGGGATATTTTAGTAAAAATATATGAACTCCTCTTGTAATTAGGAAAGGAAACCTGATTCCTAGGGTGAGTGTGAGGATTCAAGTTCCCTTTCTTTCAGGATTTGTATATGGGGTCCACGGAACTTAATTCTCCAAAACATTAGTAAACACTGGAATTTAAAATTAGAAACTTAATTCCTTTACCATGGATGAGATTCTTGATTAGTAAACATGTCATTAAGATTATGTGTGTGAAGACAACGAGGGAGCGAGAGATATGTGCCACAAGAGATCAAACAATTTCATGTCCGGATTGGAAATTAAGAGTTTTAATTTAAGGGTCAAATTAAATCAATTTAAAATTGTAACTTATAATTGTGACTTCATCATATCATTCACTCGTGTTTATAATCCAATGTTGAGTTATAATTTCATAATTTAAATTAAGGGTTAAACTAAGTCCTTTAATTTAAATTCTAAAATTATTGTATAATTAGATTTGCTGATGGGCTAATAATTAACTAATTTGGTTATTATATAAAACTTAATCTAACATGATTTTTCAAGATATCTTATAAATAATTGAACCAATTAGTAAAAAAAAATCGAGAAAAAACAAAAAATAACAATTGAAAACATTAAACTTTCGTTAGTAACCATTTTTAAATTTTTAATCGTTAGTAACCAATTTTTTCTTTAAAAAATCAGTGTATGTCCATAAATTATAAAAATACTTCTGATTTTAATTTTTTCTTAGAAACTGAAAGCAAACTTGAAATCATGACTAAAATCTGAAATCAAACTTGAAATCACGATTAAAAATTTGAAACTTAAAAGCTTGCTTAAAAACATGAAATCTTGAAACTTGAAATCTTGACTAAATTAGAATGTTGAAACTTAAAATCTTGATTAAATTGAAATGTTCTGGGCTTCTAGGTTTTTCGTTTTATCCTGAAACTTGAAATCTTGACTAAATTAAAATATTGAAACTTGAAATGTTGACTAAACTTGAAATGTCTTGAGTTTCTAAGTTTTTCGTTTTCCTCCCTTTTTTTTCTGCTGATCACATTACCGGCTGAGGGGGAGCTCGACGGTACTGTTCGACGGTCGTGAAGCCCAGGCGATGGCAAATCGGCGATGTCGCATGAGAGAGAGAAGAGGAGAGAGAAAGATAGGTACGTGAGAGAGAGAGAGAGAAAGAGAGGAGAGAGAGGTGCGGGAAGAGAGAAAGAGAGGTTCGGTGAGAGAGAGGAGGTCGGTGATGATTCGCTAGCCTTCGCGACGGCACCGTCAATGATTCACCGACACATCACCTATGGGGAAAGAGGGAAGAGAGAAGAGAAGAGAGAGAAAGAAAAAGAGAAAAAGAGAGTGTGTTTGTGGATGGTTTTTATATGAGGACATTCAAATAATTTTTCAAAAAAGTTATTACTAATGAATAAATTTTCGTTTGTGATTAAAAACTAATTTTCTATGTTATATATGGTTAGTTTTAACAATTTTCACTTTTTTTTCTTTATTTTAGGTCGGGCTGCAGCCCATTGGCCTACCAGTGGTTAGACACATGAAGGATTCTTAGCAAGTGTGAGTTCAAAAACTCTTAGGGCCAAGGATGCACTTGGACATGAGTGTGGGCCAGGAGCCTAAAGGAAATGAGTTCAAATTATTGACCTCTATGGGCATAAGCATGCCGCAACCTCGTGATACATGTGTGAGGGATTTATCAATGAACTAACCTCATCTCGTCTAGTATTATTTTATTTTGTTTATATTAAAAGTAAAAAAATTATGTAAAAAAATTATATAAGATAAAATCATTGTAGTATTGGAAATAATTATCTTGGATAATCTTAGAAGGAAATATTTTAAATGCAATACAGTGATTTGAAATTAAGTGAAAAATTATAATTTTTTAAGTTTTATTTTAAGTTGTTTTATAGTATTTTTAATTTATTTGACCATTTAAAAAAAAAACAACTTAATTGTTTCACTTCATACCCATTAAATGTTAAATGGAAAAGAAAAAAAGGATCCTAAAGTTTGTTTTAATTTTAATTTTAACTTTTTAATTTTTATATATCCTTCTATTGAAATTTTAAGATTATAAATTAATCAAATAATTATACAGTTTATGAAAAGTAGTTGGAGTTCCTTTTCGCTCACCCCTTGAAAGGGGGTGAGCATTATCCTCTCCCGTATGGATAACATGTGTTCAGAGAGGAGTAAACTTATTCCAAAATATGATAATGTTAAGACAAATTTACCCTCTATATGGACACATATCATCCATGCAGGAGAGGGTAATGATCACCCAATGGACTTTAATAGTTGTACCTTACAAACAAAGTAGGTGCTACGTGTCAAACTTTCGTTGAATCTCAAATGATCCCCAAACATTTGGTTTAAAACTTGCTTGGGTCAGAAGTTCAGTTCCTTGTCAACAATTTTCATTATCATTCTTCGGCACAAGTTCAAATTTTAATTTTTTTTTGTACGAAAAAAAAAATCACTTTTTCACTTTTCGGTATCATTGTATATTTGTATCCCATAATATATTTATTTTTTCTTGCAAAATATAATATAATATCTTTGGACGAACTAGATTTGAAAAAAAAATAAAAAAATGGTGGTGTTAGAGATGTGCATATGGCAGCTTACGTTTGGTTAAGGAGGTTGGTACGTCCAGCCTACCAAGCTTCATGGGCCGGACCAGGTCCGATCCGTAGAGAGTGTGTGTCGGCCCAAGACTGGCACTGAGGCGTGCCGCATGCCAGACCATAAGTGGCATGTCCGCCGTGCTAGCACGCCATGCCCGCGGACTAAGTCCAATGAGCGGTGCGGCAGTTTGACTCCTAGGTCTAGCCATTTGAACCACCAATTATTTATTTTTATTTTTTTACCCCCCAAGGCTCCTACGGTTGAATTTTCAACCGTTGATTGACATTAGCCAACGGTTGAATTTGGAAATTCAACCGTTGGAGCCTACAAAAATTATAAAAACCCTCTACACTCTTCTATTTCATATTTTGATCCACAATTCTAATTTTTCTATAAATATCCCTATATATTCCATTTTTTAATCACTTCTTTCATTCTCTCAATCTCTCTTCATTCTCCAAATCTGTACACATTTTCATTCAATTTCATTGTTACTCTCTCTTTACATTTTATAATAGTATTATACTAATTTTCTATTATCTATCTATCTATTATTCTCTTCATTTTCCACTAACACACAAAATTTTTGAGGTTCATTTATCTTTAAATGTTAATATTTCTTTGGCGTAACGGTGAGGATGCCCCCTGAATTAATCACGAATTGCTGTTATACCCCCTGAATTCTTAAAATGGTCACTAAACCTCCTGAATTCTTATTTTCTTTACAGCTGAGGTCCAAAGCCTAACGCCGTCCATTTTTATGTTATGACATATTACAATGTACTCCCCTGATTATATAGATAATTGTATAAAACCAGAAACTATATAATAATATGTCTTAAATACCCCTCTGGCCAAATTTTAAAAATTATTTTTTTATAAAAAAAATTGAAATAATGGTTAAATAATCATAAAATTATGAATTTAATCTTCTGAATAATTAAATGATCTTTTTTTATTTAAATATCCCTGAATATTTAATAGTAATAATAATAATCATCATCATAATCATAATAATAATAATGAATAAAATAAAATAAAAATAATAGAAATAATAACAAATAATATTAAAAATAAAATAAAATAATAATAATAGTAAAATTAATTAGTAAAATCAAATAATAATAATAATAATAATAATAATAATAATAATAATAATAAATATTTGGAAATCATGGTTATTAATGGATGGTGGAGATCCAATCTGAAAATTTGGAAATATAATTTTATTTTTTTCTTGTTTTATTTAAAAAAAAAATCAGGTCTCTTCGAATCTAGAAACTTCAATATTTGAATAATTTGGTTATTAAAATATGTCATGAATCTCAGTTATATGTGTTACATTATAAAATATAACCCCAAAACACACGTAATAACTAATGAGATGGAATTAGAATAATTATGACTTAATAACCATGACTTTCACATATTTCTTCTTCTTCTTCTTCTTCTTCTTCTTCTTCTTCTTCTTCTTCTTCTTCTTCTTATTTATTTATTTATTTATTTATTATTATTATTATTATTATAATTATTACTACTACCACTACAACTATTATTATTATTATTATTATTATTTTATCGTTATTATTATTACTATTACCACTACCATTATTATTATTATTACTATTTATTATTATTATTATTTATTCTTATTTTATTATTATTATTATTATTACTATTAAATATTTAGGGATATATAAATAAAAAATATCATTTAATTATTCAGAAGATTAAATTCATAATTTTATTATTATTTAACCATTATTATTATTATTATTTTTTTAAATTTGGTCAAAGGGGTATTTAAGACATATTATTATATAGTTTCTGGTTTTATGTAATTATCTTTATAATCAGGGGAACATAATGTAATATTCCATAACTGAAAAGTTGATGACGTTAGGCTTTGGATCTCTGCTGTAAAGAAAATGAGAGTTCAAGGGGTTTAGTGATCATTTTAAGAATTCAGGGGGCATATCATCAGTTTGCGATTAATTCAGGGGGCATATGTACCATTAAGTCTATTTCTTTATGTTAGTAAATTTATAATGTTTTTTTTTAAACGGCAACAGTATTTATAAAAGTCCCAAAAGGCAAACCAACAGTACAAAATTAAGGACAGTCACCAGACCCAACCCACACAAACTAAACTATGTTGTCATTAGACTCATTACAGACACAAACACTCTAAAAAACCAAAACAAAACAAAACTAGTAGCAGCAACACAATCACAACATCAAACATCACCGCTAGAGGTGTTCACGGTTTGATTAAACCGTTCGAAACCGAACTGAAACCGCCCTCTCAAAACCGTAACCAAAACCGTCGATTACAAAACCGGTTCCCGACGGTTCAATTGCGGTTAGAATTTATAAAAAACCGTCAAAAAACCGCCGGTTTCGGAAAAAAAAAATGCAACAACTAATAAATTGCTGACACGTGACAATGTATATGAAAAAAAAAACCGGACCAAACCGAAACCAAACTATAACTGAAAAATCGTCGTAACCGAAACTGTCCCATTCCGGTTACGGTTCGGCCTTTCCACGGAACCGAAACCTGCGGTTCGTAACCGAAACCGAACCGGAACCGAACCGTGGACACCATTAATCACCCCACTCCAATTTATTCCTACCACCACTAGATGCGGTTTTAGCAAGACTATTCGGAAAAAAATTTGACTCCCTTGGCATATACTTGATATCAACACTAGTCATATTCTTCAGAAACTGGCGAATGTCGTAAATTAATTGAACAAGCTGAAAACTACCGAAGTCTGAACACTTGATCCAAGCTACAACATATGTCGAGTCGTTAAAGATCGGGATAGAGCGGGCAGTCAAAGCAGCCTTTCTAGAAATCAGTTGACAAGCTGTGGATGGCTATTATTCGACTGTTGTTGCCGTAAGAGGCCCTACCTGGAACAAAAATAGGCTCAGGATTTTACCTCTCACATCCCGTAAAACACCTTCGATGCCTGCTTTTCCCAGACAGCCCCTTGCGGATCCATCCACATTAAAATAAACACTTTAGTTAATATTTATAATATTTTTGTTTAGTTAGGAAATTAATTTTAATTTTTTAGTTGTTAATTAATCATTATTATGTGTACTTGTGTGGTAGTGAATTTATATATATTGTGTTGATAAATTAAGCATTATATGTGAAGTAGTTAATTTTAATATTTTTGTGTTAGTAAGTTAAAATTTTTAAAGTGTAGTAGTTAATGTAAATACATTTTGGTAGTAAATTATAATTTAAATATGTTTTGTTAGTAAATTAACCAATTTAATTTGTAGTAGTATATTTGATTATATTTTGATAGTAAATTATGATTTATGTGTAGTAGTTAATTTAAACATTTTTTGTTAGGATTATGCTCGATAGCAAGAGTGTAATAATGTATTTGACAATATTTTCATATTAATAAAGTGATTTCTACTTTAACAAATCTTATAGCATTTATAGTTTAATTACTATACTTGTCAAAAGTAAATAATCATAAGGTCAAAAGACAATGAGAAAAAAATAATTATTCATACATCTAGATATATATAAGGTAGACACAATTCTTTAGTTAGTCTTGAATAATATTCACAACTTAAGATAAAGGTTTGACGCCTTTATCTTGTTAAAGTTGTAGATTCTTTTGCTAGCATTTGAGTGGGATCAAATGTGTTATGATGAGTCTAAAATCGTCAAAGTGTGGTGTCTTTGGGCAAAAGAATCTAGTGCACTGGGTGCATTGAATTAGATCACAATGAAATACTTTATCTAGAACCCGTCAATAGATAAAAGTTTTTCATTTGAAGACAATTGGAGAGTCTATCTCAATCCTGAGATAAATGATGGACTTATGGTTGCAAGTGTTATCATTTGAGCTATCAATGAGTACGATTATATAACATAGTCTATCCTCGATAGTTTAGTGGCATTCATTTGTTAATCGATAAAGGGTTTATAGATATGGATATCGTGGCTCCATTTAATGAGAGTAAAATATCATCATATAGATGTTTTGTGGTATTGGATATCAAATCTTAACGTTAAGTTTTCAATAGTGTTTATTGAAACATGGCTTCTGGACAAGTCAAAGTATCCAAGTTCAAAATGTGGTCATATGAGTAAATATGGTAACTTGGAGAGCTATAGTCGATCTATGAGCTCTTGGCGATAACTTGTATTCTTCACGAGGATACACTTTCTCCAATAAGGTTGTCTAGAGTATGAATGAGTAAACATCAACTTATTCTATCTTTATTTAAGAGTTCAAATTTAGTTCTTTAGTGGAATGAACTAAAATTAAATGGATCGGACCTAAGTGAATCATTTGTTGATTGTGATTGGGTTGTGTCTATTGGAGCTTAAATTTATATAGTCTGTCAAGATCCTCAATCCACACGAACTAGAATTGTATTAAGGCATGCGAACTTATTTCTTTTTGTAAGAATAGGTCTAATTCACATGTGGACTTTTTATTAAGGTTCAATGGATTTAATAAAATAAGAAAAATAATATATGACCCATATATATGGTATGGGCGGCAGGGCTATTATTATTTTTTATTTTATTATTTTATTATTTAATTAAATGGAAATTAATTAATTTGATGATTAATTAATTATTTAATTAAAAGTCAAAATCTTTTTCCTAGTAGGAGATGGCCTCCTAAAATTATACTATTGTTGGTAGTATAATTAATATTAAAGACTATATTTGATAAGTAGATAAATAAAATGAATTATTTATCTAATCAAATTAGGAAGTTTTTAATATGGTTACAAATACATTATTGAGTTGGATTAGGAGTTTTGGTGTAGGATAGAATTCATTTAGAAAAAAGATTCTTAACCACCAAGTAAATCCACCTAAGGAAAGGATTCTTAACAACCAAGTAAATCATTCTTTGGAAAGGATTTGTGATCCTAATATATATTTTTGTGAATTTCGGTCAGCTTATATGTATATATAAGATGATAGAATTTCTTTAAGAAAATTCTTAACTACCAAATAAATCCACCTAAGAAAATGATTCTTGTCAACCAAGTAAATCCTTCTTAGGAAAGGATTTGTGATCCTTCTTAGGAAAGGATTTGTGATCCTTCTTAGGAAAGGATTTGTGATCCTTCTTAGGAAAGGATTTGTGATCCTTCTTAGGAAATGATTTGTGATCCTTCTTAGGAAATGATTTGTGATCCTATATATATACCCTTGTGAATTTCGACCAGCTCTATGATTTTTAGAGTGAAAATTTCAGACAACCTAAGTATTTTCTAAGAGAGAATTTTGCTTGGCAAGAGAGAATTTTGAGAGAGAAAAACTTAGCATTTTACTATAGACAAAATTCAATCAACTCTAAGATATAGAGTGTAGAATTCGGCCAAGGAGAAATGAGAAAAAAAGAACGTTTTTGTCTTCGATAGTACACTAGAATCCTTTACATCAAAAGGATTTTATGTACAACATCGAATCAAGGTTCACGCGAGTTTCAATCGAATTGATTGATAATTCACAAGTGGCCGGACGTTCTTGATTTTTCTCTTGGAGGATATTTGTAACTAACAAATAAATAGATTTTGTTTGTTTCCATCATCTGGTATACAATTTGAAGAAAGCGAACACACACTCCTTGGTGATTCACATTCGTGATTGGATTGGAAGATCTTACGGAATCAATTCGACGCTTGTTCAATCGTCACGAGAAAAAAGTACGTCACTTTTATATATATCAATTAATCTAGAGTTAAGATTCTTGTTATTTAAAAGGGAATTCTTTTTATTTATATACAAACCCTAATTTTATTAATTTTTCTCACGCTTCCTCTGCGCGTGGTTTTTTCCCTACATTTTTAAGTTAGTATATTTATAATTTTTTAAGTTTAATAGTTAATTTAAATATATTTTGTTAGTAAAGTATTATTTATATGTGTAGTAGTTAATTTAAATATATTTTGTTAGTAAATTAACCAATTTAATTTGTAGTAGTTTATTTGATTATATTTTGTTAGTAAATTATGATTTTATGTTTAGTAGTTAATTTAAACATTTTTAATTTAGTAAATTTACGATTTATAAGTTTAGTAGTTAATTTAAACATATTTTGTTAGTAAATTAACCAATTTAGTTTGTTGTAGTTTAATTGATTATATTTTGTTAGTAAGTTATGATTTTTATGTGTAGTAGTTAATTTAAACATTTTTAAGTTAGTAAATTTATGATTTTTAAGGTAAGTATTTAATTTAAATATATTTTGTTAGTAAATAAAACAATTTAATCTGTAGTAATTTGACAATTAATAACTAATGAGTTCATATTGTATTTCAGGAAATGGATCCTACAAAACAGTCTTTTTTCCCGAATGGTTTGAACATGTTGAACAATGATTTTGATCATTCAGCACCAACGCAAAACCAAGCGAGACCTTTCGGTTTCGCCGCTACAGCAACATTATGTCCTAAAACATTTACATCAAATGTCTGGCAGTGTTTTGATATAGTACAAAGGACACTCTCAGACAGGACAACCACTCCCAAAGCTAAATGTAAATTTTGTCCTAAGGGTTATTCCAATAGTAGGAATGGAACCGGTCATTTAAGAAGACATATGGACAAATGCATGCCTACATATGGACAAGTAGACATTACAACTCAAATACAACGGCACCCAGGCGAGTCTATTACCACGTGGTGGTACGACCCCGCGCACGCTAGAGATTGCTTGACACGATTAATTGTACAAACTGATCAATCGGGGACAATGTTTATTTTTTCAAGAATTGGTCACATCTGCATTCAACCCCCAATTTGAAACTGTTTCTAGAACCACCACTAGAAACGATTTGATAAGATTGTTTGAAACCTAAAGATATTACTTGAGTACTGAATTACAGCATCTAAATGTCTATATTGTATTAACCTCTGATATTTGGAATGCATATTCCAAACAAGACTATTTATGTGTCATTGGATACTATTTAAATTTTGATTGGAGGATAATAAAAAGAATTCTTGGTTTTCGTCTTATGGATTTCGCACATATCGTTGAAAATATTTTTAATGTCATTCTTTCTATTTTAGAAACATATGAAATCACAAATCGCATCATTTCTATTACATTAGATGATGCATCTGCAAACACTAGTTCTATTGCATTGTTTGTTGAAAGAAATATCTCGCAAGTTGGAGGTTATTTCTCCCATCAATGGTGTGCATGTCATATCATAAATTTAGTTGCATAGGCTGGTTTAAAGCAAGTAAACGACCGTGTAGATCGCATCAAATATATCATTTCTTGGATTGGCAGTTCCAATCCTATATTTCAAGAATTCCGTAGACGTTATTCATTAAACTGTCTACGCCCCTGACGATTCCAAACTAATATGCCGGTAAAGTGGAACTCTACTTACTTAATGCTGGAAAATTGTTTGCTATATGATAGAACTATTATAGATTTTTATAACATGAAGCTGTTCTAACTTGGCCGTCCACAATCACAGACACTGACATCAGAGGATTAGTATGTGGCAAGGGCTTTTGTAGAATCTTAAAGATTTTTTACAATTCCACTATTACTCTTTCCGGGGTCTGTTACCACACATCTTCTCAAACAATCCATCAAATAGTGGAATGTCTGAAGTGTTAAACAGTTATAGAGAAGATGCTCATTTAGACACTGCAGTTGTTGCCATGGAAACAAAATTGAAAAAAATATTTGGTTAGCATTCCTTTACTTTATATCTTAAGTGTTATAGTAGATCCAATGGTTAAATTATCTGGTTTAGAAGTTTTGTTTGAGTTTATTGGTGCTAATTTGGTAATAGATTATTCTAAGCAGGTTACTGACATTCAAAACAAGTTGTTCGAAGTTTTTCGTATTTAAAAGCATAGATTTGGTGGCATTGACACCCAACCATCAGCAGAACCAGAGACACAGCTGAAGTAAACAAGTTGAAACATTCTCTAACGGTGAAAAAATGACAAATCAACAAGTACTTCTTCAGAGCAAAGATTTGGTCCATCTTCTTATGCCGAGCTGAATAGGTACCCTGAAGCACAGTTCGATGATAAGGAATATTCTGATTTGTTGTTATGGTGGAGGACTTATAGCTACGGGTACCTAGCACGTGACGTACTAGTTATCCCCGTGTTCATCGTGTCTTCAGAACAAGTATTCTGTATTAGTGGACGCATAATTGAACCAAAAAGAAGCTGTTTGTCTCCGGAGATGGTGGAGGTATTAACATGCCTTCGGGATTGAGAGCATGCTCAAAAGAAGTCGCAAAATCAAACTGTAGATAATGAACTTATTCTTAATTTCAACAATCTATATGTTGATGTGGGTTTCAGTATCGGTAGTAACCAGGTCCAGAACTAGGTTATACTTATACTTGTATATTTACTTGTAAGTTTTAATACGATTGTACTCTTTTCCCTTACCAAGTTTTTATCCCACTGGGGTTTTTTTAATAAGGTTTTTAATGAGGTTATCATGTAAATATGTAATATCGAATTCCATAAGTCAGAAATAAATAAATAATTCTTCATTTCATATTTTCATAATTTCATATATTTTTTACTTTTTGTATATCTTTATCTTTATTCATTTTTTTAATTACTTTATTATCAAGAATAATAATATATCTAATAAAATTGGAATGAAAAATAAACAATTAATTTTTCATGATAATTAATTAAGAAGATAAAAAATTGCAATAAAAATTACATTTACAAAATTGAATTGTTAAATTGATATTATGTTTTTTTTTCTAAACCCTAAATCCTAAACCCAAAATCATTTTTTTTTTCTAAATTGGAATGGAAAAAAGTTCCATATAGCCCGCCAGCCTTGGCCTGCATGCCGATCCGGTCTGACATGACGGCACGACCCACCAAAGGCTGACCCATGTGCATTGTTATGCCCCGATTTTTAAAAAAGGATCGGACAAGGTCCGGCACGTACACGGGAGCGTGTCGGACCATGCCCGGTCCGTTTTGGAAAATGAACCACGGCAGGCCGAGCCAAACCAGATTTACAACACTAGTGTGTGCCATTAATGCTTGCCTTTTAGAGGAGAAAATCTTCCATGGTCCATCTCATATCTGATGTTGGTGAGACTGGACTCAATAAAAGAGTGACAACTATTATAATTCTAAAAACAAGAACACAGTAACAAGTGGTAAGTAATTAAATCAAAAGTGTTACTTTTCTTCTCTCTCCACTTATACATGTCTTCTCACGGAATCAAAGTCTTTTTTTTTTCCAAACCACTTGTCTTCCTCAAAGTCCCAAATTTTAACTTTTATTTTTCCAGACCGTTCCTCGTTTCTCAAATTCTTTTAAACTTTTCTTTTATCTTATTTTTCTCTTTATTTTACAAATAATATATACTTTGATTTCTTCTTATTCTTCTGTTTGTTTCTTCCCTCTCAACACTCGCCACAAACCCACAACATCTCTTTCCCAAATCATTTTTTTTTCCAGTTTTTGATATTCATTTTCTTCTCAATTTCTTGTCCAAGTTATTATATTTAGAGTTTGTTTTTTGTTTTTTGATTTTTTTCTCCTCTTGCTCTTACATCTCAGCTTCACGTAATCATGAAAAAAAAAGAAAAAACACATAATTATTTTTCATTTTTTAAAACGAAATAAAAGAGTATGAATTAATAATAAATTGTTTGTGTTTGTGAACTAAAATTTGTGTTTGGTGTCCTTTGCATTGAAAAGCTATAAATCTTTAAAATAAAAGGATATAACTCTTTCAATAAAAGAGAAAAAAAAATGGAAGAGCAGCTACCGTTGAAATCTTTTTAATCTTAAAGATTGAGAAAAATAAAGAGATGTTAATGGAATATGCAGATTAGTATCAGAAGAGGGAGAAGAACTCAGGAACGGTAACATGCAGATTTATTTTTGAAAAAATAAATATGTAATAGCAAAAAAAAATTGGATCCATTTCGTTTTTTTTTTTACCATGTGGGGGACTATACGATTTGTCAATCCCACAGATCAGATAAATAAGGTTTTATTTTAATAGTTTTGTTATATGTCAAACTTTTATCGGTCCGTCTCATCACCATCGGATATGAGACGGTCCCATAGAAGATTTTCTCTTTTTACAGGTTCTCATATTATGAACTCTCACTCAGGGATGATAATTTTATCTACATCCACAGAACCCCCCTGAACCCGATCCTATAGGGTCGGATGTGGATGATGAATTTACGATCCGTGAATTCGAATAATAAAAAATTTGATGGGTTCACGGACGGGTGTGGGTTGGAAAAATAAACTCGCAGGTTGGACCCGTGAACCCGTATAAATAAAATATTTGTATATAAATATGTATAGACATTTGAATTATTTTTTGGTTGTTTTATTTTTATGGTTATTATTGTTTTGTAATGTATTAAGTAGAGAATTAAAGATGGAAATGTAATTCAATTAAATATCAAATAGGTGATTACATGCGGAGATTTACAAATGACAAATCGCGGGTTCATGGGTTACGGGTGAGGGTATGGGTGCAGCTATAACCCGTGGGTTCAAACCCACCCGTAAACCCGTTTACCTACGCAGGTTTGAAGGCGGGCGTGTTTGAGAAAAATTTTCACGGGTGAAGGTTTAGATTTTACAAAACACACCCGAACCCGACTCGATGCTATCCATACTCCCACATGGTGGTGGGTCTATCATTCTTCGTCTTTTTTTTTCAATAAAAAAATACCATTAAAAGTTTGCCCTATCCTTTTTATGTTTTAATTTAAAATTGAATAAATATATATTATACTAAAATTTGTTCAACTTCGTTCAGAATTACAATTAATCATTTGAATGATAATGTACATGCATGTCACTTGCATCAAATTACAATAATTCGGATTTGTAAGATGGAAAAAAGAATCAAACTCACGAACTCGTAGTGTGAGTACGAAAGTCTTAATCACTTACATCAAAGTTAACACTCCATAAATATATATACAAATTATGGTAAAAGTTCAGTTGTCTAACAATATGTGAACAACTCCAATTTTAGGATTCAAACTCCATCACATGCATTTTACAATCTTGTGTGAGCAAAAAAAAAAACATATTTTAGATGCATGTGAAGTCACAAAAATCGTTAATCTCGGTGGGTACCAGTAAATTGCTACCCACATTTCATTATAAATTTCATATTTTAAAAAGGAACAAAAAAATATATGTAGTGTATTTAAGGGACACATTCTTATATACATACATACATATATATATATATATATATGTTAATCGACACAGATACCCCATATTATACCCCAATTCGCATGTTGCCTCATGAATTAATTTTTTATGCATTAAACCCCCTGAACTATCGAAAATTGGTAAAAGTGGATGAAAACCTAACGTCATCCACTGTTTTATTATGGTAAAATACACTAAACACCCTTATTATATACATAATTGTATCAAATCGAAAAAATATAATAATATGATATAAATACCCCTCTGACCAACTTTTTAAAAATCATAGTTTAAAAATAAAAATTTAAAATTTAAAATTGAAAGAATGGTTAAATAATAATAAAATTCTGAACTTTGTGATAAAAAAAAATAAATAAATAGAGAAATAAAAATTAAATTGATTTAATTTAAAAAATATATTTTTTTAATATATTTAAATATCCCTAAATATAAAACCCAGATGAA
The DNA here is from genome assembly GCA_032871835.1 of Dipteronia dyeriana. Classification (NCBI taxonomy): domain Eukaryota; kingdom Viridiplantae; phylum Streptophyta; class Magnoliopsida; order Sapindales; family Sapindaceae; genus Dipteronia; species Dipteronia dyeriana. The sequence goes on along the minus strand of CM065299.1, from coordinate 6,931,840 downwards.
TATATAAATTATTTAAAACGAAATATCATTTAAACTATTTTTTTTAATTTAAATATCTCTAAATATTATTTGTTCGTTTACAATAACAAGGTTATTAAGAATGTAAAAAAAAAACTAAATAATAAATAATAATGATAATAATGATAATAATTTAAATACCCTATACTATTTTTTTGTCATTATCATTTTTATATAAATATCCCTAAATATCACTTGTTCAATTATAATAACAAGGGTATTGATAATGTCAAAAACAAAAATAAAAAATGAAATGACAATAATAATGGTGATAATAATTAAAAAATGAAAATAATACTAATATCACTAATAAAATAATAAAATAATAGTAATGATAATAATAATAATAATAATAATAATAATAAAAATAATAACACTTTAAATACCCTAAACTTTTTTGAGCCATTATCATTTAAATTATTATTTTTTATTAAATATCCCTAAATATAAAACTCATATGAATATATAAATTATTTAATGCGAATTATCATTTAAACTATCTTTATTATTTAAATATCTCTAAAAATTACTTGTTTGTTTATAATAACAAGATTATTAATAATGTAAAAAATAAAAAATAATAAATAAATAATAATAATAATAATAATAAAATAATAACTCCATACTTTTTTTTCGCTATTATCATTTAATTTTTTTTTTATGTAAATATCCTGGGAAGGACCTCGATTTTATGATTGGCTTATTTCATGACAAATCATACCACATTTGGGATGATTGTGTAATGGGTAGCTTAGGTCCTCATTGGAAAGCTTCCAAGCATCTCCATAACTTCAAGAGCAAAAAATATATTCACTTAACTTTGCCTATTGAAGATTTTAGGTGCACACACACACCTCATGCATGTTTTGTTGATCTTGCATTTGCATTGATATTTGTTATATATGTGCATCTCTTCACAATCACACTTGCACTTCATTTATAGATTTAAGAGTGGTATTGTGTTGTATTCGCGCTTGCACGATGGTGTGCTTGTTTTAACGCGTTGAGTGACCATATGAGAAAGTCTCATTCTTCTCTTGATTTTGTTACATGGAGTAAGGTGGCTAGTTTGAAAAGAGTGTATTTCAATGATTTAAATGTTTTTCAAAACCGACCTTTGTATGGTCTTATGACCATATATTTTTATATAATGATTTAAAATGAGTTTTGAAAAATTATGTACAAAATAGACAACGATACCTTTCCAACGGTATATTGTTCATAATATTTCATGACCGCTTGGATTGGTTTTGAAATCTCCAAAGTGACCATAAAAACAGGGCAACTCTGTTGTTGTCAGTTTCTGACCTTTTGTCATTCAAATGACCATAACTTTTTCTACAGACATCCAAATCATGTTTTGTAAATTGGAATAGAAAGTAGACTTCCATACTTTTCCAACAGTATATTATATGGAAGGTTTCGATATCATTTGATCATGTTTTGGGTCGCTCGAATCTCAGGCTGTTGAGCTATTACGGCTGCACCAGTCCACAAGCGCCCTCACCAGTGCTTCTTGGACAGTAGGTGTGCGCTGGTGTGGCGCCTGTCGACCAGCACAAATCACCAGCTCACTGAGTAAATTTCGGGCATTTTTTAAAACGACATAGTTTTGCTCTAGGGCTCATATTTATATGTCATCTTCTTCCTTACTAGTTTTTCAGAGCTTAAAAATCTATTTTTATTGAGAGAAAATATTTTCCTTGAGAGAGAAGCTCCAAGAATGATTCCTTAACTCTCTAAACCCAAAACCCATGCATCTATTCCATTAATCACACATGGGCCTTCATCAATCTTGACTTGATAAGTAAGAACAAACATCTCATCTTCATTTATTGTTCTTATTGTTCAACAATTCATTTTTATGCATATGATTTGTTAAAATCTTGTGTTGAATGCATTTATTGATGAGTTATAACATGATTGAATTTGTTTGTTAATAGCTAGCATTTAGGACATATTTTCCTTTTAGCTAATTAGGTCATATTGATTGCATTTATTGACCATTCCATGTTTATTGACAACTTGTGTTGAAGTGGCTTTGTATGATAAATAGATTGTAATATTACATATCCATATCTAGTTAAGTCTTTATGCATTGCATTTAGACATTATTGTTTATGCTTCATTGATTGCATTTATTGATTGCAAAATTTCCCTTGATTATTTGTTGTGACAACTTGTATTGTCTGGACTTTTATTGACAATTAGGTTGTTAGATTTTATCTACATCTTATTGAGTCCTTATTTGCGGGCATATAGACATTGTTGATAACTATGATGTATTATTGCATTATCTACATCTAGTTAAGCCTTTTGTGTTTAGTCTTACACATTATTGCAATTGAGCATAGTGTCATATATACACTTAGACCATATACTCTTCACCGAGTCAAAGTCTTTTGGCTTTTCGTGTGAAGTTGCACAAGCAAGAGAAGCCTTGCAACCAAGGGTGGACTGAGAAGCAATTGGTCGAGTATCCAGTGTAAAAGTCCCGAGGGGTAGAGTATGAGGTGTTCACGCCAAGAGTAGTGTATCAGGGATATCACTAGGGATTGAACCAAGAGTGGTGAGCGGCAGTGGCCATAACATGAGGTTGTCGAGAGTGAGAGCCCGAGTATCACTTGTGGGTGTAACCTTTTATTCATATAGTGGAGGTGTTCACGCCAAGAGTAGTGTATCAGGGATGTCACTAGGGATTGAACCAAGAGTGGTGAGTGGTGAGTGGTGAGTGGTGAGTGGTGAGTGGCAGTGACCATAACCTGAGGTTGTCGAGAGTGAGAGCCCGAGTATCACTCGAGGGTATAACCTTTTATTCATATATTGAATTTCTGTGAACGAGTGTGGCGCACTTAACAACCCGTGGTTTTCCCCATTTGGAGGGTTTGCCCCCCTCCCCCCCTATATAGGTTTATAGATGTACACTTTCGAGTGAATTTTCAATCCTTAAATATCACTTGTTCACTTACAATAATAAGGGTATTGATAATGTCAACAACAAAAATAAAAAAAGAAATAATAATAATAATGATGATAATAATACAAATATATATATATATATATATAATAATGCTAATAAAATAATAATCATGATGATGATGATGATGATGATGATGATACTTTATATGCCCTATACTTTTTTTAGCCATTATAATTTTTATTTTTATTTTTATTTAAATATCCTTGCACCTTACACTTTACACTTTACACTTTTTTTTTCACCATTAAGCCCCTAAAATTTTATAATAATGGATATTTAAATTATCATTTTTATTTAAATGCTCATGTTATTGTAAATGAACAAGTGAAATTTACGGATATTTTAATAAAAAAAAATAGTTTAAATTATAATTCACATTAAATAATTTATATATTCATATGACTTTTATATGTAGAGATATTTAAATAATTGTCAAATCAATTTAATTTTCTTTTCTCTATTTATTTAATTTTCTTTATCAAAAAGTTTAGATTTTTGTTATTATTTAACCAATCTTTCAATTTAAAATTTAAAATTTTTATTTTTAAAATGTGATTTTTAAAATTTTGGTAAGAGGAGTATTTATATCATATTATTATATTTTTTTTTCGATTTGATACAATTATGTATATAATAAGGGTCTTTACTGTAATTTACTGTGACAGAACAGTGGATGATGTTAGATTGTCGTCTACTTTTCCAATTTCTGTTCAGGAGGTTTAGTGTCTAAAAAATTAATTCAAATGACAATATACGAATCGAGATATAATCTGAAAGGTATACGTTCAATTAACCTTATACCTTAGTTTCTTTTTAAAAAACCAAAAACATCGCTCTTTAATCATAAATCTGATACGCTCGAAAGGGACAGAATTGGTTTTTTACGATTGGTTCCAAGTCTATCCACAATTACAATCGAGCACCACACACCGCCCTTTAATCATGTTGATATAATCGTATGGGGCGTGAGCATGCCTCAGGATCACAAAAATGGTAAAAGTGGATCATGCATTGCAATCTATCACTCATTCTTTTGTTTTATTGGTGGGCTTCTCAATCATGTTATTTCACTAAAATCCAAATATCTTCTTGTATCACGTTAAATGTGCGAGACCCTGGCCCGACTCCAGGAAGAACTCTGAGAGAGAACTGTCTAGGACAGTAGGACTTTCGATTCTAAAGAGCCCCCAATTCGTAGTTAAAAATATATAAATATCCAAGACAAAACCTTAGGGGAAGTTTGTTAAATTAGCCCTTAGTTAATTTATTATTCTATTCACTAAACCTGGCAAAATTTCACTCGAACCATTAACATGATATAAACCCATTCAAAAATAGTGGTTGATGGATCTAGTTTATCAGATTGGGTTATTAATAGGTTAACTCATTAAAAGCTGTAATATAAGTTTTGGATTTACCTTTAAAAAAATCATTAATTCGTTATAACTCATTAATATAAGAATTATATATATATATATATGTGTGCGTGCGTGTGTTTATGCAATTTATTCTAACTGTAATCCTAAAAGTAGTCGTCTTTTAACATAAACAATTTAACATTTGTAAGCATATATGAAGATTGAAATTCTCAATCGTAACATAATGAAGATTTATGAAACGATTTCAGATTTCATTAACAAGTGGTTTGTTTTTCTTAAAATAATATGTTTTTGATAGAATGTTGGAACCTATGATAGACTTGATTGCATTAGTTTGATCGTGTTTTAGTACTATTTATATACAATTTTTTAATAAATTTTAAATATAACATTTTACAATCGGTCAGGTCAAGTTATCCATTAATTTAATAAATGGTTTCGGGGTTTTATATTTAAATCAAATAAACTAACGGGTTATGTTTGGATGTGATAATTTTAACACAATCAAAATATAAAACAATACAAGTTCGTAATAACACGACCCATTGTCAGGTCTACGGTACTCACCAGTTATATAATATAAATCTCCTAAGCTTCTTCTCTGTGCTAATTTGTACAACAACAAAAAATCTTGCTTTCGATGGAGAAAGAAAAAGAGATCGCAAATGGAGACATGAAAAATCCCTGAAGATGTACTGAGAGGCCAAACCGAGATATGGCAACTCATGTACAGCTTCGCAGACTCCATGGCATTGAAATGCGTTGTGGAGCTCCGCATAGATGATATCATACATTCTCACGGTGGTGTCCCAGTCACCTTGTCCCAAATAGCCTCATCCATTGACTCACCTGTTAGAAATTTCGATGAGGCACAAAATTAATCTGAATGTTTAACCTAAACATATTTCTATACATACTTAATCAAACCCTAAACAATATAACATAACCCATATCAATTCAAGAGAAAATAATTAAATCTAAAAAGCGGAAGAGTACCTGAGTCCATTGTTGGAGATTTGTGAACGGGTTGTGATCTTCCAAATTATCATGACCTTTATGAACCCTAACGTGTTCTATTTTGCTCTGTTGATAGGGATATAGAGAAAACAAAAGTATCATGTAATTTGGGGACCATAACCCTAAATATATATAATAATCAAATTATTATATGTTGGCTATTTCTAATTCGGCCCCTCAACAAAAGTAGAAATAGCACTCTGGTATCTACATATTAATTCCATGACAATTATATCCTTAAGCCTTAATACTTTAAATCTTAATTAGATTACTTTAATTTAGGATTAATCAAAAGATAGCACAACACATTTAATGTTCACATGTGTGGCCCCATATGATGGAATTTTCCAACAATCTCTCACTGGGCCACATATGGAATTTTCCAACAATTTCCAACAATGTTCACATCCTTAAGCCTTAATACTTTATATCATACATTTGTAAAGTTACATATGTGTATGACTTTATGAGCTCCAAAATTTTGCTATCACAATTTTAGGGTATATCCGAACAATCTCGTCCATTGATTATGTCAACATAGGATCAAAGCGGCTTTCGTCACATTTAGCGTGACTAAACCCATCAATGGTCACGTATACCAACATAACCAAATGACATAGATCAATCATGGATGCGTAACATGGAAATTACATGCAATGTGATATATACATGTCTATTCCAACTGGTCCTACTTTATTCTTTAGTGAGATCAAAACTTAACATAATGTAACAGAGTGTAATTAACCGAATACTTTATTTCTGATCAGAAAAATATCCAAATACATAAATGCATAAATATATCCAAAATAAAAAATATAGAGCAATACAATACAAAATTATACAAACTCCCACTATAATGTGATATCCTCACACAAAATAACACTCATATGAGTAGTGTGCTCATGAAAGACCTTGGGTGGTAATCCCTTTTGTAAACGGATCCGCTATTATGGAGTTTGTCCCAATGTGCTCTATGGATATATGTTCACTCTGTACTCTTTCCTTCACAACTAGAAACTTAATGTCAATATGCATTGACTTGGATGAGCTCATGTTGTTGTTAGAATATATCACTGCTGACTTATTGTCACAATATAGTTTGAGTGGTCTTTCAACACCTTCCAGAATGCGCAGCCCATTGACAACATTCCTCAGCCATATTCCATGGTTGGATGCCTCATGGCATGCTACAAACTCTGCTGCCATGGTGGAAAAAGCTATGAGTGTCTATTTGACACTCTTCCAAGAAATAGCTCCTTCAGCCAACAGATATATGTAGCCTGATGTGGATCTCCTACTGTCTTGACATCCAGCAAAATCGGATTCGGAATACCCTATGATCTTAAATTGATCCGATCTCCTATATGTGAGCATGTAATCTTTTGTTCTCTTCAAATACCTCATAACCCGCTTGACTGCTATCCAATGATCCATTCCAGGGTTACTTAAATATCTACCTAACATACCAACAATGTATGCAATATCCGGACGCGTACACACCTGAGCATACATTAGACTCCCTACAGCTGATGCATAAGGAATCTTCTACATTTCCTTAACTTCAAGGTTACTTTTAGGGCACTGGTTGAGACTGAACTTGTCTCCCTTAGCGACAGGGGTGTAACCTGGTTTGCAGTCCTACATGCCAAACCTTTTGAGCACTGTATCGATATAGCTCCTTTGTGATAATTCAAGAATACCCCGAGAACGATCTCGTTGTATCTGTATCCCTAATACAAAAGAGGCGTCACCAAGATCTTTCATCTCAAAATTCTTTGATAGAAATCTCTTAGTTTCATGCAATATGCCTATATCATTTGTGGCAAGCAGTATGTTATCGACATATAAAACAAGGAATATGTGCTTACTCTCACTGAATTTGTGATACACACAATTATCAACAATGTTTATCTCAAAACCAAATGAGATAATCACTTGATGAAACTTATGTTACCACTGACGGGAAGCTTGCTTGAGTCCATAAATGGATTTTATCAATTTGCAAACCATATTCTTTGGGTCTCCCGACTCAAAGTTTTCTGGTTGCACCATATAAATTGTTTCATCAATGTCACCATTGAGAAACGCTATCTTGACATCCATCTGATGAAGCACAAGATCAAAATGTGTAACAAGTGTCATGATTGTCCTAAAAGAGTCTTTCGTTGAAACTGGAGAGAAAGTCTCTTTATAGTCAATCCCTTCCTTTTAGGTAAAGCCTTTTAGCTACAAGACGAGCCTTATACCTCTCCACATTACCTTTCGAATCCCTTTTGGTTTTAAGTATCCATTTACAACCAATGAGCTTCACACCTTCTGGTAATCGGACAAGTTCCCAAACCTTATTGTCTTGCATAGACTTATATTCCTCATTTATGGCATCAATCCACTTTTGAGAGTTGGAACCCTGTATGGCTTGATGGAAGTTGATTGGATCATTTTCCATCATTCCAATATCTTCCTCATGTTCTTGGAGAAATACGTAAAAATCGTCCGGAATAGCATTTCTCCTTTCTCTAGTGGATCGCCTTAATGACACTGGTTCTTGAGGTTGTTGAGTTTGTTCCTCAGGAACAATTACCTCATCTTGAATGGGGGGTTATTCAATATTGTCAGGTTGAGGATCTAGATTACTTCTTGATCAATGACAGGTATAGAAACCTGCACATTTTCAAAAGCGATAGTAGGAATCGAAACCGATTCTTCCTCAAAGACAATGTCTCTAACCTTATTTCTCCCCCCAAACTCAACATCCTAAAAAAATTGACCTAAGTGTGGGATCATTAAACTTATAGCCTCTTGATCGCTCAGAGTAGCCAATAAAGTAGTTGCTCACAGTTTTGGAGTACAATTTCTTTTCATGTGGCCTGTAAGGCCTTGCCTTAGTTGGACATCCCAAGATATGAAAATGCTTTAGACTAGGCTTTTTTGTCTAACCAAAGCTCATAAGGTATTTTGCAGCTTCAATATTCTTCCTCTATTTGCCCTTATCCTTATAGGTGCTAGCCAAATGAGCACTTTCAGTCATGTCTCGCTTCAGTCTCTCTTCCTCTTGCACACAGTAAGAAATGAGCTCATTAAGAGTCCATTTCTCCTTTTGACAGTTGTAACTGACCTTAAACTAGCTGTATTGTGCAGAAAGAGATATTAATAAGAAAAGCACGAGCAAGTCGTCAGACAGCTCGAGATTCAATGCCTTAAGCTTAGAAGCAATATGAGACATTTCCATAATGTACTCCCTAATGTTCCCTTTGCCTTTATACTTCATAGAAATCAAGCTTTGCAAATGCGTGCTTGTTTCTACCTTATCATTTTTTAACAAAACGTTTTTCAATTTCGGTTAGGAACTCCTTAGCTTTGGTTATCTTTTCAGATACCCCACCCCTAAATACCTCCGGAATGCCGCGCTTGATGATCCTAAGACTCATGCGATTTGAGCGATCCCACTTCTCAAAGTTCTTCCTGTCATCAGGAGAACTTGCATCCGTAAGAGAAGCGGGTTGCTCAACCCGAAGTGCAAGGTCTAGATCCATGCAGCCGAGAACGATTTCAATGTTCTCCTTCCAATCCTTAAAGTCGATCCCATTAAGCATGGGTATAGAGTTGGTATTAGCAGATATAGTAAAACATTAGCTTGAAAGAGATCAAAACAAACATACAAACATGCTCACATTAATAACCAAATACAATGATCAACAAATTCAAATAATGGTAAGTCCCATCTCAAGATACCTAGCATAACATTAATATCAAGTCTTTGGACAGTAATATTAATTGTAAGTGGTACTCTTGTTGTAGTGATTAAATATTGACAATAATTAATGTCAAATAATAAATCTTTCTTTGGATCGACTTATTATTCACATGTAAAACCTTATAATCGTCACATATTTATCACCACATGTGTGTGTGCAATTCGGCCAAGTATTAACCTTCATTTGGGCCGACTAATACTCGCATGAATTTACATACACACAAACATCCAACATCCCTCATGAATAATCTACACAAGATCTACACAAGAGAGGTCACTTTGACTACATCTTGCTTCAATTAGTCAATTTAGAATGATAGACCACTTTATTTAACCATAAAAGATATACCAAATAATGGCCGGTCTCATCTTAAGATACCCAGTACAACATTAATATCAAGTCTTTAGACAATAATATTAATTTTAAGTGGTATTCTTGTTTTAGTGATCAAACATTGACAATAATTTATGTTAAATAATAAATCTATCTTTGGATCGACTTATTATTCACATGTAAAACCTTATAATCATCACATGTTAGATATGTGTACAATTCGGCCAAGTATTAACCTTCCTTTGGGCTGACCAATACCCGCATGAATTTATATACACACACGTGGTACTCTTTTAGTAGTGATCAAACATTGACAATAATTTATGTTAAATAATAAATCTATCTTTGGATCGACTTATTATTCACACATAAAACCTTATAATCGTAACATGTTTACAACCACAGATGTGTGTACAATTCGGCCAAGTATTAACCTTCCTTTGGGCCGGCTAATACCCGTATGAATTTACACATTTACGAACATCCAACATCTCTCATGAACAATCTACACAAGAGAGGTCACTTTGGTGACATCTTGTTTCAATTAACCCATTTAGAATGATGGACAACTTTATTTAACCATAAAAGGTATACCACTAAATATTTGAATTTAAGTCGATCATAATAATAAAATGAAAATAAATAAAAATTTATTTTATTTTATCAAAATTACAAAAGTGCCCCTTATTTTGTAAAATTACAAAAAGGCCCCTCAAGTTGTTATAATAAAAATTTGGCCCAAAAAAATTGAAAATCACAAATTGAACCCGTAATTTTTCAATAATTATAAATCTACCCCATAATTTATTCGTAGTTGCAAACAGGCCCTGTAAGTTTTGGAAATTATAAATTGATCTTGAAACTTTATCAAAATCACACAATGGTCCAAATAATTTACAAAACAGTCCCTCAAGAATTTAAAATTTTCAAAAGAAGAGCCTGACAAAAAACTTATTGAAAACCCTAAGCTCTTCTTGACGCCGCCACCTTAGCCACCAGAAAGCAACGAACGGCGGCCAAGCAACAGCGCACCAATCGATCGGCGATCGAACGAAGCACCAATCTACGAAACGATCGGCGGCCGATCTTGGTTCGATCTGAACCAGATCGTGGCGGTCGCCCGACGATCGCCATCATCCTCTTAAAATGTGCGGGTTCTCATCGAAAACCACGCGTTGACCGAGAAAAGGAGATGTTGGACCTGGTGTGGCCAGCGATGGATCTGGACCCGAGAAGGAAATCGATGGGTATGGGTGGCTTGGGCGTAGGTCGGTTTGGGTGTGAAAACTCATCAGACGAAAACAAACACCGATTCACAACCCATCCCCCCAAAACAAAACCCAGATCAATTTCCAACACCACATCTGGTTTTTTTTTCCTTAATAATTCGAAAACGTGCAGTAGCAGTAAACATAATCTATGTCAAAATTGAAACTCAAAATTCAAAAGATCAAAACCCAAGCAAACAAAGTAAGTTCAGTTTTTTTTTTTAATACCGAAAATTCAAATCTTAAATCCTCAAGAATCAACTATGGGTAGCTCTAATACCACTTGTTAGGAATTTCGATTAACATAATAAAACAAAAACAACATGCTTAGGCACAAAATTAATCTGAATGTTTAACCTAAACATGTTTCTATACATACTTAATCTAACTCTAAACAATATAACATAACCCATATCAATTCAAGAGAAAATAATTAAATCTAGAAAGCGGAAGCATACCTGAATCCATTGTTGGAGATTTGTGAACGGGTTGTGATCTTCCAAATTATCACGACCTTTATGCCCTAAAGTGTTCTATTTTGCTCTATTGATGGGGATATAGAGAAAACAAAAGTATCGTGTAATTTGAGGACCATAACCCTAAATATATATATATAATAATCAAATTATTATATGTTGGCTATTTCTAATTCGGTCCCTCAACAAAAGTAGAAATAACACTCTAGTATCTACACATTAATTCCATGACAATTATACCCTTAAGCCTTAATACTTTAAATCTTAATTAGATCACTTTAATTTAGGCTTAACCAAAAGATAGCATAACACATTTAATGTTTACATATGTGGCCCCATATGATGGAATTTTCCAACATCAGCCTCTCCTGATATCCCCTACCTGGCCCGCATAATGAGACTGTTAGTCCGCAAGAACGTCTTCACCGTTCATCATCCATCATCGTACGGCAGTGGTAGTGAGAGTACTCTCTACGGGCCGACCCACGTTTCGAGATGGCTTTTACATGGCTCTGATCTAAGCCTAGCGCCAATGATTGTGATGGAGAATCATCCATGGGCAATGGATCCATGGCATTGTTTTAGCACGTGTGTTAAAGAAGGTGGCAATGCTTTTGAGAAGACTCACGGCCGTCAGAATTGGGATTTTGCATCACAGAATCCAGAGTTCAACAACATGTTCAACGATGGAATGGCCTGTACGGCCAGGATCATCACAAGGGCCATCTTGACAGGATACAAATATGGGTTTGGTTGCATAGGATCGTTAGTTGACGTGGGAGGTGGGACTGGAACCATGGCAGCTGAGATTGTGAAATCACATCCGCACATCAAAGCAACCAATTTTGATTTGCCACATGTGATTGCCACAGCACCGTTGCTTGATGGAGTCTGCCAAGTTGGAGGTGACATGTTCCAGGAAGTTCCTAGTGCTGATGCAGTCTTCTTGAAGGTGACTTCTTATTCACATTTACTGATCAAGAATTTAATTCCTAATTTATGATTATAGTGTTTATTGGAAATTAAATCTTGTGAATCCCACATATAAATCAGGAATGGGAAATGAAACTTTTGCTTTTGTGAAACTCTTTATTTCAATAAAAATTGATTCCGTTTGATTTTTATTACTGAACAGAAAATACGTAAAATCAAATAGTAAAATATACATGCAAGGCAAAATAAGATGAATATATTAAACTTCCCACATCAATCATTATCGTTGGTAGCAGATGTGATATAATATATTTGTTTTGGTGTAGTGGATCTTGCATGATTGGAGTGATGAAGATTGTATCAAAATTTTAAGAAATTGCAGAAAAGCAATTCCTGCAAAAAGTGGGAAAGTTGCAATTGTTGAAATTGTTCTACATCCAGATGGAAATGGCACGTTTGATGAGATAGGATTGGTATTCGATTCGGTGATGATGGCACACACTTCTCGTGGAAAGGAGAGGACTCAACTTCAATGGAAGAAATTATTAGAGGAAGGAGGCTTCCCTCGCTACAAAATCATCTCCATGCCTGCTTTACTATCCATTATCGAGGCATATTCAGAGTGATATATTGATTTCTTATAACTTTATTAATTATTGTTATAATCAATTATGCAAATGTATACTATCTTATAATATTAAGGCACTTTTTTTTTTTCTGAATGAGATAGATCATATTATATCATTCGTATGTATCTCATCATATTCGTATTTAAATAAATATATCACATCATTCATATATATGTCTAATAAAATACCATCACATATGTTTGTATGCATAGAAACATGATTTACGGAGTTCGATTTGTTTCTTTTTTATCAATTTCCTTTTCTATTTGATTTAATATAGTTATAGATGTCAAACTGAATATACTACAAAACAGGGTCTTTATCCTTTAATTAGGGCTACAAATACGGCTGAGCCTGTGACAAAACGTCTTATTGCAGATGTTACAAACAAAAGCATTAAACAATTTTAATTAGGAATTAAATTAGAAAATTAAATTAAATGATAAATTGTGACGATCTAAGAAAATTGTTGATAAGATTATTTGTGAGCAGTGTGACAACACCACTTTTGAGTTCCATTGGTAATTTCGTTAAACATCTTATAGATAAAACTGAAAATTACCACCAACTTCTTCCAAGACCTTATTTGAATGGACTAATAAGAACACAAAGTAATATAAACAATTAGAAAACAATCAATAAGAGCAAATAAAAAACCACAACATAACACAAACAATTTTTGGTGGTTCACCAAATTGGCTACGTCGTCCGGAAAGATACCGATTTTACTAGATAATAAAGATGATAAGTATAAAAGATAACCTTTACCCCATAAGCCTTCTCTGTCCCTCTAGGTCCCAATCCTTTAACATCACCCTCACTCTTTCTTTTAAGTTTTTCCCTCTACCTTTATTGTCTCTACACGTTTACATACACTTAATCTAAAAGCTGAACTAATAGTTTATTTATACAGTGAAACTTTTAGTTAATTACAACATAGCCAAATAAAACTCCAAATTATAAATATACCCCAAATACAAATACACGATGCTTTGACACAAATATCAAAGACGTTTGACACTGACTCATTAAATAATTAAGGGTTACATTGTTCACTTAGGGCCCCTACAGCATTAGATAACACAAAATAAGTAAATAGGTGGGTTTACACTTTATTACATTTTATTTTATTTTATTTTTTTAAAAAAAAAATTCTTACAAATTACAACGACAACACACACAAAAATATTAAATTATAAATAATGATTATATGTATATATATATGTTTTTGTTATTTTAAAAAATGAAGTACACAAATATATATTTTAAATCAGTTTTGTTTTAAAAAATTCATTGTTTTTATTTGTTGGCATTGATTTCAGGATTGTATTAGAAAAGCCAGCAAGGATTGAATTTCGGCTATTAATTCAAAGAGAAAGAAATTAGAGAAAGTAATCAAGACACAAGTTTTACGTGGTAAAACTCCGATGACCGGAGAAACGTCAACGGGTGGTTGAAGGATCAACAAAGCCAAAATCCACTATGAAAATATGATGTTTACAAGCTCTCGATCTCTCTTTCTTCTCGCTGTATTTTTCTATTGTTTGTTGTCTATATCTCTCTTTGGCGAGATTATGGGTCTATTTATATGTTTATAGAGCCATAATCTGCATTGTACAAGTAATTGATCTTTGTATTTAATTATAATTATTTACTTGCTTAAGGTTGATTGTCTTATTTCCTGTTTCAGAGTCTTGTATTGAAGTCGAATGAAATTCTAGTAGTGCAGTCCAATTTAGACTTGTTTCCTTATATAAGAACGTAGTCTTTTTAAGGAAATAAAGTTGTTGCCTGATTGGGAACCCTTCCAGCTCAGTATTCTGTTCTCTTTGGGATTCCTTCCTGATGGATATCTTCGTGTATTTAATGACATAATCCGTGTGAACTAAGCATTAAGCTTCTTATTCGGTTTTCTTCATATTTATCCCGAGTAAGAGCAGTACCTGCTGGTCCTGAGTAGTGCCGTTTGAGCCCGATTGGAAGCGTTATTTGACCAGTCTCAAGTGTCGTTTAACTGATTCCGAGTAGGTTTCATTCAACATCCGCTTACTCGGGTTTTCTCTTATTCGGCACTGTCTTGTAGGATATTTTCTGAATACCTATTTGGTTGTCCACCTGGCAATTTATCCTCTTTGTTTGATGACGTGTTCATCCGATAAAATTTACATATGACAATACCCCCTTAAAATATTTTTGTTGAACAAGGTTTGTTCAGGCAAAAGTATTTTAATTATTTATCAGTATCTTTTCAGTGTCCGAGTAAATATCTTGTTATAATGACGTGTTTTAATGGTGACCCTGCAAATTCGATTTGCCTTTTTACGCGAGATCTCTAATGATTGCTACGTTCTGGAGTTCTGACAGCGAAAGCCGGTTCTCCTTCTGACACGTGTCTCTTGCCTTTTCATTTTTCGATATCATTTATGAGAAATGACCTGTGCTTCTTCCCATGCGCTGCCAATGTCATCGTTATTTCCCACCTTGAAATCCTAGGGTTTCTTCGCTGAGAGACATCGTTGGTTTATTCTTAACGATTTTCAGCAGCAAAATTTCTTTAAACCCTAGATTTCTTTACCCAGAAGTTTGCGATTCTCCGTGGAAGATCTTGCATCAATCTCAATTCAAGGTTAGTTTTAATGGGGCCATCTTCCTGTCATCGTCTCTTTAAAATTGCTTTTGATGCATTAGAACGTGGGGATTTCCAGTTAGCTTCTTGCATTAGACTATTACAGGGGGATATCCATGTAGATGAGCCTCCATTTTTAGAGATTGATGTTTCTAGGCTTCACCCTAACATCACTTTCAGCCCTGTATCGAGTTCTTTATCTAGTTCTGATTCTGATATTTCTGATCACAAGATACCCTTTCGAAGAATGGGAAAACATCAAAGAAGAAGCGAAGTCCGTAAGCACAACTCAGACAATATTTTGATCAGGGAGCAGATTTTCAACGAAAATGATGTTGAAGAGGAGTTCAGGGTGTCTCGTCTTTCTTTCTCTGATGACCGCCCTGAGTGGGTATGACTCGGAACCAAATATGGTCGGGGCTGATGAGATTGGAAAGTATCGCTCCCGATTCGATCTGCCTAACTCTGTCACTCTGATTCCAGCAGGTGACAGAGCTATGTGGAACCCACCCCTGGGTATGGTGGCAATCTACGAATCCATGCTCTGCTGCGGCGTCACTCTTGCCCTTCAGCCTTTTATTGCCTGGTTTCTGGCTGAGGCAGAGATCGCTCCGGCACAGCTAGCCCCTAATAGCTACAAGATTTTGATGTGTCTGTGGCATATGTAGAACCATATGAACTTATCGCCGCCATCCCCGAATGAAATCAGACACTTTTTTACGCTGAGGCAAGCGGGCAAGTCGGGGACCTATTTTCTTATGTCCAATTCGCCGGATTGCTGGGTCCCTAAAGGGACTGAAGTGAGTCGGGGAGTTGATACCTTTGATGACCTCAAAAAGAGAGGTTTTATGTGGGGATTTCCTATATCTAACAAGTTCTGGAAGAACAGTTGGTTTTTTACCGGAGGAGGTCTCGAGCTTGAAGTTACTGTTTCGGATGGGGGTACTCGAACAGTGTTGAAAGTCCCCTGTTTCTTCTGTTCCCCCAAGATTTAGAACAAGAAGAAAATCAAGTATAGTGATACGAAGCTGACCAGAATTGCTCGGGCAACGGTTCACACTTTGGCAAAAAGGAGCAAGACTTATCTCTTCGTTGAATCAAAGATGATTGAGTTCAGCTTCTTCGAAAAGATTTCGGGCCAACGTAGGTAATGTAAGTGATTTCCACAACCTCTTCCTTATTGTTATATATTTTTTGTTTTGCATTCTGACGCGGTTCCTTTTTTTCTTCTAGTGTTTGATACAAACGTCGTCTGCGATCTTCAGGCTCGCCAATTGAAGTCAATTATTCAGGCGAGTCGGAAAGAGGCGGCTCGTCAAGGTGGCGAAGGCATCGCCCCACCTGAGTCTGATGAAGAGACTGATGCAGCTGAGGAACAGATTCCCGAAGTCATTCCTGAGGACGTTTTTCAATCGACGGTTGGGGAGACTAGCGGTCATAGTTGCCTGATCGATACTCAGCTACATGTCGATCTGTAAAGGCAAAGTGAAGGTGTTGGTGAGGAGCCTGCCGAGCAGACTGACACCTGTGATGGAGGTAATTCTTCCATGCGACAGGTAGCTATAGGTCCCGAATTTTTTGGAGTCTTCCAGGATGACACTCCGGAGGATCCTACAGCTGATCTCAATTTCCAACGTTCTCGGGCTGAGAAACGGAAGGCAATCAGCTCTCTAACTCGTCCTCTCAAGGTTCCTCGGGTGGTTACTTTCATCGATTCCAGTGATGAAGATATTGTAGTTGAGGCTTACCCGAGTGCTGATGTTGGAGTATCGGCGGATGTGGGGGCTTCGGAGCCGAACAGGGGTTCCCATCCCCCCGAGGTTAAAAATCTATGGGCTGGACCTTTGGGGTTTTCTTCACATTCTTCTCCCCAGAATCTGATATGGGAGATGTCATCTGGTCGAGCTTTCATTGGGGAAGATCGTTGGAGTAGTTTTCGGGATGGCTCCCTGACCGAACGTCTTCAAAATGTTTTCAATGGCACATCTTATGTAAGTTACCCCCTACTCTTTTAATTTTTTACTTGTTTGCCAGATTTCTAATTGTATTCCTTTGCAGATGGTGGCCGAATTTACTGGGCTAGTTCAGACGCAACAACATCAAGCTGATCGAGTAAGGCGTCTTGAGGCTCAGCTGAAGGAAAGTGAGGAGGGTCGTGCTCAGGCCGAAGCGGCTTATCAGCAAGAGGTCGGCTCTGTACAAATATTTGCCAACCATTGTCTGACGAAGCAAGTTGAGGCCGATGAAAGAGCGTCTTTGGCAGAGGAGAAGGCAACATCACTTCAAAATCTCTTATCCTCTGCCGAAGAATCCATGCTTAAGGCCGAGCAGAAGGCAAAGCAGTCGAGGTCGGCGTACGAGTAAAAAATTGAAGACCTGAAGTGCCAAGTGTTGACAGTTGAATCCTTATCCTGAGAGGCCAGGCTAGAACTTAAAGTACAAGGGGTGGATCGCTTTAAAAGATCCTCTGCTTATGATGCCCTACTCATTCAAAAGTTTCAGCGCGGGCTAGTTTCAGCCGGCAAGTTCTTTAAAGTTAAGAATAGGGCGACTGAGAAGACCCGAGCCAATTGGGAGCTGTCAATCAAACATCACGTAGACCGGTCCTTGGAGTCTCTTCGGACTCAGATAAAGGAATGAAGAGCTTACTGCCACAGCCAAAGCAAAGAGCACATTCCCATGCACTTAGAAATTCCGTCCCAACACTTCCTCTCGACCTTTTACGCTAGTCAAGAGTCGGTCGAGGGTGTGGTACCAGATGTTGGGCCGGTCCCGATGAGGATTACAGCCAATGGATGGATGATATTGTCGACACTATTGCTTGGCAGTCTAACGAAAGCCTGCTCCATGAATACGAGATGGTGCCAGACCCCGAGTATCGGTAAAAGCTCAAAATCCTTGCAACCTTAATTTTTGTAGACTGTAACCAT
Source organism: Dipteronia dyeriana (assembly GCA_032871835.1). Classification (NCBI taxonomy): domain Eukaryota; kingdom Viridiplantae; phylum Streptophyta; class Magnoliopsida; order Sapindales; family Sapindaceae; genus Dipteronia; species Dipteronia dyeriana. The sequence continues at coordinate 6,913,496 of CM065299.1, read as the reverse complement.
TCTTTTAAGAGATCAATAAAATTCTATCTTATTCTGAATTGAATGGTTTTGATCTTGTTCATTGCTGATTGTTGCCGAGTGTTTTATTAAACTGGCTGACGTTTGGGTAACTTAACCGAGTCTTATTAAACCTATCGTTACCCGAATAACTTAGATGCCAAGTATCTTATTAAACTGGCTCTTCAATGTCCGGGTAACTTAACCGAGTATCTTATTAAACTTGTTGTTACCCGAATGACTTTAATTGCCAAGTATCTTATTAAACTGGTTTTTTGATGTTCAGATAACTTAACCGAGTATCTTATTAAACTGGTTGTTACCCGAATGAATTTAATTGCCAAGTATCTTATTAAACTGGCTCTTTATTATTAACCGAGTCATCTTAAAACAGGCAAGTTTATACTTATGTTTCATACCCGGTTGCTACCCGAACATTACATCAAGGCTCACAATGATCATATGTTCGAGTCCTTACGCAATACCAATGACGTCTCCCTAGTTTTTATGAGCAAGGGTTTGCCGAATCATTGAGCTCTTTAAATAAAAATTGCTCAACACAACTACGCATTTCACCAGAATTTCTCCCGATAGCGTCCCGAGCATTTTTCCAGAATCTAGTGCATCGGGTTTGCCTTTTTGCTAAGGTCAATTTGAACTTGCTCGGCTGGCATGCTCCTTCGAGCTTCTCCGCCCATTCGGGATTTGATGGTCCCGAGTATTCTATTTGCACGTTCTTATTATCATGTTATTCCATATGCTCTTATTATCATATGCTTTTTTTTGGAAATCCCGAGTAATTTTTATTTATTACTGCAAAATCAACAAAGATTTAAATTCCACAGCTAATATTTATCCTAACTAATATTGTCCTTATTAGAAAAAAGAACAAAAAGAAGAAAAATAATTTAAGGATAGAAAATCTTTAGATATTGGGCATTGCATGGTTGGGGTAAAACCCCTCCATTGGGTCATGCAATCCAATACGTTTCATGGCGAGTTATTCCCTCAATCTTGTATGGGTCTTCTCATTTATCAACCAGGGAACCTGGAGCTTTATTTTTTGTGTTCAATGACACCTCCTGAGTACCAGGTCTCCTAGCTGGAATTTTCTGACCCGAACATGAGAGTTGTTGTGGCGAGCTACTCTTTGTTGATATGCCATATTTCTTTTTCGGGACTTCTCCCTTTTCTCTTCTAGCTCATCCAGACTTTGTAATAGCATATCAACGTTCTGATCTTCATCGTATAGCCTGACCCGGGGTGATGTATACGATGTTTCTATGGAGATAACAGCTTATGTTCCGAACGCTAAAGTATACGGAGTCTCCCCTGTTAAAGTCCTTGTTGTCGTCCGGTATGCCCATAATACTTTGGGAATCTTTTCAACCCAGCTTCCTTTTTTGGCATCTAACTTTGCTTTGATAGTGTGCATGATGATTTTATTACTGCTTCTACCTGCCCATTTGTTTGAGGGTGGGCCGGTGTGGTATAGTAATTAGCAATCTGATATTCCTTGCATAGCTGTCTGAATTTTAAGTTATCAAATTGGGTGCCGTTGTCAGTGATTATAGTGTCTGGAACTCCAAACCTATAAAGTATATTCTTTTTCACAAAATTTGTGGTGTTTGCTTCTGTGAAATGCACTAGTGCTTCAGCTTCTGCCCACTTTGTGAAATAGTCAACAGCTACTATGGCGTGTTTTGCTCCACCCCCTGTTCCAACTGGCATTGGGCCAATCAGGTCTAAACCCCATATGGCGAATAGCCATGGGGCTGTGAGGTTTCTGAGTTTTTCAGGGGGCTGCCGGATATCGTTGGCAATTCTTTGACAAGTATTGCAACTTTCCGACCACTGGTGTGCATCTGAGAAAAGTGTAGGCTAATAATAGTCTTGCCTGAGCACCTTGTGTGCTAAACTTCTACCCCTAGTGTGGTTTCCGTAAACTCCTCCGTGGATCTCCTGAAGTATTCGATATGCATCTTCTTCTGGTACACATTTCTGGAGAGCTTGGGAAAACCCCCTTATGTATAATTCTCCTCTGATCAAGGTGTTCCTTGCAGATCGATACCTGATGCACTTTGCTAATACGGGATCTTTCAGAAGTGCACCTTCTTCCAGGAACCTTTTCAGCTGAATCATCCAACCGTCTTGCGGTGTTTGGATTTTTGAAATTTCTAAGTACTTCTGTTCAGCTGTACTCGGTTTAAGGAGATGTACGACCGGAATGGTCTTCGGTTTGATTGTGGTTATTGCTGACGCTACCTTTTCATTTTCCTCCTTAGGGATCTGAGCAATCTTGTATTCTTTAAATTTTTGGAGGAGTTGTTTTGCGATGTCACGGTAGGCTATCATACTTTCATCTTTGGCTTGGTAATCGTCCATGAGCTGGTTGACAACTACTTGTGAATCGCTGAATATCTCAACTTCATTTGCCCCGAAAGCTATGAAAACTCTGAGTCCAGCTAATAGCGCCTCGTACTCGGCTTGATTATTGGTTGCTTTGAAATCAAATCTCATGGCACATTCAACATCATCTTCTTCTGGAGTGCATACTACGATCCCTGCCCCGCTGCCATGAGTGTTTGAAGAACCATCAACATACAGTTTCCATGGGAAATCTTTACCCAACATTCTTTTTGCTTCTAGGTTTGGTTCTGTGAACTCGGCTATGAAGTCTGCCACAACCTGTCCTTTGAGGGTTGTTCTGGGGACATAATGAATGTCGAATTCGCTTAGCTTGATTGCCCATTTGGTTAGTCTTCCTAAAATTTCTGGCTTTTGCAAAATTTGTTTTAATGGGCAGTCGGTGAGAACCTGGATTGTATGGGCCTTGAAGTATGATCTTAGCTTTTTTGCTGCTGAAACCAATGCTAAGTCCATTTTCTCTGCATGTGAGTACCTGGTCTCAGCTTGTAGGAGTGTCTTGCTGGTATAATACACTGGTTTCTACACTCCATTTTCTGTTCGGACTAAGACTGAGCTTGCTGCAAGCTCGGTTATTGACATATATAACTGAAGTACTTCCCTCGTTTGTGGTTTTGAGAGAATTGGGGCCTGTCCCAGGTACTCTATTATTTTTAAGAATGCCTACTCGCACTCTTCATTCCATTCGAGTCCTTTCCCTTTTTTGATTATTTTGAAGAAAGGTGCGCACCTGTCTGTAGCCTTTGAGATGAATCTTCCCAAGGAAGCTAAACACCCTGTTAGGCGCTGCGTTTTTTTTTAACGTTTTTGGTGAGGTCATTTTCTGCAGGGCCTGGATCTTCTCGGGATAATCTTCTCAGAATTAACTTTGATTCCTCTTTGGTGAACTTGAAAACCCAGGAATCTTCCTGAAGGGACTCCGAATAAACATTTGTTCTGGTTCAACTTCATCTGGTACCTCCTTAGGACATCAAATGTTTCTCAGAGGTCCAGGGCATGCTTATCAGCCGAGACACTTTTAGTCAGCATGTCATCAACGTATACTTCCATGCTCCTTCCTATTTACCGAGTGAAGATTTTGTTGACCAGCCTTTGATATGTAGCACCCACATTTTTCAAACCGAAGGGCATTACTTTGTAACAGTATAAACCCTGATCTGTTGTGAATGACACGTCCTAAAGAAGTGTTCCTACTCTTAAGTATAAGAGTGTCAAAGTAATAAATTAGCCGGTAAGACCGGGTCGAACCACAGGGGGGTTGTTCACTTGTCCTTGTAGAATTAATTATTTAGATTAATTAATAAGCTTGTATAAAAAATTAAATCAATTAAAATTAATACTGGGGGCTAAGGGATCCAATGTTGGTAATTCGAATATGATCCAATTATTAATATTTAGTCCAAATTAATGGGATGATATTCTACTCCACTGACCACTCTCTAATAGATGTGGGTAAAAGTACTCACTGTGCTAGACAGTATCTGTCAATCTACAGTGAGTCAAAACTCCACTAAAATTAGAGGGGATAAACCACTATCTGATAGATATGGGTAAAAGTACTCACTGTGCTAGACAATATCTGTCTATCTACAGTGAGTCAAAAACTCCACAAATATTAGAGGGGAGAAAGCATAAAAATAATAAACTTACCAAAATTAGATCATATTTTCCATACCAACAGTATCACCTTTGGCCCTAGCTATATAAAATTATCCATACATAATTTAACTTCAAAATAGCAATTTTATTTAAACTGAGAATTTGAGAACAAAAGAGAGAGAATTTCACAAATCTAACATCAGATTTGGATTCAGAATATCAAAATTAGGGGGGAGAGGCCCCCTATTTATACAAAATACGGATGAAAATTGACCATCGGATGAATTTAGAATGGAGCGTCCAAATTTCACCACGTCATCAGTGAACAATGACAGTGAACAGTAACCCATCCATGAGTGAACAGTAACACATCCGTGAATGAACAGTAACTCATCAGGGAGTGAACATTGAAAGTCAACTGTGAACAGTGAATAGTCAAAATAACGAAAATGCCCTTCGTGGTCTTCTTAAGGTTTTTTGACGTTCTAAACTTGAAAACTTGAAAACGATGTTTGTTTTAACATCCGACTTTTCCATGATTCTGAATTGATCGAATTACTTCTGAAATACAAAGAAAAATACATTGATTACTACACAACACATTTATTTAAGCGAACGAACGAAATTATGTCTAAATTGGGGAATTAATCATATTGGAAGTGTAAAATGATGATATTATCCGCTGGTAAACATACACTTTTCAGTGTTAATCACACCCCCCAACCAGCTTATTACTAGTCCCTAGCAATTAAAGCGAAAATAGTAAAAACTCAAATTCAAGCCTCTAAACTACCAAATAGACAAACTCTCCCATACCTCTTTTCTCACCCTTTGACAACCAATCATCAATTGAATTATCAATCAAATTTTCTTGTGCTCAATAAAGATTAACACGATAACTATGATATTCAATTGAAATCAAACAACATTTTCATTCCAAAATCTCACCAGGGTTTTTTACTTAGGCAGCAGTTTTTTTTTTTTAATACAATAAAATTGGAAACAAACATTCCATCTGTAATCCATGTAGCGAGCTTTAAGCCAATGACTCTCAAACCAGTTGGCTTTAGGGCATTAAGTGTTAAAACACTCCTACGCGCTTAATTACTCGGATTGCAGATGTTAAAACACCCTTAAGCTTTTCTCTTTAACCCGTGTAACGAGCTTTGGGTCAATGACTCCCAAAACAGTTTGTCTTAGGGCATTAGGTGCTCCTCGAACTTAATTGCTCAAGTTAAAGAGGCTACGAAACTGCACTTTATTCTTATCAAGACTCCACCATTTTACGCGAACACTCTATGCTTACTGAGGTATGAGGCCCGGCTACTAAGTAAGAGTTTTGGTCACAACACACAAAATTATTATTATTATTATTACCATATAAATTTTTAAATAAGACCATTGCCTTCAGTTGTTACCCTTGAATGATGTTTCAGAACTCAATATCGTAAAATCTCAACTTACTGCACATAATCACGTGTCAATGTGCGTGTGTGTCTAGAATAGTTCGAAAAATTTCTCAAGATGACTTAATGAGTAAAAGGATTAGTCAATGATATCACAATGGAGAGTTTATAAATTTGAATAGTCAGAAGAGAGAAAAAAATGCATCAGAACTACAAAGATGCGTCTCAGAAGTATCAAAAAGATCTCCTTACTCGTTCATCTTTACAAAAAAAAATGGTCAGAAGTTTTTTTTTTTAAAAAAAAACAAAAGTTATTGAATCAACTATCCCCTCCACCCAACCAGAACAAGACATTGTCCCCAATGTCATTAGAAAGAGGTAAGGTTTAGAAGATTTCACCTGAACAACTTGAAAGCCAACAAAATCCTGCAAAACAACAAACGAAATACAAAATATAGGAAAATAAAATGCATAAAACCATGGGACAATCACAAACTGAGATTCAGATCAATTCTGCATTACTTGTTCTCTTCAAAAATCAAAAGTAAACAGCAATAATTACAAAAGATATTAATTGCAAAAGGAAAAAGATAATAAAAAGGATATTTACTGGTAGTTGTGATTGTGGCTCACATCTTCCTCTGGTTTTACATCCAGAAACTGCTTCAACGCCCTCTATGGGTCGGGGATATGCTTCCTATCCAATTTTCTTATAAATTGGCAAACAGAGTCTTTCAAAGTCAGATTCCCAAGACTATATTGTGCATGTTCTTTTTGAAATTGTGGCCATAATCGGTCAATTGCCATTTGCACATATCCACTAGAATGCGCATCCAGAGTCTTTAGGATATTATCCAGTGACTCCCTACGCAGACCATGCCTAATGAATAAAATTTTATCTTCCCGATTCTTAGACACCATTCCTAAAGAACGACAACGTGTGTTGCAAGTTGTACGTGCACATTTGTGACAAGTAAGCCCTAACTTCTTAGCTCTTCGTTTTTTTGCAAGGTTACTTCTTTCAAAACCAGGCATGTAAGATGTAAATGAATCAGCAGACTCACCTGCTAGACGTACATTAGCTTCGATCAACCAGCGAATTTCAACAGGAATGTTGTTTATCATCAGTAAGCGTAATCTTTTGGAACGTGTTTTGTAAATCTTTTTCAGAGCACTTTGGGGCAACGATAGAAAATGTTTTCGCAGGTTTGTGAAAATTTCGTCCATGCCTTGTTTTGGGGATCAGTTATTTGGAAAACTGAATTAAACAGACTTGAATTGTCACAGAGTACCGTTATCCGCCACTTAACCGGGGTTATATATCAAAACACACCAAGCAAAAATTAAACCTAGAAATTAATCCTGCAAAAATTCAAAACATAAAAGCAAACAAAAACAAAAATAATAATTGCAAACACAAATAAAGTCAAAAGTAAAAGATTTGTTTACTCACCTTTGTAACAAGGGCCAAAAAGGACGGCAGAGTCTTTTTAAAAATCTGTATTTTCTAAATATGGTTTCACACGTTGTCCATTTACTTTAAACACATTACCATTCATAGGATTCTCAATGTCAAGGGCACCATATGGATACACGTGTTTCACAACAAATGGACCACTCCATTTCGATTTCAATTTACTAGGAAATAAATGAAGTCGAGAATTATAAAGCAAAACCTTTTGACCAACTTCAAATGATCTTCTTAAAATTCGTCTGTCATGAAAGGTTTTAGATTTTTCTTTAAGAAATTTTGCATTTTCATATGCATCATTTCTTAATTCTTCAAGTTCATTTAATTGCAACTTGCACAATTCAACAGCATCATTTAGGTTAGAATTGAAAGCTTTAATGGCCCAATATGCTTTTTTTCTCAAGTTCAACAGGTAAGTGGCAAGGTTTTCTATAAACTAAACGATAAGAAGACATACACAAAGATGTTTTGAATGCTGTGCGGTAAGCCCAAAGTGCATCATTTAGTCTAAGAGACCAATCTTTTCGATCAGGGTTAACCGTTTTTTACAAGATATGTTTTATCTCCCTATTTGCTAACTCAACTTGACCACTTATTTGAGGGTGGTATGGTGTGACAATTTTTTGTGTGACTCCATATTTATTCATTAAAGACTCAAAAGGTTTGTTACAAAAGTGTTTGCCTCCATCACTGATAATGGCTCAAGGGATTCCAAATCGACTCAAAAGATTTTCCTTTAAAAACTTAATCACTGTTTTGTAATCATTATTTCGATAAGGAATTGCCTCAACTCATTTTGACACATAATCAACGAAAACTAAAATGTTCAAAAATCCAAATGACGGTGGAAATGGACTCATAAATCAATTCCTAAACAATCAAATATTCCAATGACAAGAATGGGGTTTAAAGGCATCATGTTTCGCTTGGAAATGGATCCTAACTTTTGACATTTTTCACAGGTTTTACAGAATGCATGTGCGTCTTTAAATAAGGTGGGTCAATAAAATCCACACTGCAAGATTTTTACAGTCGTTTTCTTTGACGAAAAATGACCACCACATGCTTCAGAATGACAAATTTCAATGACATTACTTACCTCATTGTCTGGAATACACTGTCGAACAATTTGATTAGGACAATACTTGAATAAGTACGGGTCATCCCAGTAAAAACGTTTTACCTCGGTCAAAAATTTCTTTTTGTCATGTGCATTCCAATCGAGTGACATCATTCCTGTTGCAAGATAATTAACAATGTCAGCATACCAAGGCAAAGTTGTGATAGAGAATAAAAGTTTATCAGGAAAATAATCATTGATGGGTGCTTTTTCTTATGGCTCGTCATCTTTCCATTCCAATTCTTCAAAATCTAAAGTGTCTCTTTCTTCTTCGGCAATCTGCAAACAATTATCAAGATGTGAATGCGAGCTTGACTCAGGTGAATTGATCAAACAAATTTCAGATGAGTTAAAAGAATCCTTTTCAACATGATCTTCAACAATGGTTTCAATAATGTCTACATCTTTATCTGTATTTTCATCATCAAATGGTTCATTAGACATGTTGAAAACATTAAGCTTAATTTCCATATTTCCAAAAGACATGCTCATTATTCCATTCCTGCAATTAATCAAGGCATTAGCAATAGCCAAAAATGGTCGGCCCAATATAACAGGAATTGATTTGTGCTCATTAACAACATGTTGTGTTTTCAAGACAATAAAATCTATTGGGTAGATAAATTTATTGACTTGTACTAACACATCTTCCACTATTCATTTTGGTATTTTGATTGACCTATCAGCAAGACAAAGTGTGGTTGAAATCGGCTTTAACTCACCAAGTTTAAGTTGCTGATAAATTGAGTATAGGAGCAAATTTACACTAGCACCTAGGTCAAGCAAAGCATGCTCAATTTTACAGTTACCAATTGTGCAGAAAATAGTGGGACAACCAGGATCTTTATATTTCAAAACATTTTTATTGGAAAGAATGGAACTTACCTGTTCAGCCATAAAGGCTTTCTTTCTTACCCGATGCTTCCTTTTCAAAGTGCACAGATCCTTCAAAAATTTGGCATAGGAAGGTACCTGTTTGATTGCGTTCAACAAAGGGATATTGATCTTTACCTGTTTGAAAATTTCAAAAATCTCTGGGGAATGCTTCGATTTCTGTGAATTTTTAAGAGCCTGGGGGTATGGGAGTGTAAGTGGGGATTCAATTATTTCTTCGTTAACAGTGGTTTCATCAACCCCTTCCTTACCCTCGGAAAATGACTCATCATCATTTTTACCAAATTCAAGAATATTTTTTTCGATGACCTTATCACTACGAAGAGCGGTAATTAAATTGACTTGATCTGGGCGTTGGTTATTATCATAGGAACTTGACTGACTCTTGGGATTTGGTTGTGGTTGAGATGGAAACTTACTTTTCGTGTGTGGAAAGTGTAGAAGCAATTTTTGCCAAAGTATATTTAACAACTGTCAAGGTTTGTGCAGTTTGGCTGTTAATGGATTCTTGCTTCTCAATGAACGAGAACAAAGTGTTTTCAAAGTTTTTCCTAGATGGTGGGACATAAGGTGCATAACCTTGTGGGTTTTGGAAATTCTGGTGTGTTTGTGGATGTGATGGACCTGGTGGTTATGAAGACTGGGCTTGATTGTTGTTCCTCCAACTAAAATTTGGGTGATTTTTCCAACCAGGATTGTAGGTTTGTGAGTATGGGTTGGAATTTGGCTTGTTAAAAGCGTGCAAAACATTGGATTGTTCATGAAGGCAATCTTTTATGGCTGGTAAAGTTGGGCAACTATGAGTGAAATGATCATCAGAATCATATACATAGCATGCAATTTCTTGTATAGATTTTACATGTTCACTCTTTTTAGTTTCTATCAACATTCCTAGTTAGGGATGTGAATCTAGCTTGAAGGTCATGATCTTCCCTAAGATTGTAAATGCCTCCACTAGATGGAGATGGTTGTTGTTTGCTCATGGACTCATAGGAACCAATGGTGTCCCAATTTTGAGCACTTTCGGTGATATGGTCAAGGTATTCAAATGCTTCTTCAGGATTTTTGTCACTAAACTCCCTATCACACATCATTTCAATGACTTGTCTACTTTGGGGTGTGAGTCCCTCATAGAAATGTGACACTATCTTCCATGTTTCAAAACCGTGATGTGGACAGACATTTAACAACTCTTTGAACATATCCCAACATTGGTAAAGTATTTCCCCAGGTTTTTGGGCAAATGAAGTGATTTGCCTCTTAAGAGAGTTTGTTTTATGAGGTGGGAAAAATTTCTTTAAGAACTGTTGTTGCATATCATTCCAAGTTTGGACTGATCCTGACCTAAGGTTTTGTAACCAAGTTTTATTTTTATCTTTTAAGGAAAAAGGGAAAACTTAAGCCTGATTATATCCATGCTAGCATTTTGGTCAGTGCAAGTGTTACAGACTTCCTCAAACTCCCTAAGATGCAAATATGGGTTTTTCGATTCAAGACCGTGAAAATTGGGTACAAGTTGAATGATTCCCGGTTTAAAATTAAAGTGTGTTGCATTTGGTGGGAAAGCTATGCATGAAGGTGCTCCAGTGCGTGTGGGGTTCATGTAGTCTCTAAGAGTTCTATGTGGATTTGGGTTAATGTATTGGTCATGGTTAACATAAGGCGGATGGTTGCTGTGTTGAGATATGTTGTCAAGGGTGTCTAAAAGGTTCTAGGCTTGGTTTCCTATTGGATGTCTAGATAGGTTTTCAACCATGTTGTTAGTGAATGTGGGTGATTGTGATTGTGATCTCCTAATTAATCTACCACTAGATGTTCGATACCAACGTCTCATGCAAATTAATGAGGGTTAATGGAGATGAAATACACAAAAATGAAGAAAATAAAAGAAAAAGTGGTAAAATAACAAGATAAAAAATTCTAGGGGTGTAAATGTAAATATACACAAGTGTTAGAGCAAAAGTGTAAATAATTATAAATATATGGACTAGAGTGAAAATATGATAATTACAGGGACTGATATGCAAAAATAAAAAATAAAATGACCTATATGCAAATATAAACTAGATCTGATTTAAAATGCAAATAAAAAGTAGAATGACTAAAATGCAAAAATGTGATTAATGATTACAAGTGCCTTTTTTTTCAAGTGGATGAAGTTTATGATTGAGATGAGTGATGTAAAATTAAATACAAAATCAGAACAAAGAAGATAGAAAAAAAAACTAAAATAAAAAGAAATTACTTGACAGACTTACCTCCCCTGCAGCGGCGCCAAAAACTTGACACGTTCTAAAGAAGTGTTCCTACTGTCAAGTATAACAGTGTTCAAAGTAATAAATTAGCCAGTAAGACCAGGTCGAACCACAAGGAGATTGTTCACTTGTCCTTGTAGAATTAATTATTTAGATTAATTAATAAGCTTGTATAAAAATGTAAATCAATTAAAATTAATACCGGGGCTAAGGGATCCACTGTTGGTAATTCGAATATGATCCAATTATTAATATTCAGTCCAGATTAATGGGATGGTATTCCACTCCACTGACCACTCTCTAATAGATGTGGGTAAAAGTACTCACTATGCTAGACAATACCTGTCTATCTATAGTGAGTCAAAACACCACAAAGATTAGAATGGATAAACCACTCTCTGATAGATATGGGTAAAAGTACTCACTGTGCTAGACAATATCTGTCTATCTACAGTGAGTCAAAAACTCCATAAATATTAGAGGGGAAAAGGCATAAAAATAATAAACTTACCAAAATTTGATTATATTTTCCATACCAACAGTATCACCTTTGGCCCTAGCTATATAAAATTATCCAGACATAATTTAACTAGAAAATAGCAATTTTATTTAAACCGAGAATTTGAGAATAAAAGATAGAGAATTTCACAAATCTAACATCAGATTTGGATTCAGAATAACAAATTTAAAGGAAAGAGACCCCATTTTATACAAAATACGGATGAAAATTGACCATCGGATGAATTTAGAATGGAGCGTCCAGATTCACCACATCATCAGTGAACAGTAACCCATCCATGAGTGAACAGTAACCCATCCATGAGTGAACAGTGAAAATCAACTGTGAACAGTGAAAGTCAACTGTGAACAGTGAATAGTTAAAAATACGAAAATACCCTTCATGGTCTTCTTAAGGTTTTTTGACGTTCTAAACTTGAAAACGATGTTTGTTTTGCCATCTGACTTCTCCATGATTCTGAATTGATTGAATTACCTCTGAAATATAATGAAAAATATACTGATTATTACACAACACATTTATTTAAGCGAACGAACGAAATTATGTCTAAATTGGGGAATTAATCATATTGGAAGTGTAAAATGATGATATTATCCGCTGGTAAACATACATTTTTCAGTGTTAATCAGTGAAGGCTGTTTTTTCCTCGTCTACCTTGTTCATCCTGATCTGGTTGTATCCCGAGTAAATGTCCATGAAGCTGAGCAATTCGTTGCCTACTGTGGCATCCACCAGCTGGTCTATCCTTGGAAGTGGGAAGCTGTCTTTTGGGCATGCCTTGTTCTGATCCGTAAAATCTACGCACATCCTTCATTGCCCATTTTTATTTTGGATGAGGACTACATTGGCTACCCATTTAAGGTAGTTGACCTCTCTAATTGATCCTGTAGCAAGGAGCTTTTCCACCTTTTGTTTGATTGCCTGACTTCTTTCGGGATTGAACGATCTTCTCTTTTGTATCATTGGTTTCGCATTCGGGTCTACTACGAGATGGTGAGACATTATTCGGGCATCTATTCTGACTATATCTTCGTGACTCCAAGCGAACACATCTTTGTACTCTTTAAACAGATTGGTGAGGTCTTGCTTGAGTTTCCCTCCCAGGTTAGCCCCGATCTTGACCTTCTTATCTGGTTCATCTTCTTTTAATATCACTTCTTCAACCAGTTCTATTTTGGTTTCATTCGACCCTTCCCTTGAATCAAATTCAAATGATAAGAATTATTTGGGCTGACTTGGCTGCGTTATGGTGCACACCTGTTCAGCATCATTCTTGTCTTTGTATACTGACAAGTTTGCTCTTCGAGCCATCTCTTGGGATCCCTTGACTACCCTGACCCCCTGCTCTGTCGGGAACTTGATCATTAATGCATAAGTGGCTGTCACAGCTCTTGTTTTAATCAGGAATGGTCGACCTAATAATGCATTATACAGCCAATTGTCTAAATCTACCACCACAAAGTTGAGTCGGACAGTCCTTTGGCATGGTGCCGTTCCAACCTTTATGGGTAGTTTGACCGTCCCGAGTGATCTTACCTCAATCCCACCAAACCCTCTGAGTGGAGTATGGAAGGTGACACGTCCTAAAAAAGTGTTCATACTCTCAAATATAAGAGTGTCAAAGTAATAAATTAACCGGTAAGACCGGGTCGAACCACATGGAGGTTGTCCACTTGTCCTTGTAGAATTAATTATCTAAATTAATTACTATGCTTGTATAAAAATGTAAATCAATTAAAATTAAAACTGGGGCTAAGGGATCCACTGTTGGTAATTCGAATATGATCAAATTATTTATATTTAGTATAGATTAATGGGAGGGTATTCCACTCCACTGACCACTCTCTAATAGATGTGGGTAAAAGTATTCACTGTGCCAGATAATATCTGCCTGTCTATAATTAGTCAAAAACTCCACAAAGATTAGAGGGGATAAACCACTCTTTGATAGATATGGGTAAAAGTACTCACTGTGCTAAACAATATCTGTCTATCTACAGTGAGTCAAAAACTCCACAAAGATCAGAGGGAAGAAAGCATAAAAATAATAAACTTACCAAAATTGGATCATATTTTCGATACCAACAATATTACTTTTGGCCTCAGCTATACAAAACTGAGAATTTGAGAACAAAAGAGAGAGAATTTCACAAATCTAACATTAGATTTGGGTTCAGGACATGAAAATTAGGGGGGGCACCCTATTTATACAAAATATAGATGAAATTTGACCATCGAATGAATTTAGAATGGAGCGTCCAGATTTCGCCACGTCATCAGTGAACAGTAACCCATCCATGAGTGAACAGTAACGAATCTGAGAATGAATAGTAAAAGTCAACTGTGAACAGTAAAAGTCAACTGTGAACAGTAAAAGTCACCTGTGAACAGTGAAAGTCAACTGTAAACATTGAATAATCAAAATTATGAAAATGCCCTTCAGTGAACAGTGACAGTGAACAGTACCCCCATCCATGAGTGAACAATGCGCATCCGAGAGTGAACAGTAACGCATCGTGAGTGAACAGTGAAAGTTAACTCTGAACAGTAAAAATCAACTGTGAACAGTGAAAGTCAACTATGAACAGTGAATAGTTAAAATTACGATAATACCCTTCATGGTCTTTTTAAGGTTTTTTGACGTTCTAAACTTGAAAACGATGTTTGTTTTGCCATCTGACTTCTCCATGATTCTGAATCGATCGAATTACTTCTGAAATACAAAGAAAAATACACTGATTACTACACAGCACATTTATTTAAGCGAGCGAACGAAATTATGTCTAAATTGGGGAATTAATCATATTGGAAGTGTAAAATGATGATATTATCTTTTAGTAAATATACACTTTTCAATGTTAATCACACCCCCCAACCAGCTTATTACTAGTCCCTAGCAATTAAAGCGAAAATAGTAAAGACTCAAATTCTAATCTGTAAACTACCAAATAGACAAATTCCCCCATACCACTTTTCTCACCCTTTGACAACCAGTCATCAATTGAGTTATCAGTCAAACTTTCTTGTGCTCAATAAAGACTAACACGATAACTATGAGATTCAATTGAAATCAAACAATATTTTCATTCCAAAATCTCACTAGGGCTTTTTCCTCAGGTAGAAGTTTTATTCTCTTCTTTTTTTTTTCTTTTTTTTTTAATACAACAAAATTGAAAACAAACATTTCATCTTTAATCCATGTAGCAAGCTTTAGGCCAATGACTCCCAAACCAGTTGGCTTTAGGGCATTAAGTGTTAAAACACTCTTACGGGCTTAATTACTCGGATTGCAGATGTTTTTTTTTAGTACAATTCCCTTAAGCTTTCTCTTTAACCCGTGTAACGAGATTTTGGTCAATGACTCACAAACCAGTTGGTTTTAGGGCATTAGGTGTTAAAGCACCTCTCAGACTTAATTGCTCGAGTTAAAGAGGCTACAGAACTGCACTTTATTCTTATCCAGACTCCACCGTTTTACCCGAACACTCTATGCTTACTGAGGTATGATGCCAGGCTACTAAGTAAGAGTTTTGGTTACAACACACAAAATAATAATAATTATTATTATTACTATATAACTTTTTAAACAAGACCACTGCCTTCAGTTGTTACCCTTGAATGATGTTTCAGAACTCAATATCGTAAAATCTCAACTTACCGCACATAATCACGTGTCAATGTGAGTGTGTGTCTAGAATAGTTCAAAAAAATTCTCAAGATGACTTAATGAACAAAAGGATTAGTCAATAATATCACAATGGAGAGTTTATAAATTTGAATAGTCAGAAGAGAGGAAAAAAATGCATCATAACTACAAGAGATGGGTCTCAGAAGTATCTAAAAGATCTCATTATTCGGCCATCTTTACAAAAAAAATGGTCAAAAGTTAGTTAGTTTTCTTTTTGAAAAACAAAAGTTATTGAATCAACTATCTCCTCCCCCCAACCAGAATGAGGCATTGTCCCCAATGTCATTAGAAAGAGGTAAGGTTTAGGAGATATCACCTGAACAACTTGAAAGACAACAAAATCCTGCAAAATAACAAAAGAAATACAAAATATAGGAAAATAAAATGCAGAAAAGCCATGGAACAATCACAAACTGTGATTCAGATCAATTCTGCGTTTCTTGTTCTCTTCATCAGTGGGCCAATCAATTTTGGAGGTTAAAGGATCCAACTCATAATTGAAAGCTTGTAACTGGTCAATCAGATCATGAGGACTTGAAGCAGAGATAAAGATGATAAAAAGATAATAAAAACAAAAGGATATTTACTGGTAGTTGTGATTGTGGCTCACATCTTCCTCTGGTCTTACATTCAGAAATGACTTCAGCGCCCTCTATGGGTCGGGGATATGCTTCCCATCCAATTTTCTTATAAATTGGAAAATAAGGTCTTTTAAAGTCAGATTCCCAAGACTATATTGTGCATGTTCCTTTTGAAATTGTGGCCATAATCGGCCAATTGCCATTTGCACATATCCACTAGGAAGTGTATCAAGAGTCGTTAGGAAAGGATTAGTCAATGATAGGTACAGTGAGTACCTATCACAATGGAGAGTTTATAATGATATGTTCAATAATAGGTTTGATATCACAAGGATTAGTCCATTGTGATATCAACCCCTTCCTTACCCTTGGAAAGTGACTCGTCATCATTTTTACCAGATTCAAGAATAGGTTTTTCGATGACTGATTAACACTGAAAATTGTATGTTTACTAAGGGATAACATCATCATTTTACACTTCCAATATGATTAATTCCCCAATTCAGACATAATTTCGTTCGTTCGCTTAAATAAATGTGTTGTGTAGTAATTAGTGTATTTTTCTTTGTATTTTTCTTTGTATTTCAGAGGTAATTCGATCAATTCAGAAACATGGAGAAGTCAAATGGCAAAACAAACATCGTTTTCAAGTTTAGAACGTCAAAAAACCTTAAGAAAACCATGAAGGGCATTTTCATAATTTTGACTTTTCAATGTTCACAGTTGAATTTAACTGTTCATAGTTGACTTTACTGTCCACAGTTGATTTTCACTGTTCACTCACGATGCGTTACTGTTCACTCTCGAATGCGTACTGATCACTCATAGATGGGTTACTGTTCACTGTCACTGTTCACTGAAGGGCATTTTCGTAATTTTGATTATTCACTGTTCACAGTTGACTTTTACTGTTCACTCATTGATGGGTTACTGTTCACTGATGATGTGGCGAATCTGGACGCTCCATTCTAAATTCATCCAATGATCAATTTTCATCCATATTTTGTATAAATAGGGGGCCTTCCCCCCTAATTTTGATATTATGAATCCAAATCTAATGTTAGATTTGTGAAATTCTCTCTCTTTTGTTCTCAAATTCTCAGTTTAAATAAAATAGTTATTTTCTAATTAATTTATGTTTGTCTAATTTTATATAGCCGGGGTCAAAGGTGATACTGTTGGTATGGAAAATATGATCCAATTTTGGTAAGTTTATTATTTTTATTCTTTTTCCTCTCTGATCTTTGTGGAGTTTTTGACTCACTATAGATAGACAGATATTGTCTAGCACAGTGAGTACTTTTACCCATATCTATCAGAGATTGGTTTATCCCCTCTAATCCTTGTGGAGTTTTTGACTCATTGTAGACAGACAGATATTGTCTGGCACAGTGAGTACTTTTACCCACATCTATTAGAGAGTGGTCAGTGGAGTGGAATACCCTCCTATTAATCTATACTAAATATAAATAATTGGATCATATTCGAAATACCAACAGTGAATCCTTTAGCCCCAGTTTTAATTTTAATTGATTTACATTTTTATACAAGCTTAATAATTAATTTAGATAATTAATTCTATAAGGACAAGTGAACAACCTCCGTGTGGTTCGACCCGGTCTTACCGGTTAATTTATTACTTTGACACTCTTATACTTGAGAGTAGAAACACTTCTTTAGTACATGTCAATGACCTTACCACTACGAAGAGTGATAATTGATTTGACTTGATCTGGGCATTGGTTATTATCATAGGAACTTGACTGACTCTTGGAATTTGGTTGTGGTTGAGATGGAAACTTACCTTTTTTATGTGTGGTGACTGTAGAAGCAATCTTTGCCAAAGTATCTTTAACATCTATCAATGTTTATGCAGTTTGGTTGTTAATGGATTCTTACTTCTCAATGAATGAGTACAAAGTGTGTTCAAAGTTTTTCCTAGATGGTGGGACATAAGGTGCATAACCTTGTGGGTTTTGGAAATTCTGGTGTGTTTGTGGATGTGATGGACCTGGTGGTTATGAAGACTGGGCTTGATTGTTGTTCCTCCAACTAAAATTTGGGTGATTTTTCCAACCAGGATTGTAGGTTTGTGAGTATGGGTTAGAATTTGGCTTGTTGGAAGTGTGCAAAACATTGGCTTGTTCATGAAGGCAATCTTTTATGGCTGACAAAGTTGGACAACTATGAGTGATATGATCATCAGAATCACATACATGGCATGTGATTTCTTGTACAGATTTTACATGTTCACTCTTTTTAGTTTCTAAAGCTTCAACGTTCCTAGCTAGGGATGCAAATCTAACTTGAAGGTCATGATCTTCCCTAAGATTGTAAATGCCTCCACTATATGGAAATGGTTGTGGTTTGCTCATGGACTCATAGGAACCAATGGTGTCCCAATTTTGAGCACTTTCGGTGATATGGTCAAGGTATTCAAATGCTTCTTCAGAATTTTTATCATTGAACTCCCCATTACACATCATTTCAACGACTTGTCTACTTTGGGGTGTGAGTCCCTCATAGAAATGTGACACTATCCTCCATGTTTTAAAACCGTGACGTGGACAGACATTTAACAACTCTTTGAACCTATCCCAACATTGGTAAAGTGTTTCCCCAGGTTTTTGGGCAAATGAAGTGATTTGCCTCTTAAGAGAGTTTGTTCTATGAGGTGGGAAAATTTTCTTTAAGAACTGTTGTTGCATATCATTCCAAGTTTGGACTGATCCTGACCTAAGGTTTTGTAACCAAGTTTTAGCTTTATCTTTTAAGGAAAAAGGGAAAAACTTAAGCATGATTATATCCATGCTAACATTTTGGTCAGTGCAAGTGTTACAGACTTCCTCAAACTCCCTAAGATGCAAATATGGGTTTTCAGATTCAAGACCGTGAAAATTGGGTAAAAGTTGAATGATTCCCAGTTTAAAATTAAAGTGTGTTGCATTTGGTGGGAAAGCTATGCATGAAGGTGCTCCAGTACGTGTGGGATTCATGTAGTCTCTAAGAGTTCTATGTGGATTTGGGTTAATGTGTTGGTCATGGTTAACATAAGGCGGATTGTTGTTATGTTGAGACACGTTGTAAAGGTTGTCTAAAAGGTTATCGGCTTGGTTTCCTACTGGATGTCTAAGGGGGTTTCAGCCATGTTGTTAGTGAATGTGGATGATTGTGATCTTCTAATTAATGAGGGTTCATGGAGGTGAAATACACAAAAATAAAGAAAATAAAAGAAAAAGTGATAAAAATAACAAGATGCAAAATTCTAGGTGTAAATGCAAATATGCACAAGTGTTGGGCAAAAGTGTAAATAATTATAAATCTAAGGACTAAAATGAAAATGCGATAATTACAGGGAATGATATGCAAAATTGAAAAATAAAATGACCTATATGCAAATGCAAACTAGAGCTAAGCTAAAATGTAAATAAAAGTTAGAGGACTAAAATGCAAAAATGTGATTAAATATAACAAGTGCTTTTTTTTTCAAGTGGATGAAGTTTATGATTGAGATTAGTGAAACAAAATTAAATACAAAATAAAAATAAAGAAGATAGAAGAAAAAAAAATAGCAAAACTAAAATAAAATTAAAAAGAAATTCTTACTACAAAGAAAATGCGGACTTACCTCCCCGGCAGCGGCGCCAAAAACTTGACACGTTCTACAGAAGTGTTCCTACTCTCAAGTATAAGAGTGTTAAAATAATAAAATAACCGGTAAGACCGGGTCGAACCACATGAAGGTTGTTCACTTGTCATTGTAGAATTAATTATCTAAATTAATTATCTAAATTAATTACTAAGCTTGTATAAAAATGTAAATCAATTAAAATTTTAACTGGGGCTAAGGGATCCACTGTTGGTAATTCGAATATGATCAAATTATTTATATTTAGTATAGATTAATGGGAGGGTATTCCACTCCACTGACCACTCTCTAATAGATGTAGGTAAAAGTACTCACTGTGCCAGACAATATCTGTCTGTCTACAATTAGTCAAAAACTCCACAAATATTAGAGGGGATAAACCACTCTCTGATAGATATGGGTAAAAGTACTCACTGTGCTAGACAATATCTGTCCATCTACAGTGAGTCAAAAACTCCACAAAGATCAGATGGGAGAAAGCATAAAAATAATAAACTTACCAAAATTGGATCATATTTTCCGTACCAACAGTATCACCTTTGGCCCCAGCTATACAAAATTAGCCTGACATAAATTAACTAGAAAATAACTATTTTATTTAAATTAAGAATTTGAGAACAAAAGAGAGAGAATTTCACAAATATAACAATAGATTTAGATTCAGGACATGAAAATTAGGGGGGAGAGGCCCCCTATTTATACAAAATATGGATGAAAATTGACCATCAGATGAATTTAGAATGGAGCGTCCAGATTTTGCCATGTCATCATTGAACAGTAACCCATCCGAGAGTGAACAGTAAAAGTCAACTGTAAACAGTGAAAGTCAACTGTGAACATTGAATAGTCAAAATTATGAAAATGCCCTTTAGTGAACAGTACCCCATCCAAGAGTGAACAGTAATGCATCGTGAGTGAACAATGAAAGTCAACTATGAACAGTAAAAGTCAACTGTAAACAGTGGAAGTCAACTGTGAACAGTGAGTAGTTAAGATTACGAAAATGCCCTTCGTGGTCTTCTTAAGGTTTTTTGACGTTCTAAACTTGAAAACGATATTTTTTTTGCCATCTGACTTCTCCATGATTCTGAATTGATCAAATTACTTCTGAAATACAAAGAAAAATACACTGATTACTACACAACACATTTATTTAAGCAAACGAACGAAATTATGTCTAAATTGAGGAATTAATCATATTAGAAGTGTAAAATGATGATATTATCCCTTAGTAAATATACACTTTTCAGTGTTAATCAGAAGGGATGTAGATCTTTTCGGTTTAACCTGAGTTGATCATAGACGGCTACATTGTGGATGTCTGCTGAACTCCCATTATCTATCAGGATTCTCCTGACTTTCCGGTGACCAATCTGGGCACTTATGACAAAGGCGTCATTAGGCCGAACATCGACGCCATGGGAATCTGTCTCTGTGAATATTATCGGGTCACATCCTTCCTTTTCTCTTTTTGGGTCTGGCTCAACCATGTTCATGTCAAAGTTATTCCTTGCTTCTATTGCTTCTCTGATTTCCTGAGTTCGTTCTCGGTTGCTTTTCCCAGTAGATGGTCCTCCAAATATTGTATGTATTATCTGATTGGCTTCGGGACTGGCTCTTTGATTTCGACCAGGGTTGAGATCAGCCTTAACCTATTTCTTAGTTTATGATCTCTCATCTTTTTTCAAGATTACATCCCGCAGGTGCCCTTCCCGAATAAGAGTCTCTATGTAATCTCTGAGCTGGTAACACTTTGAAGTCTCGTGATCAGTTTCCTTGTAAAATCAGCAATACTTGGTTGTATCTTTCCGGGCAAATTGAGACTGTCGCCGTGGCTCCTACACCATATTTTTCTCTTCTAGGATGACTAGGATTTCCTCTTGTTTTTTTCGAAGAGGGGTATAATTGGTGTATCTGCCTCGGTACTTCTTTGTGGATTGCTCAGCATTACTCCCATTACCCATGTCTTTGCTTTTCTCCTTGCCGTTTCCTTTCTGTTTTCCCTTTTGATTCTGCCTCTTGGATTCAGCATCCTTCTGCTCGGGCTTTCCTCCATGCATATAGCTTCCTCCTGTAGCCAACTTTTCTTCCTCAGCCAGTGCGTATCCTCCCGCCATATCCATCATGTCAGCATACTTGGTCAGCCAAGCTATTCTCAAATCAAAAAATAGTCTTCCATTTTGCAGGTTATTGATGAATGCAGCAAGTATTGCTTCATCTTTTGCACTACCAATTTCTGATACTGCTTGGCCGAATCGTCCCAAATATTTCTTCAGTGACTCATCTTTCCCTTGCTTTATTTGAGAAAGGTAAGCCATCGACTTTTTCCTGTAAACATTGCTCAGAAATTGCCTTGAGAAGCTCCTGCTCAGTTCGCTGAAATTTCTGATGCTCGCCGGGGGCAATCTCTCGAACCTGTGTCTCCTAATGTTTGTGGAAAGTTGAGACACAGTAAAGGATCACTGTGGACATATTGAGTTATGGCACTTTTATATCGTCTGACGTGCTCCTTTGGGTCCGTGTCTTTCTTGAACTGCTCCACGTGCGGCATCCTGAACCTTTCTAGGAAAAGGGTCCGCAAGATTTCCCTGGTGAATGGACTGGCAGAGTCATCGTCAGATAAATCGTTATAGCCATAACGTTTGACCAGTGCATCTATCTGACGCCTGTTGTTCTCGACTTCTCGAGTTAAGCTCTGGATTATAACATCTTTGTTTCCCACTGGGGCTTCCCTGAAGGTTAAACCGCTGGGTGATCATTTTTCCTCTTTCTAGCTCTTCACTCTGATGTCGAGTTTCTCGTATAATTCCGTGATGACGCTTGCGATGGTGCCGATCACTATCTTCTAATGATGATCGATCCCTGTGTCGGTCATATTTACGGTGTCTAGCACGTACTGTCTGATCTTGGTTCTGCCTCTGGTGTGGTTATTCCTCTTCATGCATTTCACGTCCAGTCTAGTTGATTGGGGTAGAGTTCCTTCCAGTTTCTAGCATAGTAACTCCTGGCCCTACTACCACCGAACAAAGCCTTACAGGTGGAAGATTAGGAGTCTACACTTCTCCAGCCAGTAGATCAACAGTTTGTGCTTCTGCAGCCAATAGATCAACCCATTCCCTTGCTGCATCTACCACCAATTGCCGCAATGCCTCTCTGAAACGCAACGTCAAGTCTCTGTTGGTTGGAGGAACTTGTTGGATCCCTGCCAGGTGTGTGGGTTGGTTTTCCGTGTTTACTGCAGGATCTCGTGATGTACTGCCAACATGGAAGTTATCCGGTGACTTTTGGCCATTCTCAGAATTGCTTCTGCTTCTGCTTCTGCTTCCTGTCATGGCTGTTAATTAAATCGGAGGTTCGCAACACCCCTTCCTCTAACGCCAATTGTTGGCGTTGATTTCTGGATTGTATTACAAAAGCCAATAAGGATTGGATTTCGGCTATTAATTCAAAGAGAAAGAGATTAGAGAAAGTAATCAAGACACAAGTTTTACGTGGTAAAACTCTGATGACCGGAGAAACGTCCACGGGTGGTTGAAGGATCAACCAAGCCAAAATCCACAATGAAAATATGATGTTTACAAGCTCTCGAACTCTATTTCTTCTCTCCGTATTTTTCTATTGCTTGCTGTCTATATCTCTCTTAGGCGAGCTTATGAGTCTATTTATATGTTTATAGAGCCCTAATCTGCCTTGTACAAGTAATGGATCTTTGTATTTAATTACAATTATTTACTTGCTTGAGGCTGATTGTCTTCTTTCCTGTTTCGGAGTCTTGTATTGAAGTCGAATGAGATTCTAGTAGTGCAGTCTAATTTGGACTTGTTTCCTTATATAAGAATATAGTCTTTTTAAAGAAATAAAGTTGTTGCCTGATTGGGAACCCTTCCAGCTCAGTATTATGTTCTCTTTGGGATTCCTTCCTGATGGATATCTTCGTGTATTTAATGACCTAATCCGTGTGAACTAAGCACTAAGCTTCTTATTCGGTTTTCTTCATATTTACCCCGAGTAAGAGCAATACCTGCTGGTCCCGAGTAGCGTCGTTTGAGCCCGAGTGGAAGCGTTATTTGACCAGTCCCGAGTGTCGTTAAACTGATCCCGAGTAGGTTTCACTCAACATCCGCTTACTCGGGTTTTCTCTTCTTCGGCATTGTCTTGTAGGATATTTTCTGAATACCTATTTGGTTGTCCACCTGACAATTTATCGTCTTTGTTTGATGACATGTTCATCCGATAAAATTTACATACGATATTATTAAAATAATATAATATAATATTGTAATATCAATATACACCAACCAAATATAATGTAACATATAAGTAAACAAATATATGATTATATGAGAACAATACAATCTAATACAATTCAATCTAATACAATACGACTTATATACATATCCTTATTGCCATATAAGGTTGACACTAGTATTGAAGGGTGACATTTGTCTGTTCGATCAAGCAATATGGGGATGACATTTGGAGATTTGGATCTCTCATAACCTAAATTTTATGGCTTTTAATTCAATGATCGTAGACACATGACACTTATAAAATATGTGACAATTAATAAGGTGAATGGTTCTGTTTCATTTTATATATTTTTCTTTATATATATATATTAAACCACAACGTTTCAAGCAACTTCATTTTCGAAATCCCAAAAGATTATCTTCATCTACTCTGATCTGATTTTTTTTTTCTTTTCTTTTGTTTTTGATAGTGGAATGTTCCTCTACCTTGCTCACTACTGCAATAATTGTCCATTATCATATCTTGATTAATTTATAATATGTGTCTGCTTATTAGACCCATTTTCGATGTAAAAATAGTTTATATATGAATTATTATTGATATGATAATAATATCACGAGACTTGTTTTCTATGTTGCATAATATAAACGTTATAGATAATCAATTTAAAATTTGGTCTCCAATACTTCCGTTTAAATAATATTTTATTTTAATGACTTGTCCAATTTTATTTTATTTTTTTATCAAAAATAGATGAAAATTAATGTCAATTTTAAATGTTTATTGAGTCAACCTAAAAAGGAATTGTACAACAGGCCATATGAAAATGGACGGTCATATTGACAATGACTAATTTTTTTTATCACGTCAGCTTGAGATTGAATATGCACGATTGCATTGGAGAATTTTTTTTTTTTAACATAATGTCTATTAAGTTTACATGGCATCTCTTTTTTTCACAAGCTACACTTGCACTGGAAATGCTCTTAGAGCATATTCAATGAAAAATATGGTTTGAATATGAATTATTGTTGACATAGTAACAATGTCAAGAGACTTACTTCTTATGTGGTATAAATATGAACTTGATAAACGATTAATTTAAAATTTGGTCTTCAATTATTCTGTTTAAAACACATCTTGTTTTAATGACATGTCCAATTTTATTTCCTGTTTTCTTTTTTATTTTATTTTCTTACTAAAAATAGATGAAAAACTAATGTCAATCATAAATGTTTGCTGAGTCAACCTAAAAAATGGTTGTGCAACAGACCTTCTGAAAGTGGACTGTCATGTTGACAGTGTCTAATATTTTTTTTTTGTCACGTCAGCTTGAGGTTTAATATGCACAGCGACATTAGAGAAAGATTTTTTAACAGAATATCTATTAATCATACGCGACATCTCTTTTTTTCACAAGTCACGCTTGTATTGGAGATGCTCTAAAGTAAACATTTATGATTGACATTAATTTTTCATCTATTTTTAGTAAGGAAATAAAATAAAATAAAATGGAAATAAAATTAGACATGTAATTAAAACAAAATGTGTTTTAAACGGAAGCATTGAATACTAAATTTTAAATTGATCGTCTATCAAGTCCATATTTATGCTACATAGAAAACAAGTCTCTTGACTTTGTTACCATGCCAACGATAATTTATTATGTAAACCATTTTTACATTAGAGATGCTCTTAGAGTCTAGTTTTAAATTTAAAATGGCATACTGACATGTAATTAGTCTTTTATAATTACAACAAAACAAAACAAAAAAACAGTATATATTATTCACATGTCTGTTGCCAATATTCCAAAAATATATATACACTATAGCCCAGTTTGGCATTGCTTCCCAAACTGCTTTTGGGACCAAAAGTGATTCTGGACCTAAGACAAGGGTATTTGGTAAAATCGCGGGGAAATGCTTTTGGTCACTTTTAGCTTCTCTCAACTGAATTTTTGAGAAGCTATAAATACATGGTTTTGGATTTTGGCTTCTGCTTTTAGAAAACGCGCTACAGTGATATTAAATGAAATTTTGCTAACTTTTCAACTTTGTCCTTGCCTTTAATGAAATTTAACAAAAAAAAAATTGGACTTATATTTCCGTACACAAAAAATGTTGCCATAACTGTATAAAACAATTGGGATATTTAATTCAATAAAGTAGAATAAAAATGAAATAAAAAAATAAAATAGAATAAAATAAATAAATATAAAAAATGAGACTAATTAATTCAATAAAGTACCATAATTATATAACACTTAACACTAAACACAAATAAACAAGAAAAAATGTAAAGTATAACACATTAGTACCATTTAGATGTCTATGTCCTTTTAGTAATTTTACACACTCATAACACTTTTTATTTCAGTTTACCAAACACATTAAAATTGTTTTTAGTTCTCACAACACTTTTAAAAATCAGTTTATCAAACACTCAGCTGATTCTTCCTACAGTAATTCCAAAAGCAACCCCTTCACAGCACAACAATACCAAATTAGTCATATATCTCCATAAGATATTTACAATTACAAGGCCAAACGTCAATTAAGACCTTATCGTTCTATCAGGTTGGCTTTTGTCAAATATAGGTCGACAATCTATAGAAGTGGGGTCGCTACTAGCTATGTCGGCGAGGACCCTTAACCACTCAATTCAGATAGTTAAGCGTGTGTATATATATATATATATATATATATATATATATATATATATATATATATATATATTATAAAGCAACTTTCCTGTAGAAAATAGATTTTCTATCGATAAAGATTTTACAAGTATATATATTTTGAGTTAAAATATATATATCTAATTGTCCACATTTAACGCACTGACGAATTAATATCAGTGTACACTGACTTAAAATTTATGTATATCTATTAACTATATAAAAAACATGAGTAGTCGGCTATAATTATAGCCACCCTTTTATTTTCTTTGAATTTCTTTGAACGTAAAATTATTGCTATAACCCTTTATGTTTATATAATTTTTGTTCTTTTATATCTTCGAATGTAGAATTAAGGATATAACATTTAAAGTTTATATAATTTATTAGTAGACAGGTCTTAATAAGATTTGAATTATCACATCCCTTATATTTGTATTGAACGTCAAATGACAAATAGGATCATTCAAGTTTGTATAATAGTTTAATAGATAGGTCTTAGTAATAGTAATACAACAGAGACTGTAATTCAAAATTCTAACACAATAGATTTTTAGAATAAAAAAATAAGGATAAATTTATCTATTTTCTATTAACTATATCAAAAGAGGGAGTTGATCGGTGAATCATAGCATCCCATTTTTTGTTTGAAAGTAAAATTACAGATACGACCCTTAAAGTTTATATAATTAATTGAATGATCACAATAGAAACTGTCTACAAATTTACTATATACTTTATAATTAAATAAAAATTAAAAGGTGAATTGAAAGTAAAATTACAACTTTTTTTTTCTTTTAATTTTTTTGACTCTTTTTCTATTAACTATATATATTTAGAAGTAAAATTATAAATACAATCCTTAAAATTTACATAATTACTTAATATATAGGTTTTAGTAAGATTTTAGTTATGGCATCTCTTAGATTTTCTTTGAAACTCAAATGACAAATACAAGCCTTTGAGTTTGTAGAATTACTTAATCGACATATTTTAATAATAGTAACACAATAGGGATTGTATGGTAATTTCAAAAATTATTTTAATTTAACATTCTAAATAAGTTAGATCATTGTTAAATAGTGTACACCAAATATTATGAATTTTGATGTAAATTATTTGTTAAAAGGCTAGAGGTAATGATATGGACTGGACCCAAATCGATAGATATTTGGATTGATAATTATTTTATATTGTAAAGTAAAATAGGAGATATTATTTCTATGCATTTCATGGCTTGAAAAGGAATAAGAAATAATATAGGAGTATAAATGTAATTTGACATGCAACTTGTGACTTAAATATACATGTGACGGCCGTAAAGTAAATGAGAGATTTTTTTTAAAAAAAATGTAGATATACATGTGACGTCTGTAAAGCGAAGGACAGAAAAACTATTAAAAAAAGTGATTTGAGAGCAAGCGATGGATTCATTTGATAAGGAAGAAGAACAACAAATAAAATTAGAAAAACGGTGGAGGTACAATCATGCAATAAATAGAGAAAAAGAGACAACATAAGCTTACCATACAACACCCGATTTCGTTTCGGCTTTTACAGGTGAGTTTTTATATATAGATTAATATTTGCTAAATTTTAGGTCACGTGAGAGTTAAATAATTTTGCTTTTTACGATTTTTTAAGTACCGAATTGCTTCGATTGTGATAATGACAATTAAATTGTTGTTCAAATACATAAATTGTGTTGCTGAAGAATTGAGGAAAATGATTTAAATTTATAAGCCTCTCAATGAATAAGCTTTATATTTTTGTGTTAATTAACAATGTAAAACTCAACTATATTAATATACTTATATTTTTATTATTTTCAAACTCAACTATATTAATATATTTATATTTTTATTGTTTTCTTGTTTTACAACGATATTATTCAAGTATTGATACAATCACATATCTTACATGTACTCCAAAACCTAGTATAAATAAAAAGCCTTAAAGTTTTCAAAAAGACAATTCAATGTGGAATAAATTGTCATATTTCCCTATATCCAATTCAGGTGATATCAATTGATTTATTTTCCCATTTATCTTTTCTTTTTCCCTTTTAACGTGTTCATCTTCCTATTTCCCTTTTATCTGTAATTGAAGGTGGAAAAGCTATATCCTATGTTAGGTTGTGGAGAATAAGTGGAAAAGTAAAAATAACAGAAAAGAAAGGGGATTGAGATAAAATGAATGAGTAGGAAAAAAAAAAAAAAAAGGAGATGAAAAATAAACCTTATTGCTAGAATTAACAGGTAGACATCATATCTGGGCTTGTTGAAGTTAATTTTGATTTTGATTTTATTACTTTAAAGGTCATTGATATTGATACATAGAGATTGTAGATTTATAGTTATGATAACTATGGTTGGACTAACAGCTAGACATTTGTTGAATTTAATTAATAGGTATGTTTCCGTTTTTTCTAATCTATCATTTCTCTTGAATTGATATGAATTAGTAACATAAATTTAGGATTTAATTAAACTATCATATAAAAACATGTTTGGATTAAACTTTTGGATGAATAATGAACGGTAAATAATGAACGGAGAAATAAACGATAATTTCAGAAAGACGGTGAAAAGCAATAATACACACTATGAGTCTATCACACTAGTGATTTGACAAATGGCTGCTACACGAGAATGTGCTTGAACTGTATTGTCAATGTTCACATACATGACAAGAATGATGAGTGTGGTTGTTGACCTCTTCTGACGTCCATATTTCCATTTTATATTATTATCTAATAATTCAGCTTATCTTTCAAATTGAAATGCCGGCGACACTATAAATAAAGATTATACAATTGATTAATTGATTATTTTTTAATATCGATATATATTATCTGTGAAATTTTACGTAACAGCACTAATGTGTTAAACAAATATTAGATGGTTTAGATTACCTTTGAAGCTCTCCAAGACTCCAAGCGAACTAAAAGTCATTATGAATGGTTCAACAATAGTAAAAGAAATAAAGAAGAGGGAAAATAAAATAAATTTAATCACACAACACAACGTTTTTATGTGAAAACCCAAAATCGGGAAAAAAAAATCACGGTCGTCAAGACGACAAGAGATCAATCCACTATGAAGAAAATTGTTACAACTTCATTCAAAAATCTCTCTCTTAAAATACACAAAACTCAATTACACTCAATGCTCTCTTTGAGATTTCTCTTAATTTGTTAATTTGTTCCACCTCCAATAGTCTAGCTATTATGGTCTATTTATATGAATTACATGGAGTTTAAAAAGAAATCTTACTCCTAAACGTACAAGAATTACTTGTTCTACATAAATATTATTTCCTATTTATGACAAGTCCTATTATTTAAAAGAAATTATATTCTTTTATGTACATGATTTTCCTATTCCTTGTGAAGACAAACTCTTTTTCATTTTCCGATATGCACAAGAACTTCCAGAAGAAAAACCTTTCATATTTTTGCTCAACATTCCTGATTTGAAAAAAATCCGCTATTAAGACGGTCTGGGTCGCGGTTGGTCACCTGCGCCCTACTCTACATTAAACCACTGTTGCCCACCGCTCAGAATACCGTGGTTGGTGCATTTACCTCTGTCGCGTTCTACGCTGCATTGATCTCACTTGTGTTGACTGCTCCTTGTGTTACGGTCTGTGCGCTTGTCCGCACCGCGATCCATGGAGCGATTCTTTCAAGATTTCATTTCTTCAATTCTTTTCAGTCTTCAAGCCTCCCTTAAAAACGATATCCTACTTCCAAACGTATCTCACGTCTCCAGAAAGTTTCCGCATTGGTTGAATATCGTTTGGTAATCATTGTAAATTCGAGGCATACCCAATCCTCCCTAATGACTAGAATTCCTAAAACTTGGTCCACAGCTACGACTCTCAACATCGAGAATCAATATACCCACCATGAGGTACAAGTGTATAACCACTTAGGAACACCCATCCATGTCAAAAAATTACCTTGCTGAAAATTGTGGTCCAACTCCTTATGTTAGGTTCCCAGGGAGTTCGTTCAGTCATCGACATCATTGTCCACCACACACCTTGCATCACCTCCTAACAAATGCCCGTGCGTAAATTGTGGACCTGCTATCAGCAATACATCATTTTTCATGGCAACTAGCGGTCATGCCATGAGGATGTTTATGCCCCATTAGAGGGCATCACTATAGTCGAACTCAAGAGAGGTGATTGTCGGATCCCCCTCTTTGGAGCCATTAGCCGCACTTGTTTTCTTATTTTGACAATCCTTCCTTATATGTCCAGACTGTCCACATCCCCATCAAGTGACTTTTATCTTGGAGTCTCCCTTCTTCCTATCAACCAAAAGAGCAGAGTTATCAGAAGATTTACCTTCACTCTTTAGCCTTCGTTCCTCAAAGATTAGTTTGTTTACTACATCTCCAAAACATATGGTTGAACTCTCATGCATCATGGTTGGATTCATGTGAGCATAGGACGGTGGAAAATACCAAATTAGTTTTAATCACTTATCTTCTTCATCAATCTTTACTCCAATCAACTCTAATTCAAAAACTATTCTATTAAGCACTCCAAGATGATCGGAAACCTTCATACCTTTAGTCATCTGCAGCATGTGAAACTGCTCTTTCAGGTAGAATCGGTTGCAGACGGTATTTGTTTGATACAATTCTTCAAGTCTCTCCTAAAGTTCTCTCGTTGAATATGTTCCTTGAATATTTGCAAGAATATTATTGGCTAGACATAATCGTATCGTACTTGCAGCCATTTAGTCCAAACCCTCCCAGTCATCATCGCTCATCACAGGTTTTCCAGAACTGTTACCGGTCATTTCTTTGTTAGAATCTCCAAAGCCTTCAGGGTTCGTAGAGGTTGGCATATCCTTCAACGCCTTATGTAACCGTATTGGATTAGCAGATCTTTGACTTGAACTTGCAACAATCCAAATTTTATTTTTCCATTGAACTTCTCGACCTCGAATCTCATCATCTTGTTAAGATCACTTATCAAGCAACCAATCCTCCGATACCAATTGTTAGCAGACAAATCGTCACTATATAGAAGTGTTTCCGGATCGAACACAATCAAACAATAGCAAAAGAAATAAATAAGAGGGAAGAGAAAATAAGTCCAATCACACAACACAAGGATTATACATGGAAACCCAAAATCGAAAAAGAAAAAAAAAACTACGGCCGTCATGACAACAAGAGATCAATCCACTATGAAGAAAATTATTGCAACTTCACTCAAGATTTTCTCTCTCTCAAAATACCCCAAACCTAATTACACTCAATGCTCTATTTGAGATCTCTCTTAATTTGTTAATTTGCTCCACCCTCAATAGCCTAGGTATTATGGTTTATTTATATGAATTACAGGGAGTTTAAGATAAAAGGAAATCCTACTCCTAAACGTACAAGATTTACTTGTTCCACATAAATATTATTTCCTATTTATGACAAGTCTTCTTGTTTAAAAGAAATCATTTTCTTTTATGTACAGAAATTTCCTATTCTTTATGAAGACAAACTATTTTTCCTTTTCCGATAAGCA
Source organism: Dipteronia dyeriana (assembly GCA_032871835.1). Taxonomy (NCBI): domain Eukaryota; kingdom Viridiplantae; phylum Streptophyta; class Magnoliopsida; order Sapindales; family Sapindaceae; genus Dipteronia; species Dipteronia dyeriana. The sequence goes on along the minus strand of CM065299.1, from coordinate 6,881,414 downwards.
CAAGAACTTCTAGAAGAAAAACCTTTCCTATTTTCACGCAACACTCTTGATTTGGGAAAAATCCGCTATTACCACGGTCTAGGTCGCTGTTGGCCACCCGCGCCCTACATCGCGTTAAACCAATGTTGTCCACTGCTCAGAATACCGCAGTTGATGCCTTTACCTCCGCCACAGTCTACGCCGCTTTGATCTCACTGGTGTTGACTGCTCCTTGTGTCGCAGTCTGTGCGCTTATCTACACCACAGTCCACACCGGGATTCTTTCCAAATTTCGTTTCTTCAGTTCTTTCTAGTCTTCAAGCCTCCCTCAAACATGATCTCTTACTTCCTAACGTATCCCATATCTCCAGGAAGTCTCTGCATTAGCTGAATCCCGTTTGATAATCATTGGAAATTCGAGACATACCCAACACATAATATAAAATTAAAACAAGTCAATAATTGCTTCTTTTTTAAAAAAAATACATAAATTCATATATTTTTTAGACAAAGGGAGGATTCGAACCCACAATCTCATGAGTTGGATATGAGAGATTTTACCACTTAACTATTATTCTCTAATTATGATTAGAGGTGGGCATGGGTCGGTTTAGATTGGTTTTGACTATATCCAAACCAAACCATTATAAAATTGGTTTAATTTTTTACAGTCCTAACCAAACCATTTACAATCCAAAAATCGGTTTGGTTCGGTTTGGTTTAACGGTTAAAGCAAATAATTATATATTTTTTTATTTGAATAAATTTATTAATATCAAATTATCAATATAAGTAATTAAACTATTAGTAAAATAAAAAATATTACTAAATTTAACTCGAGTACAAAACAATAATCGTTAAGAAAAAAAAACCCTCAAGCGTATGAACCTAAAACTTATAAAATAAAACTAAATTGTTTAAACTTCTAAATTAATAATATCCACCACCATCCAACCGGCGATTTTAAGTTTTGAAGTTCCCTTCTTGTTACACTGAGTTAACTTTAGTTTTTATTTGTTTTGTCCGATAATTTAATTAATTAATTAATTAATTATATATATATATCTATATCTATATATATATATATAGATATATATTAAGTATGTAATGGTTTGATTGGGTTATACGGTTTGATAAAACACAACCCACAAACCAACCCAAACCAATTGAGTAGCTCGAAAATAACCCAATCAATTTATTTTATTTAATGAAACAAAACTAACCCGTTTAAATTGGTTTGGTTCGAGAGGTTTGATCGGTTTGGTGGTTTGGGTGTCTTCCCCTAATCATGATTGCACTCTCTTTTCTAATTCATAATTGAGCAATCACATGTATACAATTCCAATTGCACAAACCAATAAAAATAAATAAATGAAAACTCTATAATTGTGTATTGTATCTTCTTTTTCCGTTGTCTTTTTGATATGCATGTAGTTTGTCTTTTGTAAAACACAACCCACAAACTAACCCAAACCAATTAAGTTGCTCAAAAACAACCCAATCAATTTATTTTATTTAATGAAACAAAAACCAACCAACTTTAATTGGTTTGGTTTAGGAGGGTTGATAGGTTTTGTGATTTGGGTGTCCACCCCTAATCATGATTGCTCTCTCTTTGCTAATTTATAATGAAGCAATCACATGTATACAATTTCAATCGTACAAACCAACAAAAACAAATAAATAAAACTCAATAATTGTGCAATGTATCTTCTTTTTCTTTTTTCTTTTTTATATGCATGTAGTTTGTCTTTGATAAAACACTACCCATAAACCAACCCAAACCAATTGAGTTGCTCAAAAACAACTCACTCAGTTTATTTTATTTAATGAAACAAAATCAACCCGTTTAAATTGGTTTGGTTTGGGAGGGTTGATCGGTTTGGTAGTTTGGGTGTCCACCTCTAATCATGATTGCTCTCCCTTTGCTAATTCATAATTGAGCAATCACATGTATACAATTCCAATCGTACAAACCAACAAAAATAAATAAATAAATAAAAACTCTATAATTGTGTAATGTATCTTCTTTTTCTTTTTTCTTTTTGATATGCATGTAGTTTGTCTTTTACAAAATACAACCCACAGACCAATTGAGTTGCTCAAAAACAACCCAATCAGTTTATTTTATTTAATGAAACAAAACCAGCCCGCTTAAATTGGTTTGGTTTGGTTTGGTTTGGTTTGGTGATGTAGAACAAGTGGTTGAGTCCAACATGGCTTGGTGTGACCATCCTAAATCCAAGATTAAATGACCTTAATTGAAAGAAATCGACGAAATCTTCAGAAATCAACACTTTTGGTATCGAGGCACTTTCTTTTTCGGCCAAATTCCATCATTTAGGCTCCGAAATCGCAATTATTTCCTTTTGGGGAAATTTCATTTTTTATCATAAGTTGACTTTGACAAGCCAGAATTGCCTACCGTTAATTCCGGCTTGATTGGGGTCATTAGTATATTTTATTTCCGTAACTTTTGTGATTTCGTTATTTTTGACAATTTTTGTTATTTTAGACAGCTTTTGATATGAAATCCCGTTTCTTGTCCAACAAGGATTCGGGTTAGGGTTCTTTCGCTTTAAATAGCCGTGTAAGCCGAAAGGCTCGGACAACTTATTATTCAATTAAATTTCAGAAGTTTTAACTTTATTCTGGTGGATTCCAGTTTTCAATAGAATTTAGAAGTCGGTCTAATTCTTGTTACGTTTTCACTGCATCATTTGGTTTGGGAGGGTTGATCGGTTTGGTTGTTTGGGTGTCCACCCCTAATCATGATTGATCTCTCTTTGCTAATTCATAATTGAGCAATCACATGTATACAAATCCAATTTTACAATCTAACAAAAATAAATAAATAAAAACTTTATAATTGTGTAATGTATCTTCTTCTTTTTTTCTTTTAAAATGCATGTAGTTTGTCTTTTATAAAACATAACCCACAAAATAACTCAAACCAATTGAGTTGCTCAAAAACAACCCAAACAGTTTAATTTATTTAATGAAACAAAACCAACCACTTAAATTGGTTTTGTTTGGGAGGGTTGATCGGTTTAAGGGTTTGGGTTTCCACCCCTAATCATGATTGTTCTCTCTTTGTTAAGTCATAATTGAGCAATCACACGTATACAATTCCAATTGTACAAACCAGCAAAAAAAAAAAAAAAAAAAAAAAACTCTATAATTGTGTAACGTATCTTCTTTTTCGTTTTTCTTTTTGATATGTATGTAGTTTGTCTTTTATAAAACACAAACAACAAACCAACTCAAACCAATTAAGTTGCTCAAAAACAATCCAATCAGTTTATTTTATTTAATGCAACAAATCAACCCACTTGAATTGGTTTGGTTTGAGAGGGTCGATCAGTTTGGGGTTTTGGGTGTCCACCCCTAATCACGATTGCTCTCTCTTTGCTAATTCATAATTGAGCAATCACATGTATACTATTCCAATTGTACAAACCAACAAAAATAATAAATAAAAACTCTATAATTTTGTACTGTATCTTCGTTTTCTTTTTTCTTTTTGATTTTATAAAACACAACCCACGAACCAATCCAAACCAATTGAGATACTCAAAACAACACAATCAGTTTATTTTATTTAATGAAACAAATCCAACCCGCTTAAATTGATTTGGTTTAAGAGGGTTGATCGGTTTGGGGTTTTCGGTGTCCACCCCTAATCATGATTGTTCTCTCTTTGCTAATTCATATTTGAGCAATCACATTTATACAATTCCAATCGTACAAACCAACAAAAATATATAAACAAAAAATCTCTATAATTGTATAATGTATCTTCTTTTTCTTTTTCTTTTTTGATATGCATGTAGTTTATCTTTTATAAAACACAACTCATAAACCAATCCAAACCAATTAAGTTGGTCAAAAACAACCCAATTAGTTTATTTTATTTAATGAAACAAAATCAACCTGATTAAATTGGTTTGGTTTGGTTTGGTTTGGTTTGGACGGATTGATCGGTTTGGTGATTTGGGTGTCCACCCCTGATCATGATTGCTATCTCTTTACTAATTTATAATTGAACAATCACATATATATAATTATAATTGTACATACCAACAAAAATAAATAAATAAAAACTCTATAATTATGCAATGTATCTTCTTCTTCTTCTTTTTCTTTTTGACATGCATAAAGTTTGTCTTTTATAATTAGAAAATGTTGGTATATTTGGGTATGGGTTAGAGACCCATTATACACCCAAGTAGGCAAAGCCCAAGCCCATGCCTATGACATATATGCAAAGCCCAAACACAAGCTCAATGAGCAGTTTTATGCTATATATACATCAGTGTTAGATACTGATCAAGACACACATAACAAGACACACATAATAACGTGAATGTGTGTGTGGCTGTGTCTAAGCATTATATGTGTATGGGAAAGCATTGTCAGTAAAATGCAAAGTTTGTGTGTGTGTGTTGTGCAATGCAACGGCATGTGTGTTCAAGAGATTATTGCATGAAATAATGCATGTGTGCATGTGTTCAACAGAGAACACAAAATACAGAGAATAAAAATACAAGTTAGAGATGTGGAGAAAATCTGAAGAATTTTCTCTCATCTATAATCAAAGTGTGGGTAACATGCATTGTGATCAAAGGGGACTTTTCGATGATGTGATCGTCCTCTGACCGGTGATTCAGTTCCAGTTGTTCGATCCCTGCTTCCTCTGGAATTCGGATTTTCGATGGTGAGCGGTAATCCGAATTCGTTTTGATTATATCGAATATTATTAACATTGGTATCAGAGCATGATTGGGATTGTATTCTGGTAGAAATGCCATGCTTAGTAATTGTCTTTCACGTTTTGATTGCTTCACAATTCAATAATGGCATAACACCACACACTTGTTATATTTTGTTTTAGATGGCATGATTGTATACATATATATATATATATATATATATATATATATATATATATATATATATATATGTGATTATATGTTCTGGAGATTCTTGCCATGATTTAACTTCAAAATTAAGAGAATTTTGAAGAATTAAAAAAGAAACCCGTGACTGTTATGGGGTTCGAATTTTATTGTCATTTTTTTTGTTTCTCTGCGATCGTGGTACCATTAGATAGAGCCTTTCGATAGCTTTCCAACGATAGGTCATTTGCATAATTCAGTTAAGAAACGAGGGAGCAAAACGATTTCAAAATTTTATGCAGTAGATTAAATTCTGGAAAAATGTTTGTTCTTGAATATGGGTGAAGAACATGAAGAACATGTTCCACTCTCCTATGATCGGAGAGTGTGTTTCACCCCTAACCCACACGTCGTAATTAAGGGAATAAATGGAATTAAAATTACAATTGGAGTCGGATGGTGGTGATCCCGTGATCGGGAAATTCAAGGAAGACGGCGCGTGCATCACACTCTCTGTCGGCGCGATTGGGCGTTGGGCACAAAAGGTTTGAGTGGTTAATATGTTGATACGTGGATATCCCAGAAAACGCCACATGTCAAGTGAGTTTAATTTCGCCACCTGTCCTGATGACAAAGCGACACGTGTCGTCGACGTGGACGTGGACGAAGGAAACCGTTGACGGTTTCAGACGTCAGGAACAGTTACCGGTGCCACATCATCACCAACTGAACCAGTTCCATTACTCCGGCTGGCACGCTTTCCGGCAATGTTCCCGGCGGCCGGTGATTTTCCCCTCGACGTTTTCGACGGTCTGTGATTTTTCCGACGATGTTTTCCGGTGACCAAAGGCTGTTTTCGGAGATCATAAGTGGTTTTCCAGTGACTTATGGCGGTTTTCCGGTGGTAAAAAAAAAATTTAAAAAAAAATTCATTTATTAATTTATTAATTTATTAATTTTATCGATGTGTTTCACTCCAATGGGAGCTGAATTAATGCCCTATAAATTCCGAATGGGATTTTTAATAAGACGGATTCAAGCACGAATTCAAGTGACAAATTTTTGTTGTGGATTCCACCGACAGTTTCTAGCATGATTTTCGGTGACGGTTTCTGGTTAAGGTTTCTGGCACGGTTTCTGAGGACAGTCTCAGGTGCGGTTTCCGGTAACAGTTTTCGATGCGGATGTCAAAGATGGTTTCCGGTGGTATTTTCGGCCACCATGGATTTTTCCAGTAGGACTTTTAGCACTGTTTTCTAACGGTCATGGAATTTTCCTACGAAAAATTTGACCACCGAAATTTAGCTTCAGTGGGAGCTATGTATATTGAAAGGCCTTCATTTAAAATTCTCCGTCTAATTAATTATGTAATCGGGAAAAAGAAGTTTGATTAGAATATACATTGGAAATGTATAAGGTTATTAAAAGACAAATTTGTGTAAATGAGTTAGAAATTTTTTTAAAATAAATATGCATGATCTCATATGTCTTAATGGAGAAGATTTCATGAATCTTATTAATGACATATAGTCGCAGTCAATGACTCGTGCTTTTATGTTGAGAGATGCAGTAAATAGTCTTTTAATAAAAAAATTCGAAGAATTAATAGATCTATAAGGTTGGAAAAGCTAGAGTAAGGTACCACGATGTATTTTGGTCATATAGCGTGTGAACTAGAAATCGTAGAGAAGCGTTACATTCTTGGGAATGTGAGGCGATCTACTACATCTGCAATGAATATTCATAGTGCTAGGCACATCAGTTATTGCACACGCGAAAGATGATCAAATATTTTGAGAAAATGACAATTAGATGAGTTGTGAAGACTCAGAGAGTCTTTCTCAATGATGATCGATATAAATGTGAAACATATAGAATGAATAGCATGCAAAGTCACGTATTTTGAGAAAATACTGTGGTTTTAATAAACCGTTCTATAGTAAATAATTTTGGTTTATTTACTTTGTAGTAAAAACGGTTTGACCTATAAAATATTTTGTTGGGACTTGTGCATTGTATTCTTCTGTTATTTATATGATCACTTGTTTTGGGAATTCTAAATTGTTGAGTACAATATTAGAATTAGAATTTTGCGCAAAGTACTAAATTAATGATGATTAAATTTTTGGAAACGGATGGTAATTAGACGCTTTGACGACTTTTTCAATTATGTTCCTTAAATTGTTTCATCATTTGTTCGGTCAGCGTTTGCAGCAAAATTAAATGTGTGTATTTTTTAAAAGTAATATGCTTGCATAGTAGATTGTATGTCTCTACATAGATTAGCATAAAATATAGATTATATATCTATAATATTGTGGCCAATTTGATTGCGATAAACTAAGTCTTGTAATCTAGGGAATAGATACGAAAATATTTAGTGTATTTTAAGAGTATGAAACTCAACTCTTGAGACTATAACATGAATCATGATTGAACTTCGGTATAGTACTTATTGCTCGACATACAAGATGTGAAGGCTTATCAAGCCATAAGTTAAATTACTCGCATCATGTTACGGAGTAAGTTAAATAGTAATTTCACATGTATGTTTTTACAAGTACAATATGATTTAAGTAAAGTTGTTTACCTCTCAGGTTTTTGTCTTGAAGGGAAATTTTTAGTAGGATTTTGAGTATTAAAATTTAGTATGTACAGTATCAAGTTTTAGAGTACTTATAAGAAGCGCCAAAATTAGTGGCAGCCTCCAATAAGAATATAAAACATTATACACCGACTAAATGATCTGATCTCTTTTGATAGTTGGAAAATATAAAATTAATATGACACGTTTTGATCGCGTCATTTTGGTAGTAAAAGATGAGCTCCTAAAGGCGGCTTAGGATTCTACCCAATTTTATATGAAAGATTCCAACTTGCACAAAAATTTTAAGTTTTGGGCATATTAGTGGAAATAGTTATTTCAAAAAGGAGAAGAGAATAAAGTCATAACCACTTAATCCTAGATCGAAATATGCAAGAAGTTTAGGGATAATGAATTGAGGAAGGAAAAAACTAAAATAATTGTTACAGTTGTGACAAGCTGAGTCTTTTTCACTCATAAAACCCTTGAGTTGAAAAGAGTAAAACCCAAACTCAAGAATTTGTTAAGTTATGCTTAAGTTTCTGACTAGGTATTTTCTTTTGAATCTCGTCTTTTGTGGACAGTAGATAAGCAAAGATATACCATCCAATAGGAAACTGTAAAGCATTCGTTGAGTAAAGTTAGATTATAAGAGACAAGATGTATATGTGTTAGAACAATTTTGGAGTAAAGTACCTACAAACTGGGTTTGCATGGTAGCCTAAATTTAGACTCCATGATGTTCTAATATACACTTGAGATATAACTGAGTTTTAATGTCCGTGGTTATCCTCATTGATTCGGGTTATCATTAATGATCATGATGGTTATATGAATATTATTTTAGCAAATTATATTCATATGGTACTTGATAGTTTAATGGTTTTATGGAATTATACGTCAGTAGAGACGGTTATAATTTTGTTTGTTTTTCAATTATTACAATGGTAATGGTGCTGATATTTTGGCATGCTAGATTAAGTCATGTTGGACTAGATAAAATGAGTATATTAGTCAGAGATGACTAATTGAACTTATTCATCTTAAAGGTCATTCAAATTAACTAACAAGAAAAACAACTAGAAAACCATTTAATAAGGAACTAGATCAGGAATTTCATTGCAACTAATTCATAATTACATTTGTGATTGAATGAGTTTAAAGACTAGGTTGAAATTTCATATCTAGTTACATTCATTAATATCTTTAGATGTCTCGGTCATATCTATTTGATCTCTCATAAATCGAAAGCATTGGATTGTATTCAAATTGTTTGGTTGAGGATCATATTAGATGATTGACTTTTTTGAGTTTTAAAGAATAAACCGAGTACGTATTTAATATCTTTCTGAACAGTTCAAGGAATTGTTTAGTAAGAAAGATATAAAAAGATATTTATTTATTCCTAGGATTTCGCAATAAATTGTGTAGCGGAAATAAGGAATTAAATACTGTTGGAAATGGTTAAGTCTGTGATGGTGCATGTGAATTATTTAGTATCTTACTAGAAGATATGATAATTGCTACCTACTTTCTTAATCATGTTCCATTTAATCAAACACTTATACACTATATGAATTCTTGACAGGTAGGTAGCCCGGTCTGACTAATCTACAGCCCTAGGGGTATGCAGATTATGTTTATAATCCATCTTATAGAAATGAGAAATTAGATGCAAGAAGAGAATTTGTATCTTTATTTGATACTTTGTGCATTCCAAAGGATTAAATAAATGATGGTGTATAATTAGATAGAAGTGTGACTGAATTTGAATCACAAGATGTCATTATTAGATAATGAATTTCTTAGTAGAAATGAATTTAATATAGATATCTAATTTTAAAATTAGATGATCTGTGTTAATATGCGAGTGGTGGTAAATTAAAATTTAACTTGATCATCCATCCTTAGTGGGAGTGAAATTCTAAATGGATCTTTCATCCCTAGAGATGTGGAAGTGGAAGTGGAAGTGGAAATGGAAGTGGAAATCTACACACTAGTGGGAGTAGAAATCCTCATGGATCTTTCATCCTTAGTGGGAGTGAAACAGCTGTTAAATCAGTCACTGTAATAATTTACCAACTCGTGGACATAATCACCAAATTATCCCATTTCATCTTTCGCAGATTGAAAGGGAATTTTTGATGATTACCTCACTTGCCAGTGATGAGCCAAAGATTTTAGAATTGAGCTATCACTTATATCTACTAAGTGAATACATGAATGAAAGCAATGGAAGGGGAGATGGAGTATAGAAAAGTGATCATGCCCGGGATTTGATTCACTTACCGTCTGGTCATTAGACCGTTATGAACATATGGATTCCATATATATCATATGTAAGGCGGAAAGTACTAATGAGAGGTATAAGACGCTATTAATCGCTAATGAAGAAACTTATTCTCTAGAAGTAAAGTTTTCTTCTATATGCCTTATTCTAGCACTAGTCACATATTTGAACCTGAAATTACATCAGATGGATGTAATAATTGTACTTCTCGATAGAGAACTAGAGGAAGAGATTTACAAGGAGTTGCCTGTAAATTTTTCGTTTCAAAAGATCAAGAGCGCATAAGTGTGTTTGCTTGATTAATGTATGGTTTGAAACAATCCTCTAGAAAGTGGTATCTTTTATTTCATCAAGCTGTAATGTCTTACAGATTATCGACGACTAAAGATAGCCATGGTAAGTACACTAAACAGATTAAGGATAATTTTTATATTATCTATATATGTGGACTATATGTCTTGGCTAGAAATAATGAAGAGTTCATAAAGTTATAATGAAATGGTAATTCTCAAATTTCTTTGAGATTTTATATAAGCAATGTGGCTTACATATATTAGGAGTAATAGTTGATTCGAAATGAGCAATTATAGGCTCATAGATACTCCTATTGTGAAATTACAAACTCTTATCCTTAATGTGTATATTGAAACTCCATAAGATCAAATTATTAATTACAAGTTCCTCATGTTAGTACCATACAGAGTCTCATGTACATTGTTATATGTACAAAGTCTATCATTAGTTACGTCGTAAGATTGGTGAGTGGACACCAATATAATCCTTGATTACAACATTGAGATATTGTCAAGAGGATTATGACATACCTTGAAAGTACAACTAACTAATAAGTGTACATTGTGATATGTACAAGGCCCAATAGAAATTATGCTACAAGATTAGTAAATGTATATCAATATAATCCTAGATTGAGAGGATTATGATATAACTTTAATAGTAAGGGAATTTACCGTTAATGCTAGCATATTTACACACATAATGTAATAGAAATATGTCGTCAGGTTGAGACCAGCATTCTTACACGTGTGGTCGCCTCAGTTGATGAGATAGCAAGCTGAGATGAGACACATATATATTAGAGAATATGTAGGATATATTCTCGCGGAGCTAGTATATATGAATATGTCGCCTTGAATTTTTCAAGATGAGGTTCACAATAAATATACTAATGTATTTTAGAACCGATCATGATAGACCTCACTATCATTGATACCTGATTCAAGCCATATATGAGATCTTAATGTGGCGTCAGAGATAGGCGAGTTTTTAAGAACTCAGGTTAGTCACAAGAGTTGAGGCTAGACTAAGATCTGTACAGTGAATAATATAAAGACATATGCATTCTTATTTAGAATGAAATTCACTGTAACATGTGTTTCATACCACGTGTGCTATTTGTGACCGATGTGAAAAATGAGAAAATGAATCCCTGCTTCCTCATTGTGTAAGTTCCATTGAGGTTTACGTTAACTTCAAATAGTGTCCTTATGACCATTCACTTTATCTTGAAGTGACAGGATAATGTTAGCACCTTTAGCGTGTTATTTCTATGGCTATGATAATTCAGCTTATGTGGCACGTCTAGGGTAGCAGTTGTTCTGGAGACAGAGAGATAGAGATGAAATGGGAAGATTTAATGAATTTTTATCTGACTTATGTATTCACCGGTCGACCAATTGTATTTGTTACAATTGTGAATACATGAAATGTGATAAAGTCAAGCATAGCTTTTGAGGGATCAAGTATGCTTTAGACTGATAAAAATTATAAATTAAATCTAGGATACAATAATGAACAAAATTATCTCTTGTAAATAGAGAATTTACATTTGAGATTGTTAGCTCCCTTTTATATATATATATATATATATATATATATATATATATATATATATATGTGTGTGTGTGTGTGTGTGTGTGTGTGTGTGTGTGTGTGTGTGTGTGTGTGTGTGTGTATTGATTGTTCATAGGTCACACGATGCACTTACCTGTATGAACACTTTTGATAATGATGATAATACTTGTGTTTAAAATGTTTTAAAGGCTTCTCTGTATATATCACATCTAATGCCATTTTGGGAGTGTCAGTTGTTGATTAATAAGGTTGCACTTATGATGGGCTTGTGGTAACTTAATTGTGTTGGCCCCACTTGTACGAGTGAGAGATGTTGGTATATTTGGGTATGGGTTGTAGACCCATTGTACACCCAAGTGGGCCAAGCCCAAGTTCATGCCTATGACATATATGCAAAGCCCAAACACAAGCCCAATAAGCAGTTTTATGCTATATATACATCAGTGTTAGATACTGATCAAGACACACATAATAACGTGAATGTGTGTGTGGCTATGTCTAAGCATTATATATGTGTATGGTAAAGCATTGTCAGTAAAATGCAAAGCTTGTGTGTGTGTTGTGCAATGCAAAGGCATATGTGTGTGCAAGAGAGTATTGCATGAAATAATGCATGTGTGCATGTGTTCAACAGAGAACACAAAATACAGAGAATAAAAATACAAGTTAGAGATGTAGAGAAAAGCTATAGAATTTTCTCTCATCTATAATCCAAGTGTGGGTAACATACATTGTGATCAGAGGGGACTTTCCGATGATGTGATCGTCCTCCGACCAGTGATTCAGTTCCAGGTGTTCGATCCCTATTTCCACTGAAATTCAAATTTTCGATGATAAACAGTAATCCAAATTCGTTTTGATTATATTGAATATTATTAACAGAAAGAAAACAGTATATAAAAATCACATGTCGGTTGCCAATAGTCCAATATATCTCCATAAGATATTTACAATTACAAGGCCGAACGTCATTAAGACCTCATCGTTCTATCAATCCATAGTTGTGGCCACTGGCCAGTGGGGTCGCTACTGCTGTGTCGGCGAGGACTCTCCACCACTCAATTCAGGTAGTTGAGCATATATAATTAGTAAATACGTGAATTGAATTATTGAATAATGTATAGTCTTTTTTTAGACTTATTAAATAATGTATATGAAGCTGCGGGTTGTTCTTGTTTTTTTTATCGTCGTACTTTTTCAATTCTTTTGCTATTTATATTTGAAGATATTGAAGGTTCATGTGGCTGGTTTAGAGAGCAATTGTCATATATATACAGGTGACATATAGGCACTGATTCATTAAATAATTAAGGGTGACACTTGACAGATCCTGTCCTGACATATTTAAGACCTGAGATGAAAATGACCCCCTTATTCATAATTCAAACAAAATTTGTCCCCACCAAAATTTGCTCCCTTTATTTTTATATATATATATATATATATATATATATATATATATATATATATATATATATATATATATATATATATATTCCGTACATATAATTAAAAAATAATTAGACACTTACTTCACGGTTTTAATTTTATAAATATATTCTATACATATTATATAAAAAATGAATTGGGCCCATTTTATAAATATATTCTATACATATAATTTAAAACAAAAATGAATTGGATCATTCATCACAATTCTATTTCTCGGGACCTCAAAACCAAATAATACATTATTGACTTTATTAAAAAAAAAATGGAGCTTAGAGAGGTTGCACGTGGTTAGTGCTGTAATTATGGACCAGTCCGAGATAGGTCGGTCCGGCGGGTCCACGAAGAGAAATGGACCGTGTTTGGCATGACCCGTGAAAGAGGCAGGCCAGGCCGAGGCCCGATCAGTGATAGGCCATGTGCCGGGCCGTTGGTACTAGGTCCGGCCGGCCACGGCATGCCTAGCCGGCGTGTCAGGCCCCTGGATCGGCCCATCAGTCCGTCACTTCAACCGTTCTTTTCTGTTTTTTGTTTTTTGTTTTTTTTTTAAAAAATATTCCCTCCAACGGCTGGATTTTAATTCCAGCCGTTGAAGCCTCTAAAAATTACAAAAAAAAACCCTAAAATCTTTCAAATTAAATTTTGACCCACAAATCAAATTTTTCTATAAATACTTTCATTCATTTCATTTTCCATTCACTCTCTCTATCATTCTTTCAATCTCTCATTCTCTCAAATCTCAATCTCTATATTCTCCAATTCTCTACACTTTTTCATTCAATTTCATTATTACTCTCTCTACAAAATTCTCTACATTTTTCACCAACACATCAAATTTTAAAGGTAAAATTTTGTTATTTCTTTTGCTCAAATATTTTTTCATAGTAAATTTATATTTTTATGTTTAGACTGTAGTTACTAAATGAAAATATTTTTATTTAGTTAGTTAGTTTATCAATTTTTGGGCTTTAATGTTAATATTATTTGTTTAATATATTAAGATTTTTTAGTTCAGTAGTAATTTTAATATTTGTTATTAGTAAATTTAGAAAGTTAATTTGTATTACTTAATTTAATTTTTGTAATAAGTAAATTATGAATGTTAAGTGTAGTAGTTAAGTTTAATATTTTTTGTTCATAAATTATGAATTTTTAGTGTAGTTGTTTATTTTAATATATTTTTTTAGTATATTATGAATTTTAAGTGTAGTAGTTAATTTTAATAAGTTTTATTAGTATATTAAGATTTTTATGTGTAGTATTTCATTTCATATTTGTTGTTAGTAAATTTATCAATTTTATGTGTAATAGTGAATTTAATATTTATCAATTTTATTTTGGGTACCCCACATTTTCCCAGGCAATCCATCAGATAGTGGAAATGTCTGAAGTGTTAAATAGTTATAGAGAAGATGAACATCTAGGCGCTGCAGTTGTTGTCATGGAGACAAAGTTGAAAAAATATTTGGATAACATTCCTCTACTTTATGCCTTAAGTGTTATAGTAGATCATATGGTTAAATTATCTGGTTTAGAAGTTTTACTTGAGTTTATTGGTATTAATTTGTCAATAGATTATTCAGAACAAATTACTGATATTCGAACCAAGTTGTTCGAGATTTTTCGTATTTATGAGAGCAGGTTTGGCAACATTGACACCCCCCAATCAACACAACCGAAGACAGAGCCGAAACAAACAAGTTGGAGCCTTCTAAAACAGTGAAAAAAGGACAAATCAGCAAGTACTTCTTCAGGGCAAAGATCTGGCCCATCTTCTTGTACCGAACTGATTAGGTACCTTGAAGCACAGTTCGATGCTGTTGAAAATAAGGAGGAGTTTGATTTGTTGTTATAGTGGATGACCTATACGTACAGGTATCCAGTTCTGTCACACTTAGCACGTGACATACTGGTTATTTCCGTGCCAACTGTGTCTTCAGAATAAGTTTTCAGCACCAGTGGACGTATAATTGAACCAAGAAGAAGTTGTTTGTCTCCGGAGATAGTGGATGTATTAACATGCCTTCGGGATTGTGAGCATGCTAAAAAAAGGTTGCAAAATCAAACTGTAGATAAAGAGCTTATTCTAAATTTCAACAATCTATATATTGATGAACCTGCAGGTAGTGGCCAGAGTCAGAACTAGGTTATACTTTTACATATGTATTTATTATTTACTTGTAAGTTGTAATACGGTTGCACTCTTTTTTCTTTACCAAGTTTTTATCCCACTGGGTTTTCCTTGGTAAGGTTTTTAAAGAGATAATCATGTAAATATGTAATACTGAATTTCATAAGTGAAAAATAATTAAATAAATAAATAATTGTTCATTTTCTTTATTCATTTTTGGATTTAAAATCCTAAACCCTAAACCCTAAATCCAAACAAACTTAATTTGAAAATTGATTATGGACCAGACCCGCCAAGCCAGCCAGACCAGGCCCGCCAGACCAGGCACGTGGACCGTTGCCTCCATTTTTGGAAACTGGTCGGGCCTGGTCCGTTTCCAAAAATGGACCTGGCCAGGGCGTGCCTAATGGGTCGAGCCACTCCATTATTACACCACTACACACGGTGCACCCCTCCAAGGCTAGCACTGACACTTGGCATGGAAGGGTGACATTTGTCTCTTCAAACAATGATTTTATTGGTGTGCTTTATTGGTGTTGTCCTCAATATTATGGATATTTATCGTACTTATCTTTGATGCAGATATTTGTTTTCGATGTGATCCCTGATTTGGGCCAAGAGTTTGGTGCCCGAAGGGTTACGGATCTGTCTCCCCGTATTTTGAAGTGGGAGTTGACTAAACAACCGAGAGGGAAGAAACTGGCCAAGATTTTCAAAGCCAGGGTATGTATTTAATTTGTTAATGTTTATATTAGTTAGTATGTGTACAATTATATTTTTCTAACTAATATTTCAGATGTTTGCGAGGAAGGAACCGGTGCCCACACCAGTCGAGAGACAGACATTGTACTATACGAGGCTAAACGATGGGGGAGCCTGTATGTAGAGGAGGACAGGCTTTATATTCCACCTCTGGTCCCTGATCAGACTACCTTTGGCTGGAATAGTGGGACAGAATGTGGGGGTTTGACAGACAGGACCCGTGGCAGTGAGGGATATGGACACGATGCTGGGGGTTTAAGGCCCAGTGACAGCGAGGGATATCAGACAGACCCTCAACGAGAAAGGCATAAGCATATACGGGCTCGGTTTACCACCCCCGAACATGGTACATCTACAGGGGATTTCCATGGGAGCGTTGGACGTGATGGAGAGGTAAGTTGAAAACAAAGTTTAGTTTTTTTATTAACATGTGATGTTGATAGTTTTGTACTAACAATGTAGACAAGATTTCTGGCCTTATGGGCAGATATGTTGAACGATGTGCATGAAGCCCTCCGGAAGAGTGAGAAGGATCGAGAGCGTCAACACTTGGAGTTGGTGGATATGATCCGGAAGAGTGACGAGGATCATCAGCAACAACACCGAGTGTTACTGGATATGATCTGGGGGCTTCGAGGGTCGACCATGGGTACACACAGGGATTGCCCCTCACCTCCTGATCCTGACTTTAGTCTCGGAGACAGAACTAGTGGGTATAATGGGGGGGACATATAGGACAGGTGGACGTAGCGAGGACCCGCCTACCGGGGGGTAGGTCTGAAAGTCAACCTCAGTCGCGTACCAGCGATAGTAGGCCTGCTACAAGTACAACAGTCCGGTCGGACCTCCCAGCTGTCCTATCTGGGTCCACCCAGCCCCAGCGGTCCCCTCCACTACACAACATATCAATTCAGCAGCAGTGGTCCCCTCCACCACCCAGCACATCGATTCAACCGTAGCATTCCCCTCCCTCACTCAGCACATCGACCAAGGCTCAGTGGTCCCCTTCCTCACACAGCATGTCGATCTAGGCTGAGCGGTCCCTTCCCTCACCTAGCATGTTGACCCAAGGTCTGCGGTCCTCTCCACCACCCAGCACATGGATTCAGCCCCAACGGTCCCCTCCCCCACCCAACACATCGACCGAGCTCCATAGCTCATTGGAGGCTGGAGTACCATACAAGAAGCGTATACTTAAGCGCGGATGGCAGTTTATGAGCCCTTACATAGTTCCATACCGGTCGAAGAGGTTGAGGACATAGCCCCAGTCCGTGGAACACATATTTGACCCCATTGACTTATGGACGCCGACCAGTTTACGGCATTCAAAGCCTTCAAGAAGAACATCAACGGGGAACTGTGAGTCCAACTTCATCTAACAAAAATGGCAGTGTTTTAATGTTTATTCAAATTTACCTAAAGCTAATCCAACCATTAAACAGACGTGATGTGGACGTGCTGGCACCAGTGGACGTCGGATGGTTCATGCATATGCAGTCCAACTTCATGGACTTGGAGGACACGGTACGTACTTACTTGATTTTCATATTAATGTTTGTTTAAATAATGTTGTATTGTTAACAATTCATTAGTTTTATTGTCTGTCAGCATATGGACTCATACCTCCATATTCTTCGGAAACGTCAGTGAGGATTTCCCACTGTGTACAACCAGAGGATCAACGTATTGGATACACAATTATGTGTAAGTAGTTATAAATTATTGGAATCACATCGCGTTTTATGGTTTTTTATTATTGATATGATTTTGTCAATGATTGTATGTACAACCACTTATGTTGTTACAGTGGGAGAGAATGATGCCTCGTGATTTGCACGGGGCTGTGACCATGGCAAGGTGGAATGTGTTACATTCCCGATGGTTGGAAGAGGACCTTCAGACAGTCTGTGGAGCAACCACGAGTGGAAACCACCCATGGCACGAGGTTGACTTGGTAAGTGTTACACGGTGGAAATGATTTAAAATATAAACGGTTTGTATATCCTGACCTAACACCTTCTGCATACTATTACAAGCCCTGATACCGTTAAACGTTAGGGGCAACATTGGATGGTGGTGACCGTCAACCTTATTCTCGGGAAGTTGGACATATGGAGACAGGAAGTTCCTCATTATATCAGGAAGCAACAGGTCCGGCCATTACAGTGGTTTTTATCCTCCATGTTGAATGACTCGGGGTTCCACACTGCATGACGGAGTGGTCGTCGGTCATTCCCTAGGGAAGATAAGTCTTTCTCGATCAGTGTGGTCCCCACTTTTACAGTCCCCAAATAAAAAAAATCGTAAGATATTCTATTTCATTTACGTGCTTAGATATTATTTAAAAACGATTTGTAGCGCGTTTTAATGTGTCCAATTGCAGAGGTAACTGTGGTCCCCATACTTCGAGACTTATCGAGTACTTACTGGCAGATCGAAACCCTTTTGATTGGTCAGATGACGACATGGGGATCATTCAGAAGAAAATGGTTATGGAAATTTTTTGTAACTCCATGCCCGCCTAGTGATTGGTTGTATATTTAATGTTGTATATTTTTAATATTTCCTACCATATTTTTTGTACAAAGACATTGTAATTCATTAATATTATTTCAATTTCTTTTAATGTTTTTGTTTCCAGTGTCTGCCATCACATGTACGAAGCACATACCAAACCTTGCAATGTGATACGATAAGTTAACGACACATACAAAATAAGTTAACGAACATTATTGCAATTCCAAATTATTACAATCTGATACGATTCCAAATGTTTACAATGTGATCAAAACTTTGTCATTCATTCCCTATTAAAGTCCATGTTAGGGCACGTTTGTTTGTTGTGTCCAATTGAATGACAGATGCTACACTTGCGGTGGTATTCATCGGGAACACCTCTGTTTGGACCTTCATTAATCAAAGGTGGGTTAGAACATCTCCTGAAATTATGCCCTGGTTGTCCATATCTTCTACACGATTGTATAGTTGTCCTCTCTGAAAAAGAGACATGGCGACCCGCCCTCAGGCGTCCTGCTTTTATCCTAGAGATTGGATTCAAAATCACCCTCTGAGCAATATCAGATGTCACAACCCAAGTGGAAGGATGTCCAACCGGTATAATAGAAATCGAGTACGCGTCAATAAGTGTTTGTCTCTTATAGTATTCCGAACACAAAGTTGTCAAATCCAAGTTTCGCTCCCTACAAAAAACTTTGAAAATGATGAGCCTCACGTTTCAGTAATAATCACTTCACAGTCAAACTTGAAAGTAATGTACCGTGCGGCCGCAAGTGCGTGAGAACATGGAAAATGATCCATTTGGAATTTGTTGCAAGTACAGGTCTTCCGGGCTAAGTAAATAGTCCACTGTTTTCCCGTCCACTTGATCGAGAAAATATTCCAGTCTACTGGATTTACGGTCATAAAACCACACTTCTCCACACGTTTTAAGATCATAAGATGTGTTACGCCGGTCAATTGATAATGCATGGATTGTGCATCTCTATAGCGACCGTGAAACCACTATTGTAGCATATTCCTAATGAACTCAGACAGGGTTAACATAGGCAGTTGTTGTGCAAATTGGAGGCATGAGTTTATGCATTCTGCAGCATTTGTTGTCATCACCCTGTACATTCTTTCGGGACAGTGTACACGGGACCACTTGTGTGGACCAGTATCAATTACATAATCATATGTATTCTGGTGCAAGTTTCTTAACTCTTCCATATGCCGGTTATATTCAAACTCGATATACGTGCGGGATGATGTGTCCATTATTTCGGCAACATCCTTCTTATGAAATCGTTTCTTAATGTTTTTAGCAAAGTGAAAACAACATATGGTATGGGTGACATAAGGGAACACTTTAGAAATCCCTGCTTCCATGCTTGCATGTCTATCGAAAATGAAAACCCGCTCATCAATATGACCTAGGGCACCCTTCAAGCAATCCAAAAACCATTCCCATGAAAGGTTGTTTTCTGAGTCGCCGTACCCAAAAGCAATTGGATACACATGTTCATTCACATCTTGTGATGTTCCAATAAACATTGTACCCCCGAATCGTCCCTTCAAATGGGTACCATCAACGGCAAATACTGGGCGTATACACGTCCGGAATCCTCTAAGTAAGGCACCAATCGACATGAAAAAGTATAGAAATTTGCCATCTTTGTCGCACTGTAAGTCAGTAATTGTGTCGGGATTTTTTTGTTCCAAAACGTAACCAAATGATGGAAGCAGTTGGATGGTTTCCTCCTCATGCATTTCATAGGTTAATGACAACGCATAATCGAGGGCGGCGTGTGCCTTACTGTACATGATTTGGATTCCATACATTGATTTCATTTCTGTGATTATGTCCTTCGGATGCATTAGTCGACCATCTTGTTGTTGAAGTATAGGTGCAATCACTTCTCCAATTATGACTGAACAAGCTTGTCGGTGGCGGTGGTGAATTTCCTCTAACGGACAAGTGTGTTCGTTGATAAAACTTCTTACTTGAAAGTATGTCCCTTCATCTCTCCTCACCGCTCTTAACTTCCACGTACAATTTTCCATCAAACAAACTAGATGTAATGTTGTTTTATTAGACCTTTTCACCTTCCACTCGAAGTTCTGCCGCATTGCAAAATGGCATACTAGTCTCTTCAAATCCTTTTTTGTTAGAAAAAATTACCTTTTATATATCATGCTTGTAGGTTCATCTTCAACCAAGTTTCTACTTCCACCCATACCAAACGAGTATGATTCTGCTTCTAGAATAACCCATGTTGTGGCATTATCAGAATCATCTGGAGTTACATTAGCCCGGACCTCGGAGGTCCCAGCTATATCTGGTGCACTGAAACCAAATCTGTGTACACGTCTTACACATCTTTCCGTTTGGACAGGTTCTTCATCATCCTCATTGTTCTCTACATTATCTACCGGATTAAAATTGCACTTATTATCCACCTCATAAATCGGCCCAACATTCGGTACTGTATTCTGCTAATTGTTGATGTCATTGTTGATCTCATTGTATTGGTGGTTGTATTGCCTACCATTTATCTCAATTTGACAACCAAAGACATCGTCGAATTGAGGTCCAAATATATCAGCATGGCCGGCTACTTCCGGTGGGACAGCACATATGTTTTCTCGACTATCAATCCCACTTCTTTCTGTGAACAACTGGTTGCTTCCGTCTAATGATCGAAATTGTTGGGTGCTATCATGATAAGGGATATCTTCACCAATGACACCTCATGTTGGCCTCTCGATTAGACTAACACATACTTGAGGGATCACCTTGTCTTCCCCTAGCATAAACTGACCATCATCGTTGTTTCTTATAAATGTACGACATGTAGTCCCAGGAACAATTGATATTGACTGTAGATCAGCACTGTATTTGTTCTCATCAAACTTCACAATGGTTTGCACGATCGACACCAGTTCGTCGTAAGTCAAATTCTTTGACACATACAAACCTTGGTTATTGGAACCTAAATACCTCTGATTTCCATCGAGTAATTGCTCACATCGACTGTTGTAAGATATGACTATTCTCACCCTATCCATTGTCCTATCAAAATCATCATCAAAAACCATTATTAAGAAAATAATAATTAATATTAAATTTACAATTATAAATGATTAAACAAAAATCAAAAGTGTAAGCGATCGAGCTTTTTTTGTTACTGATCGAGCCTTTTGTGTACATGATCGAGCCTTTTTTGTACATAATCGAGCTTTTTTGAACTTGATCGAGCTTTTTTTGTTCAGGACCGAGCTCTGTTTGTACATGATCGAGCTTTTTTTAATATGGCTCGAGCTTTTTTCAAATATGGATCGAGCTTTTTATTTTAAGGATCGAGCTTTTTTTGTATATGATCGAACGTTTTTTTGTACATGATCGAGCTTTTTTTGTGAGTGATCGAGCAATTTTTTGTGAGGGCTCGAGCATTTTTTGTGAGAAATCGAGTTTTTTCAGTAAGGGATCGAGCATTTATTTTATGGATCGAGCTTTTTTAAAATTTGCTCCAGCTTTTTTACAAATGTTTCGAGTGTTTTTAAAATGCTTTCGAGCTTTTATGCCCAAGATTTTAAACTTGTTTGCACCACTTCAAATCAACTCGGCTAAATAAAAATACACAAAAAATGCATACATGTTCATACAAAAAGTTTACAACTCGTAGACATAAAAAAAAAATGGAGACAACATGTTCATAAATGTTCATACATTGTTAAACCACACATAAATGTATGAAAAAATGAAAATGAAGATCAAAAATATCTGTTTACCTTCTTCTGCAATATCTAGATTGAAGTTCGCTTTTTAAAGAGATACCTGGAGTGGTTGATTGATTTTCAAACAACTTTTTTTTCAGACAACTTTTTTGGAGAGAGTCTTTTAAAGAATAAATAATCGATTATTTAAGGACAATTTTGGTAGTTCACAATAATATGTGCTTTTTAAACTTAACTTATTAAACTAATGACATCACTGTGACTCACTAAAAAAAAGGTGACATTTTTCATCATTTCCACTATATATATATTAGGATTTGAATAACTTGAAACGAGAAATCATGAGAGAATAATTATGATATTAATTTGCAGTGTATACACGATTGGGGTGATGAAGATTGTGTAAAGATATTGAAGTGTAAAGGTTGTTCTGGTGGAAATAGTTGTAAAAGAAGATAGTAACAAAACATTTGGTGATATGGATTTGGTATATGATCTGCTCATGTTTGCACACCAAAATGGTGGAAAGGAAAGGACCGAAAAACAATGGAAGAAATTATTACAGGAAGGAGGCTTCTCTAGTTATAATATCATCGACATTCCAGATTTGACATCAATTGGTGAGGCATATCCACTTTGATATGAATTCAAATTGAAGCCAATATTTGTGTCTGAGTGCATATACTAAGAATGTATCATGGAGACTTTGTGGGTTGTTGGAAATAAAAACATTCGAAAATTAATTTCGTTGGAACCAATGAAAATCAATGCATGTGATTTTCGATTGGGAAAGTATTAAATATTAGTTAACAATAAGGATAAATTTTATTGGAGTAGTTGGGATGATTTTGTTTTGAGAAAGTTAGAGTGGAGGGTACCGACTAATATGTCACTACAAATGAATGAAAAATGGTTGAGCATGAAACGGAAAATGTTTAGGGACCGACTCATCAATGAGATATTGACAAGTAGTGTTTTTCCTTTCACTTTTTATATTGGGATATTAAGATTTTAATCTCTCTAGTTAGCGTTAATCTGGATTTAGTCTATTAGTTTTTAGAATTACTAGCTTTAATCCTTTCGTAACAGTTTTCGTTAAATGACAGACTCAGAGGGTAAAATTACCCTACTGCCCTGCTATCTGTGAAAAGACCCTTATACCCTTCACAAAGTAGGCTGTTAGGTCTGCTAAGCACACCCCAGCCCATATCTAATTCCACCGTGAAACAAACCAATTTAGGCCACTGACCGCACCCCAGAAATTGCTAAGCACACCCCATTGCATCAGCATGACATCACATAGTCTTCTTCAGCCAGCTAACCTACCGACCTGCCTGTGCCCGACCCGGACCCGGTTCTTGACCCAACATGAAACCCGCCTATTCTACAGCTTTTCAGATGTCGTTTCTGACAGTTTTCTGCCCAGAACGACAGACGACCCTTCTCCGGCCCATTTTCCACCCATTCCAGTCTCTCACGCGCACGTTTACCACAGATTCACACACAAAAAAAATCAACGGTTTCAACCGTGAACCACCATTACAATTCATCTTCATCGGTTCATTTCATCTTTAGTTCATCTTCATCAAACACAACAACAAAATTTCAACCATTAGCCACCATGAAACCCCTAAATCCAGATCCAACCGTGAACCACCCATCATCAATCCACAGCCACCCATCATCAAATCTACAACCACCCATCACTCCCACCCAGAAAGAGAAGAAGAGATTGGTGGTAGAGAAGAAGAAGAAGAAGGTAATTGGTTTGGTTTCTGGAGGTGATGGTGGTGGTGGTGGTGAACGAGTGAGAGAGATTGAAAGAGATGAACGGTCTGGAGAAATGAGATGAAAGGTTGTGTTTGGTGAGTTGGGGTCAATTTATTATTTTGTAAAGTTTTGTGGTTATTGTTTAATTACTTTGAGTATTTGGGTAGACATATAATTATACAAATTTATCAAGTGTAATTATATACATTTGTTAAGGGCATTTGTGTCCTTTTTATTGTTTAAATTTCTGTTTTTATTGTTTAAGATTAATTATTTTAATATATTTTAAATTTTTAAATTTTTATATTATGAAATATCATTTTTACCCTTACTCCAGAAAAGCTTCTAGAAGCTTTTGTTGAATTTTCTATATTGTCTATGTTGACCTAACGGAAGTCAACGAAAAATAGACAGAATTTGACGATAGAGACTCGAATTTGTATTGTCATATAACTAGTGGACTAAAGTTAGTAATTCTAAAAACTAGTGGATCAAACTCAGATTATCACTAACTAGAGGAACTAAAATCTTAATATCCCTTTTATATTTATCTCCTTATATTCCTTTAAAATAGGTCACGTGTCAACGGTTAATCGGTTGTCTTTATGAAAAGGCCAAGCATGTTAAGACAATATTCAATATTTGGTATATCTCCTTCTCTTAGTAAAATATTGCCTTTTGATTTCAGAAGGTACTAAACTTAATTAGAAGGAAAGGAAAATAAAAACCACAACCCTTGGATTAAAATCAAATTTATTGTTGGATATTTTGAATTCATTCTAAGTTTGTATTTAAATCTGGCGACATGGTTAGGAATGATAAAATAAGACTTAAATTGGTTGTCAGTATCCCAATTGTCTATCCAACCAAATTGGGACATGTGTACATTTAATTATTATTATTTCAACTTCTTCTATAAATGTTGACATATTTCTTAATTTGATTGATTATATACAAATTATGACACCATTTTTAGACAGCTGATTTGAGTCCAATAAAATAACATGTAGGGATCCGCACTTATGGGATGGGAATGAATTTTAATTTGGTGGAGATGATGATAAATAATAAAACTCGTAATGGATATGGACGGGTATGGATTTTATAATCCCCGCCCCACCTCACCCTGACCCACTTAAAATTTAATATTTATTTTATTATTATTTAGTTTGAACTATAATAATTTTAAAGGTATCAACACAAGTTATAAGGTAAAAAAGTTTTAACTAAAATGGCTATTTGATGACCAAATAGCCATAGAAACTAAGATAAAACATGGAATAACTAAAGACGTAGTAAATGGGAAATTATATAAATGAGTGAGGATCACATGTAAAATAGTCTTGAAATAAATAATAAATAATAAATAGAGATGGGATTGGAGGTAGGTTTATTTAATCTCATAAACATGGGACTATTCTTCTTTTGGAGCTAATAATCTCATGTTCCAAAACATCACCAAACATGGGATAAGGACTAAAATAGTCCAATCCCAAGTCAATCCTAAGCGTCAAACATGGCCTGAAATAGCAAGAGACATGTGCCACAAGAGATCAACAATTTCATGACCAGATTGGAAATTAAGAGTTTTAATTTAAGGGTAAAACTATATCAATTTAAAATTGTAACTTAAAATTTTGACTTCTACATATCATCCATTTATATGTTTTTAATCCAATATTGAGTTATTATTTCAGAATTTAAATTAAGGGTTAAGCTAAATTTTAAGTTGATTTAGTTTAAACTTTTATTTAAATTCTGAAATTATTGTATAATTAGATCGTCTGGTGGGCTAATAATTAACTAATTTGGTTATTATATAAAACTTAATCTAACATGATTTTTCGAGATATCTTATAAATAATTGAACTGATTTGTTTTTTTTTCCTTTATTTTAGGCCGGGCTACAGCCCATTAGACTACTTATGGCTAGACCCATAAAGGATTCTTAGCAAAGTGTGAGTTTAAAGCTTGGAGGGCCAAGGATGCACCTGGGCATGAGCGTGGGCAGGAAGCGTAAAGGAAAATTGTTGGCCTCTATGGGCATGAGCGTGGGTCAGAAATTAAGGACTTGAATTCATAACCTCTTTGTATATGTACGAAAGGATTACCGTTTGACGACCCTTATCTCGTCTATTATTTATCATTAATTATATGTCAAAAGTAAAAAGTTTATATGAGATAAATTCATTGTAATATTGAAAATAATTATCTTAGATAATCTTAGAAGGAAATATTTTAAATACAATACAGCGATTTGAAATCAAGTGAAAAGTTATAATTTTTTACTCTTTATTTTAAGTTGTTTTGTAGTATTTTTAAATTATTTAACCACTTATAAAAAAAACAAACAAAACAAGTTAAATGGTTCATTTGATACCCATTGAATGTTAAACGAAAAAATAAAAAACGACCCCATAGTTTGTTTTAATTTTAATTTTTTTAATTCTTAAATATCCTTGGATTGAAATCTTAAGACTATAAATTAATCCAATAAGGGTGATTACTAATTTGGTACTATACTTTTTTTAAAATTTCAAATAGTTTTACGACCTTTATAAATGACCAAATTGGTCCATAACTTTTTTTATTGGGTCATTTTAGTCACTAATTTTTTCATAACTAACCAATATAGTATTCTGTTGCTAGTTTTTGCTAGGTCAAATGTTAGTTTGACTATATCTAAAGTAAAAGGCAAAATTAACCTTAAAATCAATCATTTAAATAAAAATAAAATAAATTATAATAAAAATAATATAGTTGAAAAAAGAAGAAGCCACCGGTGCCGGTGGAGGAGATTCTCCACCGTGGGAGGAGATCGACGAGGCATCAGAGCATCTGGTCGTTGATGTGCCAAACTCCTCTGACAAGTCGTCGATCTCTTTCCACAGTAGTCTCTCTTGCAGTTTTAAATCTCCACGAAAGATCGTCGTCGAAGCTGTTTGATTTGGTAGGTGAGAGATACTCTTCAAAATTTTTCAATCTATTGTATGTTTATATCTGGTAACAGTTTTCTACCTATTTTATATCGACTCTTATGTCTTACTTTATCATTTGACATTATATTTTGGTTATGGACTTGAGTACTTTTGCTCATGTTTTTTTTTTCTACTTTGATTGATTTTCACTGTCATTTTTTGAAAATAAAATCAAAAACTTAGTTTAATCGAATAATTGTGATAGATTCAGCCTAATAAAATCACCAAATCTTCTAAAGTCTACAAAATGCGGATGACCTCTGCGATCCGGGTCTTTCCAAATAGTGGAGGGTGGATTTTTTCTTTTTTTTAAATTTAATAATAATAATAATAATAATATAATTTCATAATTGTTCTTTATTATATAAAATTAATTTAGTTCTTAGTTTTGATTTTATTTTCCCATAAGGCTAAAATCTCTTTTGATTGTTAAGTTTGATTAAGGAATGTTAATGGAGGGATTAATTCGGGAACAATACTTGGGTACTGATTGGTACTGACCTCATCAATGGAGTGGTGCCACGTGATCCATTTTATTAGATAATTGTAAAAAAATTAAAGAAAGAAGGTCACGTAATAACATCTTATTTGAGGAGTCAGTATCTTGAATACTGATCAGTCAGTACCTAAATATTTTTTTAAATTCAATACTTATAAAAATGTTGTAGACTAATTTAATCGCTTTTACAGAGGTTACAAACTAATTGGAATTAAAAAAAAAAAAAAAAGATCGAGAATGAATTTAGTAATTGTCTATCCAATAATTATACGGTTGATGAATAGTAGTTATACCTAACAAACAAAATATAAAGACCTTAAAGTACATGCTACGTGTCAAACTTTTGTGAATCTCAAATGATCCCCAAACATTTGGGTTAAAACTTGCCACGTGTCAGAAGTTCAGTTCCTTGTCAACAAATTTCATTATTATTCTTCGGCACAAGTTCAAATTTTAATTATTATTTTTTATGAAAAAGAAGGCACTTTTTCACTTTTCAGGTACCACTTTACCTATGTATCACATAATATATAAATATATATAATAAATATATTTATTTACAAAATATCACATAGTATCTTCGGATTTTGGACGAACTAGATTTGAAAAAAAAAAAAAAATTGTGGTGTGAGAGATGTGCATATGGCACCTTATGTTTGGTTTTACAGAGTCTGTGCCATTAATATATGCCTTTTATAAAGCCTCATATTATAAACTCCCACGTGGTGGTGGGTCTATCAGTCTCTGTCTTCTAAATTTTTTCTCTTTTTTTTTTCAATAAAAAAAATACAAGTAAAAATTTACTGCACCGTTTTAAGTTTTAATTTAAAGTAGAACAAATATAAATTATTCTGAAATTTGTTCAACTTTGTTCTGAATTCCAATTAATCACTTGAATAATAATGAACATGCATGTCACTTGTGTCAAAGTTTTTTTAAAAAATATATATTACAATAATTTGGATTTTTAAGATGAAAAAGAGATTCAAACTCAAGAATCTATGGCGTGGTTACGAAATACTTAATTACTTATATAAAAGTTAACACCCTATAAATATAGATACAAATTCAGTTATCAAACGATATGTGAACAACTCTAATTTTAGGATTCAAATTCCATCACGTGTATTTTACATTTTATGTACACAAAAAATAAAACATATTTTAGATGTATGTGAAGTCAAAAAAAAACCTTAATATTGGTGGGTATCAGTAAATTGCTACCCACATTTCATTATAAATTCTATATTTAAAAAAGGAAAAAAAAAAGTATGTGTAATCTATTTAAGGGACAAATTCTTTTTTTATATACAAATTAGTTTCTTTTTCAAAAATCAAAAAATCACTGTTCAATTATAAGTATGACACGCTCAAAAGGGACATACCGGTTCTTAACTGTTGGTGCCGAGTCTGTCGACAATTAAAATCGCGGGAGAACCACACATTGCCCTTTAATCATTGAATGTTAATATCTTAGTATGGGGCAGCATGCCCCACGATCACAAAAATGGTAAAAGTTGAGCATGCATTGCAATCAATAACTCTCTTTTGTTTTATTGGTGGCCCTCTCAATAATGTTGTTTAACTAAAAACCAAACATCTTCTTGAATCATGTTAAATGTGTCAGACTCAGGCCCGGTTTTAGGTACAACTCGGTAAGACAACCGTCTAAGGCTTTAGATTCTAAAGAGCCCCAAATTTGTAGATAGAAAAAAAAAATGATTTCAATATATGGCCAATGTAAGATTTTAAACAAAATTAGTCCATAAATTAAAAATGACCCACTATACACAATTTTTTTTAAAAAAAAAAACTATAAATAGAAACTCATTCATCGTTTTTACAACAACAATATTTGATCAAGTTGATGGTGGGATGAATCATACAACAATGGTATTTGTCTTGAATAATCCTTTTTTATATCTCTTTAAAAAACAACAACAAAATTATTAGGGTTCTTCAAAACTCTTGATATAAAAATCTAAAAATTATTATTTCGAAAGTAATTAAATCAATATTTTTATTCTTTTTCGAAAACTCTTTTCGTTTCTTACGTAAATTTAATTAATACTTTTTACGGTTAAAAATATAAGACAAATTAGGTTTAAATGATATATTCTTTGATGTAATTATATAAATTTTATTTTGTTTCTTTTTTTTATATAATCTTAAGCTTAAGTTATTATATTAATTTTTTAAAATATTTATAAAAATAACCAAATAAACATATATAAAATATTAAGGATCTCATTTTTTATAATATATCGCGACTAGAAAATCTCAAGGTCTGTCCGGACGAGACCAAACCCTTCTAGAGTTCTCAACAAAATATCTTTATTTTTTGTGGTTACTGCTTGTCCTCTGCGTACAGACAGAGGCAATAAGAGAGGAAAAGGACAAAGTAGAGTTAGTTGGGTTAGTTTTGTTTTATTTTTATATTTTCTAACTAAAAATTTGACAGTTGACCAATGAGATATGAGTTCTTCCACCTACAAATTTATTGAAACAATCGCAAACTTAATTACGTGGGAGAACTCCAAAAATTTCTGATTACCGAAGCTAAAAGTATAAATGGATAGAAAATGATTCAACTAAAGTTAAACACTCTAATATATTTTAAGATTTTTTTGAGATTAAAAAGTAATTTAAAGATAAAATGTAGTGTTTTTGAATGATTTTTTTTTTAAAATGGATTGTGAGAAGATAAAAATATATAGAAAATCTCCTTGAGATAACACTTTATCAATATGGCCATATGGGCCACCGTTCAAATCCCAAAATATTATTCCTCACAACCATTTTCTGAAATTACCCGATGTTAAAATTCAAAAGTTTGACTTTCTTTTAAAAAAAATTACCCTATAAAATCACAAAAATAACTTGTATTTAAGGGTTTATTCTATAAGCGTTTTTCAGTTATTGTTTTTTAAAAATAAAAATAAAAATAAAAATAAAAACGGTGTTTTTGGTTTCAGTTTCGAATATTGAAAACGTTTCTGGTAGCATATACCGAATGCTGTATTTTAAAAATGAAAACGGAAAAAACGCATATGGTAGGTTAACTGAAAACTATCAAAAATTGAAATATCAATTTTTACATTTTGTTTAATATTATTACAATTATAAACAAATTGATTAAATAATTAATTAATATAATTTTTATATTGTAATTTTTAAATTAAACAAAAGTAACACATCACAAATTACTAAAAAAAATCAATTAATCAAAACTAAATTCTTAAATTATAAATAAGTATTATTTTAATAAATATAAATAATAGCAATGAAGTATATATATATATATATATAATTAAAAAGGAAGAAAAAGAAAGGAAAGCAGATCGGTCAAGAAGAAGATCAAAGAAAAAGAGGATGAAGAGGATCGAAGAAGGTGAATGATCGGAGAAGAAGAAGCATCAAAGAATGAGAAAAAGAGGATCGGAGAAGAAAAATGTTTGAAGAAGAAGAAGAGGATTGGAGAAGAAGAAGGTTCAAATAAGAAGAAGAAGAAGATTGGAAAAAAAAAAGAAAAAAAATTAATAAAAATAAAGTGAAAAATAAAAACGAAAACAAAGAAAATATATATTTTATATTTTTTAAAATTTTAACTGTTAACACTGATTTTGTTTTTATTTTTTAAAAATAAAATGAAAAACGGTTAACGAATACGAATTCAAAATCGTTTTTGAAAAATTAAAACGAAAACGGACTGAAAAACGGTCGTAGAACGAGACCTAAGCATACAATATATGTATTATTTATTTTCTCATTTGAACATAAAAAGGAGAGAGTCTATAAAGGGCATATGAAACTGAAACAATTATGAAGAAATAAAGTAATCATGCATCTCTTAAGGCATCTCCAACCTCAATACCCAAAATAGAACAATGAATGGGTCTCCGATCAGGCGGCAATTTTTGTGCCATTTTGCTCCCACCTGATTGCCTGTGCTAGATCAAGCTCAACTTGAATTTTTATTTTGCGCTTCTTCTTTTTTACTTGTTTATGGATCAAACATTATTCAATAAAATTTATTCTGTTTATATTATTTATTTAAATATTTTATTTAATCACTGTTTTACCCCTATTAAAACAAATTTATTCTAATGTATCTGTTTTTATTTTCTAATGCTTTTGTTAATTAAATTAAATTTATTAATTTACTAATTTGTTAACTTCTTAACTTATCGTAATATTATATTAATTAAGAGATTAAATGTTAATTGTTGATAAATAATAAAATAGAATATTTAAGGATTTTTTTTTAATAGGATTTGGTACAATGGATTGAAGATGGAAAAAATAATTGGTATGAAAATTGCTGTATTTTATTACAAAGTTACAAGAAATCGATACAATTGGTTGGATATGTCTTTATACTGCTTGAAGAATACCTGCATGGCTACTTTGAAACCTCAAATTTGGATAATTCCAATTCATCATGATGTTTTTGGAGTATTATTGTAGACAAATGTCCCACTAAAGTTTCATGTGATGGGATAACCACTACTAGCCAATGTCTTAGAGCATCCTCGCCAATGTCATCCTCAATAAGTAGAAATTTAAAAAAAAAAAAAAAAAAAAAAATTAGCATATCTTATTAAGGAGGATAAATCAAAAATTACTCCGACAACCTCCCTAGCTACTTTCCTCCTCAATTTTTTTCCTGGTCAAAGCCTACGTAAGTATGAAGAGACTAGGTATCCTCTCCATATTTCCTTTTTCATTCCTCAATTAATTTTAATATTTAAGATGTAAAAATGTGACATTCGTCACCATTTCCACTATTGAAGATTAGATCACTTCATTAACAATGAATAGTCCAAATTCAACAACAACAACAACAAAAGGAGCCGAACAGCTAGATAGATTTTGTGTCCAAAGATTTTTTTTTTTAACCCAACATTCCTTCTTTTCTTTTGGTATAAGTGCTAATGAACTATATCAAATTTTTATTACACTTTCAAATAGCAAACTTTCCATCTATCCAATTCTCCTTTTCCAATTTATCAAAGATATATTATTATATTTTATAGTCTATTTTATTTTTTTAATTAGTTTTATTGTGTACTTATTATAATTATGTAAATTATTAATTATTTTATACCATTCTAATTTTATTTATACATTGTAATTAAAAAATAACAAAGAATCATTTTAAGTAAACTTCTTAAAGTGTAACTCTTTATTTTTAAAAAGTATACCAAACTTTTCTACATGTAAAAAAATATAAGAAAATATAGAGAGAAAATATAGAACTAACAGTAAATTATGTTAAAAACCAATCAAACGATTCGTTTAGCCGATCACTAACTAATATTAATAAAATAAAAATATATACGTATGTTATATTGTTATTCATAGTTTTTATGTTCTTTATATATATTCACAATCTATCAAATATTTTTTTATATTCTATATAAATTATTTTTGTTAATAAACAAATTTAACCTAAATTTAAAATTATAAAGAAAAAAAAAAGTTCTAACGACACTTCAAATTAATTTTTTTAGATTCCAACATTATTTTTTTTCATTTTAATATATTTTTACAAACCCTAAAATGCTACACAATCTCCCACACCATGTTGTCTTTCATATTGAAGGAACATTAGCCTACCGCGGCCCGCCTCCTGCCTCAAGCATAATTGTTTGTTGTCTGAAAAATTATAAATATTGATTATTGAGGGAGCTTATTAGTTTATTTAAATCATATCCATATACCTGGCTCCATAATATTTTATGCATGGAATAGTTGATGAAAAAACTACTGTATTCTCATTTGGGGTTTTACTACGGACAGTGACGGATTCAGGAATTTTAATCAGATGGGATACTTAAAAAAAACAACAATTATATTAAAAAATACTGAAAAATTGAGATTATAGTAAAATAAGTTTTTTTTTTATATAAAATTGATTTTTTTTATTCGTATATTTAAAAAGAAATAAAAACAAGAAATAGAATATATTTTTTGGAAGTATTATGCACATTATAGGATTTGAACCCTCACCAAATATATGGAGTAATACCAGTGCAACTAGAGGTGATGTGTATTAAGAAATATAATATTAATAAATAAATAATAACAAGGAAAACAATATAAATTACAATCTAATTTTATAATACGAAATTTTATTTTATATTTATAATGAATTTAGTTTAAATTTATACAAAATTGATTAATAAATATTACTAGACATGTTTTGAGTTTGTTATTCTTCTAATTACTGGTAATTTTTTTGATTTTTTTATTGTAAATAAATTAAAGTTATAAAATAAAGAAAAATAGTAAGGATAAAATAAAATGAATCATAATAATATATGGATTATTTTAAGATGATAAATTAAAATTTGATATTTTAGGGTTTATTAATGTGATTTGTTAGGTATGTCAAATTAAAACTATTAAAAAAAATTCAAAAATAATAATATATTATTTAATATATAATAAAATTGAATTAAATAACCATAAATTGTGTATAGCTAAAAAGTTGATAAAGACGAAAAGGAGAAAGAGAATTATTTTATCTTAGAAAAAAATAAAAATGATATTAAAATCAAACATCACATTAGAATTTGAACTCTCGTCATCTAAAAAAACAAATATCTACCCGTTGCACTATTAGTTCTTTTATGCAATGATAGTTGATTATATGTATATATTATATAAACATAACAGATTTAAAAAAAAAATTATGGAAGGTTACGGGTTCCACCTAACCTTAATATGGGTCTATCCCTGACTATGGAGATCATAACAGGTTGTTGCATATCCGGTCAATAATTCTTAACAAGTAGTGTTTTTATTATATATATATATATATATATATAATATGTCTATATAATAGAAGTGTTAAGAGATTAATATATATATATAATTTTAAAACAAAATGAAGTATCTTTATAATTAATATTTTTTACAATTTAAAGTTTTAGGAAGGATTGTTTTTAAAAAAGATATCAAAAGATAAAATTGAATTGTAAGGATAAAATATATATATAAGTACTTATATAACTTCATCTTGGATATGGACGGTTAAATTTACATACTTTGACTCAAAGTGTATGTACTTATCAAAACCTCTTCATAATATCCACATACAACGTAATGATATAAGTTATATGAGTGCACACCGATAGGAAAATATATATATATATATAGTAGGTACAGGCAGTCAAAAAAGATAATTTGTTTTTCTATTTTTATCCACCTAAAACAAATTATTGTTAACTTTAGCTTGGAGGTTACAAAAATACCCCTCTATTTTTTTAAAATTATCTGATTTTAATTTTTCTCGATTTATATATAACTTTTGTGTTAACCAGAGCCGGCCCTGAGGTAGGACACCAGGGGCACCTGCCTAGGGCCCATGATTAAAAGGGGTCTCTAAATCCTTAGTTTTGAGTTGTTATGCAGTGGGATTTAAATAAAAAAGGGCCCAAGTAAAAGTTTTCGGCTCATACAAAAATAACGGCTCAAACATTTGTTATTTAAGAAGCTTAAACATTTCAAAAAAAAAAATGCCAATGTTTTCTTCATAGGAAGATCCAACATTTTTTTAATCCCCCTATTAGTTGTCACTATCATTCTCAAATTTCATTGATCCACCCATCCAGCTTTCAACGTAGTCATTTTATATCGTTGTTCTTATCATTTTCAACTCATTTACATCTTCGTTCAAATATATATATATACCTCAATTATTATTTTTACACGATCGATATCGTATATAAGTTTATTTTACTTTTTGTTTTCTAGATTTTATTGAAAATCCAGCATAAAAAATAGGAGAAAAAAATAGTTGTAGTTGTTGAAAAGTTTCAAAATTTTGTGTACAAGTAAATTTTATTAAAATTCATTAAAATCCATAGATTTTATACTGGTACTTATTTTATGTTAAAACGAGGGATCTCATGTAAAAGACTCACTTTAGGTATATGGAAAAAACTATAAACAATGACCCATTTTTTAGTTTTTCGCCCCGGGCCTCTAAAAGGTGAGGACCGACACCGGTGTTAACCGGCGTGTAATTATATTTTGACGGACAATTAACTTTTGTTATGACTTTGATATGCAATTTTGCTTTTCAGTAGCTTACAACTTTGATTTTGACTGACTTGTAATTAATTTTGACAATTTAGTGGCATCTAACTTACATGTCTTGGTCGGCATTTAAATTGGAAATTCATTAAGGATACTTTTATAAAAAAAAAATTGAAAAAGTTGACAAGAATAAAATTTGTTTTGGAAACCCATAAATTTAACATTTCATAAAAAAAATATCAGTTATTTTGGCATGGACACGAAATATTTTTGGCATGGACACCAAATTTATATATATCGTCAATTCCAGTCTAAATACTTGAGGTTTTATTCAAGCATGTTTATTTATAGTAATACTAGTATACTACTCAATTGGTGAATATATTATTTGATTTTTTTTGGTGAAGATAGATTTCCGAAATTCATCTTGTTTGAATTAAAAAACCTACCCTTAAAATGGGGCTTGAGGTCGAGGGAACGAGAGAATTGGGATAAAAATAGATTGGGGTATATGTTGTCGTCTTAAGTCATTTAAATGAAGGGTATTTTAGTAAAAACAAAATTTGTTTATTTTTTTAACTACCAATTTTTATTAAATAGTGGTGTAGAGGGCACCCTTTTAGAATTTTAGATATTTCTCAAGAAAGCATTTTCAGTGTTTCTCAAATATGCCCTTGATAAAAAGCATTTTCAATGTACCCTTCCAAAAATTATTAAAAATCTTAATAAAAAACATATATATGATCAGAGGCGAAGCTAGAACTCATCGTTCGAATGGACTAAATCAACTATATATATATATATATATATATATATATATATATATATATATATATATATATATATATACGGTCTATGGTGCAATGAATCGAATCTGAAACATTGTCATACAAAGTTAACGTAATTTTCTATTTAAACCACACTGAATGGTAGTACAAGGTTTCTTGAAACAAATCTAAAAGAAAAAAAAAACAAGCGAAATAAACTTAAATACTTGTTCGAACATGCCAACGAAGTAAGGAATTCAAAATTTGTTTCATTTATCTATAGAAGAATGAAGAGGAAAGTGAAACTTTAATGTGATTGAGTGTGGATAAAATATTGAGTATATCACTCTAATGAATCTATTAAGATTTATCTCAGTTAAATTAAATTAAATTACAAATTAGACTATTTTATGAATTATTAAGTAATGTTAATATTGTAATTGTATTTCTATCTATTACTTAAAAGGAAAAACAAAACAAAATCATTAAATAATTTTTTTTTATAGAAAAAGCTAGCCTAGGCTGAAACCCAAACTATGTCTCAGTTTGACATTGCTGTGCTGTGGGGGGGAATTGCTTCTGGAATTGCTGTGGGGGGAATTGCTTCTAGAATTGTTGTGGGAAGAATCAGCTGAGTATTTGGTAAACTGATTTTCAAAAATGTTGTGAGAACTAAAAACAATTTCAATATGTTTGGTAAACTGATATAAAAAGTGTTGTGAGTGTGTAAAATTACTAAAAGGACAAAGACATCTAAATGGTAATAATTTGCTATACTTTATATTTTTCTTGTTTATTTATATTTAGTGTTAAGTGTTATATAATTATGGTACTTTATTGAATTAATTAGCCTTATTTTTTATTCTACTTTATTTAATTAATTAGTCCTATTTCTTTATTTCTTTATTTCTTCATTTTATTCTACTTTATTTTTTATTTCTTTTTTATTTCACTTTATTGAATTAATTATGGAAACATTTTTTTTTTGTACAAAAATATAAGCCCAATTTTTTTTCTTAAATTTCGTTAAAGGTAAGGATAAAGTTGGAAAGTTAGTAAAATTTCATTTAATATCATTGTAGCGCGTTTTCTAAAAGCAGAAACCAAAATCCAAAAGCATGTATTTATGGCTTCTCAAAAACTCAGTTGGGAGAAGCTAAAAGTGACCAAAAACATTTCATCACAATTTTACCAAACACTCTGTCTGAGGTCCAGAATCACTTTTGACCACAAAAACAGCTGAGAAACAATGCCAAACTGAGCTTATATCACATATACCTCCGCTCCTGTATATGATATGTTATGAGCAACTTAACGAGACTAAATAATTTTTTTTTATATAAAATAGTTTTACCGGTGTACGGTGAGACTATCTAATAAAAATATATCATTTATATTATGAATAAAAATATATCATTTATATAATACTACATGACACTTATGTTAGATCACCGAAATCATCTTATATAAGTTGTTCTCTAGCAAAGGGCAAAGGGCTATCTTTCGTTAACGGACAAAATGTTTTGTTTTGGTATTGTCAATTTTATTTATCACGTGATTTCATCGGCCTACAGGAAAATTCATGTCATTTTCGACATCGTAGAAATTTCCAAATATCAAATAACACCTATGCTAGTGGGAAAATGATAACACGTGGCAAAAATCCAACTATTATTCTATTATTGTCCTTACAAGTGTCAGCCAAGGAGAGGAGGGATACTGTTACAATCATTCCCATGAGCATCATACATACATAAATGCCATACAATAGTGCGTCATCATATTCATTCTTGATAAGTGAAATTAATTTCTATATTCATATTTATTAAATGAAATTGTCGTATTATAAATTGAGATATCATTTTGATGATATTATTCTCACATTACTTTATTAATAGGAGGCAAAAAAAGTAACTATTTTTATTTCTAGTAGCATCCTTACAAATGTCACCAAATAAATAGAGGGAGATGTATAATCCTTATGAATGAATGTTCTCGTAGATTCAAACTTGAAACTTAACTTTCAATACATCAAAATATATATATATATATATAAACTAAATAAAAAGTTGTCACGTCATAAGTTGAGACACTAAATACACAATATTAGAACCAGCGATGGGGTCAATTGGTTTCTAAAATGGATTTAATTTTTTATAAAATTTAGTTAATAATTTTAATTTAAATCCATTTAAATGACTATCCTAATCATTAATTTGGTCTAAATCTATCTTAAAAATAATTATAACTGAAGACTAAAGCCAGTAATATTTAATGATAAATTTATCAATCAACCTTAACCTATCGCTATCATGCAATTTGAATTATTTTTTTTCATAATTAAATCATCATTTTCTAAAGAAATATATTATGCACTTTTTTTAGTACGTCTTAGTTTAATAATCAATTTTCTAATATGAAAATATAAAAATAGTATGGCTACATTATCAAATAGAATATTAGTGAATGAATCATTTATCAATTTCCTCATGTAAAGAAAATTATCTTCAATACAATTGATAGAGGCTCTTTATTAAAGACTTTTTTAAAAATAAAAATAAAATGTAACATTGCTCTATTCAAGTTTGATGTATAAATTTATAGCTCTAATGATATGACATTTCTAAAATCCATTCATTTCGATCATACAATTTTAATATAAAGAAATTAAGGATGTCACGTCATTTCATCAAATTTAGACAAAATAGTATTATTGTTTTTAAAAATGGAACATTTTCAATTATGTGTGAATTGTTTTTATTGTACATAAACTTCTTTGTGTGATAACATTCACAAAAAAAAGAGTCATATTAACTATAATTGTTATTATTTTTAAGGGATAATATCATTTCCCCCCTATATTATGATCTATTAGTAAATATCTCCCTGTATTTTGTTTAATGGCCAATCTTCCTCCTGAAATTTAAAGTATTCACCATATTCCTCCTTCCTGTTAGATTTTTCATCCAAAAAGTTAATTTTCATGTTAAAAGACATTGTTGCCCTTACAGGAATGAATGAGATTTTTTTTAAAAAAAAGTTAATCAAAAAAAAATTCCCCTAGAAAGGATCTCCACTAGTCCAGGCTATCATCACCAACAACACCATCACCAGTCCACAGTTCCACACCATCACCAGTCTAGATTTGAATCAATCAACCACCCTCACCGCCACATAACACCACCACAAACCAGAACCCCACCATTACCACTAGGAATCCAAAAAAGCCATGAACTTCAAAAAACAAACACATCAACCAATTCAAAACCCAGTAGATTTTTCCAAATAAAAATCGAAATCCAAATTCAAGAAAATCCAAATTCAAGAAACCTAAGAAAACCGATCCAGTAAGCCAAAAAAACCCTAACACCCAAATCCTATCTTAAAATCGAAACCGAAATCCTAATGCAAATCCAAATCCAAATCAAAGTACAAATCGAACCTAAACCCAGAAATCCCCATAATACCTAGAAAAATCAAACCCAAAAAGACTCAATCAGAGATCGGAGAAATGGGAAAATGCAAATCGGTGTCGGTGAAGAAGACAGAAGAGAAACAAAGAAGACAAAAAAGAAATGGAGAAGAAGAGAAACGTAAATCGGTGATAGGTGTCGTGCCGATCGCAAACGGGGAAGAAGACGCGACCGGTGTCGTGCCGATCGCCGTAAACGGTGAGCTCTGGAAGAGAGAGACATGTTGACGAGAGAGAGGGAGAGAGAGAGATCACATAAGAGAGAGAGAGAGTGGAGAGAGATGGAGAAATTTCTTATTTGTTTTTAGTTTTTATTTTTTATTTTTTATTTTTATTTTTATTTTTTTTCTTATTTCTCATTTTTTTATATTTTCGAAAAATTCTTATTTGTTATCATCTTACCATATTACTCTTCCAATATCACGGTCAAAGGAGGTTTTAACGGAAAATCTAATAGTATGGGGGAAAATAACGAATATGACGAACAACAAGTGGAAAATGGTCATTAAGCAAAATACCAGGGAAAGATTTACTAATAGGTAATAATATAGGAAAAAAAATGATAATATCCCTATTTTTAATGATATAATTAAATTTATGTGTCCAGACTAGACACATAGCCTAAGGCAACCATACAACTCAATGAATATAGATGTCCCAAGTTGATATCTTCTCTCAATCCCCCAAGTTAAAAATAAATAAATTGTTTTTACCTTTTACTATTATCACTATATTTTTTACAGATATTATTATTTTCACATTTTTAAATATTAGTATGTTATAACTTATAACCAAACCTCGACGAATAAAATCTCTAGTTCTCCAACTGGATGTGACTATATAAATATGTATCCACCTTACGTTATGGAGAAACAACTTCTCTAGTTTGAAGAGAGAGAGATAGAGAGAGTTAGAGAATGGGATCGATAGAAGAAGTGAAAGCTGGATACTTGGAAGGGCAAGCAGAAGTATGGGATCTCATGTTTGCATTTGCAGACTCGATGGCTCTAAAGGCTGCTATCGAGCTTCGCATACCAGACATTTTGCACTCCCATGGTGCCCCTATCACTTTGACCCAATTGGCCTCAAGTATTAACACACTCTGCTCTCACTCCCTCCGTTCTTTTCTAAAAATACTTCATGTCTTCTATGCTTAATTTGAGTAAATATATCATAATTTTGTATTTATTAGAAACTTGATAAAGAATTTGACAAATATTTATGTTGACAAGGGCGATACTACAAAAATTGCAAATATATATTATAAAGCAAGATAATGATATATACGAACCTTCATTATGTGCCTAAAATGGCTAAAAATATATTAATTAGAAGTTAAATTTATGTTAATAGTAGAATGATTGTGATATTTTAGAATTGTTTTTAATCTTCTAAAAATAATTAACATTCATTTAGTTTCTAAAATAATAGTGACATGTATTTTTTATTGTTGTCAGAAATTGACTCGTCTAGTCCAGAAATTTCCTACCTTGCTCGGGTGATGAGGTTGCTGGTCCGAAAAGGAGTTTTCTCCGAACATCAGCCATCAGACGGCGGAGAGCCGCTGTACGGAGCGACCCAAGTGTCCAAATGGGTACTACAAGACGCGGACTTAACACTGGCTCCAATGCTGCTGATGGAGAACGATCCGGTGCAAGAGGACCCGTGGCACTACATAGCCAACTGCATCAAAGAAGGCGGTGTTCCGTTCGAGAAGGTTCACGGCGAGGACTTCTGGTACTTGATACCCAAAAAGCCTAAATTCGAGAAGCTGTTCTACGCCGCCATGGCGTGTACTAGCAAGGTGGTGATGAGGGCAGTTGTATCAGAGTGTAAAGATGTTTTTGCAAACATCGGATCACTGGTTGATGTAGCTGGTGGGATCGGCGGAGCCATCTCCGAGGTTGTCAAAGCCTATCCTCATATCAAGGGTATTAATTTCGATCAGCCCCACGTAGTCGCCACTGCGCCTACCTACAATGGAGTGACACATGTTGGTGGTAACATGTTTGATACCATTCCAAAGGCTGATGCAGTTTTCATGAAGGTAACCTGATTTGTTCCGATTTCACTTTTTTATTATGGATGACTCGAATCCATAACATCACCAGACAAAAGGAAAAAACCAAAAATTTAAGTTTAATCAAGTTTGGGGTGACCAACCCGTAAAATTTTCATTATATAAGAAGAAAATATAAAATGTTAAAAAAAATATGAGGACTAGAAGGAAATTTTCTAAGAGCTGTTCATAAATTCGCAGCTGTTGACAGACTGAATGGACATCTTTTACCGTATATTAAATGTAATCGAACTATTTTTTTTATGCAGTGGATTTTACATGATTGGGGTGAAGAGGACGGTATAAAGATCTTGAAAAATTGTCGAAAGGCGATACCAGAGAAAACTGGAAAGCTTTTGCTGGTTGATTTCATTGTACAAGAGGAAGGTAACAAGATATTCGGCGATATAGACGTACGATTCGATCTGGTGATGCTTGCACACAACAAGGGTGGAAGGGAAAGGACAGAACAAGAATGGAAGAAATTATTAGAGGCAGGAGGATTCCCTCGCTACAAGATCATCAAAATCCCATCTGTTCTATCTGTTATTGAGGCATATCCACTGTGAATTCTAAAAGAGCTTGTGGTAAAAGTGAAACATTCTTGTTGGAGAGAATGTTTTATGATGTTTGGGTCTATGTGGATCTGTTATCTGTCTTGGGCTTTTAAGAGTTTTAATAATGGAGCACTTCTAGAGATCTCTACGAGCTCCACTATGTTAGCAGTTGATGTTTCTGTGTTTTGTGCAAGGCTTATCATATGTATTGCTATTAAAACTAATATTTATGAAAGTAAATAAAACCAGCTCTTTCCTGGAATTTGCTTCTGTGTTT
Organism: Dipteronia dyeriana; assembly: GCA_032871835.1. Classification (NCBI taxonomy): domain Eukaryota; kingdom Viridiplantae; phylum Streptophyta; class Magnoliopsida; order Sapindales; family Sapindaceae; genus Dipteronia; species Dipteronia dyeriana. The sequence goes on along the minus strand of CM065299.1, from coordinate 6,838,787 downwards.
TAAAGCATTGATCGTAACTAAGTTTAGAATGCATTTGATTCACCGTATACATCTTCTATTTAATTCAGGTATATTAAATGGGATAAGGATCCTCGATCTCCTAAGCCGATATTTGTGTTGATTAAATAAATCTAGTGATATTTGTAATTATTCATTCTCATTATTCTTAATGAAGTATATTATCTTAGTTAACCATCCTAAGAAGATTGTGCCCGGTTAATTATATACCACATAAAATGAATTGATATATAGTGGTTTTTCGGTCACTGCATACTGATATAAGTTATATTATATACCACATAAAAGGAACTTATATATATAACGTACTGACGAATTTATATCAGTGTACACTGATTTGAATTATATATATATATATATGTTTTTTTAAAAATATTTATTAATTCGAGGTCAGGTATATCAGTGTACACTGACTTGAATTATATATATATATATATATATATATGTTTTTTTAAAAATATTTATTAATTCGGGATCAGGTATTTTTTTAAAAGTTTTATCATTGATAGGATTTGAACCGCAGATCTAAAAGTTATTTGTTCAAATCCCAACTTATTTATCTACCAATTGAGTTACGTGGAAAATATATAATTGAATGGAAAATGTATTTACTCCTGAATTATTTAAATTGTCACGTGAACAATATTGTGCCAATTTGAGTCCACATACGTCAAATAACTAAATAAAACTAATAAATTGCTTGGTGGCCCATTAAAGGCTATATTTGACGTTCAATTAAAAGAAAAAGAAAAAAAGTGCTCGACTAAAAATTATGTGATGCACAAAAGAGAAAATCTTGCATATCCACCGATGACCCGACTTTTATTGTCGAGAAGAAATTGCAAGCATATAAATCTAAACAGAAAATAGAAAGCAATAATAAAAGAAAATATAAAAGATTTTACGTGGTTCAGTAATTTGACTACGTCCATAGAGTGTACCGTACTCAATCCCCTATATCTCAGAGTTGATTACAATCTCTCTGTCTCTCTGTCTCTCTTTCAGTCTCTCTACAATTGATTTCTCTCTCTAGCCATTTTCTCACACACTACGCACTATTTTTCTGCTTTATTCTTTTTTTTTTTAAGTACAAATAATAGTGGTATTTATATGGGAGCACTGAGTTTAATCAAAATCTCAATTGGAATCTATTTCCTATTCCAATTACTTTTGCACACATGATTTTCTATTTCTCGCGAAACCCGTCTCTATTGCGGTCTGGACAACTGTGTGGGCACATGTCTGCGTCGCGGTCCACAACGCGTAACACCTCTATGAAACTCCGCTCCACAGACCGCGGAGTGTGCATCTTGTCTGCGCCGCGGTACGCACAGCATGTCACCTCTGTGATTCTTAGATGTGTGTGCCGCGGTCTGGGTCACTGCCTCAGCCATGGTCGACGCCGCGCCACCTGCCAGAATTGTTTTCTTCACCTGTTTCTGGCTTCACATAACCCAACAATCTCCCACTTGAAGACTGAAACTTAATAAGCGTTCTCCATCCTTCCTTGATGACTTAGTGGATAAATAACGATGCTCTCATTCCCATGTCTTTACTCTTGAAGACCAACTGAAGTTGCACATAACTCCAGTTTTTCAGTAGTGACTGGCTTGGTTAACATGTCAGCCGGATTCTTAGTTCCTGCAATCTTCACTAGCTTCAACACTCATTCTTCAATTAACGATCAAATTAAGTGGTAGTGCAAGTCTATATGCTTGGTCCTAGAATGGAACGCTGAATTCTTGGCCAAGTGTATTGCACTTTGACTGTCACTATGCAACACATTCATCACCTGATCGAATCCCAACTCGGCTAACAACCCTTATAACCATATCAGCTCTTTGCTTGCTTCTGTCACAGCCACATACTTAGCTTTTGTTGTAGAGATTGTCATTATCTTCTGCAACTGGGACACTTAACTAACTGCAGTACCTGCCATTGTAAACACATATCATATGGTACTTCTTCTATGATCCACTTCTCAGGTAAAATCTGAATCCACATAACCTTCCAGCTTGAGTTCATCTCTCTTGAAGGTTAGACACTTCTCTGTCGTACCCTGCAGGTATCTTAGGATCCATTTCACGGCCTCCCAGTGAGGCTTGCCCGGATTGGATATGTAGCGGCTCACAACTCCCACTGCTTGGGAAATGTCAGGTCTTGTGCAAGCCATGACATACATTAGACTTCCAATGGCTAAAGCGTAAGAAACTCTAGCCATGAAGTCTTTCTCTTCTTCCGTCTTCGGACTCTGATCCTTAGACAACTTGAAGTACTAGCTAGATGTGTTCTTACTGGTTTAACATTTCCCATACTGAATCTCTGTAACACCTTCCGAACTTACTCTGCTTGTGAAAGATTCAATGTATCTTCCTGTTCGTTTCTGCTAATCCTCATTCCAAGAATTTACTTTGCTGGACCCAAATCCTTCATCTCGAATTCACTCGAAAGTTGCTTCTTCAAATTATTTATCTCTTCTAAATCTGCACCAGCTACTAACATGTCATCAACATAAAGTAGCAATATTATAAAGCTGGACTTAACTTTTTGAAGTAGCAGCAATGGTCAACATTGCATCTCAAGTAGCCATTCCTTTGCATGAACCTGTCGAACTTCTTGTACCACTGTCGGGGAGCTTGTCTTAAACCATACAAGCTCTTAGTCAACTTGCATACCAACTCTTCCTTGCCGTCTTCCGTAAACCCCTCTTGTTGCTTCATGTATATCTCATCCTCCAAATCTCCATGAAGAAAGACAGTCTTCACAAATAACTGTTCCAGATATAACCCTTTTGCTGCGACAATACTTAACACTAAACGGATCGTAGTTAGTTTAACAACAAGAGAAAAAATTTCAAAGTAGTCGATACCTTCAATTTGTTGGAAACCTTTGATTATGAGTCGTGCCTTGTATCTTTTGGAACCGTCATGTTCCTCATTGATCCGATACACCCACTTATTCTATAGGGATTTCTTTCCTTCAAGAAACTTGGTTAACTCCCAAGTTTGGTTAGATGCCAACGACTCTATCTCATCCTTCATTGCAAGCTCCCACTTGCTCACATCTTCTCCCTGACAAGCTTCATCATAGAACTCAGGTTCTCCCGCATCTGTCAGTAGATTGAAGTGCAAGTATTTCCTATTTAGTATAGGAGTTCGAGTTGATCTTCTCAATGTATTTTGGACCTGTGTCATTGGAACATCCCTAGGTGAGATTGATTATTGTACCTGGGGCTGCACACCTTGCTCTTCATCATTCTGTTCGATGTGTTCCATGATCTCTATACCCTGTACATCATTCGATCTAAAAAACTTTGGCTTTTCCGGTCCGGTTCTGCCGGTTCGGTTCCTTTTTTTTTTTTAACAATTTAGCATAAGAAAAATAAATATATATATTCTGGAACCGGCGGTTTCAGGGTGATTTTTTTTGGAGGAGAACCGGAACCGAATCTTCAGTTTTTATTTTATTTTTACAATTTAACATAAGAAAAATAAATATATATATTCTGGAACCGGCGGTTCCAGAACCGGAACCGAACCGTCGGTTTCAGGGTGATTTTTTTCGGAGGAGAACAGGAACAGAATCTTCAACCCTACGGTTCTGATTCCGGTTCCGGTTTCGAAACCGGTTCTACGGTTCCGATTCCGGTTACGGTTTCGGTTTCGGTTACGGTTACGGTTACAGTTACGGTTACGGTTATGTTATAATTATGGTTTATTTCACACGGTTACGGTTCGGTTTCACGGTTCGAACTGAACCGTGGTCATATCCAACTTACCTACCTTAAGGGGTGAGCAAAAGTGAACTAGGTTGCATTAGAGAGCACACTAACTTTTTTTTATAATTTTTTTATATCTTTTAACCCTTTTGTTTGCTGTTTTCAAAGTCAGACTTATCAATTGATCATTAACACGAAACGTGTGTTATTGACGGTGCCTTTAAAGTTTGAACAATTCTCGAAACCAACTAATTCAATTTACAAGTGCTTTCTCAATAACACAAATTGATGAAGTTTGAGCATATCCAATCATCAAGCATTAGCAAATATAATATTAACTCCTAAACTGTAATGCATCAATCAGCACACAGAGAGCCTCACCCAGTTTGAAAGCTGTGGCCCAAAAGAACCAATTTGGTTTATGAAATTTATGGAACTAGTGTTGTGTGTGAGATCGATCTTAAGTGGCACACAACTAGTCTATCCACATCAACCACCCACACGTTGACTTAAACAAGCGCACACAAAAAAAAAAAAAAACGAAAGTGTCAACGTACCTCACTCCTAAACTTCAATAGTTTTCTTTTCAATTAATTTTGTAGGTGCAAGGTTTTGGTTAGTAGTTGCACTTTTGAGATCAAAATGATGAAAGAGAGGGTGTGAAAAGGGTTTTGTGTTGTTTGGACTTTGGACTAAAATTCTCTTTAAGTGGATAACATGTTGATTGCACATTTGCACTCAACTCAAACACCTCATGCCCCCCAGTCTGTTGAGTCAAAATCAATTGGAATTGAGTTGGATCCACGTGATTCTTTATTTTTTGGTGACGGGACATTGATCATCCAACAATAATTAATGAAATAAGGTTCTTATTCTTATAGTTGTAGACTTTAAAATAAAACTTCTTTATAAAGATTTAAATTATGATAATAATTGAAAATATAATCCTTAAACGGGAGTTGTATTATAGATCATATTTGTATAGATTAATTTTACCGGGTTTGAATACACCACTAACTTAGATTGGTGTCAGCTTAATTTGTTTTTTTATTTAATGAAATAGTTATTTTGGTTGTACCTTGAGTACTAATCAAAAAAGGGTAGAGATAGGGTGCTTAAGGATGTTTTGGAGTTGCAGAGTCACGAGTTCATACTTAATAGCAGTAACCCCACTTCCTTTTTAGGTAGACATAAGCATTAAGCATGCATTGGCTCGGTTTAGGGGTGGACCAATCATATATTCTTTTTTTTTTTACACATTTCAACTTCAATTATTTTGGGTCAGTCACTACTCTCTCACCCACAATTTTCACCTTTTTAGGTAAAGTACAGGATGATTTGATAATTTACTAGGAGTTTCTAATAAATTAATTTCACTTAAAAAAAATACCCTACTTTTATTAAAAAAATTACAAGAATTGTTTTTTTTATTCATTCAATTATAAGCCTCTAAGACCATCTCCAATACATATATCAATTTCAATACTAAATTTAGTATAAAAAATAGTAAAATACTATATTTGACATATCATTTTAGCATTGTACTGCATTTCATAATTTCATTTGAAATGCTATTTTTATTTTATTATTATTTAAAATTATAGAAATCAATAAATATAATTAATGCATTCAATTTATATAAAAAAATTATCGTTTAAAATTATAAAAGTCAACAATTAATACATTAACCGTGGTATTTTTATAATTAAAAAAGTAACCTTTATTACTATACCAAATTTGACATATACTATTCTTTGTACCAAATTTAATACAACATTTGGTATTGTATTGGAAGATGTTTTTTATTTACTTTATACTAAATTATAGGATTAACATATCCAAATAGCATTGCATTGAAGATGCTCTAACTCTCGTATCGGTCTTATTATGAGTTTGAATCATATTTCTCTCTTTCAACTCTCAAATTTGCAATGGTAAAAGGAAAAAAAAAACCCATCCACTCTTATTACTGACTCAACTTTATTAAGACGATTTTCTAACCTTGTAAGAATGATGAAAAGAAACATATATAAATAGTCTTGAAATTCATTTAAAAAAAACCTACTTAAATTCATCAAAAAATTATCTTATTATTGATTTTAAACCATATTATAATACCTTAGAATATTTTTATTTTTCCCAAATTAGTTAATATTAAAGGAATCACTCAAGTTTCCAACCTACATTATCTTGTATAATTGTTAATATATATATATATATATATATATATATATATATATATATATATATATATAACACGAGGTCAAAGGGGCTGCAAATAAGTTGATTGAATACGAAATCTCTCAAGTTGCTTAAAGGATTAATTAAGGCATAAAAATAGGGAAAGAAGGAGTAATCAAACATGTCAAAATCTGCTGTAGCAATGGAAAGCCAGTTAAGCAAAACAGCGTAGCCTCATCAAAACGAAACCCACCATTTTTGTAGTATAATTTTGTCGTACATAAGAGTGTTCACATTTCTTTACCACTCTAACAAGCTTTACCAAAACCTAGCTTGCTAGACACTTCTTTCTCCCGAAAGTTAAGTTAACAAAACTTCAACGCATGTCAAAACGTATAGCTCGAGATTACGACCTAGTTACAAATAGTACTATTGATTAATATATTTTCTGTACAAGAAATTTCGAGTAAACTATAAAAGGGTTACAAATTTATAATGGATGTCATATTCGTTCTAGCTGCTATTTATTTTTAATCTCTAATGCTCTAGACTTATCTGGATACTTTTATCTCATTGCACTGCCATTTTCGTGGGAGACAACTAATCCACCAACTAAAATAATGAACCAATCAATATTTGCAGAAATGTATGAACATCATATTTTGATTAGTAGATGGGTTTTGGGAAACTTGAAAGCTTTTTTTCTTTTTTCTTTTTTTGTTCTTTTTGTTCCTTTCTTCATTGGCTCTATATTTATGATCAAGAGATTACATTACAAAATCCAAACAGGTTCATATATATAAAGAGCCTCATATATATGTATGTCTCTCTCAAACCTCACCCATCTATACACTAATAAGCTCACTATAACTGCTTATAACAGAAGAAAACGCAGTGCTGCAACTCTTCTCAAACGCCTTCTAATCAGATCTCATACAAGCATTGATTGGCCTTACAATGGAAGCTTGGCAATTAAGAATCTCTGATGCCATAAGTTCGGATCGTCTTTGCTTTCCCCCATAGCAACTGAACCACACCCATCCGTGGTTGTGTAAAGCGACCCATTCTTATTTCCTCAGGCGATTGTCATTGTACCTTTCGAGATCTTCCACTTGTCACTTGAGAAAGTCGTCACAAAACCATCTAACGTCAGTTACCCAATGGAGATCAAATTCTTTCTTACGTCTGGTATATGCCTCACATTGTCAAGCTTCCAAACTGACCATTGTAGTTGAATATTCACATCTCCCTTCCTAGTAATGTCGCATGCTTGATCTTCACCAAGATACACTTTACCCATATTTTCGGAGACGTAGTTCTCGAGCAATTCCCTGTGAGATGTGGCATAGAATGACGCTCCCGAATCCAAGACCCAAGACTTCGTCTTGCTTTCCAACGAGCAGATAAGGCAGTCATTTGATTTCTCCAATACACAATTTGCACTGCTCTTACCCTTATCTTTCTTCTCAAATCTACACTCATACGAGAGATGGCCTTTCTTACCACAATTCCAGCATTCAGCATCCCGTTTACTTCGTTGTTGGTTTCCCTAATAGTTAGTCTGATTTCTTAATTTAGACTTACCTCTAGACTTTGATCTTCCCCGTTGACTTGTATTTCGATTTCTGCCTCTGCCTTCTCTACCTTCCAAACTCAATGATGAAGATGTAGAAGCCTCTGATCCCTCTGCACGCATCCTGATCTCTTCAGTCATGATCATGTTTATAACCTGCTAAAGATTCAACTTTTCTTTCCCGAACGAGTTGGCAATCGACTGTCATGTCGTTTTCTAACTTTCTGGCATTTGGGTGAGTAAAAACGCCGCCATAAACTCCTCATCAAACCCCATAGAGAAAGAACACAACCCGTCCTTTACTTCATTCAATCACACAAATCTAAACACAAATAGAAAGCAATAATAAAAGAAGACACAAAAGATTTTACGTGGTTCAGCAATTTGCCTACGTCCACGGAGCGCACCGCACTCAATCCACTATATCTCAGAGTTGATTACAATCCCTCTGTCTCTCTTTCAGTCTCTCTACAATTGCTCTCTCTCTCTAACAATTTTCTCACACACTACGCACTTGTGTTTTTGCTCTATTCTTCACACACATTTAAGTACAAATAATGGTGGTATTTATATGGGAGCACTAGGGTTAGTCAAAATCCTAATTGGAATCTATTTCCTATTCCAATTGCTTATGCACGCACGATTTCCAATTCCTCGCGAAACCCGTCACTACCGCAGTCTGGACCGCTATGTAGGCACATGCCTGTGCCGCGGTCCACAACTCGTAACATCTCTGTGAAACTCCGCTCCACAGACCGCGGTGTGTGCACCTTGTCTGCGCTGTGGTACGTATAGCATGTATCCTCTGTGATTCTTCGCTGTGTGTGCCGCGGTCTGGGTCATTGCCTCCACCGCGGTCGCCGCCGTGCCACCTGACAGAATTATTTTATTCACCTGTTTCTGGCTTCACATAACCCAATAATCTCCCACTTGAAGACTGAAACTCAATAGGCGTTCTCCATCCTTCCTTGATGACTTAGTGGATAAATTACGGTGCGCTCATTCCCCTCATGTCTTTACTCTTGAAGACCAACTGAAGTTGTGCACAACTCCAGTTTTTCAGTAGTGACTGGCTTGGTTAACATGTTAGCCGGATTCTTAGTTCCTGCAATCTTTACTAACTTCAGCACTCCTTCTTCAATTAATGATCGAATGAAGTGGTAGCGCAGATCTATATGCTTGGTCCTAGAATGGAACGCTGAATTCTTGGCCAAGTGTATTGCACTTTGACTGGCACTATGCAACACATTCATCACCTAATCGAATCCCAACTCGGCTAACAACCCTTGTAACCATATCAACTCCTTGCTTGCTTCTGTCACATCCACATACTCAGCTTCTGTTGTAGAGATTGTCACTATCTTCTGCAACTGGGACACCCAACTAACTGCAGTACTCACCATTGTAAACACATATCCGGTGGTACTTCTTCTATGATCCACTTCTTCGGTAAAATCTGAATCCACATAACCTTCCATCTTGAGTTCATCTCTCTTGAAGGTTAGACATTTCTCTATCGTACCTTGCAGGTATCTTATGATCCATTTCACGGCCTCCCAGTGAGGCTTGCCCGGATTGGACATGTAACGGCTCACAACTCCCACTGCTTGGGAAATATCAGGTCTTGTGCAAGTCATGGCATACATTAAACTTCCAATGGCTGAAGGGTAAGGAACTCTAGCCATGAAGTCTTTTTCTTCTTCCGTCTTCGGACTCTGGTCCTTAGACAACTTGAAGTGACTAGCTATAGGTGTTCTTACTGGTTTAGCATTTCCATGCTGAATCTCTGTAACACTTTCCTAATGTACTCTGCTTGTGAAAGCTTCAATGTACCTTCCTGTTCATTTCTGCTAATCCTCATTCCAAGAATTTGTTTTGCTGGACCCATATCTTTCATTTCGAATTCACTCGAAAGTTGCTTCTTCAAATTATTTATTTCTTTTAAATCTGCACCAGCTACTAACATGTCATCAACATAAAGTAACAATATTATAAAGCTGAACTTAACCCTTTTGAAGTAGCAGCAGTGGTCAGCATTGCATCTCAAGTAGCCATTCTTTTGCATAAACCCATCGAACTTCTTGTACCACTGTCGGGGAGCTTGTTTTAAACCATACAAGCTCTTCGTCAACTTGTATACCAACTCTTCCTTGCCATCTTCCGCAAACCCTTCTAGTTGTTTCATGTATATCTCTTCCTCCAAATCTCCATGAAGAAAGGCAGTCTTCACATCTAGCTGCTCCAGATATAACCCTTTTGCTGCAACAATACTTAACACTAACCGGATCGTAGTTAGTTTAACAACAGGAGAAAAAATTTCAGAGTAGTCGATACCTTTAATTTTTTGGAAACCTTTGACTACGAGTCATGCCTTGTATCTCTTGGAACCGTCATGTTCCTCCTTGATCCGATACACCCATTTATTTTGTAGGGCTTTCTTTCCTTCAGGAAACTTGGTTAACTCCCAAGTTTGGTTAGATGCCAACGACTCCATCTCATCCTTCATTGCAAGCTCCCACTTGCTCGCATCTTCTCCTTGACAAGCTTCATCATAGAACTCAGGTTCTCCTGCATCTGTTAGCAGCATGTAGTGCAAGTATTTCCTATTTGGTATAGGAGTTCGAGTTGATCTTCTTAATGTATTTTGGACCTGTGTTATTGGAGCATCTCTAGGTGAGATTGGTTCTTGTACCTGGGGCTGCACACCTTGCTCTTCATCATTCTGTTTGATATGTTCCATGATCTCTCTATCCTGTACTTCATTTGGTCCAAAAAACTCTGGCTCTTTCGGCTCAGACATCTGTGTGTTTCTATCTTTGTACATGACCCTTTCGTTGAAGACAACGTCTCTACTTCTGATCATCTTACGGTTTTGGTCATCCCACAGCTTGTAACCAAATTCATCCTCTCCATAGCCCACCAAAGTATACTTTATTGACTTGGCGTCTAGCTTATTCCGCGCATGATCACCTACATGTACATAAGATACACACCCAAATACTTTAAATTGAGAAAGTTTTACCTCTTTCCCAGTCCAGATCTCTTCTGGTATAGCGAGGTCCAAGGGCTTAGATGGTCCTCTGTTGATCAAATATGCTGCTGTATTGACTGCTTCTGTCCAGAACTGTTTTGGCAACCCTGAGTGTAGCCTCATGCTTCTGGCTCTCTCAGTCAATGTTCTGTTCATTCGTTATGCTATACCATTCTGCTGTGGTGTTCCAAGAACCGTCCTGCTGAGCTTTATCCCATTTTGGAAGCAAAACCTCTTGAAATCATTGTCTTCATATTCTCCACCATTGTCTGAATGTAGCTTTTTGATCTTCAAACCAGTCTCATCATTAACCCTGGCTTTCCATTTCTTGAAAGCATCAAATACATCAGACTTGTATTTTAGAAAGTAAACCCATACCTTTCTGGAATGGTCGTCGATGAAGGTGACGAAGTACAGTTTACCTCCGGTTGATGAGACTGAAGCTGGACCCCAAACATCGGTGTGCACTAGTTCCAGCGTCTCTTTTACCGGTGTTCTTCCGATCCTTTTGAAGCTCACTCGCTTCTATTTTCCTAGAACGCAGCTCTCACAGAAATTAACCTCAACGGATTTTAAATCTGGCAACTTACCTCTTGAATGTAGACACCTCAACCCTTGAGAACTTATGTGCCCAAATCTCTGATGCCATAAGTTCGGATCGTCCTTGCTTTCTGCCATAGCGACTGAACCACACCCATCCGTGGTTGTGTAAAGCGACCCATTCTTGTTTCCTCGGGCGATTGTCATTTCACCTTTGGAGATCTTCCACTTATCACTTGTGAAAGTCGTCACAAAACCATCTGAAGCCAATTGCCCAATGGAGATCAAATTCTTCCTTAAGTCCGGTATATGCCTCACTTTGTCGAGCTTCCAAACTGACCCTTGCAGTTGAATCTTCACATCTCCCTTCCCGGTAATGTCGCATGCTTGATCGTCACCAAGATACACTTTACCCATATTTTTTGGAGACGTAGTTCTCGAGCAATTCCCTGTGAGGTGTGGCATGGAATGACGCTCCTGAATCCAAGACCCAGGACTCCGTCTTGCTTTCCAACGAGTAGATAAGACAGTCATCTGACTCCTCCGATACACAATTCGCACTACTCTTGCCCTTATCTTTCTTCTCAGATCTACACTCATACGAGAGATGACATTTCTTACCACAATTCCAGCATTCAGCATCCCTTTTGCTTCGTTGCTGGTTTTCCGAATAGTTAGCCTGATTTCTTGGTTTGGACTTACCTCTAGACTTTGATCTTCCTCGTTGACTTGTGTTTCGATTTCTGTCTCTGCCTTCTCTACCTTCCAAACTCAATGCTGAAGATGTAGATGCCCCTGATCCCTCTTCACGCATTCTGATCTCTTCCATCATGATCATGTTTATAACCTGCTGAAGATTTAATTTTTCTTTCCCGAACGAGTTGGCAATCGACTGGCATGTCGTCTTCCAACTTTCTGGCATTTGGGTGAGTAGAAACGCAGCTATAAACTCCTCATCAAACCCCTCATCAAACCCCATAGATAAAGAACATAACCCGTCCTTTATTTCATTGAACTGGTTCAGAAAATCTTTAAAATTCTGATCCTCCGCCATCTTCAAGGTTGATAACTTCTTGACAAGATGGACTTTCCTTACCGCAGAAGGCTGTTCGTATAGGTATGATAGAATGTCCATTAGATCTTTGGTTGTCTGTTGATCATTTACGTTGAAGGCGACTTGCTTCGTCAAACTGAGACGAATAGCTCTCAATGCTTTCCTGTCCAGGAGTTCAAAGTCATCATCATCCATGTTCTTCGGTTTTCGTTTCTTTTCCCAATCTTCATCGGTCATATCCTTTGGTCTCTCTTTTATCGGCCAATGCAGATTCTTCTGGTACAGATAATCTTCCATCTGCATCTTCCAGAAGCTGAAATTCAAACCGTTGAATTTCTCAATCTTGTACGTTTCCTTTTCTGACCCCATCTCTACGACGAAATCGATGACCTCGAGAGAACCTAGATTTGTGTGAATAATATGCCCCAACCCGGAGCTCTGATACCAATTGTTGTGAAGAAGGAATTGCAATCACACAAATCTAAACACAAATAGAAAGCAATAATAAAAGAAGACGCAAAAGATTTTACGTGGTTCAACAATTTACCTACGTCCACGAAGCACACCGCACTCAATCCACTATATCTCAGAGTTGATTACAATCCCTCTGTCTCTCTTTCAGTCTCTCTACAATTGCTCTCTCTCTCTAACAATTTTCTCACACACTAAGCACTTGTGTTTTTGCTCTATTCTTCACACACATTTAAGTACAAATTATGGTGGTATTTATATGGGAGCACTAGGGTTAATCAAAATCCTAATTGGAATCTATTTCCTATTCCAATTGCTTGTGCACGCAGGATTTCCAATTCCTCACGAAACCCGTCACTACTGCGGTCTAGACCGCTGTGTAGGCACATGCCTGCGCCGCGGTCCACAACGCGTAACATCTCTATGAAACTCCGCTCCACAGACCGCGGTGTGTGCACCTTGTCTGCGCCGCGGTACGCACAGCATGTATCCTTTGTGATTCTTCGCTGTGTGTGCCGCGGTCTGGGTCATTGCCTCCACCGCGGTCGCCGCCGGGCCACCTGACAGAATTATTTTTTTTCACCTGTTTCTGGCTTCACATAACCCAACATTTCCTTACCGCAGAAGGTTGTTCGTATAGGTATGATAGGGTATCCATTAGATCTTTGGTTGTCTGTTGATCTTTTTCGTTGAAGGCGACCTGCTTCGTTAAACTGAGACGAATTGCTCCCAATGCTTTCCTGTCTAGGAGTTCAAAGTCATCATCATCCATGTTCTTCGGTTTCCTTTTCTTTTCCCAATCTTCATCGGTCATATCCTTTGGTCTCTCTTTTATCGGCCAATGTAGATCCTTCTGGCATATATAATCTTCCATCTGCATCTTCCAGAAGCTGAAATTCAAACCATTGAATTTCTCAATTTTGTGCGTTTCCTTCTCTGACCCCATCTCCACTACAAAATCGATGACCTCGAGAGAACCTAGATTTGTGTGAATAATATGCCCCAACCCGGAGCTCTGATATCAATTGTTGTCGATAAGAAATTGCAAGCACATAAATCTAAACAGAAAATAGAAAACAATAATAAAAGAAGACACAAAAGATTTTACATGGTTCAGTAATTTACCTACGTCCACGGAGCGCACCGTACTCAATCCACTATATCTCAGAGTTGATTACAATCTCTTTGTTTATCTTTCAGTCTCTCTACAATTGATTTCTCTCTCTAGCAATTTTCTCACACACTACGCACTATTTTTCTGCTCTATCATTCTCTCTCTTTTAAGTACAAATAATGGTGGTATTTATATGGGAGCACTAGAGTTAGTCAAAATCCCAATTGGAATCTATTCCTATTCCAATTACTTGTGCACGCAGGATTTCTTATTTCTCCCTAAACCAGTCTCTACCGCGGTCTAGACCGCTGTATGAGCACATGCCTACGCCGCGGTCCACAACGCATAACACGTCTGTGAAACTCCGCTCTACAAACCGCAGTGTGTGCATCTTGTCTGTGCCGCGGTACACACAACATGTAACCTCTGTGATTCTTCGTTGTGAGTGCCGCGGTCTGGGTCACTGCCTCCGCCGCGATCGACGCCGCGCCACCTGTCAGAATTGTTTTCTTCACCTGTTTCTGACTTCACATAACCCAACAACCTTAACTGTCCCACTGTCTGAATCATGCAACTACTAAAGACTGAGCACTATGACTCACTGATAATTGGGACTCTCTGTAGAATTTTGTATGCATTGTTGGATACCCAAGTTTGAAGTTTCTTCATTCGCATCATCTCCTTGTTCACATGTATTAGAAGAAACTTCATAAACACAATCTCATGTTGGAGGTAACGATAACATGTTTGAGGCCATATAATCATATATACCTCATAGAGATGCGGTTTTCATGAAGGTATTAATATAGTTTCTTCCAACATCTTATACAATAGATTATAGAATTCTTTTCTAGTCATGGCAGTTCTTCTGAAAAAGGAAAAAAAAAGATTCATGACCAAAGTTACATAATGTTATATGAAATATCTCCTCAATTTAATAGACTTGTTACGTAAAACTGTAATTTTATTATGTCATATCATGTCTTCATCCATCATAAATAGGGCCTGCCATCAAACATGCATGCTGAGAAATTTTGGGTACACAAACCGTCTTTTCTTTGTAATGCATCATAGTATATTAGCACCCAGCTCAACGGCAACCCAGCCTCATTAAAATCTAATATCCATAAGGCCTAGGCCCAGATACACACGTTTTGGTCTTGGACCATATAAAGAAGAGAAGAACAAATATAAATAAATAAACATATAATATAAGCTTAAGATTTGTCTGTTTCTAATGTAAAGATACTCGCTTTGAGATATAGAGGATTCCTTTTGGTAATTTGAGTATGTATATTAAGTTAAGTAGATTGAAGAAGAAATAGCAGAAGTACAGAGAATGGAATCTGTAGAAGAAGTTAATGAGGAGGGATTATTACTAAGAGGACAAGCGCAAGTATGGCAGCTCATGTTTGGTTTTGCAGACTCTATGGCTCTCAAGGCTGCTGTGGAGCTTCGCTTAGCTGACATTATACACTCCTATGCTGGCCATCTCACTTTGTCCCAAATCGCCTCAGGTTTTTTTTTTCTTTTTCTTTTTCGATTTCTATTTCTATTAATATTATGAACACATCTTCTATATTACATATGTTTTGATTGAACATATAATAGGTCTTGAAATTGAACTGATTAAAGAAACTAATTATAGTATTAGTTAAGGCCAGGGTTCTTCCTGCCAAGGGGTATTGTGAATTGTGAATTGTGAATTGTGGTAGCTATTAGCTAGGGAAATTTTCGGAAGAATTTTGGAATTATTCATATTTTCTTGCTTTCTTTTTTTAACTAAAAATAACTAAGAAGTATGTTCCTAATTAATTTGAACTAAGAGTCAATTTCAATATTATAAATGACTTGCATGTCACTTGATTTGTTAATGAAATTTACACACACACATATATTTATATATGGTGAAATATTTGAGATGTCAAATTTGATAGTTTAGCATTTGTTTATTGAATAAAAAAAATAGATAAGTTTTATTTGAAGTAAAAAAAAAAAAATTACACCAATTTACAAGAATTTTGATTATATATTTATATAGGTATTTTTGTGAATTTTAATTCGAAGAGAGATATGTTCTGTGTGTAGGAATAGATATTCAAATAACATATAGAATGTATGAAAACCTGTTGAGCAAAACAGTAATGAATTTCACATTTGGTCAGGAATTGAGTCATCTAATCCAAACATTTCCTACCTTGCACGGCTAATAAGAATGCTTGTCCGGAAAGGAATTTTCACCGCTCATCCTCCATCAGACGGTGGAGATCAGACTGTTTACGGGTCGACCCACATATCGAAATGGCTTTTACATGACTCGGACCCAAGTCTTGCTCCTATGGTTCTACAGAACACTGATGCTTGGCAACTAGCATCGTGGCAATACATCAGCCACTCCATCAAACAAGGAGGGACTCCATTCAAGAAAGCTTACGGCTGTGACATGTGGGAATTCACATCTCACAACCCTAATATCGGCAACCTCTTCAACGACGCCATGGCATGTACAAACAAGATAGTGGTGACGGCATTTCTGTCTCAATATAAAGACAGCGGGTTCTTCGACAACATCCAATCTCTGGTCGATATTGGCGGTGGGACCGGTGGAGCGGTTGCTGAGATCGTAAAAACCTATCCACATATAAATGGCATAAATTTTGATCTGCAACATGTTGTCGCAACAGCTCCTGTCTATGACGGAGTCTCTCACGTTGGAGGTAACATGTTTGAGGCCATACCTAATAGTGATGCAGTTTTCATGAAGGTATTTTTACGGTTTATTCCATCCTGGAATCCTCTCTAGTTTGGTCCATCCTGATTTTTTTTCTTTCTAAAACTTCAGTTCTGAACATTACTAGAGAATTATTAACTTGTTAGTTAAACTATGATTTTATGATTCAGTGGGTGCTACATGATTGGGGAGACGAAGACTGTGTAAAGATATTGAAAAACTGTCGAAAGGCGATACCAGAAAAAGGTGGAAAGCTTGTTCTAGTGGAAATCGTTGTAGAAGAAGATGGTAGCGAAACATTTGGCGATATGGACTTGGTATATGATTTGCTAATGTTTGTACTCCTGAATGGAAAGGAAAGGACTGAACAACAATGGAAGAAACTATTAGAGGAAGGAGGCTTCCCTCGCTACAAGGTCATCAACATTCCAGCTTTTCCATCTATTATTGAGGCCTACCCACTCTGATTATGTAAATTTGCTATAAATTGCTGTCAAAATTGTTGGAGCCATTAGTACGTGTTTGCATGTTGTATATGCTTGGAGGCTATATATTATGTTAGGGTTAAGAGCTCATAGAACAAACAAATTGTACCCGTAAATAAAACAGTGTAAATAATGAAGAAGAAAATAACACTAGATTTATGTGGTTCGATTTGTCACAAAGACAATCTACTCCACAGACAGATAAGAGAGACTAGAAATTCACTATGAATAAAGAGATTACATGCTCACAACTTACAAGAGAAGAAAAAGAAATACAGAGACACTCAATAACATAGTTATTTCACACACCTAGCTACCATTTCTCACTTGCACATTGTTGTATATAAATACTGAACATTCTGGAACAAACTAGCCTAGAATATGGTGTTTAGGCTCTCTGATTCTTCTACGTCACTACAAGAAAAATAAATTTTCTTGATAGTTAGTTCTTGACATTTTTAAAAACCGTTAAATAATATTAATTTTTTAACGGTTCTTAAAAACTATCAAGATTAGTTAGTTGTTTTCTAAATCTGTCAATATTTCTCAAATTTTATGCGTTTTTCTTTTTTATTTATCTATATAGATTACTAATCCCAACTCTTCTTAAAGTTTGTAAATCTAAACTCTAAAATCAACAATATATACATGATTTTTCATTGGGTTTTGGCTGATTCATCTTTTTTTGCTTCCAATTAAATTCTTTTGTTGAAGATTCCATTTAAGGAGATTAAATATATATTTTGATATTTGTGTTTTTTTTAACTGAGATTTTTTTAAGGTTAATAGGTAGGCTTATCTGTTGACTTATAAGGTGTTTTTTTTTCTTATATGTGTTGTATCTTACTATTGTATATTATATGTTTATAAAAATTCTTAAACGGATTAACAATGTCTGTGTTTTGTTCTTTGTTAAAAAAAAATCACTAAATGAACTAAATTCTTAAGTAAACTAACATTGTTTGTGCTCTATTTTTTTTTCAAGAAAATGTTTTTGTAGAGAGATTCCATTCAAGAAGATTAAACATGTATTTTGATATTTGTGTTTTTTTAACTATATTTGTGTTTGATATTTTATTTTTTTTTTAGGAAAATTTGTAAGCTTATTTGTTGGCTTATAAGGTGCTTCCTTTTTTTTTTTTTTTCCTTTTATAGTTGTATTGTATTTTATTATTGTATGTTACATGTTTGTAAAAATTCCTAAATAAACTAACATTCTATGCGTATTTGTTCCTCGTTAACTATTTTTTCGTATGTTAGCTAACATTGTAGTAAGTTTGTTTTTTGTTAATTTTTGTTAAAAAAAATCTAGTACAAAGCATGAAACTTGTATTTACATGAATACTCAATTTGGAGATTAATTTTTTTTACTCTTTTTTTTCAAGAAAATACTTTTATAGGAAGATTTCATTTAAGGAGATTATATATATATAGTTGATATTTCTTTTTCATTTTATTGTAGAAAACTTTTTGAACTTATCTATCGGCTTATAAGGTGTTTCATTTATTTATTTTTTTCCATTTTCCATTTTATATTTGTATTGTCTCTTACTATTGTATATTACAAGTTTGTAAAATTTCCTAAGTTAACAAACATTGTATGTGTGTTTGTTTTTTGTTAATTTTTTTTTCGATGTGAACTAACACAATACATAGTATAAAACTTGCATTTATATGAATACTCAACTTGGGCTACAATAAAATTCTAACCTAAATTTTTCTTTTTCATCTTCTTGTCTTGTATTGTTAAGAAAATGCTTTTGATGGAAGTATCCATTAAAAGAAATTAAGTATACATTTGATTTAGTGTTTGGAATTTTATTTTTTTTATTGAGAAATGATTGTGAGCTTATCTTTCGACTTATAAGGTGCTTCTTTTACTCTTATTTTTTCTGTTTGTGTTATATTTTACTATTGTATGCTACATGTTTAGGTAATGAAATTATAAAGGGATTATTATGTTATATAGTAGTTGGTTTAAAATAATTTTTCTTAATTTTGTGCAAGTCAGCTAGAATGTAAAATTTACGGGAGTTTAATGGAGAAATTGAAACTACTATGTTACGAACTTATCCACTCTTTAGCTTGATGATCTTGTGAAATCAATTTAGAATTGTATAATGACCTTGAGAATGATGGTTTAAGTTAGTTATTTTTTTTTTACTGTAGTTTGATGTTGGATTATTGCTTCATGTAATGAAATTTTGTAGTGTTGTATTTCGAATAAGCTTTTGATTATGTGTATATGATTTATAAAAGGTGCTTGACAAATTTTTCACTGTCAATATCTTTCTTGACACAGTCTTCCTTAACAGTTTGAAAACTATCAACAAGTGTGATTATTGACAGTTTTAACTGTCAAGAAAATTCATTTTTCTTGTAGTGTGTGTTCATACCATCAGATACATACAAATATGCAATACTATTAGCTGTAACATATTCCCTACAGAACACTACAATAATTTCCACATTAGCATACTCTTTTCATCCATATTTATAATGCCACATCACAACAAATCTCTACCTTGGCATTAGAATTATATGTCCTCTCCTACCCCTTGCCATCTCATCATTTCACATGCACATGTACCAAGCTCAAGCAGAGCTTGAGTTTGTCTGTGGAAACAGACTTTGTAAGCATATCAGCTGGATTTTCAGTTCCAGAAAATCTTCTTTATCACCATTGCACCTTGATTCACAACATCTCGAATGACATGCAGCCTTATATCAATGTTTTTGGTCCTTTCACAAAAGACTTGGTTCTTGGACAAGCAAATGGCACTTTGATTGTCACAGATTACAAAAATTGTCTTCTGTTCCATCCCAAGTTCATTTACGATACCTCTAAGCCATAATGCCTCCTTCACTGCCTCAGTTGCAACAATATACTCTATCTCTGTGGTTGAAGTGCCACTATGTGCTGTAATGTTGCTTTCCAACTGACTGGATTACCCTAAACGGTGAAGATGTAACCAGTAAGTGTCCATATCACCTCCAAAGTCTAAATCAACATACCCCAAAACACAATTTGCACCAGTTTTGGCTTTGCTATACATAAGTCCCACACATTTAGTTTCCTTCAAGTACATGGGCAACCATTTTAGTGCCTCCCAATGAGATTTTCCTGGTTCAGCCATATATCTACTAACTACACTCACTGAGTGTGAGATGTCCAGCCTAGTACAAACCATCAAATACATCACACACCCTACTGCATTGGCATATGGTACCTTGGCCATATACTCATCCTCTTCTTTTGTCTTAGGAGAGTGCTCTGTTGAAAGTCTAAAGTGAGCTGTTAAAGAGGTTGAAACTGCTTTAGCAGTATTCAACTTGAATTTTTCAAGAATCCTCTCAACATATTCTTCCTGAGATGAAAAAAATTGACCTTTCATTCTATCTCTGGATATGTTCATTCCCAGAATTCTTCTTACAGGTCGAAGATCTTTCATTTCAAACTCACTGCTCATAAGACTCTTTAACATGTTAATTTCCATATTATCCCTACTACCAACAAGCATATCATCCACATACAACAATGTATATATATATAATTATGATCTAATAGCTTCTTATAATAAACACAACTATCATATTTACTTCTGTGATACCCATTCCGCAACATAAAAGCATCAAACTTCATAAACAATTGTCTAGGAGATTGCCTTAAGCCATACAAAGCCTTCATGAGCAAGCAAACTTGGTTTTCTTTTCCTTGACATTCATAACCTTCAGGTTGTGCCATTAGAATTTTTCTTCTAAATCACCATGTAAAAAGGCTGTTTTAATGTCAAGTTGTTCAAGTTCCATATTCAATTGAGCTACCAAAGATAACAACATTATTATCTATGAGTGTTTCACTACAGGTGAGAAGATTTCATTGAAATCTACTCTCTCCTTTTGTGTGAAACCTTTTGCAACCAACCTAGCATTATATTTAGGTGGTCCAACACCAGGAATGCCATATTTTCTTCGAAAAACCTATTTACAGCCTGTTACCTTGCACTTTTTTGACTTTTTCACTAGAAGCCAAGTATCATTCTTCTTTAGAGAATTAAATTCATCATTCACAACACCTATCCACTTCTCGGCATTAGAATTGTTGATTACTTCTTTGTAAGATTTAAGTTTTTCGCTTAGTACCTCTTCGGCTGCTTCAAGTGCATAGACTACAATATCAGCATACTTATACCTGTCTGGAGCTGTTATGTCTCTTCTGACCCTATCCCTGGCCAAGTTATAATTTGTTTAGTCTTGTACTTCTTGAGTAGTTATTTCTTGTTTAGGTTCAAGTTCATCAAGCCTTTGTACATCTCCCTCTTCTTCAAACCTTTCTTATTGCATTTCATGTACTTCATTTTGATTATCTAGAAGCTTCACCTCAAAGTTGAATTTCTCTGTGTCATTGCTACCACTTGATAGATCCCTCGACAATCCAAGCATTTCAAACTCCTTAAAGACTACATCTCTGCTAATAATTGTTTTTTCCTTGTCATTAGATTCCACAGCTTATAACCTTTCACACCATCAGGATAACCAAGGAAAATACACCTAATTGCTCTAGGCTGTAACTTTACTTCATTGACATGCACAAACCCAGTATTTCCAAAAATCCTAAAGTTGCTGTAATCAGTGGGTTTTCTAGACAACATTTCAATAGGAGTTTTGAAATTCTGAACAACAGATGGACACCTATTGATCAGGTGTACTGCAGTTTGGGCCGCCTCTGCCCAGAATTGAATTGGGAGATTTGCATTGGACAACATACTTCTAACTCTCTTAAGGACGGTTCTATTCATCCTCTCAGCCAAACTGTTTTGCTGAGGTGTTTTTCTCACCGTTTTCTATCTAACAATTCCATGTTCATCACAAAAAGTTTTAAATGATTCACTAAAGTACTCAAGACCATTATCGGTTCTCAAGCGTTTAATCTTTCTCCTTGTTTGAGTCTCTATCATAATTTTCCATTTTCTGAAATTTTTAAAGGCCTCATTTAAATTCAAACCCTTCTAGAGTAATCATCTATAATTGTCATGAAATATCCGTTACCCCCATGATATTGTGTTCTAGTTGGTCCCCCAAAGATCACTATGAACATAGTCAAGGGTGCATTTGGTTATGTGAATAGCTAAGTTGAACTTGAGTCTGCTCATTTTTCCATACACACAGTGGTCACAAAAATCTAATATTTTTGGTTTGTCTCCACATAATAAGCCCTGCCTCTACAATTCTATAAGACCTTTCTCACTAATGTGACCTAGTCTCATATGCCATAAATTCATATTACTTAGATTGCCAGTTGTTGAAACAGAAGCTACACCAGAAACTGCAGACCCCTTTAGCAAATATAATCCATTCAACTTTTCAACTTTCATAAAGACCATTGAACCCTTACAAACCCTTAGTAAGCTATTTTCAATTTTAAATAAGTATCCACCATCATCTAGCATATAAAGAGATATCAGATTTCCCTTGAGTTCAGGTACATACCTTACACTTGTCAATGTTCTGACTGTGCCATAATGTAATTACAGTTTTATGCTTCCAATTCCAGTAACTTTACAAGCTGCATTGTTGCCCATCATTACTTTTTCACCCTCGAATTCTTTAAGAAACTCAAACACATCCTTGTTCGGGGACATGTGAAATGCACAGCCTGAATCTAAGACCCATTCTTATGTGTTATCATTATCTGAAGCAATTAACACGTCTGAGCTCTCCTAACCATCAGATGCAATACTAGCAGCCCATTCTCAGACTCTTTCTTCTTCTTTTTTTCTCTTCCTCTCAGGACAATCTTTTTTGATATGTCCCTCTTTGTGACAATGGTAGCATCTTCTAGGTCCTCTCCCCGTTGATTTGGACCTACCAAGACTATTGTTGTTGCCTTGCCTCTTGTCATCTCTTCCTCTAACTATGAGCCCTTCTGCTGAGAACCACCTTTATTCTTTCTCTCAGCACCCTTTGCTATAATCGCGGATTGTCTTCCATATTTGAGAGTATCAACAAAATGTTTAAGGCCTTAAGGTAGTGAATTTAATAAGATTATTGCTAAATCTTCATCTTCAATTTTCACAACACCATTACTCTCTAAATCATGTATTAATTTCGTAAATTCATTAGTTCCATCCATTAGAGATTCGCTCTCATTCATCTTGAAGCCAAAATCTCTACTTCAAGTTGATTCATTTTGGTAGAGCTTTAGACATGTATAATGCCTCAAGCTTTGTCCAAATCCCAGCAGCAGGTTTCTCTTTAGTAACTTCCTTTAGAACTTTGTCACCAAGTCCTAAAATCAGTGAACTGTATGCCTTTTCCAACAGATCCTTTTTCTCCTCTTCCTTCATAATTTATGAAAGTTTTTCTGCACCTTCTAAAGCAGCAGCCAAGCCTTTTTTAACCAACACAGCCTTCATCTTCATCTTTCATAATCCGAAGTCATTCAAGCCCATAAACTTTTCAACCTCGAATTTAGTCCTCATCCTATTAGCTTGTTTAAACCAGACCTTAAAAGAAAAATATCTCAGAATTCCATATCTACAGCAACAAGTTAAAACTCATGCTCTGATACCAATTTATTAGGGATAAGAGCTCATTGAACAAACAAATTGTACAGGAAATAAAACATAGTAAATAAAGAAGAAGAAAATAACACCGGATTTACGTGGTTCGATTTGTCACAAAGACAATCTACTCCACAGGTAGGCAAGAGAGGCTAGAAATTCACTATGAATGAAGAGATTACATACTCACAGCTTACAAGAGAAAAAAAAAAGCAATACAGAGACACTCAATAGCATAGCTATTTCACAAACTTAGCTACTCTTTCTCTTTTACATATAATTGTATATAAAGACAGAACATTCTAGATCAAACTAGTTCTAGATCAAATTAGCCTATAATATGGTGTTTAGTCTCTATGATTCTTCCACGTGTTCACACCATCAGATATATACAAATATGCAAATACTATTAGCCGTAACACATTCCCTACAGAACACTACAATTTGTTTTCATTTATAACACAATTTCTACCTTAGCATACTCTTTTTATTCATATTTGTAATGCAACATAACAACATATTATTATTCCTGTCTTTGAACTACCTGTTTATATTTTTCAACTACCTGTTTATCATATTAGTAATTTTAATTTCTTATTTTTTTTCGAAACATATCACTTTAGTCTTTTGACCAAAAAACAAACATCCAACTTTAACTATATGTATAAAAGTATAAATTTATACTTTATAAAGCTTTTTATGATATATAATTGTAAATGATATGGTTTCAAAAATATTTAACAAAAGCATGTAGACGATCTTTCTTTGACATGACATGTTCTTTCTTACTATTCAAAGCATGAACATGACATGCTTCTTTAACTATTTAATTTTATTACATTTCACATCATTTTATTATATTTCACACCATGTACAAAGCATTACCAACGTCTACTTTTTATAGAATTATATAAATATTCATTATTATCTTATTATTTATCAATACAACACAACCATCTTATTATTATCTTAGCATTCATCAATGACGCTTCACTCAAAAAGCACAACACAATCCAACCATTCTATTATTATCTTCGATTTTCATATTATTGTCAAATGGAACCATCAAATAGGTATGAGTATTACTGAGCGATCAAAGGGTTGGTAGATGGTATATTAATCGAGACCGAGAGGAAAGCCATGATCGACTTTGGAACGACTACTTTACAGACGATTGTAAATACCCATCGAAATATTTTCAGAGACGATTTTGTATGAGGCGTGACTTGTTTCTACGAATCCTATCGAATGTCGAAGCTCATGATGTTCACTTCATGCAAAGGGATTATGCTACTGGTCGATCGGGACTGTCCCGGATTATAGAAGATGACAACTGCAATTCGTTTACTATCGTATGGCTACGCGACAGATTATTGTGATGAATATTTACAAATTCGAGAGACGGCGGTCGTTGAGAGTATGAAACATTTTTATGACGTCGTAATTGCATTGTACGAGTCACAATATATGAGGGCACCAAACACAGAAGATGTTGCACGATTGTTACAAGAAGAATATGCAAATGGATTTCCTAGAATGCTCAGATTTAGATTGTATACATTGGGAATGGAAGAATTGTCCAACTGCTTGGCATGACACACACCATAATAAGCCCACTCTAATATTAGAGGCGGTTGCATCGAAAGACTTGTGGATTTGACATGCTTTCTTTGGTATGGTCAGTTCATATAATGATTTAAATGTTCTTGATCATTCACCATTATTTGACAATCTCATCCACGGTAGATATATACCAGTCAATTACGAGGTAAACAGACACCATTATACAGTGAGATATTTTCTAACTGATGGAATTTACCCTAGATAGACAAAACTGATCCAATCAATCTCACACCCTACTAGTGGTAAAGAAAGATTGTTTGCAATAAAGCATGAGGCTACTCGTGAGGACGTGGAACATGCACTTGGTGTATGGCAAAGTAGATGGGTAATCACTTACAATCTTGTTAGATATTGATAGAAAAATGATCTCTGTAAGATTAGAAAGACATGCATTATATTGCATAACTTGATAATTGAGGACAGATGACACACGAACCTTCAACTATGGGTACTATTACAAGAAGAAAACATTGAACACCGTGCATATGCACGTGATCCTACTTTCTTAGGGGCTCATATTATATCTCGTCTTGGTAGAATACGCAATAAAAGAATAAATAATACATTACGATCAGATTTAATGGAACATGTTTAGAGAAATTATGGTAATGAGCCAAAATACATCTATCAATGTAACATGTTTAATTTTTTATTTTTAAATAAAATGTTATTTTATTATGTGACAAGTCTAGTATTCATAATTCAAGTCTAGTAAAATTAATTAAAAAAATTAATGTTTTCATTCAAATTATTTTCATTTCATTAAAATAAAGTTTTATAATTGAAATTAAACTTATTTATATTTTTTTCATTATATATATAATTATTGAAATTAATAATAATTTATTTAAATTATAATAATATATATATATATATATTAATTTATTTATATTTTTCATTATATATATAATTATTAATTTTAATAATTATATATTTAAATTATTATAATTTTAATATATATTAAATTTATTTATATTTTTCATTATATATATAATTATTGAAATTAATAATTATATATTTAAATTAAAATAAGTAATATATATATATATATTAAATTTATTTATATTTTTTCATTATATATTTAATATTTAAATTAATAATTATATATTTAAATTAAAATAAATGAAATATATATCTATATAATATATAAAAACTGACCTTACAGCACTACGTGTCGTCGTGAAAGAGTTTTGGATTTAAATTCATTCATTTCTTTCTTTTTTAAAATATAAATGTACTCATATACATATATAAAAGGCAAGATGAATAGACAATTTGATTACAATTATAACAATTATTTAAACTATTCATATACCCTTTTTTTTTTTACATTCACATCATCGTTTAAAAAAATACACAAAAACCCCATCATATTCTCATTTTAAATCAAACTTTAAGTTTATTAAATTAAATCACACAATCATAATAACCAAAATCCCTCTCATCTTCCTCGATTTCTCTATAAAAACCACTCAAAATCTCACATTTTTTCCAACTCATTCTATTGACTCTCAACACCCAAATGGTGGGGTATAAGATGATATTGTAAGGTCAGAGTAATTTCTACCATTTTTTAGAATATTTGGTTGAATAATTTTAACCATGTGGTTTTTTTTTTGTTATGATGATTGCCAAATGTCCCCCGTAAAAAGCCTTACATTATTCTCATGTATCATTTGTTTATCTTTTTGTTTCTTGTTTTTTATTATTTTTATTTTATAAAATCATTTATCATATCATATCTATATCTATATAATATATAACAGTTGACTCTCACAGCGTTACGTGTCGTCGTGATGGAGCATTGGATTTAAACTCATTCATTTCTTTCTTTTTTAAAATATAAATGTACTCATATACATATATAAAAGGCAAGATGAATAGACAATTTATTTACAATTATAACAATTATTTAAACTATTCTTATACCTTTTTTTTTAACATTCACATCATCGTTTAAAAAAAACACAAAAACCCCATCATATTCTCATTTTAAATCAAACTTTAAGTTTATTAAATTAAATCACACAATCATAATAACCAAAATCCCTCTCATCTTCCTCGATTTCTCTATAAAAACCACTCAAAATCTCACATTTTTTCCAACTCATTCTATTGACTCTCAACACCCAAATGGTGGGGTATAAGATGATATTGTGAGGTCAGAGTAATTTCTACCATTTTTTAGAATATTTGGTTGAATAATATTGACCATGTGGTTTTTTTTGTTGTTATGATGATTGCCAAATATCCCTCGTAAAATGCCTTACATTATTCTCATGTATCATTTTCTTATCTTTTTGTTTCTTGTTTTTTATTATTTTTATTTTATAAAATCTTTTATCATATCATATCTATATCTATCTAATATATAACAGTTGACTCTCACAGCGTTACGTGTCGTCGTGATGGAGCATTGGATTTAAATTTATTCATTTCTTTTTTTTAAAATATAAATGTACTCATATACATATATAAAAGGCAAGATGAATAGACAATTTGATTACAATTATAACAATTATTTAAACTATTCTTATACCCTTTTTTTTTAACATTCATATCATCGTTTAAAAAAAACACAAAAACCCTATCATATTCTCATTTAAATCAAACTTTAAGTTTATTAAATTAAATCACACAATCATAATAACCAAAATCCCTCTCATCTTCCTCGATTTCTCTATAAAAACCACTCAAAATCTCACATTTTTTTCAACTCATTCTATTGACTCTCAACACCCAAATGGTGGGGTATAAGATGATATTGTGAGGTCAGAGTAATTTCTACCATTTTTTAGAATATTTGGTTGAATAATTTTAACCATGTGGTTTTTTTTTGTTATGATGATTGCAAAATGTCCCCTGTAAAAAGCCTTACATTATTCTCATGTATCATTTTCTTATCTTTTTGTTTCTTGTTTTTTATTATTTTTATTTTATAAAATCTTTTATCATATCATATCTATATCTATATAATATATAACAGTTGACTTTCACAACGTTACGTGTCGTCGTGATGGAGCATTGGATTTATATTCATTCATTTCTTTCTTCTTAAAAATATAAATGTACTCATATACATATATAAAAGGGAAGATGAATAGACAATTTGATTACAATTATAACAATTTTTTAAACTATTCTTATACCCTTTTTTTTAAAACATTCATAACATCCTTTAAAAAAAAACACAAAAACCCTATCATATTTTCATTTTGAATCAGACTTTAAGTTTATTCAATTAAATCAATAATCATAATAACAAAAATCCCTCTCATCTTCCTCGATTTCTCTATAAAAAACACCTAAAATCTCATATATTTTTCATCTCATTTTATTGACTTTCAACACCCAAATGGTGGGGTATAATTTAAATTAAAATAATATATATATATATATTAAATTATTTATATTTTTTGAAATTAATAATTATGCATTTAAATTTAAATTATACACATATATATATAAGCCCAACTCAATGATTGTGAGGTATTTATATTTTTTCATTATATATATAATTATTGAAATTAATAATTATATATTTAAATTTAAATTTAATATATATATATATAAGTCTAACCTAATGGTTGAGATGTATTGGGAACCCAACTTCAATAATTGGACAAGACATAAATGGAGTTCCAAATTTAAAACCCAATTTTGGTCTACTGGGGTGGAGCCCACATTTGTGTCTTCTATTTTAAATCTCTTTTTTTACCATTGTGACACCCATGAGATCCAAATAAAAATGGGTTTACTAATTTGAATCTCTTTTATCCACCGTTGTGAATGCTCTAAAGCTCTTACTGTTTGATGAACCGTTAACATATTTTAACATTTTTATTATATTAGTAATTTTAATTTCTTTTATTTTTCAAAACGTATCATTTTAGTCCTTTGAGTAAAAAACTATCATTCAACTTTAACCGTACATATAGAATTATAAATTTACACTTGTTAATATAATACAAACCTAAAAGGTCAATTTTGTCTTTAAAAGGTTTTGTTATTACGCCTTTACTTTTTTTAATAAAAAAAATCAATAATTTTTATCATTTGAACGTTAAAATGATTATTTTAAAAAAAATTATTCTTAAAAAAAAATAGTTTATAAAATTAAATTAACACAAAATATATTGTAATTTTTTTAAAAATATACGAAATTTTATTAAGATGTTATTAAAAAAAACAAAAAAGTATGGATAATAGAAAAATATTTAATAAAACAGTTACAATTTTAAATTAGAAAAAAAAATGGTAATAGAAAATATTAAGAAAAAAAGTTTTATAAACATAAAAAAATTATTACAAAATAGGTAAAATATATAATTTTCTAAAAAAAGGAAAGAAATTAAGGGACTGTCACGGAGATTGAGATCCAGTTGACGGATAATCATCGCCTCGGCGATGGACCTCCATACCCAATTTGGCTTGGGCCTTCTCTATTCTCTTCTTCATCAACATCATCATTGTTACAATAAGGGGTTTTAATTGGATTCATCATCATCATCATCAAATAAGACAGAACAACTGGATTCTCCACTCCAAGCAATTGGCTTTGAAATCAATGAATTGTCCCCTGAAAAAGTAATTGATCGCCTTCACGTCACCCATAAACGCTATCATGTTCTTTTTCTTTCTTTCTTTTTTATTTACCTAGTTCGTTTTCTTGCTTTTGATTATGGACAAACAAAGAGAATTGTTTTATGATTTTGGGTGACACAAATAGCCATTCAGTGTGTTACACGGTTGAGTATCGGTGTTCATCGAAGATGGAGATCCTCTGGATGTCTGGATCTCCATTGCTGCTGAAAAGATGGAGATCACCCATATCTCCGTTGCTCCAATGATTTTTTTTATAAATTTTTTTGTTATTATATAAAAAGATTAAAATAACCCCAGTTCTGTTAAATTGTTAATACGATATATAATATTTCACTAAAAAAATAGGGAATTTAGTGAAATTCCACCTTTATGATTTGATATGAACTTCTACTTCCACCAAAGAATTTCAATTCTCTCAATAAAATCATAAGAGGGATTAGAAAATTTTTGTTTGACAGACTTCAATGTATATAAATGAATTTTATATCTTTAGGGGTGTGTTTTCAGTTGAGGTTGCTGATACAAGGGCTATATATATTTGAAGGTCTTGCCATGGCTGTTTCGAAGGAGTCAGACTCGTTGGGGGTGGTTAACCTCTGTAATGAGAAGTCCTTTTCAAATGGAGATGTGACCAACATTATTGCAGCTATTCTAGCAATTTTTTCATGTGAACCTGTTATTTCTATTGCCCATGTCTCTAGAAGTTGTCCTGTTTTTTTTTTAGGGCATGTCCGCCTTCTTGGCTGTCTCAATTAGCCGTATGCGACTTTGTAACGGTTTCACAATTCTCTAACATCAGAAAAACGTTATAAATGTGATTCAATAATGTTAGAGAATGTTATCTAAAACATAATGTCTGAAATCCAGACCCACCTGTTTAGATCAGTTCTGACATACCGTTTAGATTATACCGGCCCGGCCCACCCGTTTTAAACCCACCCACGTACGAGCCCGACTTAAATGCCTCTAACTTCTTACCTAACTAAACGACTTTCGTCTTCCTCCTCCATTGAGTTCAAGTCATGTTTGCCGGTTGCATACTTGCTTCAGTTTACTACCGCATCTATGAATCTGAAGATGTCACAAAGTTTCCGTTTTTTTATTATTTATAACTAGATTAAACTTGTGTTTTTGATCCACAATCAAGCATTTCTAAACACTTTTACATGAATTGCAGCTATTATATGTATAATAAAGAACAATTTTCAAACTCACACTCACATATTCCATTATCTAAGGATCTGATAACTACTATACATGTAATTAATACTTGTATGGTTGCATTGAGTCCATTTTTGCTCACCCACCCTCAAGGTGGGTGAGCATTACCTCCCTCCTGTATAAATGATGTGTCCATGGAAGGGGTAAATTTGTCTAAACCGCCGATTCCGGTTCCGAAAGGAGCCAGAACCGGAACCGGAACCGTCAGCCGACGGTTTCGGTTCCACCGGTTCGGTTTTTTTTTTTTTTAACAATTTAGCATAAGAAAAATAAATATATATATTCTGGAACCGGCGGTTCCAGAACCGGAACCGAACCATCGGTTTCAGGGTGGTTTTTTTCGGAGGAGAACAGGAACCGAATCTTCAGTTTTTTTTTTTTTTTACAATTTAACATAAGAAAAATAAATATATATATTCTGGAACCGAACCGTCGATTTCAGGGTGATTTTTTTTGGAGGAGAACCGGAACAGAATCTTCAGTCCTACGGTTCCGGTTACGGTTCTGAAACCGATTCTACGATTCCGGTTCCGATTCCGATTCCGGTTCCGGTTATGGTTCATTTCACACGGTTACGGTTCGGTTTCACGGTTCGAACCGAACCGTAATCATGTCTAACTTAACAACCTTAAGGGTGAGCAAAAGTGAACTTTACATTAGAGAGCACACCAACTTTTTTTATAATTTTTTTATATCTTTTAACCCTTTCGTTTGCTGCTATCAAAGTCAGACTTATCAATTGATCATTAACACGAAACGTGTGTTATTGACGGTGCCTTTAAAGTTTGAACAATTCTCGAAACCAACTAATTCAATTTACAAGTGCTTTCTCAATTACACAAATTGATGAAGTTTGAGCATATCCAATCATCAAGCACTAGCAAATATAATATTAACTCCTAAACTGTAATGCATCAATCAGCACACAGAGAGCCTCACCCAGTTTGACATCTGCAGCCACTAGCAAATATAATATTAACTCCTAAACTGTAATGCATCAATCAGCACACAGAGAGCCTCACCCAGTTTGACATCTGCAGCTGAAAGCTGTGGCCCAAAAGAACCAAATTGGTTTATGAAATTTATGAACTAGTGTTGTGTGTGAGATCGATCTTAAGTGGCACACAACTAGTCTATCCACATCAACCACCCACACATTGACTTAAACAAGCACACACAAAAAAAAAAAAAACGAAAGTGTCAACGTACCTCACTCCTAAACTTCAATAGTTTTCTTTTCAATTAATTTTGTAGGTACAAGGTTTTGGTTAGTAGTTGCACTTTTGAGATCAAAATGATGAAAGAGAGGGTGTGAAAAGGGTTTTGTGTTGTTTGGACTTTGGACTAAAATTCTCTTTTAAGTGGATAACATGTTGATTGCACATTCGCACTCAACTCAAACACCTCATGCCCCCCAGTCTGTTGAGTCAAAATCAATTGGAATTGAGTTGGATAAACAGCTGCATATGCATGTGAGATCCACATGATTCTTTTTTTTTTTTGGTGACGGGACATTGATCATCCAACAATAATTAATGAAATAAGGTTCTTATTCTCATAGTTGGAGACTTTAAAATAAAACTTCTTTATAAAGATTTAAATTATGATAATAATTGAAAATATAATCCTTAAACGGGAGTTGTATTATAGATCATATTTATATAGATTAATTTTACCGGGTTTCAATACACCACTGACTTAGATTGGTGTCAGCTTAATTTGTTTTTTTTTTAATGAAATAGTTATTTTGGTTGTACCTTGAGTACTAATCAAAAAAGGGTAGAGATAGGGTGCTTAAGGATGTTTTGGAGTTGCAGAGTCACGAGTTCATACTTAATAGCAGTAACCCCACTTCCTTTTTAGGTAGACATAAGCATTAAGCATGCATTGGCTCGGTTTAGGGGTGGACCAATCATATATTCTTTTTTTTTTTACACATTTCAACTTCAATTATTTTGGGTCGGTCACTACTCTCTCACCCACAATTTTCACCTTTTTAGGTCAAGTACATGATGATTTGATAATTTACTAGGAGTTTCTAATAAATTAATTTAACTTAAAAAAAAATACCCTATTTTTATTAAAAAAATTACAAGAGTTGTTTTTTTTTTATTCATTCAATTCTAAGACTCTAAGACCGTCTTCAATACATATGTCAATGTCAATACTAAATTTAATATAAAAATTAGTAAAATACTATATTTGACATATCATTTTAGCATTGTACTGCAATATATAATTTCATTTGAAATGCTATTTTTATATTATTATTATTTAAAATTATAGAAATCAATAAATATAATTAATGCATTCAATTTATATAAAAAAATTATCGTTTAAAATTATAAAAATCAACAATTAATACATTAACCGTGGTATTTTTATAATTAAAAAAGTAACATTTATTACTATACTAAATTTGACATATAATATTCTTTATACCAAATTTAACACAATATTTGATATTGTATTGGAAGATGTTTTTTTTTACTTTATACTAAATTATAGAATTAACATATCCAAATAGCATTACATTGGAGATGCTCTAACTCTCGTATCGGTCTTATTATGAGTTTGAATCATATTTCTCTCTTTCAACTCTCAAATTTGTAATGGTAAAAGGGAAAAAAAAACCCATCCACTCTTATTACTGACTCAACTTTATTAAGAGATTTTCTAACCTTTCTTGTAAGAATGATGAAAAGAAACATATATAAATAGTCTTGAAATTCATTTAAAAAAAACCTACTTAAATTCATCAAAAAATTATCTTAAACCATATTATAATACCTTAGAATATTTTTATTTTTCCCAAATTAGTTAATATTAAAGGAATCACTCAAGTTTCCAACCTACATTATCTTGTATAATTGTTAATATATATATATATATAACACGAGGTCAAAGGGGCTGCAAATAAGTTGATTGAGTACGAAATCTCTCAAGTTGCTTAAAGGATTAATTAAGGCATAAAAATAGGGAAAGAAGGAGTAATCAAACATGTCAAAATCTGCTGTAGCAATGGAAAGCCAGTTAAGCAAAACAGCGTAGCCTCATCAAAACGAAACCCACCATTTTTGTAGTATAATTTTGTCGTACATAAGAGTGTTCACATTTCTTTACCACTCTAACAAGCTTTACCAAAACCTAGCTTGCTAGACACTTCTTTCTCCCGAAAGTTAAGTTAACAAAACTTCAACGCATGTCAAAACGTATAGCTCGAGATTACGACCTAGTTACAAATAGTACTATCGATTAATATATTTTCTGTACAAGAAATTTCGAGTAAACTATAAAAGGGTTACAAATTTATAATGGATGTCATATTCGTTCTAGCTGCTATTTATTTTTAATCTCTAATGCTCTAGACTTATCTGGATACTTTTATCTCATTGCACTGCCATTTTCGTGGGAGACAACTAATCCACCAACTAAAATAATGATCCAATCAATATTTGCAGAAATGTATGAACATCATATTTTGATTAGTAGATGGGTTTTGGGAAACTTGAAAGCTTTTTTTCTTTTTTCTTTTTTTGTTCTTTTTGTTCCTTTCTTCATTGGCTCTATATTTATGATCAAGAGATTACATTACAAAATCCAAACAGGTTCATATATATAAAGAGCCTCATATATTTGTATGTCTCTCTCAAACCTCACCCATCTATACACTAATAAGCTCACTATAACTGCTTATAACAGAAGAAAACGCAGTGCTGCAACTCGTCTCAAACGCCTTCTAATCAGATCTCATACAAGCATTGATTGGCCTTACAATGGAAGCTTGGCAATTTGAGAAGAATCAATTACAATCCCCACTCACAACTCAAGGCCCCATTACCACAATCACAAAGCCAAAAAAGACCCCTCACAAAAGGACATTATTGATCAGTCATTTTCATGCAAAATCTTCTAGTGTGGTGATTCTTAGCCACGCCTAATCCCCATGAAGTGGTTGAAGTCATGGTGTTGGACCCTAAGCTGCTTTAGCCACGAATCTGCAACGCTCAAAAGCGACAGAAGGCGTTCTTGGTCCTGACCACAATTGCCCGAGACCCACACGTTGCCTTGCATCTTGTAAGTGGCCAAACCAAATGGAGGAAGAGAGATCCTTTCCCCTTCCTTTGGTTTTCTTTCAGCATTCCCCATGTCCTCATCAGGATCCATATCTACGCATACAAAAAATTCGTAAACAGATATATATATATATAGTACAAAGAAATGGCTTATATTCCTGAAAACAAATACATAGATGATGACAATGGTGTGGTTAAATTGAGTAAATGAATACCTTGAAACGAAGATGAAAGAGTGTGGTAAGTGAGAAAGCTTGTGGACAAGTCTTTTATTGTCCTTCCCATTGGAATGTGATATATTGGGTACCTGCACATCAAATAATTCACCATTGACATGATTTTCTGTACTGGTGTACTGGTATGATCATATGGACAGGCTCATGTGCAAAATTGGTCATTTGTTGGATAGTTAAAATGTCATTAACACTCAGCAAAATCCTGCAGTCAAGCTATAAGTGTTGTTTATCATTGAGTTTCTTGATAATTAATTACTTGTCGTGTGCGTGTAAGCTCGTGTATGTGTGAGTACTCAGCGAAAAAGAAAGGAAGAGAGGGACAGAAAGATACCAAGCAACTGCCATCCAACTAGCTGGTGAAAGATCTACACTTCTCAATGACATCAAACCTGGGTATCTTTGAGCTAATCCATTGATCTGAAAGTAAAAAAGAACCACAGTAAGGCATCAATGGAATCAATCAACATACTTTCATTCTGTAAAGTGACATAAAAGAGCTTGTAGAGTATGAAAATTAAAAATTCCATATTTTGATTGGAACACCTTTATATTCTTCCTCCAAACAACAACAGGAAAAGGTTAATAGACAATATCATATCAAAGCCAAGAACAAATGCCTCATTAAGTACAAACAATATAATCAAAACTCAAATAAGACAACATGAATCTAATTAATTTTAAGCTGTAAATCAACAACTATCAAAAAGTCAAAAGTTTCACTCAATATCTTTATGAGATAGATGCCTATATTCTAACAAATCAAGAAACATTTTTCATCACTCTCATCATATTAGTCCTTGTCAGATCAAAATCTTCAACAGAGCCAAAAAAAAAAAGACTAGTAAAGAAACTTAAAAAAAAAAAGTAAAGAAATTTAACAAGAACCTTATCCATGAGAGGAACTCTTGCATATGGAGTTGATCTCTCAAAATACTGGAAATAAAGGTAACCAAGTCTGTCATTTTGATGAAAAAGATTGTCTTGCTCAAACCCTCCTTCCTCAGAAGAACAGCCATCCCATCTCCATTGCTTTTCGCTCTCGCTATCATCACTACATGAATCGCTGAACAAATCCCTGGTCTCACCATCATCTGCTTCTTCTCTGGAAAAAATTCGCATACAGAAAAAAAAAATCATTTATTTATCTAAACCAATCTAATTTAACTAAATTTAGAAAGACCACCATATTAGATGATTGATTACCTCAAACCATTTACAGAGGAATTGCTGGTGAAGATTTGGATTCCAGATAGATAAGGCACGAAGTACTGTACTAAAGTCTCACCGTTGCCAAGAACAATGGGAACACCAGCACCATAAGCACTCCATTCGTCGTAACAATTCCAGAGATCACCCAATGTGAAGTACTCAATCTTTTCTCTTTCCCATGGATGCCATAGACGATTCAAGTTTCTAATCTCGGTCTGCAAACAAACACACGATCATCATCGTTATATAAACGCACATGAAACCAAATTGGAAAAAAAAATCAAGAAAGAAGAAAAATGGATGACCTTTGGGAGGAATTGGGAGGGGACAATCGGCGTCGTGCAATGGAGGAAGCAGTCGAGATTGGATTGTTGAGCTGACCCTTTTTCGAGAAACATGATTGAATCAACGAGAGCGAAAGAGAGAGAGAGAGAAGGACGGAGAGAAACTGAGATTCTCTCAGCCCAACGTTTGAAAACAGAGAAATGAAAAACAGAGGAAGAACAGAGAAGAGAAGAGAGAGGAGGAAAAGAGGGAGAGATTGTCGGGATTTGATTTCTCTCTGTAGAGATGGAGAATTGAATACGATTTTCGTCTACTGACTAATGCTATTTTTTGACGTTTGGGTTGCTAAATTCACGGGACTTTATTTATGATAAAAAAGGAAAATAATTAAATAAGTGTCTCTGACTCTGTTTTGTCTGTTCAACAGACAGTCTTTTCTCGACCAGAATGCTATCTATTTCTGTACTTTCCGGTCACCGGAAAAATCTAATTTTAGAGAGTACTAACCTACTTTGAAAATAAAGAAAACTGAAGCAAAAAGTGACCTGGTTTGGTTCTTCTTCTTTTTTCTTCTCTAAACTTGAAGAAAACTGAACCTACTCTGTTTTAGATCAATATTGAAGAAACAAACAGGACTGGCCAAAAAACAAAGTCACTAAAACTCAATTGAACATTGATTCTTCAAGTCAAATCATCAAACCCATATACAAAAAAACAATGAAAAACACCAAAATCAAGCGATCTTTGCAAGTGAAGAAAAACCAGAAATGAGAGCAAAAAAAAAAAAAAAGAACTTCTTCCAACAGAAATACAAGTTTTCCGGTTAAAAAAGACTTGGGACAGTTAGTGTTTTTTGGTATATCAAAGAGTTTTGCTGCAATAATATTATCTAATAGAAAACGAAAAGTAATCAACTTTCCCGGAAAAGAAGAGCAGAGCAAAACAGAACAAAGAGTGACTGGAAAATAAAAGGAGACAGCGAGAAAAAGAGGGAGAGAAAAATCAGAATTATCCAGTTGGTACAGAGAAATGGAGGATTCTGGTTTCTAGAACAAAATAAATAAAATTAAAACTGATGATTATAATTAAGGCATGAGATTTTACCAGCTTTATAGATTAGTCAATCAGACTCGTCTCTTCTAATTTGGATAGGTATATGAAACAATTGTTTTTTATTTTTTAGTGTTGGAATTTTATATTTTTCAAAGAATTTGGTGGGGACTGGGTCCATGGTTTGGAAGGCAAGTAGATAGTGATCTATGAATTAATCTGAAACGGCTAATTTTTTATTTTATTTTCGAGACATATGGAAAATCGAATTTCCGCATGCATATATTATTTAATTTTTGATTTGACCATTTTTTATTATTATAATTATATATATATTTGATATATTTATTATAATTATATTGATTTTTTCAAAAAAAAAAAACTATATTAATAAATATTTTTTTAAAATATTAAATATAATTATTAGAGCATCTCCGATGTAATACTATATAGATGTGTTAATACTATAATTTAGTATAAAGTAAAAAAAAACATCCTCCAACTTAATATCAAATGTTGTGTCAAATTTAGTATATGTTATTCTTTATACCAAATTTAACACAAAGAATAGCATATGTCAAATTTGGTACAACAATAAATGTAATTTTTTTAATTATAAAATTATAAAAATATCACTGTTTAATTACATCGAAGACATTAATTGCTGATTTTTATAATTTTAAACAATAAAAATATTATATAAATTAAATGTATTAATTATATTTATTAATTTTTATAATTTTAAATGATAAAAAAATAAAAATAGTATTTCAAATGAAATTATGTATTGGAGTATAATGTTAAAATGATATGTCAAATATAGTATTTTTACTATTTTTGTATCAATTTTAACATTGATATTGGTATATGTATTGAAGATGGTCTTAGAGATTAATGTAACTCTACGACGTTATGATAATGTTACAAGCATGATTTTTTTTTTTTAGAAAAAAAAATTATGTGGGTGTTATTAGGGAACATGGAGTTTTCATATCATTAATTTAATTTTTTTTAAAATATTAATTTAATTGTTAAATAACCTTCATCTTTATGACTTGTGAGTTATTGCAGCAACAAGTTGTTGTATTAAATGTTAATTGGTTATTAAAAGGAAGAGATTTTTTTTTTCAAAATTTAATTTAATCGGTTTGAATAGATCAACTTAATTGAAATTAATGCATCTTACCGGCTGTAATAATTTAACGATATAAATTAAATCCACGAGATTGAGGAATTAATCAAGTCAAAAAATTATTTTTTGAGGGATTCGTTGGTTGGTTTAATTTACACATTTATAATTAAATATGTACCACTAAACCAAATTAATAATTAAATGTTAAGTTCTTATTATATATAAATATATATTGATATCAAAAAGTCAAAATTCCGTACAATGTAGTCTTATACATATAAACCACTAACGAGGCATTGTCCTCTTTGATCTATTGGGGTTAAGGTTTTAATAAAATCATCTATATTAGAATTGCCATCTAACATAACTGAATGGTAAAAAATGTGTATTTGTTTCGATAATATTTTATGTTCAAGTGATTCGGTCGTACCTCGGCTGGTATATTAAAAAAGATATACTAGCAAATATTAAGACGTTAATTAATGGCTATAACTTGGGTATTTGCTAGAACTATAGTGTGCCCAAATATTAAACTTATTAATTGCATGTACATGCTGCCACCATTATTGTCTACCCAAATCATGCATCACATTTGAAATGATACACAACATTCTTGCATGAGAGTGAAAACAATTAAATGGGTGTTTTTAAGTAATGGATACAAATAATTGTAGATGATAATAATAAGAACTTCTTTTCTTTTCTTTTTTTCGAAGCCGGACGAATTAAAAGGTTTTAAGAAATCATCAAAAACTCTAATTCGAATTGTTATTTTCATTTTTATTTAAAACAAAAGTTAAAGGCTTTTGACAAATTTGTAATATCTTTCAAACCCATATAAACTTAAATGCTTGTATTTTGACTCTCGAGAGATAAATAAATCAAAAGGTTAGAATTTTAGCATCCTTCTATATATACATACATAACATTAAAAACTGAAAATTTTAATTAGTCTTATACTAAAAATTTGAAAGGTCGTTGCAAGGATAAGTGAAAGGGAAAGGTGGTGGGTTTTGGGAAACCGCGAGAAACATGAATAATGTAAAATTGTTTTAAGTAATAAAAGAAAATTATTGAACAAGTTTAGGTCTCATTCATTCTGACCCACGATTTTTTTTTTTTTTTTTTTTTAGAATACCGATAGATAATCTATGAATATAACACAAATTTCAAAAGAAATATGGTGACAAGTGAATTGTTATTGTCACGTAAAATATAGGATGATTTAGTTAATAAAAAAATCTTTTTTTAATCATTTAATTTAAAATTTAAACTAAATTTTTAAGTTTACTAGTATTAATATTTTATAAATGAATAATGTTGTTTATCTGTGTCTAAATCTAGTACTCAAATGAAAAGATAATACTGTAATTCATTCATTTAGACATCTAATTTAGATAAAATAATATTATTATTTATAAATATAAGAAAAAATAGATATTCAAATTGTTTGGATAGTGTTTGATTTTATATCTTAATATACTTTTATTCGACCATATGAGATTTATCCAAATCGACCATATGAGATTTATCCAAAGATAAATCATTCACATCTACATCACGATTGTCGGATCGAATCATTTTGCTAGGTAGGAAAACCTTAAATTTACTTAATGGTATAATATTATAATTTAATTTATGCCGATTTTTTTTTCCTAAAAAAATACTGAGAAGGCAACACGTGGATTTCCAGCACGGCAGGGCGCATGATACTGTGAGAAAATTGTTTTGGTTTTAATGCGGGAATAAGTGTGGACCCGCCTCTTTTTGACCATTACTTACTTCTCTTTTGTTTGTATATTAGTTTAGGGAAACTATTTAAATGCCCCTGTAAAATGCACTTTTCGCCAGTGTTCAACCTCATGTTTCAATATTAACCAAACTTTCCTTCATAATTTGATTTTTTATCCATTCTTCCCCTGCTGATTCTATAAACATTAAGAATTTCGTTAGAGATATAATGGTAGATAGGTAAATTTGTAAAAAACCTAAATTAAAAATTATTATTAAATATATAAAAATTTATTAATAAAAGAATTAAAAATCATATCATCTTTCTCTATCTATATTTTTCTCACTTATTACTTTCTCTCTAGTTGCACCATCTCGACGGTCTCCTCTAAGGGTGATCTTCTAACCAATACCTGTAAAGATATATCTTATTTTTCTCTTTGAGGTGTTTAAATGGAGACAAGATAAGGTTTGAGATGGGTATTTGTGTTAGTTGTGTTTTGATATTTTTATTATTATTTTGTAAACATCTATGGTCAAACAATAATTTCCATTACATTTATATGGGTAAATGAGTTATTTATTTTATTTTATTTTTTTGCATACCTTTTTAATAGAAGTTAAGAGGGATTTTGGAGGAAAAAAATCAAATTCTAGAGAGAAGTTTGGCCAATATTGAAACATGGGGTAGGAATGTAAAATAGTGCGTTTTTGTTTTACAAACATCATTATAATTTTTTTTTCTTTTTCTTTTTTCTTTTTTTTAAAGAGATATGCTTACGAAAATGAGATTCATTTTTATTATTAAAAATTATAAATGATAAGAGATTTTTTTATGGTCTTCCATTTCTCACACATGTAAAATAAAAACTCATTCAATTTTCTTTTCTTTTCGTTTTTTTTCCAAAATTTTTAAACACTAACAATCAATAAAGACTATTTATCCGCTCCCATTTCCTCTTCATTTAAACGCAACAAAAACCAAATACAAGTAAAAGTGTAAAACCACAACCCACGATTCCACAAGAAGGATTTTTGTGGTGAATAGTCGTGAAAATGACATTCGCAAACGTGAGAGTCAGTGCATCATATATATCATAATTCCAAATCAAACATGACCGGTAACTGGAAACCAGAGAGTAACAACAAAATCACGTTATAAACAATTTTAGAACCGATACCCGTGTTTCATACGGTGTCGTTCTTAAGATAATTTCACTGGACAAAACTGTATGTGTATTAGGCGATTGTCTCACAGGATACAACGGTTCAACAGCGGTAGGCCTAAGCACACCACTACCAGCGAACTCAAATCGAGTTTAAACTCACCAAAAAAGCAGAAAAGAAAAGAATTCGGCTACCTCTAAATTTTGTCTATTGTTTTCGGTAGATTGGATAGAATATTATAGCTATTATATACCCAAACCGAAACACTAGGGTTTTGGGATTAATTCGGAATTATTTTGGAAAATTACGTTTTTGATTTAATAAGTAAATAATTTAATTAGATATTATTCTCCAAAGATATTTACTTCTAATTAAAATCCGATT
Source organism: Dipteronia dyeriana (assembly GCA_032871835.1). Taxonomy (NCBI): domain Eukaryota; kingdom Viridiplantae; phylum Streptophyta; class Magnoliopsida; order Sapindales; family Sapindaceae; genus Dipteronia; species Dipteronia dyeriana. The sequence goes on along the minus strand of CM065299.1, from coordinate 6,796,589 downwards.
CTGTATTCTTAGAGATCAAGTAAGAAATCAGAATTCAAACAATTAAATCTTTCTTTATTCATCACAATAAAAAAAAACCTTTGACTTAAGGAAGTGGCAAAAGGTTAACTGGACTCTCACGGTCCAATCAGAGCGGCATTTGTGTCCGCAGGTCGCTTCCACACACGAGTCGTGCATTCGAAGGTTCGGGGTCCATGATTTGCACCCCCCCTCCTTGCGCGCGAGAGAGAGAGCCTCTATGCCACACATGTTGATAACTCATATCACACATTTACTTATAAACTACATATAAATGATTTCCCTAAGCAATGTGGGATTCATTTTAATTCATACACAACAGGTCCACTTTGAGACTCAATTTCTCATTCACCCATTAACCATTTTGTGAATTTGAATATACCATTTCGAAGTTCTCATAGAGGAGATTTGAATCCACTTTAATATTTCATTTCTATGGAATTTATCATATTCAAATTGTGCTCTCAAAATAAGAGTTTATCATAAAAAATTTCAACAATCCCCTACATGAATGAAATTGACTTAGGAGACACAAAGAAGACGTTTGGTAAGTTCAAACGATCGAAACCTGCATAGGATAGATAGGTGTTACCCATTGCACATTCCCTTGTAAAGGTATGCTTACTTTACTGGCTGATCAGTAGATGTGATATCCTTGAACTGTTCTGCCGTTTTGTGTAAACGATCACACACACACCTTACACAGGTATCTTCCAGACCCGATTTGGTTCTCATTTTTATGTTCGTTTTGGCCATGAACATGCACCTGGTTCTGTGAGAGTCTTTAGAGAATATAGCCCTTCACTATTATCTTTTAGAAACGGCCCCACTTCTTTCTCACATAGGTGATTTCGTAATTAAGAGTAACCCGTTTTACTCTGCTCGGATTTCCATAGCTAGGAATTTCGACGCATAAGAATCATTAAAAACATATTTTAACCTTCTCCTAACGGGCATCACTGTTTCATCATAGGAATAGACTTGAGGGTAACCCCCACAGTGATACAACTGAGTCTTACAAGTTGGTTGTCCCATTGAACATAGATCTTGGGATCTCCAGTCAACTAGGTTGGGTGTCCATTGTATCGACTTTTTATCTAATGGGCTTTAGTCCTATTCCTCTCGATGATGTCTCAACTAGTTATCGGATCCGCAATGTTATCTTTTGACCTTACATAATCACAAGTGATAACCCCAGTTGAGATTAGTTGTCTAATGGTATTATGTATTCGACGTATATGTCTAGACTTTCACTTATACATGTTGCTCTGTGCTCTTCCTATTGCTAATTGACTATCACAGTGGATACAAATCGTCGGCACAGGCTTTGGCCATCTTGGAATATCCTCTAAGAATTGGCGTAGCTATTCAACCTCTTTACCACATTTATCTAATGCTATAAACTCAGATTTCTTGGTGGATCTGGCTATACACGTTTGTTTGGAGTATTTCCAGGATATCGCTGCACATCCTAGTGTGAATACATACCCACTAGTGGATTTTGAATCCTTCATATCAGATATCTAGTTAGTATCAGTGTATTCTTCTAGGACAGCTGGATATCTGGTATAATACCGTCCGTGATTACGAGTGAATAGTAAGTACTTCAGTACTCTTACTATTCCTTTCCAATGATCGGTTCCTGGATTACTCGTGTACCTGCTTAATTTACTGACTGCATTCGCTATGTCTGGTCTTGTACAACTTGTTAAGTACATCAGACCATCTATCACTCGAGAATATTCTAGTTGAGAGATGCTCTCACCCTTATTCTTGGATAGATGTAGATTTGTATCTACTGGTGTTCTAGAAATTCCAGAATCATTTTTGTTGAATTTCTCAAGAATCATGTCAATATAGTGTGATTGACTTAGTATGAGTTCTTTAGATGTCCTTGAGATTTTCATTCCCAATATTACATCAGCCGGTCCCATATCTTTAATATCAAATCTTGATTTCAACATATCCTTGGTAGATTTGACCATTTTATCATCACTACCAACAATAAGCATGTCATCAACGTAAAGGCACACAATGACATAACCATTTTGTGTGTCCTTGACATAAACATATTTGTCACATTCGTTGATCTTAAATCCATTTGACATCATAGCATTGTCAAATTTCTCATGCCATTGTTTGGTTCTTGCTTTAAACCATATAAAGACTTCACCAATTTACAGACTTTCTTTCCTTGTCCTGGAGCAGAAAAACCCTCATGTTGTTCCATGTAAATTTCTTCATCTAAATCTCCATTTAAGAAAGCCGTTTTCACATCCATTTGATGTACTTCAAGATTTCGTAAATCTGCGATTGTAAGTATCATCCTAATGAAGGTTATTTTCGTCACAGGAGAATATGTATCAAAGTAGTCTAGGCCTTCTCATTGATTGTAACCTTTAATTACAAAGTCTAGCCTTATACTTATCAATTGATCCATCTGCCTTCATCTTTCTTTTGAAAATCCATTTTGATCCTAGCGGTTTACATCCCAGAGAAAGATCCACTAATTCCCAAGTATGATTTTGAATGATGGAATCAATTTTGCTCTTAATTGTCTCTTTCCATAAGAGTCCTTCTGAAGAGCTTACCGCTTCTTTAAAAGTTTGAGGTTCACAATCTAGCAAATAGGTTATAAAATCTGAACTAAAAGATGTTTTCATCCTTGCTCTTTTGCTACGTCTAGGTTCATCCTCTACTTCATTCCTTGTTCTTGGTCCTCACAACTATCAGCATGTGTTCGTTTTGACGAACTTGCTTCATCATTGGATTTACATGGAAATACATGTTCAAAGAACATTGCATTTATAGATTCAATTATCGTGTTTTTGAGTATATCTGATATGTCAGATTTATAGACCAAGAATCGATGAGCACTACTATTTTGTGTATATCCAATGAAAATGCAGTCAACAGTTTTCGGACCTAATTTCACCTTCTTAGGTATAGGTATGATTACTTTGGTAAGACACCCTCACATTCGTAAGAATTTGTAGGAAGGCTTATTTCCTTTCTATAGTTTATATGGGGTCTTATCTACTTTCTTACGGGGTACCTTATTTAAAAGGTAATTGCTAGACAATAAAACTTCACCCCATATGTTCTGAGGTAATACAGAACTTATCAGCATTGAATTCATCATTTCTTTCAAGGAATGATTTTCCCGTTCAAAAACTCTAGTTTGCTGATACGGTGCAATGGTTTGATGCATGATTTCATGTTGTGCACAGGATTCACAAAATGGTGCTTCATACTCATCACCTCGGTTAATTCTTAGTGACAGCCGCAACCAAAAGGTTTCACTTATGGTCATCTCTTCGGCATGAATCTTATGCAGACTCACTTGAAGCTCTTGAACATGACTCATAACTGTCATGTAGTCCATCATCTTGTAATCAAGAAACCGTCATACAACAAACCTTTTGGATCCAATATCCTCATTTTTGTATTTCCGGTCTAACGACTCCAACAGTTCTTTGGCTGATTCTCTTTGAGGAATATACGATATACAACGAATCTGACAGTCCGTTCATTACGTAGTTTCGGCATAGAAAATCCGAATGGTTTCATGCCTCAATAGCATTCCATACATGAACATCTCAATTTTCACCGCTATTGGGTTTAAGAGCATCTTCAGTCAAGAATCTTACTAGATTCATTTGAACATTCCCGTGACTGGCATTCTGGCTAATCACTATATCTACCATGTTTCTCATGAATGAGTTGATGACCGAAGTTAATGTTACCACGGTTGGCTCCAAAATATCAGAAGGAGATCAACTGAATTAATTTAAAAATTAATTCTCATTAAAATTGGCAATATTAAAGTCAAATCGGTTTTGTTTTTGAATTCAAAATTTAATATTTCAATTAATCCATAATTAATAGAAATAAATCATCATAAAATTGATAATTACAATTTTGAAGTTCAAAACAATTGATTTTGACAATAATCACCATTTTAAACTTACACATCCAACTCGTTACCACTTTTGGCCTTATGAGCCTCATCAATTAAGAATCTCGCAAGATTCAATGTGGTCAGTCAGAGCAATGTCTTTTGTTTCCATATATTGAAATTCATACCACTAAATTTCTCTTGTTTTTCCATATTGTTTATCAGAACTGAAACCGAAGACACAAACAAATTCACGACTTGGGTATTCATTTGACTCACAGAAGGGTTCCCAACCGAATTGGCCATCTAACCCTCACCCGGGTTGACCAGGTGAGTCTCTTAAGCCACACTTTGATTCATATCGGAATTTCTAGTGGGGTTCGTTTTGATAATCTTTGTCACAAAACCTAGAATCACGTGTATATATATACTAAATATAGTATAATATCAAACCAGTACACTGATATAATATATATAATACACTTTCATATAAAAGCAGTGATTTATCATATACTTATATATCAAGTATCAACCAAACACGATTTATTATGTTAATATTTATTAACACTAACAAAACATAACCAGTGTTAATATATATATATAAACTAAGGCCCAGTCATGCAGTTGTTTTTCAGTCCGTTTTCGTTTTTTTTTTAAATTATTTCAAAAACCCGTTCATTAACCGTTTTTCATTTTATTTTCAAAAAACGAAAAAAAATGAAAAACAAAACCAGTGTTAAAAGTGAAAGATTTGAAAAACACAAAATACTTGTTTTTGTTTTTCGTTTTGTTTTTCATTTTGTTTTTCACTTTTTTATATATAAAAAAATCATTTTATTTTTCATTTTATTTTTCATTTTGTTTCATTTAGTTCTATTATGCGTTTCATATGACTAGAATAAGACGGAACAAGATTTTTAAATGACCAATGTGCCCCGATATATATATATATATATATATATATATATTCTAGAATAATTTATTTCCAACTAGAACTGAAAGCATCCATACAATAATATATATATATATATATATATATATATATATATATATATATTGTTGACGGCAAATTTGCTCGGGATGAGAAATTTCTGTTAACACCCTCGAGACCACTACCACGAAAGTGGTGGCCGGGGTCGGTACCATTGGTTCCCGACCTGTTTAAGAGAGAGACGAGAGGCTGGAACGTAATAACAGTAAGGGGAGCTTTATTATTGATTTATTTGAAGTACAAATAGCTCTCTAGTTTGCTCACAGTCTCTCGGAGGTGTAGAGTAGTGACAACTCGGTGCCTGTCGATTAGTGGAGATGAATGTGACCGTGTTCTGAATCCAGAATTTAGGCCTTTCCAGTCTGTCGAATCTAGACCGTATTTTTGTATATGTCATTCTTTGTTTTACTGTGTATGATTTTATGTCTCTTATTTCTACCATGCTTGGCCCCTCATATATATCGTCCAAGTAGGTTTTTAGTTCGCAAATACTCTACCTTGATCTCATGAATCCGTTTCCTCCTTATCGGGCGGGATTCGTCATTTAAATTTGAATTGTTTTCGGATTAGATGATATCGTTGATGAAGATAAGTTTGTTCCCTTATTTGAATTAAACTCTTGACGTGCATGTAAATATTATATGGAGATGATCCTGTGTGCACTCGTGCCATGGATCTTCATGGAGGTCACCCTGCCAGATGCCCGTTGCCCGTTGCCCGTTGCCCCGTAGAGCGAGGTAGACCCCTGCTCTGGCACTGTTCTTAGAAGCTTAAGATGGATTTTCTCTGACCCGTGGGGGCTTGAGGTGCTCTTGTAGACCTTCGAAGGAGGTAGCTGGGGTAGTGTAGATTTAGGCGTGATTCTTCCCTTATGTCCAGCAAGGACAGTGGGCTTCTTTCGAATGTCTCTTGAGCTTGGAGACTTCCCCTAGCACTCACGGGGCAGTTGTGGAGCTCGACCTCAGAGACGAGGTTCCCCGATAGATGGACTGGAGAAGCCCGAGTTCCAGTACTCATGTGGGGACTTGTCCAGGTCGCGTCTGGCTTATCTTTTGGTAGTTTTGAAGCAGAGCCGGCCTTCCCTGCTCCTGCGAGGTGGATTTACTGTCTTTTCGGGCTTTATGATTGTCGATTATGGGTGGAAAATTTCTCTTTGACCCCTGTCCAAATTTCACTATTAACAGAAGTTCCCTCTGACTTGAACATCGGTGGTAGAGTTGGGGTTGGAGTCATTTTTCTTGTTTAATTGAGAAAGTTTTTCTCCATAAAGATAATTAATGAGAGCGAAATCTTCTCATTAATTACCCAATATTTGAATTTGAGACTGTGTGTTATTCGAAGAAAGACAACTGCAATACGGCTCCAGGTAATCTTCCCGAGGATATCGCTGATACTCCTCTATTTAAACTCAGCCTTACTGTCACTTTCTTCATACTCTCTCAAATCTAAAATTTTTAATTTTCTTCTTCCCTGCTTTCTCTGCCTCTATCTTTTGCTTTCTTTCTCACCTCTCTTACCCATCAATGTCGACTTCCACTGATAGTGTTGATGCCTTGGTGGAGGGCTCTGGGGCCCCTAACCTAGCTTCTCTAAAGCGGGTACAAGGGATTTCAAGCGACGAGGAATCTTCCCCGCTCCGCCAGCACCATCGTTCTAACCGGAACGTTTCTATCGGCTCTGGCTTTTCGAACCAGCCTGACAATCCTCTGAACCTAGTTGACGAAGACTCTGATGTCTGTGAGAGATTAGATACGGTCGGGAGGGCTCCAGTCACAGTGGCGAAGCTTTCTTCAGTGGTAGCCCTTCCTTTCGAAACCAAGGTCATCATTGACTCTACTGTCGACCCTCAGTCGATTGGCCGTCTTCGGGACAAGGATGGTATTCCTGATACTATTTCTCTAACTGTTCCACATCAAAATTACGATGTTTTTAGCCTGCCCAAAGGCGTGCTCCCTATCCACGTCTCAGCTTTTGAGAGCGGGGTGAGACTCCCTATTTACCCCACCCTTTAGTGGGCTCTCAATGCCCTTCAGCTGGCTCTACTTCAACTAACGCTCGACTTCTGGAGGCATCTAATCAGCTTCCTTGTATTATGGAGGGAGCAATGTGAGTTGAGCAACGTAACCAGGGAGCCCGGGGCTAAAGAGCTCGCCTTCCTTTTCCAGATCGGTAGCCTGGCTGGGCTTCCACTAGGCCAATTCTATGCTAAGTTCAAGAATAGGCTCAACTTTATCATCCCTGGGGCTTCAAAAAAAGACCCTGCTTGGAAAAAGGAATGGGTTATGGCGGGGGGGGGGGGGGGGGGGGGGGGGGGGGGGGGGGGGGGGGGACTGGGGGAGCTCCGTCTTCCTCGGCTGGCACGAGCTAGAGGTTCCTACCTCCTTAAATGACAAACCCACGTGGGGTCGGGATGCCTTGCCCACTGAGTCTAAAGCCGTGCTGAATACCATCATGGCTCGGAACTACTTGAATCTGAAGTTTCCAATCGCCGACCCCTTTGATCCCCGCAGGGTAAACAGGTACCTGCAGATATCCGGTGCTACTTCTTGTAAGTATCTCGATCTATCTTGTTGTTTTTTTTATTGGATAGTTCAGTTCTGATGATCTTAATTTCTTTCTCTAACAGTGTTTGTTGTTGCTCCAGCTTCTCGTGAAGCCCGACGAGCGGGGATCCCTCCTCCTCCTTCCAGATCGTCCCTAGGAGCTCTCTCAGATGTTTTTGATAAAGGGGGGTCAATCACTAAGGTAGCTGTCCCGTTCGTTCCTTCTCCCTCTCATTCCCAGGTGAAGTCCAAGATGACTCTTCTTGCATCTCGGGCTGCAAAGGCTCTAAACCGAGGAGGGTATGCCTCCCAAGTCGTCAATAAGTCCATTCCTGCCCCCTCACCTGTAAATACTGCTCCAAACGATGCTCCCCAAGTCACATTACCCCTCTCTATAGATCCGGTTGTATCCTGGGCAGTCGAGGTTCCCAGGGAGCCCGATGAAGATATTCATGAGGTTGACCCCTCTCGCCTCCACCAGCAATTGAGCTCGACGGGTCAGAATGAATTCCTGAAGCAATTTTTCGCATCCTGTCCAGGCGACGGGCTTTCTATGATGACCGCGATTCCCGTGGACATCATGACCACCAAAGGGTCTGCCCTTCTAGACGAGGTAATTGTCATTTTTACTTCTTCATTCAGCTGCTTGACTTGTCATTTTTTAACATGATTTTCCTTTACAGATTTTCAAGTTTCAGGTGGCCATGGGGCATCGGGTAGCCTTCCTCCGTGATCGGGCAAACAAGGCTGAGGCTGAAGCTGAGCAAGCCATGGGATTGCTTACGCGGGCTCAGACCCTGGTCCAGGAGATGACCTCCAGCCAACAAGGAATGTAGACGCAGCTAGCTGAGCTTCAATGCGACCATGAGAGGTTGAAACGGGCTTTTGATCAGAAGACTCTCCGATCGAAGCGGTGGGCTAGCCAGCTGGATGACTGGAGAGGAGAGACGAATGCCCTGGATGTTAAGAACCAAACTTTACAGGCTCAGATTACCAAACTCCAGGCCGATGTGGAAGCCTTTTTTAGCAAGAGGTACTTATATGCCTCCAATCAGGTTACAAAGACTCTTCCTCCCCCATTCGATCTCTCCAGCATCAGTCATGTCACAGGCTGCGGAGATGTCTCAACCCAAAACAGATGGAGCTGGTCCTTTCGGGGAGGGAGCTTGGAAGCAGTTGGAGGTGTCGGATCTGCCTTCTCATGTTCCAGTCTTTCCAGCATCTGGTCCCGGTGAATCCTTGAAGGGGGTTCACAACGAGGAGCTAGAAGGAGGCCTTGCTGAAGCCCGAGACCTCTCCCCCAGCAGTGCTCTCAGGAATGGAGTCAACAGAAGGCGGGAACGTGCCTAAGTCGGTGACCACCCTTGTTGATGCAACTATACCGCCTGAAGTTATGGTCATGATCAATGAAATCATGAAGGAGGATCCTGTTGACCCCGAGGCGGCCGGGGTTGATCCCTAGGAGGAGGTGGCAGAGGCGGTAGATGAAGCTGACCTGGATAAGCCACGACAGGAGAGGGGAGCAGGGGGCGAGGTTCATTCTGTGGAGGAGGAAGCTGGAGGTCCTCAGGAAGAAGAAAAAGCTTGAGTTCTCTCCTATATGATCTATTTCGAATGCCCCGAAAAGGGAGTGGGCATCCCATCTTCAACTGTGTTTGCGATTTTATCATTCTTTTGTAGCCCAGAACCAGGGATTGGGCCTTCCTTGATTGTTGTAGCCTAGTTGGGGAATAGGCTCCCCCTTTTAATATTTAAGTTTAAATTTTAGATCTACCTCTCTTCCCTGCTTGTATGTACTTACTTGATAGTAAAATTTTAATCTCGAATCTAACTCTGGCTTGCATGTGCTTACTTGATCTCCCTCTAGGTCCAACTTTTATATCGAAACGAGCTATCTTTGGGAAACAACAAGATATGGAAACCGTTTAGCGTCGTGCTTCCTGACTAACGAGTTTTACAGATCAATTTCCTTAGTCGATAGTCCCCTAGTTGGATTGTAGGTCTGTTATAGTGGGTGACCACATATCAAAGAAAAAATAATGAACAGCAATAACCGAAACATTTAGAGCTCAAGTAAATCAAGCCCTTCATCTCTGAGCCCTTTTAGAGGGCTATATCCCAAGTAGATCGTTAAGTAAAGAACTGTTTTGCCCTTGGGATCATGAGGGCTTCCGCACTTTCAAATTTGATTCCTTCTTGAGGGGAGTGGTAGCCCGACCAAGGCATCAGGAGGGCTATCTAGCTATTTCCTGGTCTCGAGATCTGGATGGCAACTATGCTCTTACACTTAGATCCTTTTTGGGGGTGGTAGCCCGACCAAAGCATCAGAAGGGCTATCTAGCTATTTCCTGGTCTCGAGATCTGGATGGTAACTATGCTCTTACACTCAGATCCTTTTTGGGGGTGGTAGCCCGACCAAGGCATCAGGTGGGCTATCTAGCTATTTCCTGGTCTTGAGATCTGGATGGAAAATATGCTCTTACACTCAGATCCTTCTTGGGGGTGGTAGCCCGACCAAGGCATCATGAGCACTATCTAGCTATTTCCTGGTCTTGAGATCTGGATGGCAACTATGCTCTTATACTCAGACCCTTCTTGGCTGGGGTAGTGCCTGGCCGAGGCATCAGGAGTAGCGAGAGGGCTTCCCCTGCTTACCCCTGGTCTTGAGGCGATAATGTCAAAACTTTCCATGTAAACCCAAATCATTGTAGGACATAGTTGAAGAAGGAGTAGACAAGAAAAACAAGCTTTATTGATATAGAAGATTGAGTACACTACTGTCAGAAGAAAAAATAAAAGAAACTAGTCGGAGGTCGCCTACTTCTAAGTCCCCTGTTAAAGGGTAAAATTTCCTTAGGTGATCCACATTCCAAGTATGGTCGATGAGCCGACCATCCATATCCTCAAGCTTGTACGCCCTATTACGGATCACCATCTTTAGTAGGTAGAGTCCTTCCCAGTTGGGCCTTAGGACCCCGTATGACCTCTTCCTGGTGTTCAACATCACTTTTCTGAGGACTAGGTCCTCTGTTTTGAAGCTTCAGGCTTTAACCCTCCTGTTGAAGTACCTGGCAATCCTGCCTTGGTAGACCGCTACCTTATCAGCTATTCGATCTTGCTTTTCCTCTAGGAGGTCCAAGCTAGCTCGGAGCTTGCTTTCATTGCTCTCTGGTTTGAATCGTTGGATTCTAATGGAGGTCAACTTGTGCTCTATAGGTAGGACTGCTCTAACCCCGAAGGCCAGCGAGTAGAGCGTTTCCCCGGTAGCTGTTATCCTTGTAGTGCGGTAAGCCCAGAGGACCTCGGGAAGCTCCTCTACCCATCTGCCTTTCTTTTGTTAAAGCTTTTTCTTCAACAACTTTTTGATGGTTTTGTTCGTGGATTCCACCAAACCATTGGTCTGAGGGTGGGCTACCGAAGCAAACCGAAGGTCGATTCCCAAACCTAAGGTCGATTCCCAAACCTTCGTAGAAATCTCTGAATCGACCATTATCGAACTATTTTCTAAGGTCGGTTATGATGGCAAGAGGGGGTCTGAACCTGCAGACTACATTGGTGTTGATGAACCTTGTTGTGTTCTCTTCTGATATCTGAGAGAGTGGTCCGGCTTCAACCCATCTTGTAAAATAGTCAATCGCTACGATAGTATGCTTGGCCTGTCCCAGAGTTATAGGAAGCGGTCCAATCAAATCGACTCCCCACATAGCAAAGGGGTATGGCGAGATAAGGGACGACAAACGCTCCAGATGGAGGTGACTCCGGTTTACGGTCTTTTGGCATGCCTCACAGGTTTGCAACAAGTCCTAAGCATCTTGATGGATGGTCGGCCAATAATACCCCATGCCGAGAACCTGATATGCCAAGGCCTCTCCGCCAATATAGTGCCCGCATTCTCCGGAATGAACCTCTCTCAAAGCCCACTTGGCATCTTCAGGGTGTAGACATCGGAGCAGGGGAAGGGATTTCCCCCTTCGGTATAAATGTCCCTCCATCATACAATACCGGACCGAGAGCCTTTAACCCTCCTAGCTTGGTCGGGCTTCCCGGAGAGTTTCCCGTCCTATAGATATTCTGCTATTGGATCCATCCAGCATGGCTGTCGGTCTAGGGTACAAGCTTCCTCACCTGTCATAATGCTAGGTATGGGGATTACTTGAAGAGGGACTCCGTGAGGTAGGGTCTGGCCACCATAGGCAGCTATCTTGGCAAGGACGTCAGCCCGACGATTTAGCTGTCGAGGTATCTGCTCGATTCTGAACCCCTTAAATCTGTTTTTGAGTTGTTGCACCAATTTCAGGTAAGCGATCATGTTATCCCCTTTAGCCTGATAATACCCGGAAACTTGGTTGACCACGAGTGAAGAGTCGCTCTTGATATTCAGGTAATCCACCCCGAGCTCTATGGCAGCTTTTATCCCAACTAGCAAAGCTTCGTATTCAGCTTCATTGTTCGTGGCTTTAAATTCGAACCTGAAACAATGGAAGCACTCAGTTCCTTCTAGGTAGATGAGGACTATGCACGCTTCTCCCCCAGACTGTCTGAAAGCTCCGTCACTGTAGAGAGTCCATGACTCGCAGCCCTCCGGCCAGTTGCCAGATTCTGGAATCCTCGCAAGGGTGACATCTGTTACCGCGGGGGTTGTCTGATCTGAAGGTACTGAAAGCTTGGCTACAAAGTCCGCTAGTGCCTGAGCTTTTATCTTGGTTCTAGGCTTATACTTTAAGTCAAACTATGTAAGCTCTAGGGCCCATAGAACTAGTCTTCCAGAAACATTCGGCCTTTGCAAGAACTGACGGAGGGGTTGGTCCTTCACCACTGCTATTGAATGAGCATGAAAGTAAGAACAGAGTTTCCTTGCAGAGGTCATCAAGGCACAAACGAGCTTCTCCAGTAGAGTATTGTTCTTTTCGGGCTTGGTTAGAGCGTGACTCACATAGTAGATAGGTCGTTGGATCTTATCCCCGCATTCCTTGACCAATGCCCCGCTCACAGCGGTTTCTGAAACGGCCAAGTATATTTAGAGCTCTTCTCTAGGATTTAGCTTGACCAGCAGTGGAGGGCCTGTTAGATGTCTTTTCAAACCTTAGAAAGCCTGTTCGCTCTTCTGATCCCACTTCATGTTTCTTCCCTGTTTGATAGCTTTGAAGAATGTTAGGCACTTATCGGTAGATCGGGAGATGAACCTGTTGAGCGTTGCTACCTGTCCGGTTAAGGCTTATACCTGTTTAAGTGATGTGGGGGATTCCAGATCCAGGATATCTATGATTTTTTCTGGGTTAGCCTCTATGCCTCTCTCATGGACCATGAAGCCCAGAAACTTCCCCGCAATTACACCAAATACGCATTTGGAAGGGTTCAACCTCATCTGATTTTCCCTTAGGATCACGAAGGTCCTACGAAGGTCGTCCAAGTGGCCTTCCGAGGTTGAAGATTTAGTGATCATGTCGTCGATATACACCTCCATTGACCTTCCAATTTCAGGCTTGAACAAACGGTTGACTAACCCTGGTAAGTAGCTCCAGCATTTTTGAGCCCGAAGGGCATCACCTTGTAGCAGTATAGGCCTTACGCGGTGATGAAACTGGTCTTTTCTTGGTCTGTTGGATGCATCATAATCTGATTGTAGTCGGAAAATGAGTCCATGAAGCTCAGAAGCTTGTTCCCGTAGGTGAAATCGACCAACTGATCAATTTTTGGCAGGGGGAAACTGTCCTTTGGGCATGCCCAGTTGAGGTGTATTCCACGCACATGTGCCATTTCCCATTCGCCTTCTTGACCATGACCACGTTGGTGATCCATTCGGGGTAGCGGGCTTCTCGAATGAAACCTGTCTGGGTGAGTTTATCCACCTCTTCTTGAACCGCCACATTTCTCTCAGTGTTGAAGTAGCACCTTTTCTGTATGATGGGCTTGAAGGTCGGATCCACAATCAGTCGATGTGCAGCTAATGTCATCGGGATTCCCGATATCTTCGCATGACTCTAGGCGAAAATGTTGTTGAACTTTGTGAGGAGCCTAATAAAGCCCTCTTTTATTTCTAGCTCAAAGGTAGCTCCGATCTTGACGACCTTCGAAGGGTCGCTTATTCGGACAGAAATTTCTTCTAACTTATCGACTGGATGGCCGCTGGCCTATTCCCTTCTCTGTTTTTCAGTGTCGGGCACCACAAGGCCTTCTTCGGGACAATCGGTGGAGCTCGCATCTTCCAGTTTTAAAATAAAACCGTACAAACATATATTACCAAATATATGTATTATCATATTGTAACAAATGTATATATATAACAATTTATTCAACACCGTTATCCGATGTTTGCATACATAAAATATCAACCTTCGGTATGAGTTTTTTGATATTTAATATGAAGCACTCATGCTTCCATATATCAAAACATGATATATTTGTTGTTTGTGGAAATTACTAAAAATAACAACAACTAGTATGAAAATTTTGTTTTTAACCATATACGAAAATTTATTTGTTAATAGCCATTTTTTAAGAAATTACTTGAATGCCCCCATATAAAAACCATCCCCAAACATTTTCTCCCTCTTTTCTCTTTTTTTTTTCTCTTTCATTTCCTCTCTCTTCTCTCTCATTTCCTCTCTCTCTCTCCCCGATCTCTTTCTCCCGCCGGTGAACCGTCACCGGCATCCTTGCGGAGGCCGACGAACCATCGCCGGTCTCCTCTCTCTCTCACCCAACCTCTCTTCTCTCTCCCCGTAACTCTCTTTCTTCTTTCTCTCTCTCTTTCACTAGCATCTCTTTCTCTCTCCTTTCGTTTCTCTCACATGTCGTCGACGGCTTGTCGGAGTGCCATCGCCTGGGTTTCACGACCGTCCAGCAACACCGTCGAGCTCCCCCTCCGCCGACGATTAGATCTTCTGAAAAAAAGGAAAGAAAACGAAATTAAACATTTCAATTTAGTTAACATTTCAAGTTTCAACATTTCAATTTAGACAACATTTCAAGTTTCAAAATTTGAAAATGAAAAACTTAAAAACCCAGAACATTTCAACTTTCAACTTTCAATTTAGTCAAGATTTCAAGTTTCAACATTTCAATTTAAGCAAGATTTCAAATTTTAAAATTTCATTTTTTAAAACAAGATTTCAAGTTTGGTTCTAGATTTTAGTCATAATTTCAAGTTTTCTTTCAGTTTTAAAGAAAAAATCAAATCCAGGGTTATTTTTATAATTTACGGATATACACTGAATTTTTTTAAAATAAATGGCTATTAACAAATAAATTTTCGTATGTGGTTAAAAGCAACATTTCTATAATAGTTGTGGTTATTTTTTATTTTCTCTCTATTTGTTATCACAATGATAACAGCACTGATATCAAAACAACTTTTTTTGATATGAAAACAATAATGGATTCCAAATTTGACAATTGAAATCATAATCTGTGTCTGGTATCAGACCAAATTACCCTGTTAAAATCGTAATTGATTTCCAAATCAGTGTCTATTAATAGACCCGGTTTTCTAGAGTTATAATCAATTGAAATACAGTGTTTCGAGAGAAACCTGATTTTCACATATTACGTATGTATAAAAATTGAAATCAGTGTTCCAAATAACCCAATTTCCACAGATACGAAATTGTAATCAGTGTTCCAAAAGAACCTGATTGCCACAGTTGAAAATTGTACGATCTGAACCAGAACTCTGATACCAGAAAGTTTGGAAACGTTTTATAATTTTTTTTATGTAAAACAAAAAATTGTCTTAAGATTGTTAATCGTAATTCCAAAACAAATCTGGCTGATATCTGGAAATCAGAAAGTAACAACAAAATCACGTTAGAAACAATTTTAGAACCAAGTCTCATGTTTCACACGTTGTTCTTAAGACAATTTTACCGGACAATATCGTATTTGTATTAGGCGATTGTCTCCCAGGATACAACGGTTCAACAGTGGTAGGCCTAAGCACACCAATACCAGCGAACTCTAATCGAATTTAAACTTACCAAGAAAGCCGAGAAGAAAAGAATTCGGCTGCCTCTAAATTTTGTATATAGATTTCGGTAGATTGAACAGAATATTAGAGCTATTATATACCCAAACCGAACACTAGGGTTTTGGGATTAATTCGGGATTATTTTAGAAAATTACGTTTTTGATTTAATAAGAAAATAATTTAATTAGATATTATTCTTCAAAGAGATTTACTTCTAATTAAAACTCAATTATGTATTCTTAGTGATCAAGTAAGAAATCAGAATCCAAACAATTAAAGCTTTTCTTATTCATCACAATAAAAAAATGTTGACTTAGGGAAGTGGCAAAAGGTCAACTGGACTCTCACGGTCCAATCGGAGCGGCATTCGTGTCCACAGGTCGCGCCCACACACGAGTCGTGCATTCAAATTTTATTCATAGGTAGATTTTAATGAATTTATCATTTATAAAAAAAATCAAATCAAAATTTATTCAAATCAATGTGATTATAAGGCGGTCCTTACCGAAATTAAAATAAGAGATCTCTTATAAGAGACTCATTATATATATATATATATAAATATATATTCAAATAAGTACCTAATAATATAAATTCATCAATGCGTTAAATGTGGACATTAGATTTACATACTTTGACTCAAAGTGTATGTCAAAACTTCTCCATAATCAATAGTTCACACGCAACGTACTGATATAAGTTATATCAATACGCACCGATGAGAAAAGAGCTATATATATATATATATATATATATATGATGGTGTTCACATTAGTGTGTACTTATGAAAATACATGAATGTATTGAATGCGAATCGTTGAATTCAATTACTTTGAATAGTTTAATCTAACGACTCACAATCAAATGCACTAATATAAAATCCATGGATGTGTATTCATATGAACACCACTATATATATATATATATATACATATACATATGTGTGTGTATATATATTCATTTTTTTATCGGTACATATTGATATAAAATACATCAGTTTATTACATGTGAGTCACAGATTATAGATAAATACTGATAAATATATATAGGCCGGATCAATACAATTAAATTTAATAGTCTATATATAATATATTAATATATATTTATCGGTATATATATCGAGAAGAAAGATTTCATATATATATTCCATGATTTGAAAAAGAAAGAAAGAAATGTTATTTTTTTTCCATGATTTGGAAAAACGGTGGCCTTGTTTCTGTTTTAGATTTCTTTTCATATTGTGTAATGCCCGACAACAAAGCGATATCATATGAACCAACCCAAACTTTCTCAATATAAAGGGGCCATCAGCTATTCAGCCGCCTGTCCTATATTTTTTTGGTATCTTGTTTCTAATCAATCAATCAAAAATCAAATTACGAAAATTAAAATATAAAATAAAATCAATAAATTAAGTGATACTGAATACTGTCCCACATCTTAAATTTATATTGGTACTGCTATAAATACGTGCCGAATTATTTGAAATTTGATACAAATGTCGGAGGTTCAAGGACCCAAGGTTGTCCTCTTTTTACTCCATTCAGGCTATTCAGCCCATTGCATGTACCACAAAGCTTGTGTGAGAGAGACGGTAGTGGGACTGTTTTTTAAAATTTAGGTGGCGTACGTTTTTTTAATTAAAATTTAAATAGATCTTAATTGATTAAAGTCTGAACTGTCATCAAATTTGGAATCAGAACAATATGTTTATTTTTTATTTGTGATATCTTAGAAACAATATCTTAAAATTTGTAAAATTTGTAACAAGGTAATTATACCGCTCATATTATTAATGGATTTATACATTTACATTTAATTTATTTTTGTTGTTGATGTATTTATAATAGTATTTATTTAAATTAATTTAATAAATATTTTAAATTTTCATCCAAATTAAAAGTAAAAATTATTAATTTTCATTTATAAATAAATGAATGAATATTTTAAAAATATAAAATAATGAATTGAAGAATTTAAGAATATAAATTAAATTAAATTTTAAACTCAAAAAAAGTTATCCAAACTGGACCGGGCACTAAGGACTCTTTTTCTTCACGGTAAGAATTTCTCTTTATTCATCTGTTCTATTCTCGGATATCATCTTCAAGACTTCAACCTCACCCATCTAAGCACACACATCAAAGTACTCAATCAAAGCAGAGGTTGGCTCGAATTCAAGTTGGATGGATCTTGCAGGTATTTTTTTTTTTCGGTAGTGTTTTGATCTCAAACTTTGTTTTTACTAAGATATGGTACCGTCTTGATGAGATAAAAAAATCATGTTTATTGTTATGATGAAGATATTGGTAGATGTTGAAGAAATAAAGCATTTCCAAATGAAGAGAAGGCCAAATCTAGATAAAACAAGGAAAATAAGAGTCGATCTTTTTCTATTTTATTGAGAGTAAAATGAGGAATATGTTAAATTCATGATGACGTTTTTGGAATAAATATTGAAAGTTCACTCTATTACTTTTCAATTCAGATAAAAGTCAGATTTTTTGACTATTTCATATCAGACATTTTTAATGGGTTTCAGACCTCGGTAGATGGGAGAAAAACAAACAAAATGTCTTAGGTTCTGTTTCATTTTTTGTCTAAATACTGAACAGTACTGAATGTTATTAAACACTGAATAGTAACTGAAAACTGAAAACTGAAAAACATGTTTGTTTTTTTTCACTGAAAACTTAATATAAGTGATAAGTTGTTTGTTTTTTTAAGTTATAAATATCTGAAAATAAATATTTTTACATCTATACCATTCTAACTATTATTTGTTATATATTTACATTTTAATATATTAAGGACAACTCTAACATGTATATTAATTCTAAAATAAATTTATTTAGGTATTAAAAATATTTCATACATTATTTCATTTGTTGAATTACATTAAAAATGAACATAATATTTGATGGTGATACGTTCTAAAATTCTCAAGAAATATTAATAAAAACAAAAAATCAACTACTACTTGATTTTGACCCAAATAGCATAGGTCGGTGCATCTCATCCATATATACATATATAACTTTTTTTTTCTTTCCAAAATTAACATCTCAAAACCAAAAAAAAAAAACTCAAAACAAAATCATCATGAAAATCATTCTCCAATTAATTTTTAGAACAAGTGAAAAAAGATGTTAAAGTTCTTTACAGTGAGAAGAAAAAAAAAAGTATTAATATGATTATGAGTTTAACAAAAACAGAATTGGAAATATACAAAAATAGTGAGGATAGTTTTGGAAGTAAAAGTTTGTAATTAATTTTACTGGATTTGTGTTAAGTGGAAAGTGGAAAAAAATCACTTAAAAAAATGGTTTTAATGGCTCATTAAGTGATTTTAGCATTTATAAAATCAAACAAAACAGTTGAATGAACATAATAAATGTCATTCAGTGTTAAGTCAAAAAATCAAACAGGGCCTTAGTAAGATATTTTAGGCACTTTCAGATATCAGATGATAAAAACAAATAGGCCATTAGCGTATTAAAGTCTAAAAATAAATTTTTATTTGTCCGATATAAATACTATTGTCGGATATAATTGTGAGCCTCAATGGAAAATCCCAACAACATCATCTTCAGACTCCTCTGGACTTACCAAAGTTGGTAACGAAGTCCGTTTTATCAGTCTTCACTAACTACTTCCGATCACTTGACCCCGAGACGGTCTTTCGAAGGAGTATTAAACGTCCCAATCACCACTGACATCCTAGTAAAAACTGATTGGATCTCCAGCCAATGAAATGAGGACACACGACCCTATGTGTCAAAACACAAAACCTATTTAAATCTCATTTTTATCATTATAAGGGGATCAGTTTTTATCTTTAGCTTTAAAACTAAGTTCTCTCTCAACTGTAACATCATACTTGTTCTCAACATTTAATAAAGTGGAATTGTTCAGTGAATTAAGATTATCATCCCCCTTATACAGTTATCCAATACCGGAAGCTCATTTTTTCATATAACATTTGGCGCTAGAAGGATGGGGGAGACAATCAGCACCTTCCCAGTAAGAATGAATTGCAACCAGGAGACAATTACCCCAATATTTATCTCAGGATGCAACCCCCAGAGGGTGAGGACAATGAACAGGCCCTGCATGCCCAACAACACGTTCCAGATCCTACAGAGAACCTTGAGCCTCCAAACTTTCTTCACCACGTATCACCCTACCCTAATCCGATAGCCAAGTGGTTATCGTAACCCTATAGTTATGGATATTAACCGTTCTCGACACCATATCTTCCTCACGGTTACAACTTCAGATATCAAGGTCATCCATAGTACTAACCCCCGTTTCAACAACAATCTTATTACCCTATAAGACCTAAAGAAACGCACGCCAAGCTGCAGAAAAATCAATTATTTTCAAAGGTCGACGATCAGGTCATCCTAGGAATTACCAGTCAGCTTGATGCCCTAGCACGGAACGTCATGCAGGTGGCCAATGTCGTTGACGGAAGCGGTTACCAAGGGGAATTGGATGAAGTCAACTCCTGAGCAGAAAGGAGAAAAGTCGATCCTCTACCAAGGGATATGAGGAGGAGGCCACAACAGACAACTCATTTTGTTGAGTCGGAACGTAGGGAACGCGCAGACCTCCTTTCACTGTAGAGAGTGGTCGGAATAACACGCAGAATGGAGGAGCGTAATGGCAACGATCAGGAGAAGTTACCATACGGAATGAGGCACCGACAAAGCCAAGGGGCGGACCCTGATATTTCGACCAAGATTTTGAATGAAACACCTTCGCGAATTCTGATGCATTCCGTAAGCTTTAGAATCAGCTCACAAAAAGACGAGCAGATCTACTCAGGTCACCATATCCGAAGTGGACACCGATAGAGCCTCTTTACGGAGCGAATCACTTTTATCTCGATCCCATATGATGTCAAACTACCTCGTAAGGACATAGGTTGTTTTGCAAGAACCGGGGATTCCGAAGATCACCTTAATACATACCTCGCCTGGATGAACATGCAAGGAGCATCTAACGTAATAAAATGTCGGGTTTTTCCCCTTACGCTATCTGAAGATACGTGAACGTGGTACGGGGGAATCAAGAGACAGTATATCCTCATTCCACGAACTCTCGAAATAATTCCGTAACGGATTCACCGTAAATAGAAGAATACGGAGGCATATGGTGCACTTGAACTCTGTTAGCCAAATAAACTCCGAAACAGTACATGATTACATGAAAAGGTTCAACGAGGCTGCAAGGCTAGTCTAAGACTTCAACGAAATCGGAATGGTTATGGCTTTCACCTAAGGACTCCAGCAAGGGCGTCTGAGTTGGACATTCTCGAAAAGAGAACCATCAACCTACCATCCAAGTCAAATGCTTCGGATGCCGGTGCATAGTCTAAAAAATGGTTTAAGCCAACTAGGGATAGGGGGAAGAAGCCCCAAACGTCTAGGCAAGTAAATACAGGCTCAAGCATCAGGATCCCCCAGTTGCCATTAAGTAAATTCGACTATTTTACCCCACTTAAGTACTCGTTGGACAATGTGCTTAAAATAGCAAGAAAGAACAATCTTCTTCAGCAACTAGCACATATGTTGGCACCTCCGGATACGAGAAATAAGCAGTTACGTTGTAACTTCCACAAGGATCATGGCCACAAAACCAAAAACTGTCACGCCTTGAATGAACAGATCAAAAAGATTATCGGGAGCGGAAAGCTCCGAGACAATGTATCTACCAACAAGTCAGGTCTCATCATAGTCGATAACACTAGCACCCCGAACGATAGATGTTGTATGAACGCCTCCGACTCTGATAATGAGGAACTCATCCACTTCATCCTTTCAAAGCATCTTGCCAGTGACCCCGCCTCATCATCATCGGTAAAAGTGCCAACCACCGTTTGTTTAACCTCTACACTAGAAGACCATCGAGATGATTGAGAACTGATGACCTTCTCTTAGTCCAACTAAGAAGGTGACAAGTACCCCGTACTGTGATGCACTCACCATTTTGGTAAAGATTGGGAACTGCATTGTGAAAGACCCTCATCGACTATGGGATCTCCCTCGACATCATTCATTGGGACGCACAACAGAGATTAGGATATGTCTTACCATAACTCCAAGCCTCCCGATATTGTATCAAAGGTATCGGGGGACACCACACCTTACCTTTCGGGCTAATCGATCTTTCTGTACGCTTTGGCACAAGACCTCAGGTCTGAATCGTATGAGTCTCTTTCTAAGTTATTAACATACTGTTTCCATCCAACGTGCTGATCGGGAAACCAATCCTTTACATCTTCAAGGCATCAACAAGTGTGTACTCATTAAAAATCAAGTTTCCTACCGATATGGCTCCTGAGGAGGCAAGAGTTGATCAGGAAAAATATAAGAGGTGCATCCAGATAGGGTCTAACACGACACTGATGGTTGTCCATGACCGACGGGAAAGGTCAAGAGACCAAAGAAAGAAAGAATATAGGGAACATCGGAGGGGGAATCTCCTAATAACGGTGAAATACGGGTCACCAGCCTCAACCTTCGGGAGGTTGGATCCCACCTAACAGGAGAACCAATCGAGCCACTGACCAAGGTAACGCTCCGATCCGACAACACAGAAAATTGTTCTCATCGACGCTAATCTCTCTCCACCAATTAGAGACTCACTAATCGATCTCTTTTGAGAGTTCTTGGATATATTCGCCTGGTCATACACTGATATGTCGGGCATCGATCCCTCAATCATAACTCATTCTCTTAGTATCGAACCAATGTTCAAACCTGTTTCCCAGAAGCGGAGGTCGCTCAACAACGAGCGGTGCTAAGTAGTGGCCACCGAAATAGAGAAACTAGAAGAGGCAAGATTTATAAGGAACCTCGATTATAACCAGTGGCATTCAAACGTGGTCTGATGAAAAAGTAGGACAGAAGGTAAAGGATGTGTGTCGAATTCACGGATCTGAACAAGGCCTGCCCCAAATATAGTTTCCCACTTCCGAGGATCGATCAGCTCGTAGACACGACATCCAGATATTGGTTTCCTAGCTTCATAGACCCGTACTCCGGCTACTACCAGATTAGAATGAACGAGCAAGACAAAGCCAAAACAGCCTTCATCACTGACCGCAGAGTGTACTTCTACCATGTAATGCCTTTTAGATTGAAGAATACCGGAGCAACCTATCAAAGGCTTGTCAACTCAATCGGAAGACCATGAAAATCTACGTTGATGACATGCTTACCAAATATATAACTTCAACATAGCATACGAACGACCTCAGGGAAACCTTCATTTTGTTGAGGCAATACCAGATGCGTCTAAACTCAAATAGTATGCCTTAGAAGTGTCCTCAGGAAAATTCCTTCGGTTCATGGTCCACCATAAGGAAATAGAGGACAACCCCGACAAAATTAGGGCAGTGATAAACCTGTAACCACCTAAAAGAGTGAAGACGGTCCAGAATTTGAACGACACGATTGTCACTCTCTCCCGGTTCATTTCAAAGTTGACAGACCGATGTCTACCGTTCTTCAAAACCTTGAGGATGAAGGGCGACTTCTATTGGACCCTCGAATGTCAAACGGTCTTTTAGGATCTGAAAAACTATCTTCAAAGGCCACCGATTCTGGCCAAACCTACAACTAGAGAAGCATTATTCCTTTATCTGGCTATTTCCAAAGCAGCGGTGAGCTCCATACTCATCCGGGAAGAAGGTTTCATCCAGAGAGCAGTGTACTATATCGGTAAGAGCATGAATGGTTCAGAATCCCGATATCTGGGGATTAAAAAACTCACACTTAGCCTCATAGTTTCCTCACAAAAACTCAGACCCTATTTCCAATCACACTCAATTGTAGTTTTGACCAACCGATTTTTGAGGTAAGTCTTACAAAAGCCATAGTCTGTGGGGAGACTTATCAAATGGTCAATGGAACTCAGCAAGTTTGAGATCCACTTCAAACCTAGAACTTCCATTAAGGGCCAAGCGATAACTGATTTCATAACAGAGGACTCAAACCCGAAAGTTATGAATCTGTCCACCGATATAATCGTACGGTGGGAGAAGTTTATCGACGGTTCTTCTAACAGGTACGGCAGCGGAACATGAATAATCATAAGAACCCCTGATTTGTAGCATAACATAACACCCTTAAATTTGAATTTAAGGCAACCAGTAACGTCACGGAATATGAAGCCCTGGCCACCAGTTTGAAAATTGTCCTCAACATGAGAGCCAAAGACTTAGTCGTCTACAACAACTCCCAATTGATTGTTAACCAGATGAACGAGGAATATCAAGCTAAGGGTGTCGAGATGATCAGATACCTAAATAAAGTTAGAACCTTGATAGACAAGTTCAAGAAATGTTGTATCATCCGAATTCCCAAAGACAGTAACTCGCAAGCCAATGCCCTGGCTAATCTGGCCTCCACCAATGACATGAAGCTGCCTCGAACAATAATCGTCTTTAGATTACCCGAATCTAGTATCACCGAGGAAGAACCTGTTGGCTTCATCACTCCAGATGTTGGGGCTCAGCCCGAGACATAGATGAATCCAATACTGAGTTTCCTATATGACGGAACTCTACCGTTAGAACGGTCTAATTCATAGAGAATCCGGAGGCATTCCTACCGATATAACATCATTGATGGCATCCTTTACATATGCATCTTCTCTCTACCTTATCTTCGATGTGTTGCACCCTCGTAGAGAGATTCAATCCTCCGGGAGGTGCACGAGGGAACTTGCACTTGCCATTCAGCAGATAGCAACCTCGGGCACCAAATAACAAGGTAGGGGTACTACTGGCCGACCCTCTTTAAATATTCGAAAGAGCATGCAAACGTCTGCGATCGGTGCCAAAGGTCATCTCCTGTAGGGATGAGCGTGAGGGACCATTGGGGTGGGGGGGGTCCCCCCACTCCCACCCCCACCCCCACCCCCACTCCCACTCCCACTCCCACTCCCACTCCTAAAACCTCCCCTCACCCCCACCTCCAAACCCCATTTGGGGGAAGTGGGGATGAGGGTGTTTGGGGGGAGGTTCCCCTACCCCCATGCACGTGCCTCATTTCCCTCATTTCCCTCATTTTTTCCATTTTCAATCAAAATATTTTCCAATTTAAAATACGAAATTTAGAATTTGAGATTTGAAATTCAATCATTTCAATTGTTCGATTCACCCTATTTCGATATCAAATTCAATAAATAATCTAAAATATATAATTGATTTAATTTAATACAAATAACTATAGTAATATAGTATTACATATATATATATATATATATATATATATATATATATGGAAATAGGGGAATTGTATAGAGAGTAAATGAGTAATAGAGTTAAAGATATTATTTTTTAAGAAAATAAAAATAAAAACCACCCCTATAAAAAGAAATGGGGGAATGGGGGAATGGGTAGAGGTAGGTTCCCCCACCCCACCCTTATTTAGATTTTGGGGCAAAATTTACCCCAACCCCAATCCCAAACCCCAATTGGGGCCAAATTTTACCCGTAAATGGGGATGGGGCCCCGTGGGGGTAGGGGCCCATGGGGGAAATGCCATCCCTAATCTCTCATTCCTCACCTTCCAGCAGAGCCTTTGACCTCGATGGCTTTCTCGTGGCCGTTTACGAGAGGGACCTTGGACAAAAGATATACAGTTGTCACCATAGATTATTACTCAAAAGTGGGTAGAGGCTGAGACCTTAAAACACATTACCGAAGCCAACACCACCAATTTTATGAAGCATTCCATCATCTTCCGATTCAGGATATCAGACTAGGGATGGCAATTTGACCCGCTCCCACGAGCACCCGTCCGAACCTTACCCTATAGGGTCGGGTGTGGATGATGAATTTATGATCCACGGACCTGTGAACCCGTTTAATGAAAAATCCAGTGGGTTCATGGGCTGGTGCGGGATAAAAAAAATGAACCCGTGGGTTGAACCCGTGAACCCGTATAAATAAAATACTTGTATATAAACATACATAGACATTTGAATTATTTTTAGTCATTTTATTTTTATAGCTATTATTGTTTTATAATGTATCAAGTAGGGAATTAGAAATGAAAAATTAATTCAATGAAGTATTCAATAGGTGATTACATGTGAAAATTTACAAATGACAAATCACGGGTTCGGGGGTTCGTGAATTGCGGGTTTGTGGGTATCCCGTGGGTGAAGCATCCACCCATGAACCAACATTGTTTCGCGGGTTTATGGGTGAGAGTATGGGTGCAGCCATAACCCGCGGGTTCAAACCCGTCCGTGAACCCGCTTACCTACCCGGGTTCGATGGCGGACGTGGGTGAGGAAAATTTTCGCGGGTGGTTTGGATTTTACAAAACTCACCCAAACCCGACCCGCTGCCATCCCTATACCAGACACTATAGTTGTTGACCATGGTATACAGTTTGACAACGTTAACCTACGCAAACTTTGCTCAGGTCACAACACTAACCTGAGGTACGCCTCACCATCTCATCCACATTGTAACGGGCAAGTAAAAGCAGTCAATAAAGTCATCAAAACACTATTAAATAGAAAATTACGAACAAAGAAAGGAGCATGGGTAGACAAACTCTCAGAGATTTTATGGGCAATTAGAACAACCTCGCACTCTTCAACCAGGGAAACCACTTACTCACTGGCATTCTGGTTCAAAACAGTGGTACCAACAAAGGTAGATATCTTCATTCGGAGAGTCACCTACTACAACCCCGGAGACAACGAAGAGGAATTCTGACAATGCCTCGAGGAGCTCTAGGAAAGGTTAGACCTGGCAAGAATCCGTGCAACGCATCACCAACATCAAGTAGCAAAATATTATGACACCCGAGTCAGGACTCGAAGATTTTTCTCGAGAGATTTGGTCCTTAAGAAGGTTATCCCCAACACAAGAAAGCCTACCTCTAGATGTTCGGGCGACAGTTGGGAATGCCCATACATTGTTGCCTCTGTCTCGATGAGAGGGGAATACAAATTGAAAACTAAAGATGAAACACCGTTAAGGAACCCCTAAAACGCGGATCATCTGAAGTACTACTGATAGAATACTCACTTTATGTAAGCTTGACAATCCCATACATAAATAAACATTCCTTTTTGGATATCCCATGTAAATGAAGCATTCATTTAGAAACATACAAAGTCTCCCCGATAGGAGCAAGAAGTCTCTGAAGGTAATGCCCCCAAGACTACACCCGCTGGTGCAAATACATAGTCACCCCGATGGGAGCAAGGAGTCTATGAGGGCAATGCCACCGAGACTGCACTCGTTGGTGCAAATACAAAGCCTCTCAGATGGAGCAAGGAGTCTCGAAGGGCAATGCCCCCGCAATTACACCTGCATGTTCAAATACAAAGCCTCTTTGATGGAGCAATAAGACTCGAAGGGCAATGCTCTTGTGACTGCACTCGCTGGTGCAAATACAAAGTCTCCTAGATGGGAGCAATGAGTTTCGAAGGGCAATGCGCCCAAGATTGCACTCGCTAGTGCAAATACAAAGTCCCCTCGATGGAAGCAACAAGTCTCGAAGGTCAATGCCCCCAAAACTGCACACACTGGTTCGAATGAAAGGTCTCCTCAATGGGAGAAAAAAGTCTCTTATAGCAATGCCCCCAAGACTGCACCCGCTTATGCAAAGACGAAGTCTCCCTGATGGGAGCAATGAATATCCAAGGGAAAATACCCCAAATTTTGAAAAGACCAAGAATAAATCGCAATTGATACGTATGAATTGGAAAAGCAAAATTTCTTAGATTATAATATAAAAACCTATGAAGTACATTACATCCAAATGATAAGGGTGAATTACAATCCGATTGCTTGCAAAATGAAAAATGAAAAAGGGTGAATTGCATTCCAATTGATTGAAACTAATTACAGGATGGAAATAGAGAGAGAGAGAGATCAACTATGGACGATAACTTTTCGCTTACCAGACATATCCCCCTCAACTCTAGTAGCTTTGGAAAACCTCTCGTCATCCGAGAATACCTTCGTAGGATCATCATCCGAGAGAACCACCTCCGTAAAGGTTGAAGAAATATCCTTCACCGGATCTTGGACCAGCCTTACCCGACCTTCGATCGCCTTCTTAACTTCGAAATCAAACGCGGTGAAGTCAAACTCGGGGTATGAACACAGCAACATCAATTTAAACTCCTCCACCGCACAATCAAAGTTCCCCATTTAAATGCTGTATAATTAATGAGAGGCCGGGAACGGTTCAACTGCATTGTCCCCCAGATCATCCTTCTTTCCCTTGATGATTCTAATCGCGTCCTGGATCCGCTAACGCTAGTCACGAAGTTTTGCATGCTTCATTCGACAATCAACCTTTGTCTTCCGGTAACGTGTAGTCAGTTCATTCATCTTCGTCTTCAGGGACTCAAACTTCCCTTGAGCAAGATGAAGCTTATCATCCATATCAGTCTTTTTTTGTTTCAACTTCTCATAACTCTCTCTCTTCCCTTCATACTTATTCTCCATTTCTAGGAGATTCTTCATGGCCTGCAACCCACATAAACAAGATATAAGCTCCCAAAGAGATTAATCAGAAAAGGAAAACATCACTTAAAATCCCTTACCTGCAAGAAAGTACCCTGAGAATGCCTGATCCGATCGATATTAGACATCATACCGAAATAGATAGACTCCCAGCTCCTCAGCATGTTCTTTCCATATGAGCACATGAATTCCACACCCGTCTCGGGGGTGATATGGCTCTCTTTCGAATCTAACTTTTTTGCTAGAGGAATTTCGAAGTAGTTAGGAGATATCTTCAGATCATGCATGTACAGGTTCATAAGGTTGTCTTTATCTAGGCTCTCCTCAACCCCGACCAGTGTTGTCTCTGATGGTCCCTTCGAGGAAACATGTAGAGGAATAGCGTCCAAGGGCTAGCTACCAACATCCAATATAGTCACAGAAGCAGACAGGCTTACCACCCGGGTACGTTTCGGTACAGGATCAACATGGAAGATGTCCCCCCTTTGATCAACGATTGTACTTGCGGGATCCGGTGCTTATTCTTTCTACCCTTAGCATCTTTTCCTTTATCAGTCATCATCTTCCTAGCTCCTTCAGCAAGCTTCCATGCAACGATGACAAAACGAGACTACTCAGAATATAGGTTGAATGGACAACTATGTAAACACTTGACGAATTAAAATCTTATATTTTTTCTAGAAGTTTCTTTCCACCTTCTTCTTCCTGTCCTCCGATAGAATAGGGATGATCCCAAGCTCGTAGAGATTTCTATCGTTTAACAGAACATCAATGTACCTTCTATTAGGCGAAACATATCGCGTTTACGATATGTGTCTCATCTCTTCTTTAGAAAGATCTTCCACCGAAAAACACTCCCACGGGGCTGCCAAAGACGCACAATCAGATAATAAACTCAAAATTTAAAGAAAGTAAAATATACATGTACAGACAAAGATAAAGATAACCCCCAAACACTTGAGATATTTAACATCGAATAAACACTCTGTTGTCTACCACCGAGCTCGACGTCTTTACCCCCAAATGCCTCTTGCGACGAATCAGGTTTTCTTCCACTTCTTATTTAAAGACGGTAGCCAGAAGATCAGAGGTTCACCCATATGCTTGTCATAATAAGCAAGAGCCCATCAACCATCACCTCCTGATTTTTGGGAGAGAAGGCTGCAACAGTGTCCAATCTCCGCAAAGGTTGGGTTGGGAAATCTCATTCCCCGCCATAGAGCAGACATCTCGATGAATATTCTCCAAGCATTTGGGTTCAGTTGGGCCGGTGCAACCACGATTTCACATAAGACCTTCCACACGTGAGGTTGAAAAGGTAACCTAGCTCCAATCTCTAAAAAGGCCAAATAGAAGGCCACTAAAACTCTAGCGGGGTTGCTCGATAACTCCCTTGTTGTAGATAACTTCATATCAACCGAGTCAGGAATGGAAAACTCTATAGCAATCTGCATGATCCTGGTCTCGGTTATAATATTCTTTACCACCTGACTAATGGCGAACCGACTGTGATCTACCTCATGACGATAGAATTCCTCTGAATTGTACTCTTCTTTCCAGTCAGCGAGCCTCGACCGTGATTCAGCATATTGTACCTGACCCCTCGTCTCAGTGGCCCCGAACAAACTCGTTGTACTACTACCCTCCGATGAGTCACTAGAGGACTCCGAAAAACTCGACAAAGCCCACGACCCATGCTTCCAAACCATTAGTCCAAAATGAAATACGAGTGCAAGAACATGAAAGATAAGAAATAGTGTTTCGGAAGCTAACTTTATTAAAGAAATAAGACAACGAATACTAAATCTTTGAAACGACTCTGATTAAACAAAAATTCACAAATGAGAAGTGGTGAGGTTCCCACCTCTATTAATAGCCTTCACACACCTGGAAGGGAAATCGAAAGCGACGCGACGGTCACCCACCATGTGCGACAGTTAATAAACTGCCATGTACGCAGCGAGCCACGTGGCGCTCCCCACAACGCCGTGGAGTGAGCCTCAACCCGAAGTTCATCGACCCACATTGGTTGGACCCTAATGCCAAGCCCACAATCGGTCGCTACACGATAATCCCCCGCTAGTTCCAACCGATGATCTTGATGGGTAATTGTTGGATATAATTGTGAGGCTTGGTGGAAAGCCCCAACAACATCATCTTTGGATTCATCTGGATCTACCGAAGTTGGTAACATAGTCTGTTTTACTAGCCTTCACTAACTACTTCCGATCACTTGCCCCCAAGACGGTCTTCCGGATGAGTATTAAACGTCCCAACCACCACTGACATCCCAGTAACAGCTAATTGGATCTCCAGCCAATGAAAGGAGGACATGCGACCCTGTGTGTCAGAACACACAACCCATTTAAACCCCGTTTTTATCATTATAAGGGGATCCATTTTTATCTTTAGCTTTATAACTAAGTTCTCTCTCAACCGTAACATCATACTTGATCTCAACATTTAATAAATTGGAATTGTTTAGTGAATTCAGATTATCATCTCCCTTATACAATTTTCCAATACCGGAAGCTCATTTTTTCACTTAACAACTATAATTTTATTGGACGGTCTCATCAAACGGTAATAAAACCAAACTACAAAATTTCCTTGCCTTAAAATTTTCACTTTCTTTTTTTATTTAGATAAAAAAAAAAGGACACAAATTGGATAGAGGTTGTCAAACTTTCCATAATCAAACATTACGGCACAACGTAAATATCTATTTTCATAATCGGAAGAAACAGACTCCCAACAACAACAACAACAACAACAACAAACTAAGGAAACATTCTTATCATAATATAATGAATTTTGTATAGTTTATTACTAAAATATTTCTTTAAAAAAAATATCGGGTTTAAAATAAAAAGATAGAAAACTTATTTTTTTTTTACATCAAATTAAAAAAATATATATATTACAAAACTTTCCCTTTCAATATGTTCAAAAGGGTAAGAAGCAGAAGTGTAGTAAGACTTTGAAATTGCTGTAAAGAAAGTATGACTTGGTCCATAATAACTTATCAATGGTGCCACCATTATGTGATTGGTCCTGGATTTATGAAACTGAGGAAAAAATAAATAATAGACCATAGCATTTGCAATGCATTACAGGTTACTGCAAAACACTGTTGTCATAATTGATTTGCTATAATTTGTTATTGTCCTGTAAATACATAGTGGTGAATGAAATAATATCTTGGTCTTTGTTGAGCCACGAGGAATGACTTTAATATTATTTTTTTCCATAGTATGTGGAAGTCAATGGACCCTATGTAGACAGTTTGCCCCCCAACAAAGGTTGAGAGTTTATTTAAAATTCAAGGGCAGATTTCTAATTAATTACTTGATAGGTTGGAAAGATTTATAGTTTCATTTAAATTAAACATTGGTATATATATATATATATATATATATATATATATACATTTCTTTTTCTATCTTTACGCATTAATATAATTATATAATGACATTGAATGTAAGCCACTCATTTATAAAAGAGCTTTGACAAGTGCATACATGTCAAATTAAAGTATGTAAAATGAGTGGATCACATTTAATATCTTTATATAATTCTATCGGTGCTTACTTATGTAAAAAAAAATCGTATATATATAACAGTTTTTTTATTTTTTTATGTTTTAATACTATAATGTCATTTATGATATTATGTCTTTAATCATATGTTAGTTTTAGATAAATTGTCATGTTAGTTAGGATGATCATATGTTAGTTTTAGAAAAATTGTCATGTTAGTTAGGATGAAAGAGTAGGAAGATATGCCGGAAAAATTCATTTATAGCTATTAGAAATATTATGATTTTTTTCTAACCTAGTTTTAAATTTTAACCTTTTATAATTTAGTTATTTTCTTTTTTACGAGATTAGATTGATTTGATGGTAAAACCCCTTATTAAACAAAACCTCGAATTTATATAATAGTGTAATACTTTAAAAAAATAATAATAATAACCTAGTTTTTTACACTATTACTGTAATGGCTCTATATAAATAGAAAAGGTAGAAGAAGAAAAACATTATGCAGACTGTTGTATTCGACATAAATGAGAAGAGATTAGAGCTCTCAAATGACCACCGTCGCCGACGAGGAGAGACCGACACAAAAGGGAGAGAAGACGGTGCACGCAGTGGAGACGATGCTGGAGAGGAAACCACCGTCGATAAAAGTCTTTCCACTCGTTTCTCTCTTCTCTTCTCTCTCATATATTATCTATCGTCTCTCTCTCATCTCACATCCCCAGTGCCTTCGACGGATACAACGCCGACTGGGTGTGCGCCAACCGTCGAAGGAGCCGTCAGGACTATTGCTACCCAGGCGCGGGTTTACCCATTCCGACGACGCTATGATTTGGAGAGAAGAAGAAGAAGAAATTAAAACCCTAACTTAACAACGTTTCACGTTTTCCTTCTTTACATTTTTCGTGAAACCATGCTTGAATATGTAAAAAACATTAAACTTTTTTATGTCAAACCTTGTTAGTTCAATTGGGTAGAATGTTAATTGTTTCTCCTTACGGTTCAATTCATCATTCCTCCCTTTTTTTAGATTTTTTCCAAAAATTAAAAATTGGTTATAGGGGGGCAAATCCAACCAATTGAAAAAGCTTTGAAAATTTAACCAACAAAGATACTTTCAATTGTTGGATATAATTTTAGGTAGTGTTAACATGTGCCTTTAAAAACATAAAAGTTTTCTTTATTGAAAACTCAGTCTTTATATTAAATGTAACAATGTAATAATTTTGGTAGTTGACTTTCCTAATATAGTAACTTTTATATTCTTAACATGTGCCCAAAAGATAGACATGTCGGCGGTTCCCTGAACCGAACCATCGAAAATCAAAAATCGAAAACCAAACCGTTTGGGAAGGTTTGGAATCGAAACTGGAACCGGTACTTTAGCGATTCCGGTTCCGGTTCCGGTTCCGGTTCCGGTTCTAGATTGTTGGAACCGTCCGGTTCGAACCGAACGGTTCTAATAAATCTGTTGTTTTTTTTCACTGTTGCAGCCCAACGGAATGCTGACATCAGCAGACCGTTGGGCTGCAGTCCAATGTTCAATTTTTTTTTCTATAAATACCATCTCCTACCCTTCATTTCTCCTCACTCCAATTTCCTCCCAATTCTCTCTAATTCTCATCTTCTCTCTCAATTCTCAATTGTCCAACTTTCCAAGTTTTCAATTATCTCTCAATTACTAAGTTAATAAGTTCCCAATTTATTTAATTTGCAAGTAATAAGTTTCTAATTTTATTTATTTACAATTTATTTTATTTGCTATTAAGCAAATAATTTGTTTTATTTACAATTAAGTTTTCAATTTATTTTATTTACATTATTTACAATTTAATTTGAAATTACTATTTAATAATTTATTTTGTTTGCAATAACTAAACTAACTACTAAGTTTCCAAATTACAATTATCTACGAAATTTATTTCCAACAATTTATTTTCCTCATTTTTTTAATATTTTTTGTTTAAGGAATTTTACATTTAAAATTTTAAAATGGCAAGTGGAAGTCGTGATGGCCCTAGGCATTCAATTTCGATGAAAGGTAAGGGTCGTATGACCTATAATCTCGGTTCTGATGACAAGTCATATCACAAGTATCTGCAACGCCAAGTCTATGCTGAAGACTTAGGCCTAAACCCCCATCAATCTCAACCCCCTTTAATAATTTCTAAACCCGATCCCGATCGACCCAATTCTATCTCCAATTTCATAAACCAAACAGAAAATATGCCTGAAGAACAGCATGTAGATTTTGAATTTCACCCAGCTTCGCAAGAGAATGTATCGAAGAAGGTCAAATATGATCTCTTCTTACACCATATGAAGAAAGTTCTGTAAGACGATGGAACCATTAAAGTGGTTTGCAATTACTACAAAAAAAATTAAGTGGAACAAACCCGGAGGATATGACACATATCGGAAGCATATAACGAACAATCATCCAGAAGCAGATGTCTTATCGAGTTCACAATCCCAAATGCCCAGGTACGCTACCTCTAACCACCAATTATTTAAATATAGTGATGAAAACAATAGAGAAGAATTAGCTAGAATGGTTGTAACAGAACACTTGCCATTTAGTTTTGGTGAAAATGTTGGTTTTATTAACTATTGTAGACGTGCATTAAATCCCGCTGCATGTCGTGTTCCAAGAGTCACGCTCACAGAAACACATAAAAAAATTAATGATATAGAAAAAAGAAAGTTGGAAAAATATTTTAAAAAATATAATGGTCATGTTTACGTATGTGCCGATATATGGAGTGACCATTGGAGAATGCATTCATATTTGGGTTTCACTTGCTATTATATGGATAATGCATGGACTCTCCAAAAAAGGATTCTTGCATTTAGATTTTTTGATGAGAAACACACTGCTTCTAATATTTTCAGACATATTTGAATTATTTTTACAGAGTATAATATTGAAAACAAAATTTCCGTAATTGGTTTTGATAATGCTTCTAACAATATTGTTGTTGTTCCTGCTTTAATTGAGTTATGCAAACCTCATCTTGGTGGTAAAAAATTTCATCAACGATGTGCATGCCATGTGTTAAATTTATGTGTTCAAAAAGGACTAGAAACTCTTCAATAGTTTCTTCAACCTATTAAAGATGTCATTTATTATTTATGGAGAAATCCTTCTGCAATGAAAGCATGGGAAACATATTGTAAACAAAATGGTAGGAGTATAGTTAGATTTCCCCGTGATATTCCAACACATTGGAATTCTACATATAAATTACTTGCTAAAAGTTATGATTATACAGGTTTATTAGTTACTTTTATTCAATATAATGTTAGTCACATTTCTTTGTCAAAGTCATTGGTTTGTTTGTAACAATGTTTGTTGTGTTTTAAAAGTCTTTAATACTGCTACTAACAATTTATCTAGTGTTTATTATCCTACAACTAATTTATTTATTATTGAAAGTCTTATTATTGTCGGTCTCTTAGCTCATTGTGAAACCAACCCACAATTGCTGGAGTCAGTTACTGCTATGAAAGCTAAATGGTTAGACTATTATAAAGAGTTTCTGAATATTTATTTGATTGCCATTTGTTTTGATCCACGTTATAGATTAGAAAGTTTGTCTGATTATCTATCTGCTTATTATGAACAAAGTTTAAAAATAGAGTATGATGTTGATAAGTGTTGTGATAGAGTTAAGGCATTACTGTATGAATTATATGATGAATATTTTAGAGTTTATGGTCCATCATTGAACATAGATGTTCCACAAATTCAAAGTGTATCTTAGTCCTCGTCATCCTCTGGATTTATGAATTTAGGGTATAATCTGTTATTAAAAAAAAACAAAATTTACGAGGCTCTTCTCCCTCAAGCTCCATCACGTATTTCGAGCTTGAATCTTATCTAGGTACCTCTTTTGAGTTTATAGAAGACACTCAAGATAAAAAAAATTGATATCCTACACTGGTGGAATGAGCATGAAAAATACTTTTCAATCTTGGCTATGATAGCCAAACAAATCTTTTCAACCTCAGTTTCTACAGTAGTGGTTGAACAACAATTCAGCGCCGATGGAAATATTTTGGTCTCCAATCTTTCGATTTTAAGTCCAAAATCAATTCAGATACAAGCTTGTGTAGATGATTGGACGAAAGCATAATATAGACAACAAGAAATTGATTAGAAGGAACCCTACGGTTTCTTCAAAGATGACCAACTTGACGCCGGAAGTGGAACGGATGATCAAAACAACGTTTAGTCCTTATCTCCACGTCATCACCCAACTTGCAATAAAAGGTAAAAAACTACGTAGTTTTTGATTCCTCTAAAGTCCCCTAAGAGGATACATAGACAACTTAATTGTGGTAAAAATTAAGTGCAATGCCAAATTTTCATTTATTTAGTTTTATTTTAATTTTTTAAATTGTTATTTATTTTAGTTAAAAAAATAGACGACCCAATAACATGCATTTACAAATAAATTTACCTTTAGTCTTTATATATAAGTAATATTTTATAGAAAAAAAAACGGACCGCCTGAACCGGATAAAACTGGTTTCGGTTTCGGTTTCGGTTCAGGTTCTTCTAGAACAAACTTGTCCCACCCAAGACCTTAGGACAACTTTTCCCATGACATGTGACAAGTGTCAAAAAGACCAATTTACCCTTTAAATTTTAAAACAATTACAATCAGATTCAATAAATTATTATTATTATATATATATATATATATATATATATATATATATATTAGAACACATAATATATATATATACAAATATTAACACATAATATATATGATATATATATATATTAATATGTATTATTAATATATATATATTATAATTTATGTAATATAAATATAATATATATTATTATATAAAATATAAAATATATTATATTTTATTAAATATTATTATGTATGTAATAATATTATTACCTATACAATAATATATATAACATTATTGTTAATAGCAAAATTTGGATAGGGACCAAAGAAGAATTTTCCACTTTCCAGCCTTCCTACAAGGGTCCGAATTCTGGCTTATATGACGGGGTGTCAAGGTCCCCGAGGTCGAGCTACCACGCGGTCCTACAGGAGCAAGGCGAGGCCGTCCATACCATCTGAGCATCTCGTACGTGTCTAGGCTTACCAAATAAAGCCCGACGAGACCGCGTCAAGCTCCTTATACCAAGATAAAGCCCGAATCTAGATCGACGTGAAAGGACCTGGGTCCGCCGACATCAAGGTATCTCGTGACACTCTCCTAGAGCTTGCTACTATCTTTACTTTCACTACGAAACCTTCAAGGTGCCGAACTTGTCTTGCAAAGGCCCTCATGCCTCGTCGAGGTATAATCTCGACATGTCCTAGCATAAAAGGAAGAAGCCCGTAAAGCCCTGTCGTCACCAAAAGAACCAAGATCCACTGTAGATCCTGGTATGGTTAAATCAAGTAGCAAGAGCAGTACTCGAGCGTACCTCTTTACCCTTCCAGAAGAGAGCCAATGTCGCCTGTTTATGGTAAACACCTTACCAGGGCCTGCTAGCCAAGCCCGCTACCCCGCTAGGAAACCTGCATAATTAGGTCAGGCTCCATGATAAAGCTCGGCATAGATGAACCAAGCTCCCAACTACAAGGTTGGAACCCAATGGGATATTTCGCCTCTAAAATGGTTAGCACAAGCTCCATGGGAAGAACAACATCTAGCTCCGTGACAATCGAGAGGTACCCTGCCCTCAAGGAACATCAAATGTCACATCAGATTACCTCCATGAAGTACCTCTCCAAAGTGACAAACAGAACTAGAGCTCCCATATCGGCAACATAGAAAGAGAGGATTGACTTCTATGACATTTAAAGTACCATTAATGGGGTCAACCGTATTAATGGAGGCAGTCAACCCAATTAATGACATGATCAACACCATTAATAAAGAGAATATTCAACTCTTTAATGGTCGTTATTAGTGAAAGAGTCCAAAGAAGAAACAAATACTTTTTTCTCCAAGATATCCTCCACAGCCTATTCTTTGGGGTCAACTATAACAGAGAATCCCGCTTATCAAGGAAAGAAGAGTCCGAAGAGGAAACAAACACATCCTCTCCGAGATATTAGCCATGATCTGATCAACTACATTAAAGGAAAATTGAAGAATCCTAGACTTGCACGCCAAGGCAGTCACCATTTATAAATATACCTGTAAAAGGTATAGAGGAGAGGCCCGATCAATGACAGCAGATACATGCTTCGTTTAGAGATCTCTCGACATCGTCAATGTATATGTTACCTTTACCTAGAATATATTGGTATCGGTCTACATTCGACCACCATTGTAAGCTCTCTGGAGCGACAACTTTGTATTACATTCACCATTCTTGTAAGCTCCTCGGAGCATTCTTTGATATATACATAAGGAAGGGTATTCCCCCTTCCTCCGGATACTGCCTTGGGGTTTTTCAGCATGAGATCATTCGTGATGCTTTTTCCCCTTTGATCAGTCCACCTCCTTCTATAAAAGATTTGTGTTTCTCTTACTTATGTAT
Source organism: Dipteronia dyeriana (assembly GCA_032871835.1). Classification (NCBI taxonomy): domain Eukaryota; kingdom Viridiplantae; phylum Streptophyta; class Magnoliopsida; order Sapindales; family Sapindaceae; genus Dipteronia; species Dipteronia dyeriana. The sequence goes on along the minus strand of CM065299.1, from coordinate 6,758,597 downwards.
TGTGTAATGCATGTGTATATGAGTGCAAGCTAGATTCCTACCTCGCTAGACCTAGCGCTCTTATCTTCCCATCAACATGCTAAAGTCCCATATCAAGATGAGGAGAAATCACCCAGACCAGCTTGAAGGAAGTCGATAGGCTCTCATGCATCATCTCTATGGTGAAAATCGAGCTCTCTGACATTAGAGCTAGATAACCCCCCTCCTTACTTGTTATCTAGGTCGGGGAATTACGGGAAGGAATCGGGCTCCAGAACCGAGCTCCAGGTACCTTGACAGGTTCCGACCAGGACCGAGGACCAGGACCAGGACCAGGACCAGGACCAAGACCAGGACAAAGATCAACCCTTTCATACAAACAAGAGAACCTCAAGCTCCCCAGATATATTACATAAGCGCGAAGCCCGACTGGCGAGATGGCTTGTCTCCTACCTCCGATTTCATCCTCGTTCATATTCATACAAGATTAGGTCAGGTATTAACGGTACCGACCCCGGCCACCACTTTCGCGGTAGTGGTCTGAGGGTGTTAATAGGGATTTCTCATCCTAAACAAATTTCCCTTTAACACTTTCTGGCACCGTCTATGGGAACCTTCCACACCCATTTTGAAATCCTCTATGTCTCTACATGAGTATCATTATACTATCGAGGTAACATATTCATTATTCATGGAATATCATTTACTATATACAATGTATTTTCTCCATACTTGTCTATATCGCCTATGCATCGCATGTGGTGCTCATTTTATCATTTAACGGGTTTCGTTCATTGTAGAGCAAATATGGTACGTGAGATTCCTGGTGGAATCAGTTCATTATGCTACTCCTATGAAGTGAACCTGCTAAGTGGAACTCTAATACAGTAGTTCCCCGCTTGAAGATCTCCTATATAGCTGAACCATTCTGATACATCGAGAGCTCCTCTACAGTAGAACTGCACATCTCTTGCTCTTCTACAACAGATTCGCTCTGCCACCAGTGTATCACTTATCAAGCAGATCCACTGGGCTTCGACCTGTTCATACGGATCCCCTCATGCCTCTAGGTCCATCCTTCGTAAGCTCCTAGGTAGAGGTAGCAGGTCGACCCATGAATCTAAGAAGCCAACTCAGCTGTGTAGCTTCTAGAGCAGCACGACCAATAGAAGATTAGCGATTTCACGCCTCATACACCAGGCCAGTTAACGCCCAAGTGAGCCACTGAACTCTCGATTGGTCCAGAGCCCTCTCTCAGTTGCTGGGGAATTCTAAGATCCCGAGCATTTATCTGGACCAGTACCTCCGGTGGCTTCGCTTCATATTTATCGGGCCATTCATCGTCCTAGCAAGCCACCGAAGCCCGATCCGATCGAGGAGCTCTCAGAAGCTTCCCACATTTGGTAAAACCACCTACGTGCCTAAGCAAGCTTCTAGAGCGATAGCATCGCTACAAGACCGATGGCTTCGCTCTATATGTACCAGGTCATTCATCGCCCTAGCAAGCCACCGAAGCCCAATCTGATCGATAAGAGCTCAGAGGTTTCCCACTCTTGGTAAGGCCTCCTACATGCCTAAGCTAACCTCTGGAGCAACAACCTCACTGTAAGGCCAAGTGGCTTCTCACCTGTTATACAAGGCCTGTCAACGCCCAAGTGATCCACTGAACTCTCGATTCATTTTAGTAGGGTCCAGAGCCTTCTCTCAGTTACTGGGGACTTCTAGGATCCCGAGCATGCATCTGGACCAGTACCTCCGGTGGCTTTGCTCCATGTTTACAGGGCCATTCACCGCCCTAGCAAGCCACCGATGCCCGATCCGATCGAGGAGCTCTTAGAAGCTTCCCACGTTTAGTAAGGCCACCTACTTGCCTAAGCAAGCTTCTAGAGCGGTATCATTGCTACAAGACATGTGGTTTCGCTCTATATATACCAGGCCATTCATCGTCCTAGCAAGCCACCGAAGCCTGATCCGATCGAGGAGCACTCAGAAGCTTCCCACATTTGGTAAAGCCACCTACGTGCCTAAGCAAGCTTCTAGAGGGTAGCATCGCTACAAGACCGGTGGCTTCGCTCTATATGTACCGGGTCATTCATCACCCTAGCAAGCCACCGAAGCCCGATCTGATCGAGGAGAACCTAGAGGTTTCTTACTCTTGGTAAGGTCTCCTACATGCCTAAGCTAACCTCTGGAGCAGTAGCCTCACTGTAAGGTCAAGTGGCTCCTCACCTCTTATACAAGGCCTGTCAACGCCCAAGTGAGCCACTGAACTCTCGATTCATTCCAGCAGGGTCCAGAGCCCTCTCTCAGTTGCTGGGGACTTCTAGGATCCTGAGCATGCATCTAGACCAGTACCTCCGGTGGCTTCGCTCCATATTTACGTGGCCATTCACCGCCCTAGCAAGCCACCGAAGCCCGATCCGATCGAGGAGCTCTCAGAAGCTTCCCATATTTGGTAAGGCCACCTACGTGCCTAAGCAAGCTTCTAGAGCGGTAGCATCGCTACAAGACCGGTGGCTTCGCTCTATATGTACCAGGTCATTCATCGCCCTAACAAGCCACCGAAGCCCGATCTGATCGAGGAGAGCCCAGAGGTTTCCCACTCTTGGTAAGGCCTTCTACATGCCTAATCTAACCTCTAAAGCAACAGCCACACTGTAAGGCCAAGTGGCTCCTCACTTCTTATAAATGGTCGGTCAACGCCCAATTGAGCCACTGAGCTCCTGTTTCGTTCCAGCATGGTCCAGAGCTTTGTCTCAGTTGTTGGTGGCTTCTTGAAATCCCAAGTATGCCTCTAGACCGGTACCAGACAGGTAACCCATCTCTATTCATATAAGGTCATCCATTGCTCAAGTGAGTCACCACTCATCCCGGAGGAGTCCAAAGTCTTCTCTCCGTCGTAGGAAACTTCTAGAATCCTGAGCATGTCTCCAGACAGTTACTAGGCTGGTGTCTCCTCTCTACTTGTATGGGGCCATTCATCGCCCTAGCGAGCTACCTTGGTCCTGATCTACCTCTCTGGGCCAGCTTCCACCACTTTGGTTGGATCAACTTCAGTCGGTCTTGACCTCCATCTCCACAGTTGGATAAATCGAGATCTCTTCTACCTCTCCTACCTTGGTAACACCAATCTGGAACTCTACTTTGACAGATTCAGATAGAGAGGTATGCAGACCTGAAGCCTCCCACGTATTTACAACAGCGGAGGACTTCAAGGTAGTTCCTACCCCAACACGACTATACATGAAAGCAGAAATGGAAACCAAGTCCTCCTCATCATCTACGCATCAATCATCTCAATAAGGTCCGGCTTCAGTCGAAACGGACCCAGGTAACTCTCAACTTTCTCTATGATCTACTCAAGGTATCCATCCTCCAATGATGATCATGTTAGAAGGAAAAAGAGCTTGATCTTCCTAACAAGCAACACAGAAGCGTCCTTCAGTAAATGAAGCACCCACATTGGCTCCCAAGGTAGCCACGTTGCCATGCAGAGTTTAAACCACTCTCTTAAGAGTTTACCTTCTCCTTCAGAGCAATCCACGCATGACACAATGCATGGACCTGAGTCTCTCCACATCATATGCATGTTAGATCCACTCTCGGGTTCTCTGCTTATTAGCCATGGTTGCCTCAATTCTAGTCATTCAGAACAACTGCGCCCCTCACTACAATGGTCAGCTCCTATACCTTTTGGTTTGACGTCACCTAAGAGAGTAGTTTTCTCCATCCAAAACATATACTTCTGGATCAACCGGGGCTCACCTGCCATATAAACAACCACTTCAGATGTGGTCTTTATTTAAGGGAGAAGCTCCCTCTTCGGATTGATCATCTACTGCACCATGATTTCGAGCCCGGGTCTGCTTCAGCAACCCAAGACTTGCCAGCTAAGAGGGGAACATACACAACCATCTTAGTAGCTTTCTTCTTAATCCCCTCCTTTTTCCGTCCATCAATGACTCTTAAGTCAAATGGGGGAAGTAGAGCCAGCTCTACCTGGAAGGTTGTGAAGAAGTAACCATCCTCTTTGGCTTGCACGAGCTCGACCATAGCAAACATCAGATTGCTCTCGAAGATTATCATACCAATGACTCCTCTCCATTTGTAATGGGCCTTCCAATGCCCTAGTGAGCCATTGAGGTCCCAATCCATTCGGGGAGCACCAGAGGACCCGATTAGTTCAAAATAGAGTCATGAGCTCCATTACGATTGTTGAAGGCCCTCATATACCCCAAGCGGACTTCCAAACCGGTTACATCACTTGGGGACTTGAAGCTCAATATTTTCCCAATACTCCAGTGTGAGGAGCAATGGCCCTAGCATCATCTCAAGAGATTCTACTCGTTAAAGAACTCCTAGAGCGAGACTGGTTATCAACCGATACCACCATACATTGATACAACTTTGTATTAGCTCGCCATGAGTTTGCATCTCTTTCAATTTCGGTATCTGTAGTAGATCTCATGTGATCACCATCGCCAAGAGAGCTACACCGCACTCATAATGCCCTGGACTGGATAAATCCCTCCAGGAGGAACGCTATGGTATTTCGACAATGATCGCATCGAGACTAGGAAATAGCTAGTTAGCGCTTTTGATGCCTCGGCCGGGCACCACCCCCCGTTAAGAAGGGTCTGAGTGTAAGAGCATAGTTGCCATCCAGATCTCGAGACCAGGGATTGATCAGGGAAGCCCCCTCATCACCCCTGATACCTTGGTCGGGTGACCTCCCCCAAGAAGGATCCGAGTGTAAGAGCATAGTTGCCATCCAGATCAAAAGACCAGGAAATAGCTAGATAGCACTCTTGATGCCTTGGTTGGGTGACCTCCCTCAAGAAGGATCTGAGTGTAAGAGCATAGTTGCCATCCGGATCAAAAGACCAGGAAATAGCTAGATAGCGCTCATGATGCCTTGGTCTGGTGACCTCCCCCAAGAAGGATCCGAGTGTAAGAGCATAGTTGCCATCCGGATCAAAAGACCAGGAAATAGCTAGATAGCGCTCCTGACGCCTTGGTCGGGATACGACCCCCAAGAAGGTTCTGAGTGTAAGAGCCTAGTTGTCATCCAGATAAAAATACCAAGAAATAGCTAGATAGCGCTACTTATGCCTTGGTAGGGCTACGACCCCCAAGAAGGGTCTGAGTGTAAGAGCATAGTTACCATCCATATCAAAATACCAGGATATAGCTAGATATCCCTCCTGATGCCTTGGACCGGATTAATCCCTCCATGAGGAACGCCGTGGTATTTCGACAATGGTAACCTCGAGACCAAGATAGCTCGCTAGCATTCCTGATGCCTTAGTCGGGCTACCACGCCCAAGAGGTATCTGAGTATAAGTGCATAGTTTCCATCCGGATCCCAAGACCAGGGTAGCTAGCATTCATGATGTCTTGGTCAGGTGACCTCCCCTAAAAGGATATGAGCGTAAGAGCATAGTTGCCTGCTAGATCACGAAATCAGAACAACCAAAAAGGTCATCCTGATACCTTGGCTGGGCCAACCCCGCTAAGAAGGATTTAGATGGCACAGATGCCTACCAGGATCATTTCGCCAGCTCATCTAAGTACCGCGATTCCTGGAAAAGGAATTCTAGGTACCCATGTCAACCACAGAAGCTTCATCCGATATGATAGAGCAATACACTCATTTATTTTGTAGAAATGAATAGTACCCTGGTTCTCTAAGCCTAGGAGCAATTCTAGCTACAAGTAAGAAGCGATAAGTAAAATTCTTCATGTAGTACAAGATTCAGACTCCAATCCCAAATACTTACCGGTGTTCAAGTAAGAGGGGACTTCTGTTAATAGCAAAATTTGGCTAGGGACCAAAGAAGAATTTTCCACTTTCCAGCCTTCCTACAAGGGTCCGAATTCGGGCTTATATGACGGGGTGTCAAGGTCCCCGAGGTCGAGCTACCACGCGATCCTACATGAGCAAGGCGAGGCGGCCCATACCATCTGAGCATCTCGTACGTGTCCAGGCTTATCAAATAAAGCCCGATGAGACCGCATCAAGCTCTTTATACCAGGATAAAGCCCGAATCTAGGTCGACGTGAAAGGACCTGGGTCCGCCGACATCAAGGTATCTCGTGACACTCTCCAAGAGCTTTCTACTATCTCTACTTTCACTACGAAACCTTCAAGGTGCCGAACTTGTCTTGTAAAGGCCCTCCTGCCTCATCGAGGTATAATCTCGACATGTCCGAGCATAAAAGGAAGAAGCCCGTAAAGCCCTGTCGTCACCAAAAGCACCAAGATCCACTGTAGATCCTGGTATGGTTAAATCAAGTAGCAAGAGCAGTACTCGAGCGTACCTCTCCACCCTTCTAGAAGCGAGCCAAGGTCGTCTGTTTATGGTAAACACCTTACCAGGGCCTGCTAACCAAGCCCTCTACCCCGCTAGGAAACCTGCATAATTAGGTCAGGCTCCATGATAAAGCTCGGCGTAGATGAACCAAGCTCCTAACTACAAGGTTGGAACCCAATGGGATATTTCGCCTCTAAAATGGTTAGCACAAGCTCCATGGGAAGACCAGCATCTAGCTCCGTGAAAATCGAGAGGTACCCCGCCCTCAAGGAACATCAAATGTCACCTCAGGTTACCTCCATGAAATACCTCTCTAAAGTGACAAGCAGAACTAGAGCTCTCATCTCGACAACATAGGAAGAGAGGATCGACTTCTATGACATTTAAAGTACCATTAATGAGGTCAACCGTATTAATGGAGGCAGTCAACCCAATTAATGACATGATCAACACCATTAATAAAGAGAATATTCAACTCTTTAATGGTCGTCATTAGTGAAAGAGTCCAAAGAGGAAACAAATACCTTTTTCTTCAAGATATCCTCCACAACCTATTCTTTGGGGTCAACTATAACAGAGAATCCCGCTTATCAAGGAAAGAAGAGTCCGAAGAGGAAACAAACACATCCCCTCCGAGATATTAGCTACGATCTGATCAACTACATTAAAGGAAAATTGAAGAATCCTGGACTTGAACGCCAAGACAGTCACCATTTATAAATATGCCTGTAAAAGGCATAGAGGAGAGGCCCGATCAATGACAGAAGATACATGCTTCGTTTAGAGATCTCTCGACATCGTCTATGTATATGTTACCTTTACCTAGAATATACTGGTATCGGTCTACATTCGACCACCATTGTAAGCTCTCCGGAGCGACTACTTTGTATTACATTCACCATTCTTGTAAGCTCCCCGGAGCATTATTTAATATATACATAAGGAAGGGTATTCCCCCTTCCTCCGGATACTGCCTTGGGGTTTTTCAGCATGTGATCATTCGTGATGTTTTTTCCTCTTTGGTCAGTCCACCTCCCTCTACAAAAGATTTGTGTTTCTCTTACTTATGTCCTGTGTAATGCATGTGTATATGAGTGCGAGCTAGATTCCTACCTCGCTAGACCTAGCGCTCTTATCTTCCCATCAACATGCTAAAGTCGCATATCAAGATGAGGAGAAATCACCCAGACCAGCTTGAAGGAAGTCGATGGGCTCTCATGCATCATCTCTATGGCGAAAATCGAGCTCTGCGACACTGGAGCTAGATAAGCCTCCTCCTTACTTGCTATCTAGGTCGGGGAATTACGGGAAGAAATCGGGCTCCATAACCTAGCTCCAGGTAACATGACGGGCTCCGACCCCGACCGAGAACCAGGACCAGGACCAGGACCAGGACCAGGACCAAGATCAACCTCTTCACACCAACAAGAGAACCTCAAGCTCTCCAGATTTACTTCATAAGCACGAAGCCCGACGGACGGGATGGCTTGTCTCCTCGAGCTCCCCAGATCTACTATATAAGCGTGAAGCCCGACGGGCGGGATGGCTTGTCTCCTACCTCCGATATCATCCTCCTTCATATTCATACAAGATTAGGTCAGGTATCAACGGTACCGACCCCGGCCACCACTTTCGCTGTAGTGGTCTGAGGGTGTTAACAGAGATTTCTCATCCTAAACAAATTTCACGTTAATATATATATATTATTTATTGTACATGTAGTAATCTTTAATATTGTATATATATATATATATATATACATATATATTTTATATAATAATAATAATAATAATAATGTTTATAATATATATAATATTATTTCATATTATTATATATTAATATATAATATTTTATATATTATTATTATATATATAATAGAGGTACTCTGGTCATTTGAATATCTTGTTTCGTCCTATCCCAGCCATACCAAACGCATAACAGTACAGTTTACAGTTATGTCTAAGTCTTCCAAACACAATATAGAACAACATATCATGTTCAATCCAGTCCAGTCAAGTCCAGTCTAGTTCTACTTTGTTTGGTCCCATCTCCGTGCCAAACGCACCCTAAGGGTACATGTTAACATTACCCATAATGTTATATCACTAATATTGCAATAAAACCAATTAATTTTCACTTTTTTCAAGGTTTCACGTTTTTCGCTTGGGTTATTATCATTTGGGTTTCTAAGTATTGATGAATTATCATATTTTTAAACGTATTTGTTTTTTTAACAACTTTTTCCCTAACTTTTGAAAAGCATATAAAATAGGTCATTCTAACTTTTTATTAACGGTCAAAAGTCACAGAAAATGTCTATTGTCTCTTTTACTATTGTTTGCCATATTAATGGATGAAAGAACTATTTTACCCCTTGACATTTTTTTCTTTTAAAAAACAAAATAAATTAAAATTTACATTAAAAAAAGGAAAGAAATGAACCAAAAAAAATTAGGGCCGGAGATTTGGATCTCCACCATCACTAGTTCATCTGCAAAAATCAATCTGACCACAATAAAATTCCCCAAATTCCATACACGTGTTTGATTTTCCAAATTCCATCTACAACATCAACATCTTCAAATCATCAAACAACTATCATCATAAGCCCATATCATAAAATCAAAATCTCACTCACACAACAATTAATCCAAAAAATTCTTTATTATTTCAATCTAACAAATCCAACTTTCAAGTGTATGTCTAGAAAATTAAAACAGATCAACATCAACATCACATTGTCTTAAACAAACAAAAGATAATTATCAGCATATAAAGAGAAAGAGATCGAAATCCATCTCTCTGTCTCTCCAATCCACCAAACCCAGATTCAAATCGAACCTTCCACCGAACCAAACCCTAAAAACAAACCACCACCACCACTACCCTAAACCAAACCCAAATCAGAAACCCCAAAATTGAAATTGGTCGTTGGAGAGAGAGAAGAGATGAGAAGAAAGAGAAAGGGATCGGTGACAGTAAGTGATTGAGCGGCGACAATGGTTGTTGAGGTGGTGGTGACGTGAAGCAAAAGTTGAAGAAGAAGAAAATATGGGTTGGTGGTGGTTTTTCTGAGTTGATGGTGGTGGTTAGAGGTTGGCTAGGTTTTTTGGTGCATTGGAGAGATAGAGATGTTCTGGATTTCATGTTTATTAAATTTTTATTTTTTGTTAATATGTTTTTAATTTTTTATTATTTTTATATTATACTAATATATATATATATATATATATATATATATATATATAGTTAGTTAGTTAGTTAGGTGTTGACACGTGTGCAACTTAACACATCAAAAATAAAATGATAAAAATAACCCCCTGGTTGTTAACGTTGACTAACTTTTGACAGACGGATGAACCTATTTGATATATTTTTCACAAGTCAAGGAAAAAATTGCTAAAAATGCAAACTCGTTTAAAAATGTGATCATTCAGCAATTTTTGGGGACCCAAATGATAACAACCCTTTTCGTTTTCACTTAAGAGCTAGGTTTCACATTTCTTGAAACATTTTGGGATTTTGTAAATTAAGAAATTTCAATAGATCTTCCCAAAACTCAAAATATGTTTACACACATTAGCACCTTTGAGATCCAATCCAAGAGATTTTGTTTTCAAAACTTTTCTCTTACAACTTCCCTTCAATCTTTTACTCAAATCCGAAAACCCAATTTATAAAGTTTTGATCGGTGTTTTGCGAACGAAATTAGTGTTTTTCATGTGATTTAATTTTTGGTAAAAATCAAATTCACATCTTTGTTCAAGTTAGATAATGAAAGAAGAAGAGAAAGAAGGGAAGAAGAGAAGAGAGAATTGTCATAGAAGAAGAAAGGAAGGAAATTAGAAAGAAAGAAAAAAATTGGCGGGGTATTTCTATAATTTTAGCAAGGGACTGAAATATATTATTGAAAGTGTTATAAACAGTTAAAATATAGAAAAAGGTTATAAATAATTTTTGTATAATTTGGATGGTTAGATTTGTCGATTTACATATTGAGAATATTACGGTCTCGTCTTGCAGCTGTTTTTCAGTCTGTTTTCGTTTCTATTTTTCAAAAACGATTTCGAAAACGTTTTAAAATACTTGTTTTTTGTTTTTCATTTTGATTTTCACATTTTTTATATAAAAAAATCATTTTTTTTAACTATTAATTGAATTGTTATGCATTTGATATGGCTATGACAAGATTTTCAAATTACCAAAGTACCCCTCTCGTATATATATATATATATATATACATATATATATATATATATATATATATATATATATATATTCCAGAATAATTTATTTATAGTTAAAACTAAAAGCATTTATGCAATATATATATAATTATTATATATTATAATATCCATCTATTACAATAATATTCTATAATATTAATATAATATAAAAAATATAATAATATAATTTATTAGAATTATTTATTTATAATTTAAGAGTTTAGTTTTGATTAATTCATTTTTTGATATGTTTTTTTGAATTAATTTTTGATGTGTTACTTTTGTTTAATTTAAAAATTACAATACAAAAATTATATTGGTTAATTAGTTAATCAATTTGTTTATAGTTGTAATAATATTAAACAAAATGTCAAAATTGATATTTTAATTTTTGATAGTTTTCGGTTAGTCTACCAAACGTAATTTTTCCGTTTTCATTTTTAAAATACAGCTTTCAGTATATACTACCAGACGTGTTTTCAACATTCGAAACTGAAATCAAAAATACTGTTTTTATTTTTATTTTTATTTTTATTTTCGAAAAATAACAACTGAAAACCGTTTACAGAACGAGTTCTACTATTCACTCATTTGTTTTTTGAAAGAGAAAATACCCCTATTCACTTTCGCATTTTATAAGTAGGTGAAAAGAATTTTTTTCACTATTAAAATAGATTTATCTGATTATAAGAGTATATTTATCTGATTATAAGAGTAGGTATCCGGTCATTTGGAGTTTTGGACCGTGTATACAAGGTTATATTTGACATTTTCTTTAAATTATAGTGGGGCAGCACATATATAATAGTTTTGGGTTGGCTCCCACAGTCCAACTAGATACAAATACACAAATACACGATTACACGATTACACGATTACACATGCATGCATGACACAAACGAAATAATAATTGGAGTTTCCTACATCCCCAACTACTCTTAAAGCATGTATGTAGAGTAGACTTCCACTTCCCAATCGTCATTTGTCAATTGTCATTTGTGTATGTGTGTGTTTTTTTTTTTTTGGTATTAATATTATTTTATCAAAATCATAACCAGTTCAATGGTCTGATTCATCGAGATTCGTGAGATCGTACAAATTTGGTTTTGACTTTGTATTGCGAAGTCAGAATATTTAATGGGCAGTTGATGCAACATGTGGCGCATAGATAGTAGTAACAGTCTGCGGTAGAAAAAGTTGCCTCTATTAGTCTATTAGTATAGTAAATTATAAAATATTAGTAGATTTTGTTGTTTTTGGTTCACTTGACAGGATATGTCTTCTCAATTCCGATTCAATGCAAGTATGCAACATGTTAAAATCGTTACTTTATTGATTATTATTTAATTAATCGAAAGATAAAAGTATCTAAAAAAAATTGCCCACCAAAAGAAGCAAGTTGATGCAGGAGTAGGGTTAAATGTTTAACATCGTTTATTTTTTATTTTTAAAAATATTATAATAATTTAAAATTTAAAGAAGGATATACGATTCAAACCGTAAATTTATAATACAAGTCTGAGGAATTGACATTGTTTATTTAAATAGAACTTTTATAAATAGTTCTAATTACCAAAGTTTTTTTTTCCAAATAGATTACGGATTAAAATTACATATTTATATAATGTTTGGTTGAGTGTAGAAATATCTACGGTTCGGTTAAACCATTCGAAACCGAATCATAACCGTCAATCTAAAACCATAACTGAAACCGAACCGTACCGTCAGTTATGAAACCGATTTGCTAGTTGTTCGGTTACAGTTATCCTTTCCCAAAAACCATCTCAAAACCGACGGTTTTGATACATAAAGAGAGTATGATTTCTCCCTCCTTATATTATACATAACGTCATCTTATTATTTGTACATTACCTCTAAATAAAATGGTCAAATTGTTTATAAGACATTTTTAAAAAGATAAAATTACTTTAAAAAAGATAAAATTACTTTCAATTTTTAATAAAAACTTGGCAAGTTTTTTTTTTTTTTGTTAAATTTTTTGCATCAATAATCTTTCACCAAACCCTGCAAAAAAAAAAAAAAAAAAAAAAAACTTTCACTAAAATGAGTAACCATAAATCCATAATATGCGGCTTAATTATTGTTGAAGAAACGGTTAATGTGGATATAAAAAAAAATTCCAAACATGACATGACCTATACCCTCTAAAATAAACTTTTCTTCAAGTCCCTCAATATCCAATTGTAGACTTCCGGTCATTTGACTCTGTGAACTACAGAAGAATGTCCTTTTCTCTACGCAATCGAAGGGAAGATTTCAGTTTATCTTTAAGGTTAAGTCAACATGACAAAAATATCAACACAAAATTATGGAAGAGATTAATTACAATTAGAATCTGTCTTTTTGCCTTTAACACTCGCTTAATTTAAGCAACACGTAAGCATTTGTTGATTTATTTATCTTTGGAGACTTTGTTAAGAATTCTAAAACCGTGTGAATCCGACCAATGGGTGGAAGGTGATACTTTACGAAAGTACTTTTAAATGCCCGTAACGACTACGTAGAGACTATAGTGGTGTGACGGTGTTCGAATTGGACTATACATATTTTTATAGAATTTGAATATCCTTTTTATCTAAATAAATGGTTTGAATTAATTCTATTTTTAATTATATAAAACTTAAAAGTTAATAGAAATAATCCAATCCATTGATTTGTTATATTAAACAAATATCAATTGATGATAAAGGTGAGGAGAAGAACAATATCTATTTTTATAAGTACGTGTTGATAATTTCCTCTCGGTTTACGTCTCGATAGTTTTATCGTAACTTGTAATACTTTAACAAATAAAAAGTATTTTTAAATGTTTATTTAAATTTTACCTTACCTTTTGAGGTATTTATTTATTTTTTCTAATAAAATTTTATAAAATTTTCAAATTGATCCTCTAAATTTGATAAAACTGGTTCCGGTCTCGTAATACCGAAATTGGGAAGGAAGTCATGATGATCACGTATTGAGGGGTGGGTGGATGGATGAAGTGAATCCAATTTTTGCTGCTCGATCAAAGCTGGCTGGTCAACAGAGAGTTATCTACTTATCTGATATCTCTGTTAACTTGTTACTTCAACAATTCCTGCCATAATTCCAGGAAGATATGGAGCTTAAGAAGAAAACAACCACGTACTTCAATTCTTATCCGATAACAAACGAACATTAAACATATCCACGAATCTTACAGGTTTCTACTTTTCTCACGGCTATCCATATTCCATACCACGTTATCTATCTTCATTATCTACTCGATTACGAAAAATTATAATGAGAATGCAATTAGAGTGTTTGTGCTTTCTGTTTACTATATAGCTAATTAAGAAATTAAAACAAATGCAGGAAGTGAATTTTGTGTAGATTTGACAAATCTGAATTGCGTAAATGATTAAAAATATAATGGCTCAGCAGCCACCTAGTTTACTGATTTGCATTGACAATACATATTTCATACTACTGTCAACAACAAAAAAAAAACATATTTCATATTTGTTCAGGTAGAACTGGGCCATCAAGCACTATAGTGGACTGTAAAGCTGATTGGGCCTTACAAAGGCCTATCTGATTTATGTTGTACATATTATATTGTTATTATATTCACCCTATTATATTTTACTTCATCATATCGTTGTGACCTGTTAACTGTTATACCTGTAACAATTATAGACGGAATTCGCTTAATAAAATATAACTATGAGTATATTTATAGTATATTTATTCACTTTATCATTTTTTATTAAAAAAAATATTATAATTTGATTAATAAGATGAATTAATGTATTATAAATATAATTACACCGGTAGGCCTACTACCAGTGAAACACTCTTCCGCTTACATTTTTTCATGCTCTCGACCGTTTTTTCATACGAAATAACGACTCTCGACTCTGTGATGTTTTATCCCACCCAAAAAAAAACCATCAAAGGACGGTTGAATACATGAACAGAATTGTCCTGCTATGGAACAAATGAGTAGATAAGACTTTAATTGTATTGGCCATTTTGCAATTCGAATTGTATTCTTTTTCGTCATTTGCTTACCATAAACTACATCGACAATCAAATTTCAAAATTCTATTTTATTGATAAAATAACTTAATTAGCTTCAGATTTCACTTTTCAGGCTTCAGCATTACACTTTAATCAAGAAGTTAATCAAAATAATTACAAATGAAATGCGAAAAAAAAAACCCATCATTAAAATGGAGATTGTTAATCATTCACAATCTGAACCTCAATTTATAATAATCTCAAATTAACAAAAATACTATTCAAATAATTAAAATTCAAAGTCACAAAAAACTATATATATATATATTAAATAAAAAAATCGGTGCATTTATCTACCCCTCAAAAGAGCCTTCTCTGCAGTTTCCATTTCTTCAAGAATCCTGGCCTTTCTCTTGGCCGGAATCGGAGCAGTGGGTCCAAAACTGATATAATGCCCAGAAACAGCGTTCAATGCAGAGTACATATCTCGAAACGAAGCTCTTCCAAGCAACGCTTTCTCTCTTCTATACTTAGCCACCCAAGTGTTTGACGCATCTCTCAATTCCGCCACCGCAGACGCCACATTGGGGTCGGTCTTGTCCATGTTGATGGTTGTTCTGACTTTGCTTATCACCACTTCGGTGTCTTTCACGTATTCCTCGTCATCGTCAGCAAATGCTGGCAGAGCCAGAGGAGACAGAAACAGAGGAGAGAGAATGCTGGTGGCAGACAGGGTCAAGAAACGGCGGCGTAGGGGCTGTTGCGGGGGTGATGGTGACGGAGGAGTGGAGGAAGCTGCGGCGGCGACGGTGCTGGGCCTGGGCTTGATGGAGGGGAGAGGTGTGGGCTTGGAGGTTGGAGTGAGGAGTGTTGGTGAGGCCATGGTTTGGTTTTGGGTGGAGAGAGAAGAGTGTGAGCAAGGCAAAAATGTGATTTTAGTAAGGAGAGATGAACTGGGTTTGTGCCACGTGTACTTATCACCTTATCTTGTATTTCGTTGTATGGATGAGAAAACATCCAATCATATCTTACATATAGATCTCCCCTACCTCCTCACTTTAGGTTTTTCATTTAACAATTACAATTTATGGTTAATTCAGGATTTCAAGGACCGATGATGATGACGACGCCGATGGTATACCCTTGAATTAACCTCATCTCATCAGTATCATTGTTACGAACTTATGATCATTAGATTATCCGATGGTAGATATCAAGTCATCTGATTGCATTTTTAGTTACATGTATATAATTCAATGGACAGCAATGATGCTTTGCCGACCAAATTGATGACAATGTAATGCCTTGATGTTATAACATTTCAAATTTCTGGCGTGGCATGTTAATGAGAGTTTTCTCATATTGAATTGTAATATGCTCATTTTGGGCCCAAAGGATCATTGATGCATGCAAATCAAATAGCTCTCTGCACTAGTTTGGACCAAATTATTGAAATTCACTAGATGGGCTTTTTTCAAAGCTTTGATGTCCTTTTCATTAGGTATTTTTGAAGGCTTCAGTTTTTTTTTTTTTTTTTTATCTCCAGAGTCTTATAATGGACGATTATAATTATATGTAAAGAGTTTTCTCCTCGGTAATACGAGGGTAAATATCTGGACTGTATATATATATATATGGTTTGATCTCGGTAGACTCCTGACCCGACCATTTAGTGTAAGATTTTTATTTTCCGAGTCTTATAATGCACAATTATAAGTATATGTGAAGAGTTTTTCTTCACAGTGTTATGAAAGTAGATATTTGGATCATATCGGAGTTAGAATTTATTGTAATATATATAAAAAAAAAAACACTTTCACACCTAAGTTCATACCCATGTACAATCAGTCACATCTCACGCATGCATGAATATCTCTAGAAGCCAATGCAACTTAAATAAATAAATAAATAAATAACACTAATAAACCAAAACCATCCTGAAAAAACTGCATTATTTCATGCATTTCTCCTCTCTGTCTGCTTCTGTGTTACCTAAATTAGTCATGCAAGATTCAATCAAACTTCACTTTGAAAATAGCTGGACAAGATTTAGAAGCAGGGCCCATTGGATTGGCCCAATCAAAAACATTTTCAACTTTCAAATATTCTATAATATTAATAACCCCACCATCACCAATTCACCATACCAACTTATGCTATTTATTCATTTAAAATTTTGGACGACAAAAGAACAGTTAATTACTTCAAAAGGAAGCTACGTTTGTAGTTTATTATCAATCCACACCATTTAATCATGTGATTTTGTACTCTTTCACTACAAAAATAAAATTAAAAAAGAGGAATTGTACGATTTTTTATAATTATTTTTTGACTACACTATCGATATATAGGCATATAGCAGTCAATATTATGCTCATTCTTTACACTTCCTAGGAGATATATCAATAAAACTAAAAGAATATCCAACCCAAAGAATACATCATTTCAACATCATCACATTCTTTATATATTTTAAAAGATTTTTTTGAGGAAAATATTATGCTAAGCCGGCCAAAATCTAGAAGCAATTTGTGTTTTTAGTTATTGGCATTCTGTTAACCAATAATTTTCATGGTTGTCTTTGTTAAAATCGATGTGTATAAATTTCAATTACATACAATGATCACTAACAAATTGTACATATCAATTATATTCGGATAAACCTTATATGTAAATTAAATCAAAAGTGTCTTAATTTTTATTTTTTACACTTATTATATATTGCCAATTTTCAAAATGTAACAATATTTTGAACGTTAAAATTCAATTGTATAATTTATCTAATACATAATATTCGTTTTGCTTTGTTAGTTGTTTTGTGTATAACAAAAGTAAATGTATAAATGTTACCTATAAATTAACAACAGAAGATTTAATTATTTCGAATTTTAATCAATATAAATTTGCATGTCTGGACTTAAGAATCTCTATTCTCTACGAGTCTACATGTATACACGTATTTTTATCTTATAAGTTTTACATTTAAAATTTTGCCCATTTATTTTATTAGAAAAAATAAAAGTAAAAATGATGATAAACATAATAAAAAGAAGCACTACTGGTATATGATATAGAAGTGTAGCTAGTTCCATTACTATAAAAACTAAAAAGCAACATAGTAAAGAAAGACAGGGCCTACATTTTAGACTATTTGTAATGAAGATAGAGAGCATTAGTGTAAAAAAGGCCATGAAAAAAAGGTTGTAGAAAAGATGTTAAATTCTTTCTTCCAGTCACCAATCAAACCTGAGAAAAAGAGAGTGAGAGAATAACAATTCCTTGTCTTCATTTTCATAATTAAAATAAAAATATATTAAAAAGCTAAAAGAAAAAGAACACACCATCAAAAGTCGATGGATATCAACTTGACTGTTTTTTCCACTTTACTCGATTGTTGTGGAAAGAATCAAGTAATATTTCAAACTTTATTACTCAAGTCTTTCAAGGTTTTTATTTTGGATTACAACTTATTTAGGTCATCTCTAACCTTTAACATTATTTTATTATAGTTTTACGGTCATTTTTAACTTTTAACACTATTTTATTATAACTTTACGGTAAAATACAGTAACTTTCACTCCACCATTTTTGACATATTGTAATAAATTTTACTCTAAAATGAATGTTCTCTAAATATTATTATTTTTCATTGATTATCAATAATTAACATTTCACCCCTCAGTTAACATAATATTACGATAAGTTCACAAATTCATTAATATTTTTCTAATTAACTGAAATATTGCATTTAATATTTTTTGAATTAACTAAAATATTGTATTTAATAATTTCATAAATTAAATTTAATTAACTAAAATGACGACAATATTTTTGTTGCTTGATTTGTTTTGTTTTAAATTTAGTGTTTTTTATTATTAATGACATTAGTAATTTTTGTAGTATATATTGTATTTTAGTTTATTATAAATATAAATATAAAAACTAATTAAATTAAAACAAATATATATTAACCCAAAGCATTAGATAATTATAAAGATATAGTAGTAATAAATTTTATTTAATAGGACAAACAGTAATTAAACAATTTTATAGGATGAGAGATCAAATCGTAAAAGTATTAAAGAAAATTACTAAAAATGTAAAATCCGCAAAATTGAGGGACAAAAAAAAAGATATCAGCTAGTAAAGTAGCACGATCTCACCAGATTACGCTACTTCTGACATTGGAAATCAATAATACACAAAGTAGAGTGAAGATTGGTACTGAGTTGAAGAGAAATCTTATACTATTTTAGAGATTGATGTTAAGGTTAGAGATACTCTAATAAGAAATAACAAAGAAAAAAATAGTTAATTGACTTAATTCATTTCAGTTTTAATATGGAATTTGTGTATGCATATTAATTTGGTCCATCTAATTAATCTAAAATTTGGTTTTTAATTTGATACGCAACATATATTTCTAATAAAAAATTTAAACTTATTTCTTAAAACTATAAAGAAAAGTATTTGAATTTCTATTTCGTTTATTTTTAAAAATAATTGCCAATAATCAAATTCAGTTTGCAAATGATGTTGAAACCTAATTTTCCAACTTTTGAGCTGTTCTTTAAAAGCTATTGTCTTTTGAGTTGACTGGATATGATAAACACAACTGGATATGATAAACACAGGCAATATATCACTCTCATTTCCTACCATTGTCAACACTGATGTATATATATATAGTCAGATTTGAAAGCTGAGATATTAAAATTCGGGACCAAATTGTGTGGCTACGGAGCTATGCAATGCAAGTTGATATATTAAAAAGTTAATTTGGTTTATAGGTTTTCAGTCTCCAACAACAATTGTAACGATAGAAACGGATGCCTTGTGACAAAAGTATATCGAACAGTATATACACATACGTATATATATACGAGTGCAGACATATATGTATATATATAGAGGTCCCCCCTTTTATACTTTTAGTGCACCGAAAAACTGGTGAAACTATCTTGATCATGATTTTTTGTGAATCAATCACATCAATTCATATTTGATCATATGCATTCACATTAAATATTGTACTCTTGTTATGGTGTGATCACATGCAACTCAAATTCAATAACATTATATATATTTATATTTGATTACATACATTCACATCAAGTTTTAGTATTGTCTTCTTGTTATGGTGTGATCACATTCGACTCAAATTCAATAATATTATATATATCGGGAGAGCGGGGGGACACAATTTTTACACAAGATGTGATACTTTTTTTTTTTTAGCTATTGGATCTATAAGATTTCTTAATAAAATGATTTTATTTTTATTTCATATTCTCCTCTATCTATAATTAATTTCTTTTCACCTCTCCCCCAAGAACGTATGTGTTGGTAGATGGACAAGTTTGGGAATTGAACAAATAACTCTCAATTTTTTGTGAAAATAATAATAATAATTAATTTCTTTTCTTTTCTCCATCGGCTCTAATAAATTAACTTTCAAAATTGAAACATAATAATTTATGGATGGCAAAATAACCGACGGGGACGGATCCCGTGGGGATCCGCATTTATAGTGTAGAGATAAGTTTTAATTTAATGAAGATGAGTCGGGGATAGAGATAGATAATAAAATCCGTAATGGATATAAGAGGGAGATGAGTCCCCACCCCTCCCCTCTTAAAATATAATATTTATTTATTTTATTATTTAGTTCAATGTTTATATTTAAAAATTATTGAATTTATTTGTTTAGTTTTCAATAGTTTTTTAGAATTACTTTATATATTATGTCATATTCATTGGGATATATATTTATTATTTTAATAAATATTTTTTTTATCTTAATAAATAAATTAGATAAATGAATTAAATTGGATAAATTAAGTGGGGATGGGGAAAGCATATCTCGCCCTGCCCGCCATGTACCGCTTTATCTATTGTGGGGTTTTATAAGGATATAGGTTACAGGGTGCGAGGAGGGCCACCCTGCCCCATGACCATCCCTGTTAAGTTGATATTTCCTCTAGTTTTCTCCTACATTTTCACCTTCCTTGTTTCTCTTATCTTTCATGATATATATCTTGCTTATATAAATAGTCAAAACATGAGAGAAAAGAATCTCAGGTAACCATTGCAAGACTGTTGGGAATTTTAACAGATGATTGCGGAAGCGTCATATCTAATGTTCACCCAAAACTCATATAAATTAACAACTTCTATAGCATAAAAATATATGGAAAAAAATAAATCAATCACAACACAAGATGTATGTGGAAACCCCAAATCGGGTAAAAAACAACGGGTTATTAGAACGATAGAAAAAGTTCAACTATATGATAAATTATTACAAACATACTCCAGGATTCTCTCTCATACCTCAACCCCAAACCACCTTATAATGCTCACATGATCCTCACAAAGAATCCACAATATCCCATAAGTCTCCTCTGAATATCACCCACAGATCTCTAACTTGAATTTAGAGATGTACATTTTTTTCCCGGGGTCCCAATTTCCCGCGTCCCCATCCCCATTTAAGGATATATTTTTTTGGGAAAAATAGAGAAATGGTGGGGGATGGGGATGGGGATGAATTTCATCCCCAATTTGAAATGGGGATAGGGATGGGGGAACCCCTCCCCATCCCCATGTCCCCGTTTTTCCCACAATTATATTGAAATGGGGATGAGGATGAGATCCCCTATCTCCATTTCCTCATTTCCCCCAAACATATATAAATATAATTCTAATATATATTATTAATTATAATATATATTTGTAATTGTAATATATTAATGGGTTTTATTTTGTATTTCTAATGGAATGTTTGTTTTTTTAAGATTAATTTGTAATTTTTAGTTAAATGGCGAAATAGAAAAATAGAAAAATAGAAAAACGGAAAAACGGAGAAATACGAAAAAAAACAAGGAAAATGGGGAAATGGGGAAATGGGGAAATGGATGGATACCTCCCCCCAAAATTCCCCATCCCCATTTTCCCTAAATGGGGAAATATGGGGGGATGGGGGAAGGGTATAGAAAGTGGGGATGGGGATGAGGAGACCTGTATCCATCCCCATTCCCCAAATGTGCATCCCTAAACTTGATCCACTGATATTCCCCTAGATCCCTCCCCGGACATTCTCATAAAGGCTGTTACAACAACCACTTACCTAATTAACTGATCACCATCTACTGCTATAGGTTTAAAAACACTAGAAGAAAAATGGGCTGGTAGGCCACCTAGTCTGAAACATTTATGGGTGTTTAGGTATGCTATATATGTTCACCAATATGAAGGAAAATTGGAACCTAGGTCTCTAAGAGGTGTCTTCTTATGTTATCTTTTAGGTGTTAAGGGTTATAGAATATGGCTTAGGGACCAAAAAGGTTTTAAAGTTATCATAAGTAGAGATGTTGTGTTTGATGAAAATAGAATACCTTGTAAAGACAAATCACTCTACTAAAACTTATCCAAATCCTTCAAAGGATGGTGGAAATAGAATTCAAGTGGAACTTGACAGCTCTCATATTGATCATGTCTCGGTTCCACCTGATCCCATTAAGGATGATAGGACTGGCCAATTTGATCATGAGGATCATTTGGAAGAAAGCCATAATCAACCAAAAATAAGTGAATCTCTAGCTGATTACGAACTTGTTAGGGATAGGACTAGAAGGGTTATTAAGCCTAACAGTAAGTATGTTTATGATAATATTATTTCTTTTGCTTTGTGCACTGGATAATAGTTAAAATCAGTTGAACCTAGGAATTTTAAAGAAGCTGTTAGTTCCATTGATAAGTTGAAATGAGTTAATGCAATGAAGGAAGAAATGGAATCTCTTAAAAAGAATGGGACCTAATTTATTATAAAGAAACCAGAAAAACAGAAAATTGTTGATTGTAAATGGATATTTAGGATAAAAGAAGATTTAGGAAAGAATGATCCACCTAGATATTAGGTTAGTTGTTAAGGGTTTTACCCAAAGAGAAGACATTGACTACAATGAGATTTTTTCACCTGTAGTTAATTATAAGACAATCAGAATTATGCTTGCCTTAGTTAGCTTTTATGATTTAGAACTTGAGCAGCTAGATGTTAAAACAGCCTTTTTTGCATGGGGATTTAGATGAAACCATATACATGTCCCAACTAAAGGGCTTTGAGTCCAAGACTAAACCCTCTCATGTCTGTTTTCTAAAGAAATTCCTCTATGTGCTAAAACAAACACCTAGGCAGTGGTATAAGAAATTTGATAATTTCATTACTAGCTTGGGTTTTAATAAAAGTAAGTATGATACATATTTTTATTCCACTAATGAAAACATTTAAAATTCAATTTACTTATTTTTATATGTTGATAATATGTTAATTGTTAGTAAGAGTATGTCTAGGATTATATGATTAAAAGAAAAGCTGAAAACAAAGTTTGACATGAAGGATTTATGAAGTGCAAAAAGATTTTAGGTATAGAAATTGTTAAAACTAGAAAAGAGTCAAAGTTGTGTTTTAAACAGGAAATTTATATGTTAAAACTGGTGGATAGGTTTTCAATGAAGAATTGTAAACCTGCAAATATTCCTCTCTCGTCTAGTTTTCAGCTATCATATGATAAATCTCCCAGGTCTATTGAGGAGAAAAGATTTATGAAATCCATGCCCTGTTCTAGTGTTGTTGGATCTATCATGTCAAGATTAGTACTATACCAGATTTAGCACAATCCATTAGTGTCTTGTGTAGGTATATGATCAATCCAGGTAAGGGCCATTGGAATGCCATGAAGTGGCTATTAATATATATTAGCTCAACCACTTCAATTGGGTTAGTATATGACTGTGCTAACTCTGTTATAGATATAATAGGATATGATAATTCTGATTATACAGGTGACAAAGATAAGAGGAGATTTACCCCCTCATATTTCTTTAATTTTACAGACTGTTGTGTAAGTTGGAAAAGCCAGTTACAACCAGCAGTGCCCTTGTCCACTACTGAAGCTGAGTACATAACTGTAACCGAGGCTATTAAAGAAGTCATTTGGCTTCAAGGTCTTTTAGGAGAAGTAAAAGTATATAGTGGTAAGGCTGTTATATGCACAGACAACCAAAGTGCTTTACACTTGTGCAAAAATCTTGTATTTCATGAAAGAGCTAAACATATAGAAGTGAAATACCACTGTATCAGATATCAAATATCTGCAAGTATTGTTGAGGTGGAAAAAATCTCAAATGAGAAAATCTAGTTGATATGGGTACAAAAGTTGTTCCCTATAACAAGTTTAAGCATTGCTTGAACTTGCTGAAACTAGGTGATTATGGTTAACCTGTTTGTTGTGTTTTGGGCCAAGTTTGGAGGAGCTTACTCTACTATATGAATTACGATGAACTAAGGTGGAATTTGAGGTGTGTTTAGTCCATCTAATTCATCAGGAAGCCTGTTTTTTCAAGCCCATTTTAGAAGCCCAATGATGAAAAAAAGTTGAAGCCATTAGAAGCCCAACAATAATGCTCCAACAGTTGATCAACCTCATTTATCTAAACGCTATGTTTTTGGTTGGCTAATCAGATATTGAATTGTCATCTGATGAGTTAGGATTCTCTGATGACATGGCAACAAATTATTGGCTTCACTTAATACAACTGGACATTATCTTCTGTAAACTATATAATGTGAAGTGTGGAGAGAGAAATTCACTTTTTCATCGTCAGGGGTTTCTCGTTTTCTTCACATAAGCTTTTCTCTGTATTTGTTCTTTTGTGTTCTTGATATTCAACTTGAATGTTAGGCTTTTCTGCTTTGAATTTGCGTGAGGCTAAGAGAGAAAAAGTTAGATCGTTTTATTGTGATTATGTTGATGTAACTTTGGAGAATTTCTGAGTTGTAACAAAGGCTTAGTTGGTGTCATAGGTCTCAGTTGTAGAGTGTTGTTGTTGAGAGTTTCTAAGCTCCTTTTGAGGGTTTTATCAGGTTGAATCCTCTGTAGCTTTTGGCTTGTAACAAATATTCACATAGTGGAGTGAGTCACCTGATCAGGCTCAACGTGGATGTAGGCTCCAATTTTGGCTGAACCACGATAACTGCGTTGTTTCCTTTACTTTCTTTTATTTCTTTATCTTTTTGTTTCCATTATTGTTGATTAAACTATCAGTTAGCTTAGGGTCCGTCCTGTAAGCGTTTTTCGGTTGCTGTTTTTCAAAAATAAAAATAAAAATAAAAATGAAAACAGTATTTTTTGTTTCATTTTCGATTTCTGAAAACTCGTATGGTAACAAATCCTGAAAGTTGTATTTTGAAAATGAAAACGAAAAAAACGCGTCTAGTAGGTTATCCGAAAACTATCAAAAATTGAAATATCAATTTTAGTATTTTGTTTAATATTATTACAACTATAAACAAATTGATTAAATAACTAACCAATATAATTTTTGTATTGTAATTTTTAAATTAAACAAAAATAACACATCAAAAAATAATTTTAAAAAACATATCAAAAAATATATATATATATATATTATAATAATATATATTATAGAATATTATTTCATAATATTTACATAATTATAAAATATTATATATTATAATATATAATATTATAATATTATATATGAGGGGCACTTTAGTAATTTAAAAATCTTGTTCCGTCTTGTCCTAATTATATCGAACGCATAACAGTATAATTAATATTTTAAGATTTTTTTTAAATATAAAAAAAAACAAAACAAAATGGAAAACAAAAACGAAAAACAAGTATTTTGTGTTTTTCAAATCTTTCGCTTTTAACACTGGTTTTGTTTTTCGTTTTTTTTTTTTTAAAAAAAATAAAATGAAAAACGGTTAACGAACGCGTTTTCAAAATCGTTTTTGAAAAATAAAAACGAAAACGGACTGAAAAACAGCTACAGGATGGGACCTTAAGTTCTTTTGTTTGTCACCTTTTGTAAGTGTTGTTGATAGGTGTAGTTGGGTTCTTGAGTCAACCAAGAAGACTCAAGAACCCAACTGAAAGAATAGTTAATTTACATTTGACAGAATACATAATTCAAGAATTTACTTAAAAAAAAAAGTATTCACGGATTGAGCTTATTGAATCATTATTGAAACCGATGCTTTAAGAAGAAAAAGAATTATTATGTAAATATCTGAAGAGAAGAGAAATTCGTGAAGAAAATAGAGGAGAAGATAGGAGAAAAAAATGAAAGAGAGGGGAAGAAGAAATATTAATTTGGTTTGAATTAGGAAAGTGAATAGATGAGAGATGAGAGAGAAAATTAAATTAATTAATTATAGATAAAAGAGAAAATGAAATATAAACGAAATCAATTTATTTAATTTAAACAATCCAAATCTCATGGATCTAATGACCGAAATATTGAGTCAAATTTTATGTCAAAAATTATGTCCCCAATCTCTTATATATATTTTTATATATATATATATATATATATATATAATATAGTGAATCTCTTATAGATGATCTTTATTTTAATTTCGGTAATGACTTTAATGAAATTACATCAAATTTAATGAATTTTGATCTAAATACTTTTATGGATGATATGCTCAATGAAATCTACATACGAATAAAATTTTAGAAATGTTCAAGCACTGCAACTATTTATCTTGAATTTTTCTATATTTCGCTTATTTTTCGATGCCTTCATATTTAACAAAATTGGGATAACTAATTGTAGTGCTTGAAAAATTCTTAATTTTTTTTATTGATAGATTTCATTGAACTTACCATTAAAAAAAATCAGATTAAAGTTTATAGAAATCGACGTGATTTCATCAAGACTCTTACTGAAATTTAAGTGAATGATCCCTTATGAGAGAACCACTATATATATATATATGATAAAATTGAAACTAACCATATAATTAGTGAAATTTTTATTTTTATCCGGTATTATTGTTTTTATTCTTTTTATCAAATTTTTCACTGATGAGATAAAAATATCTAAATTGATTTCTCAATTAAAAAATAAACATATGGTATTCTTCAATTAAACATATCAGTATTCTTCAATTAAATACACGACTAATTTAATTTATAACGTGTTTAATCTGTGTTTACTTTCTAGTATGTTTAATGGATCAGGGTCCTCTCTTAAGCTAAGCTATACCTAAACTTGTGAGGATCCTTTTACTTGTGGCAATCAAAAGAATTAGTGGTTTGGAATCATTTAACTGTTTTTTACTTGAAAAAAACCACAACATGCTGAATTTTCAACTACCAAAATTGTTCTCTCATCAACCATGCTTCCTTCTCGGTTTTTCAATCCATATGTTTTTAATGGTATTTAAATAAATAAATAAATAAATAAATAAGCATATCCACCATGTCCATTGAAAATACAGTTTTTGAGAATGGGGAGTAAATTTTGACAAGTCGGAATTAGAATCGATGCTTTCGATAATCAAAGTCGGAATCACAATTTCGTTCGGGCCCTTCAAAGGCTTTGATGTTTGGAGTGAAATTGCTAGCATTGTGCTCAACAACATCTGCAGTTTGATAATCTTGAATTAGAGAAAGAAAACCATGGTCATTCGTAAGAAGAGTACTGAATATCTTATGGATGATTGATTTCTTGTTTTTTTAGAAGATAAAAACTTATCTACATTCATTAATTCCACTCTCTTATTTATTTATTTATTGTTTTCAAACTCATTTTTTCTCCTGTATTGAATTTCTAGTTAGTATTTTAAATTTTCGTGGAGTGATATAAAATGGTGCTGAAATATTTCTCTAAACTAATGGGGACGAAGGGAATAATGACAGAAAAAAGAGTTAAAGAATGACTGTTTTTTATTAAAAAAAAACAATAAATAACGAATTAGCTTCCTGCAAAGTGAAAAGGTACAAGAAACAAAATAAAAGAAAATACATTTTGAAAATGTTGGGATTTTTTCAAATCGAAAAATTAATTAAATGAATCCAGACTATTCATTTTTTCGATTGCCATATATAACAAGGTCCTTAAAAGTTTAAGTAGAACTTAGCTTAGGAGGTGATCCTCATCCATATTTATTATATGTGTTTAATTACCATCATATTTAATATAATTATATTTATTCTGGTATAGGAGTAAATTTATTTTTTTAACGAAAAGTTTGGTAAAAATAATAAAAATATTAACTTTGGATAAAAATAGGAACCCTTTAATTTTTTTATTAAAAAAATATTATTATATATATAATTTTAATTAGTACCCATATGATTTTGGGTAAGATAACGAAAGTGAAATGGAAGTAAAATACGATGTTGAAGTTTGGATCGTGTAGATTATCTATGGATCGGGAAAAATGTAATAGTGTGGAGTTGAATTAAATTGTTACAAAGTATATCTGTCAATTCAAAATTCTGCTTGATTGATCCAAAGTTTCGTCACCCGCTCTAAATTAATACGATGATTAATTCAATCTTATTCCTCCAATGGATTTTGCTTAAAACAGATACTGGATTGGATTTGATGGTTTTCAATATAAACAATAGTACATTGAAAAATAATAATAATAATAATAGAAGTTATGATGAAGTGGATAGAAAAAAAGAAGAATGTGCATGGGGAATAATGATTGTGACAGTACTGTCATGTTGGTGGCTGGGGTCAGGAAACAGAGATAGATAGGTAAGAGGCAATTGCTATCTTTTGCAAAAGCCCATTAAAGGCCCATCAACTTTTCTCTCCAACTCCATCATATTTATATAAATAATTATTTAATTATTTGAAAATTAACAAAGAAAGGAAAGGAAAAAAAAAAAAAAAAAAGAGAAAAGGAAGACAGCAAGTGCAAGGCTAGCTAGAGTTGTAAATATGTTCACGGTCTAATTTAACATTAAATATGTAAATTGGCTACCAAGTGCCACGTCACGTGGGCCCTATGTTTTTCCTGTCACTTTTGCATGCTTTTTCTTTACCGTCTTCTTTCACCGGCGCGTGCGTGTTAACATGAAAAGACACATACAACTTTTAATAAAAACACATTATTAATTCGTTGATTTATTAGAATATGGGAAAAAAAAAAATTCATAACAATATTAAGATTTAAGAGTAGGAAAAACAAAAAAAAAAATTAATTTAAAACCTACAATTAGACCTTTATCATAAAATCCCATAAATCAAACCATTACTATTATGGATAAAATAAATTACGTAGATCAAATTGTTGTTAATATCATCATTTATACAATTCTCTCATGCTTGGTCATTATTACTATCTCACATCCAAATTAAGGGGTGGATACAAAAATCGAAACTGTATTGAACCGAATCGAACCGAACCGAAAAAGAGTGTTTGATTCAATTCATAGCTTCTATTTGGTTCAAACCGATTTGAAATTTGAAAACGATTGAATTCGGTTCGGATTCGGTTTTAGACATACAAAATCGAATCGAATCGAATAAATCGAATTGTCTTAATTAATTCTTTTGCAAGGTTCAATTTTTTTTATAGATTGTTTGTTGATGTTGTTTTATTTTTGAAATACAATATGTACTACATTTTTTGACTTTTATAGAAGTTATGAAAATTTTATATTTTAATTGATTATATAGACTGAATATGATTGAAATTTTAGATCTATATTGAAAAATTGAGTTGTATTTTGTTTAAATTATTTATTACATATTATGTTTTCTTAAAAAAGTTTAAGTCTAAATGCAAAAAATACAATTTAAAGGTCTAAAAATTGAAAAACATATAAAAAACCTTCAAAGCCCAGTAGATTCAAAACCGAATTTTCAGGTTCAAACGGTTCAAACCGATTCACATTTTTTAAAACCAAGTATATATATCGGTTCAATATGGTTTTAGTCAAAACCGAACCAAACCGAACCAAACTCACCCCTAGAGATGCAAACTTTTTCCCGGGGCTCCAAATCCCCGCACCCCATCCCCATTTGAGATTTTTTTTTGTGTGGAGAAAAATGGGGAAATTGGGGAGAGGTTGGGAGGGGAGGGGAGGGGAGAAGTTGGGGATAAAAATCATCCCCATTTTGAAATGGGGATGGACCCCATCCCCATTTTGAAATGGGGATGGACCCCATCCCCATTTTTTCATTTTCTCCAAACATATATATATATAATTATAATATATATTTTATTTTTATTTTTTATTCTTTGAAACCCTTGATATATAAAACACATTTACTCTTTTTACCTTTAAAACATTAACCTAGAGATTTTTCAAAGTACTTGACAATGAATAGATTGTTAATTTCTTTAGATGATCTATTATATGAAGTTTTATTTTTGTTAAAAAATAGTTTGTATTACTTCACATATGAAGTTGGTTTAGTTTTAAACTTTAAATTATTTGAAATATTTTATATAATTTTTAGTTAAATGGGGAAACGGGAAAATGGGGAGCCAGGGGAAACAGGGAAATGAGAAAAAAATGGGAAAAATTGAAAACTGGGGATAAGGATGTATACACCTCCCCAAAAAAATCTACATCCCCATTTTCTCCAAATGAATTGGTGGGGTGGGAAGAGTGAGAATGAGGATGGGAGGACATATATCCATAACTATTCCCCAAACGTGCATCTCTACCCACCCCTACCCAAATTAATCAAATTGTAAGTTTGAATTTGATTTTGAAACTTTATTTATTTTTGAGAAATGTTACACTTTCTACAAAAATTGTCCCAAAAATATTTATAATTTAATGTTAATGAATTAACATATTTTTATTCTTATCATCTCTTTTATTGAAGTGTCAGTATGTCATATTTAATTGTACATATTTTTAAAATAATTAGGTAAAATATAATATTACCTTTTATTTATTTATTTAGTTATAGCGAAAATGTAAGAAAGTAGACGCGCTGTAAGCGGGAGAGTTGTTGTTGTAAGCGAGTCAATTGATTTCTATCATCATTAAGCCCGGGTCTGCAGTCTGCACTCTGCAGTTTTGCACAGTAACTCCGGACAATCTCATACTCTCATTCACTCTTTACCCTCTAGTCTCTAGTCTCTACTTTATGCTTTGCTGATTCCTCTCTCTCTCTCTCTCTCTCTCTGACTCCATCTATCTCTAGTCATACTCCCTCCTCTGTTTTTGCAATTAATGCACCCATCTCCTCCTTCACTACTAATAAATAATAATCGATCTCCCTGTGTCCGAGTGTCCGACTCTGATTTCGCTCCTCTGATCCCAAAACCGTTGAAATTTACCCAGACAACAGGCTCGCAAGGTTACCATTTACTGCATTTTGTTTTGTTTTCAACTTCTTATGATCTTCTTGTATATATATATATATATATATATTTTTCTGGGTGTAGTTTTTGCTGTTGTATGCTACATGTAGAAACTTGCTTTGTCTTTGTTCTGTATCTGGGTGGGTGCTGAGAGATTTTGAAGTAAAAAGTAGAACAAAAAAGTAAAACTAAGAACAAAAACAAAAGCAAAGCTCTGTTTTACATGCCTTTTTGCTGTTTCCATTTACTAAAAGTGAAGATTTTTAAAATCAAAACTACTCCAACTAGTGGTGGTCTTAGTTGACTCGACGAGCTAAAGTTTTTCATGGTCTGGGTTCTGGTTTCTGGTTTCTAGCATTTGCTTTTAATTATTATTATTATTATTATTCTGTGGATTTGTTTATGATTAATTACGTAATGTTTACTTAATCTCTCGCTCTGTATTTGATTTTGTTTTCGACAACATCAGACCTTTATTTCGTGCTTTCCGTTTTTGCTTTTTCTCTTCTTGCAGTTGTCTTTCAAGTGGGAAATCAAGCTTTGAATTGAACACATTTTTCTTCTTTCTTTCATTCTCTTTTTCTATTCTCTGAGCAGGGAATTTACGAGTTTTATTTTCTGTTTGGTTCCTGAGAAAATTTTAAAAAAAAAATAGTTACCCAGGTCTCCTTTTCAATTTACATTTTGAATTCAACTGGGCTCACTCTTTCATTTTTTTTCAAGCAGAGAGTACCTGATCCATAATTATGTGATTTAATATATTCTGCTAATGTTTTGTGGACAAACAGACGGAGAACAGTAACTTTAGATTGGGATTCTGTGAGATCATGATCATGCCTTTTGTTTTTGACACTGTGTTCTGATTTCACTTTGAACAGAGAAGGTAACAACTTTTGTTTTGTTATTTATTTATTTTATGTGATGCGTTTGTCATTTAAGATCTTGAAAGCATGATTTTTACTGTCTTTGTTTTGAAGGTGGAGCTATGTTTTGTGTGTACTTGGTTATCCTTTTAATTGTATGTAAAACATAACAGATTTCTTGTTTTTGGATTTCCTTGGTTTATATGCTCTTGATTTTCTTGTTTTCCTGTCTTCATGTGTTCCAATTTATTTAAATGGGAATCGATTTGGGTCAATGTGAATCCTGTCTAAGGACAAACAAGTAGGACAGCATTTTAAGCATATTCTATTCCAAGGTCACATGGTGGATTATTTATATACACTTTGTTGGACTTATTGAGTTTTCTTTATTTCCAGCCATTCCTGGGTTCTATGACAATTTATGGTAAACAATTCGAGCAGTTGGAATCTTCTTGTTTTGATCTGCTGGTTTCCTTATCGATCTAACGTAATTTCCGATGGATTATGTTTGACTAAACTTAATAAGACCCCCAATTTTTCTATATTCAGGGTCTAAAGGGGATTGTGTTCTCATGCCTGCAGTCTTTCTATTACAGAATTTCATGTGAGATCTGTTCTGGTGTAAGGAGGAACCTTGTCTCTTTATTGCATCGGATGTCTTCTTTCCAGAGCTGAGAAGATGGGGGGTTGTGTTTCAACTAGTAGCCGTAGCACTTGTAGCAGCAGAGGCAATGGAGAGCCAGTTTCACCCGCTTGTTTGGGAAGGGGATGTTGTGGGCAGAAGAGGAGTAAGAGAACATTTTCTGACCACGTTGTTACATTGCATAATTTGCCCTCAATACCCAATAGGGTTTTCATGAATGGAAAAAGCCGAAGTTCTTGCATTTTCACTCAGCAGGGTCGCAAGGGAATAAATCAGGATGCCATGATTGTATGGGAAGTAAGTTGTTATTGTTATTATAAGTTTCAATTTTGTTCTTCTTTCATTGAATTTGGCATTTGGTTGTGTTTGGAGATTAATTGCTTAGTTTCACTTTGAATCGTTGTAGGATTTCATGTCAGAAGATGTGACTTTCTGTGGTGTCTTCGATGGCCATGGTCCACATGGCCATCTCGTTGCCCGCAAAGTGAGGGATGCTTTGCCAATAAAATTACTATCTTTTTTGCTTTCGAATCAGTCAAAGCAACATGGGTCAGGTAGAACATGTTTCAAAGGGAATATGAAGAAATCAGATGGCACAGATTCTGAGAAGGATGGATCGGCTGAGGATCAATTAACTTCTTTATGGAGAGAAGCATATATGAAGTCATACAAGGCCATGGACAAAGAGCTGAAGTCCCATCCTAATTTGGACTGCTTTTGTAGTGGTAGTACTGCTGTTACGATGGTGAAACAGGTATGGCAGGGAGCACTAAATGTACTCGTAAGCTTAATTTTATTTACCTTTCTTCTTAGTTTAATGTTCATTTTTGTGATTTCAAGGGGTCCAATCTTTTCATGGGATATATCGGGGATTCTCGGGCAATCATGGGATCTAAGGACAACAATGATTCCTTGGTGGCAATTCAGTTGTCCGTTGATTTAAAGCCTGATTTGCCAAGTATGTCTTGAATTTTTAGGATCTATGGCTCAATGTTTGCCTGCCTAAATTTAACTGATGTAAATTTGAATTGCCACAGGGGAATCTGAGAGGATTAAACGGTGTAAAGGTAGGGTCTTCGCGTTGCAAGATGAGCCTGAAGTACCCAGAGTTTGGTTGCCATTTGATGATGCTCCTGGGCTGGCAATGGCTCGAGCATTTGGCGATTTCTGTTTGAAGGAATATGGGGTGATTTCAGTCCCTGAATTTTTTCACCGGACACTTACAGAGAGAGATCAGTTCATTGTTCTTGCCTCAGACGGGGTGAGTTTTTCACCTCTGATTTGTTTGTTTATTGATCGGTGCATTTCTAATTGCAAATTTATTCTATTTCTTCATTTCATAATTGAGGTAATTTTTAATTTGGTGGGTATATGCAAAATTCTCTTATACTTGAGGCCATTAAATAAGTGATGAAAATGTCTAAAGTATCAAAATTTTGACTAGAAAAATTAACTGAGAACACCACTGCATCTATTGGCTGTATAAAACAGGTTTTTGGACCTTCCTTTTTGGCCTGCTCTCATTTAGTCAAGGTGACTATTGGGATTTTTTTTTAATTTCTAGTTCTTTATTTCCTCCTCTGAAATTGCTAGCAAGAAAGCTTATAAACTTATAACTGCTTTTCTAGACAGTTAACGGTTTGTTTGGTGCTTCAAAGATCAAATGAACATCAGAAACCAGCAATAAATATTTTCAAAATCTCCCTCTGGCCCCAAACACGAAAACCTTCATGGTCTATAAACCATGAAACTTAAATAAAGTGTAAAACCTTTGATCTGAGCTTATGACCAATTGTGAGTTTTTAGCGAAAAAAGAAGAAATCTTAATTTGGTGGATGGACCTTTGTGCTGCACTTAGAATATTAGTGCAACCATCAAAAGGAGGTGGGCCTAAAAACAAAAGACATGGAAAAAGCAGAAATTCTCTTGAAATGCTTGTTTACCCTCATCCCTTACCTTTTTGTGGTCACAAGAATGAGAATTTGTCTAAGAATTGGCCTAAAATGCTCTGAAGCTGATAGGAAATGATAATTGATTGGTGTTATTTGTGTTGAATTTCTTGAGCCTACTGTTCTATATAGAGGACAATGGGATACATCGTACATGGTATGAAAAAGTCTTTTGCTTTACTGGTATGAGCTTGAATGACGGTTTGTGAATGGAGCAACTGGCTAGCCCTGCACTAAAAGCACATAATAGGATTTTACCATTCACGGCAGCAGTCAGTAATTGGCAATAACCCTAGCTTATTTTGGGATGTTTCGATGATTTTCTGAATTGTTGCACACAAGTGAATATAGTTTGACACATCAAGTTTTCCTTCAACTGTTTTTTGTAATTTGTCATGAAAATGTTTGATGATCAGCTCAGATCTGGTTCATGATTTAACATAATTCTTTCACTCATTGGTCTAGAGTTGAGCAAATTTTTGTGACCGATAATGGAAAAGGTAAGAAATTTTATCACAATTTATATCCGAGTAGGTTGAACAGATTGTAACGAAAGTTGATTTCAAATGCAAGGGATGATTCAATATAGCATCCATACTTAGCAGGATTAAATTATGTTGTTGAGGAGACTTATAGCCCTTTCGATGATTAATGGTTCTTGTGTTGTTGACTAAGCATCATTTTAAGGATGAATTTTTCCCTTATAAAACAAATGACATTGACAGTAAGATAATTTAAGTTTTCCTCACAATCTCACATTTAAATTGTTCTTGTTACAGGTTTGGGATGTCTTGAGCAACGAGGAGGTGGTTGAGATTGTATCCTCAGCTCCAACCCGGTCATCTGCTGCTAGGATTCTGGTGGACTCAGCTGCTCGTGAATGGAAACTCAAATATCCAACTTCAAAGATGGATGACTGTGCGGTAGTTTGTTTATTTTTAGATGGGAAAATGGACTCAGAATCTGATTACGAAGAGCAAGGCTTTTCTTCTGCAACCCTTCAGAGCAATCACTCTGGTAATGCAAACGAATCAGATGATGGCCAGAAGTCCGAGCCATCTTTGCAAAGAAACTTTACTGTCCGATCATCAGATGAAAATGATACATATAGTAGAGTACTATCAGCTGATGATGAAGGGAATGGAGAAACCATTGCAGCTGAAGATCAGAACTGGTCAGGTTTGGAAGGTGTCACGCGAGTGAACTCGCTCGTACATCTTCCAAGATTTTCCGAGGAAAGGCCAAACCCATAGATTTTGAGATTGTTGTAGAAGTGAAATGGGACGGACTGTGGGCTGGATGTAGTACATCGGCATGTCAGCTTGGCAGCCTCGTTAATCGTTAGAAAAGAAAAGAAAAGAATCCTTTGTATTGATATTGCACCGTGTCAAAAAGGGTTTGTGCTGTTGCCTTCCAGCATTTTGTTGAAAATTCAGTGCTTGGCTTTTGTCATGGAATTGATCTGTATCAGTATACTTGTGTTAATACGCTTCCACCTAATGAAGATTTTCTTTCTGGTTGCACTGAGATAACTGCATGGCATATTTTCAATAATTATAGTAATTAATTTAGTCACAAACCAAATCATCCTCTCTGATAATCCCTTTTGTAACAAATCGTACGGAAAAAAGAGTCTGGAATCCCACACTAGCTATGTATATATATATCTATATATATATATTAAAAAGAATGCAGAAATGTTGCAAATCAGGTGTGCCAAAAAGATAATGTAACAGTCTGGAGTTGGGTGGAGAATGATAGTGATGTAAGAAATCTAGCTGCAGCAATGTTGGTGGCATCTCGGTTTACACTCTGTCAAGATTCAACTTTGTTACCGAGTTATAAATGACTTGTAGGATTTCACATAAGAGGAGGAAAATGTAATGGGTGTAGTGTAATTTACGTGGATACTGGAATTGAATGGTGGGTTCATATATTTTTGGCTTTTCTTTGTAGTAACATAACATTTTCTATACTATAATGTGGTTTGCAATAATTCTGACTGAAAACTAATTGCGTTTGGCAGAAACCTGATGAACACAAGTCACTAAGACTCGATTTATTATGACAGAAAACTCTTTTTTCATGTAAAATATTTTATTTCCTCATTCCCTTTACCAGCTCTGTAGAATGATTGAGATCATAAATCACAATGGGAAAAGTTAAAAGATAGTTTGGTGGTGGCAAACTGGCCTTTCAACAGAAGCAAATCGAAGACAACTGAACTGGATCCCAAAAAAGATATATGGATAAATCACCCAAAATATCATCAAAATTTACTAGCCGTAACTTCTGTTGGTTAAAAAGGACAAGGGAAGGAAGCTGCAAGTTATCTCAACTACGTCTACTTTTATCAGCAAAGAATTCTGCAGTGTCATTGCATTAGTAATATACCGCAGTCACCTATTACACTTTCCATTTCTTCTCTCAATTGAGTATGTATCTATGGCCTTTAAAAGGCATAACATCTCATAAATCACCGAATATGTTGATCCAATCGCATTGCAGCTTGAGAAATTAATAACAAGAGTAATTTATGCATATGCCACTCTGGAACTTGAGAGTCATTAATAACAAGAATAATTCATGCATATTGGCCTCTTCAAGAGAGAATGTACGTCTCTTAACTCACCGCCACAAGTTCTCCCAACTACCCGAAAAACCTGAGCTATAAGATGAGCTATTTCCTTACCACATCCTCCATCTCGTAACTCATCTCTTTGTCTAATACTTCTCCTCCTTAACAACAATGGCTTACAAAACCAATTCATCTTTCCTTGCTCAAATTTTCATCTTGACCATCCTGCTTGCATTTACGGGGCAAGCATTGGCTGGACGTGGCATAGCAAAAGATGCCAAGAATGCTGAAATGAAGCAGCCTGAATGGTTGATATCAGACAACAGTGTGCTCCTTCCAGGAATTGGAAGGGTGATGATACCGCCTGCATTCGGGATTACACATCAAACTCCCTACACTGGCAGCACTGGAGGAGCAGGGACAGGGGGAAGTAATGTTCCGGGCGGCGATGATACTTTAGTGCCAAACCCTGGTGTTGAGGTCCCAAATCCTGGAAGTGGGGCTGCTGCTCCAGCAAATCCCTAAATTTGTCATGTTGTTTTTTCAATAAAAGAACTATGCTAGGTTTCTAAAACTTTTCATTAAGGCAGTGTACTTGTTCTAGTCTTTTGTGGTAGCGAAGTCTGAGTTTATCATACTTCAGAAAAATAAGAATGCTAGGTTTCAGTGTTTGAGCAATCAATTATAATGACTTCAGTCTTCCTTATGTGATATTTTTATCAGAATTGCAGTACCTACTTCTCTCAAATCTACAACTCAAATGAGTTTCTAGATCTTTTTTCAAACCCTACAGGTATGCTCTAGTTGCAGAGTAGTGTTTTCAAAAACAAAACATGGGCAATTTACACTAAATTAGTATAGCCAGCAATGAAATGAGAGAGATGAAAAATACTGCATAAATCGTTAGATTATGAACCTGAGGCACCACTTAGACCAAAAACATGAACTAAATTTGACAATATGAATCAGGAATGCCATCAATCAGTATGAGCAATCTTTGAATTTCTTAAAGCAAGTAATATCAGAAGAAGAAATCAGAACCTAAATGGAAGTGAGTATTGTACAAAAGAGGACTTTACTTCAAAAAAGAATACACTACACATCAGGGAGCAGATCAAAAGCACATTAATCTGCTTTGATTTTTCCCCTCACAATCATATTAATAATGCAAGTAAGGTTACATCATATGAAAGTCTATTCTGTGTTGGATTAAGTACTTATATGCAACATCCATTTAATATGTTTCCTGATTGAATGATAAAGACTACTCAAATGAGGGTTAATTATGCTAACAAACACCCACCAAGAAATCAATTTAACAATTTCATTTTATGTTGTCTTTTTTCCTTCTTTTAACAGAAAGTTTACAAATGCTGCCATTCATCTTCAAAACTTTATATCTACCATCTCCTTTGGTAAAGAAAATTGCTTTTCTTTTGCATAAAAGTCATTCTATCCTTTGGTTAAATCAAAGGCTATGCTTATGAAACCATCTCCAATTATAAACAACTAAAATCAAATTAGTTACCTTTTAAGAAATTAATATCCAAGGAACTACATTAAATGCCCTAAAATTTCGTACTTGATTGATTTTTCTAGGGTAAATCCGTAAATATGAGCAACCATAAATTTACATGTTTTTCCTCTCTAGGTTTGGTTCATTTTTCTCCAATACTAATTGATGATAGATATCCCCATCAGATAAAAAATATATATATGAATTGAAGTTGGTAACAAAACACGATCTCATAACATTTCATCGGGAAAACCCAACCTTTGGGGTCACAACATAATGAGGACGGGTTGATACAAAAGAGGTCAGGAAATATTCATAACAAAATTTTTGTTTTATAATAAAGTTTCTAAAATGCCAAGAAAGATACCCTAAATCCATAATTACACCAATGGAATCCAATCAAGCCAACACCTGAGATGCCTTAGAACTTAAATCCTCAACATGCAAGTCTAGATGTCTCTAAACCCTATCCTGCAAAAAAAAAAAAAAAGAGAAGAGAATTCACCAGTAAAATAACAATACATTACCCAAAAACAAATGAGGAAAAAAATAAAAATAAAATAAATTTTAAAAAACAAACACGAATGAAATGACATAAGTTAACCATCACTGCTATACACAGCATTGGGTTCATCAATTCTCAGTAAGCCTCCTATGAGTCCAAAAATATACAGAAACCTTAACTCCTAAGATCACAACCAAAAAACGAGAGAAAAAAAAAAGGGTGTCCCAGAAGAAGTTGATATCATATATATACTTTCTAAAATATTGCTCTCCTCTCCAAAAATGACTTCTGACAGGATTTTTAACTTAAATTCTCCAAGGAAAGTCAGAAGCAAAGTTACAAAATCAACAGATTTTTATTAAAATAAAGAACAGAAAAAAGAGAAAAAAATATATTCATTCTTGCTCCACAAGAACATTCAAATTAGCATAGTGAAATAGGCACAGTATGATCTCTTGTATCTATAGATGAAACAACACAACGGAATGAAGTTTATGTACTCCATGTCCTCCTCCCACGATGCATGAGTATTTTTTGGAACGAAAAAGATAATTAAAAATAAATAAAAGTAAATTTGGGTGCAACTTTTCTTAAACAGGTTAAATCGTACCGTCAAAACATGTACACAAGTAAAAAAAAAACTACAAGGTTGACATGATGAGAAGTGGCTTTCTCATTAATGAGCCTCATAAAAATAACAACCAACCACAGATAACTCACATTTAAGCTTTACCCTAGTGGCCTAGCCAACCAAGATCCTAAAAGTAATGTCCTTTAACTGAGAAACTCGCATCGCTTTCTCTTGGTCATTTTTCCTAACTGTCAAGGACCACATAATCTTTGAGACGATTGAAAAACTGTTAATCAATGTCTTCATTAGCATTTAACGATCAAGATCCTCAATTCCTAATTCCACTCTCTATGGATGCCTACCAGTCAGAAATATCAATTGAGCTACCATTTGTTGTACCACAACCTCATTAAACCCCAACAACCAAATCACCATAACAAGATTTGAACAACAAATCTTCAAAGTTATCGATACCCAAAACCCAAAAACCAATTCTATAAATAGAAGTCTTCATTTTGGCCCTTTAAAGGTTTTTAATTGATTCAATTTAGTATAATTAGGGATTAACATCCATTGTTTCTGACCTCTATCAATTTTCTTGCCAAGATCAAGATTTTCTTATCAACGAAAACGCAGAGACACAAACACACACACATATATATATATATATATATATACAGGAAAGACAAGTGCAATTCGTGGATCCAACGTGATTCAATAACCAACCATTCAATCAATCAATAAAATAAAATATCATAATAATAACGATAAAAGAAGTACGGTAGAAGAAGTTACCTCCGAAGCCGAGAAACTTGAAAAGGATGTAACATAGAATTATCGAAAAAATCAAGAGAAACAGATGATCAACGAAAACGAAGAACTTGGTGGACCCATGATTTCTCTTGAGGTTCTTGGTCTGTTTGCTCTTGGGTTCGTCAAGTGGTTCAAGTGTTGCCATTTCTATCAGAGAACGGTAGGTGGGGTGGTCTCGGATCTAGAGATCCAACTGAAGAAAAGCTTTGGAGATCTGGTCTCTGTGTTTTTCTTCTCTGTTTCGATTTTCGAATACCGTTACTTGTCTCTTTGTGGTCGGTTTTCGTGTCCCGCGCGTTTTGTACAAATTGCGAGGCCCATAATATTATTGAAATTATGGCCCATCAAATATCAAACCCATTTGATTTTTTAGTCTATACTTCTTAATTTTTTTTTAAAAAAAAACATTTTAATATTTTATATATTGTGTGTTTTACTGGGTGTGTAATATGTGAAGCAATATCACTGAAGAAAAAGAATTATAAAATACATAGATTTCCATATTTGGAATACATTGATTTGAATGACTTGATCATACAACAAAAAATAGAGACTTATTCCGGTTGATGATGGTCCAGAACTGTAAACGTTGATACCCCAACTGATGTTTTTGACAGGAACTGGAACTGGAACATCCTTGTACAAGAGATTGCATGATTTGAGATTCATTTATTCCTGAGAAAATGCTAGGCAATTAGAAGCAGATTAGTATAGAATGTTATGGAGTTGATTACATGGTCTTTGAGGGAGAAATGGATTTGTTAGGAGTTTAATATATAGCTTTGAATACGAGTCTGGTTCCAAAGATATAATAATTAACTTCTGCAACAGTTTACAAAATCTATGGTAGAAAATGCTACAAGAATCCTGTGTTTTAAGTTTAGGTGGTTTTCTAGACATTGGATATTCGATAAAATTATAAAACCAACACCAGAGAATGGTTATAAACATACCTCATGACTGCTTGATGAAGAATTTGAGTTTGCTTCTGATATTCGCTGGTCTGATTTCTCGTTTGAATAGCTTCAGAAGGCAAAAAATGATTCACAGTAAGAGAAAATTTTCTAGTAAATTTTGAGACTGGCCAGAATCAGCAAGCATTAAACAGAAAAAAAAGTTTTTTTTTTTTTTTTTTTTTTTTACAAAGGTTTCTGAGAGAATATAGACAATTGCAAATGACCTATATTTGATATGCTTGTCATCATCATAGATAAACTAGGCAATAAACTGACCAAGACAACATCAAGATTCAAGAACCGACCGTAAAGATTGATGATGTTCATATGATGTGGTAGACGAAACACAAATTCGACACCAATATCCAACCCCACTTAAAATTAAGCAGATAACACATGAACATTAGAGTAAAGGACCGAACAGAATCCTTCTGTAACTCCAGCATTTCATTTAACTATCAATCCGTTTGATAAAAACACAGAAGAAAAAGACAAATGGAAGTGAAGAAAATACAAGACTGAACAATACCATCTCAATTCATTACCTAGATGAACGGTCATGAGACTGGGCAGCACTAATAAGAATTTTAATAAAGTAGCATGCTGCAGAATTTCCCGGAAGTAAATTTCTAGACATATGGGGATAGAAATGTCAGATACTTACGTAGAGAGTATGGTAACCCAGATGAGTTCCACGCAGTCCACCCAAAGAAGCCGTTGCTCCAAAGGGACTACACCATAGGTAACTAGGTGAGCAAATGGCCAAAGCTTCCATCCTGCCTGTCAAGCAAAGCAAATCAAACAGTAATTACAGATTCAATGAATATCCAACCAACAACTTAATAATCAAGTTTTTCTGAGAAACAAACACAAAAAATCATTTAGCAATAAAGGCTAAAAAAATATAACCGACGATATTTATTTAACTACCAGGCTGATCTTAATGCGTAAATGGACCTCAAAGGAGCACTTCACTATACATTATACACTGTTATAGTAACTTTTCTCTCGGTTGTCACTTATGCTCTAAATACTTGGACAAAACCAACGCAGAATATTTTCATGCATCTCTAAGTATCTAGAAAATATATAAAGGTTTAGTCTAAATTGTAATGTTTCAACTTCTTCGTTTCATCTGGGTCTAATTGGAGGGAGATTTCTTTATTTGTTCTATTCATTCCTACATTAATTTGTAGACAGAAAACCAAATACCGTGACTTCCTCTGAGGGAGAAGCAGCCAGATATAAATAGGCCAGAAAGCCAGTCAAATATGAAAATCATATTCTAGACCACTGACAATTCAATAGTCACAAATTGCCGACATAACGGAGTAATGAACCTTATTTCAATAAATAAGTCTTAGAATAATTTTAAGCCAGTAGATCCATGGGGAGCTTTTTCAAACATGACTAGCAGTTCACAAACTAAATTACAAACATGTTAACTAGCTGATAACTGAGGGCAATTTAAAGACATGAAAAACTTGTGCAAAGGAAAAGCTTCTTACAGTCAGCATGGGCCAAAATGTCGCCTTCAGTTCACTAAAAGTATTGGCAGGGGATTCGAATCGTAAGAACCCTAATACCACAAAATAGATGCTATTCCAGATTGCAGCCCAAACTGTTTGGTCAAATGCAACTTTGGCAGGGACCACCCACCAATCTTGGAAAGGAAAAAGAGCCTGAATAACAAAGTAATAGATTTCAGCCATCCACAGAAAATGCACAAATAAGACAAAATGAACTAAATATGAACCACAACTATCACCTCACAGAAGTGGTAGTAATAATGAGATAGGGATCCATGAAGAGTAAACCCAACAAGGCCTGATCTGAACATGCGTTTCGAGTCAAAGTCAAATAGTGGCTTCCCTTCATAACACTGCACATCAAGTCGAATAAAACTACCGAATTAACAAAGAACAGACTCATTGCCGACCAAAAACCATTGAGGAAAACGGGAAAATAAAGAGAAAAAAAGAAAAAGACTTACTTGTGCAATCCAATCTCCTACAGAGTAGACGATCCCACTTATCGCCATTTTTGCTAAAACAGGATTTGTTTTGAGTGCTTCTTCGTAAGCAATCCAATTGTGTTCGGGTGCATATCTTAGAACTTCATAAAGGGTCCATCCCTGGGAAATTTCAAAGAAATGGAAATAAGGGATGAATCCCGAGCAGCAGAATTCGATAGCTAAAGTGATCAAATCTGCTTTTCTCAATGGGAAAACAGCACCTCCAAAATTCTTCAACTAATTTTTAATTCCCCAAAATTTCAGTATTGGGGAAAATAAACAAATAATGCCAGAATTCTTCCATATTTTATAACAAGTAAAGTCTCCTAATCAGCTATAATATTCAGCTCGAATCATGGCAATTATATATATATATTTATGATGGGAATTAACAGAAGTGGAATATTATCTGATCCTATCATAGAAAAATAGCAAAATTGAGCAGTAAAATGCCAAACTAACTCACACCAATAAAGAACATGATCAATACTGCAAACAATTTCAAAACCAAAAAAAGAAAAAGAATAAACAAACACCGATTTCGCTGATCATACACAAAA
Source organism: Dipteronia dyeriana (assembly GCA_032871835.1). NCBI lineage: Eukaryota > Viridiplantae > Streptophyta > Magnoliopsida > Sapindales > Sapindaceae > Dipteronia > Dipteronia dyeriana. Next base: position 6,714,946 of record CM065299.1, on the reverse strand, counting down.
AAGGACCAAAATTGACAAGAAATAAGACAGACTCACATGCCAATAATCATGATCAATAGTCAGCAACCTAGTGACAGCAACCGTACCGGCACCGAGAACGATAGCAGCGTTAACTGCTCTACTAATCGGCTTATCATCATCACTATCGACATCATCTCCTCCTCTCTCTTCAGACCCATTAACCGAAATAGCCTTCTGTTGTTCCCTGGATTGCTTTTTCTTCACTGGAACCAATTCTTTGTCCTCCGTAACAGAACCAACAACCCAGCTCCTCCCTCTCCTCCTGCTGGTGGTCGAATTCTTTAATAAAGGGTTGAGTTTATATGATGTCGTGATGGGTTTAACGGAGAAGCTGGATTTTGACGATTCAGAGAAGGGTTTTATGGTGAGTGGAGAGAGTAGTAGTTCATGAATGGTTATGCTATTAAGAGTTGCCATTACATGAGAAGAAGAAGAAGAAGAAGACGAGTAAGTTTTGTGTTTTTTTTGTAAAGAGAGAAATTCGTGAACTAATAAATATGATATGACTGCTTGTTTAGTTTAAGGTTGATTTGAAAATGAAAATCTGCCACGTTAACAACAACACCAGTTTTGTGTTCTTATCTCAATCAACAGTCAGTTCGCGGTCGGTCGGTCGTTTGTTTTATACGTAGCTATAGTTTTCCGCGTTTGAATATCAATCGAGGAGAGGTCAATCGAGGGGGTGTCAAACGGCCTAATAGCATCGAGTCTTGGGCTGGACATTTCTAACAGTCATGATTGTCCAAGTTCAGCATGGCTCGTTAGCCCACTAAAAAAGATAGATTTTTACAAATCTGACACCGTACGATCGGAACTTTATTGAATATCAACACCGATAACTCTATAAGGCCATAAGTGATAATAATGGGGAAATCAAACTATCCAGTTTGGTATTATTGTGCTGTGGGAATAATTGTTTTTTAAATTGATGTACTGTGGAGAGAATTGCTTTTAGAATTGCTGTGAAAAGAATTAACTGAGTGTTTGGTAAACTGTTTTTCAAAAGTGTTGTGAGAACTAAAAATAATTTTAATGTATTTGGTAAACTGAAGTAAAAAGTATTGTGAGTGTGTAAAATTACTAAAAAGATATAAACATCTAAATGGTGTTAATGTATTATACTTTACATTTTTTTTGTTTATTTATGTATAGTGTTAAGTGTTATATAATTATGGTACTTTATTGAATTAATTAGTCCCATTTTTTATTCTACTTTATTGAATTAGTTAGGCTCATTTCTTTATTTCTTTATTTCTTTATTTCTTTTTTTATTCTACTTTATTTATTTATTTCTTTTTTATTATACTTTATTGAATTATTTAGCCCCATTTTTTTATAGAGTTATGGCAACAATTTTTTTGTACAGAAATGTAAACCCAAATTTTTTTGGTAAATTTCTTTAAAGGCAATGATAAAGTTGGAAAGTTGGTAAAATTTTATTTAATATCACTGCAGCGCGTTTTCTAAAAACATAAACTAAAATCCAAAAGCATGTATTTGTAGCTTCTCAAAAACTCAGTTCGGAGAAGCTAAAAGTGACGAAAAATATTTTCCCGTAATTTTACCAAACACCCTTTCTTTGGTCCGTAATCATTTATGACCCTAAAAGCAGTTAGAGAAGCAATGTCAAACTGGACCTTACGATGCCAATCGAACTCCAAATATATAACATTCGGCTAAAAATTCTATATTTGAAGTCAATATGTTGTTTTGCAACATTGAAATCTCAAATGAAATCCTTACATGTCACCTTTTAGAATAAGTTGTAAACCGGTAATACACCTCCTCTTCTACGTTAATGGTGATAGATTCAAGTCTAATTATACGCATTTTATAAATAAGTGTAGAGAGTTTTCTCTCTGATGCTGTGGAAGTAAATAAATAAATATCTGAGTCGTACATATATTATTTGGTCTTGATATGTTGTTACATTAATGCTTTAAAAAGAGGTAAATGTTTTGATATAATTCTTGTTCATACTTAAATATTTTATGTGGCGTTTGGTTACCATGGTGGAATAGGAATTGGAATGATAATATGAATGAGAATTGGAATGGAAAGGAATGGAAAGGAATGGAAAACTGACTTCTTTGTTTGGTTGAGACTTTAGAATCAATATCTGAATCAATATCTGAATCAATATTATTTTATTTGGTTAACAACGGAATAGAATGGAATCAACTGTATTTTGACCAAAATACCCCTAATTACAAAACATTTATAATAACATTATTTATTAGGGATAATAAAATATTATATTATATTATTATATGTAATAATATATATAATAATATATATTATGATAATATATATATATATATATATATATATGTTATTTTTTGAAATGAGGGTATTTTTGGAATAGAGTTGGAGATAGAGGGTTATTTTTAGAAGATAAAATGTGTTAATGGAATGGATATCCATTAGTATTTACCAAACCAAATATCACTTTAAGGTAAGAGGGAAATATTTAAAAACAGAAAAAATAATGCAAAAAAAAAAAAAAAAAAAAGGTCCCACCGAGACTTGAACTCGGGTTACTGGATTCAGAGTCCAATGTCCTAACCACTAGACCATGGGACCATGTTGTCAATCGTTTAGACATTTATTAATATAGTAATATTTAATTAACTTTAAACGACACTATCTCTTTCCATTTCTCCGAGGTGAGACTGAGACTGGTGCTACTCGTGGTAGTTACTCAAAAACCCTGATGAGAAGAGCCCTACTGAGATCTTTCTCTGCTGCCCTTCTTCAATCTCCACAGAGATTGCTGCCTCTCACTTTTCTCAGCAATGTCTTTTCACCCTCCAAAATTGGTCTCAGACCAAGTTTCACATCAAACCCCAGGTGGGTCTTCACCAACTCTCTTCCTCCTCCAGAATGGATTGAGCCCTTCAGTGATGTCTCTGGTTTGGTCTCAAGTCCTGAAACTTTCAAACCATCTCCATGGGTAAGCCAAATTATCAATCTTTTAGATGGTTCTTCTAATATGGAAGCAAATTTAGATTCTTTTTGTCACAACTTCTTAGTCAAGTTGTCTCCAAATTTTGTATCTTTTGTTTTGAGAAGTAATGATATTCGTGACAAACCTGATATTGCTTTGAAGTTCTTTAATTGGGCTTGTAAGCAGAAGAAGTATTCTCATAAGCTTGAATGTTATGTTTCTCTGATTGATTGTTTATCTTTATCCCATGATATAGATAGAGTCAAGTTAGTGTACAGTGAATTTAAACAAAAGGGATTTTTAATGACTGGTCCGGGTGCAAATTCTTTGATTAAGAGCTTTGGGGGGCTAGGGATGATTGAGGAATTGTTATGGGTGTGGAGAAAAATGAAAGAGAATGGGATTGAACCAAGTTTATATACTTATAATTTTTTGGTCAACGGGTTGGTGAGTTCGATGTTAATTGAATCTGCAGAACGCGTTTTTGAGGTTATGGAGAATGGAAAAATTGGACCTGATATTGTGACTTATAATACAATGATTAAAGGGTACCGTAAGGTGGGAAAAACACAGAAAGCAATGGAGATGTTTAAGATTATGGAGGTGAGAAATGTGGAGCCAGATAAGATAACTTATATGACTTTGATACAAGCTTGTTATTCTGAGGGGGATTTTGATTCTTGTTTGGGTTTATATCATGAAATGGAAGAAAAGGGAATAGAAATTCCGCCCCATGCATATAATCTAGTTATTGGAGGGCTTTGTAAAGATGGGAAATGTGTGGAAGGTTATGCTGTTTTCCAGAGTATGATCAGAAACGGGTGTGAAGCGAATGTGGCAATTTACACTGCTTTAATAGATTCATATGCAAAATGTGGTAGTGTGGAAGAGGCAATTAATATCTTTGAGAGGATGAAAGACAAGGGGATTAAACCAGATGAAGTGACTTATGGAGTTATTGTTTCTGGTTTGTGTAAGAGTGGGAGATTGGATGAGGCCATGGAGTATTTTGAGTTCTGTAGAGGTAATGGGGTGGCAGTTAATGCCATGTTTTATTCTAGTCTCATCGATGGTTTAGGGAAGGCTGGTAGAGTGGATGAAGCTGAGAAACTTTTTGAAGAGATGGATTTGAAGGGATGCCCACGGGATTCATACTGCTATAATACCCTTATTGATGCCCTTGCTAAGTTTAAAAAGATTGATGAGGCATTAGCACTCTTTGAAAGAATGGAAGATGAAGGATGTGATCCGACGGTTTACACATACACAATACTGATCGATGGATTGTTCAAGGGACACAGAAATGAGGATGCACTAAAGCTGTGGGATACTATGATCGACAAGGGAATCACGCCGACTGCAGCTTCTTTCAGGGCTCTCTCCACGGGGCTTTGTCTGTCAGGCAAGGTAGCCAGGGCTTGTAAGATTTTGGATGAGCTGGCACCGATGGGTATTATTCCTGAGACAGCTTTTGAAGATATGATCAATGCATTGTGCAAAGCAGGTCGTGTCAAAGAGGCCTGTAAGTTGGCTGATGGAATTGTTGATAGGGGTAGAGAAATACCAGGAAGAATTCGTACAGTTTTCATCAACGCTTTAAGGAAAGCAGGCAATGCAGAATTGGCCACAAAGTTGATGCATAGTAAGATAGGTATTGGATATGATAGGATGGGTTGCATTAAAAGACGAGTGAAATTCCGGAATCTTGTTGAATGTTAGAGTGTTAAGCTAGTTATAGCTAGTTCTGCTGTGAAGTTTTGGCCAACTTTGCTTCTGGAGTTTCAATTCAAGATGGCCTCACATGTTCCCTTTAAATTTGCAAAGCTTTTAGTAATTCTTCATCCCCCAAAATCATAATAAGCTCTATCAAATATTAATTGGCTTAATTAGATGGCAGATGAGCCGTATCAATCAGCTTCAGTTGCTTGAAAATCCCCCATAATCATTTTGGAGATCAACATAATGTTGGAATCAGCTCACCAGCATATCCTATTCTGATCAACCATTTCTAAAGCACATAAGCAAGTGAATCAGAAACTTGGCAATGATGACAAAATGACAAATGTATACTTTCTTTGATATGCTATTTGTCAGTAGAAGTTCTCACAATCCTCAACATTCATGGATTGTAGGCTTGCTGTTTACTGAGGAAAATATAAGTCTGAAACAACTTTTATGATAGGCTGAAACTCAACATACATGGATAATATGAGTAAAAATACTTGCTGCAGTTGATTCTCATTTATGTGTAACATGCCTTTTCTCCTATCTCAGTCCCGAAAATGGTCACAAATCTCCCCTAAAAAACATCAGAGGCCTTTCTGGATGACTGGTGAGCAAAATTTTTGGTAACCAAATTTTAACACTAAGCAGGTAAAATATGAAGTTATTTGACTGGTGAGCATTCATCTATTGTAATTGTAAATAGTTGCAGCATCCTTAGAAGATTGTGAGTTTGACTTTATTATTGCTGCAGGGAGCTTGATGGAAGATAAACATGATACAGAAATGAATAACAGTATATGTAATTTCGAGCAAGGTGACTGCGGTAGAAAAATGCCTACACTTGTTGTAAAATGATCGAACAGAAACAGACGAGTTGAATAAGCTTTCTGACTAAAAATGTCAACAAAATGAGAACTGACATATCACGTATTCTTGCTGAGAAGGCCCCGGATGCTGTTCGTCTACACAAGATGGAATGGGGTGATCAGTAAAAAACCAAACAGGTTATCTTATCTTATCTTTTGGTTTCAACAGCATGGACTTCAAGTTGCAAATTCTCATAAAGGTGATTGCTCAACCTCAGATCACTCTACTAGATTCCTCTGTTATTTTTTGTCACCATAGATGGCGATAGAAGCTATTAGTTGATGCTTGTGTAAGTTCCAAAGGTGTATGATGGACATATGGTCCCCCCTCACCAATGGAAAAAAAAAAAGATTGAATGATAAACTAAACTAGTTGTTGTTTTGTTGCCCCACAGTTTGAGGCAAGTTTGATACAGTACCAGTCACTTCTGTGCTGTTATCTTCATCACTCACTAGGGTAGAGAGTCTTATCTCTTCAAGACAAAGCACATGATATAATTGTATGCATTGTCCTTTGGATTTTAGAAAGCAGGCATGATATATCATTTCCTCTGGTTGACATGAAATCTTGGGAATCTCTCTTTTTTCCCATCGTCCATGTAAAAATCAACAAATTATTAGTTTTACACTTATGGATCAACCGGTCCCATTACAATCATATAAGATTTCGAACCAGACACCTGTGTCTTGATTTGTTTTTTTTTTTTTTTTTTTTTTTTTTGTATTATTCTGTTGTCAAACATGTGTAAAATCTGCCATGAAAAAGCTCTCTTAAGTAGTTATTAGCTCTCTCTTAATTCATCTTGTGCATTGGATCGAAATTTTCTTTTATTGAGTTGCTTTTGGCATATTCTGGTCTTTTGAAGGTGTCATCACCAATAATTAATTTCTTCTTCTCTTGTTTTGCTGAAGATATTGATTCACTATTGAATATTCAATTTTCTATGCCCAGAAGCGGCATCTGCTTTTTTTTTTCTTTTTTAGATGATATAAAAGTTTGGTTGTGATGTCCCTGTAATATTAAAAAACAAATTCAACTCCACCCCGGATGCATAAGATCGTTGCATTATTGTTGTTTTGCTGAAAAATTGATAATGATGCAATTTTTATTTTTGTCATTAATATTTTTTTTTTATGGTCTCCTGGAGTCCTGGTGCATTAAACTCTGCTATCCATTTTGAGTGTACCACTTTGCTCAACTTTGTCGATTTATATCTTGCCGTTTGTATTTTCCCTTTCAACTGTTCATGTTTTGGGTCCACACAAGATTAAATCTAAATGTCAAAAAAGCAAGGGTCCAAAAAATTTAAAAACATATAAAAAAAACCTTCAAAGCCCAATATGTTTAAACCCGAATTGAACCGAACCAAACCGAACCGAGATAAAGGTGTTCGGTTCAATTTGGCTTTCAGGTTTAAAATGGGTCAAACCGATTCAGATTTTTAAAAACCGAATATATATCGGTTCAATACGGTTTTGATCAAAACCGAACCGAATCAATTTATGTTCAACCCTAATTAAATTTGTGTCCCTTTGCTATTCGTGAATCCTGTCAGGTATCAAAAACCTCCTTTGAAAATTTATTGAAATTTATCATTTATACAAGATAATAATATCCATTCACCTAACTTAATCAGGTATATTTTTTTCGTTGAAGCTTTTTGTTATTGATAAAATTCGAGTTGCTGACGTAAAAGTTATTTACGTAAACTATAAACTCATCTATCTACCGGTTGAGCTACCCTGGGGCAACAGAGATTTATATGTGCATTTTGATTCGACCTTATTTATTCAGACTTGTTCAAAATATTCACTAAGCATTTGGAGCAACGTTTCTTACGCATGGTGCCTCCAGGCATTTATGTTGCCTATATGATAAGCTAGAGGTTTATGCAACTTGTTAGTTGGACCATTTAATTAACTCTGAAGTTGACGGGTCATAAATTTAGGTTGTCAAATATTTTCACCAAAATTGATATTCTCAATCTCAATATGCAGCTTAGTAAATAAATTTGGACTGCTGATATTTTTACCGATTTATTTCTTTTTGGTTGACGGTCTCTTGCTAGCAAGACAAGATTTTATTTGCTTTTAACCTAATCTTGCCTCTTTTGAGTGATTTTCCTCCTGCTGTAATAGTTGTTACTCAACGAGAGCGGTCAATCTGTCGGGATGGCCGCCACTGGACCATTTTTTGCCAAAGGTATATGCATCTTGTCAGATGGACCATTTAATCAACTTGGAAGTTGATGGGCTATAAATTTGGACTATTTAATCAACTTGGAAGTTGATGGGCTAGACATTTGGACGTCCGATATTTTTTCCAAAACTATATTTACTTCTTTGGTTGAGAATCACTTGATGCTCTTGCTCTTACTAGCAACTTATCAAGGCAAGACTTTCTTTGCTTTTAACCTTATCTTGCATCTTGCTAATGTATCCTGAAGGATTATTTTGATAGTTATACAAATGTGTGTGTGCATATCTGCAAGAAACTTGAATTCTTTGCTTAATAATTCATCATAAATGTGATTTATCCATTGTTTTTTATTTTTTCGTTTGAATCCCCACCGTACATCTTTGATTTTCTTTTTCGATTCACTTTAAAGAGTGTCCTCAACATAAACCACACAATGGTTAGTGGTTTCATCTCCTCCAACTATTAGAACTGTGGGGAGTGCATATTGATTTAGATGTTTCGAAAACATATGTATTTTGTCTCTTTTTTGTTTCTCTGGTAGCTAATTAATCTCTCAGAATAAATCTCACAACCCACAAAAATATTGACGTTGCATGTTGCAGAATATTTTTCGGTGCCTCTTAGCAATATCTAGATATTTCAACACAATGTGAACGGCAATCACAACACCAGCCAACTTGCTTTCTTTTTTGGCCGACCATAAAGAAATTCAATTCGGATCCTGTAGCGGTGCGATATGAGTAATATTTCAGCTATGCATAAATATCATTTGAAAATCATTATTCATCGCAAGAACCTGTTCATTCTGGATTCTTGGAAAAATACTGTAATTACAACCATGAATGTGGGACAATGTGTTGTAAAGTGGTCCAGGCAGCTTCAAAACTGAAGCAGAGTGTGCACATGATTGCTTTTCCTGATGTTTGCATTATATATATATATATATATATATATATATATATATTTATGGAAGAACTTTAAAAGTAACCAAAAAATCAGTGTGTTTATTGTTTTTACCCAACATTAGTAAATTGATTGTTTTTACCAATTTTTTCACTTTTGGGACAAAATTACCCTTCAGTTATAATTGAAAAAGAAAACTAAATAAAAAAAAGATTGAAAAACATTTAATAAAGAAAAAAAATGAAATAACAATTGAAAAGCACGATTGAAATTGGTTGCCCTTCAGTTATTGTTTTTTTTCTAAAGTGTTAACCAGAGAAGAGAGAATAGAAACCAAAGGCGATTTGCAGGAGACAAGAGGCGGCGACGACCACCATCTCGAAGAGGAGGCGACGTGCAAAAGGAGACGACGTTGTGATTTTTGTTGTGATAGTTTTCGAAATTTTAACAGTGATTATAACAAAGTGATTTTTGTTCACTTGTGAATGGTTGTCTAAATTTGAGGAGGGATTTTAAGAAATTGATTTTGTTCAGTTGTGATTGATTTCGAAAGCTTGAAGCTTTAGAGTGTTTTTTATATCTGATGTCAGTATAATTTGCATGTGAAAAAGGTTAACATGATTTGTGGTTCTAAATTCAAACAACATAAAAGTATTATTCAGTTAGATGATGACCAGACCCTTGTTGTTTTTTTTTGTTTGGACATCTCATTCTTTGAAACAAGTTGTGTTGATAATGAGTATGTTGTTTGTTTCTTTATTTGATTATGTGTGTTTTTTATGGTTTAATTATTGATAGCAAGGTGAAGTTCAAATTGAGAGCTTCTAACCATTTTGCGGATAGTCTTGCCAAACTTGGTTCTAGCATGGGTGGTGATTTTGTTGAGTGGAGAGACTTTGGTAGCTGATTGCTTTGTTTATTTTTGTTGTTGGTCGTTTTTTGTTGGTCTTGTTTTTGTTTGCTGTTTGTTGGCGTGAGACTGCTCTGTTTTTACCCTGTGTTGTTGGGGCTTCTGGTTGCTTTGTGGTGGCAACTTGGGTGTTTGGTTTTGGGGCCGTCTGGTGTGGTGTTTGACTTTTGGCTCTTGAATAAATTTACAGTTTTGTTTTTTAATATTGATAATGATAGACTTTGGAAGCAACTTGAATGTTAAAATATTGCTCCAGTCAATGAGTTGTTATGAACCGGTGTGTTTTAATGATGTAAAATTGTGTGTTTTTTGTGGTTTCATTTCATTAATGATGTGAAATTGGGTATGAATTGATGTGTTTAATTGTTGTGAACGAGTATGTTTAATGGGTTATGACTGGTGTGTTTAATTGGGTATGAACCGGTGTGTTTAATTATTGTGGACGAGTGTGTTTAATAGGTTATAACTGGTGTTATGACTGGTGTTATGACTGGTATGTTTAATTTGATATGAACGATGTGTTTAACTATTGTGAACGGATGTGTTTAATTGTTTATGATTGGTGTGTTTAATTGGGTATGAACTGATGTGTTTAATTATCGTGGACTGGTGTATTTAATAGGTTATAACTGGTGTTATGACTGGTGTGTTTAATTTGTTATGACTGATGTGTTTAATTGTTGTGAACGGGTGTGTTTAATTGGGTATGATTGGTGTGTTTAATTGGTTATGACTGGTGTGTTTAATGAGTTATGATTGGCGTGTTTAATTAGGTATGATTGATATGTTTAATTGTTTTGCACGGATGCGTTTAATGGGTGACTTTCGAAAAGAAATGGCATTCCGAATATATAACAGTAGTGTACCATACAAGTCTCCTATAAATTTGTAGACGAATTTGCAGGTTCGAATAACCCACTGCCTTTTTTCATTATATGTTTATTTTTTCGACAAGTAATTGTTTCATTGTTTTTTTTTAATGTACAGATTTGGATTATGCAATGTTGAAGTTTTTTGTTTACAAATGGGATAGATAACAAATGGTTGCAAGGTTGATGGACAACATATGGAGTAGTAGTGGATTTTTTTTTTTGATGTTTTTTATGATTATTTGAAGCCAGAATATTGATATCTTAAATTTTTGTACATGAATGTTATGGATGGTATGGATATGTTCAGGTACTAATTTTGTACCACCAGTGGTTTCATTTCTTACCACTGGTGTGCTTACTTGTTCCAACACCACAGATGTGTTTAATTATTCAATAGCAGCAGTGTATTTAATTGTTGAATACGACCATTGTGTTTAATTCATTTGTGTACTATTTTTTAACAACATAATTGCATAATCATCACATTGGCTGTATTTAAAAAAAAATCATGCTAACTACTGAAATTCATTTCACAAAATAAAACTACATTAACACAAAAAAAGTTAATAGCAACACAACAATTTTCCAATTGATAGCACTCGATTTCGAATTTGAATTTGATTTTGATTTGGGTTTGGATTGAATAGGAAAATCATTGATTGGTTTGATACCAGTTTTTAGTTAAGACAAAAGTTTGGGAAGAAGTTTGATATGTGTTCGTTGATTGGGGAGATGTTTGATATGTTTTTGTTTTGTTTTTCTATATCTTTTTTCTTTCTGTTGCCTGATGTTACTGTTGTTATTGTTTTGGTCCCTTTGTCAGGGTCCCTTGTTTAATATGTTTTTGTGCTTTGTCTCCATCAATAAATTGTCTTTTAAAAAAGTTTTTGTAATAATTGTCCTATATAACCAATTGTTTGTATTGTATCTTGCAGTCGGTGAACTTGGATCAGATGTGCTCAAATTAGTCAATATATATGGATTTGAGTGTTTTAGCTTATGTTAAGTTTGTTTATGTTAGGTTATATGGTCCCTTTGCCAGGGTCCCTTGTATGATATGTTTTTGTGGTTTGTCTCCATCAATAAATTGTCTTTTAAAAAAGTTTTTCTAATAATTGTCCTATATAACCAATTGTTTGTGTTGTATCTTGCAGTCGGTGAACTTGAATCAGATGTGCTCAAATTAGTCAATATATATGGATTTGAGTGTTTAGCTTATGTTAAGTTTGTTTATTTTAAAGGATTTTGATACTTTAGATAACTAGAGTGAGATGATGAGAACTCAGGTTGAGAAATTTGATTATGAAACTAATTTTTCGTTTTTTCAATGAATAGAAGAAGGGTCGGAAGCGCGAACCCCGAGAAAATGAGATTGTCTGTCCAACCTCAAAACTGGTATACAATTAGTGGGCAGAACGGAACCGATAAATAAGTGAATGTTCGGGATGCGTGATTTAGTGTAGAAAATTCAAGCCGATGGGGTGATTTAGTGACTATACCTAAATATATTCCATTAATGTTGAGTATTGTAATTTTTACATTTCAATTTGTCAGTAGTATTTTTTTCTACAAATTAATGCAGGGTTTTTATTGTTTAGACATTATGGTCATATCATATAACATCTATATCATATAATGTTTAGGATTATAATCGTGTTGTTGCCTCAATTTCAATACATGAAAAATCTTTAAAGTAAAATTTTGTCATGTGTTAATTTGTTTTTTTTTTCCGAGTTGCAGCAAATCTGATAATTTTAGTGGATGGTAGCAGATTTTTAACACACCAAAATTTCCCACTTTTAACAAATGACCTGCTTCATACAAAATGAAAAATCCTTAATAAATAATCTGTTTCATCAATAAATAATTATCAACATTAGTTTCATCACAATTTCAAAACAAGTGTTTTCAACAAAATATAAAATCCTTACTAACAGTTCATGAAATATAATTTCAACGTAGTTCATGAAATACAACTAAATTCATAACAATTTCAACATAATCCTTAATAACACAAACACGATTTTGTGGAAATATTCCATTCGCTTGGGTGTCCAATGAGAAAAATGACACTGGAATAGCTTTCCAACCAGGTGCTTGTTTTGTAGAAATCAGAACTGAAGTAGATAAATTTCTTTTTACAAAACCTACAAATTTCGTTGGTTATATTCTTGCATTTCAACCAATAAAAATCTCACATTTAGATGTCAGTTTATTAAACCAATCATACATTAAACAAGATACAACCAATTAAACATATCAGGGCAACCCAATTAAACACACCAATGCAACCCCAATTAAACACACAAGGGCAAACCAAATTAAACACACCATGGCAAACCATAGTAAACACACCACGGTAAACCAATTAAACACACCACGACAAACTAATTAAACACACCGGTGCGACCCAATTAAACACACCGGGACGAACCAACTTAAACACACCACTGTACACTAAATTAAACACACCAAAGCAACCCAGTTAAACAAACCGGAGTGAACCAAATTAAACACACCACTGCACAAAAAATTAAACACACTAGGACAACCCAATTAAACACACCGGTGTAAACCAATTAAACACACCATTACAAACCAATTAAACACATTGGGGCAACCAAATTAAACACACCGCACTCAATTAAACACACCAGACCAAACAAATTAAATACACAACAGTTAATCAATCAAACACATCAATGCAAACCATCTTCTTCAACCTAAATTCATCATCAAATTTAAAAATGAAACAAATTAACATAGGGTTTCAAATTCATACATCTAGAAGAAGGACCTGCATCATCTCAATTCATCTTGAAATCCGCATAATACAAATACAAATCCTAATCCCTGAAATTTGAACCAAAAACTGAATCTCCTATGGGTTTTATGTGATTTTAAGAGACAAAAATGGCTTTACAGTTTCAACAATTGTAGAAATTAAAATGAGATTTTTGATTTAATTGTGTTTCGGACATGAGAGACAACCGATTGCAGAAATTGAAGGATGAATGAGAGAAAATGAAGATTGAAAATGGGAGACATGTATTTCAGACCTGTATTTGAACAAAATGAAGAGAAAAAAAAAATAAGACCTGTAATTTGGACATAGGAGACAACCGATCCAAGAAATTTAAGGACGAATGAGCGGAAATGGGAGACCCACGATGACAGAGAATGAAGATCGAAAATGGGAGACCAGTGGTTCGAAGAAAATGAAGAGAAGAAAATATTTCAGACAAAAAAAATGGAAGACCGTGAACAAGAAAAGAGATAGAAAGAAAACTTTCCAGACAAAAAGAAATGGTAGACCGTAACCTAACAAATAGAGAGAAGACAAACTTTTTAAATGAAAAGAAAATTAATAAAACAAATAATGAATAAATGAATAATAAAATAATGAATGAATAAATGAGGGGTATTTAGGTCTTTACGGTCAAAGATTGGGTAAAAATAATAAAATTATTAATGTTTACCTTGATTTTTGACTAAAACACGAAGATATATAATAGAAACCAAAGGATAAAATATAGCACAACCAAAAACATATAGGAAAACAGAGAAATAAGATAGGCAATTGTTTAAATATACAGCAATAGAATAACAATGGTCCTAACAAGTACGTGGCGTTGTTATACCCAAGTGTATCCTATTCGGTATAATACAACCGCGTACGGATAAGTCTGGGTTTTCAGCCTATATACTCAGACCAGATAATACCAAATAAATCATAAAAGAGTTAGATGAATAGTGTCTTACAGAGTATACAGAACACTGATCTGACAGCAATGAAGTTCTTATAGAAATAAGTCACTCTTTATTTATAAACTCAAGAAATTTACAAAAGAGAAGAAGGGGAATAGTGAAGCTACGCAGAGCTTTCTTTAAAGATTGAAAGATGATAATCAAATTGAACTTGATTTTACAATGGAATGATCAAACATATATAGAGAGTTATGTAACCAAGGTTACATAAAGAAACTATGGTTATCTGTCGGCAAACCATGGTTGTGGTCAATAATAGAGCATGCTGGAAAGAAGATAAGATTCCTGTCTGCCATGATGATTGTCATGTTGTGGGAAGAGATAAGATTCCTTGTCTGTTGATAACCTGTCATTGTCTTATGTTATCTCATTGTCTGCTGACTGGGCTTTTGTCGTATTAGGCTACTTTATGGGTCATGGCCAAAGTAGGATGAAGGATCATTGATGTCAAATGGGTCCCTATTCGGCCCACCACTGTCGTTGCTGTTTTCTGATCCTGCTTGGGACATATTTGCCATTGTGTTTCTCATTTCTTCAGCAATCTTCATCAATTCATCTGGAGAGGAAGCTGCTGCAATTCTTGCCTGATTTTATGGTCTTATCTTTACCCTTATTAGATGATGAATCTAGTGAACCTGTCAACCTAGTACCTAGAAGAAGAAGACCTAAACCTCTTACACGTGACACATGTGTTAAAAACCCCGGAGCAGGTAGCTCAACCAATTCATTCCTATGACCAAGAACCTCAAACCTCACCAACACCATCTCAAGTATTGACTGAAATATTAGAACCAGAACCCCCAGTTAGAACCATTAATGTTATCAGTAAAGATATATTTGATTATCTCATAGCAGATTACCATTCTAACCAAAATCAAACCTTAAGAGAAAAATAAGAAAAGAATTATTCAATTAATAAAAGAAAACAATTCCATGAAAGATGGATTAAAAGCCTTGAAGACTTTAATTTAAATATTTCATTTTTTGATTGGTATATTGATAGGAAAAATTATGAACAAACCTGTTATGTTATTAACCGACAAAATCTCAGATCTTATAAGACTAAAAAAGGAATTGAAAAACAAGTACACCCCCCTACTAGGGATTTTGAGATCAATATGCCCAATGATGATAATCCAACAGGAACCAACCTGACAAAATATACCCCTTTCATCCTATTTGATGAACCAATGTCACAAACTACATCTTCATCCTCTCACCAAATTGGTTTATTTATGAGACAAGGAAATTACACCAATTTCTTCCTTAACTCTATAGGAGAACAATTAGAAAGAATTGACCTTAATCTAACCCAGACAAACATCTCACCAACTAAAGAGGAAATACCTCCCCAAGTTTATTCCCCTTACAATATGCCTTCCTCATCTAATAAGGGTAAAGATAAGATCATAAAATCAGAACCTATCCTATTCCTACTGGAATTGAAAAATGTTTTGACAATCTAATTGATGAAGCAGAACTCATAAGAACCCTAGAAGAAAGACTAGGAAGAATCCCACATCCTAACATCCAAACAATTGATAAGAATATTCCTTCAGATTCTTCCGAGGAAGAAAATGAGGTTATTAATTACCAAGCTTTTATACAAAGGATTACGACAAATGAGAAAACTGACAGTTATAATAAAACTAAATATTTTCAAAATACTAAACCTTATTATCCTAAACCTACTCCCCCAGATTTACAATATGAAGAGACAGTCCCATATAGAGCATACACTGGTAATGCATGTTACCAATTTAATGTTGACGGATTATCAGAATACCAAATAATTACAGTATTAAGACAAATGCATACTATATGATACATTTACATTAAAAAACAAAACATGTCACATGATGATGCTGTTACCTCACTAACTACTGGTTTTGAGGGACAACTGTTTGGATGGTGGACACATACTCTAAGTCATCTAGCTAAACAATCAATAATAGGACATACCAAGACAGTTACCACAACTACTCCTACACAATCCAATGACCCAACTGCTTTTGAATCAACATCAACACAAACCCAGACCACCACTACCACATCTGAACCAGATGGTATTGATGTTCTGTGTTATACTATCCTAATGGACTTTGTAGGAAACCCAAATATAAACCAAGGGAAAGAATTCTCCAAGATCCAAAACTTAAAATGCAAAAAGCTAAATGATTTTAAGTGGTACAAAGACATCTTCCTAACAAGAGTTTTTCAAAGACCTGACAATGCAAACTCATATTGGAAAGAGAAGTTTATTTCAGGACTACCGAAACTATTTTCTACTAAAGTAAGAGATGAAATGGTTAGACAAATGGGCTGGTCCGATTGGTCCCAAATAGATTTAAATACTTGGACTTATGGTGAGATCATAGCATCCATAAATATTGTAGCCATACAACTCTGCAACGATCTTAGACTTAAAAGCCAACATAAAAAACAAAAATTAACCACTAGGAAAGAACTAGGCTCTTGGTGTGAACAATTTGGATTTGACAAATTACCTTCTAGTAAAAAGAAGAAAAGACCTTATATAAATAACTGGGCTAAGAGATACAAATATAGGGTTGATAAAGATCATAGAGCTGACAAGAAAGGAAATATAATCTGGTCTCCTACAAAGAAAACATGGTCACCTAAAAAATCAAAAAAGGATTACAAAATTTACAGAGGTTCCTATAAAAAATCCAACAAATGTTTTAAGTGTGGTAAAGAATGACATTATGCTAATAAATGTCCTGAACAAAAGAAAAAGATAAATAGCCTAGATCTAGATGACTAAACCAAGGAAAAAATTATACAAGCCCTATACACTGATTCAAAGACAACTAGTTCATGTACCTCATCCTCCTTAGACAATGAAATCCTTATAATAAATGAATCCTCTTCAGATTCAGAAACATCATCCTCCTCCTATAATACTGAACCAGAAACCCAACCTTGCTTCTGTAAGGAAATTAATGTTCTTGACAAATATGTCAATTCTCTTATGATTGGTATGATAGATAGTTTTGAAGACCCTATACAGAAAGCCCAATACATCAGACAATTGCAAAAAAGAATCACAGACCAGCCATCACCTAGAAATGACAATAGACCTTTAAACAAAGCAAAACCTTTCAAAAATGCCCTTTTTGAAACACCAGATTTTGAACAAAATGTTTTAGGAAAATTTCATAGCAAATCTAGAAAAGTTACCATTCATGACGTACAAAAAGAAATCCTTAACATTAAAGAAGAAATAAAAATCCTAAAAATCCAAGTACAAGAATTACAAGTAACAGATGCTCTTAATAAACAATTTACGAAAGTATCCCACAAAAAACAAGTTGCTGACTTTAATAGTTCTGATGAATCTAACAAAGAACTAGAAACTGAAAACAGTAACCAACCAAACCCTTTAAGCATAGACCAAATCAATTCCATACAGGAAGTTAGAATACAAAAATGGTACGTTGAAATTGACGTTAGAATTGCCTCTAATTATAATATTCATGCTAATGCACTTATTGACACAGGGGCAGACTTAAATTGTATTGTGGAATCTTTAGTCCCCGCAAAATATCTTGAGGCTACCACTGAGTCCTTATATGGAGCAAACAAAATTAGATTAGACATTAATTACAAACTCACTAATGCAAAAGTTTGCAATAGTGGAGTCTGTTATAATAACGATTTTATTGTAGTAAAGACTCTTTCTAAAAATGTCATTTTAGGATTACCTTTTCTATACTTAATATCCCCATTCAAAGTAATTGCAGAGGGTCTTGTAACTGAATATTTAGGGAAAGAAATCCTATTCCCTTTCCTTTTCCCTCTCCTTGTTAAAGAACTTAATACTCTAAGAAATGATAATATTTGCACTGAGCCTATTACCAACTGTATTGCTACCTTGACCAGAAAACAGAACCAATTAGCATTTCTAAAAGATGATTTAAATTTCCAAAGGCAAAATGAAAAAATCAAAGAACCAGCGATCCAAGAAAGGATAACAGCCTTTAAACAAAAACTAGAAAAATAAGCTTGTTCCAATATTCCAAATGCTTTTTGGGACAGAAAGCAACATATTGTAACTTTACCATATACTAAAGACTTTAGTGAAAATGGGATCCCTACAAAAGCCAGACCTATACAAATGTCTTCCAGTTTGATGGAATATTGTAAAAAAGAAATACAAGATTTAATTGACAAAAAATTAATCAGGACCTCCAAATCTCCATGGAGTTGCCCTGCCTTTTATGTCCAAAAGAATGCCGAAATAGAAAAAGGAGTCCCTAGATTAGTTATTAACTATAAATCCCTAAATGATGCTCTATTATGGATAAGGTACCCTATTCCAAATAAATCTGACTTATTAAAGAGATTGTATGATGCCATTATCTTTTCAAAATTTGACATGAAATCAAGATTCTGGCAAATCCAAATTGCTGAAACAGACAGATATAAAACTGCATTTACAGTCCCATTTGGGTAATATGAGTGGAATGTAATGCCTTTTGGTCTAAAAAATGCTCCCAGTGAATTCCAATGCATCATGAATAATATTTTTAATCCCTATACTGAATTCTCTATTGTTTACATTGATGACGTATTAATATTTTCTAAAACCATTGACCAACATTGGAAACATTTAGAGATCTTTTACAAGACTGTTAAACATCATCGGTCAGTTATATTTGCCCCCAAAATCACCCTTTTCCAGACCAATATTAGATTTTTAGGCCACAACATTAAAAGAGGAACTATTATTCCTATCCATAGAAGCCTAGAATTTGCTGATAAATTCCCGGACGAAATAAAAGATAAAAAACAATTACAAAGGTTTTTAGGATGCTTAAATTACATTTTAAATTTTTACAAAGAGCTTAGTATCATTTGTAAGACACTTTTTCAAAGATTAAAAACCAATCCACCTCCATGGACTGAAGAACATATTAAAGCTATTTTGCATATAAAAAATTATGTCAAAAGATTACCATGTTTGACCATTTGCCACCCACCTAATGCCCCAAAAACAGTTAAAACTGGTGCATCAGACATAGGTTATGGTGGTATACTGAAGCAAAAGATCAATGACCAAGAAAGACTAGTTATATATGTTTCTGGATCATGGAATGAGACACAGAAAAAATACTCAACTGTGAAAAAGGAGATATTATCTATTGTTTTGACTGTTCAAAAATTACAAGACGATTTGATTAATCAAAAAATTGTATTAAGAGTTGACTGTCAGTCAGCTAAATTTATTTTGAAAAAAGATGTAAAAAACCTTGCCTCAAAACAGATTTTTGCTAGATGGCAAGCACTTTTATCAGCTTTTGACTTTGAAATTGAATATATCAAAGGATCAGAAAATAGTCTCCCATATTTTCTGACCAGAGAATTCTTACAGGGAGAAAAATGACAAGTACAAACAGAGGTCGTGGTGGTGGCCGTAACCCTGGTGGTAGGGGCTCCACTAGATCCGACTTATCAGAAAACGACTTATCGACTTATCATTCCTCCCCTAGAGGGAGCCATAAAGACAAATATGCAATTTCTCTCATATCACAACCAAGATCTCCACATCAACTCCCTATCCAATTTTCACCATTACCCCCTGCTGGGCCTTCATCTAGCTGAAGCCCAAGTCAAAGCCCAATTCACACGACAAACACTTTCTCAACATTGGCTATAGACAGTACCCCATTTAAAATAGTACTATCATCAAGCATTAGCCCACACTCAAACAAACAGGATAAAATCCAAGCCCAACATGACAAAGCCCAAATACAAGCCCAAGCATCTGCCCTTCCTAAAATCAATCATCCCACTTATGCATACATCAATAAACCTTTCTTTGATAGGTTTTTTGCTATGGAAGACCAATTCTTGCATGACTACTACTTCAAGGAACATAAAAAATTGGTGGATGATATTATCAACCCCTTTTTTAGAAGGATCCCAGAAGATATGACAAAAAGACACATATTTTACGAATTTATCCTTGTTGACACAAACTCAATATTCATTTCTGATGTTTTTGACAAAAATAACAAAGAAAAACTTATTTTCAGAAAAGTTAAGATTTGTAAGATCCTCACTTTAGAACATTGGGGTGGCGACCCAAATTCAACCAGAAATTTCAGCCGAATCTTTCATGTCTCTAATTATTCTTATTGGGATTATAGAGACGCCTGGACAAAATTCTTCTATGGACAGAACCCTGGAAACTCACTTTCCTGGTTCATTTATTTCGACAAAAATTTCCTCATCGATCTACCATTCTGGTTTCTCGAATGGTGGGACAAATTTGGACCGATTATTGGCATTCTTCCTCCTCCCGTAAAGGAAAGTTTTTCTTTATGGATTTCAAATGTTAACAGACCAGATTCATGGGATTTCTACCCAGACCTATTTTTATTTTTTATCCAATTCAATCTCACATGGATACTCATGCTAGAGTATTCCATCCAAGAAATAGTCATTGGCAATGTAAATGTTCCATATTTTGGAAGACAAATTAAGATCAAATGGTAGAGTGGCATGAACCTTGCCAATCTAGGAAAAGACAAAGTATCAAAATGGCTAGCCGACAATCCCACCTTTTGTGTTAAAACAAATGACCAGTCAAGCTTCTTAATGGCAAAATCACAAAATCAGGCAAGAATTGCAGCAGCTTCCTCTCCAGATGAATTGATGAAGATTGCTGAAGAAATGAGAAACACAATGGCAAATATGTCCCAGGCAGTATCAGACAACAGCAACGACAGTGGTGGGCCGAATGGGGACCCATTTGACATCAATGATCCTCCATCCTACTTTGGCCATGACCCATAAAGTAGCCTAATACGACAAAAGCCCAGACAACAGACAATGAGATAACATAAAACAATGACAGGTTATCAACAGACAATGAATCTTATCTCTTCCCACAACCTGACAATCATCATGGCAGACAGGAATCTTATCTTCTTTCCAGCTATGCTCTATTATTGACCACAACCATGGTTTGCCGACAGATAACCATAGTTTCTTTATGTAACCTTGGTTACATAACTCTATATATATGTTTGATCATTTCATTGTAAAATCAAGTTCAATTTGATTATCATCTTTCAATCTTTAAAGAAAGCTCTGCGTAGCTTCACTATTCCCCTTCTTCTCTTTTGTAAATTTCTTGAGTTTATAAATAAATAGTGACTTATTTCTATAAGAACTGCATTGATGTCAGACCAGTGTTCTGTATACTCTGTAAGACACTATTCCTCTATCTCTTTTATGATCTATTTGATACTATCTGATCTGAGTATATAGGCTGGAAACCCAGACTTATCCGTACGCGGTTGTATTATACCGAATATGATACACTTGGGTATAACAACGCCACGTACTTATTAGGATCATTGTTATTCTATTGTTGTATATTTGAACAATTGCCTATCTTATTTCTCAGTTTTCCTATATGTTTTTGGTTGTGCTATATTTTATCCTTTGGTTTCTATTATATATATATATATATATATATATATATCAGGGAAGACAAAATGAACCAGGTAGGGGCCCTTCAAGCTCAAGATGATTTGAGGGATCATTTTTCTTTCAATCAATAAATTTTGGTATCTGCCATTTACAGTAGGTTTGCGAGACCTGCCTTCCATAAACAGACATCTCATGTGTTGAAAAATCAGTTCTTTGGACTCTGTGATATTGAACAGAAAAATTCGGTTGGTATGGTCTCAGCCTCGGATATAGATTACTGATTTCTGTATTGATCTAAATCAATTAAAGAATACTATGAATTTAAAAATAATAAAAGTGAAAAGTAAAATAAATAAATATCAATTGTTGATTATATATTTACGTTTGTTTAGAAAGATAATAAAAGTGAAAAGTAAAATAAATAAATATTAATTGTTGATTACGTATAGAGATTTTTTTTTTTTTTTAGAAAATGGAAAAATGGAAGAATGAGATGAAAATCATCCCCAAATTGAAATGAGACTCCCCATTCTCATTTCCTCATTTACCCCAAACATATATAAATATAATTATAATATATATTTTTAATATTTCTTTTTTATTCTTTGACGCCCTAAGTATATATACACATTTACTCTTTTTACTGTATTAATGGATTTTATTTTGTATTTGTAATGAAATATTTATTTATTTTTAGTTTAATTTGTAATTTCTAGTTAAATGGAAAAATTGGGAACTGAGAAAAATGGAAAAATGGAAAATTGGAAAAACGGAAAAACGGAGAAAAACGAGGAAAATGGAAAACTTGGGTTGGGGATGGATATACCTCTCCCAAAATTCATCATCCCTATTTCCCCCCCGAAGAGTCTTCTCCTGGATTGTGGGAGCAACCCTCTCTCCGATTGTGAGAATTGTATTCCATATATAATCTCTCCCCGATAGTAGGAGTAGTATGTCGGACCATACTTGTAAAGTCTAATTAATTTCGTCAACGTCCGACAGTTGTTGTATTTTAACCAAAAAAACAATAAACTTTTATTTCTTTTTAATATTCAACGATAAACTTTTGCACATCGCACACCAAACTACCACAATTAATGGGATTGTAGGTTGGAATTATATTTATCTCTAATTTGTAATAATTCAAAAATCCTAAAAGAAGATAATGAAAAATTAAATTTTTTGACTTACACTAAATCATATGTAAAATATCTACAATTCTTCTAAAATTATTATATTTCCAAATTTATCTTTAATTCCAATTATATATACTACAATATTCAATTATTTATTAATCACCCGTTCACCAAATTCCAGGCAGTTCACCTTTTTTGGTTGAAATATTACATAAATTTAAGGAATTTTTTAAAAGAAAAAATCGAATTCATAACATATACCAAATCAACCTTGTATCGTATAGTCAAATTCATTTGGAGCTAATGAATTACATTGTTTTTAACTTTTTTTAAGTTATCTTTTATATATCAAATTTAGCTTAATGTTAAAATAGGACAAAGATTCTCTATGGATTTGAGTTCTTAATTAGCTTTTACAAATCTTATAAAGTGATTAGAATTTTAACTTTCTTTTAGACTTGACAAAATTTTACACGACCCAAAGCAGTTGGTGGGTCTAGTTTATCGGATCGAACTGTTAATGGGGTCAACTCATTAAGACATTAAATATAATAAGTTGGTTTTGGGTTCACTCTTAAAAAAAACCATTAATTCAATAACTCGTTAATATAAATATTTTTTTATATGTGTTTATGAAAGTTATTAAAAAAAATCTTTGTATAGTCACGTTATGAAATTTATATATAAAAAATCTCTATAATTATGGTTAGATTATATTTTACTAATTATTTTTTAAAAAAATATTTAATACTTTTTGTTTATTTGAAAGAGGAATAATTCATATTTTTTTTCAATTTCTAAATTAAAAAATCTAAAACTATAAATCAACTATTTCACAATATTATAACCCTAACCCTAAAACTCTAAAGGTAGTGGTCTTCAACTTTCCTGAAATCCGTTACTATCAATTAGATCCTAGCAAATTCAATCAGGTATGCATTTTATTTTTTGTATTAATATGATCTATGGTGCCACCATTTCATGCAACGTAATTTTAGGAATTTAAATTTGTTTGACAATTGATATTTGATATTCTAAAACCAACATGTTTCTTGATAAATTTTTCTAAAGATATATAATATATGTATAAATGAGGGTTGCAGTTCTCAATCACAACATATTGAAGATTAGAGGAAGATTAATGGAAGATTTCATTTTCAATTATTTTTTTTATTTTGGACTTGTTTATTTTTTTTAAATTAGATGTTTTCGATAGACTGTTGGTGTCTGTGGTAGATTTTTATTTTTCTTTAAGTTTTACGTGCCTATTGTGTTTCTTTAAGTTTTACGTGGCTATGGTGATCTTGATTGCCTTTGTTTGATTATGCTTCAGTACAATTTATTTTCAACTTTTTAATAAATCTCAAATTTAATATTTTGCAATGGGTCTGGTCGGGTTATTAACTTAATAAATGGTTTCGGGTTTGTATATTTCAACCCATTAAACTAACGGATCGAATTCGAATGAAATAATTTTAACACGAAACGACACGAATTTTTAATAACACGACCCATTGTCAGGTCTACTTTTATTTTTATTTATTCTAACAAAAGTTTAAAAGAAAAAATTAACCAGAGCATGTTGGTTATAGTGGTGAGTTCGAGTCTTATGAATAGAAAAAACCTATGTTGGGAGAGCTTAACCCCTTAGTGAGGGGACCCGGCTCAACCCGGATTAGTCAGGGCCATGGCCCACATCACCTTGATCTAGGGTTAAATTCCAAATAATTCATGCTAGTTCCCTAGTTCGAACCATGGAACTTGAATATGGTAAGTGTTGCTTTTACCATTTTGATATAACTTGATATCTGATATATTTTGCATACTATTTATATAAAAACCATTGATATATTTTACACGTTATTCAATTGAATCTATATTCTACATTATTTAATATGTTATGATATTGTGTTTCAAATTAAATATTTTTATTAAAATATTCTCTTATCTTATAGAAAAATATGACTTGATTTTAACATTTTGCTACAGCTACATATTTTAATAGGTAATGCATTTTATATCCATATTTTTTTTATAATCAACATTTTAGTGAACTCAATTCAAAAAAGATTTATAATTATTTTGTAAAATATACAAATAGATATTTAAAAAAAGTTTCTTTTTTTAATATAGTCATGTTTAGTAGATATAATTAAAAATAATCAAATGTTCTTGTACTTACTAATAATTTTGATATATTTCATACTTGATTAATTTAGTTTGATGTGTCCTTGCATTTTTTTAAATTAATTGATATTTTAAAATTGAACTAAAATACTTGGTGAAAAAAGTTTATAGAGTGATTTCGCTAAAAAATATAATGACAAAAAAAATTAGTATCTATTGTGATGCATTTAAAATATTGACCTATAAGTCATTTTTTAATGTAGTATATAAATTATCACATACATAAATATATTTCGTTATAATTTATTAATTAATATTATAATATTTAACTAATTATATTTTTCATGACAGTACCGTAACAAATAATATAAAAAATAATACCAAGTTATTTGACTATTTCTGATGGTCATTGGGCTATCGGAATTTTGATATTAATTTGTTCATAATTTTCGATGGTATTTGTGCCGTCAAAAATGTAGGTCATTTTCGACGGTACATATAGCGTCGTCGAAAATGTGGATCATTTTCAACGGTTTTTTTTTTACTATTTTCGACAACCTTTTGCCGTCGAAAATGTAGTATTAATTTTTTTATTATTTTTGACAGTTCTGAAATGCTCGTCAAAAAAGGCTGAATCACCGACGGTAATTAGAGCCGTCGAAAATAATTGGTCGCTAATAGACAGTTTTTTTGTAGTGCTAGTAGGCTTCTAGATACTAATGCTTAATGCAAAAAAAAAAAGTTTAAAAGAAAAAATTAACAATCAATCAAAATTATTTAATGTGTTAAAATAAAATCTTTTTTTTTTCGAAATTTGTTAAAATAAATACATGACATGTCAAAAGGTATCTTAATCCTGAATAGAAGTTCATATAATAAGAGAATCATAAAATCTTTGCTCGAATTCCAAATGTCCAGGTGTGGTATATATTATCATGCTTGATTGTAGCTATTGTAATTTTAGAAATCATTTTAACCAATTTTGATTAATTTCCATATATTCCAATTCTTCATTGAATATTTAGAAGAATAATCGGCTTGCTTCTTCCCTTATATTGCTATATTATACATATATATAGGTAGATCTTTATACATACCATTTGTTTCTTTATTTGGGTATCTTTACTGATCAATAAAAAATTAAATAAAATCAATTAGTTCAATCTTTATACGTATCATTTGGGATAGAATTTTTCCCCAACCTCACGTAATCTCATTGTAATGAATGGATAGTTAAGATATGATTGATTTTCAATCACATGTTTTAAAAAAAAAATCTTGCCTCGGATATCTTTACTTATCTTTCTGATGAATAAAATAAATCAAATATAATCGATTTTCATTAAAAAGGAAATCAAACAAGTAATTTAATTCATTGGGCACGAGGGAGAATTAATTTCTCTTTTTAGTAAGCATTTAATTTATGATTTATGTATAAGGTACACTGCACTACATAGTTCTTAATTCTCAATTGAATTTAGTAAACATTTTAATTACAAATCAGGAAATAAAGTTGTATTCCTTTATCAAGATTCCTTATTTTATTAAGCTCCCTAGCTGCTTTAATTATTCGTTATTTTCTTTTTCCATTTATGTATGTTATTTGATTTCTTAAAAAAAAAGGGGAAATTATCATAATTTTTCCTTGAAAGAAGATAATTAAGATTATAATTATAGCTATTAATTTTCCGTTATTTTCTAAATTTATAAATTTAGAGTTAATATTAAATTCCATCGATTAATTTAAAATTCAAACCTTTTGTGGTTCGGTTAATACTTGGAAGTTTGAAACTACCTTTTTTACATACATGAATGTTGGCATTCAAATGGGTGAAATTAGTATCAACTTTTCAATCATCCGATATTGCAGAAACTCAAATCAAACCTGATATGTAAAAATTCCATTTCCAAAAACAAAATTTGATGACAAAAATTCTGAAAAGAAAACGAAGACAGCAATGGTACAGTCAAGTAATTACTTTAGCAAAACAGATCCCATTGTAAATTGCATAAACACGTCTTTTATTAGGTTTAATTGCAAGAAGAAGAAGAAGTTATTATTTAAAGTTGTACTAACATCCTTTACCATCTGTTGACTTCGACCAACAGAAACAGTTGACCACATAGTTTTGATGTGGCATGACTAAAATAAACATCTTTGATAGAGCTTGCTTCATTTGGACAATCTTCTTAGTAGATGGCTACATCTGATATTATTAAATATAGATATGTGATGAGCTTTTTCACTATTTTAGATGGAGTTTAAAGGAAATTTAGAAAATGGATGATCTCCTCCATCAATTATTTCTCCAACTAATTAAATATTTTATAAATAATTAATTAGGATTTTAACATACTAATAGCCTGAAAGATGGTTTTACCCTTAACCGTTAATATATAATGTTACACCACTCAACCGTCTGAGATGTTAGTGTAATTTTGAATAAAAATAATCTATGAATGCAATTAGGCCTAATGTCAATGAATGTTTGTTTAATTTGCCCGATTATTATTGGATTGAAAAGTTAAAAATAGCTAGCCGGACTAAAAACTGAGCATAGAATGTCTTTAAAATGATCACATCAAAATGGTTGCTCATAAAAATGAGAATCGATATGAATAATGAACCATATGAGAAGTACAAGTCATATAATACAATATAAATGGATTGCGCGTGAACGACTTAAAATATAAAAAGTTTCCCGTACAAAAAATATATATATATTATATTAATATATATCTATTGAGAAAAAATTTCTCAATATATATCAGGATATTATATGTACACCGTTAGATTCAATTATATTGACTTGATCTGTATGTATTTATCGGTGATTAATCATATTCTATAGTTCACATGCATTACACTAATCTATTTTATATCGGTCCCATCAAAAAGAAAAAAGAACTATATATATATATATATATATATATATGGGAGAACACTTTTTATCGATATTAGCTCACTCTCTAAAAGAGTGATATATGTCTATAAAAAGAGTAAATTCGTCGAAACATTATTATTATTTTAGATAAATTTATTCCTCCTTACATTTTGAAAAGAATTATATATACATATGGGAGAACACTTTTATAGACATTATCTCACTTTCTAAAAGAGTGATACGTGTATATAAAGAAAGTAAATTCATCAAATCATTTTTATTTTTTTTTAGATAAATTTATCCCTCCGGACATCTGCCCATCTTCATGGGAGATGGGAGGGGGGGGGGTACCTTGTAGGGTGAAAAAATGGACTCAGTAGATATGGCCAAGGGGGTGCCTGTTCGAATGCCAAGCTGTCAGAGGCGGTGGGTGTTTTGGTTGGGAGTCCTGGCACATTCTTCTCCATATATCTTTTCAACAAGAATCTCTCACTCTCTCAATCTTTCTCTATATTAAATGTCAAAAAAAAAAAAACATATGATAACATTTCATGTCGTGTGGTGCAGAAACAATCGTACAAAATCTGCGATGGAAGCTTTTCTGCAATATTAGGAGTTTTGTTGAGCTTTTCATCTTTCAATAATAAGAAAAGTCCAAAACATAAATAAATAAATAACTCCATGTGACCAATTCTGGGATATTTCAATTTTTCAATACGTGCTCTCTCTCTCTCTCTCTCTCTCTCTTGTTTCTTCTACTCAAAGAAGGTAGACTGTTAGAGACAGAATCGGGACACCCACTTATTTTTTTTCCACTAAATCAAAACCGCTGTGTGGTACTGGAGATCGACTTCATGGAAGCAGCAACAGCAACAGCAGGAGGAGTAGAGGGTGTTTGTAATAATAAGAATAAGAATAAGAATAAGAAGAAGAATCACAGCATCATCAATGGAAGAAGCTACGAGTATCATGACATTGTGGAGTGGTTCGATGGGGTGTCAGAGAACGCCGGATTGGTACAGAGAGAGACTCTTCGCCGGATTCTTGAAATGAATTGTGAAGTTGAATATCTGAAGAAATGGCTTGGAGGTTACAAAATCAAAGAAATGGATGCATGTGCATTGGAATCTCTTTACAGGTCTTTAGTACCTATTGTTTCCCATGCAGACTTGGAGCCATATATCCAGAGAATTGCAGATGGGGACACTAATCCTCTACTCACCCACCAACCCATCACCACGCTCTCTCTAAGGTACCCAGCCACCCCAACCAAAAAAAAAAAAAAAAAAAAAAAAAAGGCCTTCTTTTAGAGCCTACCCTTTAATCCAATCTTCAAAATTTTAAACCAAATTAACCCACTAACACCGTCTCTCTCTTTTTATAATGGTTTTTCTATAGCTTTTTATGTTAATGTAGCGAAAGCTATACAACGATGAACAATCAAACAATAAATTTATCGTTGTATAGCTTCCGCTACATTATTCCCTTTCATTCGATCTTGGAATTTTTGAAACCAAAAACACACTAACTCTTTAATGTTTTTTTTTTTTTTTGTTAATATATATAGCTCAGGAACAACTGAAGGAAGACAAAAGTACGTTCCTTTTACGAGCCACAGTGCACAAACAACTCTTCAGATTTTCAGGTTGGCAGCTGCTTATAGATCAAAAGTTTATCCAATTAAAGAAGGAAGGAGGATTCTTGAATTCATATACAGCAGCAATCAGTTCAAAACAAAAGGAGGTTTAACAGCAGGAACAGCAACAACACATTACTATGCAAGTGAAGAGTTTAAAATCAAACAAGAGAAAACTAAGTCCTTCACTTGTAGTCCAGAGGAAGTCATTTCTGGTGGTGATTACAAACAGTCCACTTATTGTCATCTTTTGCTAGGTCTCTATTTCTCTGACCAAGTTGAATTCATTACCTCAACTTTTGCTTACAGTATAGTACAGGCCTTCACAGCATTTGAAGAGATATGGAAAGATATTTGTCAAGACATCAAACTAGGCCATCTCAGTTCAAGAATCACTTTGCCCAGGATGAGACTAGCTGTTTTGGAAATTATTTCACCAAACCCACGTTTGGCTTCTCAAATTGAAGTCACTTGCAAGAAATTGGAGATCAATTTGGACTGGTTTGGTCTGGTTCCTAAGCTGTGGCCAAATGCTAAGTATGTGTACTCTATAATGACTGGCTCTATGCAACCGTATTTGAAGAAACTGAGACACTATGCTGGGGATTTGCCTTTAGTGAGTGCTGATTATGGGTCCACTGAGAGCTGGATTGGAGCCAATCTTGATCCTTGTTTGCCTCCTGAAGATGTTACATTTGCAGTTGTGCCCACTTTTTCTTACTTTGAGTTTATACCAATTCATAGAAGAAAGCAAGATTTCAGTCCAGTTATTGATGATTTCATTGAAGATGAACCAGTTCCACTCTCTCAAGTCAAGCTTGGACAAGAATATGAGATTGTTCTTACTACTTTCACAGGTAATTAATTTAATTTTACTTCTAGCAAGATTACGTTCAAATTTTGCATGATATATTATTATATATGATCAAACTATTGAACTGTTAATTTGTAGCCACTTGATCATTAGACTTTTGATAATTATTTGCATGTGCTGACATAAATTAACAGTAGATAGAATAAGCTAAGCATCGATTTGACACATAGATGCGGACTGTCGAGGATTGGCATAAAAATCAATATTGTTAATTAGTCCCTTTTCATGATTGATCATTTGCTAGTTCAATTTAGGAAAGTTAGCTAGAGATTTACAAGGATTTGAGTATAAAAAATTTCCAACATATGATAATCCTCACTTCACTCGTGAGAAATTGCTCATTGCTATTACTAGTAATATTTCTGTGGTCATAAGACTTGCAACTAATTGCTTCTGTTTTTTTCTTTCTTGGATATGAATTTACTCGATTTAGATAATAATTCTATGGTCAGATCGGTCATGATTATAATGTTTTAGAGTACTCGACCGGATTCTCAATTTAGAATTATCCTGTACGCTAAAAAGTAAATATATTGGTTTCTTTTCAGGGCTTTATAGGTACAGATTAGGAGATGTAGTTGAAGTGGCTGGCTTTCATAAAGGGACACCAAAATTGAACTTCTTATGCAGGAGAAAGCTTATATTGAGTTTAAATATTGACAAGAACACTGAAAAGGACCTTCAAATAGTAGTAGAGAGAGGGTCTCAGCTGCTGAGCAAGAGTGCAAGAGCCGAGCTGGTGGATTTTACGAGCCACGCCGATAGTGTAAATCAACCGGGACACTACATAATTTACTGGGAGATCAAAGGGGACGCGGAAGAGAAGGTTTTACGTGAATGTTGCCGCGAAATGGATGCGTCTTTCGTTGATCACGGGTACGTTGTGTCCAGGAGGACCAATTCGATCGGACCATTAGAGCTATGCGTTGTGAAGAAAGGGACATTCAAGAAGATTTTGGAACATTTTATAGGAAATGGATCTGCATTGAGCCAATTCAAGACTCCTAGGTGCACCAGCAACCAAGTCATCTTGAGAATTCTAAATGAATGGACTGTTGAAAGGGTTCAGAGCACAGCTTATCGTTGATCAAACCTCTTTTTGAAAACAAATAAAACAGTTTACATATATATCTTTAATTTTGATAGGTTATTTACTTTTCTCAAAGCATCTTGTAACTAAATAACGTTTTTAATGGTATCTGATGTACAATTAATGTCTCGCAATAGGAAAACTTGATTTCTTACTTGTGATATATAGTATTACTCATGTGGAAAATGAGATTTTTTTTTTTTTTTTTTATATATATATATATATATAAAGAATGACCGTATAGAAACAATAATAAAAACAAACAAAAAATGGAAATGACCGTATAGAAACAATAATAAAAACAAAAAAATAAATATGGAAACGGTATATTCCTTTAATTGTTTATGGCTTGGAATGGGGCTGATTTAATGGTGGATATAGGTGGAGGCAGCTAAGTAAATGAGAAAATGTTATTGTGGTGCCGTGGTGGTCCTGTTTTAAATGAAAGGACAATCAAATCTTTGTAATTAATAATTATCATCATCTATATCGTCTTCAGTCCTGTTCATAGTAAATTTTCACTGTTTGATCTTTTTCGATTTATATTTGAAAATGTACTGTATATATATGTGATATGTCACAAGTCACGGCTTCAAGTCACATCCATGTATTTAAAGCTTTTGCAGCTATCTCCTTAAATTTTGTTGTTGCATTGTTGATTCTGATGACTACGATATTTAGCTGTAACTTTCGGTACAATCAAGCCACGTCAATATATATGTTGGTGTGGCTTGATTGTTAAATTCGTGTTTAAAAATACTTATGTAGACAAATCGGTATTCAAAAATACGTGTATAACCATTAAACGGTTTCTAATCGTTTCAATTAAGATAAAATAGATCGTATTAGGCTTTGGTTAAAAAACAGACGATTTGATCAATTTATCAATTGATTTTATCAATTAATTGATCTAGATAGACATGTCGCCGGTTCTGATTTCGGTTCGGAACCCGGTTATGGTGGTTCCGACGGTCCGGTTTTTTTTTCTTCTTTCGTAAAATATTAAATATATGTAAAGGTATTTTTTTTTAAAAAAAAAATATCGGTTGGGCTGCACTGTTGCAGCAGTTAAACAAAATTTTTTTTTAAAAAAAACAGATTTGTTCGAACCGGACGATTCCAACAAATCTGAAACCGGAACCGCTATAGTACCCAGTTCCGATTCCAAACCTTCCCAAATGGTTCGGTTTCGATTTCCGACATTTCGGTTCTGATTCTGTTAACCGGTTTGAACCAAACCACCGACATGTCTAAGATGGAGTCAAATTTTTTATATCCTAATTATACATATTAGATTTTGAATATTGATTTTTTATTAAGATTGAATATTAGTTTTATATATAGTAAAAATAATTATAAATATATATATATATATATATATATATATATATATATATGTTTTGATTTGATTATATATATTTATTAAAGTATCTTTTAAATTCAATAATTTATATATTTTATATTAGTTCGAAATGATAATCAAAAGATATATATATATATATATATATATATATATATATAATGACAATCATAGAGATTGCATGCGATACTCAAAAGAAACAACACAAGTTTGATTACATTACTCTAAAGATGATTTGTACTTAATTAATTACAAGTAATGTCGAATTGTCGATGACTTCGTGGTCGATTGTACTACACTTTTGAAAAGCTCTTTTTATGCTCTTCTTTGCTTCTTTTTGTTGTATTCTCCTTCTTTGAAAAATACACCGACTTTACAACCTGGCATTTCAGACAGAAAACAAAATCAGTTAAATCAGTGTTCAAACGATACTTAATGAAAGCCAAATTGTTTGAAATTTGTGACCCTTCTCAAATCTCACTCATACAATAATTGACACCAATTTTGGTGTCTAAATTACTGACAAATCATTTAAATAAAATAATAATTATATAAAAAATATTAAAAATTTAAAATCATAATAAAATTAGTTTATTTATATATAAAAAAATTGATATTATAATAAAGTTTAGATAAAATAAAACAATTTTACATTAAAAAGGAATAAAAACAAGAAATATAATATTAAACAATAAAAAAATACAATCTTTATTTTTAAAAGATAAATTATAATATAATTTTATAATACATTTTATTTTGTATTTATATTGAATTCATTTTAAATTTATATAAAAATAATATATTAATAAATATAATTATATATATATATATTATTGATAAGTTATATATTTTAAATAACTTAAAACTATAAAATAAATAACAATATTAAAGATAAAATAGAATGGATCATGATAGATGGATTATATTAATACAATAAATTAAAATTTGAGTTTTCATAATTAATTAAAAAAATATTAAATTATATATTTTGCAAGCAGTGGAAATTCAACGACCACCACCTAATTGGAAAAGAAGTTCAGCAACAGCTATGATATAGAAGATTTGTTGTAATTATTGTTATGTAATATATAAAAACAAAAACATTTTTTTTCAAGATTCAAACCTGGTCCAAATGTGGACTCGTTACTGCCTAAATAACGTGGTATCTTTATTTTTTTTATTATAATTATATGATTGAATTTTATGCATACTATATTATTTGAGTTTTAAATTTATACAAAGTAGTACCACTCTTCTTAACTTAGAGTAGTCTTGTGTGTTATTTTGTATTCATGTGAAAAAATTAATAATTACTATATCATAAAAAATTAAAGGATCGTTAACTACCTAGATTGTGAAGAGTGAGTGAAGGTTATTAAAAATTACAATTACCGTAATGAAAATAAAAATAAAGAAAGGAAGAAATGTAGCTATACAAATTTACTATAAATAGTTTACCTATTAGATTAGTGTTAGACAATCCAAAAATTTAGTGTCAAATTTAGTGAGTGAAGGTTTTTTTTTTTGTGTCAAATTTAACATTATGAATACCATCAACATTAGAGATGGTTTTATCATCCTCTATTTTCGATGGATAGGCTGAAGTCATAATTTAGAAATCAAACGTTTTACCTAGTGATTAAACTCATCACATCCATACCATGAGGTTATAGGTTCGAGTCTCCCTCCGTTCTTAAAACCCAAATTATTGTAACATTTCAAAAAAAAAATCCCCAAAAATATTCATGTTGCAATTTCTAGTGAAGCCCAATGAGCTATATTTAGCAGTTGGATGATACAAAAGTTGTATGAGATTTTGTAGTTGGGACATTTGGGCTTAGAGGTGGCCCAAATGATTAATCATAAGTAAGGGTTGCATGATTTAATATGATTGATTAGATCTGAATGGATTAGATTATAGGATGCAATAGGATCCAACTTTCTAAAAATGATTGGAGATGGGACAACGGATTGATTGACTATGTTTGTATCCCTTAAAAACCATATGTATACATTAAATTATTATATTTATAAAAAACCAATAATATCCTTGAGTAAATTTATTAAGAGGACTGATTGTTTGTTAGTAAACTTACCAATAATTATTAAATGTGCCAATATTGATACCCATAAAACTTATCGGTACATTCATATTTTATTAAAAATTTAATTACCAAACATTTCAATTGAAATTTAGCGATAATGATAATTTACTTTAATTAAAAATAAACCAAATAATATATACACTCACTAATTATACTCATATCTTCAACTATATTTCTTTATTGAAAAAAACTTATCTTTAAAAAAAAAAACTTATGATAAACCCTAACATATAATAAACTCTAGTTAAACTTTAATTTTATTTCAAATTTCAAATCTTCTCATCATCAAATGATTATCATATTGTTTTGTCTTTCTTTTATATATATAGTTATGAACCCTGTTAATAAACATTTTTTTTTTCAACAATAGTGGTAGATATCAACATTTTTTTTATAAAAATAACCGTAGATTAAGTTTTTTTTTTAAGATAGTTGTATAAATAAGATAATTTCAATTTAAAAATCTCTCGACCTCATATACGGTTCCACATATATTTTTTTAAGGCTACTACATTCAATATATTTCAAAAAGCATCGGGTATGATAATAATTTAATAGTGTTTAAAAATAGTATGTATTAAATTGAATATATTTTTTTCAGGATTTAGATCATCTACTGATCTGATATGTTTCCTGATATTTTTATAATATGTGATTGGTTGTTGATAAAGTGGTTGTGAAAACCAATAACATCTTAACTGCACATTCATCATAATGTTTGTGTGTCATGAGATTATGTGAGGTTAGAAAAAAGATCAAATCAGTAAATATCTAAATTCTTTATTTCAATGAAGGTATATACTATTGGCATTAGGATGTGCTTATAATAATATTTATTTTTTATATTTTTTCACATGGGTATACTTATAAAAATGGGTGTACTAATAAGCTTTATAGATGTCAATATCTGCACCCAATTATTAATTGGTTTTCTATTTTAATCTTTTGTATTTCTTTTCTCCTATTAATGGTTTGATATTAGGAACCGGATCCTTTCATCACTTTGCCCTCACCTTTATAATCTATTAACACGTGTCTAATATAATAAATCAATGGTCTGAATTATTTTGAAGTTTTACACAACTAAAATTTATAATTAATTCAAATCATTGATTTAGGTGAGGACTACATGAGGTGAGGAGATGATCCAAATTCTTGATATTAACATATATCGTAAAAACTCTTTCTCTTTTAATAAACCATAGATTCTCATTTAAATATATTTTCAATATCTTTTAAGGAAATAAAAATTGATTGCTAAGTGTGAAAAATAAATCAAAATCATGACACAAATTTGGTTTTTTAAAAGTAAAGTTTTAAATTATTTTTTATTAGAAAAACAAAATCATTATGTATATAAACAGACTTTTACATTAGCTATATTATCTATATCTTTTTAGAGTAATGCTAGTTTACCTAAATTTAATATCCAAATGATATGGCAATATTCCAATCCATTCATTTAAATTGGATTAGATTTGTATGATTTAAATGAATGGACTAGAGTGTTGATACATCATTTGGGCACCAAATTTAGACAAAGTAGCATTACTTATCTTTTTATTTCTTTCGAATACACTTTAGAATATTTATTTATTTATCAATATTATATGTTTTTTCTTGTAAAAAAAAACATTAGATGTTCTTCAATTTTATCGAAAACCTATCAATTTTTTTTTAAATATCATTTAACACCTATTTACTTCCATATTAGCTGGGACATGACACAAATCTTGTATCATTACAACTCTCTTCAACCGAAAATGGTTCTCTAATAAATAAATAAATAAAAAGTAGAAAAGAGAAAGAATAGTAAGAGAATATAATTAAAGAAAAAGAATGTTTGGTATTAAGTGAGGTTTATTTATAAATTTTTTTTAAAATTTTATTATATATATAATTATAAAAAGGATATAGATTAATAGATACCATTTTTAGGGTGTTATTATCTCTATTCTAACAGATTTTCATATAAAAATCTGCCGAATCTACTATTCGCCATATTCAAGGGCCATATATAATTTTTTATATCTACTCATATTATATAAATCCCACTGTCTTGAATTATAATAATTCATGGACTCAGTACAGTTACTGGTTCAAGCCCAACATATTTGGTTTTTATTTTATTTTCTTAGGATTCGGGATTTCCTTTTATCATGCCTTTCACTTCCGGTCACCGATCCATTTATTGTACTTTAAGACTCGTTGGTTGTTTTTATTCAAACTTTTTGATTATAATCAAATTGGATACCTTAATTTGTTCATTTTTATAATTTTGTGTTTGGACTTTGAAGTTTGAACTCAAATTATGTATTTTTTAAATGTTTATTTTCTTTTTTAAAACATTATAATAATTCAAAAAATTATTGTGGGGGACGAACCCAAATTTATAATCTTTTATATATATACATATGAGGAGTAAATAACTGAATCAATCTCATTTTGTCTAAAAATATAAATAGTGGGACTTGATCCCTCACTATCAAACTAGAATGGAAACGCACCATTAGCTGTGCTAACAAACGATACGGGTTTGAACTCAAATTTTATTTCACTCATACTATTTTAACAATGTTTAGTTGTTTATGTTAAAAATTTGTGTTGGTAATTGATATTATTTTATGATATCTTATTAAATTTTATGTTAATCTTACTATAATTATTTGTTTAAGTTAATTTAATGAAGGTTTTAGTTTTTGTAAATAAAAAGTATTTTAATATGAAGGGATTCAAATCTGTTGTACACTTGTACACACCTATTAACAAGATATGAAAAGAAAAAAAGAAAAAAAGAAAAAAAACGCCGAACATATATGAAACATGTAAGAATATACTACAATATAGCTTGAAGTTCTCGATTGAATTGATATTGTATTATTATTCCTAGTATTTGCCAAACAAAACCACCTCTGTCGTAAAAAATAGAAAAGTTAGGTATCATATCATATCATATGATTTTTGAACAAGAAAGTCATAGATTTCATCTCCCTAAAAAAAAACACTACTTTCTTCTTCCTAGTCGATGATGATGATATATTGATATCTGCCGCCTTTCTCTTGCGATCTCCGTCGTCTACGTCTATATCTTCTTCTCTTCTCTACACTATCCAATTCCTCTACTTCACCAACTAATTAACCTCGCTAATGGGTTCTCTCTCTCCCCAACTTACTCCTTCTTCATCACCCACTTATCGCATTTACGCGTCGTTTTGCTCCACCAACCTATCGTCCCATGCAAACATATCCAACTGGATTGACTGCTACGACCCTTCAACCAATGCATGGCACCGTGTCACCACCCTCCCTGGTTTGACTGACAACCACGTATTAAAGTGTTTCTCCATGGCCGCCGTCGGCGACTTCGTTTACGTCATCGGCGGTCGACTCTGTCGCAAGATACCCGGACGCAAATCCGACGAGTTCGTTGAAAAAAACGTTGAGGTCCGGCAGTCTGTGATGCGTTACAACGTGCGCGACGGCGTTTGGTCGAAGTGCGCGCCGATGCGCGTGCCAAGGTTCGACTTTGCATGCGCCGTGTGCGACGGTAGGATCTACGTGGCTGGAGGGCAGTCGACGCTCTCCAGCGCACGTGGTCTTCGATCTGCCGAGGTTTACGACCCGACACTTGATCAGTGGAGAGCGTTGCCGGACATGAGTATGTTTAGGTTCAAGTGTGTCGGGGTGACGTGGCAAGAAAGGTTCTACGTGATTGGCGGTTTTGCTGAGAGAGGTGACTCCGGTGACTCCGGTAGAGTCTTTCCACAATGGGGTACGATGGAGCGGAGCTCTGCTGAAGTGTACAGCTGTGATGATGCCAGGTGGGATCTCATCGTAGGGATGTGGCTGCTTGATGTACCACCTAATCAAATCGTGGCCGTTGATGACAAACTCTTCAGCTCCGGTGATTGCTTTAAATCGTGGAAAGGTCATATTGAAGCGTATGATGGTAAAGTCAATATATGGAGTGAGGTGGATGGGTCCCACCTGGAAACGCTCTCGTCACCGATTTCCACGTCAGGTGATGATTGGCCGCCGATCAAACGGCTGTACATCACCATGGCACCAATTGGGACCCAGCTCTACTTCTTGGCTGGTTATAGACTGCCAGGTGAGATTTCGAGGGTGACATGTAATGTACACGTGTTTGACACGTCAGCAATTAGGGATGGGTGGACTAGCTTGGAGCCCATGGAAGAGGAAGGAGAGAAAGAGCTTTGTAGCCACTGCTGCGTTGTTAGACACACTTTATGATTTATATGAACAGATTTTATGATTTTAATGGATCGGAATGAGGTTGGTTTAGTGATATGATCCATATACCTATATCATGGATTCAAGTTGTGTGTTCCTGTGTCTTCAGAGACGTAGTTCAACCGGTAGATATACAAGCTTAGAGTTTAGATAAATGATTCTCAAATCAGCGAATTCTACCGATAGCAAAAACTTAAAAAAAAAAAAAAGTGATGTGTTCCCGTCCTCTCAATCCTGAAATTATTCTAATAGTTTAAAAAAAATATTATAACTGTAGTACCAGTATTCTATTAGTCTAAAAAAAAGGATCTGGAGAGAGAATATTCATATATGAATGAAGAATCTATAATTGTAGTCAGCTTTCAATGTTTTGAATCAATAATTAATTCATCATATTGACTTGGTTTTTCAATTTCCCTTATTTGTTATCAAATTGAAATTCGATTGCAAAACTGATTCAATCTGTCCAAATAAGGGTTGGGAGTCGTAATATCACCTCAGGAATACAGGGCTTAAGTATCTACGGCCACACCACCTATCCCAAATGAATACTATAAGCATAATTAATTGATTACAGATAATTTTATATCAAATCAATAAATGTTTTTTTTGTTCACTGATACTAGATAATCCAATAATTTAATATAAATTTCAATTCAAATGATATAACAAGTGATTTTTTCATTAACCAAATTATTCTATATTGTTATGCTAATAACAATTTTCTTGTTATATTATTTGAGTTAAAATAATTATTTAGATTGTATAGTATAATTATATAACTTTTCTCTTTTTAAAATTTGAATCTTATATACTGTGAAGCGGAAGATAATGGAAAAATCATACGAAAAAGGTGGAAAAAAAAACTGTAGTTAGTTGTCCAATTATATAACATGACCTCATAAACCGGGCCCATATTTTGAAATAGAGAGTGGGCCCATTAGAGAGAGCCCAGCCTACAAACTCGTGTTAGCATGAAAAGAAGAGAAAGATAGATAGAGAGTCAGAGACTATCATCGATAACACAGAGTCAGTCACGTGAGTCCATAAAGCCCAGCACGGGCTCTCTGTGACCGACCGGGCCCTACCTATTTCTGACCGACGTCAAATCCTGGACGCATACTGTTAAATGGCAATCAACGGTCATCATTCAGGAGAGTATCACAGACGTCTGTGATGTGGGAATTATATAACCGCCCAATCCACTGTCACTACGTGGCACCAGATTAAAGCCGTTTCCGTTCATTACCCTCACACGTGGCAGAAAGTGGTCCCGGGACCACAAGTCCAGCGCACGGGAGGCACGTGATGCTGTGGAGGAGGTGGAGTGGACTAGTGGAGGGGACCATCTCATTACTTGAAGATTTTCTCTCTTTCTTTCCATGATAGTTGAGTGATACTACGGAGATTACCATAAACTACAACTAACATGTAATCACAAATCTCTCTAAAATTTTGGATTTTATTTTCAATTTATGTTATGATAGGTCACCGATCACCATATATGTTGAATGGTAGTCGGGGGCGAAGCCAGGGAGTTATAGTAGGGTGGACTAAACTAATTTTATATATTTTTTTAAACGAACTTCGACGATACGAGAAAATAATATCTACTGTAATTTTTTAATATACATTTAGATAAGAGGGGATATAATGAATCGTGCCCATCGAAACTCATCTTCTAAACAAAATACATTAATTGTTTTAGAAGATAACGATTAGATAAGAGAAAAAATGTAATTCCAATAGAATCATAAAATATCTCAGTTTTAACAAATTTTGAGAGAATGTAGAACGATAAAACCGCATAAATGAAACTTTTCCAACTTGTTGGAACGTATTTAGCTCTTAAAATTTTATTTTGTTTGTGTATGATACTCAAATGTGTTTTACTTTTTTTGTGTTTAGTTATATTAGTTTGATAAATATAATCGTAAATTAAAGGTAAAATGTAAGAGTA
This sequence comes from Dipteronia dyeriana, assembly GCA_032871835.1. Classification (NCBI taxonomy): domain Eukaryota; kingdom Viridiplantae; phylum Streptophyta; class Magnoliopsida; order Sapindales; family Sapindaceae; genus Dipteronia; species Dipteronia dyeriana. The sequence continues at coordinate 6,673,843 of CM065299.1, read as the reverse complement.
TAAGGGTGATAAATATAAATATATAAACTTTAATTTTATTTTTTTTCAGAAAAGTTAGCCTGGGCTACAGCCCAGGCGACTTACCTTATACCGCCGCCCCTGATGGTAGTAAATATCAACATTTGTCAATATATGGGGAAGTCGTAATTTACAATTTAATTTGAAAAAAATAAATTGATGAGGGATATTTTGTATAGATGATGTGATTTCAATCGAATTTCAATAATTGTAATATGTAAGTTATATACTTTAATATTTTACACGTAAAATATATTCACCTAAATATTGTTTATTAGTATATATTGGCTCCACTAAATCATGAGCCCACAATGTCGTTATGTGATTATAACTTTGTTTGTTTTTACAAAAGAGTCCGAAAAAGTTGTAAAATGATGGTTAACACTTGACACTATTTTCCTTTAAACTTCTCATGCTGCTGCTTGTTGCTCTACAACACATGAATGATAAGCTATAAATTGCATGAGATTTTTTATTTTATTTTTCAATAGTTTTCTAATACTCTTTATATTATTACTTTTAAGACTAACACCGATTTAATAATTTAAATTTTAATAATAAAGGTTGAACGAATAGATCTCTATTAGAGGTATATTCCATCTTCATTGATAAAAGACCTCCACCGATTGAGGTTTTTGAAAAGAAAAGAAAAATTCAAACCTAAAAGTGGTAAAATAATAATAATAAAATAAGTAAATTAGGGTTTTTTTTTATTAATCGATGTTATTTAATCTTAACTTATTATATTATTGTTAATAAATAACATATATAAATAAACCAATAGTTCATTGAGTTTGAAAGAATAGATTTGTATTTATCATTATAGTAAAATTTCAAAAAATATATTTATCATAATAAATAAAATATGAAATAAAGTTATGATACAAAAATTGAAACTTATCAAAAATTAAAGGATTCATAAAACTTATTAGTACACTCATTTTTATAACTACATTCTTATCTAACATTTTAAAAATAAATATTATTATAAGCATTCATCCCTAATGTCAATAGTATCATTATTTGAAATAAATATATTCATTTTAATACATATTATTTATAAACACTTTTAAATTATTATTACATCCGATTTATAAAAAAATCATATTATTTTTTTAAATCAAATCGTCAATACAGTTATCTTAAAAAAAATATATATATATTATTGGTATCTACAACTATCTTTAGAAAAAGTTGTTGATATCTATAGTTAATGTATAGTTAAAAAAAATGTTTATCGATATAATTCATAATTATATATAAAAAAATAGAAATAACATGATAATTACATGATGATGAGAAAGTTTGATATTTGAAATAAAATTAGAGTTTAATTAGCGTTTATCATAAAAGTTAAGTTTAAATTAAGTTTTTTTAAATAAAGAAATATAATTGAAGGTATACGTATGTATAATAGTATTTGGTTTATTTTTAATTAAAGTAACTTATCTTTATTGGTAAGTTTTTATTGAGATAGGTTTATAATTAATTTTTTTAATAAAATATTAATGTACTGATAAGTTTTATGGATGTCAATATTGACAAATAGAAATTAGAGTATATTTTGTGAATGATTTTTTTTTTTAAATAAAAATGAAAATATATCTTAATTTATATAGTTGACATTTATTTCATAAAAGAAAATAATAATAATAACTTTTTAGTACCTTTATAAACTCCAAACAAAATGGTAAAAAAAGAAAGAAAGAAAAACAGCAAGAGAAATTCACTCTCACAAAACAGAGCCACTGTTTTCTATATAAGAACTCATTATATAGAAAGCTCTGTTTTCAACCTCCTACCATCACTCACTCACTCACTCGCTCACTCACTCATTTCTTCATTGTGAACAGCACCAAACATGGGTTTTGAAGCATAAAAGTTTTTTTTTTCTTTTCTGGTTCTTTTGTTGATTTTTCATCTGCAACCATGTTCAACAGAGTCATCATCAGAATTTCAAGAACCAGACTTGCCCACTAAGAAAGCTAAAGACTTGTTCATGTTTTGCGCTTCAATCTTTCAATTTCTTCCTCCACATTACTTTTTTTTATTAGTTGGAGATGACTGATGAGAGAAAAATACATTAGAAACAGAGGGTGAAGAGATACAGTTACAGAGCAGAGTCATCTTGTTGTATTAAAAATTTAGGAAGATAAATGGGTGGTGGTGGTGGAGATCAGAGTTGGGGTATGGTACCACCACCAACGGTGGCTTTAACTCCGTTGAATTTAGAGAGAGAAGAGCACTGGAGAAATTTCGACAACTCGATGAACGCTGTCTCGTTTGGGTTCGTAGCCACTGCCATTCTCATATCAATGTTTCTAGTCATGGCCATCTTCGAGAGGTTTCTACGGCCAAGATCAATCCCCTCCTCCTCCTCCTCCGGTCCCACAACAACTCATAATTATGATCTTGAATCTCAGATGGGTTTCAATTCCAAGCTCAATTTCCCTTCACCCAAAGTAAGCTATTTTTTCAGGTTTTTTTTTTTTTTTTGGGTTTTTCTGGGTATGTTTAATGTATGTTTTGCTCTCATTTCACAGTCTCTTTCTCCATTTCGTTTTTGATGTACCAATTTTTTTTTTCTATGTTATCTGTTGATGCAATGAGTACACCTGCTAACGTGATCGTGACTGCTCCTTTACTTTCCCTTTCTGTGTAATTATTACACCTAATTCATGCAGTTTTGAGTTTTGACTAGTCATTTACTCATTTATGCAAATTGCATTTGCAAAACAAAATCACTGACTTAAGCTTTGCAATTTTGTTTTCTTCATTTTCCACCTCTCATCCCATTCTCTCTTTTCGTTTTTTTTTGTTTGTTTGTTATTTTCTAGCCACAGGTTTAAGTGCATATGAGTTCTTTTTTCTTTGTTTTTTGTCCGAAAAGATAAAAGCTACCATTAGACAGAAAGGTTGATATCAGGGACCCATATATTCTAAATGTATTATTCACAGCATCCAATCCATAGATAGCCATCTATTCAAATGCCCATGTTGTCATGTCTCCATTTCAGATATCTTCAACTACTAACTCATATAAATTTCATCAAACTGTGGATTAATCAATCTGTTTTTCTTTTGTTTTAACTTCATTTTTTTTTTTTTAAGTTATGTTTTTGTCTGCCTACCAATTAGTTCTAATTCACTCTCATTGTGTTAGTAGTGGTGGCATTTTTTTATAAGCATAACTGCAAGAACCCAATATAATCAGTGGATTATGAATCTATGATCATTGTGGTGGATTCATGGAAGATGACAGAGATAGTTGTTAATAATAGTTAGAGACTTTAATAAAATATTGCAACGGCGCTCTAACGCAATCTTATTTGATTATTAAGATCTTGGAATAACAATCTTTATCATCCCAAAGGATATGAACATATATAATTGCAAGTTATAATATTAATATCCTCTCAACTTTCTTCCTGAAATCTTAGAATACCTTTGTCTTGTTCTGCTTACATGTGCATAATGGGTTTATATAATCTCTATTTGTGTTTTGAGTCAACATAGGGAGACACTCCACTAGCTCTGTGAATGTGATTTATCAAAACCCTCAAAATATTTTGAAACTTATCTCAACCTTGCTTGATATCTCTCTTACTATTTTTCATTTTTTCGGTTTTTTTAATACAAAAGATCAGGAAGGAGGTGACTGACAAGCATTTTCTGTTTACTGGTATAGCAGTGCTTGCTTGAGCTGGAAATTTAGTTCCATCCTGTTTCGACATGTGTATACACAAACGATTATTGTAGATGTACTTGTCTATATGTTTTTTTGGTCATGAATGCATATATCTGGTTGATTTTTATGGTTATTAATGTGCAACGAGCAGAATTTCAAGCTGATTGGACCTACCATACATTAGCAGCATGTGATTCTTGTCTCGCAAGTGTCATATCATTCCAAACTAGATGTTGTGTCAATATTTATTTGCAATTGAATTCTCTTATGGAAATTGCTCCAACCTATCTATTAGGTTGGATGTAATAGTGATAGTGTGCATCACATATTAAGTCTGAGATGAACCTACTAGTTCAGCTCAGGTGGAGATTATTGAAAACTTATCGAATTGTAATAAATCTGTCAAAGTTTAGGTAAATTTATATCATGACAAAACTTAAATACCGGTGTGAAGCCATCAATGATAGAATAGTGAGTTAAATTGACATCCATGTGAGAATTGTCTAAATCCACTAAAAGAACGTCTTAAAGACTTAAAACAAATATGTGGAGTTGACGGTCCCCTTTTCATGCTATTCCAAGGTTTGTCCCACGCGATTAAATGCACACAAGCTTGTCTAGACAGAACGGTGGTGTCCATGCCTGAATTGTCGTTTGTTTGCAAGTTTTAGATCAGGTGATCACTCCCCACTACTCGTCAACATCTTCACCAAAGCTGTTTCTGTTTTCAAGCTAAGGTTATTAGCATCTTGACATGGCTGCTTGCTGGTTCACTGCCATGTTTTTTTACAATGAAATCCGGTCGTTAGATGCCCTTGATTTATGGAGAGAGTTTGGAGATCCACAGACAGTGATATTATTCTATTGCAGTGGTGGTATTAATTCTTGATAAGGTTAATCCTTTTGTTGTCTGTTAGCTTGTATGGTTCTGCTTAAAATAATAAAATTCACACCATTCATTGTTTCTCACTTAGTTGTTGAACTCATTTGACCATGCCCACCTCCATACATTGTTTATATATAAACATTACATTTAAAAATATGTTACACTGCTTGCACTGTACTCCTCCACTTTTGAAAAATATGATGGATGCCATCTAGAGATAAGGCTTCAATTTCTATTAATGAATATAAAATTGTTAATTGTTCTAGTGGTTTCTGTTTGTAGAATATGATATAGAGATTATCTAAAAGGGTACTTTGACTAATGTTTTGGTGGATCAGTAGTATGGCACATTCTGCTGTCAAATAATGTTGTAACTTTTTTATTTACAAGATCAAAAATAAATTTGCTCGGTCATGAAAACGAGATAATCGAATCACTTATGCAATCTAACCTTAGAGATAGGGTTTGAAAGTGCAACTATTCTCTCATCTTTTGCATATTTTCCTGTGTGTTTATTATTCAACGGTCTTTAATTTGTGTGTTGCAGATGACAGTGTATGCTAAAGGAGTATCAGTCTTGATGCCCGGCGAGGAGATTCCCACTTTCATTGCACATCCAGCTCCGCCACCATGTCCTCCAGAGCGCAACTTAAAGCCTCCGCATAGCCTCAGCTTAACCTCAAGCCCCATCTCAAGCGCGGCAAGAGTTGCAAGTAATTGAAATAGTTTTTCACATTATATTTTTGATGAGATATATAACGCCTGAGGTTAGATGCATTTCCATCATATTTGTATATTTTCTGTCAGCTCCATTAATCTCTCCTTGGTTTGTTATTGAATTCGCTCGAATAGAATCTAAATGCCATTCCATAGACGATCAAATGCATTATTATTATTTTTTTGCTTGTGAAAGATTACACGAGTTACTACTTTCTGTGTATGGAATGTAAATATTCTGAGTAATATATATATTATTGTTCAAAAATCAGAACCTTTGCTTGTTCTTTCTTTAGTTTCAACAAAGGTTTTTACAGGAAAATAATGTAGTGATTACATTTACATTAGAGAAAGAGAATCACTTACCAGGCAACATTTTTCATTGAGAAACGTAAGGGGATAAGGGTGTTGTCTGTTTACAGTCCAATCTTTTCGTAGCCAATCAATGTCAGATCTTCATTCATATTCATCTGGACTCATAGGTCCTTGTTTTCACACAGTGGCCATCTTAGGGAACATTTGAGACTGCAACTGTCTTATAAATTAGAACACAAATTAAAGACCATATAATACGATCTCTAATTATCTAATTAAACTTCAACCTATCAACATTTTCAAATACTGCCAAAAAATTGTATACTTAATTAACCAAAGCTAAAATGTCAAATCACAAATGGTATCTTAAGTGTTCTCTTCTGGCACAAAAGATCAAAAAAGAAGAGGAAGATTCTTTGAAGAAGACTAGGCAAGTAGGCACTAGGCAGGCATGGTCCTTGCTAAATTATTTACTATTCATAAAGAAGTTTCTCTATCTCAAAAAGTAGATAAAGAGGATCCGAATTGGAGGGTGATTCTCATATCCCTAGATAATTTACAATCTCAAGTTGAGGGTAACATGAAAGCAAACCAAAATGATAATTACCCTACTAATTTGGCTCAAATATTTTTAGACAACTTTATTTTGCAAACTATGAACCTCAAACATATAGTTTTGAAAAATGTTACTATTATGGATTAATAATTATCATGCACATAATACATATAGATGACCATTCCAAGGACCCATTCACTTCCATATCCATCCCCACACAACTTTACCAACTCAAGAACAACCCCAACTTAAAACAATTCAAATTAATAATACGTAAGTATTTTTTCGTACGGAATCCCAATTGAAATCCTGCACCAAAAGTGCTGATAAATTTAACCTTCTGTACATTTAAACTTCGATCATTTTACGTCTTTTTCTTGATGAAATATTTTTTGGAAGGTTGATGAAATAAATCTGAATAATAAAGTTTGGCAAATTTTGATTTTGATATTCATCAAAATTTATAAAACCCAGAAAAAGATTGATGAATTATCAATAATTACATTGCAATTTACAGAAACCACAACCAAATTACAGAGATATGCAACTTTTTTTTTTTGCTACGCAAAGCAAAATCCACAAGAAGCAGAGAGCCAGAAACTGACTGTTGACCGTTGACTGTCGACTGCTATTTTTGCAAAGCACTTTTTTTTTTCCGACACTTGCTGCCAAAAACACTTTAACAAAAAAAAAATTCAAAATTCACAGAAATATGAAGCACTCCAACGACACATGAGGGTTGTCAATAGACTCGTTAATAAACTCAATCTTCTTCTCCTGTTGCAAAGCACTGTCGTTTAGGTCTATCTCCTTTTGACCCGTATTCTCGACCCGTGACAACCCACCGGGTCTTCTTGCTGTTACTTTACCCGGACTCCGCCCCACTCCACCGACGGTCCTCGTGGCCGGCGACCTCGACCTCCGACTAGACGGGCCCTCTCCGGTCTCTCTCCTGACTCCATTGGTCCCTACATTGCGTTGCATTGTCCTTCTAGGACCGTGGTGCGATGACTCCGGTCTCTTCGCCGGAGATTTAGCTCCTCGCGAGATTTCTCCGGTGTAGGGACGCTTTCTGGGTACTTTAGCCGGAGTCCTGTGACTCACTTCTCTGGTGGTGGGTTTGCTGATTGCTTCGTCGTCTCGTTTGTCTGTTATAGTCGTCGTTGTTGTAGTGGTTGAGTAGCTCTCGCTGATGCTGTATATCTCCGACAACTGAGACACTTCAGAGACTTCTTCTTCTTCTTCTTCGTGTTTGTTCACGTAATCTTTGGCTTCGACGAGGTCTTCTTCGATCACCGGCATCTGGGTTCTGTTCTCTTTTGGAATTTGAGGTTTGGGTAAGGGAGTTTCAGAGAGCACTACTTCTTTTACAGTCTCTTCTTCAAAAACAGGTGGCGGAGCTCTGCTGTTGTCGGATTCTCGCAATGGAGGAGGTTTTGGTGCATCTGGTTGATGTGGGCTTTTGTTGTTGGAGCTGAAACAGCAACCCATTTGAGAGAGACTTGATGGTGGTGTGAGAAAGTTGTAGAAAAACTCCGTTTTTAGATTTTTCTTAGATTGTATCGGCTACAAAATCACCAGCGTTGACAATTTAAAGCTGAGATGAAGAGTTGTTTGGCCTGATTTGTGAGACAAATTTGGAAAATGATGCGAAGAGGCTGTGGTGGAGAACTGGAGACTGAAGAGAGGAGGGTTTGAGAATGGGCGGAGAATTTGATGATTGTTGTTTTATTTAATTAAAGGAGGGCAATTTCTTTGCTTCGTGTCTGTGCTTGTGTGCGAGAAAGAAATGGATTTCGCTTCTTTAAAAAAGAATTAGGTGAAAATGTATCAAATAATTAATTACATTGATTAATGTAAAAAAAATTAATCTTTTTCACTTATATTTTTGGGACAAATTATAAAGGAGGACTTTATTCAAATATCTATGCTAAGTACATATATATTTATAATACAACGGGTAGTCTTTACTCTTTAGGCTTTAGGGGAGCTTTTCCTTTTTCCTTTTTTCTTTTTTGGGGAGGGAAATAATTAGAGTTTGAGGGGCAAGATGGGGACAGATAAGATGTAATTATATTAAGTGTATATTTGATACGAATTTTATAAGGATCAAAATCGTTTTTTAATGTTAGAATTTTAAAGTTTTTTTTGAATCGTTTGATAAAACTCAAAATAGCTTTTTTAATATATAAATTGTCTCAATTAACTTTTATAAAAATCATTTTATATCTATTTATAGAAAACTCAAATTATGTCTATTTGTTGAACTTTTCTAAAAAGCTTTGTTTTGAGTTTTTTTTTTAACATATGAATTGTGTCAACTATCCTTCATAAATTTAAGATATTTTACCATACAACTCTCTTATTATAAATTATTAACAACTTTTTATATAATTCACACAATTAAAAGGTATTTTTAAAAATATATTGTCAATACATTTTTTATAATTTATACAACCAAAACCCTAATTTATTAGAAATTTTACTCGTTAAAAATTATACTATAAAAAGATCTATTCTATAAACTCTATTTAAAAAACCATAACAGACACTCTAATCCGGGGACGTATCAAATTTTTTTAATTAAAAAAAGAAAAGAAAAAGGGGGATCTTTAAGATAACAAGGTGGATGATGATGATGATTAATTTGAGATAAAACTGTACGGAAGAAACTTGGAAGCTATGATTTACATTTTTAGCTTTCCAGGGTGGGAACATTCATGACCCTTAAAATAAATCGATTGCCAATGCTTTCATGCAAGTAACAGATGCACATTTTCATCATAATTGAAGATTCAAAAATGGTGGGCATCTGGATCTGGGTCACCTCTTCTTTTGAGGTAAAACTAGGGTCCAGTCCTCGAACTTTACTAGCAGTGAGAACTAAGATAGCACTTTAAACCTTTTGACTACCCAAAGTTGAGTCGAATTGAGTGTTGAGTGTTTAAACAAGAGCCGATGCATAATACCATACTAGAGCCAAACAAAGACAAATCAACGAAAGAGGAGAGAAAATATCACCCAACCTGTCTCTGTCATTGGGAATTCATCCACCAAACCAGCTCCCTTTCTAATCTTCTTTCCTGTCTACCTTGGAATTGAACTCTATTCACTACAAACCAGACAAATTTCACAGGTCAAGAAATCAAGAGCACCAAAATAAGGACCAGCAAACGCCAACATCCAGCCACTGCAGTGTTAATGGGCGGTTGAAGGATGGACGCCAGCCTGTCCACACCTTAAAAGCCACCACCCAATGATAATTTAACAAAACTCCATAGATACCACGTCTGAGTGGGTTGATTATCAGATGACAAGCAGACAGTGGAGTATGATATCTATGAAACAAAGAATCGAATCATTTCTGATACTTCAAGGTGAAAGCTCAACAAGAAGGTAAACCACAATGAATAAGCAGCAGAATTAATCTTATAATTACAACAAATTGCATGTACAACTGGAACAAATTAGAAGTTAACAGTAAGGTTGGTGCCCCATCGAACTCAAGGTCATGCAACCTAAAGGACACGCCACAATTGGTTTATTTATGGACGCAACCTTTTCATTCTCTTCTATCTTAACCAATTTACCATAGATCTTGCTAAAGCTTATTGATCTTATACCAGAGAAATTATCACTCACAAAATACAAAAATAGATTGATTCGTAATTTTACATAGATGAAAAGAATGTGGTTTACAAAGAGGTTATGAAGAAGATGCAGCACGATCAGATTCTATCATGGACTTGATGTAGAATTCACCTGCCTTGTATGAAGATCTGACCATGGGACCAGATGCCACATACCGAAATCCCTGCCCCACAAAATAATCATTTTTATATGAACTGTACAACAAATTCAGCTGATATGATATATGACACTTCAATCAAATAAGAATCTGATTATGATGTGAACGCATCACAAATCATCATATAATAAAGTTATATTCACTGTATTTTTATACAGTAGGTCAGTATCACACATTCCTGTGGTTAGAAAATTATGTTAAGAACAATTAGTGCTAGAGGCATCATGATGTTGACAGTCATAAATTGCTATCCCTTTTTCATTACAAGAAAGGCACAAGGCAGACAAGAAAACTCAAAGTTAAAAACACCATGTCATATTGATGGAGTTTTTGTTAACATGATATTAATAAATCAGATGTGGTACATTACATCCTATCAATTTGAAACAACCATGTAAAGCTCGAAAGTATGCATGCTAATAATTAATAAATCAGAGTACAAACAAGAAAATGTCGGCAAGAATTGAATGAGTCAGCAGAAAAATCGATACACAGGAATAAGTCCCAAACAATCAAGAGAAAGGTGGAACAGACTGGTCAAGCACATTTCCAGTGACAGAACAATAGAGACAGCACAGTCAACAGAATGAAGATGATGTAAAAAATGGATCTTTCACCAATAGTTAACACACATTAGCTAGCTATTTCTTACTAGCGAGTGACATCAGCAAAACAGGTGAAGAAACAAGATATTTTACAAAATAAAACAGCATCTCAAATTTCAAATTTTCTTCTTCTTCTTGTTCTGGAAACTGTTACTTCAAGGCTGAGGCTAAAAAGAGATGTTTAATTAAATTCAAATCTTTTTTGAATTAGTGTCCATCCTATAATTGATAAATTCCATAACAATTGCTATCCATACATCACAACATTGTATGCACCAAACAACTTAAGGGCGTTCCAGTAAACTGAATTAAGTAATCCATGGAACCATAGAGTGGCACAACAATGAAGAATATGTTAGAGGTAAGTATTTTGACCCAGAAAGAGCAACACAAAAAGAACGAGTTTGCTAGAATCGGTTTATGCTAGTTAGATATTATCATTATTCTTTTGATTTTTTAATGATTCCAGTTTGCGAATTTACAGGGCGAGTCATGCATAAAACAAAGTAAGCAACCACACAATAAATGCTGTTTGAAATGAAAAGTTGATGTATATACCATTTCCATGCCAAGTGCTCGATACTTCTCAAAAGCCTCAGGTGTAATGTATTCAGATACTGGCATATGGCGCTTTGATGGTCTCATGTATTGACCAAATGTCATCACATCAACACCTGCTTCTCTGACCTTCTTCATTGTGCTCACAACTTGATCAGGTGTTTCCCCACAGCCTAACATTACTGAGGTCTTGGTAAGTGTTCCAGCAGGAGCAGAGTCTTTGGACATCATTAGCACGTCCAAAGATTGCTTGAAATTAGCCCGGTGATCCCGAACTGCACTTTGAAGCTCTTCAACTGTCTCAATGTTGTGAGCAAAGACATCTAACCCTGACTTTGCAACTTGCTCCACACAGCCAGAGTCTCCACGAAAATCAGGAACTACACCATTTATAAAGTGCAGACAACATTAATTGCAACACAAGGAACCAACCAACATTGAGAAATTTTAAAGATACAAAAGTGCATAAGGTGCCTTTATTATTCAACACCAACACAATGACACATTAACAAGCTGCCCTACTTAAAGCGGCTAAATCTGATAGCTGACCTCTTAACTCACAATATCAATAGACAGCTATACACATAGAGAATCTCGCATGCTATAAGATACAGGAGTTTATACCTAAGGCCTCTATAAGCATATTTGGCTTCAGTGCCTTCAGTTTTTGCACGGTCTCAGCAAAATGACCACTTCCTTGATCAGGTAAGTCGTCTCGATCCACACTGGTTATCACCACATAATCCAAACCCCAGGATGCAATAGCCTCAGCAACATTGGTGGGTTCATTCGGGTCAGGTGGGGGAGGAGTTCGCGATGTCTTCACATTGCAGAACCTGGAAATTTCGAAGTACATGACAAATAGTGTTTAACTTTATCAGTAGGAGTAAAAAAAAAAACAATGCCTAAAGCAATACACACGCTCAAAGATTATGAAAATTTATACATTTTACTCCATAAATTGTTTAATGACCTCAAGAGACAATATAATTATTTATTACATGGCTCTACCTCATTATCATGACAATTTTTTTTCCATACACAGCATTAAATTAAAACAAAATAAAACCCAACTCGAAATTTCCAATCAAAATCATTTCACATTATTCAAAAAAGGAACTGAAATCACCTGCAACCGCGAGTACAAGTGTCGCCCAATATCATGATGGTAGCGGTGGCGGTCCCCGTCTCGCCACCAGACCAGCACTCACCGAGATTGGGACACTTTGCCTCCTCACAAACAGTGTGGAGTTTCAACTCTCGCAGCTTCTTCTTGATGTGGACGTACTTATCTCCTCCAGGAATCGATTCTCTCATCCATTTGGGCTTAGGCAGCGGCTTCTTCTTCGTCCCGACTTCCACGGAGTATGAATCGCTGGATTGAAGATCGACGAAATCGGTGAGGCTCGAAGACTCGGCGGCCAATCGGGCGCGGAGTCCGGCGAGGGTTTGCGGGAATTGAGAGGGCTGAGTCGAGGTCTCGGCGGATGACGAGAAGGCTCTCGTGTTTCGTCTGAGTGCGTGAGCTAGGGTTACGGTTAACCGAGATTGCATGGTTCCTTCCGGTTCTCGTTTCGTTTCTCTCTCCCTAATCAGAGAAGTGAAAGCGTCGTCGACGTCGAGAGAGAGAGAGAGAGAGGGGATTGGAGATTGGGTGGTTAGGTTGGTTGGTGACTGTTAATTGGGCCTGATTTTGGATCCATCTTCAATATTATTTCGTGTTTTGGGCCTTTTGGGCCTCTTGTGTGTCTGTTGCTTTTAAGAGCCCAACCTTATGCATTTTACATGTATTTTCACCCTGATATTGTAATATTATAACTATACGTCCACCTCGTCCGTAGATGTATTGTTTGATCTCGATAAGTTCCGACAGACGGGTATGGATGATAAATTTGAAATCATTTGATAAGTGAACAAGTATAAACACTCTCTTTTGGACCATTGGAGACTGGGGTCTGGGGGAGGCTCAAGAGTCAAAGATCAATCAGGCAACATACAAACAAAAAAGCCTTAAATTTTCCTTTTGATGAGTACTTGGTGTCAAAAGGCAACAACAAAAAAAAAAAAAAAAAAGTGTCCTGCTTACTGCTTCCAGCAAGAAAGGTCTACTTTCTACAATTGGCTTTCACATTAATCCTAAAGAATTCATATATTCACATTTTACCGCGATAACAAAATCTTGACTGCAGCGGGATGCTGTAATCTTGCCATGTATATTATTATATTTGATTACAATTGCCGTGCCAAGCCATGAAGATTGAAGAATGTGATAACGTGAATACGGAGATCTATCTGATCTAATTTGATTGTATTATTATAAATTAGTGGAGAAAGAAGGAGTGAAAGTGACTCATTCAGAGGGGTCAGCTGTAACAGGTGACTGCTCGATGGTGTATTGGTGCATCTAATCTTAGCCCCACCAAGGCACCAACGGACCCCCAAAAGTGTAATGCACCATTTGTGGTCTTGTAGCAGCAATTTTTCTTTTCTTTCTTTCTTTCTTTCTTTCTTTCTTTTTGGATTTCGTCAGGCCGCTGCTGTGTTTATTATTATTCGCACAGATACAGATTTCCACAACCTCAAACGCATTTATATTTTTCATCTCTGAAATATGCATGTTTAATTTAATCTGCAATTTTCTTACCTCAAAAACAAGAGGAAATTAGCTATTTTATATACATATATATTTAAAAACTTAAAAGTTGAAACCCAATTAAAGAACAATTTATTATTTATTTATTTATTTTATTTTATTTTATGTAGATGAACTCCTTATAGAAACCATTATTTGACACTTTTACAAACGTGTCAGTCAATTATTGGAAGCTCTGTTTGTCTTTTTCGTCAATCTTTAGCTGCAACCTGAGATTTTGGCATCACAGGTCACAGCCAACTATCAGAGACTGGTGGGACCAAAAAAAACATATAATCCATTTTTAAGACCTCAATCACCGTTTGATTTGACTGTTCGACAGAAGAAATATTGATAGAAACATTTTGGGTTTTTTTTATTATATATATATATAAAAGATAAACTACCAAGCGTAAAATATATGTAGAGTAGAAGCATAAAAAATCCAAGACGTGGTTTCAAAAAAAAAAAAAAAAAATGAGAGTGACTTTACTTTGTTATATATTAATGTCTAAACTTAGTTAGGATGGGATATGTCATATGTGTCTTTGAATTTTGGATTTTTGGTTCCCACAAATGCCCTTTTCATCAATTTAGTTGCACAATCTATTTTCTTTGAATTGCTTCATGTTGTTTCATCGGTCAATTATGTTGCATGTGAATGTGACCAAGATTATGTCAATGTTAAGAAGACATCTCTTGCATTTAAGAATATCCAATGCTTTTCACATATGACTATTATATACTTATTTTGTCATAATTTATTACTTCTTAATTCAACGCGTGTATGATAATGGTTTTATCAAAAAAAAAAAAAGATATCAAATGTCTATTCCGTACATTATATGGTTTTATAGATAAAGGTGAGACAACTATATACGATATATGATTTGAACTATAGTGGTGGAGTTCCATTTTAAAGACATTAACTATAGAGTCAAATATAACCATGGACTATTCATTGACTTATTATTATTATTATTATTTTAAAAAAATACTTTAAACAAATATTTTTTATAAGAAATGTATCTATATATTTTTTATAAGAAATGTATCTATATATTTTTTAAAATGCCACAAATTAAAAAATATATAAGATATAGGAATGATATAGAAAGTTTAAGCCAATCAAAATAAACAAACAAAAAGTGATTATAATTTTAAAAATCCATAAGCACGTTACGAAATGAAGATGTTCCAATGATATATTTCTCATGCTAATATATACCATGACATAATGGGTTCGAATAATCCGAAAGTTATGTAATATTTAAAACAAAAATTAGAAATCCGTAAGCACCCAACTCCCAAATTTAAATAAAATGGCAAAAGTGATTTTGAAAGGATTCTTCATTAACACAAATTAACAATATCATAATATAAAAATGTTGTACGCTTTTATACTTTATAGTTTATTCTTGTAAGTTGTAACAGTATTGAATAAATGGAGTATTATAATTTAAAATAAACTAATAATAATAAATAAATAAATAAACAAGTGATTTGACTGTGATGAGTGGTGAGCAATGAGAAGGGTTTTCGACTGCAAAATTGGTCGGTGGGACTTTGGAGAGAGGCAGATAGATTCCGTGATAAATGACAGCTAGACATATAGAGAGAGGATAAAGAGATAAAGAGATAAAGAGATAAAGAGATAAAGAGATAAAGACCCCTAATCTTTCAAATTCAATAAACGGTCCGTTTGGGTGTGAAAAATATTTGTGTTTTATTTATTTTGTTATATATAGTAATTTTTTTTATTTATTTAAATAAAACTGAACCAGATTAATTATACTTTTATCGTCACGGTTTGGAGTACTATTCCCATTATCGGGATAAAGTTACAATGTATCTCCTGAGTTATGATAGTAGGTATTCGAACCATACATATATTATGTATTAGTTGTAAATTTGAATTTTTTTTTTTTTTGAAAAACAGCCAACATTTGTTTTCCTTAAACATTTTAAGATTTTTTTCTTTTCTTTTTTACCGGTTTGAACTTGAAAGGGATTACAAGAAAAACGAAGAAAAGGAATTGCGCTGCTTTTTGAAAAGTGGCTTTCTGACTAGAATTAGGAATTGGAATTTCTCTCATTCTTAATTTATTCAATAGATTGTAACGGTTCGATTGGCCCAAATGGATTCTCATTCACTAATTTGTTGGTCTAATATTAGGGTAAATTGTTGCACGGATGTAGCTAAATCGATAGATTGACGGATTTATAGTTTTGACAATCGATTTTTAATTCAACGGTTCAAATCCTATAAAAAAAACTTAGATGGAGATGTTGGTACCATCAATATATATATATATATATATATATATAATAAGGTAAATTTATTAATCATATTCGGTTTATATGTCATTCGATTAATTTTGAAATTCATTTGAGAACAAGACTTGTATGCTATGTTTCATTAAAATTTTCCTAAAAAAGTTATCTTAACAAAAAAATATTCCATCAATTACAGCTCGTGCAGGAGAGGTTATCAAAATGAGAAAATAAACCAATTAAATGCATTCATACTTTAATATAATCTCAAAGAAAGTTTCTTCAATAATTTAAAGTCTTTTGAACTTTAGATATATTTTTTCGGATATAGATAAAACCCCATCGATCATTGATTTTGATTGCCAACTTTAGAATTTAATGGGTTTAATGAAATTGATTGAAAACTCATTAAAAACCTTACTTAAAATTGAATGGATTGAATAAATCTTTTGTTATTATTCTAAAACAAATTAAAAACATAGTTTCGTCTATGAACTTCACCATCCTCACAATAATGGAAATAGATATTCGGACCACATAGTTTCAATAGTGCATCCTCCATTATATAAGTTGTGAGAGGTTCAAATCTTTTACATATTTATAGGAGTAGTTATCTCTCATTATGAAAATAGATATTCAGACCACATATTATTTGATTTCGACATGTCTCGAAAATCTTAACTTAATAGCTATCGTAATACTAGAAAAAAGAATAATAATTAATAATTAATGTGTTCTAAAATGAATAAAAACTTAAATTATAAGAAGCTACTAGTAGAGGTGTCCACGGTTTGGTTAAACCGTCGAAACCGTCCTCTAAAAACCGTAACCGAAACCGTCGGTTACAAAACCGGTTGGAAACCGGTTCCCGGCTATTCGGTTATGGTTATGATTTTTTTAAAACCGCCGGTTTCGATAAATAAATAAAAAAAAACAATCATATTGTGCTCTTACCGTTTGAAATAAGAAAAATTTGGATGTATGCACTTATACGGTGCTCTTACCTTTTTTTTCTTCTTTCATTTAATTTCCAAAATACCCATCCACACCAATTCTATAAATACCCTTCACAATTCATTCTTCTTCACACCACTCCCACCTTCTCCTAATCTCTCTCAATATCAAATTCTAAAATATCTCTACATTCAACAATTTTTTTTTTATTTCTCATATAAATTAATAAATATATATTTCTTCTATTTTTTAATAATATATTATTTACTTACAATTATCTAATTTTTTTCAATTAGTATTTATAATTAATTTTTTAATGGCAAGTTTGGGAGAAGATTCAGGTCCTACAAATTTGGACAGAGGAAATGGTCCATTGCAAAATTTGTTGGAACACGAAGGTGAAGACGTCAATTACAATGACTGACTTTACCACGAGTTCCTTCAAACTCAATTTGAATCTGATCCCCCTCTTAATCCTAATCCTCCCCCCCCCCCCCCCCCCCCCCCTCCCCTCCCCTCCCCTCCCCTCCCCTCTTTTTTCTGAGCCAAATCCTAATACCCCCATTAGTAATGAAAATATATCTACCAATTCTACTATGCCACCCCCTTCAGATGAATTTGATGCAGATGATGAAGAAAAGCCGTTGAAGTCTGATCTCTTCAGAGTGCATATGAAGAAATTTGAGTTAGATGATGGAACAATCAAAATCATGTGCAACTACTGCCCCAAAACATACAAGGCCCCCAAGTCCTTTGGATATGACACGTATTGAAATCATGTTAAAAGAAATCATCCGTCCGAATTGGTGAAAGCTAGTAACCAAGGCCAAATATCTAGGTACGGAACCTCTACCAATCAATTATTTCATTATACGTCTGAAAAAAATAAGGAAGAATTAGTAAGAATGGTTGCAGTATAACACTTACCTTTTAGTTTGGTGAGAAAGTTGGTTTTGTTAATTATTGTCAAGCTGCATTAAATCCTGCAATGCAACGTGTTCCTATAGTCACTTTCACACGTGCACTGTTTTCCATTTACAAAAAAGAAAAACACAAATTGAAATCATTTTTTTTCAATATCAAGGTCGCGTTTTCGTATATGCTGACATATGGACCGACAATTTTGGTAGCCACCGTTACATGGTGTGTGGCATGTCATTATATTGATAATAATTGGACCATGCAAACAAATATTATTGCATTTCGTGTTTTCGATGAGTCACATACAACTCACAATATTTTTCGACACCTTAAAAATATTTTTGAAGAGTTTCATATCCAAAACACAATTTTTACAATTGGTTTTGATAATGCTCCAAGCAATACCGTATCTATTCCTATGTTAAAGGAATTATGCAATCCCTATTTTTTGGGTAAATTATTTCATCAACGATGCGCATGTCATGTTTTAAAATTGTGTGTTCAGGCTGTATTACAAATTCTTTCTGTTTATATTAGACCAATTAGAGATAGTATTAATTATATATGGACACATAACAAAATCCAAAAGCAATGGTTGAAATTTTGTTCTCAAAATAATAGGCGTCCCATTAAATTTTCTCAAGATATTAGTACTCGTTGGAATTCTACTTATAAGTTGCTTAATGAAAGTGTTGAATGCAAGGAAATATTAGTTTATTTTATTACTTATAACGTTCCTTCAATTTCACTTCAATTAAAGCATTGGGATGTATATATAAAAATTATTGAATTGTTACGTGTTTTTAATGATGCTACAAATGCTTTATCTGGTATTTACTATCTCACTACTCATTTATTTATTGTTCAAAATGTTAATATTGTTGGTGCATTCAGTGACTATGAATTGAATGTTCAATTGAGTCAATGTGTTGCTGCAATGAAAAAAAATTGGATACAGTATTATAGGGATATTCAAAATATTTATTTGCTTGCATCATGTTTTGATCCACGCTTTAAATTAGAATGTTTGCATGATTATTTAACTAACTACTACAGTAGTTCAGGAATAGAAATTGATGTTCTTAGTTGTTGTAATTCCGTTAAGATTTCACTATATGAATTATATGATGAATATCTTAGAATATATGGTTCGTCTTTGAACATGTCGGTTTCACAACCCCAACCCACATCTGATGGTACTATCAGTTCCTCACAATGTAAATTAAAGGGTTTAGGGGATTGATTGTTTTCCCAAATAGCCAAAAAATTACGAGCATCTTCTTCATCCTCATCTAACTCAAATTATGAGCTTGATCGGTATTTAAAAGCCAATCATGTATTTTTAGAAGATAAATTTACTATCCAGGGTTGGTGGAAGGATTATGAACAAGAATATCCAATTTTGGATATTATTGCCAAACAAATTATTGGAACACCGGTTTCTACCGTTGCTGTGGAACAAGAATTTAGTGCATGTGAAAATATTTTGGATCCAAGACGGTCGGTTCTGTGTCCACACTCACTTGAAGCCCAAGCGTGTGTTGATGATTGGACAAAGGAAAAATTTAGACAACAAGAACTCGAGCCGGAAATAGTGAATGATTCCTTCGAAGATGATCAAACCACGGGAACAGAAGGCAGCGAATAGATTCCGTTCAAATCTTCCAACCACGAACACCGACTATCTAATTAATGGTAAAAAAACTACGTGGCCGTTGATTCCTCTACATTGACGGAGGATACATATGCAGCTTAATTGTGGTCAACATTAAGTGCAATGCTAATTTTTATTTTGTTCAATGTGTTATTTGAACTTTGTTAGATTTTATATTCAATTAAGGTTAACTTCTAATTTTTTTATATAAAATTTAGATGCAACTGTAAATTTTTATTTATTAATTAATGTCAAATTCTTTTATTTTTACACATTCATTGTTAAATACTTTAATAGTTCAATTGTATATTTAGATAATTGTATTTCATATTTTATGTGAATAATGAAAATATAGACATTGTAAATGAAATTTGATTACAAATAAAAATGTTTGGACACTTTTTTGTAATTTAAAGTATATCAATTTGTATTAGTAATTAAACTATTAGTTGTATAGTTCCATTAAAAAAAATCACATTTATGTGTATATAAAAGGTATAAATATTAGTTGTATAGTTTCATTAAAAAAAACACACGTGTGTATATATATATATATATATATATAAATTATAAAAATAAATTTTGTTGTAAAAAAAAAAAAAAAAGGACCATATCGAAAACTGAACCGAACCGTTCGGTTTCACAAACCGAAACTGAACCGTAACCAAAAAATAGTTGGTTTTAAAACCGTTAAAAACCATCCCATCCTGATTACAGTTTGATCTTTTTACGAAATCGATACCGACAGTTCAAAACCAAAACCAAAACCGAACCGTAAACACCGTTAGCTCGTAGCTAACGAAACTAGATAGAAAAAGCCCAAGCCAATCATACGAGCAAGCACGTGAAATCTCTGCTTTAGAGAAACCGGCGGCTGTTTATTGTCAATTACGCTTTCTACATTTTTACAACTTGGATTATTTATTATTATTATTATTATTATTTTATTTTGATGACGATCTCACGCGCCTTCATAGCGAATGAATAGTATCACCCTCAACCGCTATATCAATTTTTTCTCTGTAAAATGGACTTTAGCGATCTTATTAATTAATAGATAATAGTTGGATGATGCACATGGTCAACGTCTAAATATTATTCTTAATAATTAATAGTAAATATTATTATTTTTAATTATTAAAAAAAAACAATTACTTAAAGAAACAATTATATTTATGTCATTACTTTTTTTTTGTTCATATTTTGAATAAAACAATAAAGACCAATAATCGATTTGTTTATATCCTAGTGTTATCTAGATTATATAATCGGTTTATGATTTATATCTAATAAGTTTTTTAACGTTTCACGTTAACTTTATATGATTGAGTTTTAATATACATATTTAACACGTATGTGTTGTGAGTTTTTAAATTAGAAGAATTTTTTAATGTATCGAATGTACTGTTAAATGATACACTCAATCATAAAAGAACATATATATTATAACAAATAAGTGCTATAATTATATTTTTAATATATAGATAGGATATACCACTAAAAAAAGAAAATCTCATCCAATAGATCCGACTCTATGTCAGATTTGAAAAAGTAACAGTTGATTTATTTTATTTTATTATAGACCGATTTATAAAGATTTGTGTTTCACGCAGCTACAAGTTGCGTGGTAGTACACACAACACAAACATCTAGAGACGTTCGCTGTCCGTAAAAACAACGAGAAGATATGTATGACTTGCACGCACTCTTTCACTGTAACTTCTTATAAAGAAAAGATAAAGCGAAGAGTTAAAATATGTATATATATATTAAATAAAAAAAACCAAAGAGAGAGGAACAGTGGAAACACATAAAAAAGAAGAAGAAAAAAAGAGTTTGATAGTTTCAGAGAAGTTTTTTTTTCTCTATATATCTCTCTATCTCTGTGTACCTTTTCCAACATTTGCTAGCCTTTTCTCCTTTTTTTTTTTTTTCAGGTTACTTTCCACAGGTGAGAGCTTAGTTTAGCTTAGCTTAATTTGCTTACGTTTATTTTCAGTACTGTATTTTCATTGAATCTTAGCTTTTAAGTTTTTGTTTTAGTTCTAGTTTTATCATTTCTAAATTACTTTATCAAAAGTTCTACTCTCCTTTTTTACTTTTTATTAATGATATATTTATCCTCCTGTTGTTATTGGTGGCTTCATTTGTGTCAATTATACTTGGCATTTGCTTATAAACATTTTTTTTTGTTTACTACTTCCTCTGCTTCCTTGTAAGTTCCATTCCTGTTCTGATCTCAACACTTTCTTGCAGAATGCCAAGGATTTCTTGTTTTTTTTTTTAATAAAGTATTTTTTTGTTAACTTTTTTATTTTATTTTTAGTATTGTGGTTTTGCTTATGAAGAGACTACTGTTGAAAATGTGGAGTTATGGTAAGATCACTGATTATTTATTTATTTTGTGTGTAGATTTACTTTTCAGATTGGAGAGTGTGTACTGGATTAATGTTGTAGAACAAGAAACAATCGTGGGTTGGAGTTGATTTGGTGATTAATGGGTGTGAAGAGATCTAGTAGAGCGTGCAATGATTGGAAGATCTGTGCAGAGGTCTATGTGGGGATTATTCTGATCTGGGCTGCGACAAATTCGTTTGCTGCCACTAATCCTGTTGATGGTAAGCATGGTTTTCTACCGTTTTTCTAATTCTCTTTACTCTGTTTGGTTGCTTAGAAACTGTGAGAAATTGAAGTAGATTGTAGTTTGTATTATTTTATTTTTTTTGCCCTTTTGTTTCTATGTTTCTATGTTTGTCTGATAATTTTGAGCTCTTAATATATATATTTTGTGTGTTAATGTGTTTATAATATTTACGGTTGTGGCAACGATTTGTAAAATTATATGGAGTTTGGAATCTAATTTGCTGCATTGGTTTTGATTCAATTAGTCGCAGCGATTAACAGATTATTTGCTGCTTTGGGTTTGCCTCAACTTCCTGGGTGGGTTCAAAGTGGAGGAGACCCATGTCTTGAAGCGTGGCAAGGTGTTCAATGCAATGCATCAGATATAATCACTATGTATGGCAACCAATCCTTTAACTCCAAGCATTGACGATATTTATTGGCAATATAAATATTTAGGTTTCTCATGTGTTTTCTCTTTTGATCTTTTGTAGAATTCTTAATGGTGCGAATTTGGGAGGAGAACTGGGTGAAAGCTTGGGTGATTTTGCTTCTATCACAGTATTGTAAGCGGAGATTCTGCTTGTGTGTCTGTGTTTATGTGTTCTTACCACCATTACAAAAAAATTAGAAGGATCTATGCCTATTAGTCCCCTCACATTTGTTTAATTTAGGGGTTTCAAGCCAAAATGACACGCCAGGCATGTAACTAGTAGTTGTCCCTATCAACAAGCAACAAAGATGATATATATATATATATATTGCTTTAGATACATAGGGCCTTTTAGGGAGGATGAGAAGTCTCATGACTTTTGACTCTGAAGTAAGTAAATTAATTTTCTTAATTGGATGTCCTGAAAATTAACTGATGTTGAACTATCTCAAGATGCACAAACTACCAGACAGAACATTAGTTTTCTTCATTAAATTTTCAGAACTTTCTGATGGCTTGATTTGGGTTTTTTTTTTACCTAGATCACTGTATATTGCAAGTGAAATGACTGATAAAGTTTCTGTTATTATATTTATGGACAGTGCCCCTAATTCTTGTTCTTTTGTTTTGATTCAGAGATTTAAGCAACAACCACATCGGAGGGAGTATTCCGCCCAATTTGCCCGTTACCTTGAAAAATCTGTATGTTTTTCCCTCCTTGAAAATAAAACAAAGAGTACCATATACGTTTAATGCTTTTAGCTTTAATTTGTACACACTTTATGGGTTTTATGCCAAAGTTATAATAGTTTTTACCTTCCTGTCAGTTTTCTTTCAGCTAATCAGTTTTCTGGAAGCATCCCGAGTTCTGTAGCAACTTTGACTGTATTGACAGACATGTAATTTCTCTTTCTTGCAATGTTCTGATGCGTATTGACAGTTTCATAAATTCTTCTTAGCATTATCTCTTATGCCTTTCAGGTCTCTGAACAACAATCTTTTAAGTGGAGAAATACCGGACGCCTTTTTATCCCTTACTGGATTAATCAATCTGTATGTTCATGAATGATACTTCTCATTTTCACTTCCACATTCGTAGGTTGTAAATTTGTAATGGTTAATGGAGCTACTTGTGTTTGTGTAGAGATTTATCTAGTAATAATTTGAGCGGGCAACTCCCTCCCACTTTGGAAAATTTGTCACTATTAACAACCCTGTGAGTCTTTTTTATCTTTTGAAAAAGCCATTTTGTCTCTCCTATTACATCGGCATAAATGTAGGTAACTTCTTAATTGGCAGACATTTGCAGGACAATCAGCTTTCTGGGACCCTTGATGTTTTACAAGATCTTCCCCTGAAAGATTTGTACGATCCTCAACTGTTTCTTATCTATCTTCTATGATGAAATGCTAATTTATACAGTTTGCAACTTGATGAACTATGTTATGTTTGTACTTGGAGACTTTGGATTTTTTTTTTGGGCTAATCTTTCCCGTCTTTTGAACAGGAATATAGAGAATAACCTGTTCTCTGGGACCATACCTGATAAGATGCTACAGAGCATCACAAATTTCAGGTGAGAGCCACAACTATTTTATTTATGTATGAAAGGGAGCAGCTTATGTTTAATGTGATGACATCCAATGGATTTTTTTTTTTATGTACGTTCAGTTATGCCAATTGTATAGATGTTCAGGTTGTTTGTAATCAAATCTTTTTTTTATTTAATTACTGTCGAGAACTGCCTTAGAGGCCATCCAGTCACTAACGGAGTTACTAACAAAATGCAATGGGTAAAGATGTTTGTGATGGTTTGGCACTTGATTACTTGAATGTATGGTTTTCTGAAAACTATGCCCTTATACATTTATTAATCCATTCAATTCAAGATATAGTAAAGGTCACATAATTATATAAAGATACTTGCAACTCGTGGTAAAAAACCTGAAGCGATATGTAAACTAGAAGCTGTCTAGCCTTGTTAGACTACAGTACAGATGCAAATCAATGATATTGATATTAAAAATCATTTTGCTGGTTGGCATCGTGAATGGGTTTATAATGCAGCAACATTTACCTTATATGCACCCTATCTTGGTGTTCTAAGCAGCAAATAAGTTTTTACAGGGTATAAAATTTATTCCGTCATATCTTGTTATCTATGAAAAAGGATGGAAGCTTTTTACAGTTTGAAAATCTTTCATTTTTTTATGGCTTTTGCTTCTGTTTGCTGACACTCCATATATCCTTTGCAGAAAAGATGGAAACCCATTTAATACTACTGCTCCAGTATCTCCACCCACATCCTCAGTAACGCCACCACCATCTCTTCTGGTTCCCGGAGCTCCACCACCACCGCCTTCTCAATCTCAACACAGACCTGGAAAACAGGCTGATGGGCCATCTACTTCGGAGGAATCAACTTCTGGAAGAAAAAAATTCTTAACAACTAAGAAAGTGGTTTGGATATCAATTGCAGGAGTGTTGTTATTTGTTATTTTGGCGTTGGTAGTTTTGCTATTTATGCCGAAGTGTTGCAGAAGAAGGGAGGCTGACAGGTTTTCCAAGCGTCATCAAGTAGGTGCATATAGAGGCAACAGAGAGGAACCCTGGGACAACGGGTCCTTGGCCCAACCAACCAATCAAACAGAGAAAGGCAACTATATTTTTGCTTTTAGCTGTCATATAATTTTAATATAAATAATTTGCTCTAGGTTTTAATTAACAAGTTGAGATTGGACAATTTTTTCAGTAGCTCCAAAAGAGTCAGTCGTGAAGCCGAAGGAGGATCGTCAATCAGAAATGTGGAGAATGGGATTGATTTCACATGATGAACGAGAGAGGAATACGCAAAGGATGGGTGCAGTACCGAGGCGGGACAGTCATGAGATAGACATTAATCCACTAGATATGCTGGCGATGCCTCCACCCCCACCCCCACCCCCACCTATGTCTTCTCCCCCACCAACACCTCCTCCCCCACCTCCTCCACCTCCCCCGCCACCTCCTATTCCAATTGTGCCTACTGAAGTAACTACCATTAAACCTTCCACCAAAACTAAGCCTCTTACTTCTGCACGGTCTTTCACCATCGCATCCCTTCAACAATATACAAATAGCTTTTCACAAGATAACCTCATAGGTTCTGGCATGCTGGGGACTGTTTATAGGGCAGAGCTTCCTGATGGAAAGGTTTGTTTGTTGATTGGATATTGATTAAATTTATAGCTAGCTGTTTGCGGGGAATGATGAAAACCTGTCTTAGGATTTCTTTATCACAAAACCTCTTTTACGTTATCCGCTGGGCCATTAGTCTTTCTAATCTTCTTTATTATTTTGCTTTCTCTCTCACTTGATTTCTCTCACAAGTCTTTTTGCCGAGCTTTTCCTTTTATTGTGCAAAAACTGTGAATTTTAGTGGGTACCCGCCATTTAAACTTACCATCAACTAATGTCATGATGAAAGTCGTTATAGAGCTTATAGGCAGCATCTAGAATTTTGTGACTTCTAAATACACATTTTACTCTCTTATCTTGATGCATCTTATACTATTTAGCAGTCACTATATGTTAAGTGTGCATAAAATGATTCGCAGCCTGACATGTGATTGGTTTGATGCTTTTGTAGCTTCTGGCAGTCAAGAAACTGGACACACGGGTTTCAAGTCATCAGAAAGATGATGAATTTATTGATCTGGTAAATAATGTTGATCGAATTCGACACGCTAATGTTGTTGAGCTCAAGGGTTACTGTGCAGAGCATGCTCAAAGGCTTCTGATCTATGAGTACTGCAGTAATGGGACATTGCATGATGTTCTACATTCAGAAGATGATGAGTTAAAAAAGCAACTTTCATGGAATACTCGCATCCGGATGGCACTTGGAGCTGCTAGAGCCTTAGAGTAAGTCAAGTAATTGCCTAACAAGACAGTTTCTTGTTAACTTCTCAGTTTCAATGGATTCATGATTCAGATTTTATGTCTTCATGGTCAGTTCTGGCTTGAATTTCTCACTATTTCTGTTGCTAACGTTTATATAAGATAGAATGAAAAATAGGATTTTGACTTGGTGATAAGAACAGAATCAAGGACAACCGCAAAGGTTCAAACAAAGTAAAGAATTTCTGTGAGATGGGAGATGTATGATGAAGCATCCATCTAGTTCTATAATGATCAATTGTTCCTTTTTTCTGTGTAAGCTTAAAAAACAATAAACAAAAAGAGATTTAGATAAAAGGATAGATGTAAGCTTTTAGTTTTAAGAGGTTAGGAACTCAAATGATCCATTCCTTGAAAATGCATGATTTCTGCTGATGCAATATTTATTTATTAAACTATTATAGCACCTCTAAGATATGTAGGTTGAGTCAATAAAAGTTTGACATGCAAACCTATATCCTAATTATAACGAATTCCTCTCCACGGTTGGTGCAAGGAGGAATTGATCCCTAGACCTCTTCACTTCGAGAGATCTAATTAACTAATCAATCAAGTTATTTTTGTTTTATCTTTGCATTAGTATTAGAATATGCATCCTTTCAGGTTACTGATCTTGTTCATTGTTTTATGTCAAAAGGTATTTGCATGAGATTTGTCAGCCACCTATTGTACACAGGAATTTCAAGTCAAACAACGTTCTCCTTGATGATGATCTCGCTGTGCGTGTTTCTGATTGTGGTTTGGCCACACTAATATCATCAGGCTCTGTAAGTCAGGTAAGTCTAATCCTACTATCTCCGGGATTGCTGCGTTGGGGAAACAGACATTGGTTGTTGTATAATTTTTCTGATATTATGTAACTTGCTTATATAGAATTAATTATAAATGACACAAACATAGATTTGCCAAGCACGATTCAGCAAAGCTGTAAAGTCAACTACTTTGGCATGTTCACTTGATATATTTCTTTAGCCATTCAGGTCTATCATGTCTAAAATTATTCGATGCACTCTCAGTTATCAGGACAGCTGCTGACAACTTACGGCTATGGAGCTCCAGAATTTGAGTCAGGAATTTATACTTATCAGAGTGATGTTTTTAGCTTTGGGGTAGTCATGTTAGAGCTCGTAACAGGCCGAAAGTCCCATGATAGGTAAAAAGATGAACCATATTATGCTTACGATCGCATTCCCATTACTTGTCAGTTGATTAACGATATTCTTGTTTACTGTAAGTCTATTAATTCATCTCCTTAACTATGTTCTACAGGACACGGATTCGAGGGGAGCAATCTCTTGTGAGATGGGCGATTCCCCAGCTTCATGACATTGATGCATTGTCAAGGATGGTTGATCCTTCTCTTAATGGAGAATACCCTGCTAAATCACTTTCACACTTTGCTGATATTATTTCTCGCTGTGTTCAGGTAACTGTTTCATTTCCGACTTGAAGATGGTGCTGATGTTAGAACTACTTTAATGTTTTAGACACATTTTCTTTATTTCAGAGGATTAATCTCATCTTCCTTATATTCTTTCGCTATCCTAACCTCAAGTTTGTTTACAGTCTGAACCAGAATTTAGGCCGCCAATGTCTGAAGTTGTCCAGGATCTAACAGACATGATACGTAGGGAGCGCCGCAGCCATGAATCTATTGGAGACTGACATGTTAGGAAATAAAACTAGTGGGGTCAGCTTGTGAATGGTGAATGTGCAGAGATTTTGATCTGTCAGATTAACCACCTAAAAAAAAGGAAATAGTGTACTGTAAAGAGGCTGCAACTAATGCCCTAACACACCCGGCACAGTTCACATCCTAAATGCAGCAGTGTACAAGGTAATCTCAGCAACAGAACCTTTGCCGTGTACATGAACAGTGAGATGCGATTCTTCTGGTCAATTACTTTGTGATCATTGTTGGTTAAAACCATGCAATTGTGTCTTCATCAATGCAGAAATGTGACTATTATTTCGCACCAATTTTTTATTGAAAAATTTGTTTAGTGGTTGGTGTATTATAAACCTTTGTGATCCTTTATTCGTTTGATGTATCATAAAACCTCATGTTTTTTTTTTCAATTTATTTTGTTATTAAGATCATCTTGAAATGGCCTTGTTTTATTCTGTTGAATCTCTCATGGATAAATTGGAGATACCTTGCTCTTTGGTTCTCATTGCTATGTGGTATGAGTAACAGATCATCTCATGGGGTCAAAAATCAAATAGCACTTTTTGGAGGTGGTATTTCAATATCGTCACTACTTTAATAACCTATGTTTAAAAGACACCTATTATGGTGAACGGATAAAAATACCCTCAATAGTTGTTCCATCATAGTCTTTCATTCATTTTTTACAGTGAGAGTTTTGAAATAGAGAGAGAAAGTTTCATTGAAACTCAGGTGCTACGCAGACGCATTCGGGGATTGAGCTTCCTGGTCAGCCTGCAGGGGGTAGCGCCCCCGGAGCTTTTTTTTTCTTTCTGGTCAGTACTTAAAAGGCTCAAAATCTTTACTAAAAAACTTACTCGATTTAACTAAACCAATTTTTGATATGTTGTGTGTTGATAAAAGCTCGAATCAATAGAAAAAAAGCTCGAACCAATAGAGAAAAAGCTCGGAGCAATACAAAAAAAGTTCGGACCAATACAAAAAAAACTCGAACCAATACAAAAAAAGCTTGGAAATAGTAAAAAAAAAAAAGCTCGGACCAATACAAAAAAGCTCGAATTAATGGAAAAAAAGTTCAGACCAATACAAAAAAGCTCGGACCAATAAAAAAAAAGTTTGAACTGATAGGAAAAAGCTTGGACTAATACAAAAAAAGCTCAAAATCTTTCCAAAATAGGTCGAAAATAGTCAAAAAAATAAAAGTTTGAACCAATACAAAAAAAGCTCGGACCAATACAAAAAAAGCTCGAACTAATGGAAAAAAAACTCGAAAATAGTCAAAAAAATAAAAGCTCGAACCAATACAAAAAAAGCTCGAACTAATGGAAAAAAACTCGGATCAATACAAAAAAAGCTCAAACAAATTGAAAAAAATCTCGGACCAATACAAAAAAGGCTCGAACCAATACAAAAAAAACTCGAATTCTTTCCAAAAAAGCTCGCAAATAATCAAAAAAATAAAAGTTCGGAATAATAAAAAAAAGCTAGGAAAAAAATGAAAAAAAATGTCGGAAAATAATAAAAATAAAATCATACAAATTCTGGAAACTATATGTTCATATACGGATTGATACATTATTAAACCAGTCACAAATGCATGAAAGAAAATAAGGAGAATGATTTTCAGATAACGTTTTTAGAAAGAGAAGATAATTTTTCTTTTTTAAAGTGTAGCTTGAAGCACAAAGGGAAATTTTAAGGGCAATTTGGGTAGTTCACCGTAATAGGTGCATTTTAAACATAAATTATTAAACTGGTAACATCATTACAACATAACAAAAAAAATGTGACATTCCTCACCATTTCCACATCATCTCATCTCATCTAAATTTTTTATAAGAGTCAAAGGGGAATTACATTTAAAGAAAAAAAATCTGATTGATTAATTATATTCAAGATAATAACAATTTTTACGTAAAAAAAACATTGTACTTACGGAGATTTACAGTCGAAATAGAATATTATATATAATTGTATGCATAAGTGTAAATTTCTTCAAATTTATTTAATTTATAAATGAGTAATGTTAAATGTTTCAAATTTCTTTTCCAAATTCTGTTTCAAATGATGTGGTCGTGAGGTGTTAACATCTTATAAATCGTGATATTATACGATAACTGATGTGATGTTGACATCTCACGTGTCACATCATTTGGATTTTTTTTAAAAAAAAATTCTAGCATTACTCTCTATAAACACTCCAATTGGGAAAGGTTCAATTCTAATGGCACTTGGCAGCCATAATTGAAGAAATATTAATTAAATTTCAATTACTTGATAGATAATCTTCTTTTAAAATTGATAAATCTAATTTTGAATAAAGAAAGAAAGAAATAAGGTTGGTCTAGGAGTTTACCACTTATATCTAAAGCATAAGATTATGGGTTTGAGATTTCGAATGCTCCCCTCCTCGAACCCACCCTGAACTTATGTAAGGGTTCAAAAATAATAATTAAAGAAATAAATTTAAAAATGTAATTACAATTTATAACTAGCAAAAAATTCTTGGCCGTTTAAAACCAACACGTCCATGAATTATTATAGGTCCTTTCCTTTGTAATGAATTTGACGGAATTGCCCCTCAAACTTTGCATGGCATTATAAAAGCCAGTCCACATATCACGCGCCAACACTTTTTTTGTTTGATTTCCTTCGCAATTTTCGTGCGAAACAAAAAACTCCCGATCGGCAACAAAAATTCCGTTTCAAAAATCAAAGAGTCTCTCTTCGCCGACGCCATTGCATTGCTTGCAACGGCTCCTCGTCTCGTCTAAAAGTTTATTAGATCTCTGTTTGCATTTTTTTTTGTTTTTTGTTTTTGCAATTCGCTCTCATGAGTCATTACGATTCCAGCCCCTTCGACGAGGAGGTCAATCCATTCTCGGTAAGGTCTTCTGGATTTTACACGAAATGCGTTTACGTTACGTAGATTTTCGTTTGATTTGATGCATTTTCTGGTTATTATTATGCAATCAAAATTCTGTTCTGCTGTTGATTTGAATTTTGAATGTTAGTGTGTATATATGATAGATCCATTTTATGTATTTTGATTCAAGATCCGTTTCGATTTCGTGTTTTCTTGTATATACGTCCATTAACGATCCATTTGGTCGACGAAATAATGTCGTCAACGTAATGAAACATCTAACCTTTTGTTTTAATCAGTAATTTTGGGGTTAATTATAAATGAATAAAAGATTTTACAAGTATTAAAGTTTGACACCGGAGATATTGATGATATTTGTTAATGATGGTGGAGTTATTTATTTTCTTTGTGAATACTTTTATAATGACATTTGATTGATTGTTTTATCGTGAATGGATTTTAAGTTTAGCACTTCAACCTTTTGAATTAATTAATGTAATGTATTGATGCCCTTTTTCTGCTATTATAAAATGTGAATTTTATAGATTAGCATATATTCTGTTATATAGCAATTTCAAATGTCTATTGCTTCGCTTCTAAGTTTCACCTGTTATACAGTTCATATAATTGATCTACAGAATATATATGTTTTTCTTATATGTATATGCTGGGAAAGTCTTATTATGATTCTCAAACACACATTATATATATATATATATATGTAGTTCTTTTCCTATCGGTGCGCACCGATGGAATTATACAAGGACATTGAATGTAAGTCACTCGTTTATAAAAGAGTTTTAACAAGTATATACATGCTAAGTCAAAGTATGTAAAATGAGTGACTCACATTCAATGTTTTTATATAATTCAATCGGTGCGCACTTATATGAAAATTTTCGTATATATATATTCTATTTATTTTTTGATCATACACCTCATTGTTATGATTTTTGTTTTTCCCTTTTGATGAATTATGTCTGTACTCTGAATAGTTTGTAAGTTTATAGTTTCATTAATAACAGGACCCGGCAGTTAGGAAAGAATCAGGGCAATCAAATTATGGAGGAGGTGCCTTTTATATGACAGTGAGTGTGTTTCCTGAACTATTTCTACCAAGTTGATGTGAATAGCCTAAGTTGATAGCTCTAGATACTTGGTCTATGAAATTGTTTAATCGTGATGATTAACAGAGTAATTACTACCAATTGTTAATGCCCTGAGATCTGGTGGTGTTGGCAGCATGGATTAAGTTTTGGTGGGGATGGTGGTATGTTAGGCAGTGACAACCTAAGTGTTGGTCACCGATGTGCTTGTAGTGTCTCAATTGATATGGTGGTCACCTCTTGTCAGGGGCAGCGGTGCTAGGGGTCACTGTTAGCTACCAAAAGTTGGCTTATGCGTGTGTTGTCTGTTGTAGCTGCTGATGGCAGGTGTGGCAAAATTAGTTCCACGAGAACCATCAAAATCTTCCTCCCGTGGCCATATTATTTTCCTTGGTTTGATGTAGAAATCCCATAATTTGTAATGGCTACTCTTGAAACATGATATTTGAAACTGGGGTTCCTAAATATGAGAAGAAAAATAAATACCAGCTCAATGAAATAATAGGAAGATATATCCCAATATTTAAGGTTGTCTGCAATTTATAAATGTTTCTGTTTTGTATTTGTTTTGTATTTGTTTTGTACATGCGTAGTGCATTAGTGGTGTGCTTGTGGTTGTAATTTATAGGAATTCTTATATATTATCTTCCCAACTAAATTTACATCTTGCCTAAACTTTTAGAATCCTGGAACTGCTCAGCCTGCATCCTCGAGGCTTTCTCCTCTGCCTCCTGAACCCTATGAGGGTGGTGCAACTGTTAATATACCTCTAAATTCTGGAAAGGTATACAAACACATTCATAATGTCAAATTGACTTGTTACTATTGCTCCCTGAATGTGCTGTTTGCACAAGGATATATTCTTTTTTGTTTTATTTTCTGTTTAATTACAGGACTTGAAAGCAAAGGAGAAGGAACTCCAAGCTAAAGAGGCTGAATTGAGAAGGAAGGAACAGGTCATTGCTTGTACATTTTCATATATGGTTTTGGCTTATAAGTTGTTAATTCACAACACTTTTTAATAAGATTTTGCCCAGCGATTGACATCAATCATATTAAATTTACTGTTTTTTGATTATCAGGATCATATTAGACATATTATGTTTGTAAGTTACGGAAGTGCATGTTGATCGTAATTGCTCATAACTGAGGAGTAATGTTTAGCCTCTCATTTCCTTTATTTTTACTGGTGAAAATATCTTCCACCATTAAAAATGATTTTTGGATTTAATTTTTACCCAAAACTTTGATTTAACTTTATTCCGCTCTGGTTATATGTCTAATTTTGCTGATTTTTATGTTAAATTTTGTTGTGGATGGTCTATAATGTGAACCTTAAATTTGAATTTGGACTGAATATTATCTTTGCAGTCATTATACAAGTTTGGCATTAAAATAAATTCATATTGTACGTTTTCTTGGTGTTGTGCAGGAACTAAAACAGCGAGAAGAGGCAATAAGAAGAAGTATGTTCATGAGAAAATGAGGCGTGCATTGCTGTGTATATTGCATTACCTTATATGTTCTTCCTTTTTGTTTTGACAGCTGGAGTTGTAATAGAGCAGAAAAATTGGCCACCATTTTTTCCCCTTATTCATCATGACATCCCAAAGGATATACCAATCCATCTACAAAAAATGGCGTATGCTGCATTCACAACATTTTTGGGTATGTTCACTTCAAGTCCTATATATTGGGAGGCCCAATATCTTAGCTCCAGATACCTCTTGCATGCTGATTTATTTTGTTTGTTAATGACATTTGAATGTTTTTTAGTAGATTGAATTATCAATCTGTGATGCTTTGGACTTGTAGATCTGTCGACAAGGATGTGAAAATGGAACAATTGTATATATGTTACAAGTTTTTTTTGCTCATCACTTGCATTAAAAATTCCACTCTCATTTATCGAAAATTTGTTATTTTTGTTCTTCTTGTTTGAGTCATGTAGAATTATTTTATTATTCTCACTTAATCTCTTCAATCTGAGAGATTAGGGATATTTATTAGAAAGAAGTTACAACTCCCACAATTCTAGGAGAGTAACGTGATAAACTACAAACACTTTAGGGATGAGAACAACTAACCTCAAACCCCCTTTATTAGCTAAGTAACACATCAGCTTCTAACAGCTGCTAATAGGGTAAAACAAAACTAATAACAATAAATAAACTAGCAGCTAACAGTAAATAAAACAGCAGTACAGAACTTTCAACAAGTCATATTATTAGTTATGACAATCAGAAAAAATAAAATAAAATAAAACATGGTCGATTTATCAATAAAACTAGGAGCTTGCCCTACAATTAGTTGCTTCTTCAATCAATTTATCAATAACCACAAAGCAACATTTTTTTTTTTTTTTGACAAACTGCAAAGCAACATTCTACTGTCTGATAAAGAAGAAAAAGTGTATATAAATTAATATGCTAAAAGAATCTCAAATTAAAATGTTGTGAGATAGATAGATACGGGCATAACAACGTACATGTTGATATTTATGTTAGATTTTTTTTTAATGCAAAGTGGTCAATATGATCTATATTAACACAATCTTAAATTTTGAGACATGGTAGGTTTGTTTGTGTGTCTTGTATGGAATTTTATAGCAGTTACTACGGCCTGGATCAAAGGAGGAGGTTTGTTCTGAAATCTTACCTTATTTAGGTTATAGCTTGTAGTTGCTATATAATCATCTTTTGTCATCATGGCTTAATTTTCTTCTCTTGTAGATGTAACAATTTGGTTTCTTGCTATCATCTACTTCTTATCCGGGGTACCTGGAGCTTATTCATTGTGGTATCGCCCTCTTTATAATGCTATGAGGTACTACCTTTTGTTCATTATAGAGTTGAATGTGAGATACTGAAGTATTCAATGGGACATTTAACAAGAATGACTTACGTTGAGAATTATTTCATTTATAAGAGGTTGATCAATCTTAGATGGCATGTGTTCTTGCAAGTGAGCATATCTTATGTCAAGAAAATTTTTGTATGTGTTTATCGGATGTAATAGAAGATAGATGAAAGAAAGGTAATAAAGAAAAAAAATCTAAACATGATAAGAATCTTGCTATCTGAAATTGCATAGCATGTCTATGCAAATTACCTTTTGAACTAACGGTATAGCAGAAGAATGCACTATTAATCTATGGAGGCAATTGATGAAATCGTTAGATATATTGATCTGATGTAAACACTGCTGGTTTTTGGTGGCCACTGTATGTTGACTTTATATCATGTGTTCATGGCCAAAGTAAAGCTTAATTTTCTGATGGACATCTATTCCATTAAGTTCAAGTGCTTTGTAACCTATTTCGTTATAATATGCTTGTTATATAACTCCTTGTACAGGACTGATAGTGCTTTGAGGTTTGGGTTGTTTTTCTTGAGTTATGCGGTAAGCTTATTAATTCTGTCATTGAGATAATTTGTGTGTGCAAATGAAGCAATTTTTTTTTTTTTTTTTTATGTTCCTTCTGTTTTATCATTGCAGTTACACATCGGATTTTGCGTCTTTGCTGCAGTTGGAGCTCCAATTATTTTCAAGGGCAACTCTCTTACGTATGTTAATCTTTGTTTCGGTACATAGCAAAAGCATTTTAGTTTTCTTGTGTGTAACAGCACTTGAAAGGAAGGAAAGTTGAATTGTATGTATATATGAAGAGTCTGCATCTGATGTTTGTATTTATGTGATTCTATGGACAGAGGTATTTTGCCTGCACTCGAATTTCTGACCTCTAATATCTTAGTCGCAGTAAGTTTGTTGCCTCGGATCGGACTTTTTACTTCAATGTCAATACTAAAGTTGATGTTTAATTTACTTAATGTTTTTTGCAGGCATTCTACTTTGTTGGATTCGGAGCCTTCTGCCTGGAATCACTTATGAGCATCTGGGTTATTCAGGTTCTTAACAATCCTGACTTAACATCCTTGTTAATTGTTTATTTTTATGGTCTTTGTGACTTGTGAGCCTCTTCTTCTTCTTTTCTGGTTTTTATGTGACAATTTGCAGCAAGCCTACATGTATTTCCGGGGCAGTGGCAAAGCAGCAGAGATGAAACGTGAGGCTGCACAAAGGACTATGATGGCAGCGCTTTGAGTGAAAAATCTTACATTGCGGATTCACCTGACCTCACCTGACTGGACTCTCTCTTCAAAACAAACAAAAATATTGAATTCACTCAAGTTCTACTTCAATATATATATAGTTTATGTTCTAGCTTTGACAAATCAGAAATAGTGTATAGGTTGATGTTAGAGTTTTGTGGCTGCTGTGACGTTTTTTTCAGCCCACTATTCTGCATTAGCATATTCTTCCTAACTCCTATTTTATTTTCACATGATCCTTTGTAAATGTATGTTTAAATCTCTCTTGGATATGTCTGAGAGGAGGCAAAGAATTCCACAATATTTTCGGAGTTTTTTTCGGAATAATTACGGATAGGAATGAAACCTTGTCTCGTCAAATTATTTTATAATACTTTGATTATTTATTTTTGTTAGTTATAATAACTAGAAAGTAAAATTAAATGACGTAATCGTTAATCATAATGCCATGTAAAAAGTAATAAAAAAAAAAAAGTGTACACGAGTAACATACCGTAAAATTTGAGAGCATGTTAGACGATATCATTCTTGGTATAATTTATTTTGTCCTTACTACAAAGTTCAAACTCCGTACTTGCGCACGAGCTGCCCCAAAACAGCAAAACAGTGGCACATAACTAGAAATATTTTCAACTGAAACCTCTAAAACCTTCTCAAATTTTTGATCCTAAAAATCGGTTAACAGTCAACAATGATGCTTCACAGTTGGAGTTCCAGAGATTTGGGTCACGAGACTCTCCAGCACCACTTCTTCTCACCAAGTAAGCTTCATATTCGTCACTCTCCTTTTAAACCTGGGGTTTTTATAGGGTTTTACAATCTCCATAACCAGAGCTTCTCTAGAAGACGACACACACCACAACTTTGCACTGTTGCTAGAGACCAAAGCTTTGACAGAGGTGTCAAAACTTCACATGCCCAGAAGCAGAACCCCAGAGGAGGCCCAATGGTTTCTCTAGGGTTCAAGCTTCAGTGTAACTCTAAAGCTTCGATTTTGCCTGCTAAAAGTTGTTCAGTTGTCAATGGTAGGAAAAAGAAGTACGGTGGCGTTTTGCCTTCGATATTGCGGTCTTTGCAGTCTAGTGATGATATTGACAAGACCCTTAATTCATGTTGTGAAAATCTTAATCCAAAGGAAAAGACTGTGATTCTTAAAGACCAAAGTAGTAGTTGGGAGAGAGTCATTAGGGTTTTTGAGTTTTTCAAATCACAGAAAGAGTATGTGCCAAATGTAATTCACTATAACATTGTGCTTCGAGCACTGGGTAGAGCTCAAAAATGGGATGAATTAAGGCTATGTTGGATTGAAATGGCCAACAATGGTGTTTTACCGACTAATAATACGTATGGGATGCTTGTTGATGTGTATGGGAAATCTGGTCTTGTTAAAGAATCTCTTATGTGGATTAAGCATATGAGACTTAGAGGAATTTTTCCTGATGAGGTTACAATGACCACGATTGTTAGGGTTTTGAAGGACGTGGGAGAGTTTGATAGGGCAGATAGGTTTTACAAAGATTGGTGCGTAGGGCGTGTAGGGTTGGATGATCTTGAATTGGATTCCATGGTTGATGTTGAAAGTGGGTCTGCACCTGTTAGTTTTAAGCATTTCTTGTCAACTGAGCTTTTCAAGACGGGTGGGAGAAATCCCATTCCGAGAAATGTGGTTTCCTTTGATACGGAGAATTCTGTTCGAAAGCCAAAACTGACATCTACTTATAACACATTGATTGATTTATATGGGAAGGCAGGACGCCTTAAGGATGCTGCTAATGTGTTTGCTGAAATGTTGAAATCTGGGATTGCAATGGATACAATTACTTTTAATACTATGATCCATACTTGTGGAAGTCACGGACTTTTGTCAGAGGCTGAATCTTTGCTTAGTAAGATGGAGGAGAGAAGAATTTCCCCGGATACAAAGACATATAATATCTTTTTATCTCTATATGCTGATGCAGGCAATATTGATGCTGCTTTAATGTGTTATAGGAAGATCAGGGAGGTGGGTCTTTTCCCTGATATCGTCACTCATAGAGCTGTTCTTCATATATTATGCCAAAGGAACATGGTTCGAGAAGTGGAAGCTGTAATGGAAGAGATGGAGAAATCTGGTCTATATATTGATGAGCATTCTGTTCCTGGTGTTATGAAGTTGTATGTTAATGAAGGATTGCTAGATCACGCCAAGTTCTTTCTTAAGAAGTGTCAGTTAGATGGTAGACTATCGTCAAAGACACTTGCAGCAATTCTAGATGCTTATGCTGAAAAGGGGCTTTGGGCCGAAGCTGAGGCAGTGTTCCATGGCAAGAAAGATTGGGTGGGACAGAAGAAAGGTGTTGTTGAATATAACATCATGATTAAGTCTTATGGCAATGCAAAGCTTTACGATAAAGCTTTTTCTCTTTTTAAAGGTATGAGAAATCACGGGACTTGGCCTGATGAGTGCACCTATAATTCTCTTGTTCAGATGTTTGCTGGAGGTGATTTAGTGAATCAGGCAGTGGACCTCTTAGCTGAAATGCAAGGAGCAGGATTCAAACCTCACTGTATGACCTTCTCTTCTGTTATTGCATCTTATATCCGTCTTGGCCAGCTCTCTGATGCAGTCGGTATTTACGAAGAAATGGAAAAAGCAGGTGTGAAACCTAATGAAGTCGTTTATGGTTCCTTAATCAATGGCTTTGCAGAGACTGGCCAGATTGAAGAAGCTCTTCAATATTACCGCATGATTGGAAAACATGGGCTGTCAGCAAATCAGATAGTGTTAACTACACTGATCAAGGCTTATAGTAAGATTGGGTGCTTGGAAGCAGCAAAAACGGTTTATGAGAAAATGAAAGATATGGATAGTGGTCCAGATGTTGTTGCATCGAATAGTATGATCAGTCTTTATGCAGACCTAGGTATTGTAACTGAAGCTGAATCTGTTTTCAATAGTTTAAGAGATAAGGGACAGGCAGATGGGGTTTCATTTGCTGTGATGATGTCTTTATATAAAAGCATGGGCATGCTTGATGAAGCCATTGATGTTGCGGAGGAGATGAAACAGTCCGGTTTATTAAGAGATGTTATTTCTTATAATCAAGTAATGACATGCTATGCTACTAATGGTCAGTTGCGCGAGTGTGGTGAATTATTGCATGAGATGATAACCCGAAAGCTTTGGCCTGACAGCGGGACCTTTAAAGTGTTGTTTACTGTATTGAAGAAGGGGAGCTTTCCGGTTGAAGCTGTAAGACAGCTAGAGTCTTCTTGCCAGGAAGGGAAACACTATGCGAAAGAAGCTGTTATCACCTCAGTATTTTCGGTGGTGGGTTTGCATGCTTTAGCCCTCAAGTCCTGTGAGTCTTTTATCAAAGCAGAAGCTGTTCTTGATTCCTTTGTCTACAATGTTGCGATATATGCTTTTAAGTCGGCAGGGCAGAACGACAGGGCTTTGAACATGTTCATGAAAATGCTGGATGAGGGCCTGGAACCCGACCTTGTTACAAGTATCAATCTGGTGGGCTGTTACGGAAAAGCTGGTTTGGTTGAAGGTGTGAAGAAGATTCATAGCCAATTAAAACATGGAGGATTTGAACCTAATGAATCCTTGTTCAAGGCTATCATAGACGCCTACAGAAACGCAAACAGGAAAGATCTTGCTGAACTGGCTAGTCAAGAAATGAGAACCGCGTTTGAACCGCAAGAACATTCTGATTTGGAACTGCAAGAGGACCAACAACATTCTGATTCCGAAATGCAAGAGGATCAACAACATTCTGATTCAGAACTGCAAGAGGATTATGATGAAAGTTTTCTAAGGCCGTAGAAACCTCAAAATTAGCTATGTTTGAGACGATGAGCACGTTTGCTTGGGAATTGTTCAGCTGTATCATTTTTCAAGCACACAAGATTGTATATACATGGGTATTTTGATAGACAATCGAGGAAAAAACTGTAAAATGTAATTATAGGGCCAAATCCATGTGTTAATTTATAAACCTTATCATGAATACCAGGTTTTTTCTTGTTTACAATCTTGACTTGGTTGTGGTTAAGCAGTACGGATTGTTTTTATGCACTTGAATTGTTCAAATAAATGGCCACACCCCAGGAAAGAAGAGTAGAAAATATTTGATGCTGTAAATTGCACCTTGAAATTCATCATGTTAAAATCAAGGAATCAGTAAAAAAAATGCCTCTACTGCTGTGTAAATAGAAACTTTTCAACTATATATAGACAAGATAGGATATCTTAAATGTTTATGTCGTTTGAAACTTCTCAACTCATACTGAATCTTGTTCAAAAATCAAAACAGCAGAGTGAATGATCTTATACAATAATCTTATGCTGAATCCTGTTCTCAATTGCTCGATGAACAATAGATCAGTGAGATCAAATCCAACTTATCATAATGATAGGAGCGGAATTTCTGCAACTGCAACTCATCTATGAAGGCTTGATGTGCGGTGGCTGTAGTTGCCTCCATGGTTATTGAATTAGATCTTCCGTGAATTCACTGTAAACAGCAGAGGCATGAGAAAACAAAGCTGTTTTTTGGTCAAA
This sequence comes from Dipteronia dyeriana, assembly GCA_032871835.1. Taxonomy (NCBI): domain Eukaryota; kingdom Viridiplantae; phylum Streptophyta; class Magnoliopsida; order Sapindales; family Sapindaceae; genus Dipteronia; species Dipteronia dyeriana. The sequence continues at coordinate 6,632,958 of CM065299.1, read as the reverse complement.
GCTATTATTGGCATTTGATTCATACATCATCTCTTCTCACCATCAGACTATAACCCTTGCACTTGAAATCTTGCATTTTCCAAGCTGCTGAACTCATTCATATCAAGATTGAAATTACTGTTAGTTTCAATCCAGCTCTTGCCAGGTATCTTCTTAACCCCTCTATCGTTCATTAAGCTCCTAATCTTTACGGCATCATTCCAACGTCCCACTGCTCTGTACAAGTTAGTTAGAAGAACATAACTCAAGGGGTTGCCAGGTTCCATTTCCATCAACTTCTTTGCAATGCGTTCTGCAGCAACAGAGTTTGTACATGTCGTGCAAGCACCGAGAAGAACTACCCAGAGGGATGAGTCATCTCTACAATCTGCTTCCTCTATCAAAGTTTCAGCATCCTCCAGGAACCCAGCACGACCCAGGAGATGAACCATGCAATTGTAATGCTCGATTCCAGGTTTAATCCCATGTTCCTCAGTCATTGAGGCGAAATATTTCCGACCTTCACTTACCAAACCAGTATGACTGCAAGCAAAAAGAACCCCAATAAAACTAATATAATCCGGCTTAGTGCCATCCACAATCATGTCTTCAAATATTCTAAGAGCTTCTCCACCTCTTCCATTCTGAGCAAACCCACTAATCATCGAGTTCCAAGTTATCAAATTCCTAACTAGCATATGCACAAAAATTTGATATGCAAAATCAATACAACCACATTTTGCATAAAGATCAACCAAAGCTGATTCTACAATAACATCTCTCCAACCACCCCTTCGCACATACTGGCAGTGCACCTCTTTCCCTAGTCTTACAGCTGCTAAACCAGCACAAGCACGGAGAACAGTTCCAAAACTGTAGAGATCAGTCTCTTCCATTTCCCTAAATATCCTAATCACAGTCTCGAAATCTCCATTCTGGCAATATACCCCAAGCAACGCAGACCATGAAATGGAATTCTTTATCAGCATCCTATCAAAAACGAGTTGAGACTGATCAACCAACCTACATTTTCCATACATGTCAACAAGGCTACTCTCAACAACCACATTTCCACAAAGCCCCGATGTGATAATCTTTGCATGCATTTCTTTACCTTGCTTAAGCCTCCTTAAATTACCACAAGCAGACAACACCGTCCCAAATGTAAACCCATCCGCCAAAAACCTGTATTGCTTTTGCTTCAAATAAAAGAATTCTAACGCCTTCTCGTACATATCATTCCTTGTATAAGCTGAAATCACCGATGTCCAACAAATAGCATCCGGTTCAGGCAATTCATCGAACAACTGACGCGCGTCCTTGGACTCGTAATTCCGTCCATACAAATCAATCAAAGCACTAGAAATCACATGATTCGAATTAAACCCACCACTCATAACCTTCCCATGAAAGCATCTACCAAGCCTAAGAAAACCAAGCTCTGAACACGCCTTGATCACAGCAGATAAAGTGAACCCATTTGGCTCCACATCAAGTCCCAACATTTCCCAAAAAATACCAAGTGCATTATTCGGTTTATGTACCTTAACATACCCAGATATCATCGAAGTCCAAGAAATAACATCTTTAACAAACAAACCATCGAAAACTTTCCGGGTCTCACTAAAATCAGGTCCCAACTTAAAGTAAAGAGAGAGCAAGCTGTTACCAACAAAACGGTCCGTTTGGAGTCCGGATTTGACGACATGAGCATGGATTTGGAGACCGTGAGCAAATGAGACGACTTTAATGCAGGTCTGCAAAAGAGAAGCGTATACAATTGGTTTCTTGAGAGAAGTTTTCTCGTAGTCTGTAGAGTTTAGGAGGTGAATTGCACCGGATAAGGCCCCCGATTTGCAGTAGTGGAGGATTTGAGTTCCTGGGTTGTGCGTAGTAAGAGAGCTGCTGCAATGGCGCTTGAAGAAGAAGAGCTTCATGAAAATGGTTGGAAAATTTTAACGGCTTTTGGGTTTTTGGTTGTTTAAGTGCCCGCCTTGTTCAAAAATAATATTATTGATTTTTTATTTTATTTTTTTCTATTGGAAAAAAAAAGTTCATTGAAACAAATAAAAGTATCTTTAAGAAAAAACCAAGAAAATAAAGAGTAAATCCAAATCGAATTAAAAATTAATAAATAATTATAACGAAATAAAATAAATTAATTACATTCTTAAAAGTAATACAGTCTTACAATATTAATTATAATTGGAGATGCTTTTAAGTTAATTCAATCGACCAAAATATTATATGATTTTAAAAAAAAATTCAAAACATTTAATTTATAGTATAGGAAAGAGTGAATTATTTCTAGTAATAAATAAATTTATACAATGATTTTGAATATTGAATATTTGAGATGTATTTAAACGAAAGAACAAATTCTTATATTCAATTAGATGTAAAAAATTCTTATTTCACATCGGTGTATACTATACGGTATATATGTATTCTGTAGATAGCTATTTGAAAAAAAAAAAATTATCATTTTGATCTCGTATGTAATGATCATTTTAACTGTATTTTTAATTTATAATGGTTTGGTCTTCTATTTTTTAAAACTCATCGATTTGGTTTCTTTAATCAAATTTTTAACGGTCAACCTTTATAAAAATAACAAAATGATATTATTATCTTGGATTTTAATTGAATGGGTTAAAAGTATAATTTTATCATTAAATTTTTAAAAAATTAACAATTTTTATCTAGCTAATTACCTATAATAAAATAACACGTGTCATCGCATTTAAAAAACAAAAGTTGAAAAAAAAAATTAGAAATCTAAATTGAATCTTCAACAGATCTGTTGAAGATGTCGATAAGCTCTTCCCTCAGACTTTTCACTATGTTTTTCTAACTCCCAGTCTCCCACCACATCAGTAGCAGTTCAATGCAACAACAACAAAATTAACAAAATTAACAAAATTGAATCGCAACAAGTCAACACCCCATACCAGTTCATCCAAACAAAAATTAAATTTATGAAAATGGAGACCTAGATGGATCTCAAAGATCAATCTAGATCTCCATGAAGAGAGGCCGAAGAGGGTCCTCCGCCATGGAGATGGAACAGACAACTCATGCTCCATCCGATAGAGCTCTCTCTCCTCCATGGATATGGACTATATCGATTTCACTTTTTATTTTATTTTTTATTTATATTTTAATCGATAATTCCAATCAATTTTAAGATTGGTTTATGATTAGATGCTTTGTTCATAACCTTATAATTATATTCTTCAGATTGTACCGTTTTCCTTAAAAAAGTTATTTTTTACGGTCGACACCGATTAACAGGAGATAACTTTTAAAGTTCACTTTTATTCATTCATTAAAAGAGGGTGAGCATTACCTCATTCTGTATGGATGATATATATCTATAGAAAAGATAAATTTATCTAAACATTATCATATTTTAAAATAAATTTTTCTTTTTCTAAACATGTATCATCTATATACGAGAAGGTTAATGCTCGGAGTAATACTCACCCCATGGGTGAGCAAAAATGTACCCTAACTTTTGTCATGCAGCCGAAAATCAAGATTTGCAGTTTAATGGATGTGGTTTTCGAGGTGCCGGTGGTGTTCTTTGTTTCTAGAAGCTTATTTATTTATTTTATTTTATTTAAAGAGAAGTTTCTAGATCTCTTCATATTTTTGTAACTTGTTCTTTTTTAAATAAAAAGAAATCTGAAAATCTTTCTGAATTGTATTAAAAGCTTTTAAAAAAAATTGTTTAAATCCAGATCAAACTTTTTTTTTTAAGTAATGATTTTTTAATTAAAATAATTTTATTATTATTTTGAAATAATGACTTTCGGAATACAGTTTTTTATTTTTCCTTTAAAAAAATAATTTTAAACTATATTTTTTATTCTCTATTTTTTTTCATTTCTTTTTAATACTCATTTTATCAAATTTTTAATTTTTTTTATAAATTTTAATTTTAAATTGTATAATATTTTTTATATTATTTATGTTGACATATGACAATTTTATTATTTAAAAACGAAAATAAACTTTCTTCCATTAACGCTGATCAACGTTTGACTCACTTAGAAACCACGATGATGAAAAGTAGAAATACAGTTAAAAAATCATTCCGTGTTAAAACATGGGGTTCAAAATGATAATATTTTTAAAAGAAAAAAGTTAACATAATTGAAAATAGTTGGAATTTTCAAATTCTTTGCATTAGATGTTTTTAATCAATTTTCAGATTTTATGTCACTTAAAAAACAAACAAGAATGTGCCCCTTTTAAGTCTTCACTTTATTTACTCTGTTGTTGAAGTGTTACACAACAACTTATGCTATTTTTTTAACCACTTAGGCTTTTTCTTTAAAAAATTAAAAAAAAAAAACGTAACCACTTATGCTATTTAATTCAATTATGGGGATTTTTTTTTATATATTTAAACTACTATAAAGTTTAAAATTAAAGAAGAATGAAATGATTCATAGAGGTAATATTATTGAAGTTTTATAGGAAAATCAAACCCTTTTCTCATTTCTTACAATTATTATAGTATTTTTTTTAAAAAAAAATATTGTTGATATCGTGTAAGACTCATAAAGTGTTTAATATTGGGTCACATCAGCTACAATAAAAAAAAATTAATTATCGATAACAGTACAAATTGGCAACTAAATTTGACTAATCTTTCCCGTTTCTTTTGAAAATTTGATATAATAATAATAATAGAATTTGTTGATTAGGATTCAAATTGGAGAAGAACCAAAATTTGCGTCAAATATGTACTTTTCATGCCTCAAATATATTTGAAGAGTGCACATGAATATGTATCGCTGAAAATTTGATTCATTTTCCACAGCAATGACATAATTAATTAATGATATAGTTGAAAATCAAAGTATTTTGCTTCCAGTTGGTTGGCTGTTGGGACTTACTAATATTTTATATAAAAAAAAACATGGACATTTTCTTCCATGTTTAAAATCACTCAGTCTGATTTTGATAAGAAGATTGTGATTTATTCTTGATTAAGAATAAAGAAATCAAATAAATAAATAAAACATCATTATTAATTAGGCCTCATTGGCCCATTATTAATTTTAAATAGCTTTGTATATCATCTCCGATACATATATCAATACAATAATACATATGTCAATATAAATACTAAATTTGATATAAAAATAACAAAATATTATATTTGACGTATCATTTAAAAATCATATTTTCATGTAAAATTCAATTTGATATGTTATTTGTTATTTTTTTATTATTTAAAATAATAAAAGTCAATAAATACAACTGATGCGAATGTATTGAATATTTTTTTATAATTGTTTCAATCTCAATTTTCTCTACCGAATTTGTTTAATTATGTAATCAATACAATTGTATTTATTGATGTGTCAAATTTAATATATATCACATATTGTATTAATTTTGATATAAAGTATGATATATGTCAAATTTAGTACAACTTTTAACATTATAATGATTTTTAAAAAAAAAATAAATTATAGTATTGAAAATAATTGATGAGAGTCTTGATTATTCTATGGTATGATTTGATGTTCCAAGGATATATGATTGAAATGTATGTCTATTTCAACTAATTTATGTATTGTGATATATATATTAAATATTAGTTTGAAAATCCAACACTAAATGAGTCGTAAGTCTGTATGTATATATGATTCGAATATCTAATCTCATAATAATAATAAATTATATATATATATATATGTGTTTTCTCAATTTGATGATTTATTTATTTATTCTTAAAAAATAGAAAATGCTGTTTGTCAACATGTAATACACCAAAGATATTCTCATCTCTTTTCCAGTCATGTTAAAGCTTTTAATTAAATTCTGCCGAATAATAAATCCAACCCTAACTCAACTCAGAGTTACAGACTGCTATGTATAAGAAAAACTTATATGTGATGGACACGTGGGAATGCAACGGTTCAATAAAAATATTTATAAGATATTTATATAAATACATAAGTTTTTATCCGAAATTCTCAACCAAATCGCCTCTTGCAAGACCTCTCACCTGTCCACGTGTACGGTTAGAATAACAGTGTCATCATGCAACATGCAGATCCAACCGTATTTCACACGTGTCACAAGACTCACATGGTTTTCCCATTCGATCAATAAATCGCGAACATGTTTGCCCATCAAGCCCATCAATCCAACCGCCACGTGTCCACATATTTACAAAACTTAGCCCAAACCCTAACCGCCCTCTGTGTAATGTGTACACATAAAAAGGACCAGCTGCTCCGCTCGTTCTAGTAAAACTCGAACAATCATCACTCTTTCTTCTTCTTTTTCATTTTATCAAACACATAGACTACATAAATTAAACCACCATATATCATCATGGTATGCTTCTGTTTTCTCGTCGACCAAACACGTAAAGTGCGGAGAAGCAAGCCGGCGGCGGGGATATGCTCGAGGTGCGGCGGAGGAGCGAGCGTAGCCGACATGAAAACGTCAACCAGGTTCTGTCACGTGCCGTTTTACTGGAAATCATGGAGAGTTATCATCTGTACTTTCTGTGGATCCATTCTTCGATCTTACCGATGAAAATTTCGAAGCTTTCTAGCTGATGATGTTCATCCGATGAAGACCAGACCGACCCAATGACTAGTATAATCTAATTATTTACCACAGCTGCTGCTAGCTTGTAACTATTAAATTACTATGCGGAACTATTGGAGATCGATTTCCATGGGGAAATCCTGCACCTGAAAAGGTTCATAATTTTGGTGTGTATGCATCTAGCGGTATTAACAAAAATGTATGAGAAAAGAGCAAGTTGTGTGGGCAAAAACCAAAACGAGTTATTGAAATATGCAGGCAATTAATGGGTGGGCAAATTGTTTGGCAAAAACCATTAACAAAAGAGAGTGGAATTAATGACGGCAGTTTCAAAAACCCATCAAATACCAGTTGAAAACAGCTCAGATATGATCTTCAGATGTGTGTACCATAGCCATATTCAAATTTTACAGATACGTTGTTTTAAAGTTTTTACCTGCAAAAGTATTATAGCGTGCGCGTACTGTTGTCTTGTACCGCGAGACCTGTAGCAGTAGCAGAAATTTAATAAGATGCATGTGAACGTAAAAGAGCAAGAAAAAATGTAAGCATTACGTATAAACATAATTAAATCTCGTATTTATATAAGTATAAATAGAGTCGTGCCTGAAAACGTAATGAAAACTATCTAATTTATAGAAAGTCTTAATCCCGACTTTATAATAGTACAATAACCTGAAGAAGAAATAAAAAAATAGAAAATCTTTTACTCTCTTCTCACCCTTTTCAGATTGTCTAATGGTGAGACAATCTGTAATACACAAAATGAGTGAGGGTAAGGACCCTCTATAAATAGTATAATTTTCTAGAATCCTAATCTATAAAAGATTCTCAACTCTAATTGATTTCAGCTAAGGAAATAGCTATTCAAATGAATATTTGAGCAATTCAAAATATATGAAGATGTCTTTGGATTTTTACATGATTTGGAAATTTTGAAGTCTTTAGATGATAATTGTTTGAAAACATATTGTCTTAAGCTTTATAGTTTTTTGAAACAAGACACATCTTTTGATCTTGATGGTTTGGATTTATTTTGAGTTAACAGTTTTGAAGGAAGTTTTCCAAGATGAAACAAAATCACCATTAAAAGTTCTTAATTATATACATAAATTGAACTCATTTCCAAATGTTTAGATTGCTTATATAATATTGTTAATTATACCTGTTACAGTTGCTTCAATAGAGAGAAGTTTTTTGAAATTGAAATTAAAAAAATGGTTTTTACGGTCAACTATATCACAAGAAATATTAAATAGATTGATCATCAAATCTATTAAGAAAGATTTTGTGTCAAAACTTGAATACAAAAATTTGATAAATGATTTTGCATCTCAAAAAGCAGGAAAAGTGAATTTTAAGTGAGTATTTGAATGTATTGCAGACATGTCAACAAAAAGATGGAGTGAAGGTAAGGATCTCAAGTTTTGATGTGATACCCAACTTCATCTCAAGATTTGTCCTTCTGAAGAGCATAATACTTAGATTTTTATAATTATATTTTTAGATCTATTTCACTTTGGTTTATATTTTGAACTTATATTTTGTAATCTTATCATTTGAATAAAATTAATTTATTTTGAAAAACAAAAGTATCATAGAACAATTGCGCATGGAGCCTTACTTTGTCTAAGATCGACCATGTGTAAATACACCATATTATTTTAATAACAAATATCAACTCTTAGTAAAGCCGGTAGTACATATCTCTTCCACATATATGAAGAGAGATTCAAATCTCACCATACATATTTTATAAGTATATATAGGGAGTTTTCTTCACAAGTTATGGGAAGTTGTTATCTCCCATTATAGGAGCAACTATTTGAACCGCACATATATTGTTTGATTTCGACAGGTCCCGACAATTCTATTATAATAGTTCTTGTAATATTTCCAAATATATATTTTCTTTCTAAAAAGTATACCTATTTTAATTGTGTTAAAAAAAAGTATCATAAACCTATACTTCCCCGTTAAGTTAGCTAGCATTTGTTTGGTGGATAAACTTGAAGGTCTTTCTTTTTTCTTTTCTTTTCTAATTAAAATATAGATAGATCTAAATTGGTTGCAGAAACTCTTCTTATATATTATTATTATTTTCAAAAAAAAATTCTAAAATTTTGTTCATTTGTATATCAAATTAAATAAATAAAACCTCCATAAAATATAACGTTTTTCATACATATGTACATAAAAGCCTGCCTGCCTCTTTTATTCTTTTGATAGTATATAATATATACATATATCCCGTATACTCGAAGCATGCAAAATAAGTCAACTGCTAATCATCATAATTTTTTTTCTATTTGGTCCAAGTCAAAACTCATACAAAAACTAGTATAAACCTATGAAAATACAAGAAATAATGCATTGGAAATATCACCCTTTTTTTTCATTGAATTTCATGATGGATCTATAATAGATTTGTCGTCGGTTCTGGTTTCAGTTTCGGTTCCCTTTCCCCTTCCCTTTACCCTTCCCTTTTCATTTTCAGTTCCCTTTCCAGTTCTTAAGGAACCGGAACTGGAACCGGGTGAGGAAGGTTTCGGTTCCGCATCTAGAACCGTCGGTTCCGACGATTCGGTTCACTTTTTTTTTTAATAAACAAAGTTAGAAATGTTATATGTAACTATGTAATATTATAAAATGTAAACGCATTTTATTGGGTCACCGGAAGAAAAATACATTAAAAAATTAAATTTGAGGAATCGGGCGGTTCCGAAAAATGGTGACCTAACCGGAACCGGAAAAACCGATTCCGATTCTAGTTTTCGACTGGTGGTTCCGGTTCGGTTCACCGTTTCGAACCGAATCGCCATCATTTATAATCTAAAATCTATATACATCACCACCACGCCACCCTGCCCACCCCTACCTTCATTTACTTTATTGTATAAATTAAATTTATAAATAGAAATAAACACATATCAATTGTGGTAGTAAAAAAATGGCTTATAGGCCCAACATATAAGGCCTCCATGAATGGTAGGCTATCCTGGCCCATTATGTTGATCCAACCTATCGCGTAAACAAAGGGATGAGCTTGAATGACAAGTTGGGTGTTGGTTACAAACAACAATAACCGTTGATTCAATGAAGATTTAAAGGAGAGGAAATCTCTCCTTGAATCACGCCAACCTTGAGTAACTGATGTATGAACGTTAGAAAGAGGTTATCTTATAAATAGCAGAGTTCTGAGACAATAAGACTCGGAGAAAAATACTAGAGAGAAAAACAAGCTCATTTAGCACACCAAGCTTTGTTCATATAATTTTAGCCATCTAAATCGTATCAAATCCTTAATTCGAGAATCCTAGCAAACATTGCTCAGCCCAAGCATACCTAAGGTTAAGAAGCTAACCTCGCCATCTATATATTGCTTTGTTCGTGCTCTTTTACAGGTTCGACCAGGAAGATCAAGGACTAGTCAACAGACAATATACATTGGCAGGTTTTGAAGGAGGCGACATCCTAATTTCTCTCGGTTCAATCGAAGTTGCCTTGGGCCTAAAACAACCTGACCCAATCCACAACTGATCGTAGTTCGACCAACTACAGTTTGGCACCACCGTGGGGACCAATGCAACTTTTCAAAACAAACTAGTCTAACCAGTCAGTTGATTAATCAACATGTCGGGGGATGGAAACGCGCCAAACGTCGAGAAGCAGATCGTCGCGCTGACTGTCCAAATGACAGCAAACGCAAAGAAGCTGCGAGCGCTTGAAGCATAAAATGCTACAATCCGAGCGACCAATGTCGAGCTAAGAACGATGATCGGTAGTGCAGCACCGAACAACACAACCCCAACACCAAACCCAGAACAAGTGGTCGATCGAACGGCGCCGATAATACTATGAGGAGTTGTAGAGATGAACGCGGGCCAAGACAACCAGCAGATGCCCTAGACGGCTCGTGTAGAAGCTGACCTCAAAAACCTACCAGTCCAGAATGAAATGCCACAGGACCCGACCGCGAATATGTAGCCAGAAAACAAACTACAGATACTGATAATAATTCAGTCGACATCGGGCTTGGTAAAACCCGGATCTTTCCCACCTTTATCTACTAACATGGATCTGTCCCGTAGGTTTGTAGAAATGGAGGCCCTCATTCAAAGGATTCCAGGAGTCCCAGCCCTAATTAAAAAGAGCATAGCGAACATCTTTACAGATTCGCCCTTTGTTAATGCGATCGCACTGGTCGAAATGCCCAGGGAATTCAGCTTCCCGAATATGAGGCAATATGAAGAAACGACGGACCGGACGACCACATCGCCCAGAATAAACAAAGGATGTTTACCGCGGTAATCTCGTGCGACCTACGAGAATCGTGCATGTGCAAGGCTTTTGCGTCCAATCTTAACGGCCCAGCTTTGCAATGGTACACAAATCTATCTAAAAAATATTTTAAATACTTTTTTAATGTAATTGAGTAAATATTCATACTATTTCATATAATGAACCTCAAATTGAAAATAAAATTTCATAAAAACTCAATATTGAGAATCAAAATCCATAAACATTTAAACAAAATCTAAAAAAAAACTCAATCAAATTCTAAAAAGTCAACATAATCAGTCAACGACGATTAATCATTAACTTTGACCGGTTAAACCAACTAAATGATAAACCACATAGTCGGGACAACGAATTGTCGATTAGAGACTAGGCGGCGCCTAATCGGAGACTTTGCAACCTTGACTAAAAGATCGACTTATATATATATATATAGCATGCTACAATATTATTAATGTATTTGTAATTTTCTTCCTGGTGGGCTGAATAGGTTTGACTAGTCTTTTATGAGCTGACTAAAACTTTAAATGCAACCAATTTTTAAGTTGTTTCAAGTAGATTGAATTGCCTCTTCAGTTGGGATGTCGGAAAGAGATGATCGACCATACATGACAGTCCAGGAATTAATTATAAACTACCCTCCGATAAGAAATCAAATTGGAAAACAAGTGTCACAATCTAGTTAAGTTTATTATGATGAGTATCGAAAATTTCAATGAAATTGTATCAATTTTAATTAAGTTAGAATACATACTGAGTAACTGAGGTCGACCCATTGAAATCAAATTAAATATAGTTAGCTAGTTGTTTAAATTAAAGATGAGTATGTGTTAGATTTTCACCAGATGAATGAACATACCCACCTGAATACAATGACATATTAAATTTAATTAATTGCAAGGATAATTAATTTTAATTTGTTTTTTTAAAAGAAAATTTAATTTGTTTTTGTTACTCATTTTATATGATATACGAATACGATCATCAAAGAATTGTATATGAATTATAGTACATAATTAATTTGTTACAACAAATTACAGAAATCCTTCACTTTCAATGTTAAGGCAACGTAAAAAAGGGGGGAAAAAAGGCCACCATCACTACATTTTGAGTAAAGGGTAGTCCTTGATAGAATGATAGGTATATTTGATAATGTACATAGCTCACTAACCTGTAGTATTGTACCAATCAACCCTAAAAGTACATGAGGGATTTGTCGGACTTGAAGATATCAACCATTACAAGGTCGACGGTTTGAAATGCAATTTTCAGTAAAAGAAGGTTTTCCCATATTTTTCAATTTAAAAAGTAAATTTGAGATTCAAACCCTTACAACCTATTGAAATAGAAAGTTACGCGACCAACTTGCTACCGGTGAATAGGTTGAAAATGAAAACTTGGAAAGAAAGCAAACATAATATTCTCATAATTACGAGAGCTACCAAACCCCTGTCTGCTCCAATAAATGTTGAAAGCTGTAAAGAACCTGGCATAAGGTAAAATTGCCTTTCTGGACCGAGATATTGAAATAGAAATTGTCCCCGCCAATGCCAACCTGTTTCTGACACCACCAGACAGATATATATAGGACAAACGGTACTGTTCAGTCAGTACCCAAAGTACTGATCTTGTATTTTAATCGATGGAAAAAGCATTTAAAGTATTTAATATTAAATACATTAGGTTGGCAGTGGATTTTTCCACCGATAAAAACATAAGAGTCATCACCTTTGGTACTGACCGGTCAATAACTAATTATTTTCCATAGAGAGAGAGAGGACCTTTTTTTCTCTTGCTCTTTTACATTTCACATGCATCTTATTCAATTTCTGCTACTGCTATAGCTATCGCAGTACAAGACAACAGCTGTTATACATATATATATATATATATATATATGAACACGCACGCTATAATACTTTTGCAGGTAAAAACTTTAAAACAACGTATCTGTAAAATTTGAATATGGCTATGGTACACACATCTGAAGATCATACCTGAGCTGTTCTCAACCGGAATTGGATGGGTTTTTGAAACTGCCTTCATTAATTCCACTCTCTATGGTTTATGGTTTTTGCCAAACAATTTGCCGACCATTAATTGCCTGCATATTTCAATAGCTCGTTTTGGTTTTTGGCCCACACAACTTGCTCTTTTCTCATACATTTTTCTTACGGGACAATGTTTGGGTACTGTTCAGTACTAAAATACTGTCATTAAACACCTAAAATACTGTCCCCACCAATGAGATATTACATATGATCCATTTTAAAAGAAAAAATACCATATACCAACATCTCATTGATGGATCAATATATTAGATATTGACCGGTTAGTATCCAAACATTTTCCTTTTCTTAATAACAGTATATACATATGTACCCAAATTATGCAAATTTTCATGTGCAGGATTTCCCCTTCGAAATCTCCAATAGTTTCGCATGCTAATATAATAGTGACCTGTAGCTATTTAAAATTTCATATGGAGAATTCCGCACCAAAAAATTATTATTAGTATGTATTGCTATAAAACTGATTATTATGTATATTTAGATATCTGAATTAAACTTCATAAATTGTAAAGAAAAAATTAAAAATAAAATAACAGTAACAAAGTTGAAGTAGTTAATATATATGGAAAATCAAGAAATGAATCACTCAAAAAACAAAGAAGTTAATATTTATATATAATGAAGTGAAGGTTAGAGAATACAGTTGCGTACTAAATTTGATTGGATCACAATTCACAACTAACAAGCTAGCAGCAGCTGTAGTAATTAATTAGATTAAACTAGTCTTTGGGTCGGACTGGTCTTGATGAACATCATCAGCTAAAAAGCTTCGAAATTTTCATCGGTAAGATCGAAGAATGGATCCACAGAAAGTACAGATGATAGCTCTCCATGATGTCCAGTAAAACGGCACGTGACAGAACCTGGTCGACGTTTTCATGTCGGCTACGCTCGCTCCTCCGCCGCATCTCGAGCATGTCCCCGCCGCCGGCTTGCTTCTGCGCACTTTACGTGTTTGGTCGACGAGAAAACAGAAGCATACCATGATGATATATGGTGGTTTAATTTAAGTAGTCTATGTGTTTGATAAAATGAAAAGGAAGAAGAGACTAGAGAGACTGATGATTGTTTGTGGTTTTTTTTTTTTTTTTGGTTAGTTGAGTTTTATTAAAACGAGCAGAGTAGCAGGTTCTTTATACACAGAGGGCGGATAGACTCTAGAGTCTGGGCTAAGTTTTGTAAGTATGTGGACACGTGGCGGTTGGATTGATGGGGAAACATGCTCGTGATTTATTGATCGAATGGGAAACCCATGTGACTACGTGAGTCTTCTGACACGTGTGAAATACAAATGGATCTGCTGATTGCCTGACGACACTGTTATTTGGACCGTACACGTGGACAGGTGTAGAGGTGTGCGGTGATAGCGAGCGGCGATTTGGTTGAGAAATATGACCGTCCAACGAGAATCTATCTATCTATGTTGGAAATATTAAATTATATTATTAAAATATCATATGATACAATATTATTAGATGTTATCTAAGTATCTATGATGTTAATATGGGTTATAAAAAAATTAGATATCACGTAGGATGAATATTTACTTTGATAAAAAATTCATTTCCAATGTAATTTTTTTAATACAATTTTAGAATGTTAACATGATTCATTGTCGCTGATTTCAGATGATCTATTTGACAATCATCTTGTTAGTCTAGTCAATAACTTGTCTTCTAATTTATTTTATTCAATAATTATAAAATATATTAAAAGATCCCAATAATAAATTTATATCTCATTAAAAACCTACATCTTACAAATAAAATATTAAAGATTATTTTTTTATTTAAATATCTATCAAATTTAGTTATATACTGTAAAAAAATAATTGATATATAACTATTTGTTTTTTTAAAATACAAGTCCTATTATAATCGAAGATGTTCTCGTTACCACAAGAATAATACCATTCTATATAAGTTTTTCATATACATGTGTGCAGATTGAGTTACGGTAGGAGTTATTGTTCGGCAAAATTAATTAAATGCTTAAACATGATTGGAAAAGAGATGAGAATATCTTTGGTGTACTGCATTGGATCGTTTAAATGTTGACAAGTAGCATTTCTAGTTTTTAAATATAAAATAAAAAATCATCCAATGAAATAGAGAAAATATATGTGTAATTTTTTTCTAGATATTATAAAATTAGATATTCGAATCATATATGTAGTATTTGATTTTAGTAAATCACGATCTTCCAATAAACTCATATATATATATATATATATATATATCGATCCCAATAAATGATTACATAAATTAGATGAAATAGGCATATGGTTTGTAAGTAATCATAAATCCTTGAAACACCAAATCATAGTAGTATCATACCATAGAACCATAGTCAAAGCTCTCAGTAATTATTTTTAACTAATGACTTGCATTTGATAAACTTGTAAGAGCATTTTCTAAACAAACGTGAATCGTAAAAAAAAGAATCGTAAGTAGGACTAATAGATATTCTATTAATTTATTTATTTTTAGTAAAAAAAGAATATTAGACTATTAAAAATCTTTCTTCAATGAAATCGTTCATATTCAACATTAAACTGACATGACAAAAAAAATATTAAATATTGTTAACATGAACAACCTTTTTTTAGGTTGACTCAACAGATATTTAGAATTGATATTATTTTTTCATTTACTTTTGATAAAGAAATAAAAAAAAACAATAAATAAATTTAGACACGTCATTAAAAACAAAATGCGATATAAAATGGAAGTATCGGAGACCAAATCTTAAGTTGATCGTCTATCACGTATTTATGTCACATAGGAAACAAGTCTCTAGGTATTGTTGTCATGTCAACAGATTCACATACAATTCATTTTTGCATTGGAGAATGGAGATGCTATAGCATCTCCAGACTCCAATGCTATAATTTATATCAAATTTGATACATGAATAAATGCAACCGTATTTATTGATTTTTTTTAATTGTAAATAATAAAAAATTAATAGATTTGGTACATAAGATTGAGATTGAAATAATTATAAAAAAATATTCAATCCATTCATTCAATGTATTGATTGTATTTGTTGATTTTTATAAATTTAAATTTTAAAAAATAGCATATCAATTATACTTTTGTATTGAAGTACAATATTAAAACAATATATCAAATATAATATTTTATTATTTTTTATACTAAATTTAATATTGATATTGACATATGTATAGAAGAAGATCGAGAAACTACTTAAAATAAAAACGTCCAAAGGGGGTCTAATTAATAATGGAGTTTTATTTATTTCTTTGATTTCTTAATTCTTAAACAAAAATAAATCACAATCTTCTTATCATTATCAAACAGTGAGTGATTTTAAACAAGGAAAAAAATATTCATGTTTTTTTATATAAAATATTTGTAAGTCCCAACACCCAACTAACTGAAAGCAAAATACTTTGATTTTCGGCCATATCATTAATTAATTATGTCATTGCTGTTGAAAATGAATCTAGCTGCTCTAAAATTTTCAGCCATACATATTCATGTGCACTTTTCAAATATATTTAAGGCATGAAAAGTATATACTATAAGCAAATTTTGGTTCTTCTCCAATTTGAATCCTAATTACAAATTCGAGCCATATTTTTAATGATTTTCTCAATATTTTTATTTGTATTATTGTTCAATGTATTATTATTATTATTATTATTATTATTATTATTATTATATCAAATTTTCAACAAAAAAGAGAGGAAAGTTTAGTCAATTTTAGTTGGCAATTTGTACCATTATTGATAATTAAATTTCTTTTGATTGAAGTTGAGGTGACCAGATATTAAACACTCGTCATCTCACAACCATATCAATTTTTTATATATAAAAAAACACTATAATAATTCAGGACTTTACGGGGAAAGAGGGAAAACTCAAACTCACAACTTCATAGTGTAGGTGTGAGATGTTTTACCACTAATGAGCCATTTGATATGGGATAATCTTTGCATGGGAATGAGAATCTGATAGTATTCCCATGTTTGGTACCAGGTTGATGTTTTTCGATTCCCTGGAAAGTGATTACCATGAGAATCACATTACCCTCCATCTTATTCTCATGGTGTGACCCACATTTTATTAAAAAAAATTGTAACATTGCAGAAACCAGAACATCGTTCACTTGTATTCTCTCCAAAAGAGCATCCCCCTCTCTCTCTCTCCTTCAAACCAACCGGAGTCCATCAAACTTGCCGCCCTCTCTGTCGAACCCTCTCTCTCCCTCGAGGTATGTCATCTCTCTGATTTCTTCGTCTGATTGACTAATCGATATATATGGGTTTTTTGTCGAATGGGGTGATTTCGGTAGCTGATGTTTGTTGATTGCCTCTGTTTTTGTTCGGTTTTTGGGGCTCCTCCTCTGCTGTTGTTTTGTGTTTTGTGTTTTCGTGTTTTCTTTCATCTAATTGCATCGTAAAACTTGTAGATTGTTTGCACTTTGCACTATGACCGTTCTAGATTGATATTTGCATCGTGACATACTTGTTTAGGTCTTCCATGATGATTTTATGTTCAAATTCTAATCTCAAAAGGTTTATTGGCGACTAGCCGCCTACGTTTCTGCTTCTGGGTCTCTTAGCTTTATTTTATTTATGGTAACAAAGATGTGATGTGATTCTATTGCCATTAATTGTGTCTACAAACTTGTAGATTGTTTGCACCAGATTACGACTGTTTTAGATTGATAATTGCATCATGGCATACTTGTTTCAGTCTTTCATGATGCTTTTATGTTTATGTTCAAATTTAAATATCGAAATTTTACAGGCAACTTGTTGGCGTTTCTGCTTCTGGGGGGTAACAAAGATAAATTTTGATTCTATTGACAGAAAACAGAAATTGAAGACAATAAGAGAGAGAGAGAGAGAGTATAGTAATAATAATTCATTAAAAAACAGATAAGGCCACATACATGGCCATTACATGACTATGAAGGAAACACAAACATGACTTGACATCAGCTGTTCTTTGCTTATAGATGCATTCACCATTCACTATATTCTTTTTTGGAATCAAAACAACATTTTATATCTTATAATCAATATATGTGATTGTATCGATTTCATAAACTTCCGGATTGAGCCGAAACAAAATTGAGTTGCATTCCCATCATATTCCTATGCCATTACTGGTATTTGGGTTTTGCAGATCCTTAAGCTATCATCTCTTTCTATGGAAGGTGTTAGATTTATTTGAAGATGCTTGCGAGTCATTGTTGGACAACATTATGGCGGCGAACCTAATTTAAGATTGATAAGCAAAATAGTTGTCCTTGCTCGGGTAATGTTTTAGTAATTAAGCAAACCTTGGCGTTGTCCTTGCTCGGGTAATGTTTTAGTAATTAAACAAACCTTGGCATTGTCCTTGCTCATACGGCTGCCATAAAATATTAAAATTGTAATTTGATCATTATTCTGCATCTTGATAAAATTTGAATCAAAGTTGGAACTAACGGTGACTTCAGGATATATTTTTTTATGGTTATAATCTAAATTAATTTGTAATTTTTTTAATTTCAAAATTATAAATCTTTTTTTTTTAATAAATAATATAATCAATATGAAAAAATGATTATTAACAATTAAAAATTCATTCAAAAGAAAAAAAAAAATCAAATGTGCAACCAAGGACAGTTATCTAACATTCTAAGGAATCTAATACAATATTCCTATGCACAACCAAACACAATTATACATGTTTTCGAGGAATCACATTACTATGTTTAACTTTTTCAGGAATCAAACTATTTGATTATCCCATACCAAACGGCCCCTAAATTAACTTCATCTTATCCACATCAATAATATTATTGGATGAATCATGTCATTCTTCTTTAATTTTGAAATTTATAATAGTTTAAATATAAAATAAAATCCCAACATTTGAATTAAATAGCATAAGTTGTTTTGTTCTTTTGTTTTTTTTTTTACTTAAAAAAAAAGCATAACTGGTTTTTAAAAATAGCATAAGTTGTTGTGTAACACTTCAACAACAGAGTAAATAAAGTGAAGACTTCAAGTGGCTGAAATGTACATTCAGGTTTGTGTTTTAAATGATCTTAAAGTATGAAAATTGATTAAAATATCTCAGGCTTCAATTTACTTCTTCTTTTTTTCTAAACTGCCATCTACAAAATATCTTATTATATATATATAAATTTCAAATCGGTACGTACTAATATAAATTTATTAGTGTGTTTGATGTAAACTATTAGATTTACATACTTTAACTCAACGTGTATATACTTATCAAAACTTCTCAATAATCAGTGGTCCACACACGATGCACTGATGTTAGATATATCAATATGGACCGAAGATAAAAGGACAATATATATATAATCATTTTCCTATCGGTACGCACTGGTGGAATTTTATAAAGATATTGAATGTGAGTCACTCATTTATGAAAGAATTTTGATAAGTGCATACATACCGGGTCAAAGTATGTAAAATGAGTGACTCACATTCAATATCCTTATATAATTTTATCAGTACGTACTTATGTGTAAATTTACATAATTCTATCAGTGCGTACTTATGTGTAAATTTTCATATATATATATATATATTAATGGCACATGTTAGATGTAGTAGCTAAAAATAGCACAATTAAAAATAGGCTCTAGGCCCAATACGAAAGTCCAAGCCCAAGGGTCCGACCCATGACCCAAACTCAAGTCACCAACCGACTTGATTGCTAGTTGATCAAGTCTTTCGGTTATAAAGCAATTGTAACTGCCAATTCAAATTGGCTATGAATGACATTTATGGAATCTCGTAAAATCAAGAAAGAATCATGGAGAGTAATTATATGTAACCGACATAAGAGGCTTCACTTGAGGGTTTAAACTATAACATTATAAACAACACCCTTATCTCCAATAGAAGCGGGGAATTCTTCTCATCATTCCCGACTTAAGAAAATTCACTTGATAATTTATCAATCTCTCGATTCATTATTCCGGCCACTAGAACCTCATCTCAAATAATCTCCACACTTAGGCCAATCGAAAATAAGGCTATTTGAAAGACGCAACCCATGACTCGACAAGCCTTATCTACCATTTGCTTTAAAATCTAAATTATTTATTCTTTAATTTAAATTATCGAATTTGTTTTTAAACTGCCTATGTTGGATGCTGAGTAGACCTCTACAAGACAATCATTCTTTTAGTTTTGTACTACAAGATATCCAAAGTATTCGACAAAGCACTTTTTATAGATTGTCGGTGTCCTGAATTCTACGATTTTGACCGTAAGATTTTCTGATTCTACATTAATAACTACCTTTATACCATAAATAAAAGTAAACACACATATCAATACATGTAGTTATTAAACTGTCTTCAAAGCACAGTTTAACACGACCTATATATATATATAGTGATTTTCCTATCGATGAGTGTTGATATAATTTATATCAGTTTATTGCATGTGTATGTATATATAACTTACATCAAGACGTTATATATGCATGTGAATATATATACATAGAATTTTTCAAGTAACGCATATGTAACACACTGCATTGATAAGAAAATGATCAACATGCAACGCACTGATGTAAGTTATATCGGTACGAACCGATAGTATATATATATATATATAACTTATTTCACATCTGATTGAATATAATAATTTTTTCTTTCATTTCAATACATGTGTTCAAAATTCAAGATCATTGGATAAATTTATTTAATATTAGAAATAATTCAGTCTTTCCTATACTTTATATTAAATGTTTTAATTTTTATTTTAAAAATCAAATAATATTTTGGTCAATTGAATTAACTTAAACATCTTCAAGTATATTTAATATTGTAAGACTGTGTTACTTGTAAGAATGCAATTAATTGTTTTTTTTTTCGTTATAATTAATTATTAATTTTTATTTCGATTTGGATTTACTCTGTATTTTCTTTAGGTTTTTTTTCTTAAAGATACTTTTATGGCTAATTGTCACACATTTTCAAAAACTATATCCGAACATGTTGCCCTCCGATTTTTTTTAGACATTAAACCCCCTGCACTATTATAAATTGGTAAAAGTGGATGAAAACCTAACGTCATCCACTGTTCTATCATGACAAATTGCACTAAATACTCTTATTATATATATAATTACATCATATCGAAAAAATATAATAATATGACATAAATACCTCTATTACCAAATTTAAAAAAAAAACATATTTAAAAAATAAAAATTCAAAATTTAAAATTGAAATATTGGTTAAATAATAATAAAACTCTAAACTTATTGATAAATAAAATTAAATAAATAGAGAAATGGAAAAATTAAATTAATTTTTAAAACATTTTTTTATATTTAAATATCTCTAAATATAAAACCCAGATGAATATATAAATTATTTAATTTGAAATATCATTTAAACTATCATTTAAACTATCATTTAAACTATCATTTTTATTTAAATATTGTTTGTTCGTTTGCAATAACAAGGTTACTAATAATGTAAAAAAATTAAATTAAATAATAATAATAATAATAATAATAATAATAATAATAATAATAAATAATTATAACAATGATAATAATTTAAATACCTTATTTTTTTTTGTCATTATCATTTTTATTTAAATATCCCTAAATATCACTTGTTCAATTACAATAACAAGAGTACTGATAATGTTAAAAAAAAAAGATAAAAAAAGATTAAACTAATAAAATAATAATAATGATAATAATAATGATGATAATAATAATAATAATAATAATAATAATAATAATAATACTTTAAATACCCTATACTTTTTTTTAGTCATTATCATTTAAATTATCATTTTTATTTATTTAAATATCCATAAATATAAAACCCAGATGAATATATAAATTATTAAATGCGAATTATTATTTAAGCTATTTTTTTATTTAAATATCTCTAAATATTACTTGTTCATTTTCAATAACAAGGTTATTAATAATATAAAAATATAAAATAATAATAATAATAATAATAATAATGATAATAATTTAAATACCTAATACTTTTTTTTACCATTATTATTTAAATTATCTTTTTTATTCAAATATCCCTAAATATCACTTGTTCAATTACAATAACAATGGTATTGATAATGTCAACAACAAAAATAAAAAATGAAATGATAATAATAAAAAGTTAAAATAATATGATAATACTATTAAAATAATAAAATAATAATAATGATAATGATAATAATAGTATTTTAAATGTCATATACTTTTTTTAGTAATTATCATTTAAATTGTATTTTTTATTTAAATATCTCTAAATATTACTTGTTCAATTACAATAACACGGGTATTGATAATGTCAACAATAAAAATAAAAAATGAAATGAAAATAATAGTGATGAAAAAAAAATAAAAATATAATATAATAATACTAATAAAATAATAAAATAATAATAGTAATACTTTAAATGCTCTATATTTTTTTAGCCATTATTATTTAAATTATCTTTTTTATTTAAATATCCCTAAATATCCTTGGACCTTACACCTTATACTTTTTTTTCACCATTAAACCCCTAAACTTTTATAACAATGGATATTTAAAATATTAATGGGGAATTATCATTTAAATTATCTTTTTTATTTAAATACTCATGTTATTGGAAATGAACATGTGAAATTTAGGGATATTTAAACAAAATAAATAGTTTAAATGTTTCATATTAAATAATTTATGTATTTATCTGAGTTTTATATTTAGAGATATTTAAATAAAAATAATAATTTAAATAATTGTTAAATTGATTTAATTTTTTCATTTCTCTATTTATTTAATTTTCTGTATCAAAAAAATCAGAATTTTGTTATTATTTAACCAATTTTCAACTTTCAACTTTCAATTTTTATTTTAAAAATGTGGTTTTTAAAATTTTGGTATGAGGTGTATTTATGTTATATTATTATATTTTTCCGATTTGATGCAATTATATATATATATTAAGGGTGCTTAGTGTAATTTGTTGTGACATAACAGTAGACATGATCATGGTTCGGTTCGAACCGTCGAACCGAACCGTAATCGTTTAAAATGAGCCGTAACTGGAACCGTAGAACCGGTTTAGGAACCGTAGAACCGGTTTAGGAACCGTAGAACCGGTTTAGGAACCGTAGAACCGGTTTAGGAACCGTAACTGTGGGGCTTAAGGTTCGGTTCCGGCCCACAATTACGGTTCCGGTTCTCTTAAAAAAAAACCGATCATGAACCGACGATTCGGTTCCGGTTTTGGAACCGTCGATTCCAGACCATTTTTTTTCCTATTTTCACTATTTCATATTTTTTCCTGATCTCTCTTTGACTCTTTCTCTCTTCTCTCTTCTCTATTCCGTACATTTTTTTTCCAGATCTCTCTATTTCTCTCATCTCTCTCTCTTTCTTTCTTTCATTCGTCTTTCCATATCGATCAATCTTCCCCAAATCCATCTTCCATCATTCCATCATCGATCCACAGGTTTCCCTTCCATTGATCTCTCTCTTCTCTATCTTTCTTCCATCGATCTCTCTCTTCCACTGATCGATCCACAAACAAAGTCCCAAAGAAGTTGAGACGAAGATGAAAGATGAAAGATGAAAGATGAAAGAAGAAATAAGAAGATGATGGCTGGGAGAAGAAGATAGTGACGGTGGACTGGTTGATTTTTGTGTGAGTGACTGTGTGTTAGAGAAAGAGAGAAATAGATGAAATGATTTGTTAAAATCTGGGTTAGGGAGATTTAATGTTGATGTATATAATCGATATGGGTTGGGGAGATTGAAGATATGGGTTATCTGAGATTAAAGATCTAGGTAATCATATAAGGGTTTTTTTTTTTTAAGAACCGAACCGGACGAACCTTAGAAACTGATTCGAAACCGAATCAGAACCGATGGAACCAGAACCGAAACCGAAACAGGAATTGTCGATCCCAAGTTTCGGTTTCGGTTTCGGTTTCGGTTTCGGTTTAGGTTCCGACTTAGTCCGGAATCGGAACCGGAACCGGAACCGGACCCGGACCCGGAACGGAACGGAACGGAACGGAACGGAACGGAACGGAACGGAACGGAACGGAACGGAACCGGAACCTTGGACATATCTACATAACAGCGGATGCTGTTAGGTTTTCATCCATTTTTGCTAATTTATGATAGTTCAGAGGGTTTAATGCCTAAAACAAACTCAGAGAATAACATACGAATTCAGATATAGTCTGGAGGATCTGTGATAACAAGCCTACTTTTATTTGTTTCAATGAACTTAGAAAAAAAAATCAATAACATTATTTTGGATGAATTCCTTTTTAATCCCCTAGTTTGATATAATACATAAACTGATCACCCGTTTTTGAGAATTACCTCGTTTAATCCTTTTGTTAAATTTTCCATTGAAAAAGTGAAATCCGATAGAGTCAGAGGGTCAAATGACTCTACTGCACGTTATAGCTGTTAAACTGAATTGAATGACCAAAATGACCCTATATAATTAAATTAAATAATAAGCTCTACTGCACGTTATAGCTGTTAAACTGAATTGAATGACCAAAATGACCCTATATAATTAAATTAAATAATAAGAATTTACAAATTTAAAAATAAAATTAAAAATTAAAAAATTCGAACCAGATGAATCGAACCACCAT
Organism: Dipteronia dyeriana; assembly: GCA_032871835.1. Classification (NCBI taxonomy): domain Eukaryota; kingdom Viridiplantae; phylum Streptophyta; class Magnoliopsida; order Sapindales; family Sapindaceae; genus Dipteronia; species Dipteronia dyeriana. Next base: position 6,608,381 of record CM065299.1, on the reverse strand, counting down.
CACCAAACCGGCAAACCCATATGTTATAATTGGAAATTCAAGAATGAAATACAAATTTCTAATCTAAATCCTAACTCTCTTCTCCTCTCCTCTCTCCTCTCTCTCCCACAATCTATTCTATATTTATATTCTATCTTCCAATCTCCAGTTCTCATCTTCAATTCCATAATTTATCACAACCTACAACAACTCAAACAATCAAGAATCAATTAGATATAAGAAGATTTTGATTTGGGAAATAACCAGATCATCACACATTCAACAAACAAACCCCCAAACCACCAAAAAGAGTCCCAATTGCCAGATAAACAACCCAAAAAACCTACCACCAACAGCGAGCCAAAGAACTTAATTTCAACATTTGATCCAATCTCATCAAAGTATCAAACACAATCATCAAAATTTTTACAAAAACGCAACCAATCACAATAAAAACACAAACTTCAAGCCAATTAGCTTGTCAACATTTGTTTTAAAAAAAGGTTTGATTTTAAAAAATAATTGAAAAAAAAAAACAATAACTGAAATAAAGAAAATCATAAAGCGATTTTGTTGAAAGATAAGGCAGAGAAGAACCATATCGTCAAAAAAGCCAAGTACAGAGATGGCAGTGGCCTAAACGACTCGTCGATTCCGGCCAGATACGGCTCGCAAGCCTACAGTACTCTAAACATTTAGTATTTTTTTTTTTTTGCAAAAGATTTCGAGAACAGATAGTGTTGGATTCACTTGTGTTTGAGTGTCTTCTTGCTTTGCTTTCTCTTTTTGATCAAACAACGTTAATTTCCTTTCGAACAGTTTCAGTTAACACAAATGTTGTTTCGATTTTAAAGAGAGAGAGATAGAAAGAGTTGGTGACGACGAGGAAGAGAAAGAATGGTGTGGGTGGTGTTTCGGCGGGATAGGGTGTGGTGTTTGGGCGGTGACGACGGCGGCGGAGGCGACTAAGTTAGGATTTGGTGAGTTGTGGTGGGTTGAAGAAGATGAAGGAGATGAAGCAGAAGAGAAAGAGAGGGAGATTGGAAAGAGAGAGAGATATGTATATTGGGGTTGTATTAGTATTTTTAACTTGTTTCTGGGTTGGATTTGATTTTTTGATGGGTTGATGGGTTGATGGGTGGGTGGGCTCATGGGTTATTTTAGTGCATAGTATTAGTTTTTTATTTTTTTAATTGTTTATTTAAAAATGAAATTACTTCAATACCCTTTATCAAACCAATTTCGTCAGTTTACTATTTTGCCCTTAGCACTTGGATGTAATCTTTTAAAATCCTAACGGAATTTGACGGTAGGAACTAAAATTAAGATTGTTTAAACTGTAGTAACATGTCACGATAAAACTCAAAACCGAGAGGTCAGTTTATATATTAGGTCAAACTACTTAAACTAAAATGGAATTCACCCTGTTATTTTTGAACAAGGCGGGCACTTGAACAACCAAAACCCAAAAGCCGTTAACATTTTCTCACATACCATTTTCATGAAGCTCTTTTTCTTCAAGCGCCATTGCAACAGCTCTCTCACTACTCACCACCCAGAAACTCAAATTCTCCTCTACTGCAAATCGGGGGCCTTAACCGGTGCAATTCACCTCCTAAACTCTACAGACTACGAGAAAACTTCTCTCAAGAAACCAATTGTATACGCTTATCTTTTGCAGTCCTGCATTAAAGTCGTCTCATTTGCTCACGGTCTCCAAATCCATGCTCAAGTCATCAAATCTAGACTCCAAACGGACCGTTTTGTTGGTGACAGCTTGCTCTCTCTTTACTTTAAGTTGGGACCTGATTTTAGTGAGACCCGTAAAGGTTTCGATGGTTTGTTTGTTAAAGATGTTATTTCTTGGACTTCGATGATATCTGGGTATGTTAAGGTACGTAAACCGAATAATGCACTTGGGATTTTTTGGGAAATGTTGGGACTTGATGTGGAGCCAAATGGGTTCACTTTAACTGCTGTGATCAAGGCGTGTTCAGAGCTTGGTTTTCTAAGGCTTGGTAGATGCTTTCATGGGGTGGTTATGAGTTGTGGGTTTAATTCGAATCATGTGATTTCTAGTGCTTTGATTGATATGTATGGACAGAATTACATTTCCAAGGACGCGCGTCAGTTGTTCGATGAATTACCTGAACCGGATGCTATTTGTTGGACATCAGTGATTTCAGCTTATACAAGGAATGATATGTACGAGAAGGCGTTAGAATTCTTTATTTGAAGCTTACGGGATTTTGGCGGATGGGTTTACATTTGGGACGGTGTTGACTGCTTGTGGTAATTTATGGAGGATTAAGCAAGGTAAAGAAATGCATGCAAAGATTATCACATCGGGGCTTTGTGGAAATGTGGTTGTTGAGAGTAGCCTTGTTGCATGTATGGAAAATGTAGGTCGATTGATCAATCTCAACACGTTTTTGATAGGATGCTGATAAAGAATTCCATTTCATGGTCTGCGTTGCTTGGGGTATATTGCCAGAACAGAGATTTTGAGACTGTGATTAGGATATTTAGGGAAATGGAAGAGACTGATCTCTACAAATTTGGAACTGTTCTCCGTGCTTGTGCTGGTTTAGCAGCTGTAAGACTAGGGAAAGAGGTACACTGCCAGTATGTGCGAAGAGGTGGTTGGAGAGATGTTATTGTAGAATCGGCTTTGGTTGATCTTTATGCAAAATGCGGTTGTATTGATTTTGCATATCAAATTTTTGTGCATATGCTAGTTAGGAACTTGATAACTTGGAACTCGATGATTAGTGGGTTTGCTCAGAATGGAAGAGGTGGAGAAGCTCTTAAAATATTTGAAGACATGATTGTGGATGGGATTAAGTCTGATTATCTTAATTTTATTGTGGTTCTTTTTGCTTGTAGGCTTGTAGCCATACTCGTTTGGTAAGTGAAGGTCGAAAATATTTCACCTCAATGACTGAGGAACATGGGATTAAACCTGGAATCGAGCATTACAATTGCATGGTGCATCTCCTGGGTCGTGTTGGGTGCCTGGAGGAAGCTGAAACTTTGATAGAGGAAGCATATTTTTTTTTTCTCTCTCATGTCATGTCATGTCATCCAAGTAGCACCAAGAGCAAAGCAAGAGCAAACCAAAGTAAAAACAGCAGCTACGGCCCCGTTCAGCTGTTATTTTTCAGTCCGTTTTCGTTTTTATTTTTCAAAAACACGTTCGTTAACCGTTTTTCGTTTATTTTCGAAAAACAAAGTTAGTGTTAAAAGTGAAAGAGTTGAAAAACACAAAATACTTATTTTTTTTTTTTTTTTTTGTTTTTGTTTTTCATTTTGTTTTTCATTTTTTATATAAAAAAAATCATTTTTTAAAACTATTAATTG